>OZ022504.1:65960702-68360702 GCA_963989385.1 Ctena decussata
CAATTGCTTCTAAAAGTGCACTGTTGTGATTAGGTACTACAGAAATGTGTGACACACCCGAGTCTAGTTTCCAAAATTCAAACTTGTAACAATTGTTTAGCTTCTTTGTGATTTTATTCTTCAGCATTGCTTGTTATGCGATAAATCTGCAAGGAGAAGATACCAACTTGAAGCTGAAACACTATATTGAGGCCATTTCCTGTCTCCCTATCTTTTAAAATACTTTGCAAAAAATGACAAAAATACATTAGTGTATATGGCAATGTCCCCCAAGGTAGAGAATGTCTCCATTTTTGAGAATTATCCCCAGCTGTATAAGTCAGATTGCCTGTCTATAATATAAGCATACTGATGTAATTAAAAATGCAGAAGATGTATTTCTGCTTCTGATTTTCTGATCTCTGTTGTTTTCCTGACTCCAGGGGTTTTATTAACCATAAGTCTGTTGGTCCTGGATCAGTGAATTTTGGGCATAACCAGTTGATGTCTTTGGTAGCTGGTCCTGCAGACCAACTGATTTTGAGATTAAATGTAAACACATGATAATAAATAATAGCCGAAACATCTGGAGGACCACTTAAATTGTGGATAAGTTGGTCCTGTGGACCACCAGTCATTCAGTCCTTAGCGAAATCCCTGTAACTCCATTTTTGATTCATGCTTTCACTGGTCTGACAGTCCACAATTAATGTGTCTGCATACTGATTATCCTAATAACATTTGATTATTTTGTATTGATTTATATCTTTGATTCGTCAAACATTTTTTTTTTCTATTATCTTTTGTTGTTCACTTAATATGGTTTGATCTTAACATTTACTTGGACATTTTTATGATCCCCTCGCACCATGAAGTAGCGAGGGGATATAGGTTTTGTCCCGTACGTATGTTCACCTTTTGTCATAGCTCTAGGGCCTACATTTCTCAATGGATTTTAAAACAACCTCACACAAATGTAGGGCATGACAATATCTCGAGCAAGTTCAACTTTCAGAGTGCTGCGCCCAAGGTCACTGTGTCTATTTTTAGAAAAACTTTGTCAGCGCTCTAGCGCCTACATTTCTCAATGGATTTTGAAATAACTTCACACAAATGTAGGGCATGACAATATCTCGAGCAAGTTTGACTTTCAGGGTGCTGCGCCCAAGGTCAAGGTCACTGTGGCTATTTTTAGAAAAACTTTGTCATTGCTCTAGCGCCTACATTTCTCCATGGATTTTAAAATAACTTCACACAAATTTAGGGTATGTTAATATCTTGAGCAAGTTTGACTTTCAGGGTGCTGTGCCCAAGGTCAAGGCCACTGTTGCTATTTTTAGAAAATCTTTGTCATCACTCTAGCGCCTACATTTCTCCACGGAATTTGAAATAACTTCACACAAATGAAGGACATGACAATATCTCAAGCAAGTTCAACTTTCAGGGTGCTGCGCCCAAGGTCAAGGTCATTGGCTATTTATAGAAAAACTTTGTCAGCGCTCTAGCGCCTACATTTCTCAATGGATTTTGAAATAACTTCACACAAATGTAGGGCATGACAATATCTCAAGTATGTTCGACTTTCAGGATGCTGCCCCCAAGGTAAAAGGTCACTATGGATATTTTTAGAAAAACTTTGTCATCGCCCTAGCACCTACATTTCTCCATGGATTTTGAAATAACTTCACACAAATGTAGGGTATGACAATATCTCGAGCAAATTTGACTTTCAGGGTGCTGGGCTCAAAGTCAAGGTAACTGTAGCTATTTTTAGAAAAACTTTGTCATCGCTCCAGTGAGTACATTTCTGCATGGATTTTAAGATAACTTCACACAAATGTAGGGTATGACAATATCTCGAGCAAGTTTGACTTTCAGGATGCTGGGCTCAAAGTCAAGGTCACTGTGGCTATTCTTAGAAAAACTTTGTCATCGCTCTAGTGCCTACATTTATCAATGGATTCTCATTTATACTTTCACAATATATCATTATATTAAAGTTGAACATCATAGGTGCAAAAGTGCTGGTACCTGTCAGCATTCTAATGCTTGTCATGACTGAAATATTTTCTATGATGTGAGATCTAATCCCCCAAATGCTTACAATACTGTACCTTAATGTCAGGGTCATATACAACCTTTACAATAAGGTCACAGGCTTTTTGTGGAGTGGGGTATAGTGCAGTGGTTAGTGTGCTGGCCTTGCAATCCAAGTGTCGAGGTTTGATCCTCCACTTCTCCAGTCTTTCGGATGAGACTCACCTTAGCTGTTAGTGGGACATTAAACACAAATCAGTCACTAAGCAATCACAGGCTTTTTGTTTTTTCATTCACATAACTATTATATGTCATGAAATTCCCCAGTTCAGTGTTTGCCCACACCAAGTAGTCTTGTGCGAGGGGATTTGTATCCCCTGCGATGCCTTGTTTATTTATCTGAAGCTTTTCTTTGCATTTTTTGATAACTATTACTGTCATTACCTATTGTTATCTAACTTACCGTAATGACCCTAAAATTTCAGACACCCGGAATTTTGACAATTATTGTTCCAAAATTCTTAGAAAGTGGATTTTACACATGTTAATGCATCCAAATGATTGGGGAAAGGGTTTGGGATCCGATTCAATCAGTTCCTGAAGTGCAGTTACTCTTTAAATTTTCATAAATGGCAATTCCCTACTATCATTCTAATACTGCAGTGGAAAAGTGGTAAAAAATATATATATGAAGTTTCCACTGAAGTTCACTTTGAGGCTGATAGAAGGGTGTTGAATGAGCTGTAACTGATTTATACCATTTAAAGTCAGCCTTCAACTCTGGAAATGAATATTTTTTAGGGAATTGACTTCAGTACAAAACGTGGGGGTATGAATTACCTTGAATAGTTAATGCCATATTTTAAAGTATTTAAAAGCCGAGTTTTCTTAAATTATCATGCTGTAATAGCTCAGTAAGTATCAATTCATCAATGTCTATGTTGTTTTCATCAAATATTCTGTATGACATAGCTTAATGTATGAAAAGTGAATCAATTTTCAGCTGCATCATTAAAATGATCCTAAGGAATTACTACCGTGCCTGTGAAGGCTAAGGTAGTATTATTATTTCTAATTCTCATGTTGTGTTAATTCTGCAATGAAGAACGTAATAGGCCCTATTTATATTTCTCGTTTTTATCAGACATTTTCTTTTCTATTTTTAGTTGGCCGTATTACGAGTTGCCAGCCAATAACAAAAACACGCCCAACGTCGATTTTAAGGAACTAATGTAAGAATCCAGGTCCTACGGAATGATTGTGCCTCTCAACCTGTCCACAGCTTGTGGTGAGGTATCAAAAACACAAGAACTGACCATACTGTGATCTTAGGACCTATTCTAGATAGGGGTGTGAGCTAGCTGTATTAGTAACTAAAAAAATAACATGTCGCGAAATCCCATGACATTCTGATTTTTTCAGAAAAGGAAACCTGCTCATACTTAAAGACTTCAACAGAAGCCAAACAGCTGCTGTAATTATAATTTTTTGTACTGATTAAATCAAAACCAGTCTTACATTACAACGCAACTGAAAATTATTCAGTAGTTTTCTGTTTTCTTGTTAATGAGGGAAGGGGAGTAACTCAAGATGCACTGCAGTGCAACAAATCACCGGCAAAGGGTCCATCGAATTACCCCAAACCACCCCAAAGCACCCCAAACCGCCCCAAACCGCCTAAAAACCACCCCAAACCACTTTTCTTAATATTGTTTCAGGTTAAAGTAGGTTACAAACCTTGTATTTATGCTTTTTAATGATTTCAAAATTATTTAATAAAAATAAATATGAGCTATTTGTGCAGAAAAAGGGAATTGCATATTGTATGCACTGATAATAATATAGTGGTATACCTATGTATGCCGCGTGTACGTACATGTATGTAAATATGTTGCAAATGTATGTTTGTATGTCCATTATATGTTTGTCAGCACATGTATGTGTTAGTGTATGCATGTTATATACCATTCATATATTCACATACATACATAAATATAGCCTCATATTGGTAACAGCAATATTCCCCTGTAGCTGCAAATATAAATCAATTTTCCTAATTTATAAATATTTTAAGCATTACCAAATATTTCTAAAGTAGTGTAAGTTGCTACAAGATACCAAATTTGGTTTCAAGTGATTTGTTTTTGGTGGTTTGGGGTGCTTTTATTGGGCGGTTTGGGGTGGTTTGGGGGTGTTTTGGGGTGGTTTGGGGTGTTTTGGGGTGTTTTGGGGTGGTTTGGGGTAATTCGATGGACCGACCGGCAAATGGCATTCTGTTCTGTTCTGTTCTTCTTAGAGTTCGTCCGCTGACTTACCGGACCACCGTCGTTTTATGACGACGTCAATGAGGGAGTTGTCTTAAATTTGTAAGTAAAGAGCTCATTTCAAATTTGCTGGTGATATATACAGCTGTGCTATTTACAAACTGACGTTTTTTTTTACTTTTTATTAATTTGTTGAAATGTGTTTCAACCTGGCGAGTCTCTTTTTATGGATCACATAGATGTATTCTCTAGCATAAAGTTCTATTTGAGAGATCGAACCCTGGTCCGAAGTATCGTGGTTAGACACTGTTGATGAGTCTAGGACAACGTCTTGTGAGTCTTGAAGGTTACAGTCCTGGAGCGGCAAATAATTACACACTTTTTGTTTAAAAGAGTCTCTTTCAGGTTCAAACACAGTACACTCTGCTACATAATGCTGACGAGTCTCAGGTGCAGAGGAGCATAACTTACAGGTCGGATCTACTTGAAACTGATTAAAGACAGCCCTATTTGCTTGAAGAATATAAGAGCCAGTAGTGAGCAACTTGCATTTGAGTTGACCCCTTCTGCTATCAATTATATTATTTCTTACAGTAGACCAAATTGGATGGCATCTACCAACACTCAACATAGCTGGGTTAACATATTTTAGTGAAGATTTTTCATGAGTGTTTTCTTCGATTCTGCTTCTGTGACAGAGTTAACAGAGTTATTCATCAGCGCCTTGCATCAGACCTAGATGGGGGATTTTCAAATAGTTCAAAAATTGAGGGAAGACCATACATGTCTAGAAGATCCTTTATTAAGTTAAACCAATTATGTTCATGCCTAACTTTCATAGCTAACTGTCTCCCACCAATTTCAAGTTCAACCGAGTCTGACAACCTAGCTATGTTCATGAACAAATTTAAAGCGATTTTATGAATAACTGTTCTCAAACGTAGAATCCCAAGTAAAAGTAAAAAGTATGCAAAGACCAGGAACTGAAACAATCAAAATCCAAATCCAGCCCTCAAACCATAGTTGGAAACAACTAAGATTACAAATAATCAAGATACAGAGAACATATGGCCAACCGAGTGAGCAGCTTATTCCCAAAAGGTGGCCACTCAGCAACCCAAACCGAACCAAAAATAATAAGAACATACATAAGGCTACAGTGATACTATTTGGTGTTTTGTCTGGAAGTCCTTGAATTTACCGGAGACTCTGCCTTTGAAACCTTTCAAGGTATTCAAAGTCTTTATTAGTTAACAGTAAAACTTCTAGTCCGTAGACTATACGAGGAACGACAAAAGTCGTCAAAATATGAGAATTTTGACTGGTTTTTAACCCATTTACACTATGGAAACCGGCACTCATCAAGGAGTAAGCATTCCTACGACCTATCGTTACTTTTTCCTCCACATTACCCTTCCCTGATACATCCCGTTTGATTTCCAAATGTACAGTTTTACTCGCAGAGGTAACAGTTTGACCAGCCAAATAGAAATCAGTGCATTCTGTTCTTCTTCCAGGGCAATATATCAGACTGGTGTATTCCATATCTTTCCCTATCAGCATTATTCTCTACATCCCAAATTATAACCTGCATTGTTGGCTTTTTTTATAGATAGGACCGCCAGGTCATCTGCAACTGTAATGTGGGGTATATTAATCGACCCGATTTTGACTTCTGAGTAAGCATCCTCAGGGTGGAGCAACAAGAGGTTGTTATAACGTTTATAATGGGAGGTTGATAATACCCCTCCCTGCCTTACACCCTGCCCTATATGGATGGGATTGGAAAATTGTCCAGCCCACTTGATTCTAGAAGAGCTATCAGAAATCAGGTTTGTCAATAATAACCAATCATCACCTTGCACTCCGTCTAAGAATATCTTTCTCAGAAGGGAATTTTGATCCACAACATCAATAGCTTTTTGAGTGTCTAACGCGGTAAGTAAGATGTCTTGTTTATTATTTTTGGATTCAAGGACACATTCGGTTAGGATCAGTGCAGCATTCAAAGAAGAGCACCCCTGAGTAAAGCCTCTTTGGAGTTTAGATTGAGTTTTGTCCAGAATTTGGTTATGCCTGTTATTAAGAACATGCTCAAGTATTTTGAGTAAGACAGGGGTTACAGTAATACCCCTGTAATTCCCCGGGTCAGAAACATCACCCTTCTTGTAATAAGGGGTTAAAATGCCTTCTTTCAAGACAACAGAAATATGTTTAGTGGCAATGATATGGTTGAGAAAGTCAGTTAGAAAGGGAATAAGATCCCTTCTTCCGAGTTTGAAATGTTCACTAGTGAGGCCAAAGGAGTCGATGGCTTTATTATTCTTCAGCTTTCTCAAAGCATAGCACACTTCCTTCTCTGTGATGGTCTCGATGGGGTGTCTTTCCAGTTCACATATGGAGGTGATGGATTCGATGTCTGAGTCTACCTGAGCCTTGTACTCTGCGTCGAAGGATTTCTTCTCTAGTGGTGTTGCAACCGTCTGGAAATGGATAGACCAGCCACTACAGATCTCTTCGGCAGTCTCACATGACTTCCCATCAACCACCAAACACTGTGTCTGGGTAGATGAGGTTTTCCTCTGCCATTTAATCAATTTATGGGAGGTTTTTGAATCATTCTGTGCATTCATAATCTCCAAAACTTTCTCATTTCTCTGCTTGGCTGATTCTTGCCTTTGTTCCTTCCTCAGTGATTTCCTAGCACGGATCATTGCATAATAATGCTCATTTGCAGGCTCACGTACTGCACCAGCTCTACGCCATTCCCACCAACTGCGTCTACAGGTCTTTACTGCTTGAAGAATTCGATCATCTGACCATGGACGCGGTCTCAGCTTCTTGGCCTTGAATTCCGATCTATGCTTAGGTATGCTGCAAGAAGTGGCATGATCAAGGACTGCATTTAGATGACTAAGAGGTTCAGAATGTCAATTTCTGAAGTAGACTGTATCTGGAAAGTAGAGAAAGGCTGAATGTTATCCTTGATTGACTGTATTGCATTTCTCCCACTTCGGTTTACACTTTATCATCTCTATTCTTTGTTGAACGTTTCCCGCTGATATACAAAGTGTTGCTATGACAGGTACATGATCAGAGGTATTCAAAGGATCCTTAGACTTGACTTCCACTGAAGCCATGACCTCCCTGCCAAGTTCATTGAACAAAATATAGTCAATTTCAGCTTTGTCATGTTTGTTTGGATAGAAGAATGTATTTTCACCTGTTTGTTTAGATGATAACCCAGTTTAGATTAAAAAACTCCTTTTCGATGCCCGAAAATTCTTTTCGGTAGCAAAAGTCATTTTCTGTCTTTAGTAGGACCCGTTCTCTGAATCAATAAGCCATGGAGCAGGGCGGTGGGCCGGGTCACATATTTTGTTAGGCATTTGGAGCGGAGTGCGGTGGGGGATGGCGGAGGGTCAGAATCCTTCCATCAGAATTTATTTTAAAAAAATCTCAGCTGCTGCGGGAAAGGGGTTGCACGCCTCAGACCCCCATCACTACTACAATTTCTTATTAATTCTTTTCTTTAAAACTTAAGCCTAAAAACTTTAGCAACCACAACAACTTGAAACGCTTGGACTGCTTCATATCCAGAAAAAAAACAACAAAAAACATTTTTATTAATTTGATAGATGGACAGAATAACTAGAGGATATTTACTTTTCTTAGGTGAATACCAAATATATTTAATCGAATGTGTTGGAAATATCATTAATTTCACGAATGCGTAGTATGAGTGAAATTGATGATATTTTCAACATAATTATGATGAAATATTTACGGTATTTACCGAAAAAAGTAAATTTTCTTTTTTATTTCTAAAACAGACCACTTCAAATATAACTTTTTTCCTAGGCGTTTCTCGTTAATTTTGCTTGTCTCAGCAAATTAGTGGGTATAATATTGGGTTTATAATGTCATTTGTATAAATGAAAAAAAAAAAAAAAAAAAAAAAATCGGCGATTTAAGAAAGCCGCTTGCAGCTGTCGCCGGATTGACGTTGCGTTCAAATTAGCGATACTCTAGCTCAAAAAGTGACGCAAGAGTGTGACGTCAATTGCATGATTTGACGTGCTAACGTCGAAATGATAATATCAGACAAGAACGCTACATTTTTGACCTTCTTGGAAAAATAAGCCCAAAGTTGTCAAAAACAGCCGCTATTTGCTACAGTTTTATCAGTCACTAATGAATTGATACGATATTTTTTCACTGTAGACAATATCACTTTCATTTGTTCTAGATATGCATTGCATTGCTAAGAATGAATTTCTTTAATATTTCTTCACAAAGGAAGTTATTCATGATAACATTAATCTAAATCACTCTTTATTTCAGATTTTCGGCCAAGAAGAATCAATGCTAAATCAAACTACATGTTTCACAGCTGCACCTCCATTATATTTTGAAAACAATGTTATGATGCTGCGCTACTGACGACGTGACGTCGCAACCGACGTCACATTAGTTTTCGTACGTTAAAACGACGTCACACTCTTTCCTGATAATAAAGCCGTAAGGCAAGATCCCACATCCCAAAATTCTGCTTCTGTAGCACATGAGTCTATCCTGCCATCTGTAAATCTGTTCTTCTCAATATGACTCTCTACAGGACCATCATCAAAAGACTAAAAACATGACTTATTTTGAAGCCCAAAATAGTCTATAAAACCATGCCGATCAGTAAATTTGATGCCTGCGTTAGTGAAATCAGATCTTCAGGTGCCTGCCATTAGCAAAACTGCACTGGCGTCTGGAGGCTGCGCGCCCCCTTTGTCCTTAACAGCTTAATAGAGCATTTAGCATCAGATTTCTGGGTTGGCATGTGTGCAAAAAAATGTAGAAAAATATACATGAAACTTTAATCTGTATAAATAATTAACCCGTAAAAAGATGAAATAAGATAATATTCTTTGGTTCATTGGTTCATAGGTTTGATTGAGGTCAGTATGATATAAAATAGATAATATGATTCTTATCAGATAGCACACTCAAAATACTTTACAAAGGTCTGAAGGGTGCAGCCAGTATACCCATAAATGACCTTGTTCCCCCCAAGTAGGCGAACCAGGAATCATCATTCCCTGGCATTTCAAACCCCATTGGCTGGGACTGACATTTATAAGCCCAGTTTCTTCCCCCAGACTGTTAGAGATTGGAATTCCCTGGAAGATTCCCATATTTCTGCCGCTGAGTATGCAGAGGACCAGTTACTAAGTTTACTTCTCTTGTAAGGGCTAGGGACTAACTTCCCTAATTCACAGGTCCTGGTGAATGATTGTCCTTTGACGTATCACCATAAACAATTCTAATTCTGATCTTCTTATCTTGAGTGTTAATGGTTGTGAGGGGACGGGAGCTTGAGTAGGGCAGGGGGGGGGGGGGGGAGGGGGTAGGGGTGGGGCCATAAACTTTTGTGCAACGTGGGTCGTCAAAATTTTGTTAAGCATATGAAAATGTACCTACCCTCAACCCCACCCCCAAATCTACCCGTTTCCGCGGTATTTAGTATGACCTGTTGGTGCATACAGTCAGCCAGAAGTTTCTGATTGTCTGATTGGCTGGTAACAAATGAAATGTGCATATTTTCAGTATTATAAATGGTTG
This sequence comes from Ctena decussata, assembly GCA_963989385.1. Classification (NCBI taxonomy): domain Eukaryota; kingdom Metazoa; phylum Mollusca; class Bivalvia; order Lucinida; family Lucinidae; genus Ctena; species Ctena decussata. The sequence goes on from OZ022504.1 coordinate 65,970,596, forward strand.
ACGCATTCAAGAGAAAAGAAATATCTCTATGATAAATCTAGGTACAAACCTGAGATGCTACACACACTTCCTTCGCCGGTGCTCCCCCAAAGGGGCGTGGCTGAAGAAGAGGTCAGCGCACTCAAAAATAAGCACGAAAATGGGTGATAAGAAAAATGCATGGCCAAAAATCATACTTTTCGGCGATTCCCTCACACAGGTAGATATCAGAATGATTGCACATCATTAAAGGTTCAAACTGTTTATTTCATGTTGCATGACAATGTTAACTTCTATTTTTACTGACTTTTAATTCAAGTCGTGTTTTGACGTGCAGATGGTGTAACCGATGGTTACATTATTTCGGACAATAGTGGTTAAGAATATATGCCCCATGCTCCTATTTCCGTAGCTCTAAATGGAAGTCAATGAAAAAATGTTTTCACCAACACGTAATAATAGTTTAATAGTGTGAAATAAAATGTCTGGATATTGAGGACTTACATGTCAAAAATGAAGTCACAGCATTACAGAAATGTTAGTTAAATCTTTCTTCAAAATCACTGCCCAATGTAAGGGACTTTCTCCTGAGGTTCGTAGGTCAAACGGAAGTTTTGGTTCATGAGGTCAATACGTGGGAAAATTTTGTAAACTACAGCGCAGTTCAAAGCAGTAGATTTGCTGAATTCACTCATGTGAAAAATTCTGTTTCAGTGAAAATTTTAGTTTTCAAATATCATTTTGAACTCAGGCCCTACAGTTTTATTAGCAAATATTTCCAGTTATGTATTCAGTGAATTTTATTAAGGAATAAAAGAGTAACATTGCAGTGAAAACAGAAAATTTCAATATCTGGTGATTTGAACTGGGCTATAGATATTGTACTAGCAGTGGGAGGTCACGTGATCAGCTGTTGACATAGACGCCGGCAAACTATGGAAATAGCAGAAACTACGGAAATAGGAGAATTGGGTATAATTGATGCCCTTTTACCATTTTTGTAGCATACCTGGCATTAGTGGGGAGGTACAGTATTATGTTTCACATTTGCTATCCACGGTCCTGATGAATGATTGTCCTTGGACGTATCACAAGTAAACAATTCTAATTCTGATTCTGATTCTGTCTAACCATCCTTCGTATGGATGTACTTCTTCACAAATTGTTTCAGAAGTATTCAATATAAAGGGATTTCTTCCTCTGAAAGTATATACATTTACTAATGTCTGACTGTTTATTAAAAGTATTTCGTCGGTGGCTGAATCACTACACTTCAAGCTCTATCTAACTCCCCCTTCTGTAAAATGCAACACCCCCAAGATGTTTAATAGGATTAATATGGTACTCCTTTTACCTGCTTATACAGAGCTTTAGATAAGAGGGGTATTTGATGATAATTGAGGGATAATTTTTTTTATTTCTCATTGAAACCATATGTTGTGACCCTAATCTAAACCGTCTCATCGAGACGGTTCAGATGAGGGGTCACAACATATTTTTTTATACATTATTAACAAAAATTATCCCTAATTATAACCAATTACAGCTCTGTTATAGTCATTTAGTGGAATAATCTCCCAGCAGCTTTTGTCACCACGTTGACAAAACTTGATAGCTTCAAGGCAGCTGTCAGCTAGATGTGCTACTGCTGACCATAATTTTTATCTTAACTACCGTATTAATCCCATTAAATGACATATTGGCATTGCATTTCACCAAAGGAGGGCATTATAAAGAACCAATTCTTTCCTTTAAGAGTAGACCTCATTTCAACAAGCTTCCTCATCCAGAGGAGAAAACAGGAATTCATGCAAGTGAATTATATAATTTTCGTAAAAGAGGCATGGTAGTTGATTAGAATAGGGGCGTTTATTAGGATTAATATGGTAAATGCTTTGCAGTACTTGTATAGGGCCAAGTAAAAAAATACCTGTGTTTAGGATGTCCCAACCCTACCTAAATTTTCTAGTGAAACCTAGGCTTTTTTTCCAGGTTTTCTGGAAAAATATATAATTTCATGTATTTTGAAAGGGATTTCTGTATAAAAAAATAAAATGAAATAAAAGTAAAAAATGGCTGTGCCTACCCTACCTAAAATTTTCAGACCTGTTACCCTAAACACACATATTTTTTTATTTGGCCTAACTTAACACTATTCACTTTTATTCACATCCAACCAGGCACATGACATCGAAATAACGTCGTATTGACATTGGTGAGACGTCATGACGTCGCACCAATGTCAGAATGACATCATTTCGACATCATGTCCACGCTGGGATATTACTGTCAGCTGTATTTTCACCTCCTTAACTTTATTGCACTTTGCAGGGAACCTAGATTGTGACTCTTATTAAGGTGACAATCTTGGTAAGAGAAGTCATTCATTGTCAGCCTTTAGCAAGAAGGTTCTAATGAGGGGGCGAAACATGTTTTTTGCAGAGAAATATGGAAAATCATCCCAAGATTATTCTTGTTACCCCTTCTTATCTGGATTGTGACACTTTTTATTTTCCCACAGTATAGTTACAGTAAAGATGGATGCTGGGGTGCGTTGCTGGCAGATTATGTACAAAGGTAATTACCGTGACTGGTTTAACTGTAATTGAGGCCAAGCATAAAAATACTTTGTTGGCAGTTGCCGACCTAGGACTTTTTTGGAGGGTAGGTAGGTCGGCTTTTCCTTTCTTGTTTCTTTTTTTTAATTCCTTCAAACTGTGAAAACAACAATAAATACTGGTATACATAAAATGTCATTCATTGTGACACTAATTACCCATAATACTAAGATAACAGCATCCTAGATTTTAATCATATCTATTTCACTCACAAATGGCGTACCAAAAATGAGCAGTTATTAAGGCAAAAAGTGCAGACCCAGGTCAGACTGCTCCCAGTCTACACTGTTTGGTCAGGCCTGTTTGTCTTATTATTCAGGTTGGTCACGGTAAATTTGAATTTTTGAGAAGAAAAATATACTGTTCCAAATGGCCACAAAATTTTTTGGGGTAGGGAGGATTTTGGTGGGTAGGTAGGCAGTTGCCAACAAACAACATCTTATTTTTGGCCTGAGAGCTCTGAGCAAGGAGGAATATTTTGGTGATTATAAGTGATAATTTGTGTTTCCCTTAAAAGCGATATGAAAATTTAAGACTCCTCATCTGAACCGGTGTTAGAAATTAATATTTTTTGCAGATAGCAAGTTCTTGCTACCTGGTATAAGCGCTAGTAGGAAAACTCTCATACCCGGGAGCAAAAACTGGAGGCCCAGGACAGTCCTCTTGCCACTCAAGGGTTGTCAACTTTATGACAAAACAAAGTTCCATGAGGTCAAAGGCATTGATAATGCCTTTTATCTTATGGAATTATGTTTAGTCTTCCACATAGAAGCAGTATTCTAGTACTTCCAAGAAATTAACTTTAACTATTAAAAGAATTTCTATGTATCAACTTTCTGCTACCCACTTTTTCTTCAGCTGGCAAATGAGAGTTTTAGGTGGCAAATTTGCCACATGCTGCTGTTTATTTCGAATCCTGTGAACTGCTGCCTTACTCTTCAGATCAAAAAGTAAAGTGAAATCTTGTGTTTAGCTCTCCTCAGCCAGTGCACATGGATACATCTGGACAGGAGAATTTGTGCATATATCAGTTGCAGTGCAGGATCCAGAGGGGGTTCTAGGGGTTCAAACGAACCCCCTTCTCAGCCCAAATTATCTTATTTTCATGGGGAATTTCAGGAAAAATTGATCGAACTGCATAAATCGAACCCCTCAGCTAATTTGAACCCCCTATCCAAAATTCCTGGATCCGCCCTTGAGTTGAACAATAAAACAAAACAAAACAAAAAAATGATTTGCATTCATAATCAACTGTAAACCATGTAGAAATTGAAAAATTCTGTTTAGGCCAAAAAATGAAAAATCTCGTTTCTTGTTACCTTACTGACTCTTATTTTTTTGGGCCTACTCCAACTTTTTTATGTTCACTAATGGAATTTTTAATTTTAATGAGTTTCCATCATTTTCCGTACAAAAAAGTATTTAGAAAAAAGTTTGCCTACCTACCAATCCTAAGAATTTTGGAGACGTAACCAGAAATAAGACATTTTTTTCTTTGACTGAAACTAAATGCTTTTGCAACAACATACAGTTGCTTTAATTTGGAATACATCATTCAGAATGTATCACTTCTTGAACATAGCAAAAAGATTGTCACAACCATTGCCTAACCAGTTTATGCTCTATGCAGAATAACTCTCTATTACATAGCATGCTGAGTTTATGATATAATGTAATGGTCACACATTCAGTGGCCCATATTCCAAACTTTAAAAAGTTCATCTCTTTACATGCCATGTAGGAGTGGTCTTATCTCTGTTTAAACACTTTGCTGAGACATTTACATCCAAATGCTCAGAGTAAATGGGTACACTTTCAGGGGAAGCAACTCTGCCATTTTGTATGCCTCCCTTTTCAGTGGGTCTACTTTTAAAGAAGAGAATTTGCTCCTATAGGAGCAAATTCTTTCCTTTAAGAGTAGACCCATTTTGGAAGGGTTATATGTCATTTAAGGAAGAAAACAGAAGTTGATTCCCTTTATAAAATGGCTCCTAAACAAAGAGGAGTACCCATTCACTATAAGCTTTATGTTGTTTTTAGCTAGCCTGTACGAATGTACAGGAAGAGCTATTGCACTACCCCTGGCGTCGGCGTTGGCGGCGGCATTGGTGTCGGCGTTAGCAAAATGTTAAAGTTTTATGCTACAGTTTTTTATGTGATGGGCAAGGCGCTGTCAGGTGAGGTATCCTGTCCCACTGACAGGTCTTGTTTTCTCTTCAGGAAATGTGATGTGATAAACAGAGGATTCTCAGGCTATAACACGAGATGGTGTAAACTAATCCTGCCAAAACTGATCTCAGCCGATGATGCCTTCAATACTCAGCTAGTCACGATATTCCTCGGGGCAAATGATTCTGTTGACAGTGAGATATGTCAAAAACAACATGTACCCTTAGAAGAATATAAACAAAACCTTTTGGATATGGTTGAATATCTTCAGGTACTTAACGGTACATGTTTGATTATAAGACAGGACCCAGTTGTTCAAAGCATCGTTAGCCTAACGAGCTCGTTAAGAGGTCAACTCATTAAGTGTTTTTTTGACTTTAAAACCAAATACACTGATATTTTTTGTTGAAAAAATGTGAGAAGCTTTTGCAGTGCAAAAGCTTCTCACATTTTTTCAACAAAAATATTGGGGTATTTGAGATTTTAACATCTGAAATTTTAACTAAAGGTTAACTAACGACGTTGTTATTTTTGAACAACTGGGCCCAGGAGTTTATCTTTCCAAAATAGCCCCCAAATAATGTTAATCAGTTTTGTGTTATTCAGCTATAACTGGTTTTCCCCATCCAATTTCCATAACACTCCCAAAGATCTAGATCCATCTTACAAGATCTTATGATGTTTGAGATTGTTTGGAAAAGAAAAGCGCCCATCTTACTGAATAAATACAGTAGAATAGAAAACTTTTGTGCTCAGTTTAAACAATATTCCATTTAAATTAGTAAAAAAAACAAAAAAAAAACCCAAACAAACTGGGTTTTGTCTGTATTCATTGTTAAATTTTAAGTCACCTTGACACAAGACAATTTTTTTTATGTTTATCAAAGAGTGTGAGCCCAGGAATAACTCATTAAGGTAATATGGGTATGTTCATACATGTTAAGTCTCCCAAATTTTGTCTTATAAGTGAACAAATACTGTAGAATAGAAAACTTTTGTGCTCAGTTTAAACAATATTCCATTTAAATTAGTAAAAAAAAAAAACTATATTCCATTTAAATTAGTAAAAAAAAAAAAAAAAAAAAAAAATTGGGTTTTGTCTGTATTCATTGTTAAATTTTAAGTCACCTTGACACAAGACAATTTTTTTTATGTTTATCAAAGAGTGTGAGCCCAGGAATAACTCATTAAGGTAATATGGGTATGTTCATACATGTTAAGTCTCCCAAATTTTTAGTGAGACTTTCTAATTTTTAGTTCCCAAAACCCTGTTTTACTCACTGTCTTACTATTTTTTTTCTCTTAAATTTCACTTTGTATTAAATGTGTCTGTATGTCTTCATGTCTTTCTGCCATAAAGGGGAACATCATTTGAGCCACAACACGAAAAAACCAACATAGTGGTTGTGCGCTCAGCGCAGACTCAAATCGGCCTGGGCATCTGCCCAGTCTGATGAGAGTCTTCGCTGTCCGCACGAAGGTAGCTTAGACCCTTAGCTACCCTTTAAGTGCTTAGGAAAGACTCTGCTCAGTCTAAGCGGATGCATAGGCTAATCTGAGTCTGCGCTGGGCGCACAACCACTTTGTTGGTTTTCTCGTGTCGCGGCTCATTAAATTTTGTGTCTTTCTGTTTTGTGCACCCCTGGATGATAGAGCCCTTCCAAAACAGGGTCTCCTCTTGAAGGAAAGAACTCAGCCCCGGATCCAGGGGGTGGGCTTTGGGGCTGGGTCTCTGTTATGTATAATATGTAGGCCCCCAGATAATAAATAGTATCTGATAGAATGGAAAGAGTTTGAGTTTTGAGTAAACAGTATGAGAAAATTTATCCATGGGGTTAGATTAAAATATATGTTGTGACATCTTGTTAGAATCGCCTCGGTGAGGCGATTCTAATGAGATATCACAATATATATTTCAAGGCAAAAAAGAAATTATCAATCATTCTCATTAAATTGATCCCTAATTATGTAATATTTTCAAGCCCTCCCCCCCCCCCCCCCCCCCCCCACACACACACACATCTTGGTGCCTTCAAGCCCCACCAGTTATTCAGAGCCCCACCAGTACATGATGGTCTGGATCCGGCCTGAGTTCTGTTCTTTGGCAAGCACTAGGGGTGTAACAATACATCGGACTATCGATATATCACAATAGTGACACTGGCAATAGTCACTATCAATAGGGAAAGCTGCAATGTCAATACTATCAGCAATAGTGTTTCCAATATTGCAATAGTTTCAATAGTTTCTAGACATGCATCTTTTTCTTGAAGGAAGTATTTTTAACTAAAAGAATAATAGGAAAGTATGTGTTTTAGCTTGTATTGGATTTCAAAGAATGGAAAATATAACATTTTCTTGTATTATGTTGTCATGTGCAAATAGTGAAATGAAGTAATTAAATAATGCTTTTTAGCCACAAACTTATGTGAACAAACAAGATTGTATACATAAAAACAGAATTTCTGGATAAGAATGCGGTCTCCAATAGTTATTGCAATGCATTGCAATAGTAACCTGCAATAGTAATAGTATTGCAATAAGGATTTCTGCAATAGTAATAGTATTGCAACAGTCATTTTGGCCTGCAATAGTCACCCCTAGCAAGCATCCCCTACTCCAACCATTGAAAACAAAAATGGCAAAGTTGCTTCCCCTGAAAGTGTACCCATTCACATGAATAAATTGTTCTCTGCTAGTACAAAGTGAACTTTGTAGAATGATTGAGATGTTTAAATAAAGGTGAATAGGGTATTTTCTTAATTGTTTTCAACACACCTCATATTTTCTGCACTTAGTTGGGTGCTTTTACATTTGAACAGGTTCCATTTCTGTTACCATTGTCCTAATACTGTTATGGAGTTATTATTTTATTTTTCAGTCAGTAGGTATAGCAAGACAGAAAATAGTTCTTATATCACCGCCTGCTTGTGATGAGGTCAAATGGGAGAAAGACTGTAAGCTCAAAGGTAAAAGTATAGTTAAGGACAAAAGTTCTGCACGGATGTTAATTTAACATCCGTGCAGAACTTTTGTCCTTAAGTATATATCAGAATGGTCAAATAATTGTGATGATAGCAATAGGTTTCTTGTCTCCAGCACTGGCATGATTTTAGGACTGTGTAGTGTTTTTGGGTACTGTATTAATTTTCTTCTGTTATAACCGGGGTGGTCGGGTGGTGTGATGTAGCTGTGTGTAACTTCCAGTGCCTGGGCATCCTACTGATTTGGATCATTGTAGGGCAAGGGCCTGCTGTGCTTGCAGTAGGTGCGTGTGGGGGTTGTTTGGATATTTTTTTCTCTTGCCTATCATTTCTCTTTTTCTTTTTCCCTCTCTCTGGGAGACAGCCCGATATAGACTGAAATACTGTCTCAAAGGGCCGTTAAACCCAAAACAGTCAGTCTTCTGTTATAACACAGGGTTTTTCCCTCCCAGAACAAGCCCAAAAATCTAGGTCCATCTTGTATGGAGATGGATCTAGATTTTGGGATTGTTTTAGATAGAAAAAAACCCATTCAAAGCAGAGTTTCATAGGACTAAGACGAATTAGGGCCAGGTTGGAAGATTGTTTTAAGAGTTACTTGCTCTTGAGCAATAAAATATTTTCCATAGACTTAAAATGGGAAAAATGCTTTCCGGGCATAGCTCCTTCATTTTTGATTGCAATGTCTTGAATTATGCAGGTGTGCAGGACAGTCAAAACATCTCGGACCATTTCCAATGTGGGCCAGGTTGGACTATTCTTTTCAGAGTAACTTGCCCTTGAGCGATAAAATATTTTCCCATACACTTACAATTCACATTTTTAGACACACTCTTAGAACAGTTTTAAAAAGGTTCTTAATATAGAAAGATTCTTGGCTGTCACACTGCCACTTTAAAAACATTTGTTTTGTTTCTCTATTGTTGGAAAAAGCCTTTGCAAACATTCTCATCCAAATGACAGCTATCTTCACTGAATCAAAATAGTTAAGCATTCTTTAAAGGATTCATCAGATCGTACTTTTCTTAATAGTCGTAGCCCCATTAGCTAAGTAAGTTAAGCACTGGCCTGCTGATCTAGCAGTCCTGGGTTTGGGCCACGCTGGAGGCGGGGGAGTCGTTTCAATCAGAAATGCGCATAAACAGGGTTCCATTGCACACAGCCTTTCATTAATCATTATCACCCATCCATTTACCTGATATACCTGAAATACTGTTAAAAAGGATGTAAAATTGCAAGTCATCCATCAGTCCTTTGTAGAGGTGGAAGAGTTGTTTATAGATATAAGGGGTGGTTTGGGTTACTGCAGTATAATATGTTGACTTACATACAGTAGATCTTTTGTTTGACAAGTTTAATATCAAAACATCTCAACATGTCTTGTAGATCGTGTGTTTGGAAAGTTTAATGAACCAACAAAGTTGTATGCAAAAGCATGTTGTGATGTAGCCAAAGAAGCTGACACAGACTCAGTGGATTTCTTCTCAGCTATGATGAATCAAAAGGTAACATGATAATAATTGAGCCACAGCATGTGATTTCCAACAATGTTGCATTTTGTTGTGTGACATTCAGATCATCCTTTTCATTCACACAGGGAAACCAGAGACCCTGCTGTTGGCTGTACGGCGTGGGCCATTTCCATAGATGGCTGATGTGACAAGCGAAGGCTCTGATCAGTCTGATCGGACCCTTTGCTTGTCACCAATGCCATAGTGTTGGAAATCACATGATGTGACTCATATATTTTTCATAGAAAAACAGATATTTCCACTCCTTTCTCTCTCCCTCCTCCCCAAACAGCTCACTCCCATCCCCTCATTTTCCTAAAACTTTGCAATGTTGATATAATCTGTCACTCCAAAAATTGTCTATATGTTCAACAGCATAAATACTTTTATGACCTTGAAAATGGGGTGAAGATTACCAAAGTATCATCAGCTCTTTGGCACATCACTGATATATATCTGTATAACATACTAGTTCAACAGACATAGCAAAAATTTAACATTCTAAGTGCTCCAGTGACCTTGGAAAATGAGGTCAGGGACACCAGAATCTAATCAGTTTGTCTTATTGGTGGATCCATGCAAGCTAAGATGTTGAACATAAAAAGGAAAAACACTTGATGCTGATACTATTTGAGTTTATACCATATAGTAGGTAATTTCTGTGGGTGTGTAATTTCTGCATATTTCTGCAGTTTTATAAAAAGACTTGGTGCTTTGTTTTAAAGAAAGTTAATTGAAAACTTGTGACTAATTTATAATAACAAGATTTCTCAAGGAATATGGCTCTTTGGCTGGTGATCAGGAATCAGCAAAACCTTCACTCTTGAATAATTTGTTTTTTTACTAGGCATCCAATACAAAAGAAGGTAACTTAGAAATACCAGTTTTCATAGTCATAATTATTGTTACTTTGTCTCATCAAATTACTTGTGTGTATTTCGTTAGTACTATGTATTTGGTTTAAACATTTTATTTCATATAATTACAATCATACATGTTTAAACATAACATGGGAACATTCAAAGAAGAACAGAAGCTAAAGCTTACCAAGTGCTTATCCTGTGAATATTTGAAATCTGCAGAAATTGAAATGGTATAATATTTTCAGATGAAACTGCAAAAGTTTACCCCTGCAGAAATAACCAGCTATATGGTATTCAAACCACTGTTGATCAATGGCAAAAAGATTAGTGAAAAACAGTTTCTGTAATTCATTTCAGAACTGGGGCCAGATGTTGAATGATGGTCTACATCTGTCTACAGAGGGGTCTGAATTCTTGTTTGAGCTGCTGAAACCTGTGGTGGATAAGCATGTCCGTGATTTACCAATGAAATATCCATACTGGGCTGATATAGATAATTCAAATCCTAGTCTAGAACTGAATAAATATTTCTAGGTCAACTACTCAGGGTTAACAGGGTCCAAGATCTTTTGTATAAACAGAAAAGGGCAAGAGGTTGCTGTTGCCTATAAACCAGGTCCATGCGGGATCCATTATGTCTCCAAATTGTGATACAGTAGTTGCCTTAGGTAATAAGACAGAAGTGTCCGTGTTCACTACAGATACTTAAGGCAGTGTTAGAAATTAACATTTTTTGCAGGTAGCAAGTACTTGCTACACAGTGTAAAAGTGGGTAGCAAAACTAACACACCTTGTAGCATATAATGGTGGCCATAAAAAAACCCCTCTTGCCAGCTTTACAGGTAGTTGTCAGATTTAAAACCAAACAAAATTCCATATGGTCAAAGGCATTGACAATGCCTTTGACCATATGGAAGTGTGTTAAGTCTAACAGGTAGAAGTAATCTTTAAGTAAAAATTGGCTTCTACTTTTAAGAAATCAATTTCACTGCAGAATTACAAGGCAGCAATGTTTTGCTACCTACCTTTTTAACAGGTGGCAAATTTGCTACTGTTAATTTCGAACCCTGCTTAGGGTCAGTACTAGAGCAGAGAACACATTCATTCAAAGAAGAAACATGAGCCATACTGAAACTTTAGTTGAAGGTATATGGGTACATCATGTTTCTTTGCTATGTTTACAAAGTGAAACAACTTCTAATTGTTTCCTGAACAGAGAAGCTCTTCAAGACAGGAATGACTCTTTAAGGAAAGAATTAGCTCCTAGGGAAGCAAATTGTTTCCTCTAAGAGCTGACTCCTTTGAAAAAAGGAGGCAATAATTAAAATGGCAGAGTTGCTGTCCCTGTGTACTCATTCACCTTGAAATATGGCTTTTCTGGAGCTCATACAGGAAATAAGATACAAAATATGACCATAGTTTTAAACCTAGAATGGAATAGGGTGGAATTGATGAAATAATCTACATTCTATGGGCTTTGACTTGTTTTCAGAGCCTGGGCTGGTACTCTTACAGGAAAAATTTGCTCCCAAAGAGGGAGCAAATTCTTTGCTGTAAGAGCGCCACCCAAAAATCAATAGCAAAGTGGAAAAAATGGTCTCTGCCCATCCATTCCATTTTATGTTTTGAACTATGCCCAACATATGAGCAGCTAGATGCAGAAAGGTTACTTTACATATCTGCAAACAGGAGAGACTTTAATTGTACTGTGACCTTGTGGGGTCTAGCTAAAGCCTGTTTTTTTTTTTTGTGCCAGCAGATTTTTCAGGATCCATACATGGTAAGTACAGACCAGATAGGCTCTGATCTCACTGCTTGACTGCCCAGGCTGATTTGAGCATTTGCTGTTAGTGTATGCTGTAACCAAGCTTTTTGCATGTAGAAGCTTAAACATGTATATTGAATGGGACAGGCTGTTTGAACTGTCTCACATGTATTGAAACTGCTCAATGTTTTAAAGTACCCTAAAGTGCTTAAATATTAGAACATTTAAAAAGCCATTAATGTTCCATTTGGTACAAATTGAAAATTAATGTTTTTTAGGTGTCCCAATACTTTTAAAAGCACTTTAAGGTAGTGTTTTCACACAAATATCATATTAATGTAGATTAGTTTTATGTTATACAGCAGTATTTTATTTCGGATATGTACTGTAGGATGTTCGATATCTTTTATTATAGTCTGATATTAATTTTCTTCCCTTGCTGCCATTAGCAAATCTTTATTTGAGCCGCGACACGACAAAACCAACAATGTGGTTGTGCGGACAGCGCAGACTCAGATCAGCCTCGGCAGCAGCACAAATTGACCAGACTCTTCGTTAAGTGCCCAAAGGGTAGCTAAGGGTCTAAGCTACCTCCATGCGGACAGCGAAGACTCTGATCAGACTGGGCGGATGCCCAGGCTGATCTGAGTCTGCGCTGGGGGCACAACCACAGTGTGGGTTTTGTCACGTCGCGGCTCATTTTGTCTATCATTTTAAGTGTCACTTGTGATAAGCAGAGAGCAAGAGGTAGGTATTTAAATTCTCTCTGACAGTGCCTTAACAGATGAGACCAGGGCTACAGAAATTTTGAAATCTGAATCGGTCCGGAGGGCCGATGACGTCATACGAATCCAAAATAGACACGAAAACTAATGACTACACTGTGTATTCCACAATCCAAAAAAAGTCACGAAAACTAATGACTACACTGGAGCGCCGTTATAACGCAGATGTCATCGCTGAAGTAGCCATTTAGTCCACATGTTCTTACTTATCGTGAAAAATGCGCTTTAAAGCGCAGACAGTCAGACCGAAAGTGAAAGTACACATACACAATGGTACAATCGGACATCCTCGTCGATCTTCATTTACGGAATTGGCCGAAGTATTACGATTGACGTATTTTACTGTATTCGAGTTAATTCCCTTGAAATATGAATATACTTGCAAAAAGGTGCCTTCGGACGAAGAAAAAAAAATCTGCGCGAGAAATGACGTCGGCTAAAAAAAACCCCTGACCAGACTGCACATAATCAAGTACGGTTTAAATTTTCTTTTTGCTAGTCAAATTCTTTCCTTCTGCTATCTTTGAAAGTAGACTCTATACAAGAGTCAGTAACTTTACGTTGCACAGCCTTTTTCCGTGCATCGGCATGTGTGTGTATTACGAGTTTTGCAAAACCTTCGCCGCTGGCCAAAATTGTGACACGTGCTAATTATCGAAGATTTCTGTTCACACCTTGGCAAGACAATCGACACTGTTTATCTGTGATAACTTTTGACAGCAGTGCGTGATTATTGGATTAATAATATAACACATGGCTAAAATCCAGGTAATTATGTCATCATACATCGCAAATCGTGTTTTTCCGGACCGAAAAAAATGTGCCTTATGCCAACTGAATCGGTTTTTCGAACTTAAAATCGGTCCGGACCGACAAAAAATCGGATTTCTGTAGCCCTGGATGAGACAATATTCACACCTTGTTAACTATGTTTTCAAGGATGTTACGAAATGAAAAAGGGTCAAAGTTACCCAACGATCTGCTCATCAGCTCAGATAGTAACTGTGGTTCTTTTATTACTTAACAGCTCTTTTTCATTTCCTAACAGCCCTTGTGTATACATAGTTAACCAGGGGTGATATTTCAGTTTTGTGGAATTCTTGATATACTTTATACACAAAGCTGTAGGTAATGGTTGACCCCAAAATGACAAACCAACAAAGTGGCATCAGTGGCCAGTGAAGACTCAGATCAGCATGGGCATCTGCTCAGTCTGATCAGACCCTTCATTGTGTGCTTAAAAAGAGTAGCTAAAGGTCCAAGCTAGCTATATGGGTGCAGCGAAGATTCTGATCAGACTGGGCTCATTACATGCACTCAGTCTGCTTTATATTGAACGGCCATTAAAATTGATATTTATAAAAAAAATGATATCAGTTATGCTAACAGCATCTCTTTTATTTTCTTCAAATTAATTTATTAGCTCACCTGTCAAGGTGAGCTTATAGTATAATAGCATTGGTCCGTTGTCCGTCGTCGTCGGCGTCCACACTTTTAAACATCTTCTTCTCAGAAACCATTGGGCTGATTGAAGCCAAATTTCATATGGAGCCTTAACAGGATGGGGGAACGAAAGTTTATATATTTGGTCCAGGTCACATGACCAAGATGGCCGCCATGCCCATATATGGTGAAAACCTTTAAAAATCTTCTTCTCCAGAACCACTGGGCCGATTGCCTTGAAACTTGGTATGTAGCATCTTAGACTCTAGTACTACAAAATTTATATAAATCATGATCTTGGGTTGACCTTGACCTATTTTATGGCAAGGTCAAATTTGGTCCCTTAGGCTTTTGAATGGGAAAATCTGAAAAAGTGCATTTTTCTGTTCCTGTTGTGCTCTGTGATATGGAAATGTAGTCAATTTCAACAGCTATGGATATGAGAGGTCAAGGTCATTTAGTGACCTTGACCAAAGGTCATTTGTCCATTGGGTGTCAACATTTTCAAACATCTTCTGCTCAGAAACCATTTTAACGGATGGAAGCCAAATTGCTTATAGAGTCTTAACAGGATGGGGGAACGAAAGTTTATATATTTGGCCCAGGTCACATGACCAAGATGGCCACCATGCCCATATATGGTAAAAACCTTTAAAAATCTTCTTCTCCAGAACCACTGGGCCGAGTGCCTTGAAACTTGGTATGTAGCATGTTGGAGTCCAGTACTGCAAAATTTATATAAATGATGACCTTGGGTTGACCTTGACCTATTTTATGGCAAGGTCAAATTTAGTCCCTTAAGCTTTTGAATAGGAAAATCTGAAAAAGTGCATTTTTCTGTTGCTTTTGTGCTCTGTGATATGGAAATGTAGTCAATTTACACAACTATGGATATGAGAGGCCAAGGTCATTTAGTGACCTTGATCAAAGGTCATTTGGCCATTGGGTGTCATCATTTTCAAACATCTTCTTCTCAGAAACCATTGGGCCGATTGAAGCCAAATTTCATATGGAAATTCAGTCATTGTCAGCCCCTACGAATACTAGAGGTCAAGGTCATTGTCGTCGTCATCAGTTGTCAACATTTACAAAGGACTTCTCCTCAGAAATCACTGGGCTGATTGAAGCCAAATTTCATATAGAGCCTTAACAGTATATAGAAACAAAAGTTTATATATTTGACCCAGATCACATGACCAAGATGGCCACCATGCCCATTTATGGTAAAATCTTTAAAAATCTTCTTCTCCAGAACCACTGGGCCCATTGCCTTGAAACTTGGTATGTAGCATCATGGACTCTAGTACTACAAAGTTTATATAAATGATGACCTTAGGTTGACCTTGACCTATTTTATGGCAAGGTCAAATTTGGTCCCTTAGGCTTTGGAATGGGAAAGGATGAGAAAGTGCATTTTTCTGTTGCTATTGAGCTCTGTGATATGGAAATGCAGTCCACTTCAACTTCTATAAATACTAGAGGTCAAGGTCATTTAGTGATTTTATAGAAGTGGCCATGATGGAACAGTTTACACACTCATTATCCAGTCTTATAGAATTGCAGCCTGTTTATTAGCCTGCCTGAGCCGAAAGCTTGCATTTTGGCCACTTGACCTGAGCATATACTGGCAGGTGAGCGATCGTTGCCCTTGGGCGACTTGTCTTATATTTGTGGCAATAATTTGCTCTATTTGCTTAACCAATAAACTTGCTCTATTTCTTTAAACTTGCTGTTTCTTTTTGTGGGGAAATCTCTAAACTTTTTTTTTCAGAGTTTATATGAAGTTGTAATTCATTCATTATACCTATAGATGATTTATAATATATTTTACTGGTTATACTTGTTTTTGGTGTTATTGTTTTGCCCTTATCTGTTAATTTTTTTTACTGATCCCTATATTCTTTTGTTATATCAGCTGCAACATGACAAAACCAACAAAGTGGCAAATGTGCTCAGTGAACTCAGATTAGCATGGGCGTCTGCCTAGTCTGCTCAGTCTTTGCTGTGCCCTTAAAGGGTAGCTAAGAGTCTAAGCTACCTCCATGCGGACAGCAAAGACTCTCATCAGACTGGGCATACATGTCACTTTGTTAGTATTCTCGTGTTATGGCTCAATATTGTTGTAGCAAACCTACTGAAATAAGCATAAAGTCGTTGCTGTGAAGAATATTTATTTATTGTCACACGACGTAGGTGGCAGAGGACTATAGAAATGACCCTCATCCATGCGTGTGGTCAGTCCAGCCATCTGTCCTTCTGTTCATCTGAAATCTTGCCCCACAATGCCTCTTATTTCTTTCATCGGATTGACTGGAAATTTTATATATTGTATTCTTGTGATATGAAGATGTGCTTGTGGTTTCTGATTTTTGTTACCGCCATTTTTGATGGAGTTATGGCCCTTGCAGACTCAGACCTTATTCCCGCAACCTTTGCCACATCGTTTATCGATTGACCTGAAACTGTGCAGAATATTTTATCATTTTCTCAAGATGTGTATGTGATTTTGGAAAACAATTGTCTTTTTTTTTAAAAAAAAAGTTATGGTCCTTTGTAGTTTTTGGCATTTTTCCAACTTTTGAACTGTTTGACTTAGAGAGTTGAATTTTGGTATGCTGTTAGTATTTGGTGTATCAATTGCTCTGATAGTATTTGGTGTATCAGTTACTCTGATTATGGTTAGGATGTTTCCCTTGGTAATTCACCTTAAGGAAAGGAAATGGCTTTCTTCAGAGGGCAAATTGTTTCCTTTTAGAGTACCCATTTGGCAAAGATTTACCTACCAAGGAAACAAATGCTACTCTGCAAAAGTTGTCTCTCTTGTATACATTGTGCTGCATATATCTTAACCTATTTATGCCCAGTGGAATGGTCTGTCTTTATCAAATGGATGAGTGCCTTAATTAAGGGGTGTCTGGTTTATTTATCTTGAGGAGAAATACTCGTTTGTCTTATGCTAATAGTACAGATCTTGATCTGATGCTGCATGTGCGTCGTGTGATCTTGGTGTGCACTATTTGCCAATGTCCTATTTATGGGAGGCTGTGCATAAGTGGGTTAATAGACACCACTGCTTTTGAATTTGGACTTGTTAATCTTTATTTTGAGGGGTTGATGTGTAAAACAATATGGGTACAATGTAGTTTCTGATCAGGATGTTCTTATGGGCATTTCATAGCAGTACAGGCTCGTCGGTTGGCCCATCACACTAATGCACATACATGTATATACAAGGACTGTTATGAAATGAAAAAGAGCTATTAGGAAACGAAAAAAAGTCGTAGTTACCAAACAACCTGATGACCAGGTCATTTGGTAACTGTGACTCTTTTTCATAGTTTCAAATCTGATGAACAAGTCATTTGGTAACTATGACTCTTTTTCATTTCATAACAGCTCTTTTTCGTCACATCCTTGAAAACATAGTTAACCAGGTGTGTATTTGCTGTGTGATTATGGCGTTAGAAATTCATAAATTTCATAGAAAGTTGTGATTCACAAGACAAAGTACTCTCTAATGCCCCAAGACAAGATTTCTCGCACTACGATGTGCATGAACAGGGACATTTTATTCAACTTCTTCATCTGGCCTGTCATAAGTCTATCCTCAAATTGTGAAACTGACAGATCAGATTCTGCTTGTCACACAATTATACAAATTTAATAACCTGGGCCCTGTTGTTCAAAACTAAAGATTTCATTATCTAACAATGTTAAATTTTCTTATGTAGTGTATGCAAAACCCTTGCTTTTTTTGCCAAGTAATGGGGAATTTTTGCAATGCAAAAGTTCCTCAAAATGTAGTACCCTCGCGTATTGAGTTCTCGACATACCTTTATTCTCGATAGTTTTTTTCCACACGAGTGTTTTGCGAGATTTTGATGTCACGCTCCTGGATGTAAATACAGAAGTGTTGACTGCATCATTTTCCAACTTTGTCCGATTGTTTTGAGAGAAATGCTATGTATAAAGGTATTTTTATATTCATTTTAATCCTTCTGTGTTGTTTTACTAGTTTTTCACTATTGCCATTTTTTACTCATAATAAAATTTGACAAATTAAACGAGACTTACCTGTAAGTTGAAGTTTGATGTTAATTTTGTTAGTCCTAATCTACCAAGAATCACAGGAGTGAACGACGTCATCAGTTCCGAGAAAGTAGACTTCAGAGAGTACTCTTATGGAAAACATGGAAACCCAAATACATGACTAAGGGAGGGATCGCATGGCCCAAAATGGGTGGGCCTGTGATTCTTGGTAGATTAGGACTAACAAAATTAACATCAAACTTCAACTTACAGGTAAGTCTCGTTTAATTTGTCAATTTTGTTAGTCCAATCTACCAATCAGAATCACAGGAGTTTTTAGAGTCCATGTTCCATAAGAAAAATATCCATGGAGATAAAATGTATCAGAAATGATAAACAAAGCTCATCTCTATCTAACTTTTATCTAAACCTAATCAAATCAAATCATCATGACCATACATGAAATGACCATACATGAAATGAGTAACTCAAAATAACTTTCTCCTAGTCCCAAAAGATCTCGCGTCTGAAACAAACTGTCTAATCTAAATAAAAAATCTATATGATGCAGCACATTGCCAGATTTGGTCAAAATATATTGTACGTACCAAACTTTAATTGTCTCAATACTAAACAAACTAAGCTGTTCCAACCTACATATTAAGAAAGCTGAACAACTTGCTGAACCATAAACTTACATCCCATTTAGAATGCATTTACTAAATGAACTATCATTAGTAACTTCCCTTTTATAAAATTTTCTAAATACATTTTCACCTGACCACCCTGCTGTCTTAAGAATTGTGTCAATTGGTACTTTCCCCACTGCTGCACTAGTTGAAGCACCACGAGTACTGTGGGGTGTAAATATAGTCATGTCAATTCCAGCACTTACCAACATCTGTTTAATCCACCTAGAGATTGTAGAAATAGTCACTGCTTTATGGGGTTTTTGTGTACTAATAAACAACTTAGATGTCTGCCTAATTGATGCACTTCTTTGTACATAGTCTCGCAAAGTTTTGACCACGCACAAACCCTCACTAGAAGGATATGCTTCAATATAAATCTCCTTCAGGTGATTGTTTATCTTACTTTGCTTAAGTAAGTCTCCTACTCTGAGCTTGATATATGTCTCCTTAATTTCAACATTATGTAAATCCAAATAAAACAAAGTCTGGCACCTTTGCCCAGTTGTAAGAGCAAGCAACACCGCTAATTTTCCACTAAGTTGTTGCAATGAAATATCCTCATGAGGAAATAATGAATTCACATACTTTAACACTACATCCACACTCCATGTACAATGTGTTTTAGGTAAAACTGGCTTAATATTGAAAATTCCCTTCATGAACTGCTTAATCAATATATGATTCCCATACTGAACATTATGCAACAAATACACCAAACTACATATAGCTGATTTAGCTGTGCTTATGGCACTATAACCTAATCCTGACCTATGAAGGCCCATTAAAAACTGAATAATACTATTTACAGATGGTTGAAATGGAGATATTTTTGCTTCACTACAAAATAACAACCATTTTGACAGATACGCCCCATATTGTTTCCTTGTACTGGGTCTCCATGAGGCGAGAATGACCCCGGTAACTTCTGATGAAAAGCCTCTGTTTTCCAGTTCTTTCCTGAGATTCTGAAAACACACAGCACCATTTTCTTTAACGGATGAAGTTCCTGTGATTTCGGCTGCCTTAACAGAGTTTCTGATTTCGGAAGAATCCTTGGATTTTCTATCACCATACGTAGAAGTCTGGGAAACCATGCCTGTGTCGTGAACATTGGAGCTACCAAAACTGCTTCCGCCAAGTCCTCCTCCACTTTCTGGAGTACAGCTGAAATGACACTAAAAGGAGGGAACAAGAATGAATAGTAATCTCCCCAGTTCAGTGAGAAAGCATTAATAGCAAATGCTTTTGAGTCTGCTAAATAAGACACATATGGAAATATTTGGTAATTGTGACAGGATGCAAACATATCAATGTCACACATTCCAAACAATGACATAATCCTTTGAAAAATTTGTTTGTCAAGCATCCACTCCATATCTTTATTAAGCTTTTGCCTGCTCAGTCTATCTGCATGCAAATTTCTGGTCCCTGCAATGTGAAAAACTGTTAACATAATGTTTCTTTCTGCACACCAAATCCATATCTCGCGAGTCAAGTCATTCAGAACTGGTTTACGTCCCCCCATTTTTGACAAATATTTAATTGCTGTGGTGTTATCCAGGTAAAGATGAATATGTTCATTGCGAACATGTGAACATAAACCTTTCAATGCCAAAAATGCTGCCTTTAATTCTAAGTAATTAATGTGATGCTCTTTTTCTTCGTCTGTCCATACCCCACTAATATCTTGTCCATATGTCACATCTCGTGCGCCATAAGCAAATCCACTACTGTCCGACTCAATCTTTCTGTCTGCTTTAGGACAAGAAATGGGTTTAAATGAAAACTCTACATTCTCAATCCACCAGTGTAAACAGTGTTTACTCTGAGAAGAAAGTGTAACATGACCATCAAAATCCCCTTTTGACTCTTTTAATGCCTCATCTTTCTGAATTTCTAATACTTTGTAATAAATAGGGGCATACATCACACCTGGCTCTGCCGCAACCAGTTTCCCAATTAATTTTGAAAATTCCCTGATAGAAACCGTGCCTCTGCATAGAAAACTCTGACATAAATCTGAAATCTCCTTTGCTTTTCTGCTTGTCAGTCGTACTGTCATATCAACCGAGTTAATTAAAACCCCAATAAATTCCATACATTGAGCCGGAATGATGACAGATTTTTCAGGATGAACTGTCAAACCCAGACTGTCCAACAAACACAAAGTATCATATACATTTTCTATACATTCCTGAAAAGTGTCACTTTGTAGTAAAGTGTCATCTATATATGTACTGTTTATATGCCCCTGTTTGCGCAAAGTGGAAAATACTGGCTTCATTAATTTTGTATAGATTCTGGGTGCACAGGCTAGTCCGTTAGCTAACGAAGTAAACTGGTAAAGCTGCCCTTTCCAAGTGGATCTTAAATATTTTCTACTCTCCTGTGCAATAGGAACACTATAGTAAGCGTCTTTCAGATCTACCTTGGCAAAATAACAATTTCTTCTAACTAAACCTAGAACAGTCTTGAGGGTCTCCATTTTAAAATGCACATATTCAATATGTTCATTTAAATTGCTCAAATTCAAAATCAGTCGAAAAGTTCCATCTGATTTTGGCCGAATAAAAATATGTGACAAAACTTGCCCTGATTCAGGAAATGCAATCTCAATTACTTTTTTAGCCAAAAACTTTTTCAATAAATCATCTACAATGAGCTCCTCCTGTTTGTTAAACACAATTTCTCCACGGGAACATAAATCACAAGGAGCAGTTTCAAATTCCAGTTTATACCCATTTGCAATAATGGCTAGCAAATTTTTATCAGAGGTAACTGCTGTCCATTTTTCCCAAAATTGTGTAATTTTCCCGGCAATAAATGAGTCTGGTGTATTTTTCAAGCTCTGAAACAATGAACAAGCACTACTTACATTAGACACTTCCAACTGATTTATTGCTGGTGACTGAGCTATTTCTGGTGTCGGCCCGGGCCTCCCTTCTTGTAAGATTTCTGGTGAGAGCGCGGGCCTTTCTTGGACAAAAAAGAATTCTGTTTCTGTCCGAATTGTCCTTTTCCACTGTATCTGAAATTTTGTCCTCCAGATTTTGAATAGTCACCCTCCTTTCTATCTGATTTGTAGTAATTTTTATTTTTCCATTTACTCAATTTATTGGAGATTTTCCCAGTTTCATCAATCTTTTTAATCTGTTCTGACAGATTCTCCCCAAACAACTGGTTAGCAGTGATTGACGTATCATCTCCACACAAGGCTTTATATTTAGTAGATATAGCTGGCTTAAGCATTCTTTTCCTTTGAGTAGACAAGTCTCTGTGAGAGTATGCCAGCAGTGAGAAAGCATCAAGCGCCATATCAAAAATTTCTTCAGACTCCTCCGATTCTGCCTCAAAGGTTTTGCTCATTATTTGAACTAAAGGCATCATTCCTTTAGTTAGATATAATTGTGTCCTTTGCATTTGCTTATCCGAATCCTTTAATTCCTTTGCCGTTTTTTCCACCGTTTTCAGCTTTTCCTTTTTCCTTTCCGAAAGTGTTTCACTTACTTTAAACCGCTTAGGGCCATCCAAATCCTCCTCTTCAGAACCGGAGCATTCCCCGGATTCATTATTGTCCGAATCGGACGTGATTTCACCGTTACTGTCCTCCATCACTGCCGCCGATTGCCGCGAGTCCGATCTTTTCCGTTTGTCCCCAGCTTTTTTCATAGCTTCCATTGACGCAGACAACTTATTTAACATCTTCTGTTGTTCTATGAACATGGATTGTGTTTGCAGCAATTGCTGCTGGTAAAACATATTTCCAGTCATCGGATTCTGAAAAACAGGATCCGCCATGTTTCCTGCACTGTTTACATCACGTGACATCGCAGAGCTCTTCTTTCCCGAAGTTACTTCGTCACGTGATCCTGACATCTCGCTCTGTCTCGTCTTCCCGAGACCCGCATTAAACTGCCCGAAAAAAGAATAGGCTGATCTGTTGTCACCCTCTGAAACTCCAGAATAAAACTTCTGAAGAGTTTCTGGGTCGGTGTAATCATTGGGTGCGTTAAATTCCGTGATTACTTGCACCTCCCGTTCTACCGACGGAACGTTCTCCACACTTATTTCCGTATTCAGGTCAGACGTTTCTGCCATGACACCTTGTCCAAAATATCGCCCAAATGGGTCAATATATGATCCCTCAAAAGTCACCTAAACCCGGTGCCATCCGCATTGGATGAAGCAGCGGTTTGAACATTAGAAATACGTCCTACACTATGAATATATTTCTATAGCACTTTAAATCCTCTACGATGTTTAATTTAAAACCAATATTGTCTCTAATTTTATCTTGAACTTTCCCCGAATTTGTTTAACCTCGTTCTGACTTTCTCGGAACTGATGACGTCGTTCACTCCTGTGATTCTGATTGGTAGATTGGACTAACAAAATGCATAATTTTCATTCTTTCTTTTAACTGTTGCTACCGACGCTCTTCTGTGTTGACAGATGCTTGTCTGGTCTAAAAATAGCAAATGACATAAGGGGGCGGATAGGCGCGAAAGTAAAAACTATGGAAGCTTAGAAGTGTCATATATATTATGATTTTTATGAATGTTATTTTCCATTTTATTTTTTAAACTCATATAGGGTACAATTTCTGATGGCAATTAAATAAACTTTGGTGAGTATGTAGCAAAATTTAAATGATAATAATTTTCTCTCCTTGTGGGTGGGTGTGGTTGCTCAGTTTAATTGCGATATACTGACAGGAAAATAGAGTCTCATCTAAATGAGTACTTACAATTTGTTCAGTGTGAATCTTGAAGGAAAAATCTGAATGATGCCAAAGATGTACCTACTTATTTAGTATAGCTCTAAAATAAAACATGCTTTAATGCATTTTGAATTTTTTAACTACTTGTCATCAAAGCGCAGTATGTCACCAAAAAGCCACCATACATATTTTTCTCATTCACTCAGACACATGTCCGTATGACGTCATTTATATTTACTATCGAGAACGTGGGTATGCGCACTTCATTGGTTGGTTTGCACTAGCCTACTCCGAGATATAATTAGAACACATAAATGGCAAAATGGCTGGTTGTTGATTACACACGTTACGGGTAAATAATAAAAGTATGCAATAATACCAAATGCACATCAGTGCTGTTCCGGTTAGTCAAAAAGCAAGGGAAAGAATCTAAACCTATCGAGAACTGAGTAATCCAGGATAGCATAAAATATTACTGCAGTTGATTTTTTTGAGTACTGCCAGACTTAACAAATCCTCAACTTAGAACTTTGTTAACATACTGACACTTTGAAGTGGGCTGTGTTTCACAGTGTAATGAAAGGCTAAGACCATACCATTTAACTGGACTGGAAGGAAAAACAAACTGTGACCATGATTTTAACTCATCTTTCTTCATTCAAATAAATAAACTTCAGTGTAAAGTATAAAAGAAATTATATAGCTCTTACTGATATTTTATTAAGTTTTTTTTTTTCTGAATAGTATTAACCAAATACACAATTACATCACAATAATATTGGTGGAATAAAATGTTTTGCATCCAATAACCAATAAACATTGGTATATACTGTCTTTAACTGGTTATAAGACAAGTATTTGCCCCTTCAAAATGACCCAAAATATCTAAACCTGGGTTCGAGGTTATAAAACTTGAGAATAATCTCAAACTCAAAATAAAGCACACTGATTGGCTGCTTCGGGGCAAGGATTCTAACCCAGTTTTGTGTAATTCTTCTATATGATGAAACTAATTTTCCCTTCAAAACAAACCCCACAATCCACATCCATTGTGAAAGACAGATCTAGATTTTTGGGGTTGATTTTATGGCAGGGAAAACCTGGCAGAGAAAACATGTCTTAAAAGCAAGTAAATACGATTGGCAACAAAAAATCGATAGAAACGGCTCTATTTACTACATGTTTTAACCTTCTTAAAAATCATGCATTCAAACGGCTCTATGGACTACATGTTTTAACCTTAAAAATCATGCATTCAAAGACAAATAAAATACATATATATTTATTACATCACAGACATGCTTTACAATGATAAGGATGGATTGACTGACATATGAAAATACAACAGTCTTGTTATAATGCTTTAACCATAACAATACTTTGACTACAAAATCAAGGCTGCCACTGGGATTAACCTACAGAAGAATATAAGGCAAATGAGCCATTTACTCATTTGCTTTGTATTTTTTTTTTTGTAGTTTAAGCACAATTTAACAATAATAAAATGCTATTAATTTTATGCTATACCTTTCTTTGGGTCCCATACTCAGGATTATGAAGGAACTGTACTGTGTGTATTGGAACAATTTAAATGCTACAAGCTTCTGTATGAGACACTTGGACAAGATGTTATGTAACAGTGCTGGCTGAGTTCAACAAGGTGTAGACTTCAATGAAATCCTTCCTACTTATGATCATTCTGCTCAGGATCTGGGGTCATATTTATAAAACAACTTAAGTGTTTGCTAAGGCTAAATTCCTATGTTGGAGATTCCCTGCAACTATGAAATTTGCTCTGGAGGAACAGTCTGACAAAGGCTATTCCTCCAGAGCAAATTTCATAGTTGTAGGGAGTCTCCTCTATAGAAATTCAGCCTTAGCAACAGCATAGCAACCACTTAAGCCATTTTATAAGTACGGCCCATGATCCATAAGCACAAGGAGATGCTAACTTAGTATGTCATTGGAAACAGCATCTTCAAGTTTTGATGGGGTAATATATAATAGAACAAAACTAGATCCTTAAATAATTTTGTTTTCAACAAGTTTTCAATTTATTCTTTCAAATATTTTGGTAATTTCAAGTCCAAGATTTTCTTGATGGCGTAATAATGTCTTTCAATATGGTTTGCCTATACCCAATCTCCAGATTAGGCAGGTAGGTTTTGATAATAGTATCTAGACAATTTTTCTTATGTTTGTGCCCTCTGACGAGAACCACCCTGGCAAAGCAATTCTGATGAGAGGTCACAACATATGTTTTTTATGGAGACCTGTCAAAATCTATCTCATAACTATCATCAAACAGACACCTTTAAGGTGAATGGATACACTATCATATCTTTCTGCCATGTTTACAAAGGGAGACAACTTTTGTTACTTCCTGTTTGCTTCCTGGGGGCGATGAAACCCTTCATAAAAGAGGTCTACTCTTAAAGGAAAGAATTTGCTCCAAGAGGAGCAAATTCTTTCCTTTAAGAGTCGACCTCTATAAGATGGTAAGCTAAAATGAAAATGACAGAGTTGCTTCCCCTGAAAGTGTACCCATTCACCTTAATCTCAATTGCTGACTATCACTCTATGACCAAACTCTAATAGTACAGTCACTGCCACCCGACACCATATACTCTCCGCTGCGATCAAATATCAGACACTGAACCGCATCCTCATGACCAACAAGGGAACTTATCTGAAAAAGAATATAATGCAAAAATTAGACATTATCAAAGATTTAGCTACCCTAATGTGCTTAAACATTGGGACACCTAAAAACCATTAACTTTCTTTTTTTTTTTAAATGGAAAATTAATCATATTCAGTGTCCAATTACTTTTAAAAGAGCACTTTAAGGTATATACTGGCCTACAACTGTATGTTGTTACACCTCCATGATTTCCAGCAGTTTAATGAAGGGAAACAACTCTTGTGACTTTCTGTTCATTTCTCAGGACAAGGAAAATCCCTTCCAAAAATTTGTCTACCCTTATAGAAAAGAATTCGTTCATATGGGAGCAAATTCTTTCATTAAACAATTAACCCCCACTGAGAAGGGAGGCAATATTTACCTTAACACAAAGTCCTTATTTGATGCAAGCACAAATATAGATTTGATGCAAGTACAAATACAGGAGATATGCTGTGAGGATCAGCATACAGTGTAATTAGCTATCCCTGATTGTATAATCAATCGATCCTGACTAAGCTGTAGAGGTAAAAGCCAAAAACTGATCAGTCTGCATGGATAATCAGGCTGAGCTTAGTCTTTGGTCTCTTGGTTTTTGTATTTATCTGTGGCATCTGATCTTGGCCTACACTCTTTTTCAATGTTCCTTATAAAGTATGGTAGGCATAACTGGGTAAAAGAACCAGAGTATGACCTCTAGGAGGTAGGTACATAAGTCAAGATTTTATTTGATTAGCATATAAATTGTAGTAAGGTAAGTTTATATGGTGACATGTTGCATGATGTCATGCAACATGTCAAGTCACCAAGCAAACACCCCAAAAACTTAATCCTGTTGAATGACAAATATGTTGCATGCAATGTCTCATTGTTTAAACAAAACTTGCTAACAAAAATGGTTTCATGACGTGATGCAAAGTGTGTGTAAACCTGCTTTTGCAAGTATCCTTGGGGGTTGTAAAATCGTGGGAGTTGTAAATTTGTGGGTGTTAGTAATTTGCATAATATTCATGTGCAAAAGAAGTTTCACTAACTGTTTATTCTCCCAACATTTAACCATGCATAAAGGTTTTATGTCATAACAAAACCAAATGCCTAGAGCCTAAACAGGGAATAAAACTTATAAAAAAGGTTGACCAATTGCTTTTATGCCTCCTTTTGCTATTTCTTTTTTGCATACATTAAAAGCGGCCATTTTCTAATCTCGGATATCAGCTAGAGAAAACATTGGAATGATTACTGATTTAATACCTTCGGGTGAACAGCTAAACCTAGTTTGGGTGCAAAATCTTAATGCTAAGTTGTTTTCTTATTAAATTTTGATTATTATACAGGGGGTCCTTATGTGCTTTCTTGAAAGAGAAAGTCTTATGTTTTGACAGTAGGGCTGAATCCAGGTTCATACTTTTTTTTTCAAAGGAAACAGTCTGTGTGCATCATGTTATTTTGTATTCAAGCGGATATGCTCATACAGTGATACAGAGAATTGCAACTCATTCTGTTCAATGATGCTACAGTCAAAAATGTGTTAGTTGTAGGAAAGTTGATGTACAGCTTTTTGAATCTTGTTTAATAAATGGGTATCTTCGTTTAATCACTAATATCTGATATAGATTTGATTATCAATAATCTGTTTAAGACAAAAATGTTTCCAAAAGCATCTAAGCAACAGAAAATGATAAACAAGTGACTTGACGTGGGTATGTCCATTTTTATCACGCGGAGGAACACCTCCACGAATTTACAACCCAGTGACATTTGCCATAAATAGATCACCCAATCACATGCGGATGAATTTTCTAACCTTGAAACGATATTGCTTTGCATCAAAACTGTATCAGGTTAATCATCTGTAGTTGTGGTCTAATTATGTCATAAGAAAATATCAAGAAATTATTTGACATGACTGTCACGTGATTTAGTTCTTATCTCCACGATTATACCACCTTCAAGGATATGCAAAACTCCATGAAGTTCAGAACCAACTGTTACATGAACAACACGTTTACTCGTATCACCATCACTAGCTGACTGAAAAGATGTCAACCCATCATTTAAACAACTAACCCATCAAACCTCAGTCAAATGGACAATGGTTTCAGAAATTTGGTTGTATGTGAACTGATTTCTGATTTCATGTACATAAAAGTGTAAAATAAAAAAGGTTAACATACCCTTCCATTTGAGACTTCATACATTTTTATAGTGCTGTCATTGCTAGCCACAGCCAAAACAGCACCTGAAACAGATATATAAGAAACACAACTGTTAAATGATTATTTATACAAGTTTGGTAGCAAAACAGATGAAGTTTAAGACATAGGGTGCTGAAAAACTGCCTTCTTAAGTCTTAAGCAGTCGCCTTCAGAAAAGCAGCATGGTCACTGAAATCTACCTCTTTTGCCTATCCTGTTATACCGTAATGAGTGTATATATTGGGACACCTAAAAATAATGAGTTTTCCATTTGGGACAAATGGAAAATTTATTATTTTAGGCGTCCCAATACTTAAGCACATTAGGGTATAACCTATCCGAATTTGTCTGAACCAGCAACTCCATCAAAGGTGGAGTATTTTAGTTTTCAGCTCTCCATGTGAGGTGGCTATTAATTGACTGTTTCTTGTGTAGCATTTAAGAAAAGTGTTTAAGAGTTTGCAGCTCAGTGCATTATGGGATGGTTTGGCTGCCATTTTGTCAAAATATTCTTGATTTTTGATGCAGACGACAATTTCAGCAGACGACAAAAAATACCCAGAATGCAATGGGTTAAAAAGAGCCTCCAATGAGGAGGGAGATAAATACTTTCATGCATGGACTCTCTCTCCTGAAAGTATACTCTTTCCCCTTGAACAGGAAAAGTATATTTTCTGTAGACTGCTCTGACCATTACTGTTCAAATTCCCTGACTTTGCAGTCCTTTCCAAATTTCCCTGAACAAGGGAAAATAAATATTTTACATTTTTCCCACAACATTGTCAGAAATTAACTTTTTGTACTTGCTACTCCATATAAAAGCTAGAAGCAAAACTCACATACCTGGTAGCAAAAACTGGAGGCCAAAAACAGTCCTCTTGTCACTTTACAGTTGTCAGATTTATGACTGAACAAAATTCCATAAGGTCAAAGGCATTCATAATGCCTTTGACCTTATTGGAATTGTGTTAAGTCTTACACATAGAAGCTGTATTTCAATGAAAGTTGGCTAGTAAAGCCAAGAAATTAACCTTTACTAATGAATTCCTAGGCAGAAACTTTTTGCTACCCACTTTTTCTTCAGGTGGCACATGAGATTTTTAGGTGGCTAATTTGCTACTTGCTACTGTTAATTTCGAACCTTGCACACCATGGCAACCCTGACAGAAGAGCCTAAGCTAACCCAACAGTATACACACCAGGGAAATAAATCTCCATCCTCTTCATCAGATGGACAATTCTTACAAAGCATTAGATATATATGATTACCTGTAGGATCAAATGCTACTCTATTAGCAGGGTGAGGCCCACAATCAAAACTGACCATAGGAGCCCCAGCTCTGACATCCCAGAGTTTCACAGTACCATAGGAATCACAGGATGCAATAGTATCTCCCTGTAAAGCAGAAAACAATAACAAAAATAAAGAAAACTGCCGAATATCATGTGTTGCAGAGTGCTGGCTTAGCACACACTATATTTCTCATACTACACATCCATCAACCAATGCAACAGCCAAGCTCAGACACTTTTGAAGCTGTAAAAAACAAACAGTCCAATAACAATCAAATTTCATTTATCTTTATTTTTTTTTTACTTCAGCATAACGTTACATTGATATGCTGTCATTGCAGCTGTTTAAGAGCCACCCATTTCTGAGTAAGAATCATACTTAGAGCTTCTCACGTTGTTGACTGGGTTGAAAAATTAAATGACAAGTCTGATTAACAAACTAGACTAAAAAGTACAGTTGGAGACACACACTTATCAATGTCAATCAAAAAATTTACTTTGTTTAGACTGAAATAAAAAGAAATCAGTATCTTGACTGATTATTTACTGGGACAGCTTTGCGATTCAGTTTTCAGATCTGCTGGAAGTCTATGTTGCAATAGAAGGTGGACTCATAGTAAATATTTGGACAACTTTACTAGTTGTGAAATGAACTCTTCCATCTCAAACTTAAACACTTGAAGCATAGCTGAATTTGCAAACAGCCTACAGTCAGATAAGGTGTCTCATAATGAGCCACCTCATCTGGATTTACATCTTTTAATTCTCAATATTAATAGCTTTGATGAAACTTTTTTGAAATTTTGCTGTCGTAAATTTTGTTGCCTACTTTTTTAGTGCTTAAAGAGTTAAACAAGCTTAGAACTCCTAACAAGGATTGCTTGTAAACAGTGCAGAAGCAGATTAGACTGACAAGAGCAGTCAGATCAGTTTCTTTACTGCTTGCACAGGTACCGGTATTTCTGTCCAAATATTAGGACTAATATGGTAAAAAACAAAAACACTGTGTATGATGAGATGCATTTGTCAAAAAAAAAATCAAATATAAATTTTTCATACACTGGCACTCTAAACAAATGTGTGGGATTATAGTGGCTTGCAACAAAAATTCATCAGTAGAAAGATATGTATACAGGGAATGTAACTTCAAATATTTACTAGCACAAAAATCCATAAGTATCAGACGTATTCATGTGTTTTTGTTTTCAAGTGTTCTCTACCTCATATTCATATTTCACTCTTAAAGACAGGGGTGGTACTATATAAGGAGGATTAACTTCCAAGGTGTCATTCTTGGATGGAGACACGGCGCCAAGTGCATGCAACTATGGTTACGTACCGCTGAGCCACTTTGGGAACGTCGTTAGGAGAATTGAACTGAACTGAACTGAAGGTGTCATTCTGTCTTTTGATCACATAGTGTCAACACCTCCAGCCAGCCAAATTCTGGTCCACTGATTGGTTGACTTAATTTTCACACCTTTACCTGCACACCTGCACAGGTAACATTGCTATGTGCTAGGAACCAGACCCACCCCCCTCCACCCAGGCAGAGAAGTCTTGTCTTTAACTCTGCCTGGTAATAACTGAAACCTAATGTTGAAAACAGTACAAAAAAGGCAGAAAAATGACAAAATTTTGGGAAAAATGTGTATTATTTTGCCCCATTTATGAGCAAAGTATAAGTGAAATTCTGTTGAAAATGCTGCAAAACCCCAATCATTCATCTTCCCTCTTCAGAAGATGAACTGTGAGCAAACAAAATAATTGTGACTGTTTAAAGAAGTTCAAAATGTTAATAGTGACACATTAATGTTGTTGTGTAGATGTTCTATCATTTAATGTCAACAATTAAGACCTTGTTTTCAAAAAGAAAATTGAAATTAGAAAAAACGTGTATGTAAGTAAACTTTATAAAATGAGCCTTTCACCAAGTTTTTAAGCCGTTCAAAACTGCATAAGTTTGTTTACTTTATGATAGTGCCCTTTTACATGAAGTAAGCTACAACATTATAAGTTTCACTTGGGAAACATTTAGAATGACACTCTGACGCTTCTTTCTAAATGACAGCAATTACCACTATAGATGACTTTCAAAGGGTAGAAGAAAGAGAAAAAAACAGTGAAAAATACAACTGTCAGTTCGTGAAGGACATGACATAATGGTGAACCTTCTACACAGATACTTGCCCCAGAAGCCCCATTTGGAGATGTCTGTTAAATATTTAAAGCAATGATAACTACAGATTTGGTATGTTTCATTGGTCAATAAGAAAAGCTACGACTTCTGAAACTGTACTCTGCCTTTCTTTTTTGTGTATTTATCTGTCATAAGATGAGCCGCACATGACAAAACCAACAAAGTGGCATAAGTGCTCAGTGAAGACTCAGATCAGCCTGGGCATCTGCCTAGTCTGATCAAAGTCTTTGCTGTCAGCATGGACCTTGCTCAGACCCAAAGCTACCCATTAAGTGCACAGCGAAGACTCTGATCAGTCTGGGCTGCTGCCCAGGCTGATCTGAGTCTTCATTGGGCGCATATAGTATTTTGTTGGTTTTGTCGTGTCCAGGCTCAGCTTTTCTTTTTTTGCAACTACTCGCCTGAATAGGTGCTTGCCCATCACACAGTCGCTATGGTGGTGTGGACTGCTATCTATAAAACTTCAGGCAAGCATGTCCATAATGACAACACATGTATAAACAAAAGCTATCTCAGAAATGTCTTAAAATAAAAAAAAATCCACGTGAAATTTCAAAGTCCATGAGCTTGAGGTCAAAGAACTAAGGGTTAGGGGGTGGGTGGGTGGGGTGGGGGGGGGGGGGAGGGGGGGGGGGGGCGAGGACAGGGCTAGGATGTATCAAAGCCTTTAACCGTTATCTAACATCAGTCCAAGTATTAGTATCAACTGAGTCCATTGTGGCACTGTGAAATTATGTCTTCATTAATATAAATTATGTCTTCATTAATATAAAACTAATCAAAATCTTTAAGATAAAACTCAAAGTCCATGACCTTGACATCAAGGTCATCCAGTCTGGTAAGTATATAGTGTTTTGTAAAAACTCAAAAAGTGTCTAACATCAGTTCAAGTGTGAACTAAATCTCTGCTAAGCATTATGAATCAGTACGCAATTAGAAAACTTTAATAAAGACCAAATTCCTAAGTCCCTGACCTTGACATCAAGGTCACCAAGCAGGGCTGGGGTAGTACTCTGTAAAATTTGGACTAATATCTAACTACAGTGCAAATATAAAAAGAATTCATCTATGGGTTCAGGAGATATGTGTCATTAAAAACTTTAACCAAAACATCCAATCAATAAAAAGACAATTTTCTAAGTCCATGACCTTGACATCAAGGTCACTGAGGGGGGTGGGGGTAGTACCTTAGAAAACTTCGGACCAATATCTAACTACAGTGCAAGTATCAAAGGAATCCATCCATGGGTTAAGGAGATACTGGGCTTTAGAAAACTTTAACCAAAACATCCAGTCCCAAAAAACTCCAAATTTTCTAAGTCCATGACCTTGACATCAAGGTCAAGGAGTGGGGTGGGGGTGGTACCATATTAAACTTTGTACCAATATCTAACTACAGTGCAAGTATCAAAAGAATCCATCCACGGGTTAGGGAGATATAGGTCTTTAAAAAACTTTAACCAAAACATCCAATCCGGACGCCGACGCTGACGCTGACGCTGACGCGGACGCCGTGGTGACAACAATAGCTCTTCCTGAACTTTCGTTCAGGCGAGCTAAAAAGAATTCATCTATGGGTTCAGGAGATATGTGTCTTTAAAAAACTTTAACCAAAACATCCAATCAATAAAAAGACAATATCTAAGTCCATGACCTTGACATCAAGGTCACAGAGGGGGGTGGGGGTAGTACCTTTGAAAACTTTAGACCAATATCTAACTTTAGTGTAAGTATCAAAGGAATCCATCCATGGGTTAAGGAGATATTGGGCTTTATAAAACTTTAACTAAAACATCCAGTCCAAAAAAACTACAAATTTTCTAAGTCCATGACCTTGACATCAAGGTCATGGAGTGGGGTGGGGGTGGTACCCTGTTAAACCTTAGACCAATATCTAACTACAGTGCAAGTATCAAAAGAATCCATCCATGGGTTAAGGAGATATAGGTCTTTAAAAAACTTTAACCAAAACATCCAATCTGAACGCGGACGCGGACGCTGATGCGGACGCGGACGCCGTGGTGACAACAATAGCTCTTCCTGAACTTTCGTTCAGGCGAGCTAAAAAGGAACTTGCTGTAACTATTAAGAAGGAAAATTGCTGCTAAACTTTTCGGAAGAAGTTTGGAAGATGAGACAAAATTGATACATGTACAGTAACATTGATTTCTGCATGTCCATTGTACCAGCAGTACCATTCTAATTCAGTAAATCAGATATGTAAATCAGCTATAAGCAAGATTTTCCCTTCCAAGACAATCCTAAGATGGATCTAGATCTTCTAAATGTTTGGGATTGTTTTGAAAGGGAAAAATCCTGTCTTATAACCGAATAAATATGGTAACTTAAAGATTTACTACCTTTATAATAATAACAAAAAATGATTTGATGAAATATTTCATGCAATACCTCCGACATGGTCTAACTATACATTTGAAATTGAGTTTAGATGATAATATTTGATAAAAGGGATTTTAAACAAACAATAAGATAAATTTTTAAACGATTGCACTAGAAATCACATTATTGGACAAAAATAATTTATTCATACGTCACAATCACATGCACAAATAAGAAAATACCTGTACATGATCACATGACACACGTGATCAAAATCGGTATTCTTACAAACCGTGAGGAAATAGGTAATTTGCATTTTAATTTGAAGATTATTTTTCATTCCACATTTTTCGAAAAAAAAAAAAATGCATTTTCTCATAACTTGTACAGTTTATTATGAGACTTTTACATATTGTCTAACAAAATTTTGTTACAATATTTGTTTCTGAAAACATGAAATAAACGAGGGAGACAATCTTTAAGAATCCACATTTTAACATTTCAAATTTATGAAACTTAAAACTTGCTTTCTGTATGCCTTGACTGTTGCAAACCTGCAGGAGATAAAAGAAAAGATTTTGTCATCAAGGCCGTCTCAGGTCAGACTACAGATCAGTCTGTACTATTTGTCAGTCTCGATCTTCCTGTAAAGATCTTTATGCTCAGTTAAGTGCAGAAAGCCTCTGGTTTGAATCCCCATTCAGCAAGCCAGTGACTGGAAAACCAGCTCTCTTTGTCAACCCACCAGTTAGCGGTACCTTTTTCTGAATGAGGGAAGACAGTGAGAGGACAAAGATGGGCTCTGCCTTTCATACGTTGTGTTATGTTGAAGATATGGTTGGCCTCTAACATGGAAACCATAACCTTGACTTTTTAAAGGATATCCCAAAATGATGAAGGACCAGGATAAATTCAAAAGGGGAGGATTCCTATAATGGAGAATTACCATATTAAAGGTTTAACCTAACTTGACCACCTACCTTTAGGTTAAACGTAGCGAAATTCACAGAATGCATATGCCCATAGAAGCTCTGTGCACACAGGCCCTGCAAAAGATAATGACAGTCTAAAAACATTTCAAGACACTTAAAATAAGGGTTTGCAAATGTCTAGATAATTATGGGATAATACTGTATTTTTTACAATTTTGATCAAACGTTCTTGCACTCTTTGATCTGAAATGTTTTGCCCTTTGCTAGCCTTCTTCAGCCAGGAAAAAGGTGGCCACGGCCAAAGTTTCAAAACAAAAGGTGACCATTTGATTGAAGCTTTTATCATTATTTGTCCTTTGATAAGCAGAATTCTGCAGAAAGCAGTGTTTCACCTATCAGCGCAATGCACTGACACAGAACAGTGCTAAACCAGAAAACTTGACAAAAGTTTACACCCCAGACTCCAACGATGATATCTAAAAAGTAATACCGTAATGTGCTTAAGTATTGGGACACCTAAAATAATTAATTTTCCATTTGTCCCAAATGGAAAATTAAATATTTTAGGTGTCCAAAAATTTAAGTCCCAAATGGAAAATTAATTATTTTATGTCCCAAATGGAAAATTAATTATTTTAGGTGTCCCAAAATATAAGTCATGGAAAATTAATTATTTTAGGTGTCACAAAATTTAGGCACATTACGGTACTTATGTTTTGCTTCTGCTTTGGCAGGTGGGACAAAAAAAACAGACATTTTTTTATACGTTTGATGATGAGCTTTCTCAGTATTAGTCTAAAATCCGTCAAATCTCACTAGAATCACTTGGTATGGTGTTTCTACAGATTTGTGGATATGTAAAAATAATAGCAAAGAAAGTACCATAAAAATTCTAATTCTAAGTATTGGGACATAATAGGTCTGGGCAAACAGTGTAGACCTATATCAGACTGCTCCTAAAAGGAGCAGTCTGATCAGGGATTTCACTGTTTGCTATTCCAGCTGCATATTTTATACCTATTACTGCATGATAAAACCAAACTGTTCCATTTTTAGTAAAATTACGTTAAGTAAGGTCAAGTCAGGTAAATTCGGACAGCAGGTAACTTCGGACAGTGACATTATTTCCTTTATATGTCAGTTGTTTGGAATTAAGACGAAAATAATTGGGCAAATGATCTGTCTCATCTGGAAATTCACTGTTTGCAATGGTATGTCCGAATTTACCCACTGTCCAAAGTTACCCGACTTAACTCTATTTTAGATGTTGAAATTTTTAGAATTTTTAGAGTAAAAACACTCACAGTTCTGGCATCCCACAGTGATAGAGTTTTGTCGGCGGAGCAAGTGAGCAGTGTGTTAGAAAATGGCAGAAACTCTATACTGTTCACGGAGTCTGCATGTCCTCGGAGAGTATATCGGCAGCGTAAACTATTCAGATCCCAGACTTTGGCAGTATTATCCATTGAACAACTAGCTAAGAAATCACCACAGTTGTGCCAGCTCACACACCAAACTGAAACACACAAGAGATAATGAATAACAGCAATCATTCAGTCATAAGACTATAACAATCCATCATGAGTGTCCATGTAGGATAGGGAAATCTCACCCGAGGGGTCGGAATTTCAACCAGGGACGAGGCTTGCCAAGTCCCTGGTTGAAATTCCGACCCCGAGGGTGAGATTTACCTATCCTACATGGACTGGCTCATGATGGATTATTTTTCTCCCACTGTTAGCGGATTTTAAACCTCAAGTCCGATTAGGCTTCAGAACAGGAAAATTTCAACTTTTAAACCAATGATCTGAAGTAAATTTTGAGTAGCCCAGTGTGTTTATCGGGTCCCCAAATGCGTGAAAACGTACTCTGGACCTTAAAAATAGACGGAAAACACGGTATGTGGACTATTTTATCTTCCAGAGGACGAAAAAAGAAATGCAGCTTAGCCTCTCACGTCACGCGCGTCAAGTTTGCTAGCAACATTTAAAACCGGTTTTAGTGACGTCATTAAAATTGAGTGACGTCACAAACCTATTATCTGCTAGCAAACATCATCCGACATGCTTGCGTGTCCATTTTATTCATTTAAAATTAAAATACATGTATTAGTCAAAAATTGAAAAAGTCTGGTTGCTAATATAAGAAAGATGTTGCCAGGTATAAGATAGAAGTTTCTTACATGAGCTGAGGGCCTATCTTATATATGCAAAGGTGGGAGAAATGCTTTTTCCTTTCCAAAACAATCTCAAATATCTAGATCTGTCTTGTAAGACAGATCTAGATATTTGGGATTGTTTTGGAAGAGAACAGCCATTTTACAGCTGAATTACCCAGACTGATTTATGTTATAATGATAAGATTTGCAGTTTAAGATGTATAGCTAAACCAATATCTTTTTCTGCCATTTTTACAATGGCAAACAGTGCAAACCCTGTTCAGACTATGAGATCAGTCTGATCTGGTTCCACATTACTTGCTCAGAAACTCCTGATCAAAAACTTAAGGTGACTGAATGTACATCCATCTTTTTCTGCTGTTTTAACAAAGGGAAACAACTTCTGTGTCTTCTTGTTTGCATCCCTGGACAAGGCAGCCATTTCAAAATGGAGGATACTCTTAAAAAATTTGTTCCTTAAAATGGATGGATTACTTGCAATTTCACATCCTTTTCAACAGTATTTCAGCCATATCAGGACAATAGGAGGGTAATAATGAAAGGCTGTGTGCTACGGAACCATTGAAAAGATTTCTTCCTCCGGCAGGAATCAAACCCAGAACCACTAAATCAGCAGGTCAGTACTTAGCCCACTAGGCTATCAGGACTCCTCACTCCTTAAGTTTTTCGTTTCACAGTAACTTCAAATGAAAAAGGAGACATACTCTTCTAGGTAGAAATTATCTCTCCTGAAACACCTTGAAAGTCATTATGCATATTCTACCTTACCTGCATGAGTATGGTCTGTGAAGGTATGTTCACACTCAGCTTTAGAAAAGTCCCAGATCTTCACTGTTGTATCGCCACTTGATGTAGCTAGCTTAGTACCACTGTAATGGACAATAAAATAAGTTAAATCAAAACAATGATATTAAAAATATTATTAGTCTTGTGATGAGCTTTCAGCTGGTACATGGGATCACTTCTCTGCTTACCCAACATATTTTCAAAGGGAAACAATTTTTGTCACTTCCTGTTTGCTTCCCTAGACAACAAAGCTCTCCAAAATGGGGTTTACTCTTAAAAAAAAAGAATTTGCTCCTACAGGAGCTGACCCAGCTGACCTTATTCTTTTCTATAAGAGCTGACCCAGTTGAAATGGGATCACAAAAAGAATACAATAAAGTTCCTTCCACCTGAAAAAAATAAACCTCAACAGCTTAATATCAACAGATGACCATCTTTTAAGTTTTTATAATTACATTCACTTTACTGTCTTGCCTGAGACTAGTGCAAGCGAGACATATGTATTACTTTTCTAGATTCAACACTGATGTAGAGTGTCCTCATTTTTTCTTGTTCAACTCTGTTTTGTGACAATGCAAGCAAGACACTGTGCTCTGCAAAATTCTTGTGTTGGAAAAACATTTAATTTGAAAGGCTTGCCAAGTTCAATATGTTCATCCTGCATACTTTCGCAGCAAACTGCCCGAAATAATTTGAGGAAGAAAATTTCATGAAGACATATGCAGTGAGATTTTATAAGGATAACTGATTTTGAGATACACGTAAGTGGGTACACTTTCAGTGAACTAACTCTGCCACTTTCTTTATACGGGGGACCAAATCTTTAAGGAAAATTTTTTGCTCCACTAGGAGAATTTTTTCCTTTCAGAGTAGATATTGTTTTGGAAGGGCTATATCGTCCAAGGCAGCAAGCAGGAAATCAAAGAAGTTGTTTCAGAATGAATGGTATGCAGGCTGAACTGAGTCTTCTAATCACTTCTTTACAGAATATTTTAGTTCAACTAAGTAAACAATGAAAAATATTCCTCCTAGAGGTCTTGTTGTGTCTATAGATTTGTACCAAATTCTTCAAACTTACGATGGGTGGAAGTCACATTCTGAGACCCAGTCTGTATGTCCTTCCCCTGTCATAATGATCTCGCCCCCAGGGACTGCCCACATCTTCCAGGTGTTGTCATCACTACTCGTGGCCAGGATCTGTTTACGAGGGTGAATTGCAAGGCTGAAATATTGCATCATAATATATAGTATAACAACCACTTTGAAAGCAACTAGGTACTGAGCATGCATTAAATATTTCACTTGAGGATGGCCACCCTGTACCCTCAGTATTCAGATAGTGAAGTCAGTGGGCCTTGTCAAACTGCCAAGGCTCCACCAAACCACATTATGCATTTAAGCAGGGAAGCCCTGGTAGCTAAGTGGGTTAAACATTGGCATGCAAAGCCAGCAGTCCAGGTTCAAATTCAGCTAAAGCCAGAATTCTCACCAAATATAAACAGGGTTCTCTTGCTCACAGTCATTCAATATCAGCCTTCCATCTGCTCAATATGTCTGAAACACCATTGAAAGGGCAGTAAACTAAACCTTCAAATCATTTATTCATCTTCAAGACAGGCTTTTCATAATGGAGCAAATTTATTAGCTCACCTGAGCCGAAGGCTCAGAGGTGAGCTTATAGGATGGGAGTCGAGCCGTCGTCCGTCCTTGGGTCCGTGCGTCAACACTTTCAAACATAAATATCTCAGAGACCAGTGGGCCGATCGCAATCAAATTTTATCTGAAGCATCATTTGGGTGGGGGAAAGGCTGCATCAGGTTTTGGTGCCGATCAGCTCAGAACTCTGGTTTCCATGGCAACAGATAGCCCTCATAGGGTTATAATGGGGAAAACGGCGTCATCATGTTTTCTTGACTGTTTTTGACTAGATCCTTATCATACTTGCAGGTAATGATGACATACACAAGAGCTTGGATGAGTTCGAAATTTGGCCGGATTCGAGCACAGACTACGGAGTTAGCTGCCCTTGAGCGTTTGAAAAAAATCCCATAGGGTTATAATGGGGAAAATGGCGTCATCACGTTTTCTCAACTGTTTTTGCTTAGATCCTTATCATACTTGCAGGTAATGATGACATACATAAGAGCTTGGATGAGTTCGAAATTTGGCTGGATTCAAGCACAGACTACGGAGTTAGCTGCCCTTGAGCGTTTGAAAAAAATCCCATAGTGTTATAATGGAGAAAACAACGTCATCACATATTTTTAGAAGAACTTTGTTATCGCTCTATTGCCTACATTTCTCAACAGATTTTAAAATAACTTCACACAAATGTAGGGCATGACAATATCTCGAGCAAGTTCGACTTTCAGGATGCTGTGCCCAAGGTCAAGGTCACTGTGGCTATTTTTAGAAAAACTTTGTCAGCGCTCTAGCACCTACATTTCTCAGCAGATTTAAAATAACTTCACACAAATGTAGAGCATGACAATATCTCGAGCAAGTTGGACTTTCAGGATGCTGCGCCCAAGGTCAAGGTCACTGTGGCTATTTTTAGAAAAACTTTGTCAGCGCTCTAGCACCTACATTTCTCAGCAGATTTTAAAATAACTTCACACAAATGTAGGGCATGACAATATCTCGAGCAGATTTGACTTTCAGGGTGCTGCACCCATGGTCAAGGTCACTGTGGCTATTTTTAGAAAAACTTGGTCACTGCTCTAGCGCCTACATTTCTCAACGGATTTGAAATCAACTTCACACAAATGTAGGGCATGACAATATCTCAAATAAGTTTGACTTCCAGGGTGCTGTGCCCAAGGTCAAGGTCACTGTGGCTATTTTTAGAAAAACTTTGTCAGCGCTCTAGCACCTACATTTCTCATTGGATTTTAAAATAAATTCACACATATGTAGGGCATGACAATATCTCGAGCGAGTTCGACTTTCAGGATGCTGTGCCCAAGGTCAAGGTCACTGTGGCTATTTTTAGAAAAACTTTGTCATTGCCCTAGCACCTTCATTTCTCCATGGATTTTGAAATTACTTGACACAAATGTAGGGTATGACAATATCTCAAGCAAGAACGACTTTCAGGACGCTGTGCCCAAGGTCAAGGTCACTGTGGCTATTTTTAGAAAAACTTTGTCATCGCTCTAGCACCTACATTTCTCAACGGATTTTAAAATAAATTCACACAAATGTAGGGCATGACAATATCTCAAGCAAGTCTGACTTTTAGGGTGCTGCAATCAAGGTTTTTGATTAGATCCTTATTATACATGGAGGTAATGATGACATACATAAGAGCTTGGATGAGTTCGAAATTTGGCCGGATTCGAGCACAGACTACGGAGTTAGCTGCCCCTGAGCGTTTGAAAAAAATCCCGTAGTCTTATAATGGAGAAAACAACGTCATCACATTTTCATTTTTCATTGGATCCTCTTCATACTTGCAGGTAATGAGGATATGCATAAAAGCTTTGATTAGTTAGCATTTCAGCTAGATCCCACCACTGACTATGGAGTACCTGCCCTGAGCATCCAAAAAATCAATGTCGCCACTTTTTCTTGGTTTCTACTGATCCGATCCTTTTCAGACTTGCAGGTAATGAGGAAATGCATAATAACTTAAACAAGTTCAAATTTTGGCCAGATCAGGCCAACCACTAGGAAGTTAGCTGCCCTTGACAGCTCTGTCTATTGTGCTCTTGATCGGATACTTTTTAAACTTGCATATATTAAATGAGGGCATACATAATGTTTTGGATGAGTTTAATTTTCAGCCTGATTGGACCACTGACTGTGGAGTTAGCTGCCCTTGAGCATCTTAAATATCACTATAGGTTTACAATGTCTCTCAGGTGAGCAATTGTTGCCCTCTGGGCTACTTGTTTTTTTTTTTCCTGCTGCTATACTGTATTTTTCCCCTTCCAAAAAAATCCCAAAAATCGAGATCCACCTTATAAGATGGATAGATTTTTAGGATTGTTTTAGATTGGAATACTCCATTTTATAGCAGAATTTCTTCAGACTGATTGTGACAGAGTAGACGTCCAACGGCTCAAACATGCTCAGGACCATGAAAATTAGTTACAGTCAAAGGTAGTTCCAGCCATCCAGGGTTGATTTCTATATAAACTGAGCTCTAAGGACACAATAACGAGTTCTAGCCAGGCATGATAAATAAGCCATCAGGGTTTGAGTCATTGAAGTTCTATTGTATTTCTGGTCATTCCAGAGATGAAGAAAATCACTGCTTTAAAGCTGAACAAATACGGTACATTGCAACCGTAACTTACCCACTGACAGGATGTGAATGAGCTTGGAAGGTGTTAGACAACCTAAACCCTCCTGATCTGGCCAGGTGACCACTAGGTGCCTTAGCTTGTCCCATGTATGGGTTAACTCCCTTGTCAGCTGGGAATACTGAGTCCTGTAATAAAATACAGTAAAGTCCCTTTATCATATCATGTTTTTGGTCCAGGAAGTATAAGCAAATTTCTTTATACTGAGACTAGTTATAGAAATAAAAGGCAAATGAACATTGAATGCTCATTTGCCTTATATTCATTTGCTCTCCACGACATGACAAAACCAACAAAGTGGCATGTGTGCCCAGCAAAGACTCAGATCAGCCCGGGCATTTGCTCAGTCTGATCAGAGTCCTTGCTGTCAGCATGGAGGTAGCTCAGACTCTTAGTGACCTTTAAGTGAACAGCAAAGACTCTGATCAGACTGGGCGGATGCCCAGGCTGATCCGAGTCATCGCTGGGCGCACATGCCACGTTTCTAGTTTTGTCGTGTTGCGGCTCATATATTCCTTTGTTCACTTGCCATGTATTCCTTTGTATTTCTAAGTGAGATAGTTCTAAAATAATGTTAATTATTAATAAAACATATATTGTAGCCCATCATTTACAATTCTGGTTCAAACTAGAAAAGGTGTTTGTAAAACAGTATACCCCCAACCATATGCCTGACCCTGAAAGGGAATGGTCAGTACTAAAAAAAGTTTATCAGTAAATTTACTTATCATCTCCAATCAGCAGAAAAAGTTTCAGATCCCTAGCTTAAACGCTTTTTGAGAAATCTTGCTGAAAAGTTCAAACACTGCTGAAATTTTCAAAGGACCATAACTATGATAAAAGTATGCAGAATTCACTCAAAAGTTAATCACTTAATCTATTTATCATCTCCAATCAGCTGATTAAGTTTCAAGTTCCTGGCTCAATTTATCATCTCCAATCAGCTGATTAAGTTTCAAGTCCCTGGCTCAAATCCTTTTCGAGATATCTAGCTGACAAGTTTAAAATGCCGAAATTTTCAAAGGGCCATAACTCTGAAAAAAGTATAGAATTTGTTCCACCCTCTGGGTGGGTCTCTCGACAAGATGGTTCAGATGAGGGGTCACAACATATGGTTTTGATGAGAAATAAAGAAAATTATCCCTCCATTATCATCAAATACCCCTCTTATCTACAGCTCTGTACATCCATCTTTTCGGTCTCTGAGCCTGTTTCGGAAGAGACAAACCCCATCTTACAACCAAAGACATACAGTATGGTGAGATTTTCTCAGCAAAGCAACTTACCTTAGGATGTCTCTTGAAGTCTGCAGGTAGCTCCTGTACATCTAATGACTCCCTCTCTGCTCTCAGTGCCCTCTGGGTGGGTCCCTGACCCTGAACATCAAGTTGGATACCACCTTTCTGGCATATGCGAGTTGAAGATGTTGCACTCTGAGCTGTAACACAAAACACAGTGTACAGGATAATACTAAAACTGTAGAATGTCAACCTCATATCTCAAACACTGCTATCTCATTCAGTCAACTACCACATTTCCTTCAGTAAGCACCATGGGGGCACAACAGTTCGCAGACTCTGTAAATGACATTCAGGAGACAAACTCTGGGCTATAATTAACAAATTCAG
Source organism: Ctena decussata (assembly GCA_963989385.1). NCBI lineage: Eukaryota > Metazoa > Mollusca > Bivalvia > Lucinida > Lucinidae > Ctena > Ctena decussata. Next base: position 66,014,697 of record OZ022504.1, read on the forward strand.
CTGTCTAAATGTTTTACTCTTGTATTAAAGAATATAGCTTGGACACATATCCATTCCTATTTCAACTCCTTTAAACTCAAACAACTGATATCTCAAAGTAAATTTTCTGGGATAGAAGATTCACTTTGAGATAGCAATTTGGGATGCACTTCGATTCTGAGATATCCTGAGTTGACTGTACCAACCTTCTTTTAACATAGCAGGAGCACCTTTAAATGACTCCATACTCCTGAGGGTACTCTGCAGCCCTGTGACTTGCCCCATGGCCCTGTCTGTCTCAAGTTTTGATAGCATTTTCTCCTTCATGGCAACCTCATATTTCTTCTTTAACTGTTGCAGGGTGGGTTCATACTGGGTGTAGTGCCTCTTCAACCTATGACAGAAATTATTACAAGAAATTATTACTGGGTAAACATGATTTTGGTGAGTAAAACATGTCTAAAACTAAACTGGCCCACTCATAGACAAGTAGAAATCATAGATATGAACCACACCAAATAACACAGTATTAAAGATAAGAAAGGAATATATTCACAAGAGTTTTGTTCTATTTTTTCACAAAAATTTAGAATTCAACAATCCATCAGGTTTGTGAAATTATATAAGACTGCAAGCTACATGGCTATATTTAGGCTTTCATCCTGCAACATCGGAGTGTACAAAAGTACACCTGCTCATAATCCTCAAGAGAGGGTGTAGCAGTATACATAGAAAGAAAGACAGAAAGAAGGCCTTTTTATTTACAGATGCGGTCATGACAAAAACCTATGCCAAATACTAATGATGTCTTAAGTTAATGAGATGTTACATTTTAAAACGTATTGTGAGCAAAACACTGCTATTTTGTCAGTTAACAATGCTTTGAACAACTGAGCCCTGGTTTTATAACTGGATAAAAAATTTGAAACCCTAGTGGTGTTGTTTTCCCAACTTTACAATAAAGATACTGATAAAGGACTGTCACCTTTTAATATCAGCAATAAGCTTATTCTTTTCTTGAACCACTCTTTTATGGTGCATTCTATGATAATCCCGCTCTTTACGTAGCTTCACGTACAGGTCCTTGGCTTTACTGTAACAAAGACACACCAAATGAATAAATACATTTCTGTTTCAATGATACTTCATGATTCAACAGTAGCTGATATGCTTTTGCTTCACTTTTCAATAAAGGTCATCTCTTGATTCTTAAAGAATATAATTTGCTCCTGTTGCAGCAAATTCTTTCCTTTAAGAGTTGATACCCTTTTTAAGGATTCATCCTGCAGGAAAGCAAACAAGAAATCATTAAAGTTGTTCCCATTTGTAAAAATAGCAGAAAAACTTGCATTCACCTTAAAAAGTCTGCAAACGTTCTTTCAAAGGAATCCTAATAATCTGGATGGATGGATGGATGACTTGCTATTTTATGTCCTTTTTAACAATATTTCGGTAATATCAGGGCAATGAGAGGGGGACATTGGAAGGCTATGTGCAATGAAACCCTGTTTATGACTGAAAAGACTTTTGACTCCAGCAGGAATAGGAACTAGGACCACTAGATCAGTAGATCAAGGCTTAATCCACTGAAGTAATAGTGGATTCCTTAATAATTTGGATATAGTCATTTTGTAAGCTGGAATTTCAATCATAAATTTTTATGATATTTAAAATGCTTCAGTCAAAGGCATAAATTGTTTACTTGATTAACTAGATGTTGACAAGAAGACATGGTTTAGCATTTTTGGACACATTTTCATATTTTTCTTTGTACTAAGAATACGATCAACCTTAAACTTCATACAGGAAGACAATATCTGAATTTTCATCAAATCTGATTAAAAAGCACATTACAAAAATGAACTCTCTTACCTGATACACCAAATCAAAATCTTTCAAACTTGGATGATTACGATGAAATAGTTCAAAATGAGCCCTCTCAAATATATTGACACTATCTGCCACTCATTTTGACATGGTATATTTCTATTCTACATATTCTGATGACAGAATAGTCCACTGTAAATATTTAGGGGTGGAAGGGTTACTATGGCAACTTACAGAGCAGCATCCCGGTATTTCTCTACTTCTGTTTTCAAGATCTTGATCTCACCGTCCAAGTTCTGGTTCCTGGTGTAGATGTCTGGTACCACTCCCACATCCTCTTCATGCAGGAAACCGCGCTGCTGTAGCTCATACCTACAATATCAAGGATTCAAAAAAATATATTGTAACTACCTTTAAGAATGAAAATACCTTGGAATTCTAAAGTTTGACTTAAGTCAAATTTTAGAATTTCAAAGTTTTCCCAATGATACTTGATGCATCATTTTCATTAAAAATCACACATGATTGGTTTGTCAAAATTATATCCCTCCCCCCATCCACCCTCTTACAACTAACCCCATGGATCCTTGGTATTGCACAAAAACTGTTGATAACATGGCAAAACAGTGGAGACCCTGAAGGCGCAGTCTGATCTGGAGCAACATGTATGCTGTTTGCTTTGTGTTTTCTCACAATATTTAGGGTCATTATGGCAGCTTTTCTGTTTTTGGATAGATCAAGCTTTATACACAGTATCAGCCAAAAAGGAAGGTTCTGATCAAACTGGACTAATACACAGGTTGAGCTGAGTCTTTCCTGTTTCCATATGTCATGAGGTTCCTAGTCATGTGACATCAATCATACCGAGCCATGTCATGTGATTTCCAACAATGTGGCATTTTTCTCATGATATTCAATTCATCCTAATTGCTTACGCTGGGTGGGTAGAGGCTTCACTGTTGGCTGAATGGCTTGGCCAGGCCAATTCCACAGATGGCTGATGTGACAAGCAAAGTCTTATGTGCAGTCTGATCAGAGCCTTGCTTGTCACCAATGCCACGTCCTTGGAAATCATATGATGTGGCTCATGCACAATTATCAATAAAACTAACAGCCACGTAAAAACTTACCATTCAGTTTGGAAGCAGTCTAGGGTTAGTTCCATGCCCATTCTAACAAGAAAATTCCTCACAAAGTCATCCACAACCTCTGGATGCTTGGTGACCTTCGCCTTTGAAATGGATTCTTTTCTGGCCTGAAATAAAATTATTCACCAAAAACATAATGGTGCTCATACTGTATACATGCAACATACTTTTTCTATTGGTATTTATTATTGTTTTTTTGTTGTTGTGGTTGATTTTAGTGGCAGAGATTTTTTTTTGTATTTTCTGCTACATGTATTAATAATTTACAAAAGCCTAATGGCCACCAGACAGACCTGTGCAAGCCTTGTAAATACACATGGCATGCACCATCTGATCAAAATATTCACAGACAGCCCTTTAAAAGTAATATTTGTGCCAAGTATTGATTGACAAGTTTAAAATTATAGTCAAGCTTGTTTAAGGGATCACCTTGTCTTGAATGTCCATCCTTTCTTGAGACCCTTAACCAAACCTATGCTATGCATATTAGATATATTTTTGTACTGATTTGTTTTCCTTTGAAATTTCTCAAAACCTCATGTAAGCTACCTAGCTAGACAGCAGTGCACTGAACAACATCAAAACTAAAGCAAGACAAGCCGTAAATCAAATCGTGACAAAAGTATCATGGTGCAATAAAATTTCAGCGAATCGTTACACCCCTATATACAGCATACTATTATAATGCCTTACTGAACATACCGTAGCATCCACATCCTCACCCGCCTCCCTTATAGTCCTCACAGCAAGGTCAAGGTCTTCCTCAAACTCTGTTGAGTAAAAATAATAATTTATATTACGTCAGTCAAAGTATATGTGTATTGCCACTTTTTTACTTTATGTGCTACCATGAACAACAAAGTAAGGCCTTCCAAACTGGGGTCTACACTTAAAGGAAAGAATTTGCTCTCCTAGGAGCAAATTCTTCTCTTTAAGAGTTGACCCTTAATGAAAAATGCGGATGAAATAAAAGATGACAAGTTGCTTCCCCAAAGAGCTATCTATACATGTATTGCATCAAATTACCTTTATTAGAAGTTTTGAAAGTTTGTTTCGCCTACACGGCATTGCATACAGGTGCAGTTCAAAAGACCAATATCTCCCTAATATAATTTGCATTTCAGTAATATTTCTAACACACTGTGAGACTGAAAAACTAAATTCTACCTCTCAAAATCATACCCAAAATGGATCCCTGATAGAAGGTTAAGATCAATGAAACTGAACCATACCTGGTGGTGGACAGACAGCCAGCACTCTCTTTAACTTTTTGTAATGTAAAAATGTTTAATGTAAAGGTTTATATCTAAAAGTCATAAAGCTTCATGCCCCATTTCAAAATTCAAAAAAGAAAAATCTAAGTGAGTTTTTTGATAAAATCAAAACCCAATAAATGGTTTGTTTAATTAAGGTAAAAATTTATATCCAAATGCCATAAAGCTTCATGTCACATTTCAAAATTCAAAAAATTATCTAAGTGATTTTTGATAAAATCACAACCCAAATGAATCAGAGGTTAGTATCTTATTTTAGATCTAAGACACAAAATCTACATGAATTCTGCAAAAAGACATATCATACATGCCTTGTGCAAGAGTGAATCGCCAGATGAGCAGAATGATGGACAGACAGAAAACTGTATCCTAACTGAACCTTGTTACTGCAGGTGTGAAAGAGATAAATAAAAATCTTCATTGCAACTAGTAACTACCTTTTATTATACAAAGATCTAAAGCAGTTGTTAATTTTAAAATAATCAGCTAGACTAAATTTTAATCTCTAAAAGAGAAAAAGACATTATCATAAAAATTCTAAGTGGAACAGATAGGTCTGAGCAAACTGGGCAGACCCAGATCAGACTGCCCCTATAGCAGCAATCTGATCAGTGTCCATTTTTTGGACAATAACGGTTATTATTTCAGATGTCCCAATTTTTAGAACTTTTACTGTAATGATGTCTTGTGAAGGTGGCTTTAAGTTATATGCATATGTATACGTAGTAAACGGATAGCCATATCAGTCTGTGCATCTGTGCAAACTGGGTTCGAGGTTATAAAACTTGAGAATAATCTCAAACTCAAAATAAAGCACACCGATTGGCTGCTTCTGAGCACATGCTCAGAAGCAGCCAATCAGTGTGCTTTATTTTGAGTTTGAGAATGTACTCAAGTTTTATAACCTCGGGGCCAGGTCTAAGTCTTCAGTATTGTTAGTTAAATTTAACAGATTTTGTAGACTGTACAAAGAAGACAGACTCTGATCAGACTGCACAGACTGATCTGTCTTTCTTGGCATTTGCATATGCCAAAAAGTCCCTTTTCAGTGACAGCAATTTTATAATGATGTTAATGGTACTGATTCTTTTTCTACATTGGTCTATAAACAGAAGAAGGTGTGTTAATTTTTTCCTATAGAAGTAGTTTTTAAATGAATACCAATTTAATACACAAATTCACTATCTATAAATGCACTACATAAAAAAAAGAAAGAACAAGACTCAAAACATTTCTTTTAAACTTATCAAAATCCAATGCTCAAAACTTAAAAAAGAGAATGCCAAGTTAAGTGCATTGTAAATATCCTACCATTTCTAACCCTTTAACCTTTAACTACTTTCGGGAAAAAAATGAAAATAAACTGGACTTTTCCATCTATAAATTTGGCTCTGTTAAGTTAATACTGACTTTTATCAGTGGCAAACAGTGCAGACAACCATCAGACTAGAAGGGGTCTTAGTCTGGACTAATGACAATATTTGCCCTAGCACGACTGTTCCAATACTAGAACTTGAAGGTATGCAAACTCTACTCTCGAGAGATCAATTAATAAAGAGAAAAAATATATCTTTGATAAGAATACTTACGGATTGGTTCATCTGAGAGAAATCAAAAGAAAGTTCACATCTTATGAACTTTGTAGTAACAGATTTATATTTTTGGATTTACACTTGTTTGTCATAGTGTATACATGTATAATACTGTATATTCAGTGCTCCAGATATGAAGGGGTAACAGGGATAATTTAGGATTAACTCTTCATATTTCTTCATAAAAACATATGTTGTGACACCTCATTTAATAGAACCATCTTGTCGAGATGGTTCTAATGAGGGGCCAGCATATATTTTCTCTAAGAAATAAGAAAAGCTATCTCAGAATTATATATCCTTAAAACCCAACCTTGCCCGGAGATTATAAAACTTGAGTACACTCTCAAACTCAAAATAAAGCACACTGATTGGCTACTTCCGAGCACATGCTCGGAAGCAGCCAATCAGTGTGCTTTATTTTGAGTTTGAGATTATAAACTTGAACCCTTATCTGGAGCTCTGGTATATTGTAACCACATGTCTCAAGTCTTCTACTAATGTCAATTACATATTTTATAACAAAAAGCCTCGCTGTACAATCAGGCTACTTGACTGGAATTCGTATCTCCTCCAAATAAATTTGGTAAAGTGCCGAGAAGTATAACTAAAAATCATGATGACAAATCATTAAATTTATGTTATACAGTGGGACATAGAGTTTAATCAGCTAGTTTCGATGATTGCCGTTACTCTTCATTTCAACAGGTCCAAAATCTATTTCAGGTAAGTGCTTTAGTACTGGGACACCTAGAAACCATTAAGTTTCCTTTGGGACAAACGGAAAATTAATGGTTTTAGGTGTCCCAATACTTAAGCACATTAGGGTATATGATATTTTTCATTCAATTATTTATTATTTTTACAATATGGCTGTAAAGTCTTATTTGTCCGATGTTAGCTCCTTAAGAGCAGCCTCATATTTGTTAACCATATATATACAAGGGCTGTTACAGAACAAAAAAAAAATCCTAGTTCCCAAATGACCTGGACATAGTGGCTAAACATATTTGCTTAGCCACAATGACTAAGTAGTTTTGAAACTATGACACTTTTTCTGTTTTGTAACAGTCTTTATTTTGTTTTGTATTAAAAGCCTAAGAGTGTGAGAGTGCCCATTTCTGCTCTAAACCACAGTGTCTACTGAGGCACACTCATCCCAATAATAACCATATTTACTTGTTTATATATGACATCTTTTTGTCCCAAATTAATCCTAAAAAGTTATCTTACGGGGTTTTCCCAAAATCCAGATCCATACTATAAGACAGCTCTAGTTTTTTTTAGACTTTTTAGAAAGGTAGAATTACAGAAGAATGCTTTAGATACTTGGCATCATTCTAGATGGGGTAAATCTTGTCTTATGACCAAATAAATACAGTATACTAATGTTATCTTACCTGGTGCAACAAAGTCTTCATCAACAGGCACTTCCTCATACTGGAACTCTTCATCTGAGTCTACAGCCAGCTGCTCCTCTGAGAAAAGTTAAGGTATGGTTTTAATATACTGTATTTGAGCCACAACGGCCCAGTCTGCCCAGAGTCTTGCCTGTCCACATGGAGGTAGTTATTCTTTAGCTACCCTTTAAGTGCACACTGAAGACCCTGATCATACTAGGTGGATGCCCAGGCTGATCTGAGTCTTCACATGGTGCACATGCCACTTTGTTTGGTTTGTCGTGTCGCAGCTCATTTTAATCAGATATACAATCACAATAATTGAGTGAATTTTCAACCAAAGCTGATCCAGGAATAAAGAAGAATGAAAAACTTGAAGTTGAAGGATTATGGGAAACGTAACTGGCTGAATATTGCAGAGCTATCATGCAGCCATAATATAATCCCAAACACACAAAGTTATCTGTTCCCTTTACTTCACTGAAATCTCACATGGTGCATGCAGAATTGCACGTGAATCATGCAGACAAAATGCATCACCATAGCTCTTGTTTTAAAACATATGTAGACTGGCACTCCCTATTCTCACGGTATTTAAGATACAAGCAAGCCTGACCAAATAAGGAGGACCAACAATCCAACATACTATATGTAGTTAAGCTCTCTAGTATTTCATCTAAACCTCAAAGCGTTTCTGCGTTTTCTATCTTCTGGTGAGTGTCATATTTCTATGGGCACACAATACTACCCTGAAGTGGTTAGGCAGAAATACCGACTCCATATTCTCACGGTATATGGATATTTGCCTCAATGTAAGCAAATCAAATGCAAGCAGAAATATTTCCTTATTTAAAATGTTTAGTGTAACCATACTTCAATCTAACAAAGCAAGAAATAACATGATCTGACAATTATTTTCTATTTTATCGCCACTTTTATCATCCTGGGGTGTTCCTTGTTACCACCTTTGGTGATTTTTTACTATTTTGGCTGTTAGATGTCACAGAATCTTCAAAAAGAGTCAGAACTTAAATCGTATGTGTAACTATACTTTGTATTCCTGAAGCCTGTAAGACAATATAAAAATAATGAGACGTGTGTGTCTGAGGGCCTTCATATAGCATTACCGCGAGAATATGATTGCCGCGAGAATATGGAGTTCGAGTATTTATAACTTTTTATTTCTTGGTGGATTTTCCAGTTTCTTTGTCATGGATTCAAATTTAAGCCTGTTTTATCAGACCTGAAAATTCCAAACATTTGGAAAACTTCCAACCTAACTATTAAAAACTCTGAAACTGATGCTGCTGGGATAAATGTTTTGTTTCAGAATCAGAATTGTTTATGCCCTTTGCTCCTATTTCCGTAGCACTAAATGGAAGTCAGAGAAATAATGTTTTCACTAGCGCATTTTAATAGTTTAATAAAGTGCAATGAAATGTCATGATATTGAGGACCTACAGATCAAAAATGAAGTTACAGCATCAAAGAAATGTTAGTTAAATCTTTCTTTAAAATCACTGTCCACTGTAAGGAACTTTCTCCTGAGGTCCGTAGGTCAAACGGAAGTTTTGATTCATGAGATCATACGGTGGGAAATATTTTTAAACTATAGTACAGTTCAAAGAAGTGGATTTGCTTAATTCACAAGTGTAAAAGTTTTCTGGTTGAGTGAAAATTTTAGTTTTCAAATATCATTTTGAACTCAGGCCCTATAGTTTTATTAACACATATTTCCTGTTATCTATCTAGTGAATTTCGTTGTGGAATAAAAGAGTAAAATTGCAGTGAAAACAGAGAATTTCAATATCTGGTGATTTGAACTGGGCTATAGATATTGTACTAGCAGTGGGAGATCACGTGATCAGCTGTTGACACAGACGCTGGTAATCTACGGAAATAGCAGAAACTACGGAAGTAGGAGAATTGGGGATACACTGGTGATACGTCCAAGGACAATCATTCACCATGTTTGCTTACTATTTTTTCGAAAAGAAATACAGATGAGTAAACAATTAGGTGTATTAATTTTTATCCTCTGGAGGATAGTGATGCGTCATATGAGGCAGTCAATCTTGAAAATGACGTACGCAAGGTAACGGGATTATTTTCCTATCGCGAAAACATATTACATTCAGATTAAAACGCTGTGCCTGTGCAACTGCGCACCAAATGCTTCCTGTCTATATGTTTGAGTAACTTTTGTTGTTTTCTCTATTAATTTAATTGCATTTCGGGTAACGTATGAAGAGAAAGGATACTTTCAAGGTAAAATTTATCGTTTTCTGGATCCGAGGCCATTTTGTTTCACGAGATCTCCAAGGATACAGCTCTGAGAAAGAAGCTAGCCACACGACTGTCGTGCAATGAACTGCCGTCGCAAGGATGCTTAGGGTGAGTGAGTTAAAAGTCCGACTAGCACATCGATCACACGGAGCCGGAATCTCAGTTTAAAGTTACATCCGAAAGAGTGGAGAAGCCGGGGATCGAACCTGCGACGCCTGGATGGGTTGTCCAGCGTGTTATCAGATACACTACCGACGTTAAGGCCCCATATTTGAGGAAGAAATAAAGTAGAGACTACATAAATGAGCAAAATACAAAAGGGTGAAGCCTACTCCCACACCACCCCACATTTACCCATACCCCTACCCTTACCCCTACCCTACCCTACCCTACCCTACCCTACCCTACCCTACCCTACCCTACCCTACCCTACCCTACCCTACCCTACCCTACCCTACCCTACCCTACCCTACCCTACCCTACCCTACCCTACCCTACCCTACCCTACCCTACCCTACCCTACCCTACCCTACCCTACCCTACCCTACCGCTACCCCTACCCCTACCCCTACCCCTACCCCTACCCCCTTACCCTTACCCTTACCCTTACCCTTACCCTTACCCTTGCTCCTACCCCTACCTCTACCCCTACCCTTACCCCTACCCATACCCTAAAATCCATTAACGCTTTTAAAGGATCTTCGCTGATACCAAAATGATAAAGGTTTTGAAGGAGTTTTTCATAGGCCATCTTTTTTAAAAATCATACTAAAGTCTGATAAAAATAAGTTAATCTATTTGCCCGGCTGCATTATTTCAGACAATTTGTCAATCATCCTAATAACTGCATGGTTTCCGAAGCGGCAGGTCCTGCGAGACCCAACTTGTCCAGTTCATGCACGACTTGTATGAAAACCTAGATGGTGCCCATAATAGGGGTCACAAACAGACTGACCTCATCATTATGGACTTGGCCAAGGCTTTCGATAAGATCCCCCATCGACGACTGATTTACAAGCTGGAGTACTATGGTATCAGAAACCATATCCTCCAGTGGATAACTGCTTGGCTATCTGGACGGACTCAAAAAGTAGTGCTTGATGGAGCCTGTTCAGACCCTGCCCCTGTTTTGTCTGGTGTCCCCCAGAGTTCCGTTCTTGGACCCATACTCTTCTTGATATTTATTAATGACCTGCCAGACAACATCAGTTCAACAGTCCGTCTTTTTGCTGACGACTGTGTCCTTTATAGAAACATAGAAGGTCTGAAGACCAACAATTTCTTCAGGAAGATTTGGATAAACTGGCCCGTTGGGAAGAGGCATGGCTCATGAAGTTTAACGTTGCTAAATGTCACACCATGAGGGTGACTAAGCATCCCCCTTCCAAGCAGATCATTCATAACTATTTTCTGCACAACCAAGTTTTGGAGAACGTTCCTTCTGCCAAATACTTGGGAGTCATGATTACTGATGACCTCGAATGGGGTCAACATATTAATAACATTACTAGCAAAGCCACGAAGACTCTTGGTTTCCTTCGCCGAAACCTGGCTTTTGCTGCTAAGGATATTAAGGCTGCTGCATACAAAGCTGTGGTCCGACCCCAATTAGGGTATGCGGCACCTGTTTGGACCCCCCATCATCAGACTGAGATTGGTAGAATAGAGAAAGTACAGAGGACTGCTGCACGCTGGACCTGCAGACGCTGGCGCAACCAGAGCCATGTAAGCGACATGCTAGAGGAACTTGAATGACCAGATCTGCAGGAACGGCGGCAACAGGCTTCTCTATCTCTGTTCTACAAAATTCATAATAACCAGGCAATAGTTAATAAGGATAAGTATCTGTTTGAGTCCGGTAGAGGGAAGATGACAACAAGATCCCACTCCTGGCAATAGTTAATAAGGATAAGTATCTGTTTGAGTCCGGTAGAGGGAAGATGACAACAAGATCCCACTCCTTTCAGTATCACCGTCCAGTTGCTTATTCTGACGGTTTGAAACATTCCTTCTTCGCAAGGTCAATTGCAGCTTGGAATGGGCTTACAACTGAAGCTGTCTCTGCGGAGACAGTTGGGGAGTTTAAGTCCAAAATAGTGTAAACCTCGGGTTGGGCAGGGATAGAGCATGTAATGCCTATCCCTGAGGACTTCTTGTAAATAGTTTTATATCTGTGTGGCCTGGTCATAGGTTGTGTAAATACTATTTTTTTTTGAAACTTATGCGCCACACCCCGCGCCTGCCATCATGGTCAGTTACTGACTGAGTGCAGTATCGAGAGAAAGAAAGAAATCTCGCAGGATCTCTTTTCCTGTAACCAGTGCTGAAGATCATGAAGTTTGATCAGTTCAGTAGAATGTCTATATATGCTGAGACATCAATGTGCTCTAGGAACTTACAAAGGACACAGATCAATGTAATGGGTCTTTAGTTGGAAGGGTCTGGGAAACAGCCAGTCGGTGAAAGAAACGTACGTTCGGTTTACTGCCTTACGCGCTGGGATCTTCGGAACATCAGTTATATTTGTAGAAGGGAAGTGTAGGGATTTCACATTGCCGTGTTTATATGCATTTGTATATGACAACTTGTCTAATTTGCAAAAAAACAAAAACAAAAAAAAAACTTTGTACTCAGGTGCGTGTTGAAGATTGTAAATCTGACAACAAAATGTCATTACACACCTGTGTATTTGCGTATTAGGTAGCTACGTCCATGGAAATGCAACATCCTATTGCTTTTATATACAACTGTCATGTCTACTATATGCTGTTGAATATTCAAGTAATTGGCGTCTCGTGAAAGGGTGTCTAACGACAAGAGCAAATAGGAAATACTCAGATCAGCCTACGCATCCACGGAGTCTGATTCGAGACTTCCCTATTGCCACATACAGCCTACTCATCGTATATAGCCTGCCCACCTATAATGTCGACCTATGCTTTTATTTCCCACGAAGCCTTCGAACCGCAGTTTTGTATGGAAAGTCAAGCATTAAGCAAACTGCGTTCTTCTGTTATATACAGAAGTCTCGATAAAACATTCACTTTCTTTCCTTCTTTCTTTCTTTTTTTTTTTGTTAACACGGAACGAGACAATTTTGTGTCCGTTCTCTTGGTTTAAACAGTATTTTATTCGTATACTTTATACATGTACATAGCACAAATTATACAAATACTACAAATACAATGAATATACAAAAGGGATTCAGAAGAAAGTCCGTTCTCTTATAGAATTACATGTATTTTATTATCTTAGATATCTGTGTGAAGTGCATTCATTCATTCATTTCGTCAAATGCTCCAGAGAGGCGCCCCTGTCGATGCATGCGTTGATGGGTGTAAGTTATTGAACAGCTGGGCTACGTGATTGAAAGAGTCTTTGTTGCAGCCGGATGTCATACATTAACTATCATTGTAATCAAAATATAAGTTTGGAAGCCTCAGCTAAGTATTGTACCTATTCTAATACCGGTATTTGAACCACAACCATGGATCAAGGGGTTGGGCTTTTGGGGCTTAAGCCCCACCATCTGGGCCTCTATGTTATGTATAATATGTAGGCTGCTAGATAATAAGGATTATTTGATTACAGTTTGAGATCATTTATCGATGTGGTTAGAACCAAATATATGTCGGCGAGCCGATTCTAATGAGATATCACAACATACATTTCAAGGCAAAACTGACATTATCAAAAATCTTATCAAATTGATCCCTAATTATGTCATATCTCCAACCCCCCCCCCCCCCCCCCCCCCCCCCCCAACACACCTTGGCACCTTCCAGCCCCACCAGTTATCCAGAGTCCTGCCAGTACGTGGTGGTCTGGATCCGTGCATGCAGTCATGGCAGACCCGGATCAAACTGCTCAGTGAGCATACCGCTCCTAATCTGGGCATACACTTTTTGCTGAGGAACTTTTGTCCCAATAGATTGACCAGTTACCTTCACACAGATTATAGATTAATCCTGAGGTGTTTATAAAATTTATAAAGGATTATGAAATCAATGCAAATTAATCCAGTGAAACTTTCAGGTCATATTGTTTAAAAAATATATACAAAGATAGACTTTAGTACTTCAAAACATGATTTCTATGTATTAGTTGTAATTAGGGTGAAATAAAGGAAACTAATAATGAAGAAAATGGAATTCCAAGACAGGATACAGGTTCTTTGATAATTCTCCCATCATCCGACATGGTAACAGTCTAATAATGTAGCGGATACGTGATTTCAGCATCAAACATTATTTTCTTTAGTTTCCGGTGTTTTCTGTCATGTACTAGCTTTGAAAAATAATTCTAAAACAAAACCGTGACAATTTCTCTAAATACGAAAATGGCAAATGTTACTTCAAATACAGACGGACAAATGGCTTGGTACGAGGAGCTCACAGCAAGTAAGTAGATGTAGTTAAGTAGCGTCTCTTTACTGTATTTCGAGAAAACGTCAAAGTAGGTATCTTAGCAAGATTGCCATTGTAAAATGACGGTACTGGCCCGATTTAATCAAAATTTAGCATACCGTGAAAATTGAAAACATTGAGACAGACTGGTCTGGGCAAACAGTGTAGACCAGGATCAGACTGCTCTTAGGAGCATTCCGATCAGGGTCTACACTATTTTTGATTCAATTTGCATCTTTTAGATGCATTAATATAACTACCTTCTTAACTCAAAATGTGATTTAGGACCATTTCTGTAATCATTTTAGGTGTTCTAATGTTTACAATTTTTATGATACCCAGTATTCGTAAAAAGTGTTGGAAATTCAGTCTCCAGCATATATGATCTAATCTAGCCACGGTAATTATAACCTATGGTAAATATAGAGCTCGTGCACCCCTAACTTGTTAAGCTTTATCGATAGGGAAATCAGAGAAAGCGCTGTTATAGGGAGACCTGTAACTTAAAGGGTGTCTGCGATCGCTCTATTTACTGGTATGCATATGAGCCGGGAAAACAACAACCTATGTTAGCACATTAGTGTCTATCGTCCATTAAAAGGGATAGTGGCAAACAGTGCAGACCCAGATCAGACGCCACAAAATGCAGCGTCTGATCAGGGTCTACACTTTTTGCATAAGATGAATGGGTATTTCTCCTTAAAAATAATAACCATGTTAAATAAAAACTAAACCAGACACCCTTTAATTGATAAATGGACTCATCCGTTGATAACGATAGAATAGTCGACTGGGCAGAATTAGGTTACATGTAATAATGATGCTGAGTCTTTTTTAAGAAAAAAAAATGCTGAGTCTTTTACACCTCTGGTAGACTAGTAAAGTGCTTTACTTTTGAACAGTTGTATGAAAAAATTGGTATTGCGGCTTGATTTTGGACACTTGTGTCAAGATATTTTCTGGTTTATATATCTTGTTTTTTTATGCACTTACATGTATTCTTATTTCAGCGGAATATGGCATGGTGTCCGGGCTGTCCAACGCTGCCTTCTTTGGGATTATTCTGGGCGGTTTAGCTTTTATTGCTGGCTTAATAGGCTTGATTTATCACTGCAAACGGTAATACATCGTATTTTGGTAGTTTGTGGGTTTGGGATCCTCTCAACAAAATTTCAGACGTTTCGGGCGAAATGAATAATGCTAGGAATAATGCACGGGCTAGAAATGAAACTGTGTCTGGGATTTAGCCCGGATTTGAACCCACTTCAGAGCGTTGACTCTCGGCCAACACAAGAGACTTGTCCACATCCACAGATGTAACAGCTGTAAAATGCTTCTGCATCACAAACTACATAAATACACTTTTTTCGGCTTTTTCGACGTTAACCTTGCTATTGACCTACATTTTAAAAGTATTTCATTGGCCAATATAAATACAACCGGGATTTTAATGTAAGTAGCTTACTTTCGCTTTCTCTTTCTACTTTCAGTTTCATTTGACTGTTGGCCTATAAACCGCGTAGTGATGAATCTAGATATTTTGGTCCAAATCGCTGTTTGCCGAGCATTTTGCCTGTTATATTTCTAATCTTAAACATGTAACCAACAAAATAACTTGACACAGAACTCGAAGACGAAATTAAATAATCGTTGCTTGCGTAGTTGTTGATGTTGCGTTGGAACTGCGACACTTTTAATAAATCCTCATTGTTATGTGCAACACAGACAGACCCCAATCAAAATCCAACAGCATTTTCGAATTCGAAACCCAAATACCAACAACAAATATGCATATCAACATGCACATCCGTACAATGATCAGCACATTTGATATCTTACATGTACATGACTCATATATATTACAATACACACTTCTATTTAATCTAAGCCGATTATTTTTTAAAAGATATTTCTTGTTCATTATAAAGGCTGTTCTATCAATGGATAAGGAGGCTGAAATCTATCATTTTTTATTTATCATTCATTGTTTCCGGAATTTATTGGAAGCATATAGTGCAACCTTATAATTTGAAAGATAAGTTTAGTTAAGTTTAAGCATATTGTATTGCTATAAGTGACAAGCAATGGGGTTGGGCCACAAGTTCTCACAGCATTAGTTACGCCCCCCCCCCCCCCTACATCAAAATAATGACAGCAAGCGAACACTTTCGTAACATAACCATAAACAGTACCAAATAAGAAAAAAAAAACCTAGCTATACAAAAGAGTCTTGTCAGGTGATCCGGGCCAAATCTTGGTGGAAATTGAAGACGATGGTGGCAAAGTGTATATATATATATATACATGTATGTATATACCAGCCGACTATGTATATAGCTGTAACTAGTCTTAAAACCGCTTTGAATATTTAATAAAAGTATGGATAGCCTTAAAAAGAATTATGTTGTTTGGCCTTAAAAAGAATTATGTTGTTTGAGCCTTAAAAAGAATTATGTTGTTTGAAAGATAAGTAAAGCTAATCTACGCCCCACTCCGCAGATGGTAGAAACCAGGGTCCGAGGTTATAGAACTTGAGTATAATCTCAAACTCAAAATAAAGTACACTGATTGGCTGCTTCCGAGCATGTGCTCGGAAGCAGCCAATCAGTGTGCTTTATTTTGAGTTTGAGAGTGTAGCCAAGTTTTATAACCTCGGGCCCAGGAAATGCTCTGCGGTCATGAAACGTTTAGGAAAATCCCCGGGATGAGACAATGTAAACACTCTGCGGTACTGACTTGCGGCCTATTTCAAATCGTTTCTCAAAACTGTTAGCAAAATGTCTTCTCAACACAGAAATCGAACGTTATTATTAGATACAGTCAGCTCTCGATATCTCAAAGTCGAGGTTTAGCTGAAACTAGTGATATCTCAAAGTAATTTTTTGGCTCCAGAAAATTTACTTTGAGATATCAGTAGTTGCCGATATCAGGGGTTAAACTGTAAAGGTAAATAGAAAATGTGTCCAAAGTGTATTATTTGGCATTTGGGAAATCAGTGATTGAGATAAAGCCAGTCAAATGTACATTTCATGCTGTTCTTCTTTTGATTCAGGAAAAAGGAACTAGAAAAGGAACTCGCAGAGGAACAACAGAAAGGAAACGGGGGCGGCAACAGAGTGGCTCCCACCGGTGACATATATGAAGAGATGGAAGGAGAGATAGAAAAGCATGAACAACAAAAAGCCAAGTTACAGAAATATCTGAGTTATTTGCTAAACAAAGATGGACAAGGATTAATGACCGCCAACCAGAAGCGCATGGCGGCAGCTGCGCGCGCAAAACAAAACAATAACTGGTTCTAGCCCTCTCAGCCCGTCAGTTTGAAAGAAATATGTGCAAGCACCGCAGATCCAGTTGAAACGGCTCGATGACACTGTATGCTGTTCCGTTTGGAACTGCTTTAGCCAAATGAGTCGCGACGGGACACAACCAACAAAGTGGCATGTACGCCATGCGAATACTCAGATCAGTCTGGGTATCCTCGGTATGGATGTAGCTTAGACCCTTAGCTACCCTTTAAGCGCCAGCTAAGACTCTGATCAGACTGGGCGGATGCCCAGCCTGATCTGAGACTTTGCGTGGCGTACATGTTGGTTTTGTCGTGTCGTGGCTCAATTTTTTTTTTAAATAATAGACTTGCATAAATTGAAAGATGGAATAGTCAGTGTCAAAGGGATGACAGGTTTAAAAATGTTTTTATAAGGAACAGATTATATTTCTTATGGAACTATCATATACATAATATATAAATGTACATCAATCACACGTTGTCTTCACCTAAGATTTTGTATATACAAAATATAAAATACCTTAGCTCATTTGCATATTTTTTTTTGTTATGAAATAACGGTGATCATCCGAAACATAGAAACAAAACTATTTGGCGGGGAAAATACAAATTATTTTTCAAAGCAACATACGTTTTAGTTAAACATAGTACTGGCAATCAAACTGAGCGGGGGTTATCGGGTCGGGTGATGGTGCTGAGTAACTATCAGTGCCGGGGCGTCCTAGCTGCGTATTTGGATAATAGTATTGGGGCAAGGCCTACTGTCAGTGTAGTAGGTGCGGATGGGTGTGTTTGGACATTTTTTCTCTTGTCCATCATTTCTGTCTTCTTTCTTCCTCTTTCTGGCATACGACCCAATATACTGACCGAAATACTGTCTCAGAGGCCCGTTCAACCTCTTTATTCCATCATAAACAACTTGTTGAAAACTAACCCTCGGACCGCTGCAGCGGTAACAAGCGAGAGACTACTTCGGTGTTGTTTAGAATCAGATTTGAGCCGCGGCAGGACAAATTCAACAAAATGGAAAGTGCGCCCACTGAAGACTCAGACCAGCCTGGGCATCCGCCCATTCTGATCAGAGTTTCGCTGTACGCTTACAGGGTAGTTTAGGGTCTAAGCTAGCTCCATGCGGACAGCGAAGACTGTTATTAGACTGCGCGAATGCGAAGGCTGACCTGAGTCTTTGCTGGGCGCACATGCCACGTTGTTGGTTTTCACGTTCATGGCGCGGCTCAGATATTTACACTTCTAAAGGTAAATGACTACGATCTTGGGGGAAGCAAATCTGCTTTTCTCATTCTGACCCCTCCTCAATGGGTGACGACTATAAAAGATAAGACTGTGCCTATAAGAGTAGATCCCTGTGTTTCGCGTTTTTATCGTCCAAAACAGAATGATAGATGTATGATTTACGATTTTACGTTCTTTTCCAACAGGATTTCAGTCATGTCAGGGTGATGGGTGGATGATAATGAAACGCTGTGTGCAGTAGCCTGTTTCACGTGTCCATCTTCATCGTCTATTATTAGAGACATTCGAGGACAAGTCTATGTGTGCAGTGGAACCCGACTACGATTTAAAAGATTCCCGCCTACAGCAGGGCACGAACCCGGGACCGCTAGATCAGCAGGCCAGCGCTTAACCCACTGAGCTACCGGGTCTCCTCCAAGGCAGCAAACACTAAGATACAGAAGGTGCTTCTCTTTAAAACAACGAAAAAAAAAAAAAACCACAACAACAACCCCCCATAGATATGCACCCATACACCTTAACATCATAAACTTTACATACTAATGAATAAGTGGGATTCGAAACTGAACAATTAGCTTAACCCACTAAGCTACAGGGGTCCCTATAGTCATGTGGATAGATCTGCTTGCTGCCAAACAAGATGCCTCATTTTAATTGAGCTGAATGCTGGTGGACAAACGACTGTATAACAACGCCTTACAGGGACGTCAGTCTATGTATGGCGTCGTTACATCGCGCAGACATTGAAACGTTTTCTCGACAGATTCACGCCCGGTTAACTATGTTTTCATGGATGTAACGAAACGAAATAGAGCTGTTATAAAACGAAAAAGAGCCATAGTTACCAAACGACCTTATGACCAGGTCGTTTGGTAACTATGACACTTTTTCGTTTCGTAACAGCTCTTTTTCGTTTCGTAACAGCTCTTGTATATACATAGTTAACCAGGGGTGAGATTTGTTTACTGTATACTGTATTGGTACACCTCAATGTTTTTCCATCATTAAAAAAATCGTGACTTCCTGATTTTATTCTGGGACAAAAAGTTTCTAGAAAAGGGTCTCTCTTGAAAGAAATTTACTGAGCAAAGATAAAAACTAGACGGTTTTTGTTTCTTAATTCCGTCCAACCTAGCAATTATGTAATGTATATATGGATTTTTTCGGGTTGGACAGACGTTTCTTTACTTAAATTATGAAAATATTTTGGTTAACTTTTATCCAGTCCGGAGTTATCAAACTTATTCCTATTTCAAATAATTCAGACCAGAACTTTAATTTGCGCATGCGCAGAAGAAAGTTTTCTTGTACGCAATAAACAGTATTTCCCGGAAATACTGCATGGGGGCGATTGACCTCTAGTCATCCTCGTACCTCCCTGAAGTGATGGTAGGGAGCAGTGAATGATGATACAGTGAAACTGTCTCACAATAGTTGTAATGCCGCATGAAGGTCTGCTGTACTTATAAGTGCGGCATATGGTTGTTTGGATTAATTCTTCTTATCTATCGTGTTACATTTCTCTCTCTCCCCCCTCTTTGTGAAACAGTCTGAAATCGGCTGAAACACTGCCTCATAGGACCGTTCAGGGGATGGTTAACTGGATGCATATGCGGAGCCCTTCCAATATTGACTTTAGGCTAACATGTGCCTGCTGTGCTTGCAGTAGGAACGGGAGGTCTCTTTTGTCCCCTTTTGTCTTTGTTCTTTAAATATAGTTGCCGTGAACATTGCCCAACAGATAATATGAGCCGCAACACGACAAAACCAACAATGTGGTTGTTCGCCCAGCGCAGACTCAGATCAGCCTGGGCATCCACCAAGTCTGATCCGACTCTTCGCTAAGCGCTTAAAGGGTAGCTAAGGGACTAAGCTACCTCCATGCGGACAGCGAAGACTCTGATCAGACTGGGCGGATGCCCAGGCTGATCTGAGTCTGCGCTGGGCGCACAACCACATTGTTGGTTATATCGTGTCGCGGCTCATACAGTCAAGAGCTTGCTGCGCTTGCAGCAGGTGTGGCATTCTGTTTTTTTTTATATATATATTCACATACAATGTTAGACTTCATTTCCCTTCTCCCTGGTAGGAGCGAATGTGCCCTCTCTGGGGACCATTGAATCCAATACAATGCAGTTTCACGGTTTCATAAGCTGCATCACATACTTGACTCTTGTTCATATCCGTGTTTTATACTTTGATTGTTGTAGCGCTGTGTTTATTCCAGTATGTGCAAGAAAATTGCATAACATTTTAGTTTCATAATTTGAACTGCATGGTTCCCGCTACACTGTAAAAAATGTGTTTAGAATCAATGCAAAAATGCAGTCTGATTATTTATGTGTTTAAATCGTAACATGCTCAATTTGCAACATGTGTAGGTTTATGTTTAGAAATTAAACATGTACAAAACTGTTTTTTTTTTACCTTTTACTTTGAAAATTTCCTCTGTCAACATTTTCGTCTCTTTTTTTCGTTCTTCAACGGGGAAAAGAGAGAAAGGATTCATCTGAAACGCTTAACAGAATAAAACGTGTTTAGCAGACTTTGTCCGGGAAAATAATAGAAAAGGCGTACATGTTTAGCTATATGACATATTCCTAAACATGTTTACACCTAAACATGTAACCACTTGTGTTTTATAGCAAAGCGCGATTTTTACAGTGTAAGGGAATTATTTTGTTCTTTTTAAGAAGCTTATCATTATTATGTTCAGATATTTTTCTCGAAATGTAAATAATACGAGTATATTTAGTTATTGTTTCTATATTTTTATTCTTTTTTATTGTTTGAAACCTGTGATGGAGGCGAAAAGCGAAAGCGCTTAGGTAAGATATCAGGAATTGTACTGTTAATGATTATATATACATATAAACAGGATGTTAAGAAAGTTCTAAGACATTACAGTTTTGCTTATAACTTCGAAAACTACGACCATTCAATCTTAAAACTTTACAGTTTTCAAGAACTATTAAATATCAAGATATCCACAATGGAACAACTTTTACAACCATACTTTTACGATAATAAAATTAGCGGTTCATACCTAAGGTGTCAAACTGGCCCACCATTCATTACTGATCATGGTATATTAAACTAGTATATATTCTCATCACAAAGTGGATAAACATTTTAAAACTAACTTAATTGTAGCTTTATACTCACTAAGGGCAATGATAGGGGGTTAATCCGCTAAGATATATCAAATTTTCGGTCTGTTGGCAGTTAGCATTAAAATTATACCCAATTAACAACATATCAGCATGAAAATACGCAGGTGTGTGTTGAAATTTTGTCAATTTGACAAAATTTCAATACGCACCTGCGTATTTGCGTATAAGTAGCTACGCCCTTGATCACTGCTCCCTACCATCACTTCAGGGAGGTACGAGGATGACTAGAGGTCAATCGCTTCCATGCAGTATTTCCGGGAAATACTGTTTATTGCGTACAAGAAAACTTTCTTCTGCGCATGCGCAAATTAAAGTTCTGGTCTGAATTATTTGAAATAGGAATAAGTTTGATAACTCCGGACTGGATAAAAGTTAACCAATATATTGTTGGGTGCTGAGGTGCACGGGTGTGGCCGCCAACTGTTTGAGGTTCGCTATGAATGTATGGCGTATATTCCCGACCAGTTATTCTCTATGGCTTAGGAGGGGTAAATTTCCTGCTTGCTCCCCAATTCGGACGCCCAAATACGAGGGTCTGCTTTGCTATTGTGATTTAGGATGGTAGCGACTAGGCTGCTCTTCTAGACCTCCAGGGCCGAACGGACTCGAGCACACTAGTTAGGACTAGTCTAGTGCATTACAAACAAAAAATGGACTTCCAACTAAAAGAGCTTCTGAAAATGTTAGGGTCTGTTTCTCTTATATTTCTGGTACAAGAAAGACAAGTAAAGACAATATGGTGCCAAACTGAATCTATTAAAAATAAATTACTAAAAATGCATGTTTTGTTCTCATTTCAATCCCTAATATTACCAAATGAATAGGATGCTAATGTGTGCTGAAGAATGATTATGCTAGGGCTCCCTTACAAACACAAGTAACAATAATAAGACTAATCAATGACTGGGCAAAGTGCATCATGGAACAAGAATATTGCATGACAAACAGTAAAACAATGCAGATGTTACAAGATTAAATCGGTTGAAATACTTTATGTAAAAGCCCTTAATCAATTCACTTGTATTCTCTTACAGCGGCCATGGTAAAATTGTAAGTTAGTGGCTTGGATGCAAATTCAAGAGTAATTCGTCTTTTATTTAGCGAAATAAGAAAATAATTTAGGAACCTATGACAGTCTTGCTTTACAAAATCATTTCCGAAAGCAAATCATTACAATTGAAGGAATTTAGAACAAAAATAACTAAAAAAAAAATCGAGAAATCTGCGAGAAAGAAAAATAAAGGTGTTTACGTTTCGAAAAACCTATCTGGAAGTCCCTGAACGGTTATGCGGGTTTTCTTTTATACCCCCCAGCTACCCGCTACCCCGCAAACCTGCCAGGAAGCTGGAACTGGGTAGAATTCCCGCATCGCCTCGGGTTCGGGGTCACGTGATCCCGCGGTAACGTTGGGGAAGAACGTCAAAAATGATGCGTTCTGCGGGATCGCCATTAAAAACGTACCGAAACAACCCCAGGGTTGCCTCAGGAAAACAGCGAAAACTCCACAATTATGAATGAAACCTATCATAAAACGCGCATAAGAATTTACAAGAATAAATACGCGATGCGACTGTCACAGTTTCCAAATTTCTAATAAAAGGGAAATTGGCAAAACCTTGCGTTAAATGTGAAGAACTGTTGCTTGACAGATGACAATATTGATTTTCTGGAGCGCAGAGACGCTATACACTGTCCCATAATGCAACTTTACACGGTCAAGGTCACAATCAATACACAAAATTTGATGGAGGTAAACATGAACTGAAATGTAGCGTGGAAATGCAGTTTTTGAGAAATACTTCTGAGTAACGGATTAAATTACTAAAACCATCGATATAAACATGTGAGGTAAGACATTAAATTTCATGGCACATAAAAATTTTAAGCTGTCAAGATTCAGATTGACGGAAATACTTGAGAAATAATTGCACAACAAAACAGCTGATCATGTCAGTAATGGAAATATGGGTCATTCGTGTTCAGGGAGCAACAGGGTTAGGACCGGAACGTATTACTACCCCCTTCCAGTGTTGTTAAAGTTCCGTCTAACAACTCTAAAAAGGTGTAGCAAGGGCTATGCCTGAACGGAGAATGACCCATAAGGAATCAACATCACAAATCCTGGTCACGGCACCAATTAACTTCATGTATAAAAATTGGTAAACTTAACGCTAAATAAAATTTGAGAGTAACAACATACTTTAGAATAATGAGTAAATTGAACAACTTTGGATGAGTAAATTTAACAACTTTGATATGCATAGACTAGTTAATCAACAAAATTTGGCGACTTATGGACGGAATGACTAGGCAACTTGAGCATATTTTCTAACCTTACCTATTATTAACATGAAATAGGTTAAATCTTTAAACTTCTGGAATGATTCTATGATATGACATTGAAGTGTACCGCCTTCGATGAAAACTTGATCTAATTTACACAAACTCTATGATGGAATGACGTATTCACTTTAAAATGAAAATGATATCAGGCTGATAACCTTCGAATAGGCTCAACTCACAGGGTTTACTCCAAGATATCAGCCACTTAATGAGATGAAAACATAAAATACAATCTTGAGTTTAAGGATACAACTGTTCCCAGTTTCACTTGAGAATTCTCGGTACCCTAAGCACATTTCAGTCTGATATTACTAGGCTAGCAGGGCTAAAAAGTAGATCAACGGTAAGCCATGGCAACTTAGCAATGACAAACTGATGACCGACCTTCAGCTCAGCAAGTGTCCCTCACATTTTAAATTCACCCCTGTAAGAAAACTCTAATGACGGGTTAACTCAAAGCGGTGAAAATGAAGGCTACATAGAGAAAACCACCAAGTTGATTTTCTCCACAATATCTCTAAGACAGCCTAGCAACTACAGGAACTGTTTACCTCCTTAATAAAAACATATGTATAACACAGCATATGCCTCTGCTGCTTCGAATTTATAATTAATCCACTGTGCACTTTGTATATCTGAATCCATCGTATCTATTCACTTTTCACTTTAAAAATGATTAAAATTGATTTTCACTTTAACACTGTATTTAGCACTTTGTGAAACACTTTTATATTCCAGTCTTTCGATCATTTAATTTTACCTCATTTTATTTCACTTATATCTGTCTGTATGATTTGTCCCTCGGTATATTTAGTATTCTCAATTATCTTGTACTGTCCTGTAACTATGTCCATCGTCCTTCAAAGTTCCCTCTCCCTACTTCCTTTTGGGTATATCTTGTATTGAGTTCTCCGTATAAGAGCGCCCGAGCACTGATTTTACTTTGGGCTCGGGGCTGTTTTCCTTGCCTTCTCTTTCCCTCTCCTGTCTCCTCCGTTCTCCTCTTTCCTTCCTTTCGGCTTCCCTCCTCCTGTCCTCTTTTCTCCTTTCCTCCTCCTTCTCCTTCCTCTTCTCATCCTCCTGCCTTCTCTCCCAGTTCAACCTTCTCTCCTCCCTATGCTGATCTTGTTTCTCCTTCTCCTCCATTGCTTTCCGTAAACGGTACATACCATCAGCCATCTTTCCCATTTCACAAGCATTGTCCGTTAAACGTTTCTCTACCCTTTCCACTGCCTTCAGGGCCTTCGACATCACCTCTTTTAGTCCCATCATTACAGTCACCAAACTATTCAAGGCTACCCTGTCCACCGAAAACACATTTTGATCTTTCTCCTTATCATCAAACTTAGACTCCGTTGGCTCTTTAGAAGGGTTCCCCATGACTCTTTTGGCTTTGGGTGCTATTGGGTCCTCGCTTTCTGGAGAGGAAGGTCTTTTCTTCTGGGGTGTGGTGACGGACAGCTCCTCATCCCGGGTCCCAAGCAGTTGCTCTCTGATGTCCTCCTCCTGCTGAAATTCGCCCGTGTCATCAAGCGT
Source organism: Ctena decussata (assembly GCA_963989385.1). Taxonomy (NCBI): domain Eukaryota; kingdom Metazoa; phylum Mollusca; class Bivalvia; order Lucinida; family Lucinidae; genus Ctena; species Ctena decussata. The sequence goes on from OZ022504.1 coordinate 66,040,205, forward strand.
CAACCCGGTAGTGGTGGCAGCTGCAGACATCATCTGGGTTGGGTCCAACAACTCGGCAGTCAGAACTGGGGTGGTCAACTCATTATTGCCAGCTGGCTTCAGCACACTCTCAACCGCTTGCAGTGTCAGATCCGGAAGAACTGCTGACTGATCTGTCACCACTGAACCACCTAAGTCCAGCCACGATGCTCCCTGTACCTCGGATACCTCTGAACAAGTGCTCGTCAGACCAGATCTGTTGGAAGACTCTGCAGCATCCAGGGGCTTCACAACACCAACAGCTTGGAAGGTCACGGGGACGGCATCCTCCTGTAGTCTGGCTCCTTGGGTAGGTACAGCTGGCGTTTGGACTATGGCCTGCCACCCTGGAGGCAACTGGAAAAGGCTGGACAATGGAGTCTCCAGTCCCATGCGAGCCGGCTGTGTTAGATGATAGCTCTGCACCTTAGAAACTGGGCTTTGCAAGCTAGCCATCGGTTGTCCGGAACTGCTAGGTCCTCTACCCACGGTGTCGATACACCCGGAGGGAGTCCCACTTGGTGTCGTCATTGGAGATGGTCCAACATTGCCCACCACAGGAGACAGAGTGCTACTGACTGGGTTGGGATTGGCTCTCATCACTTTTAGCCAATGTCTTATGCTGTCCTCAGCCTCGTACCGCAAGTAGTCCAATGGGCCAATAACATACGGCTTGGCACTCCTCGTGAGAAAACCTCTACCCTTGTTTGGATGTCCCTTTTCCGCAACAAGCTTCTTGTGTGGGAGATAATTGTCCACATGATGTTCCAGCTGGTCCAATCTCTGGCAATGAAAATGACATAGGCGGCAGTAGAATGGGATCTCATCCGGCCTCACGTGCATCTTGTAGATGTGGTCCTACATCTTCAGTTTCTCGTTAACGTACGTCTTCCCGTGCTTGTAATAGCAGGATAAGCACTGATAGGCTCGACCCCGTTTCTTGGCCTTCTCTACCAGCTCCCTATCGCCGAAGGTCAGTTCATCTGGTTGCATCATCTTCGTCAACCTGAAGTGTTCAAGAATACAAAATACTAGCTGTATGCACAAGCACCAGCCAATGATCAGTCTTATGAGCCCATTAGATCCCTTAGATTACTAGATCTCTTAGATTACAACTAGTGACAATATACCTCTTGGCGTTCTTCAAAAAAAAACGCGCGTGGTTAATGTGAAAGTCTATCGCAATGGTTACTGCTGATTTCCATCTTCCTTAGGATACCATCGTCTAACACTCTTTCTTCATCTTCCAAACCTTCCCGCTTCAAAACCATAACTTTTGGGAAAAAAACCCGTGCTGTAAACTTGTCTCGTTCAAAGCTCCGTTCATTATATCGTTTAGCTCTTTTTGCCCGCGCTATTCTTTTCTCATCCCTCATCACAATGATGAATCTCCAACTCCCATTCTGCTTACCATCTTGCACCTCCAGTCTGTGTTAGAACCATTGCTTTGCATCTTTTCGCCAAACGTTTTACTATGGATCTAGTCAACTGCTTTATTTCACGGATCATACTGGACTTTGTCACATTATTTCCTATATTCCCTTCTGCCTTTTAAAATCTATTCTGTCTCCCCATTTCAAAGTCATTGCATTAAAAATCAACCCCCTCTATAGTGCTATTTACTTAAAATGGTCTGTTGCTAGCCGTTTTTCCCCTTTTTTGTCAATGATGTGCCGGCTATAAACACATCATGTACCTTAATCTCTGTTTAGTGCTGTAACCTTTGGTGGTCAGAGAGCTTTCGCTTGGCTTTCTGAATCCACCTCGGTGTGTTGATGCCTTCATAGGGCTTCAGCTTGTTGTGATGTATTGGCTTAACTGTGCCTGATTTATCTGTCTGGATCACAAAATCCAACTCTGATATCTTCTTTTTAACAAGGAAAGGACCTTCAAAGATGCGTTCAAGTTTTGGCGAAATGCCAGGTTTTCTGACCTCCATGAGACACCACACCACACCCCCTTCTCTGTACCTATGAAAAGCTACCTTCGCATCATACAGTTCTTTACTTCTTGTTGCCGAAGAGGAAAGGTGTTTACGTGCTACCTCATGCGCGTGCTGTATCCTTGCCCTGAGAACATCTACAAAGTCCCCATATGTAGTAATGTTCTCAACATCATAAGTGTTGCTGGACCCGAACACTAATTCACCAGGTAGCCTTACCTCTCTACCCATTGTAAGAAGATTGGGGGTCAACTTAGTCGACTCGTTTGGAGTGGCTCTGTAGGCTCCGGCTAGACAGCCTAGGTTTAGGTCCCAGTCTCTCTGTTCTCCACGGAGGTAAGCCTTAGCCATGCGTAACAATGTGCGGTTAAATCGCTCCACCTGTCCGTTTCCTCTAGGATTTCTGACACTGGTTCTGGTTTTCCTTATTTCGAGCATTCTGCATAGTTCTTTGAATACTTTACTTTCATATGTTCTGCCCTGGTCGCTATGGAGCGCTAAGGGACAACCCCATCTGGAAATTACCTCATTTAAAAGTTTGACTGCACACATCTCAGCAGACATGTCACTAAGTGGAATAATCTCAACGTTCTTGCTGAAGTGGTCTGTGAACAGGAGGATATATCTGTGTCTCTCGCTGTCACTGGTAATGGGCCAAGGTAATCAGTGGCGACGCAGTCACCAGGAGCTCCTACTTGGAGACTGCCCATAGGTGCTCGAGGTATTTTTGTTGGCTTTTTATCAGCAGCGCAAGTGTCACATCTTTGTATGTACAGCCCTACATCATCCTTTAAACCATACCAGTAAAACCTTTGAAGGATCTTCTCCTTCGTCTTTTTGCAACCCATGTGGCCATATACCAGGGAGTTGTGCATTTGATGAAGAACTTCTTTCTTAATTGATGATGGTACAATAAACTGAGTATATTGAGCTGTACCGTCCTTTTTCAGAAATTTCTTAAAAAGAATTCCGTCCTGAACTATGAGTGAGTCCCAGAGAATCCAGTAGTGTCTGGCAGCCGGACTCTGAGTGACCATGTCTTGGCTACTAGGTCTCTTACCTGCTGTTTTAGCGTTCAAAATGTGCTTAATATCTGGGTCTTCACTCTGGAGAGCTCGAAGATTACTTGCAGATCTTGCATTGAACCATGAAGTTAAGACGCTAAACTGCTTTTCTTCTTTAGGGCTGGCCTTGTCCTCTGACGATGGTCCTGGCTCAGGTGTTTCTTTCAAGGACTTCACTTCTACCGTTGCACCTTTACCGTCTTCTGACATCTCTTGAGCCGGAGTTTGCACTAAGTCCTTATAAATCTACTCATGCACCATATCTTGGGCACGCTTCGTGCATTTTTTGCAAGGTCCACACTTCAAAGGTTCGGAAGTTTCTTGCTCTGGGCAGTCACATTCTCTGGGATTTTCACAGCGTGAAAGCGCATCGCAGTGTCCCTGATTTTTCCCTGGCCTGTATTGAATAGAAAAGTCATACTGACTCAGTATTTCAATCCACCTAGCTATCTTGCCACGTGGTTCTTTCAATCTAAAGAGCCATACTAAACTTTGATAGTCGCTTCTCACGATGAATCTTCGCCCTAAAAGGTACTGGCGAAAATATGAAATATCGTACTGCTAATAGCTCCTTCTCTGTGATGCAATAATTGGACTCTGCTCGGTTCAGACCTCGGCTTGCATAGGCAATAACTTTTTCTTTACCTTCCTGAACTTGATGTATTACGCTGCCAATACCCAAGTCTGATGCGTCCACATCCAAAATGAAATCTCCTCCTTCATTCAGTGGATAACCCATTACGTCAGCACTAATAAGTGCTTTCTTAAGAGTTGTGAAAGCTGTTTCACAGGCATCGCTCCAGGCAAATTTTCTTCCCTTTTTCGTTAATTCCACCATAGGCTTTACTATGCTAGCGAATCCTTTGATGTATCGGCGATAGTAGGATCCCATTGCGACGAACTGTTTCACTTGTTTGGCAGTTCTCGGTACTGGCCAGTCAACAATCTTAGCTATATTGACAGGACTCGGTTTCACCCCTTCGACAGAGACAACGTGACCAAGGAAGATCACTTCTTTCTGGAGTAAATGGCTCTTGTCTGGTCTCAACTTAAGGCCTGCTGCTCTTATTCTGCCAAGGACTTCCTGCACCCTCTGCACGTGCTCGTCGAAGTCCTTCCCGAAGACAATGATGTCGTCGATATAAATGAGGCATGTTATCCACTGCAGCCCTTGCAACGCCATTTCCATCGTCCTCTGAAAAGTTGAGGCCGAGTTGTTGAGTCCAAATGGCATCCTTGTCATTTCATAATGACCAAACTTACCATGCGAACCGAGCAACCAACTAAATGTTTTGTACCACTTCAGAAACTGAGGGTGAGGTTGGGCCTGTAAAATCGATTTAAGCCCCCCAGTAATTCATTACTGACCGTTCCAAGGCGGTAGTTCTGTTGTGGTTCTCTGTTGCCTGTTTTTGGTGTCAGAGTTTCTGTGATGTTTTACCTTATGTATGTTCTTATTATTTTTGGTTCGGTTTGGGTTGCTGAGTGGCCACCTTTTGGGAACAAGCTGCTCACTCGGTTGGCCATATGTTCTCTGTATCTTGATTATTTGTAATCTTAGTTGTTTCCAACTATGGTTTGAGGGCTGGATTTGGATTTTGATTGTTTCAGTTCCTGGTCTTGGCATACTTTTTACTTTTACAAACGAATGCTGTCTTAGGTATGTCTGTTTCTTTGACCGGGATCTGAAAGTATCCACTTAGCAAGTCAAAAGTGCTGAACAAGGTTGAACCTGCCAGAGCGTCTAGGCAATCTTGGATCCTAGGAAGGGGAAAACCATCTGGCTTCACCAGCTCATTCACTCTTCTATAGTCGACGCAAGGTCGCACGCCTCCATCCTTTTTCGCCACAAGAACAATTGGGCTTGCCCATGGTGATGTGCTGTCTCTTATCACACCTTTTGCTTTCAGGTCCTCAATGGCCTTCTTTTCTGCTTCAGCATGCGCTAGGGGGACTCTTCTTGGTGGTTGCTTAATAGGAGCCGCATCACCAGTTGGTCTTGAATGTTCAGTTAAGTTGGTTAGCCCCATGTCCCATTCATCCTGAGAAAAGGTATCCTGGAATTGCATAAGGAGATCGCCTATCTTCTCTTTTTCTGCTGTATCCAGTTTTGAAGTTGCCCTTTCATAGAGCTCGGAGAGATGTTCTGGGACACGTCCCTTTTCATTTTGTAAGGTAGTCTTTGCAACCTGCCGAATAGAACTTGACTCTTGAATATGGTCTTTCACTTGAAAGGAGATTCGTCTTACTCGGGCATCATTACCTACTTCATCTTTGTTTTCTTCATTGACAAATACCATAGGTGGGCCATCAATTGGTTCTGCCTTACCTACTACAGAATCTTGTTTTATGGATATTGCCGTTGGGAATGGATTCAACAGCCTTACCTTGCTAGTACAGGCGGCGTTTATATTGACAAGGGATGGGGCCATCTGCAGGGGATATGTTTCCTTAAAATGTTCTGTGGGCTCTATCAGATAATCTGTTTCGGATGAAAAATCATCATACTCGTGTCTCTCAACAAACACATCTACAACGGCTTCACTCTGGGCAGGTATCACGAAGTGGTCAGCTGCTGTAACTTTGCGCACTCTATTCTGTAGCCCTACTTGAATAATAGGCACTTCTTTGTCACCAACCCTTAGCACTCCTTTGCTCATCAGTAAATCTGTAGGACCATTCTCTCCATTCTGCAGGACATCAACACCAAGTAAACCATCATCGTCAATCTCAGCAACTACTGCCTCGATTTGCAGATGAACAGGCCCTAGCTGGAATTCAAAGTTACCCTTACCTACCTCATTTATAGTGGTTCCCCCTGCACCCATCAATTTTGAGGTTTTGTTAAGCTTAGGTTTATCTGCTGGCCTCATACTATCGTAAACTCTCTTGGACAGGATGGTTTTTGAGGCTCCTGTGTCAGTTGTAAATAAGATGGGATAACCCTGTACTAACCCTCTTATGTACACCCCATCTGGAAGCTTTCTTATATGTTTTATAGACTTAACAGTCTCTTCTTTTTGCTCATTTTGGCCTTTATTATCTATACAGGCTTCCCTGTGGCCATCAGAGAAAGCCTCTCCTAGTTTAAAGGATCTTGATTTCTTGCCCCACTTCTCTCCACTCTATCTTGGTTGGGTATCTGACCGTTAGCCCCCTTCCTTGCCAAAGCTTTTGCTTGTTGGCCTCTGGACTTGGTTGGGCAATTCCTTGAAATATGACCTTGCTCGTTGCAAGCGTAACAATCTATCTTACTGCTACCTGGAGATGATGTGGCTTGTACTTTGTCTTTCTGCAGCTTTGTAACTTGATCTGTTAAGGCCTTGATCATTTCTTCTAATTTAGTTATTGGTTCAGGCTGAGCACCTTTCTTCTCTTCAGCATTGGGCTCTGACTTTTTCTCCATCTTTTGAGGTCTCCCTTTACGATTGGCTTCACCCTTTGTAGGTACCCTTACCGCGTAAGCCCTGTCTTCTTGGTCCTCCGAAAACTCTTCATCACTGCTTTCCACTTCACTCACCTCGCTGGCTCGTCGTGCATACTTCTTAATTTTTCTATCTTTGTACAGTTCTGTGGCACTTCTTCGCCTCGTCTGTATGAAGTTCACAGCGTGGTAAACGGCGTCATCAATATCCTCTGGCTCCTTATGGAATTCAATTTCGAAGCGAGCTTCACTGTCCTTTAGGCCATCTAAAAATCGCCGAACTAAGTCTTCTTGCTTTGTCTTGTGGTCTCTAGATGTGTACGCTTTTGAGTATAGCCGTTTTAACTCCGCTGCATACTCTTCGACAGTTTCCTCGTGCTTCTGCACTCTTTGACTAAATTTGGCAGCGAACGTTTTCTGTGTTTCTACAGTGCGGAACCTACAGTTGAGTTCTCTGACTAGCTCAGAATAGTTAGAAATGGTATCCTGGGACAGCTGATTAAAAACGAACTCACCTGCTCTGCCCTGTAACCTGGGTAATAAGTTGTCAAGCTTCATCTCGACACTCCAGTTACGCCTTCTAGCTACTGCTTCGAACCGGTTTATCCAAACCTTCCAATCTTCACGTCCATTAAAAGGAGGTAATTTGACTTCATACTGAGAAGCATTACCAGACTGCGCTGCCTGCTGTGGTCTATGGTATTGTCTACACCTTGTGGTGTCTGTCCGGGTGCTATCTTCTGCCAATCCATATTGCTGCATGTTATTGTTATCGCCATAAGACTGAAAACTGCTGCCTTGCCACGGACCTATCCTATTTCTTTGCGTACTCTGGCTTTCCGACACCATGTAATCCCTATGCTCAAGGCTACTAGGGTTTGCATAGAGTTGGGCATTTGGATTTTCATTAATCTGTTGTGCGCAATATGAACGGGGCAAACATGATCTAGCTTCTAGGCCAGTAACAGTGTTGTTATGATTCACATTGTATGACTGGGGGTCATTACGTAGGTCCTGTAGCATCGAAGTTAATTGACCAAGAGTGTTAGAGATGTTCTCTTGTCTCTCATTGGCAAGTGCTTGCTGTTGTTGTATAGTTAAGACTGTGTCACTCATATTGCTAACCGTTTCTTGCATGTTACATTCTGTAGGGCCTTTGTTTCTACTCAGTGAATTGTATAGTGGGTTCCTAACGCATGTAGTAGACTGCTGCTGCATACCCGAATCTGACGTACTTTGATATAACCTAGTATGGCTATAAAAATTGGCCATGTCATGTGTTTGGTTCACCAACGGGTTAATATCTGTGGTTCTTACATTGCTGTTTGATGGGTATGTATTGGAAGCTGCTGAGCCTTGTAACTGCACCAGTGCGGCTACGGCAATTCTGTCATCAGCCCACGGATCTGCATTCCTGTTATCCTGCGCTTGAAATGATTGCATACCCGTTCCAGTTATGCAATATGGGCCTGACAGTGACTGGTTTGCCTGGTCAGCTAGATTCTGACTATGCTGTTGTGTATCTACTGAACCGGTCGGTTCCGAACCTGCAACACCCTGTTCCATTCTGATCAAGGTTCGTATCACTGGATCCTATAAGAAGTACTGAATCCCACCGCTGCCACCAAAAATAGATGTTGGGTGCTGAGGTGCACGGGTGTGGCCGCCAACTGTTTGAGGTTCGCTATGAATGTATGGCGTATATTCCCGACCAGTTATTCTCTATGGCTTAGGAGGGGTAAATTTCCTGCTTGCTCCCCAATTCGGACGCCCAAATACGAGGGTCTGCTTTGCTATTGTGATTTAGGATGGTAGCGACTAGGCTGCTCTTCTAGACCTCCAGGGCCGAACGGACTCAAGCACACTAGTTAGGACTAGTCTAGTGCATTACAAACAAAAAATGGACTTCCAACTAAAAGAGCTTCTGAAAATGTTAGGGTCTGTTTCTCTTATATTTCAGGTACAAGAAAGACAAGTAAAGACAATATGGTGCCAAACTGAATCTATTAAGAATAAATTACTAAAAATGCATGTTTTGTTCTTATTTCAATCCCTAATATTACCAAATGAATAGGATGCTAATGTGTGCTGAAGAATGATTATGCTAGGGCTCTCTTACAAACACAAGTAACAATAATAAGACTAATCAATGACTGGGCAAAGTGCATCATGGAACAAGAATAATGCATGACAAACAGTAAAACAATGCAGATGTTACAAGATTAAATCGGTTGAAATACTTTATGTAAAAGCCCTTAATCAATTCACTTGTATTCTCTTACAGCGGCCATGGTAAAATTGTAAGTTAGTGGCTTGAATGCAAATTCAAGAGTAATTCGTCTTTTATTTAGCGACATAAGAAAATAATTTAGGAACCTATGACAGTCTTGCTTTACAAAATCATTTCCGAAAGCAAATCATTACAATTGAAGGAATTTAGAACAAAAATAACTAAAAAAAAAAATCGAGAAATCTGCGAGAAAGAAAAATAAAGGTGTTTACGTTTCGGAAAACCTATCTGGAAGTCCCTGAACGGTTATGCGGGTTTTCTTTTATACCCCCCAGCTACCCGCTACCCCGCAAACCTGCCAGGAAGCTGGAACTGGGTAGAATTCCCGCATCGCCTCGGGTTCGGGGTCACGTGATCCCGCGGTAACGTTGGGGAAGAACGTCAAAAATGATGCGTTCTGCGGGATCGCCATTAAAAACGTACCGAAACAACCCCAGGGTTGCCTCAGGAAAACAGCGAAAACTCCACAATTATGAATGAAACCTATCATAAAACGCGCATCAGAATTTACAAGAATAAATACGCGATGCGACTGTCACAGTTTCCAAATTTCTAATAAAAGGGAAATTGGCAAAACCTTGCGTTAAATGTGAAGAACTGTTGCTTGACAGATGACAATATTGATTTTCTGGAGCGCAGAGACGCTATAAACTGTCCCATAATGCAACTTTACACGGTCAAGGTCACAATCAATACACAAAATTTGATGGAGGTAAACATGAACTGAAATGTAGCGTGGAAATGCAGTTTTTGAGAAATACTTCTGAGTAACGGATTAAATTACTAAAACCATCGATGTAAACATGTGAGGTAAGACATTAAATTTCATGGCACATAAAAATTTTAAGCTGTCAAGATTCAGATTGACGGAAATACTTGAGAAATAATTGCACAACAAAACAGCTGATCATGTCAGTAATGGAAATATGGGTCATTCGTGTTCAGGGAGCAACAGGGTTAGGACCGGAACGTATCACTATTTTCATAATTTAAGTAAAGAAACGTCTGTCCAACCCGAAAAAATCCATATATACATTACATAATTGCTAGGTTGGCCGGAATTAAGAAACAAAAACCGTCTAGTTTTTATCTTTGTTCAGTAAATTTCTGTCAAGAGAGACCCTATCGACATGACTGTAGGGACCCCTGTAGCTTAGTGGGTTAAGCTAATTGTTCAGTTTCGAATCCCACTTATTCATTAGTATGTAAAGCTTATGATGTTAAGGTGTATGGGTGCATATCTATGGGGGGTTTTGTTGTTGTTGTTGTTGTTTTTCGTTGTTTTAAAGAGAAGCACCTTCTGTATCTTAGTGTTTGCTGCCTTGGAGGAGACCCAGTAGCTCAGTGGGTTAAGCGCTGGCCTGCTGATCTAGCGGTCCCGGGTTCGTGCCCTGCTGTAGGCGGGAATCTTTTAAATCGTAGTCGGGTTCCACTGCACACATAGACTTGTCCTCGAATGTCTCTAATAATAGACGATGAAGATGGGCACGTGAAACAGGCTACTGCACACAGCGTTTCATTATCATCCACCCATCGCCCTGACATGACTGAAATCCTATTGGAAAAGAACGTAAAATCGTAAATCATCCATCCATCATTGCTGTTTTGAACGATAAAAACGCGAAACACAGGGATCTACTCTTATAGGCGCAGTCTTATCTTTTATAGTCGTCACCCATTGAGGAGGGGTCAGAATGAGAAAAGCAGATTTAAATTGGGTAGTGGTGCACAGTAGCCGCAAAGTACTGACAATCATAGAAATAACTCTCTAATTGAGCCACAACACGAGAAAACCAACAAAAGCGCAGACTCAGATCAGCCTGGGCATCCGCCCAGTCTGATCAGAGTCTTCGCTGTCAGCATGGAGGTAGTGAGAGCCTTATCTACCCTTAAAGCGCTTAGCGAAGAGTCCGATCAGACAGGGCGGATGCCCAGGTTGATCTGAGTCTGCGCTTGGCGCATAATCACTTTGTTGGTTTTGTCGTGTCGCGGCTCAATTATTGAATGCAGAATTATCTAGCCTTTACCAAAATATTTAAGTACCGTTCCAGCTAAGGAGCAGGCAGGTGGTGGCATATCGAGGTCTTCAGATTTTGACCTAAACTTGTGTATATCCAATGGGTGACCAAACATGCACCTGCAAAATCTTAGGTCAGTCAGTCAACGGTTGCTATGGAAACCAGGGGATAATTGTTTTCGTCAACAACAAGCAAATTATGCTTGAACATTTATATAAAATACAACATTTTTAGGAGGCTATAACTGTATACAAAGCAAAAATAGCCCTTCCTGTAATGTGTTCACTAACACAATGTACATTATTGGTATCAAACTCTGTTTGAATGTTTATGAATTAAACATCAACATTTGTGCTATTCTGGGTCAAAGGTCACCTGGGTCAGCGTTATTACAGAATTTGTAAAATGAGTAAAAAATGACCGCAATCCAACCCACACATTTTCTATAGAATAAAAAATCGAAAGATACCAGCACTCAACGATTGAAGCAAAGCTATGGAGCTTTCAAAAATTGTAATAAAATTACTGTATAAATTTCTCCTTAGCAACCAGTTTAACACCTTAGCAACCACCCCTTATGTGGTCTGTACATTTTGACTGAATTGGAAACAGTATATCTTAGACATAATTCAACGCAGGTAGACAACAGTTAGTTATGCTACAAGCACAGGTTTCTGTTTTTTGCAATTTGTTGGAAAACCTATGCGTAATTTTCTCCTTAGCAACAAATATGTGTCCTTAGCAACCACCTATTATGTACCGTTCCTGCTATAGGTCAGGCAGGTGGTGGCATATCGAGGTCTTCAGATTTTGACCAAAACTTGTGTAAAAGTCCAATGGGTGACCAAACCTGCACCTGCAAAATCTTAGGTAAGTCTGTCAACGGTTGCTATGGAAACCAGGGGATAATTGTTTTCCTTAGCAACAAGTAAATTATGCTTGAACATTTTTATAAAATACAGCATTTTTAGGAGGCTAAAACTGTGTACAAAACAAAAATAGCCCTTCCTGTAATGTGTTCACTAACACAATGTATATTATTGGTATCAAACTCTGTTTGAATGTTTATGAATTGAACATCAACATGTGTGTTATTCGGGGTCAAAGGTCACCTGGGTCAGCGTTTTTACAGAATTTGTGAAAATAGTCAAAAATGACCGCAATCCAACCCACACATATTTTCTATAGTATAAAAAATCGAAAGATACCAGCACTCAACGATTGAAGCAAAGCTATGGAGCTTTCAAAATTTGTAATAAAATTACTGTATAAATTTCTTCTTAGCAACCAGCTTAACACCTTAGAACCCCCCCCCCCCCCCTTAGGTGGTCTGTACATTTTGACTGATTTGGAATAAGTTTATCTTTGACATAATTCAACGCAGGTAGACAACAGTTAGTTATGCTACAATCACAGGTTTTTGTCTTTTGCAATTTGTTGAAAAACCTATGCGTAATTTTCTCCTTAGCAACAAATATGTGTCCTTAGCAACTGCCTTGTAACAGATATGAAACGTTTGGTTGACTTCAACAAGGACTACATTTAATATGCGACAAACTATGACAACACATATTACCTTAAAAACAGACAGACTCGTATGTTTAAAATCTGTTGAAAAAACGTGTATTTATTTGTGCTTAGCAACCATTTTGGGCCCTTAGCCACCACATTTTTACAGATAACTTTTCAGTGAATTCAACATCAAAAATCTTCTATTTACAGAGTACTATACAGTGGATTGTAATAAATGATTGAAGAACAAGTACTGGGCTTTTTAAGATCTTTTGACAACCTTGTGCACATATTTGCCCTTAGCAACCAGTTTGAACTCCTAGAAACCATCTCTTAGCAGAAGACGTCCAACTGAATTTCATATGAAATATCTTTTATAAGCAACACACTATGAAAACAATCGCAAGTGACATTACAGCACTGGTGACTGACATTTTAATTTTGTATGTGTGTATATGTTTGTCCTTAGTAACCAGTTTAAGACCTTAGCAAACATCTGTTCGCTTATTTTGATTTTGAGGGAGTTTCCATGCGGAATATCCTTTATACACAACTACAGAAGACATTTTAAAAATGCTAGAAGCATAGATAGCTGACTGGCTTTCAAATATCTGTTGAAAATTGTATCTTTTTTCCTTAGCATCCAATTTGATCCCTTAGCAACCACCTTTAAACAGATTTAGAACTTTTAAGTGAATTCTAAATATACTCTGTTCTATTTGAAGTATGCTGTGTATAAATTCTAATGTGTGAAGCATACATATTGGACTTTTACCTGCTTTGAAAACCTTGTTCAGTCGAACCTGTTTATGTGGTCTCCTCTAATAAGGGGTCACCTGCTTTAAGCATCCACAATTATTATGCTGGGGGGGGGGGGATGCGTTCCTTGAACTAAAATGATACAGAACGTGTGTTAAGGGTCACTTGTCTTCTGCAGCCAATTTTTATGTCTCCCTTGGGTGACCTCTTAGGACAGGGTTTGACTTTATATATTTATTCTTAGTAACCGGTCTGAGCCCTATGTTGAGCTGATCGTTAGGCAGAGGTTGTCAAAAGCCAGAGCTCCCAGGCCAAAACAACAACAACAACAACAACAAAAAACACACACAAAAAAACAAACAAAAAAACACACACCTGACCTTCCGTAATCCGTAAGCAGAACTCGGCCACCTCACATGTGCAAGCCTGAGGCTTGAACACAAGCGGTGAGAGACGTAATGTTGAAGAGTCAGTCCTCTTATCCATATGCCATGTATGTTCATGAGATTGTGCAGAAATTGTTCACAAATTGTTGTAACAGTTTTTATTATCTTTATTATCTTAGCAGAATTAATCCATATCCTAATACAATATACAGGACATGGGTTGCACTATTGTGCTCATAAATATGCATCTTATGAAAATATGCAAAAAGAAAAGACTCATATTATCCTGCACTTCTGTGCAGTCCGATCAACTTTCCTTTTATAATCTATGAATACTGGGGAAAGTAAAACGTGACGTCTCTGATCTAAGCAGATGTACAGACTGATTATAATATTTATAGTATGGTTAAAGATGCATACACCCCCATGTTTTTTTACCACTTTTGCCAAGGGATACAACTTATGTGAATTCCTGTTTAATTCTCCATATGAAAATACCTTTCCAAAGTGGGGTCTAGTGCTAATCTTCTCGTACAGGGGGCTAGTTCTATCCTTTATTGGTTGACCTCCAAATTTGTAAAACTATGGTTAAATCATGCGGTTGCCAAGTACTCAAACTTGTTGCTAAGGACATATACATGCACAAGTGTTTTTTCCTGAGTGATTTTTAAAAGTAAGTCAAATGCGTTTCAAAAATTACTACAACTGACTTCATAGATAGCTCCTCATAAAAGATATTTTGTATGGAATTTAAACCAAATTCTCAAATCAGCTAAGAGGTGGTTGCTATGAGCTCAGACTGGTTGCTAAGGACAATTATATACACAATTTTGCAAAAGACTGGTAAAGTCCAGCTTTCTTGCTTCAATGATTCCTTACCATTGTCTACTTAGTACACAACAATCAAAAGGCATCAGATTTGGACTTCACGCAAAAATTCTAAATTTGTTAATAGGTGGTTGCTAAGGGCACAATCTGGTTGCTAAGAACAATAAATACACGTGTTTCACAATAAATTTTAAAGGTCAAGCAGTTGTGCTTTAAGGTATTGTTATTCTTAGTTGTATATGAAAGATATTCCTCATAGAGTTCGGCCAAAAGTCTCAAATTTGTTAACGGTTGGTTGCTAAGGGCTCTAACTGGTTGCTAAGATGAAATATATGCAAATGTTTCTCAACCAAGTGTTAATGTCCACTATCTGTGCTTTAGACTTTTCTAACTAATGTCTTCCTATATTGCAATACGTCGAAGATATACTGTTTCCAATTCAGTCAAAATGTACAGATCACCTAAGTGGTGGTTGATTGATTGATTGATTGTTTTGGGTTTAACGGCCCTTTGAGACAGTATTTCAGTCTATATCGGGCCGTCTCCCAGAGAGGGAGAAAGAGGAGAAATGATACACGAGAGAAAAAATGTCCAAACAACCCCCGCCCGCACCTACTGCAAGCACAGTAGACCCTTGCCCTACAATGTTCAAAATCATTAGGACGCCCCGGCACTGGAAGTTAAACACAGCACCATCGCACCACCCAACCACCCCCGGTGGTTGCTTAGGTGTTAAAGTGGTTGTTAAGGAGAAATTTATACGGTAATTTTATTACAGATTTTGAAAGCTCCATAGCTGTGCTTTAATCATTGAATGCTGGTATCTTTCGATTTTTTATACTATAGAAAATATGTGGGTTGGATTTCGGTCATTTTTGGCTATTTTCACAAATTCAGTAAAAACGCTGACCCAGGTGACTAGTCTGGCTACAGACCCTATGTTCAATATATCCCCTGCAAAGGAACATAGGGTCTGGTTACTTGCATTTTGAGATTTTTCCCAAATCTTGGTTAGCGAACTTTGCTGACCTTTTGTCCAGCCTTTCATGATGCTGCAGTGGCAGATTTTTATGTAAGAAGCAATTTGAAGATGTAAACACAGATGGTCAATCTGATAAAGCTAATGTTCTGTGGCAACTTGTTTTTATAACTCTACAGGCTTTGAGAACAGGAAACTAAATACAATAAACCTGAACCACCAATTTTCTGTAATGGATTATTCTATCTTTTGATTTTGGACTGGTTCATTTTATAGTTGAGGGGGTGTTTAACAGAAAAAAAAGTAAAAGCAAAAGAGTGTTTATACCTTTCCAGAGCAGTCTCATCATGGTCTACACTGTTTGCAGATTCAGGTTTATCCGACTGATCTGATCAGTATTAGTCAAGACCTCCCCCCCCCCTCTCCGTGTTTAGAGAATATGAAGCTATCTAAAGACAATTAATTCCTGAGCCCATTGATTTTTCAAAAAAAAATTCTCCATTTAAGTTTTGGACAAATTCATTTTATGCTTGAGTGAGTGTTTTACAGAAAATTAACTAAATGCCAAACACTATTCACATTTCCCCTGTGCAGTTTTATCTGGGTCTACTCTGTTGAAACTTGTTTGTCCCATTTAAGAGACGATTGACTGCGTGTTATCACAATGAAGCCTAGTCACCTAAGAATTATGACACATTGATTTGTTCAAATTAGAATAGGGAGAAAGACATATATGTAGCTCATGGTTGAAGGATTTAGAATAAAATAAATTATCTGCAAAAAATTCAAACACCTCTGGAGAAATTTTAAGAACAGACATTTAATACATCTACATTCAAATGTATAAAAAAAACATATTTTGATCTGATCAGCACCAATCAAGATCCAATGCATACACGTCTGATTTAAGAGAAGTCCTATTGTCATGAATCATATCATGACTAGTGAGGACAGAATCTGTTTACACTGGAATGAAAAATGTGATACAGCTGATCGCCTGTTATTGGTTTAAGACAGCTGGCCATAATGTAAATTTGCCACTTTTGAAATGATTCTAATATGGCGTTGTTTAAAATGTGGAATGGAACACAATGGACTGGAATGGTCTTGTCCACCTTTTTCCATCGATTTGGAATTGCACTTTTACAGGAAAGAATTTTCTCCCTCTGAAGAAGTCATTTCTTCCTGAAGAGAACCACTGTCCCATGCTCTTGGAGCAATTGTAAACAATTTACAGTAGATTATATCATCCATTCCATTCCATTCCAGGTTTTAAACTATATCCCTAAAATTCACAGACAGATTGAAAAACCAAAACTAATTGATTTCTGAGGGTGATGGAGATAAAGATCTCTGCTAGTCTAATGGGCACTTTATAGCACTTGTAATGTTGCTTTTATTAACTCAAGAATGTATAAGAAGAGTATCATATTGCAGAGCCTCTTCTGAAAGTTACCAGGCGAATCTGACCACCAGAGAAATATACAGATTCGACTGTAGCCAGGCTACCAGGTGACCTTTGACCCCGAATAACACACATGTTGATGTTTATTTCATAAACATTCAAACAGAGTTTGATACCAATAATGTACATTGTGTTAGTGAACACATTACAGGAAGGGCTATTTTTGCTTTGTATACAATTATAGCCTCCCACAAATGTTGTATTTTATATAACTGTTCAAGCATAATTTGCTTGTTACTAAGGAAAACAATTACGCCCTGGTTTCCATAGCAACCGTTGACTGACTGACTTTGTAAGTTTTTGCAGGTGCAGGTTTGGTCACCCAATGGACTTATACACAAGGTTTGGTCAAAATCTGAAGACCTCGATATGCCACCCTATGAATGCAATCTGCCTGATTCTTAGCTGGAACGGTATATCAAGAACAACCAATATACCAAAACCAGCTTCCTATATCAAGCGGTTCAGAAGTTGGGGAAATGCTCAATTCAA
Organism: Ctena decussata; assembly: GCA_963989385.1. Lineage (NCBI taxonomy): Eukaryota > Metazoa > Mollusca > Bivalvia > Lucinida > Lucinidae > Ctena > Ctena decussata. The sequence goes on from OZ022504.1 coordinate 66,057,382, forward strand.
ACAAAGGGCATCACTTGGTCATTTTTGGCGGAATTTGCCCAATAGTTAATCAGTTCTTGCATATCTCACCATGAACCTGTATATAAAATAACATCATCCTAGCTCAAATGCTTTTTGAGGGATCTTCCTTTTATTTTCAACACAGGGGAGGTAACTCTTATTGTACATGTTTGATGAAGCTAAATACGCATATCGGTCTATTCATTTTCACGATCTATTCATATATGAAATTTCAAAACCCATGCCCAGTGGTTCCTGAGCCCAGTAACTGAATAAGACCTGATTATCAGAGGGAACAACTCCATAATTACTAAATGTAGAGTAATCAAGCCTTTACCAAACTATTTTACATACCGAGAACAACCAATATACCAAAAAATCAGCTTCCTATGTCAAGCTGTTTAGAAGTAAGAAAATTCCGAATCCAAACAAGGAGCATAACTCAGTCAATTTTTGACGGAATTTGCCCAAAAGTTAATCAGTCCTTTCAGATATCACCATCAATCTGTGTATAAAACATCGCCATCCTTTCTCAAATACTTTTTGAGATACCTTGGTTACAAGAATTTTGACACAGTTTCACGTACAAGTTTCACGGAGCTAATAAAGATATGGGTCTGCATATTTTTCATAATCTATTTATATCCTAAATTTCAAAACCCTACACCCAGTGGTTCTTGAGCCACATAGCTGCATAAGTAATGACTATCAGGGGGCATAACTCTGTAATCACTTTACCCAGAGTTACCCTAACCTTTACCAAACTATTTTATACATCAAGGAATACTAATTTGCCAAAAGTCAGGTTCCTAGGTCAAGCAATTCAGGAGGTGGAAAATGCCAAATTTAACAAAGGGGCATAATTCAGTCATTTTTGACGGAATTCGCACAAAAATTAATCAGGTTATATACAACTTAGCCCTTAGCAGTATGCCAAATATGAGCATCCTAGCTCAAACGCTATTACCAGGATATTATTATTTGAAGCAGGGTATCCAGGATTTTCATTAGAAGTATGTTTTGGTTCCTGCTGACAAGGCCGCAAACAACATTGTTGTTGTTTGTCGGATGCACTATATTAACACTTTGAAGCAGGAACTTAACGGCACCACGGCTTACGAAGAGACTTTTACAGATGAGAAGACTGTCGTTAATAGCCACTCAAATAATTTGCCTTTAAAGTTTGCTGTAAACGTTAAGGAACGCCAAGACAAACTTCCTACGATGTATTGGTTACCTAAGCTTCACAAAAAACCGTATAAAGCTAGATTCATTGCCAACTCTAGCTCTTGTACTACTACAGAATTATCTAAATTATTAACTTCTTGCCTCACTGCTGTGAAATCTCGTGTCATTTGGTACTATGAGACAGTGTATGAGAGGTCAGGGAAAAATATGTTTTGGTCTATAAAAAATTCTGGTGAGGTACTTAGTAAACTGAAGTCAAGAGGGTTCCGTGCGACTAGTTTGTCCACTTATGATTTTTCTACTCTTTATACCACATTACCCCATAATTTAATAAAGGAAAAACTTGTTGATTTGATTGAGAGGGCCTTCAAAAAGTTCTCCAAAAATGAAGATACCCTTTATATTGCCTGTAACGATAAGAAAGCGTTTTTCACTTCTACTGACCGTAAAATATATAGAGGATATAGTCTTTGGTCATGTCAGAATGTATGTGACGCCTTATCATATCTCTTAGATAATATTTATATCAGATTTGGTAATAAGTTATACAGACAAATTGTTGGTATTCCGATGGGTACAAATTGTGCTCCTCTTGTGGCCGATTTGTTTTTATTTTGTTATGAAAGAGATTTCATGACTTCTCTTTCTGTTGATAATCAAGCTGATATCATTGAGGCATTTAACTCAACCTCTAGATATTTAGACGATCTTCTGAATATTGATAATCCTTATTTTGAAAACATGGTTAACCAAATTTACCCACCTGAACTTAAATTGAATAAAGCTAATACTTCAGATACCGAGGCCCCCTTTTTGGATTTACATCTATCTATTTCTAACGGTTTTGTATCTTCTAAAATTTATGATAAACGTGATGACTTTGACTTTGATATAGTTAATTTTCCATTTTTGGATGGTGACGTTCCACGTCGTCCCTCTTATGGAGTGTATATTTCTCAACTTATAAGATTTGCTAGAGTGTGTAGTCATGTAGATGACTTTAATGCTCGTAATAAATGTTTAACTGCTAAACTTCTTCAACAGGGCTATCGGTATCATAAGCTTAGAAAGGCTTTTTCTAAATTCTATCGCAGACACCATGAATTGGCTTCAAAATTTGATGTCGGATTAAAATTTCTTTTACACCTAGGCCTATCGGAACCAGAATTTTATGGTGACTTAGTATACAAATTCAAAAAGATTAAGGGTAGGACTGATTTTTCTGATCAATTCCGAAAAATAATAATACGTCACAAACGTATTGGCTATAATTTAAATGTTATGCGACAGTCTGCATGCTTAGTGATTAACCCAATCACGGTTGATAACTTTGCTGCACTCTTTAATTGCACACCGGGGGATCGGTCGTCAGACTCTATGATGGCCCCGACCTAAAGCTATATATTTTAGTTGGTTGGGACTGGAGCCTTTTTGTCTGTTGCTTGGTCCACCGGGGCTCAACTGGTGACCTTCTTTTGCTTCAGATTTCCAGTGGGGTTGTTTGGCAGGACAGGGATCTCCACCTGTCAGACGGCCCGTTGTATCTGTTGAGTCCTCGTCTTTGCTTCTTCATGGTGTTGAAATTTGATTTATGTGTTTACCGTGATGATTCATTGACGAGTTAGAGGGTTATCATGCGAACCGAACAACCAACTAAATGTTTTGTACCACTTCAGAAACTGAGGGTGAGGTTGGGCCTGTAAAATCGATTTAAGCCCCCCAGTAATTCATTACTGACCGTTCCAAGGCGGTAGTTCTGTTGTGGTTCTCTGTTGCCTGTTTTTGGTGTCAGAGTTTCTGTGATGTTTTACCTTATGTATGTTCTTATTATTTTTGGTTCGGTTTGGGTTGCTGAGTGGCCACCTTTTGGGAACAAGCTGCTCACTCGGTTGGCCATATGTTCTCTGTATCTTGATTATTTGTAATCTTAGTTGTTTCCAACTATGGTTTGAGGGCTGGATTTGGATTTTGATTGTTTCAGTTCCTGGTCTTTGCATACTTTTTACTTTTAGGCATTTTTTTCGAAAAAGCGGCATAATTCTGTCAGTACATGGCGGACAGAAAAGAAAACAAAACACGGGTCTGCTTATTTTTATAGTCTACCCACCTATGAAATATCAAGGCCCCAGCAGTTATTGTTCTTGAATGATAGACCACCCATAATTATGTTTTATACAGATGAGAAAAGGGAAATAACTCCATAAATATTGGATGCATCATAACGCAACTAACATCAGAATGATTAGCACATCGAATATTAATAGTATACCAAAATTTAGGGTTCTTCGCCAAACGATTCAAAAGTTGGAAAAATGCCAAATTCAACAAAGGGGCATTTGATCAGTCATTTTTTGACGGAATTTGCCCAAAAGGTTATCGACAACTTACATGTAGCCCCTAGCAGCATTCCAAATATGAGCGTCCTAGCTCAAACGCTATTCCCAGGATTTTGGGAACAAACTTTTATGTAGTTTTTCGAGAAAGGAGCATAATTCAGTAAGTACTTGGCAGACGGAGAAGAAAAAAATACGGTTATGCTTATTTTTTATGGTCTACCCACCTATGAAGTAGCAGTGCTCCAGCAGGCATTGTTCCTGAGAAACAGAACACCCATAATTATGTTTTATACAGATGAGAAAAGGTAAATAATTCCATTATAGTGAATGCATTATAAGGCAACTAACAGCAGAATGATTAGCACATCAAATACTAATAGTAACCCAAAATTAAGGGTTCTCTGTCAAACAGTTCATAAGTTGGAAAAATGCCAAATTCAACAAAGGGGCATAATTCAGTCATTTTAATGGCATTTGCCCAAAAGTTAAACAGGTGATTTACACCTTAGCCCCTAACAGTGTGGCTAAATATGAGTATCCTAACTCAAACAGTATTCCCAGGATTTTGGGAACAAACTTCCATTTAATTTTTTGAAAAAGGGCATAACTTTGCAAGTACAAGGCTGATGGGCAAGAAAAAATACGTATCCTCTAGTTTTTAGCTCACCTGAGCCAGAGGCTCCGGGGGAGCTTATAGGATGGTAAGGCTCCGGCGTCCGTCGTCCGTCGTCCGTCCGTCGTCCGTCGTCCGTCCGTCCACAATTTCAAACGACTTCTCCTCTGAAACCGCGGGGCCGATTGTAACCAAATTTCATATAGAGCCTCCTGGGACCTTAGGAACGAAAAGTTGTTCAAACAGTCTTGGTCACATGACCAACATGGCCGCCATGCCCATATATGGTAAAAACCTGAAAAAATCTTCTTCTCCAGAACCAATAGGTCGATGGTCTTGAAACTTGGTATGTAGCATCGGGTATACGAGTACTACCAAGATTGTTCAAATTATGACCTTGGGTTGACCTTGACCTTTTTACTGTAAGGTCAAATTTGCTTACTCATGCTTTTATATGGCAAAATGCTGCAACATAAGATATCTTGGAAACTGTTGAAGATTTTGGCCTAAAAATTGGTACATACAGTCATCTTAATGACTACATGAAGATTTATGAGTACAAGAGGTCAAGGTCATTCTTTGACCTTTGACCCAGAACTCTCATATTTTGACAATATCAAACAATCTCCTAAAAAACCACTTGCCCAATTGTAACCAAATTTCATATAGGTCCTACAGGGGTTGAGGGAATGAAAATTTGTGCATACGGTCTAGGTCACATGACCAACATGGCCACCACGCCCATATATGGTAAAAACCTTTAAAAATCTTCTTCTCCAGAACCAGTAGACCGATGGCCTTGAAACTCAGTATGTAGCATTGGGTACTCATGTACTATCAAGATTGTTCAAATTATGACCCTGGGATGACCGTGCCCTTTTTTACGGCAAGGTCAAATATGGGAAAATGCTAGAACATGAGATTTCATGGTAAGTTTTGAAGATTTTGGCCTAAAAATTGGTACATAGAATCATTTTAATGAGTACATGAAGATTTTTGAGTACAAAAGGTCAAGGTCATTCTTTGACATTTGACCCAGAAATCTCAAATTTTGACAATTTCAAACAATCTACTCTAAACCACTGGGCCAATTGAAACCAAATTTCATATAGAGCCTCGAGGGGTTGATGGAATGAAAATATTTTCTAACGGTCCTGGACACATGACCAACATGGCCGCCATGCCCATATATGGTAAATACCTTTAAAAATCTTCTTCTCCAGAACCAATTGACCGATGGCCTTGAGACTTTGTAAGTAGCATTGGGTACTTGAGTACTATCAAGATTGTTCAGATTATGACCTTGTGTTGACCTTGACCTTTTGCAGCAAGGTCAAATATGGGAAAATGGTAGAACATAAGATTTCATGGAAAGTTTTGAAGATTTTGACCTAAAAAATTGGTATATACTTTTGTCTTAATGAGTTCATGAAGAATTATGAGTACAAGAGGTCAAGGTCATTTTTTTACCTTTGATCCAGATTGCTCATATTTTGACATTTTCAACCATTTCCTTAAAAGCCAAAGGGCCAATTTTGAACACATTTCATATAGAGCCTCCAGGGGTTGATTGAATGAAAATTTGTTCAAACGGTCCAGGTCACATGACCAGCTTGGCCGCCATTACCACTTACGGGATAAATCTTTAATATTTTTCTTCCCCAGAACCAATACACCTATGGCCCTGAAACTTGGTAAATAGCATGGAATACTAGAGTACCACCAAGACTGTTCAAATGGTGACCTTGGGTTTACCTTGACCTTCTTTGCGGCATGGTCAAATATTTGAAAATGCTAGAACATAAGATTTCAAGGAAAGTTTTGGAGATTTTGGCCTAAAAAAGGTATATATGGTTGTCTAATGAGTACATGAAAATTTATGAGTACAAGTGGTCATGGTCATTCTTTGACTTTTGACCCAAAACTCATATTTTGACAATTTCAGACATGATAAGTATAAGCCACCTTGCCAATTGTTCAGGTGAGCGATTCAGGGCCCCATGGCCCTCTTGTTTTTATATTCTATCCATCTATAAAGTATCAATGCCTCAGCAGTGACGGTTCTTGAGAAAATGTAGTGTTACGTACGTACGGACGGCCGGAAGGACGGACGGACGGTCAGGCCCAAACCAATATGCCCCCTCAACTACTTCGAAGTTGGGGGCATAAAAATCGGTATATATTGTGATCTTAATGAGTACATTAAGATTTGTTAGTACAAGAGATCAAAGTCATTCTTTGACCTTTGACCCTGACCCAGGTCTCTCATATTCCGACAGTTTCAAACAATCTCCTCAAAAGCCACGGGGTCACGGGGTCAATTGTAACCAAGTGTAATATAAAACTTTCAGGGGTTGAGGGAATGAAAATTTGATACAAATGGTCTGAGTCACATGACCAATAAGGCCACCACGCCCATATATAGTACAAACATTAAAAAAACTTCTTCAGAACCAAATGACCGATGGTCTTTAAACTTTGTATGTAGCATTGGGTACTTGAGTACCATCAAGATTGTTTAATGATTACCTTGGGTTTACCTTGACCTTTTAACGGCAAGGTCAAATATGGGAAAATGCTAGAACATAAGATTTCATGCAAAATTTTGAAGATTTAGGCCTAAAAATTGGTATATCTTAATGAGTACATGAAGATTCATGAGTACAAGAGGTCATAGTCAGTCTTTGACCTTTGATCGTGAACTCTCAGATTTTGACAATTTCAAACAATCTCCTCAAAAGCCACTGGAAAAAATTTAACCAAATTTCATATAGACGCTCCAGGGGTTGAGGGAATGGAAATTTGTTCAAAAGCTCTGGGTCTCATAAACAACATGGCCATCCGGCCCATATATGGTAAAAATCTTTAAAAAATCTTCTTCTCCAGCCTAACCATTGACTGAAGGCCTTGAAAATTGGTATGAATAATTGGGCACTCAAGTACCATCAAGGTTGTTCAAATGATGACCTGTGGTTGATATGGACCTTTTTTACGACAAAATCAAATATGGGAAAATGCTAGAAAATAAGATTTCATGGAATGGTTTGAAGATCTAGGCCTAAAAAACAGGTATATACAGTCATCTTAATGAGTGCATGAAGATTTATGAGTACAAGAGGTCAAGGTCATTTGACCCTGAAGGTCATTTGACCCTGAATTCTCATATTTTGACAGTTTCACACAATCTCTTAAAAAAACTGGGACAATTATAGCCAAATACCATGTAGAGCTTCCAGGGCTTGAGGGAACGAACATTTTTTCAAATGGTCTGGGTCACATGATCGACATATATTTATATATTATATTGTTTTTTATTTATATTCTATATTTATATTTAATACATGACCACAACGCCAATATATGGTAAAACACTTTCTTCTCGAGAACCAACTGACAGATGGCCTTGAAACTTGTATTTAGCATTGGATTCTAGAGTACTATCAATACTGTTAAAATTATGACATTGGGTGATCATGACCTTTTCAACGATATAATCAATTATGTGAAAATGCTAGAACACAAAATTTCTTGGAAAACTTTAAAGATTTAGGCCTAAAATCTGGTATATACAGTCATCTTTATTAGTACATGTGAATCAGTGAGAACAAAGAGGTAAATTTAAAGAGTAACTACACTTCAGGAACTGACTGAATCAGATCCCAAACCCTATCTCCAGCATCATAGGGAAAGATTGACAAAGACATCCCAACAAACAATAAATTATAAGTGATAAGCCGAGTCAAGAACCATTTTCCAAATAGGTGGCAACTCGAGTCAAGAACCATTTTCCAAATAGGTGGCAACTCTGCTATCTTTACTGAACTAAATAATTGAGACCATCAGAAGGGTTAGAACAGACTAAGCAAATTATAAGAAAAACATTTAAGAGAGGCTGACTGTAAACATTGAGCATTGGCCCATAATAACGTGGAAAGTCGAAAATAACGGATTTGGCTAAAATTTTGGGAAATTGATATATACCATGCTTGTTTGTATTTCACATGTTTTTAGAGGTCAACGTTTGGCCGTTTCCATGGTAACCAAGAATCCATTTTGAAAATATCAATATTGAGACATGTATATAATATTTCCTCGATAAAAATCAACCAACAAATATTATCCCATTCCTATTTGCTTGTATAGTTTGAAAATACATACGTATGTAATAAGATAACATGATATGAATGTTTTCTGTCCCTTATTATCAACGGGAGAGCTTTTACTGGAAAATATCGACCCAATTTTGAGTGAAAAATTGGTGTTTTATTCGCCTGATAACTAAAAATGGCAGTCACGTTTGACAATGAGGCAATATATGCATGATAGAGTGAGGTTTGAAGTTTAAGAAAGTAAAAAAATTTGGTGTAAACTCGCAAAACTTTAAAAGTTATCCATCTTTGAAATGTGTCAATGTTGTAAAATAGTAGGAAGGGAGATAATTCAAACTGGCATTATCTACCTTCCTTGACGAGTACAAATCTGCGAACACTACAGGTAGTGTCCATGATCTTTAATAATAAAAGATAGTATCTTTGAAAGAATAAGATTACTGTCAACAATGCTCACCATGACCTTTTTTTATCTATGAAATAGGTCCATTTACCAAGACTGCAGTTGCAGTTGTATTCGGTACATTTGATGACAAGAGTTGTCCCGAGCAAAACGTCTGCAGAAATCACGGAATAGAAGAACGGAGTAAACCCGTTTTATTTGCAGCAATATTTTTGCCTTATCTTTATTTTATGTTGAAATAAATAAATTTACTGATGTTTTTTGAATGAATTGCTTCTGTGAAGCAGGTAATACGCAAGAAGAGGCATTTTCAGGACAGAAAGTGGTGTAGACTAAGGCCTACAGCATCTATTCACCGAGGGATACTGAAATTTTAAGCAATGTTCTGTTACCTATGATCGTCATACTACATAGAACAGCTAAAAATGGGTGGATGAATGAATTTGGATTTTATGTCTTTTTTAACAGTATTTCAGTCATATCAGGACGATTGGGGAATGTGGTTGGGGGATGGTGGGAAGTGTGTGTGTGTGTGTGGGGGGGGGGGGGGAGGGGGATGGGGGATGAGTATAAAAAGCTGTGCAGTGGAGCCAAATTTGCGGTTGGAAAGATTAATGCATCAAGCAGATCTCGAACTCGAACCACTTGATCAGCAGGCCTGGCCTTAACCTACTGTGCTACCCGGGGCTTCTAGAATAGCCAAGAAAGTGTGTAATTTAGGTAATCCTGATAGGGGTGCCATCTTAAGTATACGAGTACTCATGAGTGATTTATTCATCCCATCTAATTTCATCCACTTTTCTGTAGCTTAGCGAGGGAAGCGCCTGCGTGCTAAGCTAGCAGTCCTTGTTCGAATCTCTTTTTTTCGATTACGGGGTGCCATTGCACACAGTCTTTAAAATCACCCATGCCTTGTTGCATGACCTAAATACTGTTGAAAGGGCCATAAAACTACAAACCTGTCATTAACTCTTCGTTTTCCAGTCTGCCATTTAAATCTTAATTTGTGGTGCCATAAAAATGTTTAAAATGTCCATTTTGGTATGAAATTATTATTGGTTGAGCGTGTGAATTTTCGGCTTGTTTCTTACATTTAGCTTTTCTAAACTCACTCCGGCTTTGCCGCCGAGATATTAACTACGATTCGCGCTCAACACCATGTATACATCAGCGACAATTCACTGGTAAGAAAAAAAATTGTTCTTAATCGTGTAGTTCTATTTCACGTATTTTTTCACATTTGTACACACTTTCTCTTCACAAAACGGCGATATTGCTATTGCATATACAGTGGGTGGGGTATCTAAGCAGCAACTTTAAATCTGTTTATTAGAAAAAAAAGAAAACCATTAGAGATACGGAAACCAAGTACTGAACTACATTAAAACCATATCGATTCTACTGCAAATTAAGAGTTGTGTAATGCCGTTCGCCAGGGGTACTTATGTACTAACAAGGCGATCCGCATTCAGTGTTGCATTTCAATGTAAAGTATAAATGAATTAGTGCCACTAGATGCTCCCAGCCAGAAGGCTTCGAAGGCCCATCAGCACTTACGGAAACTTGGAAGAAAGGGGCCACAACTTGCACCCTAATGTGGTCTGGCGACACTGATCAACTCAGCGCGCTTAGAGCTGATCGATGTCGCCAGTGGGGACGTGAACGATGGCAGGCTCCAAGTCGCAATTTTGCAGCCTCCTGGGGTCAAGATAAATAAACCAGATTTTCAAAGATGAAGAGACAAGATTTCTATAAAGTTAAAACTTGTTACATATGTATTTTAGTTAGGAACAGACAAACTATGTCTCTCCTTCAAACAGCCACTACTTTAAACAATTTTCAAATAGTTTGATATAGACAAATATTCACTTAAAAGAGAGAGTTCAGCTTGCCAATAAGACAGTACATGTACATAAGACTGTAAACAAAAGCGCGTGACAGAATATGCAAATTAGCCACATGTATTTCCACAAATAGCACAAATAGATATATGACGCGTTTGTTTACTGGAGCGACATGACAAATTCTTCAAAAACTTATCCATAATAAACTCAAAGACGCGTCAGTGTAATCTCAAGAGAAATTCATAGTTTTCAGGGTTTAAGAAAGTCGCAAATTATTATTACACAGCGATAAATTTGTATCTTCCGAATTCCGGAAGCAGTACGACACTAAACTTACTTTACGATAGTTCAGGATCTAGAACGTTATGATGGATTGCGGTGAAAACCACAGTTGTGTATTTAATAAAGATATTCTTAGAGAAAATGGATAAACGTGACTGTTCGTGCAAAGCGACAAGACAGGAATGAAAAGAGCCCGCCGAAGCAACTTGACGGTGACGTAAACGGCTAATTTGTCAAGAATAATCAGTTTGATTGGTTAGTTATACCGAATCTTGGTTAACTTTAGCCAAACGGTAAAAATCAAACCCAAGCATAAAATACATTACTCAGGTACCGTACCGCCAATACCGATCGTAAGTGAACAAGGCACAGTTGAATCCCTAAATTAAGGGTCCAGGCAAGCTAAACTCCCTATTACATAACAGTAATACAAGAAACTTCCCATAGACAAGGAAGCTGTGCTATACAAACATTGTTATTCTGAGAATAATGGGAGGGCTAGCATAGAATGGAACAGAATGGGGCAGAATAGAATAGGGGTAGAACAGAATAGAATGGGATAGAATAAAATAGGGTAGAATATAGAATTGATCTTAACAATATAACCATAGAAACAGTCTAAGTGATGAGGGGTGCACAGACAGGGACCCATAGGGTGCCATGTCACTACACCACTCCCCCCTTAATTTAAGGTTTGCCTCCTGGCAAACTACAACATTATTTACACTTAATTGGCATTAGCAGATTGCTGATATGCAGTGGTAACTAATTATTTTGAAAAAACTGGTTACAAAATTCTGTTTGACACAAGGTCTACAATGCCTGCTCCCAAAGTTTACAAAGTCCGAAGCCCACTGCATACACAGCTATATCTATATCTGCTGAAAACAACTGCAGGGACAGTTCTGGCCTAGAACTTTACGAGAAGCAATATCTCATTTATCCAAAATTTGCGAGCATTTCCCCACTCAAAGCGAGAACTCCTGGCAAAAATTAGAGTGCATCTCTCGAATAGTCACCCCAAAATGATCCCTGCCACTGTTCAGTACAACGAAAAAACATTGGCCGACCTTACACTGATTTTGGGATGTCATTCTCTCACTATTCATTAATCTAGAATTATCCACTTCTTAAGAGCGTTGAAAACCAAGCATTTCAGGTTCAGCCAATTTGTTTTGTCACTTTGCCTCATCTTACAAATTTTGCTAATACAACAAATTTTGAGGGAGCCTTGAAACTCAGCATACAAGTATTATCAGGTTCACAACTATGCACATGTGATAACGACAAGATTTAACAATAGCTATGAAACGATTGATGGTAAGAATTGAACTTCGCAATGTACATATCAGTACTTAATATACCCTAAATTTCAGGACTTAATATGCCCTAAATTTCAGAATGTGAACAAAGTATTTCAGAGACTGTCTAGGATGTACAGTATGTTCTATTCACACGAAATGTTGCAGATAAAAAAAATAGGACATTACAAATATTTAACGTGCTAACAAGGAAAATATATATATATATATATATATATATATATATATATATATATATATATATATATATATATATATATATATATATATATATATATATATAAGACAAATGGTTGGCTCCCTCATATCTTCACAACATGTTTCTCACATATTTCCTTTGACCACGAATATAGGTGAAATTCCTGGTGGTGCTACCCTGCCCAAAACAGTTAACTTGGAACAACCTGCTATGAGGGCCCGATGCAGAACAAGCTGATGCCAAGTCAAGGACTGTATGCTTCCTGCCGGTTAGTTCCATTCAGAAACTGACATTCCAAAAGACCTCACCTGCATATGCATGGTCAAAGGGAAACAACTCAATTTACATTTTGATGGATGGCACATCTTTATGACATCCCCTTATTCTGACAGAATGTGAATGATTTTGTGACTTATGAAAATGACAAGATGGAAAGCTCTTAGCATGACTAGTATGAACCAAGAGGAAAACGATGCGCATAACATGAAGATGCTATAATGATTAAAGTGAGAAAGTTTAAACCTTGTGACTATTCTTACATTGCCTTGCATGAAGGCTTATTCTCACAAAACGTGACTTTTCTCTTATCATATGACAGCCTCCTACATATGATTACAAGCTAAGTTTATTCATGAATGATAAAAATGATTCAATAAAACCTATGATACCGGCAGTAGCATCCTGTTTCCTTCCCATGTCTGAATTATTATTATCATTATTTTTTTTATGTTTTTCTTAAAAAATTTTACTTTACTCACAGTAGTCCCTTATACGCCACTTTACCCTAGTGGACCGGCAGCTACCTTGACAACGCGTTGTCACCCGTGGACTTACTTCTCTCAGTAGGTCATGACCTGGCACAGGTGTCAAGATCACCCCCTTGTACACCCTGGCCGAAACGGTCACCAAAAAAAAACACTAAAAATGGGTCAGTGTCCTTTACACTGTACAGCGCCGTCCAAACCTGAGTGATCAAGGACATATTTTGCGTGCCCCCAACCCCTCTGGCCACAGGCAAAATATTTAAATTCTTCTCCAGTTCAATTTTTCACTATTATACCCCACTGGGCTCAATATTATAAATTCATGAGTCATTCCTCACACATCATGACAGCCCCACGTTTAACACTTAAAACCCTAATCACAGAAACTATATACAAGATCAAAGAATGCTACCGTTGACCAATTCCTTGCAGTTTTACACACAATGCCCAAAAGCTAGTAGTCTCAATGACATATGTAACCAGTCCACCACCAAAACATTTTTTTTCCATGGAAGTCTCCGTCCGTAATTCGGACCTACAGTACACACACTGTCAAATCATATATTGACATGAAATATCCAAAACAAAAAGATCACAGTTTGCCTCCATATCATTGGTGTGTGCAATGGTTACATTCTTGAGTCATCGTGAAGACTTATTTCAAAATACTGTATCTAGTGCCCTAACCACAGGGATCCCTAACAAGTCTTAAATTTTTATTCACTCCATTCTGCATTACTGTAAGATAGTCCCTTTAAAGTTATGCCCTCACAATACTGTCACAGTTTTTATTCCCCCCCCCCCTCAGATTTTCATATAGGTAACATAATCATATTTTTGTCTTAATTAACACTAATTATTATATTGCACATGGCGTCAATACTAAATCCTATTTGCCTACTGTGTTGTTTCCCGAACCAGTCCCACAGAGAGAAACAGACAGAAGGACTGCAGGAAAGGCAATGCTTCTCTAAATTCAGTATATATACATATCACTTGAGCTCCCAAACCATCTGGGTACTGCTGTCCCTCCCAGGCGCATCTGTCTGCGTCCCTCTCGTGGAACTCTCCGGACGAACAAACATATATAACTCCCTAATAAGGGCGATGACCTGAGGGGGAAGCTGCGCCCCTGCAGAAAGGACGGGAGAGACCAAAGCAAGGGAGAGGCCTGAGACATGACTCTGAGCTGCAGAAGCAAGACAACTAGAGGTGGACGTAGAGGACAACACTACTACATCAGATGAGCAGGGCTGAACAGAGGGAAGGGAGACCTGAGATGGACCTGGAACAGGGGAGGAGACTTCAGAAGAAACTTGAGAGGCAAGAGAGTCAACAGGAGAGGCCAAGGAAAGAGGAGAGCCCAAGGCAACAAGAGGCGAGCCCAAGGAAACAGCAGGAGGTGCTAAGGAAACTACAGGAGAGGCCACAGCAGCAACAGAAGAGGCCTGAGATGGAACAGGAGAGGCTAGAAAGGGTGAGGAGAGGCCAAGGAGACAACAAGAGATGCCAAGGAAACTATAGGAGAGGTCACAGCAGCAACAGGAGAGACCTGAGGAGGGACAGGAGAGGCTAAGGAAGGGCGAGGAGAGATCAAGGAAACAGGAGAGCCCAAGGAAACAACAGGAGAGGTCAAGGAAACAGCTGGAGGTGCTAAGGAAACTACAGGAGAGGCTACAGCAGCAACAGGAGAGGCATGAGATGGAACAGGAGAGGCTAAGGAAGGGTGGGGAGAGGCCAAGGAGACAACAGGAGATGCCAAGGAAACTTCAGGAGAGGTCACAGCAGCAACAGGAGAGACCTGAGGAGGGACAGGAGAGGCTAAGGAAGGGCGAGGAGAGATCAAGGAAACAGGAGAGCCCAAGGAAACATCAGGAGAGGCCAAGGAAACAGCTGGAGGTGCTAAGGAAACTACAGGGGAGGCCACAGCAGCAACAGGAGAGGCCCGAGATGGAACAGGAGAGGCTAAGGAAGGGTGAGGAGAGGCCAAGGAAAGAGGCGAGCCCAAGGAGACAACAGGAGAGGCCAAGGAAACAGCAGGAGGTGCCAAGGAAACTACAGGAGAGGTCACAGCGGCAACAGGAGAGACCTGAGGAGGGACAGGAGAGGCTAAGGAAGGGCGGGGAGAGGCCAAGGAAAGAGGTGAGCCCAAGGAGACAACAGGAGAGGCCAATGAAACAGCAGGAGGGGTCACAGCAGCAACAGGAGAGTCTTGAGGAGGATGAGCGGGAATGGTCATAGTTACCAAAGCATCAGAAGATGTAGTAAAAATGGCGGCCACACCTACCTGGGGGGAAACATCACTCGCACTACAGACCGTCGACTCACCTGACACAGGACAGCCTGCCACGTCCGCTGTCACCATACTTGCACTGGATACAGCGAAAGAGGAGGGAATCAAGTGACAAGGGGGAGGCACATACAAAGACGGTTGTGACGTGACCAGCCCAGGAGAGGCATGGAACTCAGACACGGAAGCTGCACTGCTCACGGATGGGACCCTAGTCCCAAGAGATAAGAGATAAGAGGGGATGGCAGAACTAGAAGGGATGGTGAGACCCTCAGAGCTAGAGAAAGAGCCATGTCCAGAAGAAGCCACCAGAGAATCAAAGGACAACTCGGAAGGAAGTGCTGCCTCAAAAGAAGAGATGTCACTATCAAAGAAGAAATCTTCAAACAAGGGACCATCATCCTGCCGAGAGTCAGATAAGGAGAAAGATGGAGGAACAGGAGTAGAGGTGGGAGGCTCGGAGCTCAGAGTCACAGCTGAAGACTTAGAGAGAGTGTAAGAGGGAATAGATAGAGACTGAGATGGGGGGATCCCACCCGGACCAAAAGATGGTAGATATTCCGCTGGCTCCACACTGACATCTGGATCTGCTCCTAGATCGTCTACAATCTCACTCGCAGCTTGATGTCCCATAACCATAGCGGGCATCGGTGACGGTGGCACCCTGATGGTAGGCTCTGCTATGTCCCATACTCTTCTGGCTCTTTTAGAGGGAGGAGGTCCCATTTCTACCCCGTGCTTCTCTGCCAAATGGTTCCGCATTTCAGCGACCCTCGTCTCCGGACACGTGAAGGTACTGCACCGGCTGCACTTCATACGAGGCCCGTGGGCGTCCTTCTCATGGCGTCTGCATGAATACATGTTGACATATCCCTTTCCACAGAAGCGGCAACAGTGGGAATACATGGGTTGTGGTGGCCTTGGCCTCATAAGCCTCACTCCGCCAACATAGACCCTTCCTGTAAGTGGGGCACCTTTGGCTCTCATCTTCTGCAATAAAAGTTACTTTAAGGAGCCTGTTCTGCAACAGGGCAAGCTGAACTCTGAAACAGGCCATATTTGCCTATGCCCTGCCATGATATGGTTTTAATCTGTTATGACGCACAACCAAATCTTTTGCTCGTGCATGCCGCCTTATCCTAATCACAACATCGGACAATGGCTCTACAACTGTGAAAGGGCCGGACCACCTACTGGTGAGCTTTTTCACCCTCCCTTTACGTATTGCAGGGGTGAAGAGCCACACCAGATCGCCCTTCTTATAGTTATTTTTATATTGTTTCAGGTCATACTCTCTTTTCTGTTTATCTGTAGCTTTTTGTATATGACTTCTTGCGATTTCATGGATTTTCACCATGGATTTCTCGAGGTTGGCCACATACTGAGAGGCCTCTTGTCCCCGTTGTTCTGATCCTTGGGGAGCCCCATAGACCAGATCAATGGGTAGATCCATCTCCCTCCCATAGGTCATCATTGCTGGGGACATCTTGGTTGTTTCACTCATGCATGACCTATAGGCTAAGAGCATCATTGGGATATGTTCATCCCAGTCTTTTTGATTGTGATGAACATATTTGCTGAGGATTTCAATAGGCGTACGGTTCAGCCTTTCAACTTGTCCATCACTTTGGGCATGATAACTCGTTGAACGGGTTTTCAAAATGCCCAACTTTTCACACAGTTGTTGTATTACATTTGCTTCAAACTGAGTTCCCTGGTCACTATGCAGAATTTTCATGACCCCAAATTGGGAGACCCAGTCCAACACCGCATTAGCCACCTCAACAGCCGTGGCCTTACGAACTGGGTATGCATTTGCCCATTTCGTAAAACAATCTGTCATAACGATTAAATACTTGTTCATCTGGTAAGTTTCAGTCATAGGTCCCACTATATCTATCTGCACTCTCTCATTAGGGAGACCAGACCTGTACACTTTCATAGGCCCGCGCGGGTTTCGCAGGCTGCTTACGCGCTTGACGTCTATCACAGCTTTCGCAAAAATTAGACACGGACCGTGCCATAGATGGCCAATATGCACGGCGTCGAAGCCTATCTACAGTTTTCTTAACCCCAAAATGGCCCAGTCCCGGGTCTGAATGAACCATTTTCAAGATGTCTTGTCTCAGTGCCTCGGGCACTACCAGCACCAGCTGCTCAGTGCTCGTGACTTCGTCAAACCAGCGACTGTAAAGAATGCCATCTTGTAATTTCAGACGGTCCCAATGAGCCCAATATGCTTTCATGTCCCCATCTAAATGGGAAACACTTTCCCAAGGTGGTCTATCGGGAGAACTCCTTAACCACTCTAGTACTATTTTTAACCTTTTGTCACTTTGTTGCGCATTCATAATGTCTTCGGCAGACCGCGCCCCTAACCACTGCGCCCCAGTTGCACTGGACCCAGCCTGGCTACGCGTTGTCACCCTTCGGTAGGTTTCAGAATTTTCACGTCCACATTCCCCGCCCTGAGTTTGCTGTGATAAAGCGGATGTCAATTTGGAGCTCCCCCCATGAATATCACTTGCGTGGCTACAGTCGCAACTCACATTCGCTTGCTCGCTTTTAGTTTCCTGTCGTTTACACACAACACACATACCGCATGGAATCCGTGATAATCCGTCTGAGTTGCCGTGCAGCTTACCTGCCCGGTGTTGAATTTCAAAGTTATACGCCGATAAGACCTCAAGCCAGCGGCTTATCTGACCATCAGGATTTTTGAATCTTAGGAAAAACTTAACTGCCGAGTGGTCAGTGGGAATGGTAAACTTGTTTCCATAAAGGAAATGATGATAGTGTTTGACTGCATTTACGACGGCTAAGAGTTCCCTACGTGTGACGCAGTAGTTCCTTTCGCTCTTCGACATGCTTTTACTGTAATATGATATCACCCTTTCCTCGCCATCTTGGATCTGAGACAGGACCGATCCTGTTCCATACCCACTGGCGTCGCAGTCGAGAATATAGGGCAAGTCCTGGCGAGGATACCCTAGCACCGGTGCTGATGTTAACATTCGCTTCAACTCATCAAATGAGCTTTGACATTCATCAGACCATAAGTACGGCTTTCCTTTTTCTGTTAGTTTATGAAGTGGGCGAGCGATATCGCTAAATCCCTTACAATACCTGCGGTAATAGCTCGCAGTTCCTAGGAATGCCCTCAGTTCATGCACGTTTCTAGGTATGGGCCACTCTCGAACGGCGCGTATTTTCTCAGGATCTGTTGCTACACCATGCTCAGACACTATGTTCCCCAAGAAGGAGACCTCATATTGAAAGAATCTGCACTTTCCGGGAGACAACTTGAGGCCTGCGTCACGAATTCTGGACAAGATCTCGTCCAACCGCGTTATATGTTCATCCACTGTCTTCGAAAAGCAGATTATGTCATCGACATATAAGAGGCAAGTAGACCAATGCAGCCCAGACAATATGAGCTCCATGAGCCTCTGAAAGGTAGCCCCAGAGTTACATAAACCATATGGCATAACCCGAAAATTAGATAGCCCATCTACTGTCCCAAAAGCCGTCTTGTCCTGATCGTCTTTATGGACCCCCACCTGCCAATACCCGGAGGATAGGTCCATTACACTAAAGTACTTATTGCCTCCCAACGCGTCTAAAGAATCATCAGTTCTAGGAAGGGGAAAGCAATCTTTTCTTGTAACCTCATTTAGCTTTCTGTAATCAATGCAAAAGCGATACGTGGAATCTTTCTTTTTAACTAGTGTAATAGGTGAACTCCACGCGCTCTTACTGGGGGTTATAAGGTCGTGCTCTAGCATTTTCTTAATTTCGTCCGTCGCTGCGGCGCGTTTTACAGAGGGGAGGCGGCGAGGCGCTTGTTTAATTGGGGCATTTTCCCCCACGAAAATTCTATGCTCCACGAGGCTTGTACGACCAATATCTCCTTTATACTTTGAAAAACCCTCCCCATGCTTTTTCAGTAAGGCCCTTAAAGAGCCCCTCTCTTCTTCTGATAAATTTGCCATTGAAGCCTCATATTAACCCCTTAGATGCACAGGGACCTCATCCTGTTCATCCACAACTGTTTCGGTTCTACAGTAATTTGCAGAGGGGGGCGAGGTTTCCTCCTCTTCGACAATCTCTACAGGTTCGCATTTGGCCGCAAACGGGGCCACAACTTGCACCCTAATGTGGTCTGGCGACACTGATCAACTCAGCGCGCTTAGAGCTGATCGATGTCGCCAGTGGGGACGTGAACGATGGCAGGCTCCAAGTCGCAATTTTGCAGCCTCCTGGGGTCAAGATAAATAAACCAGATTTTCAAAGATGAAGAGACAAGATTTCTATAAAGTTAAAACTTGTTATTTTAGTTAGGAACAAACAAACTATGTCTCTCCTTCAAACAGCCACTACTTTAAACAATTTTCAAATAGTTTGATATAGACAAATATTCACTTAAAAGAGAGAGTTCAGCTTGCCAATAAGACAGTACATGTACATAAGATTGTAAACAAAAGCGCGTGACAGAATATGCAAATTAGCCACATGTATTTCCACAAATAGCACAAATAAATATATGACGCGTTTGTTTACTGGAGCGACATTACAAATTCTTCAAAAACTTATCCATAATAAACTCAAAGACGCGTCAGTGTAATCTCAAGAGAAATTCATAGTTTTCAGGGTTTAAGAAAGTCGCGAATTATTATTACACAGCGATAAATTTGTATCTTCCGAATTCCGGAAGCAGTACGACACTGAACTTACTTTACGATAGTTCAGGATCTAGAACGTTATGATGGATTGCGGTGAAAACCACAGTTGTGTATTTAATAAAGATATTCTTAGAGAAAATGGATAAACGTGACTGTTCGTGCAAAGCGACAAGACAGGAATGAAAAGAGCCCGCCGAAGCAACTTGACGGTGACGTAAACGGCTAATTTGTCAAGAATAATCAGTTTGATTGGTTAGTTATACCGAATCTTGGTTAACTTTAGCCAAACGGTAAAAATCAAACCCAAGCATAAAATACATTACTCAGGTACCGTACCGCCAATACCGATCGTAAGTGAACAAGGCACAGTTGAATCCCTAAATTAAGGGTCCAGGCAAGCTAAACTCCCTATTACATAACAGTAATACAAGAAACTTCCCATAGACAAGGAAGCTGTGCTATACAAACATTGTTATTCTGAGAATAATGGGAGGGCTAGCATAGAATAGAACAGAATGGGGCAGAATAGAATAGAATAGGGGTAGAACAGAATAGAATGGGATAGAATAAAATAGGGTAGAATATAGAATTGATCTTAACAATTTATCCATAGAAACAGTCTAAGTGATGAGGGGTGCACAGACAGGGACCCATAGGGTGCCATGTCACTACACCTGCATATTAGTTACATGGGTTTAGGGTCGTTTTGAACTGATGTAACACATTTTTATGCATCGTAACCATAGAAACAATGTCAAACACTACATTTCTACGCCGTTATTTGCAAAGATGGGATAAAAATGCGACTCTTTATTTGTTTAATAAGCAAATTCAAACTGAAAGTGTGGAAATTAGGATAAAGAAATCTGAAAAAACTGTTGCTGTTTATTCTGTAGTCAGTGAAAGTTTACAACTAATTGCTTTTGCTATGTACCGTACTGATGTTGCTGTTTGAAGACATGTTAATGATATATTCAGGTCAGGCTGCCATTTTCAATAACATCGATTTGAAAAAGAGCTATTTTCACAAATTTTATTTTTTCTCCGACTATATGTACTTCCAGTTGCCATGATTTCAACAACGTGCAGTAGGCAGTGCTCTGAAGGTGCAGAGACTGACAATTACATTTAGTCCTACACACCATACCAGTTAACTATTTGATACTTGCTTCAGTACAGACACGTTTTCCCTTTAAAAGTCATGAAAATATGTAAAATTTGAGCGGCCTAAAAATGGTTGCCATGGCAACAGCAATTGCTTAGATATCTCGAGAAACGCTTGACATATTTCACTAATTTTTTCACTAATCTTCAGCTTTCGTCGAGAGCTTTAAACCATGACATTTTTAGCAAAATACAAAATTTTGAGTTTCCATCAAATGCTCGATCCTTACAGTCAGCTTCTCTTAATAACAACTATTTTTACCTATTTTCTATTTTTGTTATAGAAGGGTTAAAATGTAAACACAGTAAACTAAACAGCACCGAACAAAAAACAAATGCAACCGCAACAAATTTACTGCCTTGGGACGGTCAGTAATAACTACTGGGGGGTTTAAACCGGTTTTACTGAGCCCAAACCTTCACCCTCACCCTCCGCCGCGGTGCACACAATTAGTTGGTAGTTCGGTTCGTATGGAGGTCTCCTTACTCATCAGAGAGTCATCACGGGCAACAATTAAAATCAAGACAAGACCGTGATGAAGCAAGGATGAGGACTCGACAGCCAAAACGTGTTGAAACACCTTGAGATCCCTGGGGCGTCAGCAACACCACTGGAACACTGGAGCAAAAGAAGACCACCAGTTGAGCCCCGGTGGGCCAAGAAACAGACAAACATCCGGCCCCAACCAATTAATATATAACTGTGTGTAGGGGCTATCATAGAGTCTGAACCCTGACCCACCGGCGTGCAATTAAAGAGGACAGCAAGGTTGTCAGCCGTGATTGGGTTAACCACTAAGCATGCAGACTGTCGCATTACATCTATGTTATAGCATTACATCTATGTTATAGCCAATGCGTTTAAGTCGCATGATAATTTTCTTAAATTGATCAAGAAATTCTGTTTTCTCTACGATTTTGCGTAATTTATACTATGCACAATACATATAACAATTTTTTGTCTTTGTCAGATCCACCATATTAGGATTTTATTGTCAGTTTACTGCATAAAGATACAAAGGCCGATCATCCGAGATGGGCTGGCAGGTAAAAGATTCAAGATGGTTCAAATGTAGGGTTTGAACTACCGTGACGTCAGCTTTTATGACCATTGTATCTGAAGTACATTTTTGATCATGTACAATAGCCAAAACCATAATGAGGCGGCTGGTTTGCCATTAAAATAAAAGAAACGCTCTAAAACGTTTGATTATGCTACGCGTATGAGGTTTACAAAGTTCGGAAATTTGACGTTTTTCCCTTGTTTTTTCGTTATCGTCTTAAAAAGTTCTTTCTAATCGGTATTTCTTTAATCCTTTCGAGTGTATGATTGTTTGGTATCTACTAATGATAACGTAAACAATTCGGAAAGAAAATTCTTCCCGGTTACTGAGCATAAGTCAAAAGTCTCAGACTAACGTCATCATTTTCTCACAGTTACGCTACACTTCAATGAAGAAACTTCACAGTTAAATCAATCATGGTGTAACCTTCAATTTTAGCCTATTGGTTTTTCTCGGGTTTTAATTCTGCATTGAACTGAAGCACCCGTGAATCATTGCACATTGGACCGAATTATAACGTTTTAACGTCAATGGCGCATGCTAAGACTCGTCAGTCGTTAAGCTTAACCATATCTTTCACACATTCAATAGCTTTGACAACAAAAGCTGGGAATGAAAATGATGAGAAAGACCGTACAAAAAAATCACATGCTTGCCATTTTTATGTTGCTTTTCAATGGGTGCGAATTTCGGCGAATGACCCCTTCCGCGCTTATCGCTTTTCCCAAATAACGTTTTTAAAGATGGGTTCTGTAACCCCATGGTATCTTAAGCCCCAAATACAGTTCCCTTCAATGCAATTTAATTTCGCTGAATGTTGCACTTCAGTAATTAGTAAAATTGCAAAATACAAAATTTGCTAAATATATTTTGCATAGTATATATACTAAGTCACCATAAAATTCAGGTTCCGATAGGCCTTGTTGCAAAAGTGACATTAACCCTGGATTATATTTAGAAACCAATTCAGAGTGTCTACGATAAAATTTAGAAAAAAGCTTTCCGAAGTTTATGATACCGATACCCCTGCTGTAAAAGCTTGGCAGTCAAACTTTTATTACGAGCATTGAAATCAGCCAAATCACTAGACACCCTAGCGAAGCGATTAACTTGAGAAATGTAAACACCTTAAGAAGTGGTGCGGGGAACATTACCATCCAAAAACGGAAAATTAACAAAGTCGAAATCAAAATCATCGCGTTTGTCATAAATTTTAGATGAATCCGTCTAAAATAGATAAATGTAAATCCAAAAATGGGGCCTCGGTATCAGAAGTATTTGCTTTATTTAACTGCAACTCAGCAGGATAAATTTGACTAACCATTCCTTCAAAATAAGGATTGTCAATATTTAAAAGGTCGTCCAAGTATCTAGACGTTGAGTTGAATGCTTCAATGACATGGGCTTGAGTATCATCAGAAAGAGACATCATAAAGTATCTTTCATAGCAAAATAAAAACAAATCTGCTACAAAAGGAGCGCAGTTAGTACCCATAATTCCTACAATTTGTCTGTGTAACTTAGTACCAAATCTGATGAAAATGTTATCTAGAAGATATAGTAAAGCGTCACAAACATTTTGGCAAGACCACATTTTAAACCTTTTTTAGTCATCGGAAGTACAAAAAGGGATATTTATCATTACAAGCAAGATAAAGAGCATGCTCTCTCTGAAAAGCAGTCTCATTTAAATTTGTTAGTTTCTTTTTTATTAAATTATGGGGCAAAGTTGTATAGAGTGTAGAAAAATCGTATGTAGACAAACTAGACGAGTAATAGCTTCAGTTACTGGCGAAAGTATGTGCACTTAGTACTGGTTAACCGCTTAGGAGGTCTAAGCCTGCCCAGGAATAGTGTGGTTCGGTTAACTGACCGTCCCGACATGACCTTAGTTGTTTACCGTGGACGTTAAGCATCAAATCAACCAACCAACCAACCTCTCGACATCAGTTTAAGAAGAATCACAGTAGAATTTTTAACTGACCAAACCAATTTTTTTCCTGACCGTTCGTAAACTTTTTCACAGTACCTAATTACATGCATTTTGATAGCGGTAAGGCAAGAAGTTAATAATTTGGAAAGTTCAGTAGTGGTACAAGCACTAGAATTAGCAATAAACCTGGATTTATATGGTCGTTTATGAAGCTTAGGTAACCAGTACATCGTAGGAAGCTTGTCCTGCTGTTCCTCTACATTTACAGAAAACCTAAGGGCTATATAATTACAGTGCCTAAAGACAACAGACTTTTCGTCTTCTGAAGTCTTTTCATAGGCCTTAGTGCCGCTAAGTTCTTGTTTTAATGTGTTAATATAGTGTAACCGTCAAACAACTACAACGTTATTTGCAGCCTTGTCTGCTGGAACCAAAACGTACTTACTATGAAACTGCTGGATACCAAACTTCCGGTGACGGAATGTTGATTTAGGTTTTGGCGGCAAAATATTTGTGTATTGGGAATAGAATTTAATACGTTTATCCATTACTTTAAAAATGTTCACCTTCCATTCCTTTAAGACATCAGACTCAACATGCTCCCGCTTGCACTATCGATTACCAAAATCACTTAAAGAACAGGCTATATCTTCCCTACATTATTTGAAATCAATACGGTTAGGAAATCCATATTTTGGTCCCTTCGAAATAATGTTACGAATTCGTGAATCTGAAATAATATTAAGATTCCCTGTAATGACATGGCCAGCGTCAGGATAGATTAATTTGGAGTCTATAAAATCTCATGTATCGGGGGTATTGTCACAACCAAGGCGAGTAGCGTGGAGTGTTGGACATTGATAATAAATGCAACTGTTGAAAATTTTGTCTTGTATTTATTCTTGCAATGATGAATCTATATCCTAGCAAAATCCTTAACTCTTCCTTAAATATCCTTATAAATAACCAATGCTTGTCCCCCTATCATTTCTAATAAGATCAATAGCTACCTTTACCATTCTTCATAAACTTCTCTTCTCTTCTCTCAAAAACACGTCTGTCCTTTTCCAAGTCCCAGCCTCTCCTGCTCTCTTCAAGATTCTGCCCAGATTCCTCAGTTCTGCCAAAGGAACGCTTTAGCAGCAGAAATCTGCTCAGAATCCGCCAGAAACGGCAGAATCAAGACAAGAAGGAAAAAACGTGTTATTATCTTATTTTAAATGAGACTCTATAAGATTTTACCCTTAACTTAAAGAATAATCAATTTGACATCAAAGGCACAATACAAAAATTCCAACTTTGCCGTTACACTTATAATAAATTAACAATGGAAATCTCTTCTGCAACGATTCTGCAGAAATCTGCCGTTCTAAAAATAATTTGTAAACAAACGTGCATGCAAATGAGCTTCTTCTGATCTGTATAAGCCTCCTCTGTATAGGAGCACCCCTGTGTCCAGGGTAAGTATTCGTCGGTAGTTTTAGGGCGTATTTAGTCTAAACTGGAAAATCTTTTGGGATCAACAGATTAGGTGTTACCACCCGGGCAGCCATCTTCTATTTTACGAAGGAGGGATAGTCTTTTATTGTGTAGTTTGTAACATAGGTTTCTGGACAGTTTCTCTATCTTGTAGACAATGTCAGTGTCACAAAATAGATTGGAAAACTTTCTGCAGTCTATTATCAACTGGGCAATATCCTCTTTTGGGTCATGTCACATGTCACATGACCCGTTTCCAATACAACAACATTGACCTCTCGCGACCTATCGTTCAATGCGAGACTTCCGGCAACACACATGTCAGAAACAAAACAAGATTGAACTCTGAAGAAAAGACATCGATAATAACATTTAAGCAATAAGTCATGTAGTTTAAAGGTAATACACGTTTGTAATACAATTCTATCTTACTATGAGAGACAACAATATAGGCTGTGAATGGACATTAGGCCAGGAAATTTATATCGAACTGGGACAAACAACGATTTCTGGACCTTTCTCCACCCACACATAAATAACATAAAACAGTTGGAAATGTATATATCGGGACCACTGTTCATAATTCCCGAACATGACAGTATTTGTGTGAATATCAAGATCTGAGACCAGTTTATTAAAGTGAAATATAGTGTTTCTAATTGGTTAGTAATATTTATAACATACGATTGGTGGCTCCGTATCACTGGCACTAGAACCGCAAATTATGCATATGCGAAAGGAATAGAATAGAATATTCTATTCTATTCGCATATGCATAATTTGCGGTTCTGGTGCCAGTGCTCCGTATTCACGAAATAAGGTCATTCTTTGACGCAGAACTGTCATATTTTGACAATATCAAACAATTCCTCAAAAGCCACCAGGCAAATAGTAAACAAACATTCCACGGAGAGTCTTCAGGGTACCGGCCACTAAAATATTCATTAGGACTTGCCCCGCCTATTTCGGGGAGAGCATTAGGTTTACATTGTAAGAGAGATGACGTCATCTGTCAATCATGCATATTAGATTTCTTGCAGTATAAAAAAAGACCAACAAATGATAGTTACAAAAAGGCATATTTAATTGAGAAATATTTAACCAGAAGGAGATGGGGTTGATTTTGGTAACTGATCCCCTAGGAAAAAAGTATGCTCTTTTTGGGGGTACGATTCGGTGGTTGCCATACTCAGCCTTGCTTAGTGGCTCACTGAGATGGGAAGGCAGTGGATCTTTTCATCTCAGATTGATAGGCTAGGATGACACTTTAAAGCAAGACAGGTTTGGAAAACTTTGTATGTACAGTTTTGTAATAAAATGACCAGATGTTAACATTGTCGTCTATGGAAAATTAATGGTGGAATGCAACCTTTATAAAGCGCATTAAGTCAGATTGACCTTGGCCTTGTTTCTTACTTTCGGTTTCACTTTAGAAGCATATCTAGAGATATTTGTCCCTTTGACCATTAAAAGTACATTCTTCTGTGTGTTATCCATAGTGAGATTGTTGTTGTAATTGATGATTTGATGCTTTAGGCCTAGGATCATCAGCAAAAATGAAAACAACATTTTTCTCCATGTAGAATCCAGGGAGACGGGGGGGGGTGCTACTATATTATTGTACTATAAGTTTTGATGGTAAATTATTTTACATTAGTCCAATTTCACATTACGCGGTTAAAGAAAAAGCGTCTGGAACACCTGGAAACATTTAAAAGCCCATAAAAGCATGATATATGCGGTTCTGCGAAAATCAGAAAGCGTCGCTTTTCGGAGACTTTGGCACGTAATTAAGTTTTTTTTTTTAGGAAAAATATGATTTTAACCAAACATTTACCTTAAATTCATATCAACCTTGTTTCTCTGCTTCTTTTGGTGTGCAGATTTGGACTATTAAACCAGTTTTACTGCACTTATGTCTTAAACAGCCTCCAAATACCAAGATTTTAACCAAATTTAGGGGGTATATATAGAAAATTGCCAATAAATGCTTATGTATAACAGATTCAACCACATTTTCTTGTTTTTATTATTAAGAGAAGTATTAAGGCTCCTATGAAAAGATAAATGTTTCCATAGATATAAAAGAATAGCAACAAAATCATTATTAATTTTCATTAATCCTTAAAATCATCAGTTTCAGTCATTTCGCTACAGAAACCTCAGCCAACATAGTTAAACTGTCCTAAATGGTACATTTCTTTACGGATTCAGTCGAAACTTGGAGATCACAATGAAAATGTATCAAACTAACATTCAAACTGTTCAGTTTATGGCATATTGCAAAAAGTTAGTTTGGTTTAGGGTACAGTCCACTAAATATTCATGAGGACTTGTCCCGCCTATTTCGGGGAGAGCATTAGGTTTACATTGTAAGAGAGATGACGTCATCTGTCAATCATGCATATTAGATTTCTTGCAGTATAAAAAAAGACCAACAAATGATAGTTACAAAAAGGCATATTTAATTGAGAAATATTTAACCAGAAGGAGATGGGGTTGATTTTGGTAACTGATCCCCTAGGAAAAAAGTATGCTCTTTTTTGGGGTACGATTCGGTGGTTGCCATACTCAGCCTAACTTAGCGGCTCACTGAGATGGGAAGGCAGTGGATCTTTTCATCTCAGATTGATAGGCTAGGATGACACTTTAAAGCAAGACAGGTTTGGAAAACTTTGTATGTACAGTTTTGTAATAAAATGACCAGATGTTAACATTGTCGTCTATGGAAAATTAATGGTGGAATGCAACCTACAGGGGCCCTGAGGGACTTTGATAATGTTTTTGGCAAGACCAAATTTGCTTTCTGGTGCTTTCATATGGGAAAATAGTTATATATATAAGAGTTCATGGAACTGGTAGAATATTTTGGTGCAGAAGGTAATAAATACAGGCAAATAAATGAGTACTTGAACATTTCTAGCAATGGATGTCAAGGTCTTTTTCAGCTCTAACCAGTGTCTCTCATATTTTGACAGTTTAAACTATCAGGTTTGTTCAAATGATGATCCTAGTTTTACTCAGGTGTGCGATTCAGGGCTTAATGGCCCTCTTGTTTTTGGGATTTTCTTTGCATGCGTTACCAAATAAACAATAGGCGAATTTAGAAGGGGCCGTATAATTCAACTTTGTTCCGGGTTCAAATCATTGCAAAATTGAGCAGGAGACTACTCTATATCTGGTTAAACATAATCGAAATAAAAACAAAAACAAAACCAAAAAAAACAATAACTATTTATGTGGTCATCCAAGATGGCCGCCGGGCATGCGTCAAATGCTTTAAATGCAAATGAGTAAGTCAATATAGTAACTAGGTCATCCAATTGCAAGATGGCGCCCGTTTGTTTACACCGAAACTGGAATCAGTCCACAATTATTTCTCTTGATTGGTTGAACACTTTAAGGATATACTATCGCACAAATAGTTCCCTGGTACATTGGTTTCTCAGAAGGCCAGTTTGACTGAATATCCTGCTTGCTATATAGCAAACTGAAAAGAACCTTCGCTATGCTTCTTGAAAATGTATAATTAGTTCAGAATCCCCAGCACTGGTGGTAACGAGAGGAACGGCAGATTGTCTCATAAGTTGACGAGTCATTGTTTACCGGAGAAACAGCGAAAACAGTAGCAGGTGTTGCCCTGTTGAAACTGTTTGAAAATGGTTTGTCATGCCTCAGAGACTTGAGGAAAAGAGAGTTCAAGGTGCCTGGAGTGTTGTGAAAAAAGTTTCTTGGAAGGATGGATAATTAAACTGTTTAGTAAAACTAATTGTGGTCTCGTGCCAACTCGACCGTCCCCTTTACTACTTGTATACGTTTCATTTCATTAGCTGAGTTATTTTATTATACTACATTATCGAACCTTTGGTAAAAAGCAGTCATGGAAGAATTTAGATCTGTGATGAATAGTAAGAAAATTACCGTCATTCTTTTGCTTCCAAGAATAAGATGGCTTGTAAATTTTGGGTTTGGGCTACCCCCTGATCTAGTAGAATTCTGAACCTTAAGCTACCCTACCATATGCAGAGTTTTTTTTCTTTTCTGAAGAAGCATATATTAGCTGTGCCAAGCGGGCTCGTGCCATCAAAATGGCGTTTTACTGTGTCAATAAAACGCCACTACCACGTCATTTGCCTCCTGGATATTACTGTCCAGGAAGGGAATCGTGATTTTGAGGTTTGTCGATTGGCCCGCCGCTTGACATATTATATTATTCCAGTCCCCACTGACATACCATAAAATCCGGGACTTCTTAAAAACAAATTTTTGAGCCGCAACACGAGACACGAGAAAATCATGAGCGCAGTGCGCACATGCCACTTTCTGCATTTTCTTGTGTCGCGGCTCAAATACTGTAGCTGTGCGAAGGAACTGTACGAAGAAAAAAAATGTAAGTTTGTTTTACCACCAGCAATATGATCAAATAACAGATAACGGAATCCATTCAGTGCAGACACTGATGACAGCAATTGCAACTTTTATGATCATTCTCTTTAACACGTTCAAGAGAATTAACAGCGGAAAATGCATTTATATGTAAAGCCCCAGCCTCTCTGTCACGTATTGAGGGCTAGGTTTTACCACGGTTTTAGAACATAGCAAAACGGCAGTATACTTAGTAGAACGTAGTGAATGCGTATTATGAACTAGATAAAAATAGATGTTATGCTGTTTTTATTGGGGTAGCTGAATGACCACTTGTTTGGGAAAAAGCTGCTCATTCGGTTTACCGTGCGTGTCTTTTGTGAACTTGTGTCAATTTTTCCGCGTTTTGTGTGCTTCTTTTTTCAATATTGGTTTTGAGAGCGGGATGTGGGATTTGATTTTATTAATTCCTGATCATTGACTATCTTTTTACTTTACATACGGATTAATACGGCTATATACCGTTGGCATGTTCAGCCACAACGTGGCCTATCGATATACGTTGCATGTACCTAGTAAAACGTTGCAAAACGAAGAGTAACCGTACTATAGCGTGGACGAAATGCATTAAATACGTACATAAACGTTTTTCAGACGTAGCTAAACGGCAATGTACGTAGTAAAACGTATTGAATACGTGTTTCATATGGCTAGCTAGAAACGTGGCTGGGCACGTTTTACATGTAGTGTCGGCATTTCGATATACGCAGTTTATACCTAACAAAACGTAGTGACACTTGGTTTTTTTAATACGTAGCAATACCTTGAGACCTTCTACGTACTACTACGCATTAATTAAGCTTCGCTACGTCTTACTACGTTTTGATACGGTTTATTCTACGATTAAGCAATTTTTTGACAGTTTTTGCAGAAAAAAACTCAATATATTATCCAGGACACTACCTTGTTATCCCTAGTAAAACGTACTGGATCGTAACAGGCTAGTAAAATGTTCTCATCGTTACTGAAAGCGTGGCCCTATGCTGTTTGGTAATCAAGTTATATGACGTAAATCGTAGATAACGTAATGGAAACTTACTAGAAACGTAGTGACACCTAAATCCATACCAAACAGGACAATGTTTTTTGCCAAGCGTAGGGGCGGGGAACCTAGTAAAATCTACCTTCCACAGGTGACAATGATACTTGGACTTAAAGGACAGGTACGTTTCGCACCATACATAACACCGACTTTTTATGCATGCAGATTCTTAAAACTCAATTCTTCTTCGGTGTTTTTTTTTATCCTGTTTTCA
Organism: Ctena decussata; assembly: GCA_963989385.1. Classification (NCBI taxonomy): domain Eukaryota; kingdom Metazoa; phylum Mollusca; class Bivalvia; order Lucinida; family Lucinidae; genus Ctena; species Ctena decussata. Next base: position 66,088,735 of record OZ022504.1, read on the forward strand.
TAATTTTAGGTGAATATTTATTTTGGGAATTTTACGTAATAAATTGCACTGAAAATGCAAGGGAAAGCTTTCTTCATATCGTAAGATCATTTTTGAATAAAGTAATTTACATATTTTATGCAAACGGATTCGAAATCTACAATTATCTTTGTTCTTTATGATATAATACGCATGCGCGGGATAGCGGGCGGACGTGTTTAAAATAATTCTCTGTAATCTGGAACAAAATAATGATATACTAGTGCCATTTATGTTTTTTGGGACATAAACATATAACAATGCAGAATTACCAACAAGTGCAGAACGGACCATATCATGGAGATTCGATGAATATCAGACAGAACTCGGTAAATCAAAATTGTAACGTACCAACCCAAAACAGGTTTGAGCCATTAGGCGAGTGGGTGGGGTATTCTATGGCTATTAATGATGGACCTACGCAACAAGAGCATGAGCAATTTGAATGGGAAACTACACAAAGTAAAAGGAGGAGATGTAATACAGGTACTCAGCAATCTCTTTTTTCGAAATTATCTGTCGACGATAAACTTGAACACATGCTTGAAAAGCTCAATAACTTGGAGCAAGCTAATCGTACACTGGTGAACTTTAGTCAGTCACTGAGTAATGTTCAAACAAAAGTGGATAGCTTAGACAAAAGGTCATCTGATCATGAACTGTTTCTGAAAGTTCTTGCATATAAGTCCATTGACATGGAAGCACGATCGAGAAGGCGGAACTTGTTATTTCATGGGCTAGCAGAACTTAAGAATGAAAAGTGCTCCGAGCTAATTAGAAATTTCATAGAGGACGAAATGGGAATCGACGCAGACGAATTATACATTGAACGTGCGCATCGTTTGGGGTCACTTTTCAATGCCAAGCAAAAACGTCAAACACCGGGGAGGCCTATTATTGTAGCTTTCTATGATTATTCTAGCACAGAGACAGTACTAAAGGCCGCATACTCGTTGAAAGGCTCTAACTTTTCAGTAACGCGAGATTATCCCAAAGAAATTGTGTCAGCAAAACAAAAGTTAATGCCCTTGTACAAAAGTGAGCGTCAGAACCGTAACAATTGGGTGAGCATTGAGTTCCCAGCCAGACTAGTGGTCAACGGTAAAACTGTCGCTGATCAATCACCAGACTGGTACCCACTTCTACAGTGCGACAGATACGAATTGGCAAACAAATTAAATTATCAACCAGGAATAGGAACGTGTAATCAGGGTTTGCAGGACGTCCAGGGTGACAGAATGACATACGTAAATACTGTTAACTCACATGAACAGGCTACAAATGCGCAAATGTTCCCCCATACGGAGTACAGGGCTTTAAATAATTCCCAGGACAGAACCGATTTGAACTTAAGATCAGCCTGGTCGAACTTACGCACAGGTTGTTACTTCCCGGGTACAAAATACCAATTCGCCGACAGAGTCCAGGGTACAAGTTTCGACAGATAATTACATCCCATCAATGTCGACGGTCCCTAACATTCCTAGGTATGCGCCAGTGACTGCAGGGAACCAACCGCCATAACGAGCGTTATTGACGACTTCAAACCAAAACAACCAGGGGGGTCCAAATACAGACAGGAATGCGAGCATTAACGGTACTGCTTCACGCGAGCAGACAACGTACACTCAACTATAGGATGAATGGGAGAGTGTGCACGGGACTTTCTTATTACTTAATATTCAAGGATTAGTTACAAAGCATTTCAATAAATTACTTTCAGACAAACTTTCGATCATATTTGAGAAAAATGATTTTATATTATTAACAGAACCTTGTCAAATGATTTATCGGACATTACTGTGAAAGGCTTTAAAACCATTCAGTTAAACAGACGAAATAAAAAGCTTAATACAAAACGGGACTCGGGTGGCATAGCATTATACATTCGAGATAAATATTACAAATACTGTGAACTTTTTAAAGGTAGGTTCTTCTACTTTGGAATGCATCATAATTTTGATGATTTTTTATCCAAGTTGTTGGAAAGCACTTATAAAGAGGAAATGAATAAGTTTCACGAAAGAGTGTAAATCAAAAACTCGTAGAAAAATCGTTTTGCAAGGGATTTCCTAACTCTGCTTCGCACACCAGTTAGCGCTATTTTTAGTTCGTGCCAAAAATAGATAACATAGCTGACGTCATGCTGCATTGCATTTCAGGATAGTTTTAACCCATCCGCCATGCCAGGACCTCTGGAAGAGCTCACGGCAAGAGAAAATTAACCGTTGGCAAATGACATCAGAAACTGCGGACTTGTAGAGATATATACATATTTATTTTTAGAACTGGAATTCCAACAAAAGAAAATAAACCAAAGGAAAAACGACTATTTTCTACAACACCTGACGATTTTCTCAGTAGCAACAGTTTCAGAAAAATAAGAGAATTAAATACTACCCAGAAAAAGACAAAATTATTTTGTGAACATAATTGTTATAGCTAGGCCAGGAACCTACCTTTAAGACTGACAGTGATGATATAATATGGTTAAAAATTGATAGGAAATTGTTTCATTTGACATGTGATTTGTATCTTTGCCTGTCTTATATAATCCCATCAGGTTCAAGTAGGGAGGCATTGACAGAAATTAGTGTATAAGATAGAATTTCGGATTATATTATTCAAATTGCAAACGAAACTAATGATAATTATAATATTCTGTTGTGCGGGGACCTGAATAGCCGTACTGGGTCAGAGCAGGACTTTGTAATTTTTGATAATGATACTAACACAACGTTTTTCACAAGACAGTAATGTTAATACGAACGGTAGGAAACTACTGAATTTTTGCAAATTAAGCGGCCTACGTATTTGTAATGGAAGGGTTGGTGTGGATAAAAGTATTGGAAAATACACCTATGTTGGCTATTCAGGTTGTAGTGTTGTAGATTACGTAATAGCAAGTCATTCCTTGTTTGATTTTTTTCATACATTTCAAGTCTGTGAGCCCAACATATTATCGGACCACTGTGCGATCGAATTTTCACTGTCGAGTAGGTGCACATAAGTTCTGATAATTCGAGCGCAATGAAGGAGAATGTGTCTGTGAATAAAAAGTAAATTTGGTGCGACATAAAAGAGGACCAGTATAGAGATAGCATACACTTAGAGGAGAGTTCTTTTATAGATCTAAATTTTCATTTAACGCAAGTCTCGTCGCCGCAGGATATCGATGATAACATTGAAACATTCACCAAAGTAATGGATAAAATTTGCGAAAAATATAAGTTCTTCAAATTACGACTCCAACGGACAGACAAAATCTAAGAAACAACCGTGGTTTGATGACGATTGTCATAGGGCTCGAACAACTTATTACGATGAATTGAATAGATATAGGGGTCAGAAAACGGCTGATTGTTAATGCGCGTACAACTTTTAAAACAATATTACGTCAAAAGCGTTTTGCATACGATAAGCAAAAACCTGATAGGTTAATAGCATCCAGAAATAAAAATGCTAAAGAATATTGGAGATTGCTTAAGCAAGCAGCAAATATATATTCGCAAAGTAATATTACCTCAGAGCAATTTGCAGAATACTTTAAAGCAGTGAATGACCCGACTGATAGATTTTATCAAGCTGACGACGACGTCATATTTTTCAATGAGCGCTATGTCAGGGGAGAATTCCAGATAATGTTCGAAGAGTTGAATTTATCAATCTCTGAGGATGAAATTAAAATGGCGATCAAGCAGTTACGTAATGGCGCCAGTGCAGGGCCAGATTTATTTTTACACGAATTTTTCAAAAAAGGATCAGCTACTTTGGTTGGCTACATTCAGAACCTGTTTAATAAAATTTTCGAAGTCGGTTATTATCCGGAAAAATGGTCAGAAGGGTTCATTATACCAATATTTAGTAAAGGTGACAGCAACGAGGTTTCAAACTACCGGGGCATTACATTTCTTAGTACTCTGGGTAAACTGTTTACGCGGATATTAAATAATAGACTGAATGCGTGGGCAGAAGATTATAGCGTGTATATAGAGGCTCAGGCAGGGTTTAGAAAAAATATGAGCACAATAGACAATATATATTAGTTCTCAGCGGGCTCATTACACATTGCCTAAATGATAATGAAAACTTACATTGCGCTTTTGTTGACTTTTCCAAGGCTTTTGATTATGTCGTAAGGGATATTGTGTGGTACAAATTACTTAAAAGTAAAAAGTATGCAAAGACCAGGAACTGAAACAATCAAAATCCAAATCCAGCCCTCAAACCATAGTTGGAAACAACTAAGATTACAAATAATCAAGATACAGATAACATATGGCCAACCGAGTGAGCAGCTTGTTCCCAAAAGGTGGCCACTCAGCAACCCAAACCGAACCAAAAATAATAAGAACATACATAAGGTAAAACATCACAGAAACTCTGACACCAAAAACAGGCAACAGAGAACCACAACAGAACTACCGCCTTGGAACGGTCAGTAATGAATTACTGGGGGGCTTAAATCGATTTTACAGGCCCAACCTCACCCTCAGTATCTGAAGTGGTACAAAACATTTAGTTGGTTGTTCGGTTCGCATGATAACCCTCTAACTCGTCAGTGAATCATCACGGTAAACACATAAATCAAATTTCAATACCATGAAAAAGCAAAAACGAGGACTCAACAGATACAACGGGCCGTCTGACAGGTGGAGATCCCTGTCCTGCCAAACAACCCCACTGGAAATCTGAAGCAAAAGAAGGTCACCAGTTCAGCCCCGGTGGACCAAGCAACAGACAAAAAGGCTCCGGTCCCAACCAACTAAAATATATAGCTTTAGGTCGAGCCATCATAGAGCCTGACGCCCGATCCCCCGGTGTGCAAAACTGGCGTTAGGGGTAAGATGTTAGATATAATTAAATCGATGTATAGCATAGTAAAATCGAAAGTTAAGTATAAAAATAATGTCAGCGAGGCCTTCATATGCAATATTGGAGTCCGTCAAGGGGAGTGTCTGTCATCTTTTTTGTTCTCAATGTACCTTAGCGATTTAGAGGAGGAGTTGGCTGTCAAGGGTGTAAATGGGTTAGATATTGGGATGTTTAAACTATTTCTCTTACTGTATGCTGACGACATTGTGCTGTTCGGCAAAACAGAAGCAGACTTACAAAACGCATTGAATATTTTAGGGGATTATTGTTGCCGGTGGAAGCTTACAGTCAATACTAACAAGACAAAAATTATGGTATTCAGAAAAGGTGGAAGACTCTCGTCTAATTTAAAATTTACGTACCGAGATAAAAATTTCGAAATTACAAATAAGGTGGCTCATGCTTCGAAACTCAAAAAACACTGTCGGGCCAAGCACTGAAGGCAATATTTGCACTCAATAAATATTTGTATAATTTTACATCATTGAAAACGTCACATGTTCTTGATTTATTTGATAAGTTGGTTACACCTATCTTGAATTATGGCAGTGAGGTATGGGGGTTTTATAAATCAACGGCAATTGAAACGGTACACTTACAATTTTGTAAAAAGATATTAGGGGTGAAACAAACTACACAGAATGACTTTATATATGGTGAACTCGGCAGAACGGATTTTCAGTCCCACCGATATGTTAATATCATTAAAAATTGGTTAAAAGTGACACAAAGTGATAATAGAAAATATGTAAAATTTATATATGATATGATGCTAAATGATCTCGAAATTAGACCGCAGAAACAAAACTGGGCATTGTCGATAAGGAACTTATTAAACAGGCTAGGTTTCGGAGTCGTCTGGTTAGCACAGAGAGTTGGCAATATCAATATGTTTATAAAACTACTGAAGATTAGAGTAAAGGATACGTTCATGCAGGAATGGGTCGTTGGGCAAAACCAAGTAAAATACCGTTAGATAATAGGACATGTAAATCTTGTAATGTTTTAGAAGACGAGTTTCATTTTATTCTAGAATGTACCCTTTTTCAAACATTAGGAAGAAAATATATTAAGAAATACTTTTGGAATAGGCCAAATGTGCTGAAACTTATAGAGCTGTTTACCACTGAAAATATTAACACGTTAAAAAACTTGAGCATGTATGTTGAAAAAGCTTTTACATTAAGAAATGAAATCATTTTTGCCACATTATAAACAAACGATAATTTTTCTGCTATTAGAACATAATAACAATACATGTAATTCTCGAAACAAAGAATACAGCCAGGTGGTGAACCTTACACTGTCATTGTTGGGCATGCGTCCCGGTGGTAAACTGGTTCATGACGGTGGACTGCGTTCGGGGAAGTGCTGTCTGGACATTGGTTCCGCCACACGTTTCCAGAACCCAGTTACCCAGAAAAGTACTATCACGCCACGGACATATGACCGCCGAGGAGAGATGCCGGGTAGCAATCGCCGCTTACATAGTTCTAGTTATCACAAACTTACATGCAGGTTTCTTTATGTTAGAGAAAGCATTTAGGTAGCAAGCGCTTCCAAATTGTTGTGTGGCATATGTCTGGGAGGTCAGATGGGTCATGGTTGACTGGGCTTCGGGAAGTGCTGTTTGGACATTGGTTTCCGCCACACGTTCCTTTAGCCCAGTTCAACGACAGAAATTCTGTAACTGCATAGGGGATGTCTAACACTAATGGGGGCCGGCGAAGCGATTGCCACATATATGTATCTATTGAGAAAATGCTTGTCAAATGTTAACAAATTGTATTAGCACCTCTCCCTTAGGGATTTGATAATAGTCATAATAGATTTTTTTTTCTTTTGTTTACATGCAAGTTTATATGATAAGACGTTTATGTCTTGCTCGCTATCCTGTATATAGATATGTAATTGTAAATGTATATATGCTCATGGGCCGTATGGCTTATTGCATTAATAAATCATCTACATCTATATATTTTAATACGACAAAAAAATAAAGAAATTTGGGGAATTTAATCATAGCCCCTATTAAATTATCATTTTTTTTCGTCAAACCCGAAGTTTGCTTGTATATGCATTTCCTTACAAAATAACAATGCAGTCTGAGCTCGGGCTTCATTAAAAGCATCGTCAATTCTGTCCAATTGTCATTAATTTTGATTTAATGTCTTGCCGTATTATATTACATAAGTAGTGTCAGGTGTTTGCACAAAGGTTTTGAGGATGCGTTCTCAAGTTCTTTAAGGGCGTCTTCAGAGAAAGATAATAAGATTTTATAAGTACACGTATGTCACATAGATTAATATTAAGATAAACAGTAGTATGCTACGTTTCATATTATTTCAAATTACATTGACTTAAAGACCTTTAATATCTACAAAATAGAACACACCCTCAGTTGTAAGCTGTTATATGACCATTTTATGTCATTACCTATGTGAGATGGGGGTATTTTCTTTGATGATATATATATATATATATATAGCAGTGTCACTTGACTGTTGCATTATAGAACTAAGGATAGAGGAGCCAGCTGAGAGCCAGAGGTATGTAATGAAATTGCAAAACAATTCTCTGTTTGGCATAAACTTCTTTATAAAATGCATTAAGCTATTGTTTCCTGAAAGTCCAAAGGAAAGGCAGAAATTCATGACATGGAATTCAATTAAATGTGAGCCGCGACACAAGAAAACCAACAATGTGGTTGTGCGCCTAGCGCAGATTCAGATCAGCCTGGGCATGCGCCCAGTCTGATCAAAGTCTTCGCTGTCCGCATGGAGGTAGCTTAGACCCTTAGCTAGCTTTAAAGCGCTTAGCGAAGAGTCTGATCGGTCTGGGCGGATGCTCAGACGGATCTGAGTCTGCGCTGGGCGCACAACCACTTAGTTGGTTTTCTCGTGTCGCGGCTCATGGGCTTCTTAGCACCCAAGCGGGAATACAATGTTGAAACAACGTCGGTGCAACGGTCAACATTGTGTGTCTGCTGGGATGCGAAAAAGACCAGATGGCTAACACACACTTCGCTCACGTGAATATAACTGGACAAATCTCTCATATTTATAAGGAAAATAATCTCGAACCGGATAAGAAAAATAATTATGTCTCCGGTTTTGCGGTGCCGATTTTAATATTGTAAATTCCTTTTAAAAATGGGGAGATATGCTAGAGAATGTTTTAGGTAAATTATTAACCACTGGTCAGATAATATTTCATTAGAATATTTTAAAGGGTCTGGTGTATGCTTTTGGTCTAGTCGAGAACTCGGCTTTTTAAGTCGGAGAGAAGACGGACCGACAGACTCGGTGCTAGGAGTGTGAAGCCATACATTTGTTTTGCTGAGCCTCCTGGGATAAATCGTAACTAGAATTTGAAATTTAATGCGTTTGATTTCTAAAAACGTCAGCAAAGTATGCAGAGTCATTATAACTTTCAGGCAAATAAATTATCAAAGACATTCAAAGTCTATTTTCTAATGGAACTGTCGGACGTATATGGAATAGTATTCCCAAGAGTCCGACAGGGTGTGAATCTGTAGTTACAGATTCACATCGAAACAACGACAACTACATATACATACCCTGTCGGACATCGGACACTTAGGGGCAGATTTTCCTAAATGTCCGACAAATTTTGATTTCTTTATGAAACCAGTTCGGTTCTAAGAGTAGCTTTGATTAATCATTTATTCCAAATTATTTTATGTATGCATCTATTCAAGAATTGCTTAATTACCTGACATTGTTAGAAACCCTAAGAGTTTGTAGGACCCTTAAAATATTCCATATGATATTATTTGTACTTGTCATATATTTTTGCCGGCATTTTGTTTCTTAAAGTTACTTTATTATATTGTATATTTAAATACAAAATATCAGAACAGTTGTCAATAATTTACCAAATGAACCTTTGACTTTTTTTGCACTTCTTGACTTTAGATTAATACATGTCCCTAAATGTCCGACAAATTCTATTTCATCTTGCAGTTACATTTGGAGTAATTTTGAAGAATTATTTGCACGAAATTATTAACATATATGTATTTGAATGGCATTTTAACTTTGACAAAGGTTTAGAGAGCCTAAGATTTTGACTATTATTAATAAATGAGAAACGAGCTTAACAAATTCTATTATTTTGTGACTATCATAATCATTACCATTATAATTTTATATACAGATCTCCATTTAAACTTTTTACGATCACAATTCTTTAGTAATATTTACTTTTAAACACTACTGATATTTATTTTCACCCTGATCGACACTTAGACACTTCTTCTGAATATATTCTCTGCTTTTAAAGGGACTCTTTAAGATTTTAATTTTACCACACTGCAGCTGGTGTTGTGCCGTGTGACGGCCGTAAAACGTCTCCTCGTACATCATCCATAGTGCAGATTATATTTTACTTTCGTCCTTTGAGATCAGAGGACATATTCTGAGAAATCTGAAATTTTGGATTGGTTTATACTCATTTTTAAGTCATTGTTTTATATATTATTTGGACCATTTTTGATACTAATCAGTCTATGAATCGGCTGTCTAATAAAGATTAAAAATCACAGTATGCTTTTCTCTGGTTTCGTCACCAGATATTGTCAGTGTCACTGAAGAGGCTTTATTAGCCGAAACTACGTAGTCTGGCCCATGTTCCTTCTTCTAAATATATTCTCTGTTCTTGAAGGAACTCTTTAAGATTTTAATTAGACATTAGACACGAAGGGCTCAAGGTGAGCTATTGTGATCGATATTTGTCCGTCGTCCGTCCGTCTGTCCGTCGTCAACATTTTCTTCAAAGGAGTTCTCCTCCTGGACCAGTAAGCCAATCTCAAAATAAATTCACACAAATGTTTCTGTTATAGCCCTGAACCAAAAATTACTAAAATGGTTCCGCTCCGCTGAAGAAAATGGCCGCCAGAGCTAAAAATAGAAAAAAAGTTAAACGGCATCTTCTCTCAAGCCAGTGACTCGATTTCAAAATAACTTAACAGAAATGTTTGACTCATGACCCTTAACCAAAATTGCTAAAACGATTCCACTCCACAGAACAAAATGGCCACCAGAGCTAAAAATAGAAATAAACCTTAGAATGACACAGGGAGCACAGTTTCGATCAAATCTTCATGAAACTTGTCAGAATGTTAATCTTTATAAAATCTAGGCCAAAGTTGAGACTGGGTCAGGTGGGAACAAAAACTAGGTCACTAGGTCAAACCCTAGAAAAATCTTATCATCAATCTGGAGGGCACGTATTGTTCCAATCTTCATGAAACTTTGTCAAAATGTTTATCTTTAAGATATCTAGACCAGATTTGAAACTGGGTTATGTCAGATCAAAAGCTAAGTCACGAGGTCAAACCCTAGAAAAATCGTGTGTACACTCTACAATGAGGGCACAGTTTTGATTTGATATTCATGACACTTTGTCAGAATGTTTATTTCTACGAAATCTAAATCAACTTTGAAACTGGGTCATGTGGGGTCAAAAACTAGGTCACTAGGTCTTATCTTAGTAAAGCATTGATTTCACTCTAGAGAGCACTATTTTGATCCGATATTCGTGAAACTTTGTCAGAATGTTTATCTCTAAGAAATCTAGACCGAAATTGCAACTGGGTCATGTGGGGTCAAAAATTAGACCAGTAAGTCAAACCCTGGACAATTTAGAAGGCATAGTTTTGATCCAATCTTTATTAAAACATAGTGAGAGTGTGAATCTCTATCGAAGTCTAGGTAAATTTTAAATCTTGGCTTAGCTGGATGAAAAACTTAGTCACTAGATCAGATCTTTGAAACTGTTTGTACACTCTAGAGGGCACAGTTTTGATCTAAACTGCATGAAACTTTATCAGAATGTTTATGTCTATAAAATATAGGCCAAGTTTGAAACTGGGTCATGTTTGGTAAAAAACTGGGTCATTAGGTCAAATCTTAGAAAAAACCTTAGGTATACAGTAAAGGCTTCATATTCCATTTGAGCTTTAAGACAGAAGGAGAAGAACTAAATAAGCTTATGCTTTCGTTCTAATCCTTTTATATTTGTGTATAGAACAATATTGTTATTGCCATGAATGTTAGATTTCTTTAAATAGAATATGTTTAAACCAAGATGATGCGGCTGATAAATAGCCGACTCATCTGGATCTACGCTGTTTAACAATTCAAGTATTCTCATTTTTGGCGCTTTTATATGTTCAGGAACCCTCTGCTGGTCAAGATGACTGTTGTTGCACTGAATTCGAGCTGTTTTTACATCTAATGGGATACTACAGTGTATCAATGCTTGATGGTTTAGCATAGATTGCTATAGATGCATGTAATGGTCAACCAACCAATACTAACGAGTTATAAACATGAGGTCGATATTAATCCTGTGGACAGTGATGGGATTATGTAGAGGTATTATAACAGAATGTCCGGCTAACTGTGACTGTAAAGGCGTGACCATAGAATGTTACCAATTCTTGCCAGAGTTTATTCCAAAGAACATAACTGCAGTCGTAGTTAGAGAAGCGAATTTTAGCGAGGTATTTGATTTTACCGACCATGGTTGGGGAAAAGTAACGTTTCTTTCAATAACAAATGAAACAGCTTTGTCCAGCAACGAACAAGAGCTGCCTTCAAGAACACTACTAGCAAACGAGTTTATTAATTTGAGAACACTTGAGCACCTGAGGCTAAAATGTCTCTGCTTAGAAAATATTTCTGGAAACGCATTTAATGGACTCAACAATTTAAAAGTGCTAGACTTAAGCAATAATGGCAAGTTGGGATTCTTGCACGTTGTAAATGGAATAAAGGGACAAGGAATTCTGCTTAATCTAGAAGAGCTCAATATTTCGTACATTAACTTTCTTCGTATGCTAACGTATAAGGTCACAACAGAATTTTATGATGCAGTGAAAAATAAACCTCTAAAGATTCTTGATATAAGCAAAAATCCGGGTATTTTGTTTGCGCGAGAAGGCATTTTTGAAGCGTTTCCGCATTTGGAAATGTTAAATATATCAGGAGGTGGCTTTGCGGGAGAAATATTTTTGGATACAAACACTATAAAACATTTAGGCTTCGATAGATTAAAAGTTCTTGACATAAGTAACCCTGCTTCGCCCGAACACGAACTGGACACACACGATGGGGAACTGTTCACTTGTGAACAAATAACTGACCCACCTCTTTCCATGCCAATGAACCTTTCAGAATTATATGCCAAGAAACTTTGGAAAAGTCCCTGTAGGTTGCATGGTACTTCCAACTTAACACATGTTTGTTTTAGATTGCCTGCTTCAGGAAGGCACACACGGACTTGTAGCTGTTGGACCGGAAACAGTTTGACTATGAGAAAAGTTGTTATCTCAGAAAATTCTCTTTTGTACTTTGACTCAAGATTATTTCATTTCTTCAGGAATAGCCTGTATATAGATATTTCAAAAAATCTTCTCGGAGAGGCCCTCTCTACTGGAAATCTTCTAAGAGAAATCTTAGATATCTTGAAAAGTTTAGAAAATTTTATTGCATCTGATAATGGTATTAAGCAGATACCCAAAGATTCTTTCAGAAGTAGTAAGTTCTTAAGAAGTCTAGATCTGTCCAATAATAAGTTACATGCAGTCGGGTTTGACACAGCAGTTCTCGTTTCTCTAGAAAAACTAGACATAAGCCATAACAAAATAATGTTCTTAGACTCGAATGATGTGAATAAGTTAAACTTTTTTTTGAGGGATGTAAACTCGATTGAAGTCGTTATCAGAGGAAATCCATTTATTTGTTCGTGCGAGTCGGTTCAGTTCTTGAGGTGGCTAACAGATTTTAAAGAAAATTACACTTGTGATTTGGCGTCTGAGGAAAGAGAGGTTGACCAGTCAACCATACACTCAGCGGAGTATCTTTGTGTAGAGAATATCGTTATAGCGGTTTCTGTGTTAATAGCGGTGATATGTATCATCATTTCGGCCTTCATTGCGTATCGATTCATGCTGAGAAAAAGACAGTTACGGAAACAAAAGCAGTTACGGATGGGGGTGGAAATGTACAACGATCAGCGTGAATTTCCTCCGGTGTTTTTATCATTTTGTAGCGAAGACGATGAGGTTATATTGAATGAGATTCTGCCGAAATTAAATGCTGGTCTAAAGGAAGTTCTGAATACAGACTCGGACTGCGTATCAACGGGAATGACCCACTTTAAGCCTGGACTCTCAGTCGCCAATGAAATAATTCGTTATATTGAAGCTTCTTCAGTTGTCATTTTCTTCGTCACAAATGCATTTTGTAAGAAGATGTGGTGTCGAAACGAAACATTAGTAGCAAACAATGAAAACAAACCAACCATTTTGATGCTATGGGAGGAAGTAGACTTAAAGCTTATGCCAAAACATTTGTATAAACATTTTCAACTATATGCGCGGGTTCGATGGGTATTGAAAGATGGACAGCGAGTTATGATGCCAGGATGGAAAGAATTATGTGAAACAATTGTGAGGCTGTTTCGTAAAGACGCAGCACTAATATAAAATATTGAATTCCATCTACGACTTGGAATGGCGTAGTGACTACTGCTACATTTACTTTGCGCATGTGCAAGAGTGTGTGAGCAACAACTTCCGTAAATATTTTAAAAATAGGAACGCATAAAATAATTACCGTCAATGTCCTAAAAAGGACTCGCCTGATTTTGCAGTTCAGCAATGTGTCTAATATAAATATATGCATACCAAAAGTGCGACAGACTGGCGTTTCTGTATTTAATGTATTCAGTGTCGCTAAACCCAAAAAGATTGAAAGAAAAGATATGATGGCAGGTCTTGGCAAGCAATGAGCATCCCGCTCCAGATGCCTATGTAACAGCAAACAATGTAGATTTTTATCTGACTTCAGGAGCAGTCTGATTAGGTTCTGCACTGTTTGGTCAGACCTAACAGTCCCATTATTTAGAATATTTAAGGTGTTTCCTGTCTACTTTGTCTTCTGCCTACTTTACACACGTTTTTTTCTTGCTCGGCAGATAAGGATATGAACGTGTTTCACATATACCGAAAATGCACCTTATAAGACTATCCGCGAGTTGCACATGTACCGACAATTCTTATCTCACCCATGTTATCTCACCCAGAAACGGATAAGATTCATGTGTGGTTAATGCATTTGTTTATTGGTTGTATTGGAGGTCACGTGTCTGCGTCGTCAAGTGACGTTGATTTTTTACATGATGACGTCACGAAGACGGCATAAATGACTATTTATGAATGTCGAACATTGACGGAAAGAGCCAAACTGCAGCCGTTTAAAGCGGCGCATTCTTTCAAAATCCAAAGAAAACTTCCAAGCACTTAAATTACAAATTTTAACACTCTCGAAAGTTAAAACAGAACTTTATTTCGAGAAAAAGTATCTATCATGGGTGTAAAAGACAATACTTTTCGGCATCACTCAGCAAGCCTCGAGATGCCGAACGGTGACCCTCATGGATTTTTTTTTAAATATCCACACCTCACACCCATGCTAGATCCTTATAGTCTCACCCATGTTATTTCACCCAGGACCGGATAAAAATCGCGTGCATTCAATGTATTGGTTATATAGCAGCTCACATATACATGTTGTAAAGGGACGTTTTTTTTCAGACGGTGACGTCATGAAAATTGCAAAATGATATCACCGTATGCTACTCTGGTCGTTAACGTAAAAGACCAAACGTAGGTCTCTAAAAATTAAACAGAAACCTCTTTAACGCTATAATTGAACATCTTAAGTAGTTCTACTTTTAAAATCAAATGTTGTAAATACAAAGGTATGCAAGAAAATATATCTTTCATGGGTATGAGGTGCAGATAGAAAAATCCGTCACTCGAGCTACACAGGGATATGTACAAGTGTCAGGACTAAACTCTTGTACATATCTGTGTTTTATACTTTAAGTGTTGTAGCATTTGGTTACGTTTGTATGTGCAAGACAAATGCATAATATTTAGGCGTTGTCAGCCATTTTAGTTTTATAATTGACCTGCATGGTCCCCGCTAAGGAGACTGTTTTGTTCAATTTTGTTTTAGAAGCTTTTTTTATCAGAGGTAAATATTTTTGTATTGTTTCAATATTTTTTATTGTTTGACACCTCTGATCAAGCCGAAAGGGGAAGCGCTTAGGTAACATATTGACAAAGGCACTGTTAATGATTCTCTTTCCATTAGCAGTCAAGCATCCCTAGTAAATCCAGGGCTACCGAAATATTGTGTTTGTTAGGTGTATTTTCCTAAAATTGTTACAAACCGCATTTCCATTAGGGTTTAATGACAACATTTATCAAGAAGGTAACATTTCGAAAATGCCTAATTTAGATGTATTTTCTCTTTTTGATATTCCAAAACGCAGCATAGAAGTCATGGTTTAAGAAAAAATGGTAATATAAAACGAAAAAATTCTGCTATTAAGAAAACCAATGCTTGCATTAAAATTTTGTCGGAAATACAAAGTAAACCAAGGTCGATATTCTATGCTTTCATGTTTATGTTCTCTTCCGGTTTCTGTTAAATGCATTTTAGATGATGAGGCTAATAAGTTCTACGATAAGGGCCATCAAATGTACGAGGCCGCACTCCTGACAAGTTGTTATACTCAACATGCTCTTCGTCCACTAATCGAATCTGAGATCAACCATAAAAGACATTTTCTCAAAATTCCTTTTATAAATAAAGGAATTGATTTTATTGACATACAAAATATTTTTAATGATTGGTCTGTAACTGCATCGATCCCGGATAATTTCGTGAATAGGGAGCCGCCAATCATATGTTCTAAATATAACAAACCAATCAGACACACTATATTTAACTTTAATAAACTGGTCTCAGATCTTGATAGTCACACAAATGCCCCTGATACATGAGATTGTATAGACTCCAAATTTATCTATCCTTACGCTGGCCATGTCATTACAGGGAATCTTAATATTATTTTAGATTCAAGATTTCGTATCATTATTTCGAAGGGACCAAAATATAAATTTCCTAACCGTATTGATTTCAAAAAATGTAGGGAAGATATAGCCTGTTCTTTAAGTGATTTTGGTAATCGATGGTGCAAGCGGGAGCATTTTGAGTCTGATGCCTTAAATGAATGGAAGGAGAACGTTTTTAAATTAATGGATAAACGTATGAAATTCTATTCCCAAAACACAAATCTTTTGCCGCCTAAACCTAAATCAACATTCCGTCACCTGAAGTTGGGTATCCAGCAGTTTCATAGTAAGTATGTTTTGGTTCCAGCAGACAAGGCTGCAAATAACGTTGTCGTTGTTTGACGGTTACACTATATTAACATATTAAAACAAGAAATTAGCGGCACTAAGGCCTATGAAGAGACTTCAGAAGACGAAAAGTCTGTTGTCTTTAGGCACTGTAATGATATAGCCCTCAAGTTTTCTGTAAATGTAGAGGAACGACAGGACAAGCTTCCTACGATGTACTGGTTACCTAAACTGCATAAACGACCATATAAAGCCAGGTTTATTGCTAATTCTAGCGCTTGTACCACTACTATTAACTTCTTGCCTTACCGCTATCAAAATTCATGTAATTAGGTACTGTGAAAAAGTTAACGAACGGTCAGGCAAAAATGTGTTTTGCTCAATTAAAAATTCTACTGAGGTTCTTGATAAGCTGAAGTCTAGAGGATATCGCGCGTCTAGTTTGTCTACATACGATTTTTCTACACTCTATACCACTTTGCCCCATAATTTAATAAAAAGAAACTACATGTAATAAATTTAATTGAGACTACTTTTCAGAGAGAGGGTGCTCTTTATCTTGCTTGTAATGATAAACATGCTTTTTTTGCTTCCGATGACCAATAAAGGTTTAAAATGAGGTCTTGCCAAAATGTTTGTGATGCTTTACTATATCTTCTAGATAACATTTTCATCAGATTTGGTACGAAGTTACACAGACAAATTGTAGGAATTCCGATGGGTACTAACTGCGCTCCTCTTGTAGCAGATTTGTTTTTATTTTGCTATGAAAGAGACTTTATAATGTCTCTTTCTGATGATACTCAAGCTCATGTCATTGAAGCATTCAACTCAACGTCTAGATACTTGGACGACCTTTTGAATATTGACAATCCTTATTTTGAAGGAATGGTTAGTCAAATTTATCCTGCTGAATTGCAATTAAATAAAGCAAACACTTCTGATACCGAGGCCCCATTTTTGGATTTACATTTATCAATTTTAGACGGATTTGTTTCATCTAAAATTTATGACAAACGCGATGATTTTGATTTCGACATTGTTAATTTTCCGTTTTTGGATGGTGATGTTCCCCGCATTACTTCTTATGGTGTTTACATTTCTCGACTTATTCGCTTCGCTAGGGTGTCTAGTCATTTGGCTGATTTCAATGCTCGTAATAAAAGTTTGACTGCCAAGCTTTTACAGCAGGGGTATCGGTATCATAAACTTCGGAAAGCTTTTTCTAAATTTTATCGTAGACACTTTGAATTGGTTTCTAAATTTAATACAGGGTTAAGCTCACTTTTGCAACAAGACTATCGGAACCTGAATTTTATGGTGACTCAGTATATAAATTGCGCAAAATTGTAGGGAATACAAAATTTCCTGATCAATTTAAGAAAATTATCATGCGATTTGAACGCATTGGCTATAGCATAGATTTAATGCGTTAGTTTGCATGCTTAGTGGTTAACCCATTAACGGTTGACAACTTTGCTGTCCTCTTTAATTGCACGCCGGTGGGTCGGGGTTCAGACTCTATGATAGCCCCTACATAAAGCTATATGTTTGTTGGTTGGGAAAGGATGTTTTTCTGTTTCTTGGCCCACCGGGGTTCAACTGGTGGTCTTCTTTTGCTCCAGTGTTCCAGTGGTGTTGCTGACGCCCCAGGGATCTCCAGGTGTCTCAACACGTTTTGGCTGTCGAGTCCTCATCCTTGCTTCATCACGGTCTTGTCTTGATTTTAATTGTTGCCCGTGATGACTCTCTGATGAGTTAGGGGACCTCCATGCGAACCGAACTACTAACTAATTGTGTGCACCGCGGCGGAGGGTGAGGGTGAAGGTTTGGGCCCAATAAAACCGGTTTAAAGCCCCCAGTAGTTATTACTGACCGTCCCAAGGCGGTACTTTCGTTGCGGTTGCATTTGTTTTATGTACGGTGCTGTTTAATTTTTTGTGTTTTCATTTTAACCCTTTTTAATAAAAATAGAAAATAGGTAAAATAGTTGTTAAATGTTTTTTCGTATAATTTGCTTAGTCTGTTGTAACCGTTCTGTTGGCCCAAATTTTTTAGTTCAGTAAAGATAGCTGAGTTGCCACCTATTTGGGAAAGAGCTACTAACTCGGCTTATCACTTGTAATTTATTGTTTGTTGGGATGTCTTTGTAAATCTTTCCCTTTGATGTTGGGGATGGGGTTTGGGATCTGATTCAGTCAGTTCCTGAAGTGTAGTTACTCTTTAAAATTTATTAATTTTAAGGTTTTGAACTTTGTGTCGTAATCGTTACTGAGATCCTTTTTATATGTCCTGATTTGGTTACGTAGTTCATCCGTAACCTTGTCTAATACCGTAACATCGAGTTAAACTTAATTATCGCAATATCAGAATCCGAGGTTTAATTAAGTATTTTATAGGAAGTGTCTCCTACCAGCCGGCTACTGCAGTACAGATTAGGAAATGCCATTTAGCATGGCATTATGACAGACAGCTATATTTTATTGCATTAAACATGTAACTAACTTAAAATTTCTTTTAAGTCTGGCTTCCGATGTGTAAAATCTGAACATGTTTTGCATTTTGTTTGGACATCAAGCATCTTTAAGTTGGCAACGTATCCCACATACACTATCATTTTAGCTACTGTTTTATTTTATGTGAACTGTATATAGGTAGGTGGGAAAAGTTCCCTTTGGTCCAGTGTCTATGTAACTTTAAAAATTAATTTTGAAGACTGTTAAAGAAAGTAATTTGCTAAGTTTGAAATAATGACTGAACCATGAATATGTGTTTGTTCTTTGATTAAATGTGGAAAAATTAGCATGATCAGTGTCAAGTTTTATGGTTCTCGAACTGACAATACGTAAAATGAGCTTCTTCCTGTCTGTGCTTTGTGTTATTACCTTCTGTAATAGAATTGCAAATAGCTTGAAATTGTAAAGATGATTCATTTACCTTATCTTAAATTATGAAACAGTATGAAGATTAATGTACTAAAAGCGAACGTTGCACGTGTCGACTTATACGAACAAGGAAGTGTTAAATTCAGTAAAGTCTAATTTATATTTCAATTTAAGTACATTTTTTATTTAGAAATTCTTTTAAGAAAAGAAGATTTATTACAAGTGCATATTGTCAACTGGAGGTAGAAATAAAGATAACATATAGGGAATTTTAAAAGTATGTTAATATTTTCACTTGTTGATGTATATCAGGTTAAAAAGGTCTTCTGTCTGAAATAATGATTTGACTGGTATTTGTTACTGTTAGTAGACTATGTCATATATTGTAAGACCTTTTCAGTTTTTCTTTGCAAACAACATTGAAAAGTCTGATTGATTATAGTTCATTTTCATTTAAAATGGAAACTTTGTAGATATTGGTTGGAAAAGCAAAGCAGACTGTATACTGTGGATGAGCGTTAGATTTCGTTTGAAAGGGGCGGGTTATCAGTTTGAAACTGATGGGCAGTGATGCGTTAAAGGAAGGTGTTACTTCAAACCTGTTAAAACCAAATACGAGGGTCATCCAAGAAGTCTTGCAAACGCCGTCAGTACTATTTTATTATTCAGCTAGGATAATCAAATCGTCCTGGAAACAATTCACGCAAAACATACACATCGGTGATAAATATCATACATCTGACATACATGTATCTGAGGAATGGGAGGATTTTGAATGCGACGGTATAGGCAATACCTGCGGCGAAATTGAACAAACTCGACGACTTTCACAAGAGGTGAGGGGAAAGAAATCCCTACATATCTGCTCAAATCTCTTTCAAATTATACGAATTTGTGTTCTAAAATGATTGTCTTATCATTACCGGTTGGTTCGCTATTAATTATTATTTGCCCGAGACTCAGTCGTTTGCAGGACTTTTTGGATGACCCTCGTACAAAAGTGCTGAGAAGCGTGGGGGAAAAAACATTTGGCAGGGCAATTTTGTTCTGTGTTGGACCCGTAATAAATTGAGCCGCGACACGAGAAAACCATCAAAGTGGTTGTGCACAAAGCGCAGACTCAGATCAGCCTGGGCATCCGCCCATTGTGATAAGAAATTTTGCTGTGCACTAAAAGGGTAGCTAATGGCCTGACTTAGCTCCATGCGGACAACGAAGACTCTGATCAGACTGGTCGGATGCTCAGACTTGTCTGAGTCTCAGCGGCGCTGGGCGCACAATCACTTTGTTGGTTTTGTCGTGCCGCCGCTCAATTATTAGAAAAGACAGTGTTATATCTGAAATCCACGCGAATGCTGTGTTTGTTATTTAGAAATTATACAAGTTTGGTTTTGATTTGTAAATTATTGCCTGGACAATACACATTGTATAAAAGTGTATATATATATGACATTCATGTGAATATGAAAATTGTGAACATTAACTTTTTACACCAGTTTATCATTTTAGTGATATTTTTCAACTGTCAGCATAGATGTACTACAGTATAGTGTAGTTGTCATCATCAGTGGGTAAGCACAACTGTGCTTATCTGGTACAACGAAGGGTGACATGTTTACATTTCGTCTGGTGCAACAGATGGGTGGCATGGGCTGGTCATTTTATACTACTGATGGGTGACTTAATATACATGTATTTTTACCTGATACAACGACATTCGATATAATAGTATTGCTACATTGACATCCTGGGTGACATTATTAGGGGAGAGTCGGGTAACTTCGGACGAGCGGGTAAATTCGGACGTACCATTGCAAACAGTGAAAATCCAGATGAGACGGTCTCATCAGGATTTTCACTGTTTGGCCAGTTATTGTTTTGTTTCCGTTCCAGACAGCTGACATATAAAGGAAAAAAGGTCACTGTCCGAATTTACTCGCTGTCCGAAGTTACCCGACTCTCCTCTATCTAACTTCACGAACGTTTCATGTGTGTATGTAATGTTTTGATGATTTCGTGACAATTCTAATATTTGTGTTTACATGTTTACGTGGTGAATAGAATCATCGATAGTACCTATTTGAAAACTTCTTTCGACAAAAAAAAAAAAAAAAAAAAAAAAAAAAAAAAAATCAACTGGCGATGGGCGTGTGTTACAGAACAGGACCTGAATAATTTTATGCATGAATGATTTATACAAATTATACGCTTTTAATCTTTTGATGAAATTGGTAGGTTTCAAACATTTAGAAAATAGAGACAAATGTACTGTTAAAAGGTATAAGCATTTAGGGGACATTGCACTGGTCAAGTGACTGGTAAATTTATGTATTACTAATCACACATATGTGAAGGCAAACGCTTCAATATTGAGGTTGGTTTGGCAGTCTTTATGGAATATTTTTGAAATAAGATATGCTACTTTTGTAAGTTATGTGTCAGTATTTGATGGATACTCTCAAATATATTGGCGAGATGACGTTTGTTACACCTGCTGTATGACATAATAGAAAATCAGCTTTTACGATGGAAATGACTCATATTGGTCAGTCAAGTAATTATGACCATATGAGATAGTCAAGTCGCGGCAGGGTTTGAAGCTGAAGGCACTTTTATTATTACGGTAGGTCTGGTGATTATAGGTTTTACGTTGTTTCATACCATTGCATCATTCTCTGACTGGATATAAATTGGATTTAAATACAGTCAAGCCTGTCCTAAGGGGGTCACCCAATGGAAACACAAGAATTGGCTGCTAAAGACAGTTGATCCTTAATACAGGTTCATTTGCACTGTATTTTGGTTCTAGGTACCCAGACAAGGTGGCTGCTAAAGGCAGATTGCCCCTTAATGGAGGTGACCACATAAGCAGGTTTGACAGTACACGTTTATTTGCCATCATGCGGTTATACTGATTTTAAAAGGCGTTATATTAAACTTTTCGGCTGTAGGTATTTTAGAAAAATTTTAGGACTGAAACAAACCTCTGAAAGGATTTAGAAATTAAAATTACCATGTTGCTTTACGTCCACGGCAAACAGCTACATGTATGGTCATGTAGGGACGGTCAGTTAGCCTAAGCACACTATTCCTGGGCAGGCTTAGACCTCCTAAGCGGTTAATTAGTTCTAAGTGCACATATTTTCGCCAGTAATTGACAACTGCAAATTAACTATGATGTTCTTTATTAAAAATCTATACGATCACTAAAAGATTTTAGTTTCCTTATATTAAGTGTGGCTAAACTTTGGTACTTTGGTGAAACATGTTAAAGGTAGGTTCCTGGACAAACAATACCAATTTTGTTCAAAAAATAATTTTGTCTTTTTCTGCAAAGTATTAAATAATCTTATTTTTCAGAGTCTGTTACTAATGAGAAAACTATCGGATTTTGTTGAAAATTGTCGTTTTTGTCAGATTTGTTTTCTTTACTTTCACAATGTGATGGAATTCCAGTTCTAAAAATAATTTTGTCATATATCTATAAAGGCGTGATTTCTGATCTCATTTTCCAAATGTCAGTTTTTTCCCTTCTCGTGAGCTCTTCTAGAGGTCCCAGCGTGGCGAATGGGTTAATACTATCCCACGATGCACTGCAGCATGACAGCAGCCGCATTATCTATTTTTAGCTTGAACTAAAAATAGCCCAAACTAGTGTGCGAAGCAGAGTTAGGGAATCCCTAGCAAAACAACTTTTCTCATACTTTATGCTTTACAGTTTTCAGTTAATCTTGTTAATTTCCTTGTTATAAATGCTTTCAGACAATTTAGAAAAAAAAATCAAAATTATGCTGCATAACAAACTCCAGGAACCTACCTTTAAAGATAACTCAATGTTATAATGTGAACAGTTTTCTTTTCACAGACCTGGCCCCGAGGTTATATAACCTGAGTACATTCTCAAACTCAAAATAAAGCACACTGATTGGCTGCTTCCGAGCACATGCTCGGAAGCAGCCAATCAGTGTGCTGTATTTTGAGTTTTGAGATTATTCTCAAGTTTGATAACCTCTGGGCCAGTTCGCCATGCAGAATCAAATCCTGAGAAAAAGGCAACGAAAGAGCAATAAGGCGTCTTTTTGCGACTTCAAAACCTCTATTAATGTATGCAAACAGAAACTATGCTCCATTGTCGAATACTGTTTTCTAAGATCGGCTTGATTTACTGACAAGAGCAAATAGTTTTCTAGGTATTGGTTTAATTTATTTTTAAGTATAGAAGTGAACAAATTCTTCATACAACTGAGTATTGAAACGGGTCTGAAGATTATGGGTTTTAAGGGATAGCCTAATTACTGGGTGGTTGCTTAGTCCCGGTAGGCAGTGATTTTTTCTGACAATCGTCAACGATTTTTTCTGACAATGGTCCCGGATTTTTTCCAAATCGTCAATGATTTTTTTCTCCGTGACGTCATAACAGAAAACTGGTGCGATAAAACGGTGAGTTTAGTCGATTCAAACATTTGAGCCGCGACACGACAAAACCAACAATGTGATTGCGCGCCCAGCGCAGACTCAGATCAGCCTGGGCATCCGCCCAGACTGATCAGAGTCTTCACTGTCCGCATGGAGGTAGCTTAGACCCTTAGCTACCTTTTAAGCACTTAACGAAGAGTCTTGTCAAACAGGGCAGATGCCTAGACAGATCTGAGTCTGCGCTGGGCGCACAACCACATTGTTGGTTTTCTCGTGTCGCGGCTCATTTATTTACAAATCCAATGCTTATTCTTGGTAGGGATAAGGCAAATTAGATAAAATACACATGTTTAACGTGGTCAACAGATAAAAGAAACCTGGGAAATTTTCGTTTAGGGCACATCTTGAAGAACTGTCCTCTATGTGTATGTCTGCGAAGTTTACCATAGGGTAACGTTAGTTTTAATCATAAATCGGTATTAGGAAAAATTTCTCATTATTTATTGACACTTTACAATAATATAAATATACTAGTGAAAAGTTCTAACCGGCCACTTAGTTTTTGTCATTTTTCCTCAATGCTATTAGCAATCTCACAGTTCAGTTTACAGCCACAGATAGGCGAATGTGTCGGTAAACTATGCCACTAAACTTGCATTGAGTGGTGGGGTAAGTTTTAACATTTTGACCCAAAGCGCCAATCGTCATGCAGGAAGATTGTTCATTTCTGCATAAATCTGTTTCTTTAGTCATTTGCTTTAGTAATGAAGTGGTTTTGCTCAGGTAAATTGGATATTTCAAAAAGTGTCTTTTCACAAATTGTGATGAAATGCTGGATTTTGTGAATTTTTATAATGGGGATACTTGTGTTCATCGGCGCATCCAGGATGTGAAGTTAAGAATTTTGTCAAATCTTTTATAGGCTAAGTTGACTGACACATCTGCCTATTTGGGGATGTAAATAAAATTGCAAGATTGTTTGGGCCTTTGAAGAAAATCGATAAAATGTAAGTGGCCGGTTAGAACTTTTGGCTAGTATAGGTCTGTAAGCCCATTTTAATTTTTCATAGGTCCCGGATTTTTTCCTACAAGTCCCGGATTTGCTCCTACAATAGATTTTAAGCGCCTGATTTTTTCTGACAACGCAAACCACAAAATGAGTAGTTATTATGATACGTTATTGCGCATATATTGAACAGCAAGATCAAAAAATGCTTCAAACTTAAATGTGGTGCATAGACGGATGACAAAATATTTGTTGGTCATCAAAACACCAGCCTTTTCATTGTATGCACTATGTAGCCCATTCTATTGCTTCAAATTTGGTTGGAATTTTGAGTCCCGCCACGGTCAGGCTATTTTTCTCTCTTATGAGGCATAGTAAAATTTACATTTTTTCTCCAGAATTGTGCGTGCATGCATGCGTGTGTACGTGTGTATGTGTGTGATTCCAAGGCATCAGTATGTCCTTTTGTACTAGCTTTGGTCTACAGGGTTTGCCTGTTCCTCACAATCCTCACTATAGCATAGTGTATGTGAGGCTTGAAAATGCACAGGTCCAGCCGGTTCTACGCTTGAGGGTCTGAACAGTTTTACATACTACACATCAGAAATGTTTAAACCAAAATGTTCTGAGAAGTCAATCCTTTGAAAGCAAGGGATACATAAAAGTGACGTTTCTATATACTTCACAGAATTAAATGAATTGAGAATAATAATTTGTTTGAGAAAATCTGGAGCTTCTGTTTTAAGAATTTCAATATGCAATGCCATTGAAGAATTGATGGAGCGTAGTAAACACTGTTTGCCATACTCCCATACAAATGACACTAGCTATTGCGGAATTACAAACTGTTGTGCCAAGTACCTTGGCAGAATGACGTCTAGATGACGTCACTTTGGCATGATTATGAACTCCTAGTTACTATGGTAACAGATATATGACGTCATTGCTATATACTGTTTGCCATGTTCCATCAATTTTTCAATGACATTGCATACTGAAATTATTTCAACGAACTTCGGATTTTCTCAGACAAATAATTGTTCTCAAGTTATTCAGCTCCGTGTTATACATGTAATTAATGTGCAACACCAGCCTGCCCCTAGCAGCGGCTCGGCCACTCTATTTTCAGAATGACTCAAAATTAAATAAATGTTTCCAAATGACCAGAAATTATATAATCTGCCCTATGGTGATCGCTGGCCTGCTGATCTAGCGGTCCCGGGTTCGATATATGCTAAAGGCGGAAATCTATACAACCGTAAACGGGATTCCACTGCACACAGCCGTTCATTATCCCCGTACCGTCGTCTTTATCTGATTGAAATACTTTTGAAAAGGAGTCATCCGTCCATCCATCAACGCCTAGCAACACTACACTGAAGCGAAATGGCAAGGAGAAAGGTTTATTCTCTGACGCCAGCAATACCGACTTGGAAAAATCTTATCACTGTAATTACAAAGCATAAGGCACTGTAATTATTAAGCATAGAAGATAAAAAAAATCCTCTCTTTCTGTCGTGTAGTGAAATTTTTCACTCATGAACACTTCTAGCGATAATTTTCCTTAAGGCATACCATGGCATACATGTCAGTAATGCTTCTGATGTTCATTCGGCGAAATAAAATTAGATAACACACTAAAAAAATCTAATTGCTGATTCTATAATCCGAGTTTTGGGTCTCTGAAACGCAATATATGTGGTAGGAAAAAATCCGGGACACTGTAGGTAAAAATCCGGGACACCAAATTCGTTGTAGGAGCAAATCCTTGACATTTGCTGTAATATTTGTCCTTGGTTTGCAGAGGTTATTTCAGTAGTAAAGGGTGGCAGAGTGCTACTTATTTCACACAAAAAATGTGACAAACGACTAAATGCGCCCATAAAATGTTTCAGAAAACAGCCCGTTTGCAAAAGATCAGGAGAAAATATTGAAAATAAGTTTGTTCACTTACCCTTTTGCTTCGTCACGCTTATGAGACACTTAATGTCAGAAAAAATCGTTGACGATTGTCAGAAAAAATCATCGCCCTCCGGGACTAAGCAACCACCCAGTGCTAATCTATTATACTAAATAAACGAAGTAACGCATAAACTGCAAAATTGGTGGCATTTTCAAGCGTAATTTCTATACTGGTTCTTTCGCATATTGCTATCATTGATAATTTCGGTTAGCGTGTGTTTTAGTTTCACGTAGATTTAAAGAATTTGGGAATTAAATTCGTCTTTCATTTTAAATTCTCCCAAGTATTTTTCTAGAAACTTCGACTATTGGTCGAATTTTTTTTTTTTGTCAACAATGGGTGCGTTCGAGTGAAATTATCGTGTACTCGAATACACGTTTTAAATTAATCCGGTCGTTTCGGTTCTGCGTCGTTATATCGGCGCGCTGCTTAGCAAGTCCAAATTTAGCAGGTTCTAATGCAAAAATCCGACCCATGAACGTACGTCATTCCCCATAAATAACGATTTATTTTTGTATTTTTGCTCATATGTCTAAACGGATGAAGAACTAAATGGTCATAGTCCCGACGGCCCTGGCTCGAAACGACCAATATAGTCAATACGAGTAGCCAATCGAACTCGCTCATTGAAGAATAAAGCTCAACGCACATGGTCTTTCGAAAAGTTGGACGGACACACGGCGCCAAGTGTGTGCGGCTAGGGTTACGTACCGCTGAGCCACTTGGGGAACGTCGTTAGGAGAATTCAAACTGAACTGAACTTTCGAAAAGACAAAAATTAAAAATGTCTAAGGTTAACACACATGCGCCAGGTAAGAAAGGGCATTTTTTCCAGCGAAGCAGACAAATCAATTTCAATGATTCAACGAAGCTAAATAAGCCTTTAGTCTTCAGAGGGCTTGAATATTTTCCCCCAAAACGTTCCAGGACCCAATTTTTCCAGAAAAAAAAAATACCCAGGACAGGTCACATAACCAAGATGGCAAACATTTTTTATGGTAAAAAATTTCAAAAATCTTCTCCCCCAGAACCACGCCGGGCCGCGTAGCGCAATCGGTAGGGTACCTGACTCATAAGTCAGAGGTCCTGGGTTCGAAACCCGGTCTGGCCACATACTTTCGTTTCTCCTTCCGCTGATTCAAGAAGGACAGTTGTCAGTTACTGGCGAAAGTATGTGCACTTAGTACTGGTTAACCGCTTAGGAGGTCTAAGCCTGCCCATGTGGTTAGGTTAACTGATCGTCCCGACATGACCTTAGCAGTTTACCGTGGACGTTAAGCATCAAATCAACCAACTCTCCCCCAGAACCACAAATCCTACGATCTTGAAACTTAGCATGTCGCATCAAGGACTCAAAAGCTCAACAAAATTTATATAAATGATGACCCTGGGATCCTGGGATGACCTTGATCTGTTTTACGGCAAGGTCAACTTTTGAGTCACTTAGGTTTTTCTATAGGAAAAAGTGAAAAAAGTTGATTTTTTTTTAGAAACAATGCAGTCTGCTACCTGAAAGTTTGTAGATGCAGACAACTAATTAGGTAAATGAAGCTTTAGTGAGTATTCATGGTAAAGGTCATATCTTCACCCGGGCCTAAGGCCATTTACATTGAAAAATTATAACTCGCTTTTTTTTTTATATAAACTTGACCATCATGAAATATTTCCGCGCTTGCGCGGGCTCTTTTCCAGTGTGTTATAGATAAGTTTGATACTGTCAGTAAACCATTGTTCCGGAAAGAAACCAGTGTCTGGTTTGATGTGAAATAATGTTTCGTTTATTGGTAAAATGGCTTTGTATGTTTTAGGCGCGAGGTTTTGCCGTTATTTAAATTCTTGGTACATTGCAAATTCAATTTGGAATATTAGTTGCACTTAATATTAAATTATTGTTATCAAAAAATCGAGATAGGTAATTCTATACCCTCATCGTCGCTAGAATTTAGATTTTGAAGAAACCATAGAACTCATCAAAACTAGGTGAAGTGTGTTTCGTTCGTGCGTTAAGGCTATTTATTAATTTCCCTGCAATATTCCTTTGGATTTTTAGATTGCAAATTGCGAAGCCCTTTCTCATTCAATTTCTCATGTTTAGCAATAAAGACGTTTGTCATTCGTTTATAATTTCTGCTAAATTTATTTAAAACCTCTCCATTTCGTTACGTATATTGTTTCTTTGCCAAATGATAGTTCCTTCGGGCCGATTTACACACCGGTCCATACCAAGTTTATTTTCGAGTTAACCATGTTTTTTCCCGGTACCAAAACGTTTCAAGGCTAGCAACAGAAAAAGAACCGAGGCAATTCAAGCCATAGTTTTCCCGGTACCAAAACGTTTTACGACTAGCAACAGAAAAAAACGAGGCAATT
Organism: Ctena decussata; assembly: GCA_963989385.1. NCBI lineage: Eukaryota > Metazoa > Mollusca > Bivalvia > Lucinida > Lucinidae > Ctena > Ctena decussata. The sequence continues at coordinate 66,117,513 of OZ022504.1, forward strand.
CATTCGGTCGCCTTTACTTGGGGTCTCTAATCCTAAGAGATCTGATATTGATTTTGTCTGTTCAATTTCTACATCACTTCGCAAACTGTCAAGGTACTTGTATTGACAATCAATCGTGACCTGGACGTTTTCGATTTTGGACTATCATACATGTACATGCACTGTCTATTCTGAGTAGAACGACAGTCTTCCCGATCAATGAGTGGCATAAGATGAGCCGCGAAACGAGAAAACAAACAAAGTGGTATGTGCACCCACAGAAGACACGTCAGCCTGGGCATCTGCCCGGTCTGATCAGAGTCTTCACTGTCCGCATGGAGCCTGCTTAGACTCTTAGCTAACCTTCAAGCGCAAAGCGAAGGCTCTGATCAGGCTGGGCGGATGCCCAGGCTGATATGAGTCTTCGCTAGACGCACATGCCACTTTGTTGGTTTTCTCGTGTAGTGGTTAAATATAGAATGCTTATCACTAAAATTGTGTCTGTCTCAATATAATCTCAAATTCATGAAATAATACAAAACACTCATCTGTTGCAATAGTATAGTCAATTACTTACGCGTTTCTAAATATAGATTTGCCCGATACCCTGTCTTTTTCCACACATCCGTTTAGAATTTAAAAACCATGACTTTTGCAGATATACTTTTTTTCTTTAAAGATTTCCCTTGTACCTTACTTTTCGAAAAATAGATTCAGACTTATCTGATTCAGCTCCGTCCGTTTCCGAGTCCGAAGAATCAGTCTCGCAGCCATTTTGGGCGAGGTCCGAGAGACACCAAAACATGTTACTTGTTGAATGACACTGGATGCTTTCAACGAAAATTTTGTGAAAGTAAACCGAAGGTGATGCTGTAAAGCTTCAGTGGAGTTCGAATTGTCAGTTGCTTCGTTTCTTTTTCTTATATAGATTTGATGTATGTATGTGTATATGAGCCACGACACGAGAAAACCAACAATGTGGTTGTGCGCCCAGCGCAGACTCAGATCAGCCTGGGCTTCTGCCCAGTCTGATCAGAGTCTTCGCTGTCCGCATGGAGGTAGCTTAGACCCTTAGCTACCCTTTAAGCGCTTAGCAAAGAGTCTGATGAAACTAGGCGGATGTCCAGGCTGATCTGAGTCTGCGCTGGGCGCACAACCACATTGTTGGTTTTCTCGTGTCGCTGCTCATATATTCTTTGTGAAAGCTTATAAATATATACTTTATATACTTTTTGTGGAAGTTTACAAATAAAATATTGTTTAACCCAGACTCCCGTATTTTTTTTCTTATTTTTCCATCCGAACAAAAACTACACGTTCGGATAAAGCTCTACTTCCGCCGGTTTCTCATGGAGGTTTCATATTGCCTGGTACTGCAGTTACATGCACGAAACATCCATCCGCAAGTTAAGATTGACAGCCTTACTTAATAAATATTCACATTTTCGATAACAATAAATGGATATCACACTGGGCATTATGATAATAAGAGTAAGAATCCTTTGGGAACACAACGTCGTAACAAGAATGAATCAGTGTTGCGTCAATGCTGTTTCACCGTTCATCGCCTGATGGAAATATGGGTCATTCTGTTGTTTCAATCTAATAATAAAAATAATAATACAGTTTAGTCCAGTAACATTGCACGGCCGCTAACATTGCGCATAAAAAACGTGAACGGAAGATCAAAGACTGTGCCATTTCCGATGCCATTTTTTGTAGACAACATTTCTTTTCAACTTTAGAGAAGCTTCCCATCTATCAGTATTTAGCAAGATATCCAAAACTTGAATTTCACACCTATCAGCACTGTCTGTATTTACAAACAAATATTCAGATCAACACACTCACAGCTCCACATCGCAGAGGGGAATTCGCCGGAAACTCTTTCCTCACACTAGTTACGGAAGTTCCTACTATCTTTGTATACAATATCCATAATTCAACCTTGGTTTGCAGATATTTTGTTGAAATACTTGCATTTTTACACTGCTTGAAGACGAACGTTTCCACAAATTACGTCATATTTTTTGGCGGGAAAAAGTATCACTCACAAAAATATTTTGTCTTGGCAGCAAATAATAACCATAAAATTATGGCAGAGACTATTGACAGTTAACTGTAAATAGCCAAAAATCGTTAAAATGGCTATTCACAGTTAACTGTCAATAGCCAAAAAACGTAAAATTGGCTATTTACAGTTGACTGTAGATAGCCAAATAACGTAAAAATGGCTATTTACAGTTGGCTGCAGATAAGCCTTTTACAGTTTACAGTTAAAATTCATGGATATTTGTAGTCGATTTGATATTATTTCAGCGTTTCGCTAGGACAAAGTTTCAGGTTCAATATTATTTGTATGATCTATTTTCTGCTAGGTCTATTGAAAGAATGTTCAGTCGTGTTGACTGAGGGGCTAATGCTCTGGACACGTAATCCCGGGGGCCGGCTAGGTTCATTGTTTCATCTGATCTCTAGTATCTTGATTATTTGACCTTTTTCATTATCTATTACATGACTGAAATACTCTGGAAAGGTCCGTATGACTTATATTAGATAATGGTAAGTGTGTAAAAATTTATCAGAATCATTCGAGAAGTAAGCAACAAACAAATAAATGTTACACTTGTTTAAATTCATTACTTTCTGAAAAAAAAAAAAACTCTTGGCTCGACCGAGACTCAAACCCAAGACTCAGGCGTACCGCATTACATGATGATGAATTAAGCCGCTTGTAAACGGCTTTGGCATCACACCTTTATCTAGCAGCTACTCCTCTAAACATCGTACCAGCTAAACTGGATTTTAAATGTATTTTCTGTTGGAAATTAAAATCTAGCAGAGTTTTTTTCAAGAGCAGAGAACAAATTCGAAGGAAGGAACATGGGCCATAAGGTTATAGGCAGATTCGGAAAAATTGTATTCCATAAAAAGAAATCAGTCACTAACTCACAAATATCTGTGTTTTAGGCCGACTTTGTTCTTCTACTTGAAATGTATCAAATTTCATCAAGCGACACAAGTTTCCATTTTTTTAAAATGACACTTTGATTTTTTTTTATCTAACGTCCGTCTTAAAATTAAATATCATCGGATGGGCTTCTATGAAAGGACTTTAAGGAAACCTAACTGTAAATAGCCAAATTAACGTTTATTGGCTATTGACAGTCAACTGTAAATAGCCATTTTAACGTTTATTGGCTATTTACAGTTAACTGTAAATAGCCACTCCGTAAAATTATTTAAACTCCTTTCTTTCTGTTTATCTTAAATCTATTTAAGCTATAAGAAGTTTATAGTCAGCTGTATAGTATTTTGCAGATTGAAATTCTTAAAAGAATTAACCTAACCAGTGACGTTTCATTGCCATCGCACGTGACTTGCACGTTGCAGATTAAAGACCTGTGTTTAGGCAAGAGGGGATGTAAAGTTGTTGACAAAATTAGTGTTGTGACAATAAACATCTGCAAAGGGATAAAAATATGCGGTTCTAATAGGTCTGCGCAATGTTAGGCGGCAAATTTGATCTTCACTTTTCAGTCTACGGTGTCAACTGTTTAGCTCAGCTTACGTGAAATGAGCATATAAATTGAGCCGTTTTATGATTGTATGTTTAAATGGTTAAGTCATAGCTAATATCTGACGGTAGGTTTTATTTGTCTATTCATTTCTAAAAACATTTTTTATTCATCAAATGTCTTAGGTGCGCAATGTTACCGGACAGCACCGTAATAATAATGATAAAGTTTTATATTTTTGATGAACTAGCCTTTTGCAGTAGAAGAAATATGTTTACCCCCCCCCCCCCCCCCCGTAAAAAAAACAAAAAATAAAAACAAACAAACAAAAAAAACAAACAAACAAAAAAACACACAATTCGATAAAAAAAAATGGCATCTAAAATAGTTTATAATCTCATTGGGCACACTGCGTAGAATCAACATTGAATCAACGTTGATTCAATGTTGTTTCGAGGTTATGCGCATGCTGGAATTATCGGTCATTCTTTTATTTCATTCTTATAGTAATAATAGTAATAATGATACTATTTTGTATGATTTGGGCAAGCTTTTGGCACGAGGAAAACAATGTTTAAAAAAATAGAGTAGATCCTTATAAGCGCTCAGCTTTCGCTCTTATCCAAAGTTTATGCATCCGCAAGCTAAGATTGACTGCCCTCACATATTTCGATAAAAGTAAATGGGTATCTCGCTGGTCATTCTGATAATAATAATTTTATTTTTTTGTCCATAATACAGCTGGCCAAATCATCTTACCGCGGCAAGATTTTAATGGTTAAATCCGAGCCTATCTCAGGAAATAACCGAGATCACAGCTAGAGATGTCAGAAACGAACAAACTAGACCTATCCCAGGTAAGGCCTGTTAGCTGGTATTAGTCTCATAAACTTTTGTGGGAGTGTGTTTAGCATGAATGGGGTAGTAAATAAATTGACTTACTTTTGGCTCGGCACTGTAGCTTGTGAGATGCGCAGTCAACGGCCAATTCTAACACAGTGCGCCTATAGAAGCAATGGAAGGTTACTGTTTTTTATTCTACAACAATTCACTGTTTCGGAGCGCGTGAGTCTTATTGCTGACGTCACTGCAATTATTGACGTAATTTTGTGACGTTTTGAGACGTTAGACGGTGTAACGTCTCTTTTTCTTTCTAAAATTGCCATAAAAACGTACATTTGTCTTACATACAGTTTAGTTATTGGCGGGAGTATGATCGCGCTGGTAGGAAGGTTGGGAGAGTTTGAATGAAAAGATGATAGTTTTTCGGCGTTTTTGAGTGTTAGAATCGAAATAGTTCAGCTCTAGCATTGAATTGTTGGGTAATAATTCACTGTTTGTCGGTCAGTTGTAAGTAGATATATTACTCGCGCTCCGCGCTCGTGATATGATCGACTTTACAACTGACCTCCAAACAGTGAATTATTACTCAACAATTCACTGCTAGAGTTGATCTATTTCTTAAATGTAATTCAACAAACATATTTATCCCATAGTCTTAAGTGCATTTACATGATTACAAAATAGAGATTTGGGCAGTTCTCATTTTGGACCAAGTATAAGATAACTATTACAGTTGAAAAGCTAAGTAAACAATGCAATGGAAACTTTTTACAGAACTTAATTTTGTCTCCTCAGTATTAAGTTACATCTTGTTAAACTTAGCGTAAATTTTGAAATAGTCAAGTTTCTGTTGACGTCAATGGCGACGCCGTGAAAAAAGTGACTAAGGGCGCGTTTACACGAGCAAAGTTTCTATGTCACAGAAACTTTAACAAAGAAAGTATGACAAACATTTTGCGTTTACACGGAGCAAATTATTTGTTAAAGAAAATGTGCCATAGAATCTTTGTCACATAAACTTTGGCAATGAAATATTTGCTGCAGTGTTCACACGACCAAATATTATTCGTCAAAGTTACCTGCAGCAATGAAACAAAATCTTTGTCACATTTTCCACGCTTATAGCAAAGTTCATTGTTACATAATCTTTAACAAAGTTCTCCATTTACACAGACAAATTTAATTTATCGAAGTAACTTTACCACATATATTGGTCAAAGAAACCTTGTCATAATTTCGCATTTACACGAGCAAATTTTTCTGTGACAAACCTACTTTGTCATAGAAACTTTGCTCGTGTAAACGCGCCCTAAATGCCAAAATATGACAATGTGGAAAATGTGACTAAGATTTTGTTTCATTGCTGCAGGTAAAGATTCTACGGCACATTTTCTTTAACAAATAATTTGCTCCGTGTAAACGCAAAATGTTTGTCATACTTTCTTTGTTAAAGTTTCTGTGACATAGACACTTTGCTCGTGTAAACGCGCCCTTATAAGTCCAGAAAGTGCAAAACAAATATTAAAAAAACAACAACAAAAAAACAGCTAACAGGAAAATACATTGAAGTCTATGGAAACAGTAATATAATGGAATTACTTTTGGCAGTTGACTGTAGAATTCTAACTCAGAGAACAAACAATATTCCAGAACAATTACTGAATTTATTTTGAAAGATTTTTTCATACTTCAATACTGTTGAACTGTTTTCATTTTATCAGGACAAATTATGTCTTAGGGATATGCCAACTGCCGATTCTCAGACCAAATTGCGCATGCGCACAGGCTTGTCTTGGCCTAATCCAAGCCTAAGGTTGTGAATGAAGGATTTCTCATGATAAGGGACTAATGGAAAATATGATGGGGTTGAGGCCGAGACAAAGAAATCTCATGCTAGTTTTCAGATCATTTATTCTCATGCGAGCTTAAGATCTCCTTGCTGACGTCTCAACACTATCATTGGTTATTTTTCACACTCATCCTATTTAATAAAACAAAAATACCAACTTTTTGTTCAGCCCATTGATATATACGTTCATATAATTTTCTTTTAAAAGCTGTCATGCTTATTTCATTTTTTGCATCAGAAATTTAAAGTGACATTTCCCGAACAGCAATGGGAGTCATTTTCAAATTCCGCATGCAACTTACATGACAGGTAGCAAGTTGATTTGTTGAAATTAACATGATTGGGCTAAATTAAACAATGATTAACACAATGAGACAGCCTAGGCCGAGACATCAGGCCGAGATAGAAAAGTCTCAGAAAGCCGTAGAAAGGAATATTCTTGTCTGATGGGTGAGAAATACGAGCGTACATATTATTTTATTACACAACAAACAGTTCACTTCATTCGCGTACATTAAACTGCATGGATAATACAAAGTCAGTTCGTTGATTTAAGGCCCAACGCACGTAGATGACCTCATAGAGCATGTCTTTAAGTTGTCATCCCATTTCAGATTCGCCGGACAGGGTCTGGTCCAGACCCCATTAGGGGCACACGTGGTGTAGTAATGACATCCCTTGCAGGATTGGTAGTCCCCGGCTGGTTTAATACCGCAGTCAGGAACCAGGCTTGCTATACACCCAGCTGTAAAAGTATAATCAAATAACTGAGCCGCGACACCAGAACACCAACAAAGTGGTTGTGAAACCAGCGCATACTCAGGTCAGCCTGGGCAACCGCCCAGTCTAATCGAAGTCTTCGCTTTGCGCTTAAAAGGTAGCTAAGAGTCTAAGCTACCTCCATGCGGATAGCGAAGACTCTTATCAGACTGGGCGGATGCCCAGGCTGATCTGTCTGCGCTGGACACACAACCATATTGTTGTTTTTCTCGTGTCACGACTCAATTATGTATTCTTAGAATCTAGGTTGGGTCGTTTTCCATTCCAACACAATCCAAAAATCTAGATTCGTCTTATAAGACGGATCTCGATTTTGAGATTTTTTAAGAGGGAAAAATCTCATCTTATAGAAGAATTTCATAAGGCCGAAGCTCCTGTTTTCGCCCACCTCTGTTGTTGTTGTGTTATTGCTTTACGTCCAGGGTAAACAGCTATGGTCATGTCGGGACGATCAGTTAATTTTTACCTAACCACACTATTCCTAGACAGGCGTATATCGCCTTTGCGGTTATCCAGTACTAAGTGCACGTATATTCGCCTGTACCTGGCAACTGTCCTTCTTGAATCAGCGAAAGGGGAAACGAAAGTGGCCAGACCGAGTATCGAACCAAGGGACATGAGTGAAATATCTTGAACGAGCCGTAAACCCATATCAAGAAAAAAATATAATTTCGACTTCTTGATCTAAACTGCTTGTTAATTCAAGTATTCATATTTTGGTGCATTCAGTATTAGAGTTTTAGGCAATATTGGCACCGTGGCCAACTTCGTTATGTTCCGGTGAGAACACGACATATGTTGATGATTGACGATGTTTACCGATGGTACTGTAGTTATTGGGTTATAAGACGGAAATTTATTCTTTCGAAACTACAGCATAAGTGCAAATCAGTCTTGTATAATTCAGCTTTGAAATGGAGTTTTCTCTTCTTTTCCAAAACAATCCCGAAGATCTAGTCGGGTCTCAAGGTCATAAAACTTTTATTTTCCTACGTCGATCTCTTTAACATTGACCACCCAAAAGCATCTCCGTCGATCTCTTTAACATTGACCACCCAAAAGCATCTATCTATCTATCTATCTATCTATCTATCTAATCTAATCTAATCTAATCTAATCTAATCTATCTAATCTATCTATCTATCTATCTATCTATCTATCTATCTATCATCTATCTATCTATCTATCTATCTATCTATCTATCTATCTATCTATCTATCTATCTATCTATCTATATCTATCTATCTATCTATCTATCTATCTATCTATCTATCTATCTATCTATCTATCTATCTATCTATCTATCTCAGCTGAGCACGAAACTTTACCTGCTAATAAATAGCGAATTACTGATAAGTACAGCTGTTTCCTCAGTTTAGCGGTGTATGATTTTTTTCTGCTTATGAATATGAAAATGCCAACATTAGTTGGCATTTTCATATTTATCAGCAGAGAAAGTTTCAAGCTCAGCTGAGTTGAGCATGAAAAAAGTTTTATAACCTCGAGGTCGGGTTTAGATTTCTGAGATTGGTTTGAAGGGAAAAAAACCCATTTTACACCCGACGAAGTACAAGAAAAGTCTTACTGTGCCTCCTTTTATTCTGATGGACAGTCAATGGTTGGAACAAAAAAATACAAAATGCAAAATCAGAGGGACTGGAGCCAGTCTTGTCTAAGACCTTCAGACAGATTTTCTAAAAATGAAGATTTACTTACTTTGGAAAAGGTTTGGACCAATTTGAACGGCACCTTTCTGTGCGGGAACATTGTAGGTTACCACTGAAAACAGACATTAAAAAAATCATGAGAAAGCTAAAGAGAGAGAGAGAGAGAGAGAGAGAGAGAGAGAGAGAGAAAGAAAGTGTTCCCTCTGATGAAACAGAGCACGAAACGTTTGCGGAACAATGGAACCAGAGGGAAAAAGTGGTGCTCTCACTGTCATGTTTCGTATCGTGCACAAGCGAAATATTGATATTAAATTTGGAAAACGCATAATAAGTCAACTCCGGCTATCTCGAACACTAATGTCTCAAAGTATCTTCTTATATCAAATAATGTATTTCCTATTTTTATTTACATTTGACTACTGTTATATCAAACTACTGATATCTCATAGTAAATTTTCTTGTACCAGAAAATTTACTTTGAGATATCGGTTGTTTGGGCTGAAGTTCGACTTCGAGATATCGAGAGTTGACTGTATTTTAACAATATTCACAGATATTTCATTTCATTGTATATATGTTTTTTTTTTTTAATTTCAAGATGTACTGTATTTTTTTGTATTGCATATATGTAACACGTGTGTTTCATGGAGAAATTATAAAAGTAAATTCACCCGAACATATTTTCTTTTCGGATGTCTTATAACCGACAAGTGTCGAAATGGTCACTCTTCTTATTGTTCTTCCTATTGCTAGAATACATGTAATTCTTTTACAGTTAAGGTGGTGATAATCACTGATTTGGGACAAAGACAAAAATCTGCATAAAATACTCAAAATAATACTGATCTTTCCAAAACTTAGCAGGTGCCTTCTTTATGTCGTTTCTCATAATTTAGAATCCCAAAAATGCAGCATTTGTTAATGTTAAAAAGTGTTTTTATAAGGAAAGATCAAAGGAAAATTTTCTGCGAATAAATCTGAAAAAATAATATCATTATTGAAAATATACTTAGTGCTTAGAGTACCTTGTTGCATAATGGAGAGCGTCCTAGCAATTATTTTATCAAACACTTTCACACATTATCAGGCTGAGCAGATGAAAAAAGATGCAGTCTGTGTCCAAATTTTTTTGTCAAAACACACAAGTGAGACAGGTGATACTATTTTAACAAGGTTGAACAATTTCATCTACACACCACTGATCATGTCAGTAATGTATTATTTATATTGTAGGTGTTAACATAGGTATGCTTGCCTACCCCATATCTAATAAATGCGTCCAGTGTACATTTACTTTGTACATGGTTGAACATTTGAGAAAAAGCTACCGTTTTCATCTGGTCTACATTACAATTTGAGAAAGAGTTGGAGTAAATAATTGCTAGGACGCTCTTCATTATGCAATAATGCACCTTCAGCACTACGTAAATTTTCTCTAAACGATATTATTTTTTTTCATATTTATTCGCAGAAAATTACCCTTTGATCTTTCCTTATAAAAACACTTTTTTTAAGCAGCATGTACGTCTATTTTGTATTCTAAACTGTAAAGAACAACAAAAATAAGAAGTCTGCTAACTTTCAGGGAGATATGTTATTTTTTTATGGTTTTATGCAGATTTTTACATTTACCATAAATCACCACCTTAAGTCAGTTATAGCAGATTTAAAAGATATACACGCGAAACTACATGTTTCAGCCCAGGGCCCTTTCCGGATGTTATACTTACCGACAGGGGGCGCTATTGTTGACCTCTTTGTCGTTCTTCCTGTTGTTGTTCCAGGGGTTAGTCTCACCACAGAGGGCGTGTTAATGGGTGGTTTCCAGACTGGACAATAAAAGATGTGAGAAGAGTTCAAGTTGTTCAGCATTCAAAAGAAGTAACTCAAGAGCGGATCTAAAAATCGAGAAATAGTTCACGAAGCTAAGACCCAACGCCACAGAGCATCAGGACTTGAGATGGCATAGAAACCTAATTCCTGTAGTTGAAAGCGACTGTTGTCAACAAATACTGGAATTAAATTTCTAGGTCATTATAGGTCCTGATGCTGGTAACTTTAACATGTTTAATATCGAGAGTATATTTTGCAGTTTTTCTTTCTTATTTTTCCAGATAGGTCAGTCTAGCTAAAGTCTCAAAGCACCAAGCCATAGCAACGACACATAGTCAAAGTAAATCCATTCTTACTAGTGCCTCACCAGTTGAGACACCAGAGGCCGTATTCATAAATTCACTTAAGTCGTTGCTATGCTGTTGCTAAGGCTGAATATCTATAAAGGAGATTCCCTACAACTATGAAATTTGCTCTGGAGGAACAGTCTTTGTAAGACTGTTCCTCCAGAGCAAATTTCATAGTTGTAGGGAATCTCCTTCAAAGAAATTCAGCCTTAGCAACAGCATAGCAACCACTTAAGTGGTTTTATGAATACGGCCCCTGTAAGTGTGGATAACCATACTGACCAAGTCTTATGGAAGCTGCTTGACGGCGCAAGAATACCAAACATTTCTCAGTCTCCTGAGGCAGGAACCTCTGCAACGCAGTGAGAAATAGCCAAACCACAAACATCTAACATGTTCTATATTTAAAAACGTAGAAGAAAGAGACAAAAAAGCAACAAAATGATAGTAATAATTGATGACTTTTATTTTTAATTTATAGCCTACTTACATTTATCTTTTTCACAGATGTATGGATAATGCTGATTACAGTCATTGTCATTCATGTCCCCGTCCCAGAGTTCCCCACAGTGTTCACCGCCCCCACCGTTGTCGGGCTGACCGTTACCCCAGGGCCTGTAGTTGGGAAAAACCAACAGTAACATATTATAGAAATAACGTCGAATAAAACGCTGATTCATAACGTATTTAAGTAAGTAAGTAAGTAAGTAAGTAAATTCTTTATTTTTAGAGGGTGACCCAATTGGCACAACCAGTCTTCCTTGGGGCCCTCTTTTACAAGTAACATATTTACAACATTGTAACATGAATGACTATGGAAACGAGATTGTAAACATAAATGAAAATGGATTAACAAACATAATGTTATACAATAAGTCAAAAGTAGAAGTTGCTTAGACAGACATACATTCAGACGGACAGACAGAGAATGGCGGTGGAGGTAAGCAAGTCATCACAGCATAATATAAGTTATACAAGAAAAGCTAATGCTTTATCCATTCGGAGCACCGTTTACTAAACGTGTGTAATGAAGATGAATTTTTTATGTCTAGCGGGATACTGTTCCAAATCAGTACTCCCGAAAAAGATAAGCTACCTTTAAATAAATTACATTTCGCCTGCGGCAGCACATAATGTTTATTTGTAACCGATCTTAAAGATGTGGTGTTATCTAAATTAGCCTCTCTCATTTGGAACATTTCATGCAAGTAACTGGGAGCCAAATTATTGTGAATCTTATACATAATCTTTGCCTTGTTAAGAAAAACGCCTTGATCGAATGATAAAATGTCAAGTTGTTCCAATGATTCATTTAAACTTTTATAATCATGAGATAAGATTAATTTGCATGCCCTCCTCTGCAGTTTGTTGATTTTATTTACGTTGAAATTTGATGAATTACTCCAAATAATACTGCAGTAATCAAACTGAGGTTTAATATAAGAATTGTAATATAAAAGTCTATACTCTTGTGACAAGTAAGGTTTAATTTTACTTAAAAGCCACAAATATGATGATACTTTCTTTGATACATGCTGATAATGATCTTTCCATGATAAATTTTCATCCACATAGACACCAAGTATCTTATCGCTGGTGGTCATTCTAATATCTATATCATTGTATTTAAGCGAAAGAACACTCTCGTGTAAGTTATTTCTTTTTTGTCTGCTTGTGATCAACATCACTTTAGTCTTTAATGTATTCAATATCATGCCGTTTTCTCTACACCAGTCATTAAGAGACTTTAAGGACTTTTGTAAATTACTTTGAAGAGTGCTCATTTCAAACTGTTGGTCATATATGGTAGTGTCATCTGCATATAAATCGGCGCTAGCTGTCGTATCATGCAGTGTTAAGGGTAAATCATTAATGAAAAGTAAAAATAATAAAGGACCTAAAATAGAACCTTTGGGAACTCCAAATTTGACCAGTGAAGAACCAGACAATTCATTATTTATAGCAACGCGCTGGCTTCTGTTAAACAAATACGATCTAAACCAGGATAAACAAATATCACTACATTTGTAAGACTGCAATTTTTTTCAATAAAATTTGATGATCAACAAGATCAAAAGCTTTGCGGAAATCTATCATTACACAACCTATTAGTTTGCCAGCGTTTAAAGCTTTGAGCCACGAATCTACCATAAGAATAAGTGCAGATTCTGTGGAGTGCCTTGCACGGAAACCACTTTGAGACTTATGGAACAAACCAAAATTGTTTATAAACAAGGAGAAATTAATATCGACCCATTTCTCAATGACTTTCGATATAGACGGAAGAATTGATATGGGCCTATAATTGTTAATGTCGTCCTTATCTCCTGATTTGAAAAGAGCTTTAACTTTTGCTTCTTTCCATATATTTGGAAATTTTCCGGAAATAATACTTTTATTAATGATATACACAAGACTTGGAGCTATTATGTTTGCCGATATTTTAAGAATTCTTGGGCCTATGTTGTCTAATCCCGTTGACTTGCTTACATTTAAGTTTGATAAGAACTTTCTCACAAAACCCACATTAGTTAAAGGAATTTTAAATTCAATATCATTCGGTACTTTTGAGCGCACAAAATTGTTAAGACGTTCGAATTCTGAGTTTATAATTGGCTCTTGAAATTTAGAAGCCACGTTTACAAAGTAGTTATTAAAGAGCTCTGCCAAATCTGATTCGTTTGTAATCATGTTATTGTCACTGTTTATGCCAAAGTTATTTTCATCACCATTTCCTTTACTTTTTAAACCAAATTCTTTAAACAATTTCCAAATAGTTCTTGGATCTGATTGTCCTTCTTCAAGTTTTGATTCATATGTTTTCTTTTTTGCTATTTCAATCAATGTTGTTACTTTATTGCGAAGCTCTTTATATGCAGCAATGTTTCCATTTAATTTGCGTTTATTTCGTTCCTTCATGCAGTCTAGTATTTCTGGAGTTAACCATTCTGGCTGATATTTTCTTTTGACCCTGTGACTTTTTATCGGAACATGCTTATCAAGAATTTCTAGAAATAATGATTTCCAAATGTCTACGATGTCAGCAATATTGTCAAACTGTTCTAATACTTCCCAAGGAACACAACTTAAATCAGAAAGGAAATTAGCTTCTTCCAAGTTTTTAAAAGACCGATATGTAATTACTTGATGAGTATTTTTACCAACAGATGGGTGAGATTTACGATTGCAGAAGACCGCGAAGTGATCACTTATGCATATTTTCTCAACAGATACACTTTGAATAGTTTCTTCGTTATTCGTATAAATATGGTCTATCAATGTTTGCGTATCTTGCGTGACTCTTGTAGGTTCACTAATTAATTGGGTAAGACCTAATGACGATGTAAAATTTCCCCAATCCCTTTCAATTTCGAGATTCAATAAATTTTTGTTAAAGTCACCCAGTATTATAAATTCCTTATTTTGATTTGAAACAACATCTATAAAATCCTCGAATCTATGATGTTGAATCAACGTTGAAATAACCAGTTATGGCAACTGGGAACTGGATTATGTACGGAAAAATATGTAATACCATCGTTACGAATGGAAAATTGCATTCTTCAGATTAGATATTTCTTTTCCATGCAAAACACTATCAATTACTAACTCTTTGTAAAACTGATATCCCAAATATTTCTGAAAATTAAATGAAATGAACGGTGGCTATTCTTGAAGGACAAACGTGCTGCACGTAGATTTTGTGGGTTTGTAATAGCGATTTATTATCATTGCTATTTTTATGATATTTTTTACATAATTATTACTGCTACATGTATTTTTATTTTATTTTCGGAACCTGCACTTACATAACTGATGTGTCTAGGGGTGTTCCATCTGTCCACTTGTGGTAAAGACTGTCCACTCGCGGCCTGTTCTCAAGTCCAGTCCAAAAATGATGCTGGCCCTGGGTCCGCTGTAAGACTGCTATCTGCTGCCGTATCCAGTCCTGCGAAGCGAATAATATTATAACCGCGACACGACAAAACCAACAAAAGGGCATGTGCGCCCAGCGAAGACTCAGATCAGCCTGGGCATCCGCCCAGTCTGATCAGAGTCTTCGCCGTGCGCTGTAAGAGAAGCTGAAAGTCTAAGCTACCTCCATGATAACAGCAAAGGATCTGTCTGATCTGAGACTTCTTGCGCTTCCTGGTAGTGTTGTGTCCTGGCTCATTTGTAAATTCAGCATAATCTGATTGGGACTAATCGCCTCGGGACACTAAGCCATAGCAAGCACTCGCTAGCCAGAAGTTCAGATAGGCATTGCATAGGCATACGGGGATTCGGCGTTTAGGGCCGCTGTCTCATTATGTTTATTATCAAGAGGAAAACCGTCCACTGGGAATGCAGTAATACCCTAACCTTGAAATCAGAATACAGCTACACACTATCTAATCTAGCGGAAATTAAAGTGTAGCAGGCCATTGTTCTTACAAAAGAAAAAGTTTTCAATCTTTTTTTGGGAGAGGTTACAGTGGTAGCTGGGTTTGAAACTTTGAACCGCAATTGAAGTTAATTCTACACAAGATGTTGAAAAATTAACGTGTTGGACTGAAAATATGAAACATAGCTAGACCACTTGGCATAAAAAGTTGAATCAACATTGAATCAGTTTTGATTCAACGTCATGACTCTAAATTAATGTTGATTCAATGCTGATTCATCTTTGTGTGCCCGCAGGGAGATTTGAAGATGTAAATGTAAATCTTAAGCTCAACGTAGGTTTGAAGTCGTGCAACTATTTGTACCCGTAGGTATGAACCCTTTTTGTATAATCTGAATTGCAAACCGCAAGACTACCATGACGATTCTAGGCATCGAGAAAGATAGGTCTAAGACAAAAAGTGCATGCCGATATCAGGCGCAGTCTGTTCAGGGCCTATACTGTTTGCCATTCCATATGCTTTGTTTGACGCATTTCTTCATTGTCAAACCAAACTGTTCCATTTTCAAACAATAACGGTAAATATTTTATGTGTCTCAATTGTTTATCATGTTTCACAGTAAACAACCTACCCTTTCTTGTATTGAATCAATCTTGACTAGCTGAGCCTGTTGAAGTTGGCATTGCGCACTGGCATCGTCTCTAGTGCGCATGTCATGACCGTCTGTGATCTTGTAGCATTTATTACTTCCGGGAAACTCCTCCCAACCTTTTGGACAGTGTCCAAGGTCAGCTGTACAAAGAGAATAAACAACAATGTCTCTTTTATTTTCTTCATTTCCAACTATGATATGTAAGATTAGGCCTATTTTCTTTCTTGCACTGTTGAAAATAAATCACAATGGAGCTCCTTCGAGAACAATCAAAACATGCATAAGACAGTAAGTGGATGAGACTACGAAATGTCGACTAAAAAGCCTCATTAGGGTCAAGTCGGGTAAATTTGGACAGCATACCATTGCAAACAGCGAAAATCCAGTTGAGACGGCTCATCATGAGCCGTCTCATCAGGAGTTTCACTGTTTGTCCAGTTAATTTTATTCTAATTCAAAACAACTGACATATAAAGGAAACAATGTCACTGTCCGAATTTACCCGCTGTCTGAATTTACCCGACTTTACCCTAGTGACCCTGCAATGGACTGGCAACGAAAGCCAGAGGTAAACATACGGTAATGTTGTAAATTTCAAATACACAGTGTATTCAAAGGCTAGGTTATTCCCAAAAGTGGTACAACGATAAAATAAATCTGTCCAGAATATCTACACCAACTATAGATTCCATTTTTCCGCTCAGAATATTCCCGCTGATCTTAAGAGATCAAAAATAAAATGTAAACCGCACTAAGGTTTATATGTTCGGATATACGTTTTATGGCCGTCACACGGCACAACACCACCTACAGCGACTGCAAATAAAAATCGTATAGAGTAATTAAAACATTTATAAGATAGAAGGTTAATGAGACTTAAGTTGCGCCGGGCTAAAAAAGCCTCATCAGTGACTCTGTACCGTATGGACGGACACATTTTCATGTTAACTAGTTACTTTATAGAAGCAACCGCAAAGCGCCGTTATTTATGTGAAAGAAATGGGGGAAAAAAAAGAAAAACGAATGAAAGGAAAGAAACCGTACACTAGGCTGGGAATTGTCTGGATACAACAGTCGTTGTTTTCTACGGATTAAAGAAGAACATGAATAAAACGCAAAATTGAACTCGAGTTCTACTGAAGTCACCGCACTGAATACCGTAAACGCGGTAATTTTCGCGGGTTCAAGTTTTCGCGGTTTAAGGGCAATAACATAAACATTAATTTTTGCGATTTTTAATTTTCGCGGAGGGCAACATGCGCAAAAAGCAAAGTTGCTTCATTTTCACTGCAAGGCCGCAGTTTAATGAAAGAACTGGCTCAAGTGAAAACTGTACCAGAATTTACCGAAGCAAACAGAAACAAAATATTTGGACACTGTGCCTACTGTAAATACTTTGTAAGAAATGGGAAAATATTTCGCGATTTTAATATTCGCGGTTTCTGAGTGACCACGAAAGACCGCGAAAAATGAAACACCGCGAAATTATCGCGTATACGGTAATCGTTTCTATGCATAACCTGTACTGAACATTTGCTGCAAAGTCTCTGCATTACCTGTATTCGCTGGGCAGCCAATCAGATCAAATCTCAAAGCAATTTGGTCTTTCCAGTCTATTGGGTTAATCCGGACACACCTTGCCAGGAAGGGACAAATCATGTGGGTCACTACGCTGTCTTGATCAGTGTTGCCATTAAAAATCTGTTAAAAATACAAACAATATTAAATCATTTCTTTATCATTCTTCACAAGGGAAGTCATTTATGACAATATGTGTATTAAAGGGATACGTAGAGTAAGCCAACAGGTGGTACCACTCTATAATGGTTTTATGACCCTGTTGTGTCATTACAAGAATTATGTCTTAAATCAAAAGCACTCTACATTTCAACATGATATTTTGATTAATATTGTCAAAATATCAAACATATAAATTACCGTATTTTCGCTAAAGAACTAAATTCATACAGAACTAGATGTTTGTCGATGTGTCCCGCCCATACCCCTACCCCACACTTCCAAACCTGAACCCCTGTCGTTCCCTTTTCGTCACCCTCCCGCCCCCTTCCCCCCCCCCCTCCCGATGCGCCTGTACCATTTCTTTTTCCAGCTCAAGTTGTGTACATCCATATTTGCTTACAATAGAAAGCCCATTGTGTGAAAAAATAGGAAATTCATGACATTGCACGTTCCAAAAATTATTTTGCTCGCATTGTTGTCCAGACTGATTATTGTCAGATATATAAACATTTCTTTAAAACATTTCTATTACATGTACTATTAAAAAGGTACCGTTTATCCTCGGTGATAAGATGGAGATTTTTCCCTTCCAAAACAATCCCAAATATCTAAACCCGTCTCATAAGACGGATTTAGATCTTTGGGATTGTTTTTGAAGGAAATAAATGAGACGGATTTAGAAACTTGAGATTGTTTTTGAAGAGAAACCCCCATCTTACAGCACAATTTCATATCCCTGCTTTAGATATTTGATTTCATTCTAGAGCGAGGGGAGAGTCCCGTTTTATAGCCAGTGCATTCTCTTTAAACTTACGATGTCATTGCCCTGTTCATCTTTCACAGTATCGAAATTGACACAGTCCAAGCTGTACATTATCCTGTATTTCTTCACAAACTGGTAGCAGCAAAGGTCGTTACGGTTGACATGACGTCCCTGGGTGGCCACCCCACGGACAAGGGTTGGAGAATTCAGCATGACCTGGAATAGTCAGTCATACCATAACCAGAGGATCAATAGTCCTGTAGCTCACCTGAGACCTTACTGTCAACAAACGCAATCTGTCTTTTCCCTCATTTGTTACAAATTTGAAACCAGTGGTTTTAGAGGAGTGAATATTTTTTATTTAAAATCTCAGTGACCGTTACAAAGTTAAAAGAATGACCGTGACCTTAGCTGGCCTTATGTCTTCATTGATTCATTTAGTTAGCCATGATTTATAATTATCATATCTGGGCTAAAAAGTGTCCATGAAATCCACTGTTTAAGCGTTTTCCCATATAAAAGCATAAAGAACCACAGTTGACCTCGCCATGAATTAGGTCAAGGTCAATGTAGGGTTATCTTTTGTCGAAAAACTTTGTAGGGCTCGAGTCCACAATACTACACACAAAAAGTTTCAAGGTCATCGGCATTTTGGTTCTGGAGAATGTTTTTCAAGGAATTTTACCATAAACGGGCATGGCGGCCATCTTGGTCATGTGACCAAAACCATCTGCAACACCATAACGGCCTAGCCGCGACACAACATTACCAACAAAGTGCCATGTGCGCCCAGCGTAATCTTAAATTCTTCGCTTTCGGCTTAAAGGGCAACTAAGGGTCTATGCTAGCTCGATGCTGACAAACGAAATCACAAAGATAAAACTAGAAACATATAGATCTCATTTCTGCATATTCTTATGTTAATCTGTCTATCTCCGAAAATTGGCATTTTCAATGGGCACATTGCAATAGTAAACTGTAACCCGTCCTTTCAGACTCTTCCTATTTAAAGTTTAAAAAAATTACCTGAATGTATTGCTGCTGGTTTGAAACTGCAGCCACCCAGCTGCCCCGGTTATATGTCCCGTTTTGGTACCTCGTCGCATCAGAAAACAAGCGGCCCCTGTCCGGTCCGTGGTTATCCGGCAGCTGCCCATAAACTGATGACGCGGTCAGCTGGCTGTCCTTTACTCCAGACGGTCCGGTGATTAAATAATCGTGGCAGGTCTGTGATCCTTAAAAGGAAAGAAACCATGTGTGACATGCAAAGATGCCGAACGGCAGGTAGAACAGTGAATACTTAGACTGGTGTGCAAAGTTGCTCAGTCAGACCAGAGTTTTATTTATTCTCGTCAACAAACTGAAACATGACGGTTCTAAGGAAGTCTGCATAAGCTGACCTGTCGACTGGAACAATAACTTAACCCTTAATGCGCCAAAAAGCAGACGACAAAATTTACGTCTGCAGAATTTCAAAAAAATGTTTCGTCCAAGCGATATCATATTGAGAATTCGAACACTAGAGGGCAAACAGTGTAGATTCAGATGAGGTGGCTCATTATGAACCACCTCATCTGAATCTACACTGTTTGCCAATTCAACAATTTTAATTTTTGGCGCTTTAAGGGTTAAGGCAGTTATATAAAGTAAAATGATAGACAATGATCAGGAATTAATACAGAATTAATACAATCAAATCCCACATCCCGCTCTTAATACCAACTAGATAATGCTATAAATACCCATTATAATGCTTTAAATACCCATTTCAGAAACAAAAGCGGTGTTTTAAAACATATGTTGTTTATTTTTATTTTACTGGATTCAGGGCATTAAAAAGTCTAGCTCCCCAAAATTCACAACCTTTTAAAGAATTATTTAGAGAATGAGGTGATATAATTATTATTATCATTATTATTATTATATACGCCTTACTTTTTTCTGTCCCATTTTCCTCTCTGTTTTAAAAGCTTAAATTCGTAAAGTGAGTCAAAAAAAAAAAAAAAAAAAAAGGCCAGAATTGTTTCAATAAGGCAGTGAACAAATAAGGTTATAAAATTACAAAATGATTTATAACAATTGTTTTAGAAAGAGTCTTACATGTACCTGCAGGGGCGTTGAAAGGCACAAAAGGGGGCTGTGTAGGCTTCGGGGTCGTTGTTGTTGGTGTCGTTGTGCTGAAAAAATGTAACGTAAACTACCGTCTTGATTCTTATTACTCAACTACTGTAAAATACTGGACACAGGATTATTGCATGATTGCGGAACTTACTTTGAAGTTTGCACTTTGCTAAATCTGGTATCGCTTCCGTACCTTAGAGTGTGCTAAATGGTATCATCACAGTAAAACGTGTCTCTAAATTCGGTAACATACTCAGTATCAGCCGGTTCTATTTTCCCAAATGGTAACTAAAAATTCAAGCTTCTTGCAAATAGTCAAAATATAGCAATGCTGTTTGACTTGCATGTAAGCAAAACCACATTTGTGCACAACATTTCCTTTAGAATTAAATAACTGATGTTGATATCACAAAAACTCCTGAAAGTGATCAGCTCGAAATTTCAGTTTGGACTTTTTCAGTTAAAAAAAAAAAAAACAAAAAAAACAACAACAACAACAAAAAAAAAACAGTTTGTACTAACGTTTTTTTTTTCATTACTGTATTTTACATGCCTAGGAGTCGAATAACATTGTTATAGTTTAGGAATTCGATTTTATAATTTCCCAGTGGAGATGGAATTGTGCCGAGCATCTTGCGTGCCATCACCAACGACTCGGATCAGTTTGCGTCTTCATTCTTCAATGTTCACATACCGTGTTTTTTCAGTTATGAGACGGAGGTTTCCCTTCCAAAATAAATCCAAATTTCTAGCTAGATCCGTCGTGTAAGATGGACTAGACTTTTGGGATTTGTTTTTAACATATGTTAAAAACAAATCCCAAAAGTCTAGTCCATCTTATATGGCTGAATTACTACATGTACTTATGTACATATTTTGGGTACTTTAGAGACGGAGGCGCCGTTGTTTAGTGGTTATAGACGCTCGGTTATGGTGCAGAAGCTTGCGTGGTGCATTCGGATTGGACTAGCCGGCGACTGGAAAACTCTTGCTGTCAACCAAGCAGCAAAAGGTTCCTTTTACAAATCTTTTACATTCGATGTACCTAAGATACGAGGGCCTCCGATTTCCACTATCCCTACGCCGCTACGCTATGGAAAACTTTTACCTTTACCAAATCCCGTCTAATAGCCGGATAAATACGGTATGTGACTGCGAGCAGGAGATGTTTCGTATTAATTCGATTATAAAATGGGGTTATCCCCTTTCTGGAATGACCCCAAATATCTTAATCAGTCTTGAGAAATTCTGTGACAGGATGGATTTTTCCGTTCGCAAAGAAAACCAAAACTCTAGATCCGTCTTATGAGATAAATCTAAATATTTAGGATTGTTTTGGAAGGAAAAGAAATCAATCTTATCTTCTTCTTCCAGTCAAGTGCAGGGCCTACTCTGGAGCATTGTCGCACTGTATAACCGACTGAATACGCCGTTGCATGTTACCTGTCGATATCACACAACTTGCTTTCCATTAAAGGACGTGGTATGATAAGGGCCATTTTTGGCCCCCATTCAAATTCTCTTAAAAATGCATGGTTTCTATTGCTTATCATTTGTGCGTATGGGAACAAACAGAAATAATATGTTTCACTTTTGTTAATTCTCAGAATAACATGATTTCTGACATGCCTATGTTGGTTCAATAATATGAAGGAAAATTGCAAGAAAAACTGAGTTTAATATTTTTTCCTTTAAAGAAATAAGTCATTTACAATGGCTTTTGAAAGCTCTTGATAATAGGCTTTTGATGAAATGCTTATACGTTGGATACTACGGCTAATTACCTGTGCACTGCACAAGGCCTGTCAAGGTTCCCCACCCACTCAAGTTTGCAAGTCCAGAGACGCTAACCAAAAAATTCCAACAGATCAAAATGAAATGTGTACCAAATTATTCCTTGTGTTCTAACTAAGAAAATGAATACCCACAACATATGTTTATTTTGTCTATGAGCGGAGATATGGACGTTTTTGTGTTGAGAATACGGGGAAAATGTTCCAAACGCTGCCAGTTTGGTAACAAAAAGTTAAAAATAAACATAGAGCCCGGTCTCCAGCACATTTGATATTTTCATGGCATATAAATATATCAAAATTATGTCTTCATATAAAATATCAAATGTGCTGGAGGCCGGGCTCATATATTTTGAAAGCCACAAAGGCTACTAAATTCACCAATTTCGCCAGAATCTGCTGGGGTATGGGTATGTTCAAGATTAAAAACACAAATATTTTATGCAAGAACTGGTTGATTTTGTATTTGCTGTTACATTTAAGGTTAGAACTTTCCTATGAATGCATTTTAGTTATCGAAATAGAACTTTTGAAAAATGAGTTTTCTGGGGGCCAAATATGGGCCTTATCATACCAGGTCCTTTCGCAATGTGTACAAACGGTACTTCAGCTTCGTTCGCTCGAGCAAAGTTTCTATGTCCAAGTAGGTTTGCAATAGAAAAATTTTCTCGTGTGAATGAAAAAAATATGCCACATTTTCATTGCCAAATTTATATGGTAAAGTATATATGACAAACAAAATTTGTCCGTGTGAACAGAAAATTTGCCATAGAATTATACCCTGTTTAGACTAGAGTTTTAATCCGAATCGAATCCGAATTCGCTTCGTATTAACTGTTTACACTAGCAAATCTAATTCGAATTAAAAACTAATTCGGAGTAAACTAATCCTACAGAGTACCTTGGATCGAATCCGAATTAACTTTTACTTCGGATTAAAAGTCGTGTCTAAACAACAAACCGAAGCGAATCCTTTTAAAATTTATTTTTGTACTGACCTCGGGCATGTTTTGGTCATGTTAACATTTGAGCATGCTGCATTTACTTTACTGCGAAATAACTTGCACCGACTCGAAAGCGGTATAGTCTAAACAGACAAGTGGGTTCGCTTCGGATTACCTTATTGCGGAGCAATCTGTTTCGAATCGAAACAGGTATCGTGTAAACAGAGTATAAGTAAGGCCGCGTTTACACGAGCAAAGTTTCTATGTCACAGAAACTTTAACAAAGAAAGTATGACAAACATTTTGCGTTTACACGGAGCAAATTATTTGTTAAAGAAAATGTGCCATAGAATCTTTGTCACTTAAACTTTGGCAATGAAATATTTGCTACAGTGTTTACACGACCAAATATTATTCGTCAAAGTTACCTGCAGCAATGAAACAAAATCTTTGTCTAATTTTCCACGCTTATAGCAAAGTTCTTTAATACAAATCTTTAGCAAAATTCTCCGTTTACACGGACAAATTTAATTTATCGAATTAACTTTACCATATATCTTTGTCAAAGAAACATTGTCATATTTTGGCATTTACACGAGCAAATTTTTCTGAGACAAACCTACTTTGTCATAGAAACTTTGCTCGTGTAAACGCGGCCTTAACAAAGAAACTAGCAATGGGGATGAACACAGAAAACTTTGCTTATTATCGAATCAGTTTGATTTTGAACTAAGTTTATTCAACAAATAAAATGTGACTCAGTTGCCCGTCCACACAAGTAAATTTTGTTTGTCCAGGTAACTTTGACGAGAATTCTTTGCTCGTGTGAACACGGCAGTAAATATTTTATTGCCAAAACATTTATGCCACATTTTTCTTTAACAAATAATTTGCTCCGTGTGACTGTGACGCAAAAGTTTGGCAATACTTCTTTGTTACAGTTTCTATGACAAAGAAACTTTGTTCGTGTGAACGAGGATGAACACAGAAAATTTTGCTCATAATCAAATCCGTTTGATTGCTGTACCTAAAGTAATTACTGTCCAAAAAGGAAAAAAAATATGCCCTGATGTGCTTGAGTATTGGGACGCCTTAAACCATTCATTTTCCATTTGTTCCAAATGGAAAATGAGTGGTTGGAGGTGCCCCGATGTTTTGGCAAAGTAGGGTATATAATATAGATGAGTATCAATTGACTGTCCTCCCACAAGTATTCTGTAGATTAAGATCAGAACTATAGCTGGGGAGCGCTCGGTGGAGGTTCCGTATTAAGTTGTGAGTCTGAATGGCACCGCTTCAGAGGCGATTCTATTTAGAAACAACACATCTACCGATCGGAACGTCCACCAAAGCGCTTTATTTAGAGATACATAAATATTAATTTTATTATTTGGGTTAATTGTTTGTATTTGAGAATTGAATTGAAATGCTTATATCGGTCATTCCGTCACTATGTATGTTGTAACTGTGTATTCTATAAATGCTCCTCTTGTAGTTTACATTTGTAAAACAGAGTGTAATAAAGAATTGAATTGAATTGAATTTTGAACAAGGTATATTTAACAAAGAAATGAGGCATGGATGGGCGTTATCACATGCAAAGGATGTTTGTCCAGGCAACTTTGACGAACAATGTTTGATCGTCTGAACACAGCAGCAGATATTTCCTCGCCAAAGTTTATTTGACAAAGATTCTATACCACATTTTTCTTTAACAAATAGTTTGCTCCGTGTGAGCGCAAAATGTTTGGCAAACTTTCTTTGACAAAGACCGTTTGATCATGTGAACGAGGCTTATGTCTATATGCAAACAATAGTGACATTTGAAGTGGAATTGCAAACAGTGCTCACCTTGACCAGACTGTTCCTATGGATACAGCCTGGTCTGTTTCTACACTGTTTGTTCAGAAATCTGTTTCTTAATATATAGAACAATAGTAGTATACCTAGTTGTCGTAGGCGTCGTAGTCGTTGACGTTGTTGAGGTCGACGTTGACGTTGATGTTGACGTCGTTGTCGAACTTGTGGACGAACTTGTGGATGAACTTGTGGAAGTAGTAGTCGGCGTCGTAGTAGTTGTCGGCGTCGTTGTAGTCGGCGTCGTCGTTGTTGTCGGCGTAGTTTGTGTCGTTGTCGGCGTGGTCGTTAGAGAGGTTGTAGTAGGAACGATACATATATAGTCAACTTTTAGATATTTTGGAATATGATTACACGGGTCCTGTCCCATCCGTTGCCAGTCATTTTTTATCTGACAAGACGTTTGTTGGTTACACAAACCCTCGACGTATTTCTTTGCCGTCGGGCCGCCAATGCAGTTTGTATTTGGGGGGATGGGCGACTGATATGGATTGCACAGTGTAAAGTTTAAAGGAGGCACCCGACCGTACAACACATTTGTAACTTGAATTTCCATCCCGATCGGGCATCGCACAATTTCTGGTGTTAGCTCGCATACTGTCACCTGTGTAGCTGAATAAAAAGAACAGTGAGCATTTGAACACTATAAATACTGTAAGATTTACATTTTATAAAACCGAATGCAAAGTTTCAACGAAGAGACTAAAAAAAAATCTTCTTTATATAACTATAAATTCGCCTATAAATATGAATCGATACAAATGGAGTTTGTATAACAAGCCTTGTAAACGCACGATGCGCAATTCTATTAAAAGTAAAAATTCAAGGTTTTGGAAATGGATAGCAAAAATATAGCATGCTATTCGACTCATATGTATGTAGAATTATTAGTTATAATAATTCAGGTATGTTTAACTACCAGTGTTTTCACAAAACTCCTGAATGTGGCCAAACCGAGGCTTCGGTTTGGCTACTTTCAGGAGTTTTGGGAGAACTCCACCAGTTCGACATAGCAAAAGTAATGGGTAAAATTGCTATACAAGGGTTGATCCAAAAGTAATGTCACTGTGTCCACTGCGCGCTTATTCATCGTAGCAGTATCATAGAAATTATATCAAGCTGCACTGTAATTCAGTTCTGATTAACAGAATACATATAAAGTTGGAATCATTTTCCATTCCAGTTGTATAGACGTTCAAAGTATGCCACCGACGCCATCGCGCTGCACGTTGAAATAGCGTTAATTACACGAACATAATTTTCAAAGGCAATAACAATTTAAAATCAAACTAATGCGCCAAATCAGATGAAAATCTAATGCGATGAAGAAATATAATTTTGCCACCTACTGTTGAAACGTTGATAACGTCATTGCAGTTTGAAGTTCCCTAGTTAGGGCTAATGCTTGTTACTGCCAAGTGAAAAATGTTGATTTCTGACAAATGTGTCAGCGCATAGCTATGCGATTATGTCACAAATTAGGAATATCACCATTTAAGACTCTAGGGCTATTTAATTAGACATGCGTTGATACAACAGTGTTTATGAGGCTTGTGTAAAGATGCCATCAGAGCCATAGCGATGCGGATGAGTCGCTTAAGGATCGTCTGAAAACCGGAGGACCATTATGTGCAATGTTAGATAATAACGTCTCTTTTGTTTAGACCCTATAAATGAAGATCGATGTTCTGCGATTCGAATATTGTGTGAATTCTTGAACATGAGCCGCGGAGCTGTTGAAATAATATTAAAGGAAGAGATGGACATGGGTGAATAGACATTAGTGCAATGCTGGAACAACGAAGATGCTACTTTGGACATGACACAATATAAAAATTTCGTCTGTTGCGTCAACAATGTTATTGACGTGCGGCGCGTGTCGTTACCATGCCTTCTGTCGATCTCGATATCTCAATAACTCTGCATTATATTTTAATGACATTTTCAGATTAGATTGCAAATAGAGTAAGCTACTTGCATATGAAATTTTGTTGCTTTCTTTTTATTCTACGCGATTTTATAGCAGCAGTGACATTACTTCTGGATCAACCCTCGTATATATTCGAGTAACATAGTATTGTTATATTCCGGCATACTATTTGCAGAAGCCTGAATGTTTAGTTTCCAGGTAGGAATGGAATCAAACGTTAAAATGTACCTGGCGTGTCACCGTGATCTGTGAGTCGGGCAGGCACAGGGATGGCCTTTTTTACTTAAATTATTCCTTTGTCCTTGAAGTTAATCCTCACTTGATAGCCATAAAAATCATTTTATAGCAACTGTTACAGATCTACCACACAGAACAACATACACATCTCTTCAGTCATTGACTGAATAATTACTATATTTCTTATCTTTTCATTGTAATAATTATTAAAGATAATAAACTGAAACATTATTTTTTAATGTTATTTATTCAAAAGTTTCATTTATATTTGGAAAAGTCGCCTTTTTCAAGAAAGTTCTTTAACCCTTGTCAGTCAAAAACAGGAACCTGAAAGTTTGGTTTTCTTCTAAAACCACCTTGTTTGAAGGGTTGTTTAGTTTTGTCAGCTGTTCCGGGTTGGTTCTGTTTTCAAATAATCTTGGTTTGAAAAGAAAATTCGTTACGAAATATTTAATATAAGCCTGTTACAAATATTTGTTTTCTAGAGCGTCCACATCTGAAATCCTTTTGATAGTCAGGTAATTTTTTGGTTGAAAGTTCTTTCACATTTAATATTGTTTTTGTTTTTAAATATTTTTTTTCTAATTCAGTTCTTTTTATTTATTTTGCATGCACTGTTTCTAGATCATTCTGATTTAAAAGGTTGTTTCTTTTTTCTGTTTTGAGTAATACTCGTTTGAAACATCTCGTAAACTGTACAACAAATTAAGACTCTAAAAAGGCAAAAAAAAAAAAAAAAAAAAGGATAAGAAATAATAATTATTTACTCACCATGGCAAGAATATGTTGTAATAAATGTCAAAACTGAAATGGAAAATATGAAAATGAAAGAAAAAATAAGAGTTGAAATGTATTTTATTCAAAGGCGATGGCTTGAAGGCTTTTCCATGACAAGCTAATTCTAAACAATTTTAAAACATATTACTTAACAAATGCTGAATTTGGTATCTTTACAGTAAACATATGATTACGAAAACAGCATTTGGTTTAATTCATAAAAGCAATATTTTGGAATGTATACGGTAATGCCCCGAAAAATTATCTTCAAAGTGCCTATACAAAGACTGTAGGAAATATGTGTTTTTTTGTTTTTTTTAAATGACAAATTGCTCAACAAAATACGATTTCGCTTTCTGGTATATAGTTGAGCGACTCAAAATACAAAAGCAGGCCCCGAGGTTATAAAACTTTTTTTTGTGCTCAACTCAGGTGAGCATGAAATTTTCTCTGCTGATAAATATGAAAGTGCCAACTAATGTTGGCATTTTCAAATTCATAAGCAGAGAAAATGTCATACTCAGCTAAACTGAGCAAGAAAACAGCAGAACTTATCAGTAATTTGCCATTTATTAGCAGATAAAATTTCATGCTCAGCTGAGTTGAGCATGAAAAAAGTTTTATAACCGCGGGGCCAGGAGACTTAATGGGGTCCTATGCCTATACACTGTATTTTAACCATTTACTCGAGTTTCTGATGTCGAACTAAAAAACCCAAATCGTTTCTTAAAACCTTTCTTAAAGTGAAACTAAAGGATATTTTATTTTGTTAAAAGTTGGCCGCCGGATTCAGGTCATTTACAATGGCGAAACTGTAGCGAGAAGCTTGCAGCGAGACCTCACGATATCTGAATGTTTTATGAATTTTCACCATTGATAGAGCTATGGGGCCTATTACTATACATGTAGTATGCAGGCATATGCCGGATTGCTTGTGTATATTTAGTTTTTACTTACCAAATATGTTGATTAACTTCTTTAATTCCATTTTTAAATCCAAAAGTGAGTATTAATTTTCCTAAAACAATATTTGTCAAACAAAGCCCTTGAACTCAGTGAAAGAAAGTTACGTCGAAAGTGGCTTTAAATACTCCACCCCTAGATACAGTAACCATTCCGGTCAATGTTTATATTATAAAATTGGGAGTCGGTCTAACCAAGATAGTGACGGAAAGGAAATGTTTGTACAGTTTGGCAGACTGGAGTGTAGAAAGTATGGAATTTAACACCTTTCAACACGGTACTGAGACAAGGGCGGGAATGTTTGTGAGTCGATATCAGCCGGGACCCAGCTACAGAATTTGGAAACGGTGCGGCCTGTGAAGTCCTAGTTCAGACAGAAACAGTTATATAGTCTAATTTGTGTGTGTGTGTGTGTGTGTGTGTGTGTGTGTGTGGCAGGGGTGGGGGTCTTCATTACTTATATTAAGGTTAGGGTTGGCACGATGATAGGAGTACTCATGAGTCCGGTTACATGATCTAACGCACCTTTTCATGATCGTCCCTTCGTGTCTCGCCTCGCTCTTCACAAGATTTTGATTGGTCAGAAAGTTAGCAAATTAAAGAGAGATTTGATAGTGTTAAAACATTTCTGATCAAACAGTAACTATTTGTTTATTCATTTTCCATGACGGCCGTTCAGTTTGAAGAACACCATTTACATGTATGATTGTTTGAATGACACAGCATGCATAGGAAAAATACAGGATTGCGAGGGTTCATGTGCATTTAAAGCCGGTTTCATTTTTGCCATTGTTCGTCATTTGACTATTTATACATTATTTGGGGGTAGCCTCGCATTGAACTTTTCAATGCGGAAAATGACAACACATAAAACGCTCGCTTTAAATCCGCATTTGATTCCTTAATAATCTATAATCAGTGGAAAAAAGATAAATAAATAAAAAAATAAGAAATAAATAAATAATAATGAATGCGGAAAGCAAGTTTTCTTTAAAACAATGCGGTAAAAGCACATGTAACGACAGTTATAGCACAATCCCGTATTTTATACAGTAAAGGATCTGATAGCCATTCGCTATTTTGTTTCGAGACTGTAAAGTCAACTGGAATTTTTATTATTGTAGTTTTTTCTCTTGCCTGTCAGTCTGCCTGTCTGTTTGTCCGTCAGTTTGTCCATAGACGTAGGCATAAAACTTTAGTTTATGTCTGAAGCCATCCGTCAGTCTACATCATGAGGTCGAGGTCAGAAGTTTGTAAACATGTTTTTGATTGTCCAGAGAAAGTTTTAAAAACGAGGCGTTTGTAAACTTCAAGTACTCAAACTTATTCTCAGGAACCTGGCAAATGTAAATGCAATGAAACAATCATGTGAGATTGCTATTCTTGCGTTTTGTATTTGCCTTTTGTATCGAGACGTCATTCCGCGAAAATCAAAATAGCTTTGGCGCTTATAAAAGTGGAAGCAAACATGCTTATTCCACGATAGCAACATAACTTTAGGAAAATTCATGTAAGCATAAATAATAATATCCCGGAATATGAATAAGCATGCCTACAAACCCAAAAGCACAAAACTTTCATGATTTAAAAAATGAATGTGTTCCATTCGAACATGGGATAGATGGAATCTGTGCAAGAATAACCCTTTCTTTCAGGAATATTGGTCATACGAAGATTAAATCATCTGCACAGACAGCATGATGATGTGACGACATGTGTAGACTAAAAATTGATAATTAGACTAGGTACAAATGAGTTACTTTTAAAACATGTTTAAAGTTACGGAAGTTTATCCTTCCGTTTAGGCCTATGACGGAGCATAATAAGTATCTAATGGAGATATTTTTCGGCAAAACATTATTCTAAGTACCCATCCTCCTTCAAAAATTTACATTATTACAATGTTTAAACACTTTTTAAAAGGTCAGTTGATATTGAGGTAAACATCGTGGCTATTCCCTAAATACGGCGTGCCACGGGAATAGGTACCTCATGCCTCGTGCGAAAAGTTTAGAGACAAGCCACACACTGCGCATCCGTGCAACCTGATCTGATTCTTTTTTATTTGCACCAACAACAGCCCCGAATCCAGGGGGTAGGCTTCGGGGCTTAAGCCCCGCCACCTGGGGCTTTGTGTCCAATATAAAGCAGGAATGTTGGTAATAAGGAGCACCTAATGATAATTTGAGATGCTATTCCACAAGGTTAGACTGAAATATATTGAAATCTCATTGGAATCGCCTCGGCGAGGAGATTCAAATGAGATGTCATTACATATATATTAAGAAAAGCATCATATTATCTTGTTTTTTTTTATTTATCGGATTCCCTATTTTATCTGGAACCCTGATTATGGCCTCTTGTTTTGGTCCCTAAGCCCTACCAGTTATCCAGAGAGAGCCTCGCCAGCTTGTTGTGATCTAGATCCGGGCCAGTGTGAGCCCAAGACGCTGCTTGGTCTGCGAAGGTATGCAAACTGAATTTGATTTTGCTATTCCCACATTTACAGTGATGCACCTTTTTTCTCACGGAGGTAAGCTATATGATTACAATTTACCATAGCAAATGTACGTGTTAAAGGCATGTATGAGAGAGTTTAAATGATTATGTATCTTTCTGTTTTCCGACTTATCGAAAATCACCAAAACAAAACACTCAGTGTAAGTATCTTGTTTTTAAATTTTATATAAGCATGATTTCACGCTTTGAGAAACTTTAACATTCGGTAGGTACACAAAACAACTGACGCCCTGCACAATACTAGATAGCAAGTTATTGTGCAAACCGAAAAAAAATATATGAACACAAAAACAAAAACAAAACAAACTAAGCCATACTTCAGAATTATAATGATTATAATTTTTTTCTGAAATCTGGTATGAGTTAAAGTAAGAACAGTGGTTGGAATAATTGATTTGGGATTTTTGACATTTTATTTTGTAATGTACAGTATTGGTTTAAACAATATTTTATTCATCAAATTTTGAACAAGGTACAGGAAAATAGACCAGGATTTGAGCCAAAACCCAAGACTTGTGAGCAACATCTCCATTCAGTATTATGCTGAATTAATTGATCGGTTGTCAAGTTCAGGATTTTTTTTTTTGTTCTTTCTGTTGTATACTTTTCCAAGAACTAAGCTGTTGAAGTGCATTGACGTCACAATTTTGGTCTCTCCGGATTCGAATCCGCGATAAACGTCATATTTTGCGCCACCAAACGCTTTTTACGGACTGTATTCTTGTCAGGTTTGAAAGTCAGTCAGAATACATGAATCTATATACACTACTCAAAATATGTAAAGGAGTAGCTGATGTTTTCCCATAGACATTACAACAATATATAAACAGTTCAAAGGCCCATAAATTTCACCGGCGTTTGCCGAGAATTTTCTATTCTTTTGCAGTATTTTAAAGAAGGATTGACGTTTAAGACAAACAAGAATTTCAGTAGAACTGATGCCCGATTATTTCCCAAAAAAAAACAAATGCAATTTTCGAATTTTCTGAAATTGAGGCATTTTTCAAGAAGTCTATAAAATCTCATGAATTTGAGTTCAAAGTGATTCTTTGAAACGGGTTAACTTGTAAGATTTTCAGTTTCATATACAAAATGGTCGTTTTAATTGTGGTTGAAATTTTCATGATTTTCATCTGTTTTGAAAACCTTTTTTTCTTTTTACCAAAATTCCACTTGCCGCTGGAGATATTGGATCATAATTTGTGCTGTCAGTAACTTCGAACCTCTTTAAAAATTGGCAAATTAATCGGAAAGTCCGTGTGTTTGTCGAGCGAAAGTAAATGCCCCTCAAAGTGTGGCTACGTTGCACTGCAGTGTCATCTATGGGAAAATAAGAAGGTGCTCCTTTAAATATTTTGAGTAGTGCATTTTTTTTAGTATTTGAGACTTGCATCTTACCAAAACCCCATTACAAACTTCAATACAGTCTTTGTTGCTTTGAGCAGCATACATGGAAATTTGCAAAAACTTAGAGGCTGAACCCCTATAAGGTTCTTGTTTAGCCAAAATTATTCACACTAACATAAATTACTTCACATAATCTTAAAAACGTATCTTGAGACTCTTTACCAGTTTCGAAACCTGTTTTGATCCTATCTACGAAATGATTTCGAAATCCAACGTCACCTTTAAACAGTACATATGAGGGGGTGGGGTAATTCAAGAGCAGATAACTTACTGTATCTTATAAGAACGAGAATGTTTTGATAAGATTTCATAAACTAGAGATACACATGTAATGGCAATCCGTTAGACATATGATTTATGCTTTCAGTCGAACCATTCCAACAAAACGAGAACACGGCCTGATATCTTTAGCACCATTAGCTGTCTAGCAAATGTCCAACTCACCTTGCAGCAAAGGAGGTATCTGCTAGCTTTGTCATGATTAAGATTATGTCAATTTATTTTTATGTAGCATTTAGAGGAGTATGATACATGAAACAACATCCTAAGACTACGGCTGAATTTTGACAAGTATTGCCAATATAGCCTTGTTGCTAATTGATTAAGACTTTCGATAGATGCTAATGCTGCTGCAGATATCAGGTTTTGTTGTCGTATCGCTGGAATAGTTCAACTGAAAGCGTGCATCACATATTAACGAATCGCCATAACCTAAAGTTTATGAAACCTGATGATAATTCCCTTTTATACCGTAAAGCAAATTATCTGCCCTTGAATTACCCCGACCCCACGTCTAATGATTAAAGGGCACGTTGGACTTACACATCGTTTCAAGGAAAGGATCAAAACAGCTTATAAAATTTGTAATGATCATCAATAGATACATATTTCTAAGTTCAGTGAATAAATTGACATTTCCAAAAATGCTTCATGGTTAAACAACGCCCGGAATTTGCTATTAGAAACGATAAAACTAAAACGCAACGTTAGCTGGGTCGGGTCACGTTACCGGTCATTAAGCTGGTGGTGCGTGCATAAAACTGGTTAGACATATATACCCAACAAAAAAAGAAACGCACGCAGTAAGATTTTCCCGTTAAAGTCACCTTTTATAGCAGGATTAGAAAATATTCTGTAAATCCGTATTTCTGATCTAATCTTGCTCAAACTTCATCATGACGTAGACGAGTATCCGTACCTTCCATATGCATAAAAAATACGCATTAATGTAATCGTTGAAAATCGTTTTACAAGAACCGACCTGGTGGCTGGTGGTGATTGATGGGTACTAAAATTCTCAGCGGTACATTAATGAAATCTTAAGGCCCAATGTTCTACATAAATAATATGAATCATAAATATCATAGGTATCGTGCTTACGGTATATGGCTATGCTGATGTGAGTGACAATCTGGTCTCGCTGCAGTCAGGGCTGTCACTCGCATCAGCATGGAATGCATTTAAACATCGTGTAATGGTAATATAGTCACTAATAAATAATATGAATTATAAACATCATAGGTATCGTGTTTGTATGTCCATGCTGATGTTGAGTGACAATCTGGTCTCGCCCCAGTCAGGGCTGTCACTCGCATCAGCATGGAATGCATTTCAACATCATGTATATAATGGTAATATAGTCAGTAATAAATAATATGAATTATAAATATCATAGGTATCGTGTTTGTATGTCCATGTTGATGTTGAGTGACAATCTGGTCTCGCCGCAGTCAGGGCTGTCACTCGCATCAGCATGGAATGCATTTAATGGATGGATGGATGACTTGCGATTTTACGTCCTTTTCAACAGTATTTCAGTCATATCAGGACGATGGGCTTGTGATAATGAAAGGCTGTGTGCAATGGAACCCCGTTTACGATGGAAAGAACTCCGCCTCCAGCGGGGCTCGAACCCGCGACCGCTAGATCAGTAGGCCAGCGCTTAACCCACTGAGCTACCGGGGCTCCTGGAATGCATTTAAACATCATGTAATGGTAATATAGTAAGTAAAAATAATATGAATTATAAGTATCATAGGTATCGTGTTTGTATGGCTACGCTATAGTCTAAGCTGTTACTCACATCAGCGTGGAATGCATTCAAACATCGTGAAAATCTAATATAGGTGGTATTAATAGTATCCATTATAAGTGTCATGGATATCATGCTTGTATGACTATGCTGATTTGAGTGACAGTCTAGACTCGCTGTAGTCTAGGCTGTTACTCACATCGGCGTGGAATGCATTCAAGCATCATATTATGGTATTCAATACTATGCATTACGGGTATCATGGGTATCGTGTTTGTATGATAGTTTATTTACCTTGTATGTTTTTCCTTTCTTTTTGCATTTTGTGTTCTTGTCTTTTGTCTTCGTAATTGTATATATGTTCGTTTGTAATATGTATGCTCTCCTGTATTGGAGGAAAATAAAATATCTATCTATCTGTCTTTGTCACAGAAACTTTGCCCGTGTAAACGCAGCTTAAATCATTACTAATTCGTTCTACCATAAATTTAGTTTAAATAATTTGTCAATATATTTTCGAAACTTTTACTTAAAAAAGTGATATTTTGACAAAGTGGTGTCGCATTTTTTCTCTACATATGAGAAGTAACATCATCTGGAAATTTTTTTCAACTAATTTGATGATAGGAGCAGAAAACTATCAGAAACCAATCCAGTGATGTCTAATTTATTTTAATTAGTTTAATCAACTCGACCATAGATTGTGTTTAAATAATTTGTCAGAGCAGTATCCGTTCGGAAATTTTACATAAAAAGTGACATTTTGAAAAAGTAGTGTCACATTTTCCACTACATAAAATTATGAGAAGTAACACTACAGTATCTGTTCGGAAATTTTACATAAAAAGTGATTTTTTGACAAAGTAGTGTCACATTTTCCACTAAATATGAGAAGTAACACCACCAGGTGACAGGAGCAGATAAATAACCGAAGCCAATTCACCGATATTAAGTTTATTTTTTCATCATAAAAGTACATATTATATACATGTATATTGTGAAGCGCTGTGAGGCACATGTAACATCAAGCTGTCAATTTTTTTCTAGACACCTTACCGCAACCACATTTATGTGTACAGACATACATGACTAGAAATGCATACCCTGATCAGACTGCTCCCACGGGAGCAGTCTGACTTGGGACTGCAATGTTTGCAATTTAGTCAACAGTTTAAAATAGCATCTCCTAACAAGTAAAAATGACTTGCCGTGAAAAGACAACTTCAGGAATGAGGTGAGAAATACTTAACGTGTATGTGTATACCCTAAAGTTTTTTTGTCAGTTTTACGAATGAGAACAACTTTTGTGTCTTCCTGTTTGATTTCAGGGACAACGTGGCCCTTCTAAACAGGGGTAGGCTCTGAAAAGAAAGAATCTGCTTGAGTAAATTCTTTCCTGCAAGAGTTGAGGACTCATTGAGAAGGGAGGCAATTGAATTGGTTATGGTAGAGTTGTTTTCCTTGAAGGTGTACCCATTCACCTTAAAGTGTTCCTGTACCTAGAATTTTAACGGTATTATACGCAAAGATACTACCATGTTTGCCGAAAACAACGTGAGTAGCTTTTGCAGTGCAAAAGCTCCTAACAATGTTTAGGCAGGTAAAGCCACTTCTCTTTTTCAAAAATAGAACCAATGGCACTTTCAAGTTGCCGTAACAAAGAGTATTTCAGCCAAGTTTCAGCTTTCCCGGCCTTGAAGCCACTGTGGGGTTGATTTTAGGGATTATGTCTGTTAAAGATTTGAAATAATATCTGCAATGCTTACGTAGCTACATGTAGCACCAGGTATTATTTTACGAATGACGGGTCACGAGCAGTTTTTAGTTGCCACAGCAACCCAAGAAGTTAAACGGTTGGCATAGTAGACAATATGTTTGCAGATGCTTATGCGATGAACATTTTTGCAAAGTTTTAGCCTCTTCAGCGCAATTGATTTTGCATATTTTCCATTATTACCTTTTCGGTTGCTATGACAACCAAGCCAAAATAAGCAATCGACACAAAAACAAATTTCTTATTTCTTTTGAATGCGAGGACCGCGATAAACACGGTTTCTTAGTTAACAAACAGGGCAGTTTTGAAGTCAAAGAGCTTGAGAATCTATATACTGAACGGACCAAGATTGCAACGGTATTTTCATAAATGTCAACGAAATCTAAACTGTTTTCTTGTATATAAACAACAATGACATGTAAGTATACAAATAAAATAAATTAAAAAAAAAAGATTGAAGTGGCTAAAATATAAAAAATAATGGTAATGATTTCCTAAACTATTCAAAATGATAATTATTTAAAACTACCATAATCCAGTAGACACATGACGTCGAAATAACATCGTACTGACGTATCTGATATGTGATGACGTCACATAGACGTCAGTTGGACGTCATTTCGACAACATGTGCTGCTGGGCTAGCATACTATTTAGACTGAGTGTGGATACACTATCAAAGTTTGGCGCCAGTTTTACCAGGAAGACTGAACTACAGCTAGTGAGCTTCCCCAGCCAGCGCCACCGCCCAACAAAAGCACACTTACTACAAAGCTTTAAAGCAAATGGTAGCAAACAGACAGCTGGCGGACAATCTATAACAAACTCAATGAAAGGCATATAGACAAATGCCAAAAGGTTCCATTGAAATATATTGAAACTATAAGCAAAAAATACAACACAGTCTTTGTCCTTGACATTAGGACAGCAGCAGCATCCAGATGATGTCAACTAATCCGTTTCACCAAGAACTAAATCTAGTGGCATTGCAAAATGTTCAGATAGTGATTTATATGCGCCGTGAAATTGGCACCAAGACTGCAAATGAGCCACGACACGAGAAAACCAACAAAGTGGTTGTGCGCCCAGCACAGACTCAGATCAGCCTGGGCTTCCGCCCAGTCTGATCAGACTCTTCGCTAAGCACTCAAAGGATAGCTACCACCATGTGGACAGCGAAGAATGCGCAGGCTGATCTGAGTCTGCGCCTGGCGCACAATCACTTTGTTGGTTTTCTCGTGTCGCGGCTCAAATGTAAATTCAGTTATATTGTTGACGTATTGCGAGCATCATATAAAGCTTAAATTTAAATGCATAATATATTTTAATGTAATGTTTCTAGACATAAAACTGTCTTGAAACAAATACATATAAATGCTTCTTGTCACTATTGTGGGAAAAATTACATGTTTCTTATATGGAGACAAAGACCAAATTCTATAAATGTATGACATACACAAAGTGACCATAAACAAATACGTATAAATGCAGGATAAAAAATGACATTTCTGACGCACAATAGTGACAATGAATAAATGCATACAAGTGTTTGACATACTACTGTGTGGCGTTGTTTAGATACTAAAGTGAAGATAAACAAATGCCTATATAGTATATTATGACGTAATGTTTCTTAGACACTATACTATAGTGACAATAAACAAATACATATAAATGCAAGCTACGAGGTAATGATTTTTTATGTTATAGTGTACATGTACAAAATACATGATACATTATGATGAAACGTTTCTAAGACAGTATATTGGCCACCAATAAACAAATTTAAATGCAGGATCTGCTGGTGTATTCTTTCTAAGACATGTATTCTTTCTAAGACACTATTATAGTGATTCTGAACAAATATGTGACAGGCTCTGACGTTTTGAGCCTTATGGAGCCGAAAACGGAAAGTTTGTTTTTAACATTAGTGCTTCCAGAATAGATTTCAAGAAACACAAAGAAATAGCGATAAGGATTACTTCAAAGCAAACACAATTCACACCAACCCGATTTTTGGTTTTCATTTCACTAATTGGATACCATTTATATACTAGCTGGATAAACTTTTAGAGCTCTGGTTCGTGGAATCGCTTTCTAAAGATCTAAAATGCGAACAATCTTAAAGGAGTATAAAGAAGCCGCCTATCACTTTTTTCAGGTGACACTTTTAAATTTATTAGTCAGTGAGCGGAAATCCAATAACTTGACGTGAAAATTTTATGAAGTCACTTTCGTTTCACGTTTCGTGACGTCAACGTCGCACCTTCACAAGGTTCAGAATGTCAGACACTGTCACATATATGTAAAGTAATGATATAGTGTGACGTAAAATATTTTCGACGCTTCAGCAACAATGAACAGATACTACACACGCACGTATGTTTTATGACGATACGTGCAATAATACACAAATAGACAATACACTTTAAAGCATGGCATATTACGTTTCATAGACACTAAACTGACAATAAACAAAAACAGCTAAATTTCCGTGCCATGATATGACGTAACAATTCTTAGAGAATAATGATATGTTGTGAGAGATACTTAAATATATAAAAAATATCCTTGGGTGGAAAATCCAGTACTTCGCCTGAGGGTTTCATTGGAAATTAACCTTTTCGGATGCTATTTCCTCAATTGTTAAAACGCTGTTGCTTTACCTGTGCATGTTATATACTCAACAAAACAAAGACAAGGTACAGTAAATTAAGATTAAATGCATTTATTACATGTTAACCAAAGCATGGTTCGCTAAGGAGGACCATTTTTTTTCATTTATATGGTAATTTCTGTGACAGGACAAACCAATAAAGTGGCATGAGCGCCCAGCCAAGACTCAGTTCAGCTTGGGCATCCGCCCAATCAGATCAGAGTCAGTGCTGTGCGCTTAAAGGATAGCTAAGGGTCTTAATTACCTCAATGCCCACAGCAAAGACTCCAATCATACTGGAAGGATGCCAAGGCTCATCTGAGTCTTTGCTAGGCGCACATGCCACTTTGTTGGTTTTGCCGTTTCGCGGCTGAAATGACGTCTTACGACCACCTTGGAGGATCTTAAAACGCGTTTCACTGATATTCAATAGCTTTACCGATATGCAATACCACGTCACAGCGCAAAGAACTATACACATTAAGAAAAGAAACCCTTAATTATTTTCAAAAATTAGCATTATTTCTATTTGGCATACAATGTTGAAGCTATGTCTAATCTATGTCGAGTCAATCATGGCAACGTCATAACTGACACTAATACAGTTATCTAACGTTGGATAGACGTTGATACGACATCGTGCGCACACTGAGAACATTCTCAGAAACTTTAAAACAAGTGGATTGCGGTTTTTCTTTTGTTTAGCATACAACTTCATGAGGAAATCACTTTTTCGCGAGAAACACAATCGACCCTTATTTTAAGAGTGTCATTAATTCGCGAAAGTTTTAGATTAATCTGCATAGCTAGAAATCAAAACACGACGTGCCCTCATTTTCCAGTACCTGTTTCATTATTAATCAATACAGGAAATGGCATTCATTTGCATGAGCATATTAAATATACTTCCCTTCATAAAAGTGAAATGGTTTGGACCTGGAGTACATGCATATGAAATACGTGCAAAACCGTTATACAAAGTCGCCCAGTCTCGAGCAACATTTCTTCATGTAGACAGAGAAGCTGCTCAGAGCTGTATGAGTACCATGTCACGTTTTTCTGTCATTTACCAAGGGAAAAAAAACAACTTTCCTGACCTACTGTGTCACGTGGCGCCTACAAAATGAGGTCTACTCTTAGAGAAATTCTTTTTTTCAAGAGTTAACCTATATTAAGAAAGGAAACAAAAATTAAAATAACAAAGTAACTGCTACCCATACACGTTAAAAGT
Organism: Ctena decussata; assembly: GCA_963989385.1. NCBI lineage: Eukaryota > Metazoa > Mollusca > Bivalvia > Lucinida > Lucinidae > Ctena > Ctena decussata. The sequence goes on from OZ022504.1 coordinate 66,158,111, forward strand.
AGACAATTAAATATATCACACTACAACTGTATACTGTACACCTTGTAGACAACAAACTATGAGATACAGAGGCACTCACTAACAGTGACGTAGATCAAAGCTTATTCAACTCCGCCAAAGAAGCTCACAAAAAGCAAACGGGGTAAGTAGTTACTTTCACAAAAAGCTTAGTCTAATGCTAGCAAATCGAAAAAAGAAGCGAAAGTCCAAAGCTTAATAATAATGCATACACATATAATAGTAAAAATGCTATTTGTTCATTTCAATAGATCTTACTGGATGCCCTGGGTTCAATGTTATAAAACTTGAGAATAATCTCAAACTCAAAATTAAGCACATTGATTGGCTGCTTCCGAGCCTGTGCTGTGCTCGGAAGCAGCAATCAGTTTGCTTTATTTTGAGTTTAGTTTAAACATATTTTATTTCATAACATCACAATACAACATGTATTTACATAACATGAGAACATTTAAAGGATTAGAGTTTGAGAATGTACTCAAGTTTTATAACCTCTGAGCCAGGGCACCAATGTCACACCACAGTCATGCTCTTACAGTACAAGAATTCAGTGAAGATGGTGTCTCGCCTTAAAATCTAATGTTTGCTATGCTTTTACGTTGCTTTCCAAAAGACTAGGATGACAGTAACTAAAATACAGTCAGTTTTGCAACAAGAGGGCCAAGAGGCCCTGAATCGCTCACCCGAGCAAAAAGGTTAAAGGTCAAACTAGGGTCATCATTTGAACAAACCTGTTAGTTTGCAATAATTTCCAAATGGTTCTGATTAAGAAGATTTTTTAATATTTTTCTATGTATTTCTATGGTTCAAACCCAGGACCCCCTAAGGCAGGGCCACTTTAGACCCTGGCGCCATCATTTGAACAAACTTGGTAAAGGACAACGAGGCAATGCACCATATCAAATTTCAAGCATCTGCACTAAGGGGTTCTGGAGAAGAAGATTTTTAAGTATATTTTAATTTCGAACCAAATACCCCCCGGGCCATTTTGGATCCCAGGGCCACCATTTACACAAACTTTGTTGGAGTCCACCAGGCAATGCATCATACCAAATCTAAAGCATCTGAGCCAAGTGATTCTGAAAAAGAAGATTTTGGAATATTTTTCTATGTAATTCTAAGGTTCAAACTCAGGACTCCGGGCTGTGGGGTCATTTAGGACCCTGGGGCCATCATTTGAACATACTTGATAAAGGTCTACAAGGCAATGCTACATATTAAATTTCAAGCATCTGAGCCAATTGCTTCTGAAGAAAAAGAAGATTTTTGAATATTTTTCTACGTATTTCTATGGTTCAAACCAAGGACCCCCTGGGGTGGGGCCATTTTAGACCCTGGGGTCATCATTTGAACAAACTTGGTGAAAGACCCCTAGGCAATGCTACATACCAAATTTCAAGCTACTATGCCTAGTGGTTCTGAAGTAGAAGATTTTTGAATATTTTTCCTATATATTTGTATGGTTTAAACCTAGGACTCCCTGCCGAGGGGCCATTTTGGACCCTGGGGCCACCATTTGAACAAAATTGGTAAAGGACTACTAGGTAATGTACATACCAAATTTCAAGCATCTATGCCAAGCGGTTCTGAAGAAGAAGATTCTAAATATTTTTCTATGTATTTCTATGGTTCAAACCTAGGACTCCCTGCCGTGGGGCCATTTTAAACCCTGGGGCCACCATTTGAACAAACTTAGTAAAGGACTAAGTACTAGGCAATGCATCATACCAAATTTCAAGCATCTAAGCCTTGCGGTTCTGAAGAAGAAGATTTTTGAATATTTTTCTTTGCATTTCTAAGGTTCAAACCTTGGACTCCCTGCCAAGGGGCCATTTTGGACCCTGGGGCCACCATTTGAACAAACTTGGTAAAGGACTATTAGGCAATGCTACATATTAAATTTCAAGCATCTGAGCCTTGCTGTTCTGAAGAAGAAGATTTTTAGATATTTTTCTATGTATTTCTATAGTTCAAACCCAGGACTCCCTGGTGCGGAGCCATTTTGGACCCTGGGGCCAACATTTGAACAAACTTGGTAAAGGACCCTTAGGCGATGTTACATACCAAATTTCAAGCATCTGAACCAAGTGGTTCTGAAATAGAAGATTTTTTATTATTTACTATGTATTTCTATGGTTCAAACCTGGGACTCCCTGCCCTGAGTCATTTTGGACCCTGGGGCCACCATTTGAACAAACTTGGTAGAGGACCACTAGGCAATGCTACATACCAAATTTCAAGCATCTGAGCCATGCAGTTCTGGAGAAGAAGATTTTTAAGTATTTTTTAGTTTTGAACCCAAGACCCCCTGCCCCAGGGCCATTTTGGACCCTGGGGCCACCGTTTGAACAAACTTGGTAGAGGATCACTAGGCAATGCTATATACCAAATTTCAAGCATCTGGGCCAAGCAGTTCTGGAGAAGAAGATTTTTAAGTATTTTTTAGTTTCAAACCCAAGACCCCCTGCCCCAGGGCCATTTTTGACCCTGGGGCCACCATTTGAACAAACTTGGTAGAGGACCACTAGGCAATGCTACATACCAAATTTCAAGCATCTGAGCCAAGCAGTTCTGGAGAAGAAGATTTTCAAGTATTTTTTAGTTTTGAACCCAAGACCCCCTGCCCCAGGGCCATTTTGGACCCTGGGGCTACCATTTGAACAAACTTGGTAGAGGACCACTAGGCAATGCTACATACCAAATTTCAAGCATCTGGGCCAAGCAGTTCTGCAGAAGAAGATTTTTAAGTATTTTTTAATTTCGAACCCAAGACCCCCTGCCCCAGGGCCATTTTGGACCCTGGGGCCACCATTTGAACAAACTTGGTAGAGGTCCACTAGACAATGCTTCATACCAAATATCAAAGCCCTAGGCCTAGCGGTTTCAGAGAAGATGTCATTTAAAGCAAATTGTTGACGCCGCACGACGGACGACGCACGACGCACGACGGACGACGCACGACGCACGACGGACGACGGACACTGGGTGATCACAATAGCTCACCCTGAGCCTATGGCTCAGGTGAGCTAAAAAGAGAAGTCCAAACGGATTAACACTTGCAGTTTCAGCTCCTTTCAGAGAGAAATGTAATAACCAGAGAAGAAAAAAAAACTTCCACTGGCACATTGATTTAATGTTGATTCAACGTTGTTACATTGAATCAACGTCGATCTCATGTTGATTCAACGTTGTGCTCCTGCCAAGTTAATATGGAGGAAACTTTGATCAGGATTCAACAGCTTTTTTTTCTAGGAATGGGACACAATTAGAAGAGGGCCAAAATTTCTTAGTAGGTAGGAGGATAGCAAACCATTATTTTTATGGATGGCCTAAGAATCCACAATAACACTGGAATAAGAACTTGATATCAGGTGGAATGTGAAACTTCTTTTCGGAAGCCCTGTACATCATATGGGATAGAGTTGGAACTCAACGTTAAAGTAACGTCATGTCAGCGTGGTGTGCTTGAACGAACGTTGGTGTTGTGGAGAGATACGAGAATATATCGATGTAGGATATAGACTGGCAAATCTTCTACAGTGGCTCTTCAACTTCTCTAGACTTCCTTGATAACTTTCGGATTTCTTGATAACTGTAAAATAAGAATAAAATCAAATCAAAATTAAAAGGACATATTTTTAACTGGTGTTGTCAACTTTTAACACTTAAAGCACCAAAACGGAAACAATGGAATTCGCAAACACCTTAGGTAATGAGGCACCTCATCTGGATCTACGCTGTTTGCTCTCTGGTCTGTGAATTTTCAAGATGATAAAGCATGGGAAAAATATTTTGTAAAGTTTGGCTGACGTATACATGTGTTTTGTCGTCTGATTTGTTCTCTGGCGCTTTAAGGATTAAACGCGTTTATGCTTATAAAGAGGATATGACCTGGGGTAGGACAGCTGGCCTGAACTTGTAATTCTTTATTACATAAGAATTTTATGCTTAAAGTCCACGGTAAACAACTATGGTCATGTCGGGACGGTCAGTTAACCTAACCACACTATTCCTGGGCAGGCTTAGACCTCCTAAGCGGTTAACCAGTACTAAGTGCACATGCTTTCGCCAATAACTGACAACTGCCCTTCTTGAATCAGCGGAAGGAGAAACGAAAGTATGTGGCCAGACCGGGTTTCGAACCCAGGACCTCTGACTTATGAGTCAGGTGCCCTACCGATCGCGCTACGCGGCCCGGCAAAAAAATTTTAAAGTCAAATCGATGTCATTACAGGTGTAAGCCTAGTTGTTTCCATTTTTTTGTAATATTTGTTTACCCTATGACCGACACATGGTAGTTCGTCTAGGTTGGTTGATTTGATGCTTAACGTCCACGGTAAACAACTAAGGTCATGTCGGGACGGTCAGTTAACCTAACCACACTATTCCTGGGCAGGCTTAGACCTCCTAAGCGGTTAACCAGTACTAAGTGCACATACTTTCGCCAGTAACTGACAACTGCCCTTCTTGAATCAGCGGAAGGAGAAACGAAAGTATGTGGCCAGACCGGGATTCGAACCCAGGACCTCTGACTTACGAGTCAGGTGCCCTACCGATCGCGCTACGCGGCCCGGCAAAAAAATTTTAAAGTCAAATCGATGTCATTACAGGTGTAAGCCTAGTTGTTTCCATTTTTTTTGTAATATTTGTTTACCCTATGACCGACACATGGTAGTTCGTCTAGATTTTAAGTAAATATACCCGGGGACACTTTTGTTATTCTGATGAATTTAGCCTTTAACAGACCATACCATGTGCCTATGAAATGTCCTTGAGCAAGGCCACCGTAAGGCAACAAGACACGACCATACTGTACCAGCGGCGATCATCACGACTACCGTGCGTTCCATGATTTTTTCAAAAACTTAATGTGAATTTTACCATCAATCTTTTGCTGTTTTAAGCATGTGGCCTTCATCACATTCTACCACACGTATAAAAGAATAACTTTGTCCTCATAATATTAGCCGCGACACGAGAAAACCAACAATGTGGTTGTGCGCCCAGCGCAGACTCAGATCAGCCTGTGCATCCGCCTAGTTTGACCTGACTCTTCGTGAAGTGCTCAAAGGATAGCTAAGGGTCTAAGCTACCAACATGCGGACAGCAAAGGCTCTGATCAGGCTGGGCGGATGCCCAGGCTGATCTGAGTCTTTGCTGGGCGCACTACCACATTGTTGGTTTTGTCGCGTCGCGGCTCATATGTGGTGGACTGGGCCGCTATCTTGTCAGGTCTATCATAGCTAGTCTGTTCTATTTGAAATATTTCAGACACTGTAGGGGTCTAAAACTTTGTATCTTCCAGCAAAATGTTACCGGCAGAGTTGTGTTTGCACAGTGGAGGAGTATACGGCAACAAAAGCAGCTATGCCGCAGGCAAAACGAACACGCATGTTGCATATTTACGTATAGCTTCATTACATGGGCCGATAATGAACGTTACACGTATATTGCAACTTACAAGGATTTGGATGTCATTATTTGCAAATTAAAGTGTGTTTTTTTGCCTTTAACATCGAAATATCATCTTGTGTGCTTTATTGGTGTTGCTGAGTATTGGTCATAGGCTTCAGTAAGAAAAATATTGTTGGTATGATGTAACCTACATATAGGGTAGTAATTTACTTGTTACCCCGGCTGCTCTGTGCGTCAATTATTTTGTAGACATTTATTAGCTCACCTGGCCCGAAGGGCCATAGTGAGCTATTGTCATACCAATGCGTCCGGCGTGCGTCGTGCGTCGTCACGGAATGTGTCCGTCAACACCTAAAAACAAATATTCAAACATCTTCTTCTGTAAAACTACTGGTCCCATGGTTCTCAAATTTCACATGGAGCATGACATGACTCCAGGGTCTCAGAATTGTAAAATTGGGTCAGGTTGAAAATCCAAGATGGCCGCCGTTACAAAAAATAGCAAAAAACAACAAAATAAACTCCTTCTCCAGAACCACTGGGTATATTTGTCTGAATTTTGGCATGGAACATCAATGAAACCTTGGTATTCAAAATTGTAAAAATGAAAAAAATCTGTAGCGGAGTTTTGTCACAGTGACCTACTTTCTGTTTACGAGTGTAATTTTGCTCAAATGCCAATGTCAAAAAACGACATATTCAAACGACTTCAAACAACTTCTTCTCTAAAACCACTGCACCCATGGGTTTCAAATTTCACATGGAGCATGACCAGACTGCAGGGTTTCAAAATTGTAAAATTGGGTAAGGTCAAGAATCCAAGATGGCCGCCGTTACTCAAAATAGCGAAAACAACAAAATCAACTTCTTCTCCAGAACCATTTGGTATATTTGGCCGAAAGTTTGCGTGGAACATTAATGGGACCTTGGAATTAAAAATTGTAAAAATGAAAAAAATCTATAGCGGAATTAGGTCACAGTGACCTACTTAGCGTTTTCAAGACCGATTTTGCTCAAATGTCAGTATCTCAAGAAAACACAATCGATTGTGGTCAGATTTGGTCAGCAATGGTCCTTAAAAGGAATTATTTCAATTTTGTGCCAGTTGACTATCCAAGATGGCCACCATGGGGGCCGTTACTAAAAATAGAACAAACATAAAAATGACAATTACTCAAGAACCCTTGAATGGAATTCGACCAATTTTGTGTCAGAATGTTCCTTGCATGAAGCCATTTCGATTAATTACAATTTGGCTTTCCAAGATGGCCGACATCTGCCGTTACTAAAAATAGCACAATCATAATAATGACAATTACTCAAGAACCCTTGAATGGAATTCGACCAATTTTGTGTCAGAATGTTCCTTGCATGAAGCCGTTTCAATTAATTGCAATTTGGCTTCCAAGATGGCCGACATCTGCCGTTACTAAAAATAGAACAAACATAAAATGACAATTACTCAAGAACCCTTGAATGGAATTGGACCAATTTTGTGTCAGAATGTTCCTTACATGAAGCCATTTCGATTAATTGCAATTTGGCATTCCAAGATGGCCACCACCTGCCATTACTAAAAATAGCACAAAACATGAAAATGACAATATCTCAGTAACCGCTGAATAGATTTTGACGAAATTTGTGTCAAAATGATTTTTGCATTGAGATGTTTCAAAAGTAACTAAATATAGACAAGTCATAATGGCCTTTGTTACTAAAAATAGAAAAATGTGAAAATAAGAAAATCTCAGTGGAATTGGACTAATTTTCTGTCAGAATGATCATTTCAATAAGCTTTTTCGATTTTCTGCATTTTGGCATTCCAAGATGGCCGCCATCTGCCGTTACTAAAATAGCACAAAACATGAAAATGAAAACATCTCATTAACCGCTGAAGCGATTGAAACGAAATTTGTGGCAAAATGATTCTTGCTTTGATGTGTTTCACAAATTAACAAATATTGACCCGTCAAAATGGCCTCTGTTACTTAAAATAGCAAAATTTGAAAATTAGAAAATTACAGTGGAACTGGACCAATTTTGTGTCAAAATGGTCCTTGCATGAAAGCTTTTCAATTTTTTGCATTTTGGCATTCTAAGATGGCCGCCATCTGCCGTTACTAAAAATAGCACAAAACATGAAACTGACAATATCTCAGTAACCCCTGAATGGATTTTGATGAAATTTGTGGCAAAATGATTCTTGCCTTAAGGTGTTTCAAAAGTAAATATATAAAGACCAGACAAGTTGGCCTCTGTTACTAAAAGTAGCAAAATGTGAAATTGAGAAAATCTCTGGAATTGGACCAATTTTGTATCAGAATGGGGACCATTCGGATACAAAAGCCAGGTGGGCGATATCAGGCCCATTTGGGCCTCTTGTAAAATGTGTGAAATCAGTGAACAACGAATACATAAAAATCATGTGAAAACTGAAAATGGCCGCCACTGGTACATGGTTGCCATTGATCTCTAACCATCATTGTCACTGACCGTTGTACTGATTTTGTTACTAGAAACATTTTATGTATGTTAACATGTATGAAACAATGCATGCATGCTTATGAAAATGTATTTGGCTGGTATGCAGATGCTAACCAGAGTCTGTTTGCTGTTTGCATATGCTACTCGATGTCTCATTTTACTGATTGGTTTATTTAGAAAATAAGCCTACCTATGGCATGAGCTACATTATAAACATACCTGAGATGAATGGGGAAACCTTTTAATTTCACGTTTTATCACCGTGTTTGAAGTTCAAATCTGTAATATCAAACAGAAATGCTTTATATAACTACTATGGCAGCGAAAGAATAAATTACATATAGACGAATTACAGCAGCCGGAATTTGGTATTAAAAGAGATGACAAAATTTAAGTATGCACAATTTCCAAAAAATAAGTTTCGTTCAAGATATATCATATTGAAAATTCAAACGCTAAATGGCAAACAGTGTAAATCCAGATTCGGTGGATTATGTATCATAGTCAAAAACGATATCTATGAGAATATAAAGACGTCAAATGATTAGTATGCAACACTTTACTGTTCTATATACAGTATTCTAATAAGACGTTAATGTTTCCCCATTGAACGCATAGGAAGTGGCAGCATTTGAAAATTTATGATAGACGTTGTAAACGTCGAGACGTGCCAATTTCGCGCTTTAACTTCGAATAAAAACATTTGCTTTTGCTGACGTCCTCCTCTAACACAGTCCTTTAGAAAACATTGTAATATATAGAATATAGAGGATCTTACACGAGAGGTAATTTCATATGAACTTTATGAAACGAGCCTTCGGCGAGTTTCATAAATTTCATATGAAATGACCACAAGTGTAAGATTGTTTATCATATGACCCTTTAAAATGGAATTCTAATGCACTTACTTATGTAACGCGACGTCTGATTGGATAGCGTCAAAAATTTGCGACAGTGAATTCTGCGATATACTGTCGGAAACCCGACGTCATTGCGTAACATTGCTTCTCAGTTGACGTCTGGTTTTACGTCGCTGAAAGCGTTTGCTATGGGTGCAAAGTAGCCCACTTTTAAAGGTGAAAATGTGAAAAGTGCATTAGAATGGGGATAACTGTATTGAAAAATGTCATTTGGGGAGGTAAATCGTCGGTTTTATGGTCGGAAATTTCGTTTTACCGCATTTCGTTTTACGGCTCCTCCGCCGTAAAACGAAATTTCCGACCATAAAACCGACGATTTACCTCCCCAAATGACATTTTTGAGTCAGGGTGGCCACAAATTTTTACAAACCAAATTCCCTGATTTTTCCCTGATCAAACTTGATTTTCCCTGATCGAGGGCTTTCAAAGTATCGTTACAGTGCTTTCATTCTGAAGTCATATGATGCAAATATCACCTGCTGATGTATCATTCTGTTGTAATATTATTCTTTTTGCAACAAGAATTCTGGATTTGATCTAAATTATGCTACATAATAAAGTGTTAATTTACTTGAATGGTCAAATATTTATACGGCCTCCAACCTCCCCTTGTAGCCATACCTTCACCTCTAAATAAATGTATAATGATCTAAGGATATGTTTTTTTTTTTTTTTTTTTTTTTTGTGTGTGTGTTTTTTTTTTAAATATGTTTATATATGGTAGACCGTCATAATAATTTTTGTCATCTGCAAGCAAATTTGAAAGGCAATTTGCTTTAATATCTGAACTGATTGATGGCCGTGAAAAATGGGTCCAGCTAACCTTCTAACTTATGTTTATTGTTCATGTAGTACAGAATACTTTCTTGTCAGCCTAAATATGGCTTTACAATTTCAATTTTATACGTGAAATGACTGTCTAGTTTTGTTAAAATCCTTATTCCCAGAAAAATATTTTCATATACTACATTTCAAAAGCTATGTGTGTTTATCAATGTGTTAAAAGCAAGCTAGTAAAACACAATTACCAGTATCAAGCAACTGGAATCTCAAAACATCTAAAACATACAATACTGAAAGAAACCACCAGTAGCCAGATCTGCACAGCTATAAAAAATGATTATCTTTAGGCTTATTAAAACTTGTACAAAAAAATACCCTGACTTTTCCCCGATTTTCAGCCTTTTTTCTAAATTCCCTGATTTTTCCCTGCAGGGATATTTTTTCACCATTTTCCCTGTTTTCCAGAGCTCGTGGCCACCCTGTGAGTACAGTTATCCCCTAATTTTAACACTGGCAAATTGAACGTTATTTCAATAAATAAACGCACTGCTGACATGCATGTTGTCAATGACGCTACGTGTACGCAGCAAAGTGTTATTACACGTGTGGTCATACGATTTTTACGTCACGACGTTATCTACTGAATAACAGCGAAGTCATATGCTAAACTTGCATTTTCATTCTGTATAATTTTAAAATCGAAATAATTTTTTCTTATACATGAATTATCGCTGATTAAGACGTGTTGTCGGGCAGACACGAATATAAACTCACTCCGGCCTGCGGCCGCCGTGAATATTTCTTGATTTCTAACAACATGTGTTAATCAGCGATAATTCACGGGTAAGGAAAATTAATTTCTTAATTATCATATGACGTCGCTGCTGTTCAGTGGATAACGTCGTGTCATAAAAAACGTATGACCACATGTGTAATAACCTTTAGTGCGTACATTTAACGTCAATGACAACGTACGCGTCAACAATGCGTTTTCTCATTGAAATAATGTAACGTAGTTCCATTTGAAGGCGATAAATCCCATTTTAAAGGGTCATATGATACACAGAATCTTACACTCGTAGTCATTTCATATGAAATTTATGAAACTCGCCGAGGGCTCGTGTCATAAATTTCACATGGAATGACTACTCCTGTAAGACCATCTAAGATCAATTTAATATTGGAAGACGTTTTAGACACGCTAGCGAATAGTACGTACTATTGTAAATATTGGCATTAAAAACACTCACTTTTCAGAAGAACTGCCGCCTGAAATCACAAAATAGTCCATGATAAGAAATTTGATTAAAAAAAAAACAAAACAAAAAAAAACAACAACAAAAAAACAATCAAAGCATAAATCGTAACTATAAAATAATCAAACTCAGAATAATAAGCTATGTTTGTTGTTGCTAAATTAAGACAACGATTTCCAATAATGCATCCTCGTAAGAACAGCCACGATGTTAAACATTTATGATCCTCATTCCGCCTAAGGGTCCCGAGCAGCTCAGTAGATTAAGCGCTGGCATACTGATCTAGCGGTCCCGAGTTCGAGCCACGCTGGAGGCGGGAATATTTTAGACCATAAATGAGGCTCCATTGCATATAGCCTTTAATTATCACACGCCAATCGTCCAGATATGACTGAAATACTTTTAAAATCGCAATCCAACTATCCATCCATCTCTCCGCCTGCATTCACGGAATATGAAAGACATAAGCACACACATAATTAAGGAAAAACAAGAAATATCGTTAAAAAAAGATAATCGGCTTAGATTAAATAGAAGTGTGTATTGTCATATGTATGCGTCAGGTACATGTAAGATATCGAATGTGCTGATCAGATTGTACGGATGCACATGTTGATATGCATATTTGTTGGTGGTGCAGGGGTTTCGATTTCGAAAATGCTGTTGAATTTTGATCGGGGTCCGTCTGTATTGCAGATAACAATGAGGACTGGTTGGCTGACCGCCCCATATTTAACCTTAAAAGTGTCGCAGTTCCAGCACAACATCAACAACTAAGCCAGCGACAATTTCTTAATTTCGTCTTCGATTTCTGTGTCGAGTTATTTTGTTGGTTTCATATTTTGCATGAGCGACATAACAGGCGAAATGTTCTTTGGCGAAAAGCGATTTGGACCGAAATCACGACACGGTTTATAGGGAACAGTGAAAAAAAACTGAAAGTAGAAAGAGAAAGCGAAAGTAAGGTACTTACATAAAAATTCCGGGTATATTTATTTTTGCCAAAGAAATACTTGAAATGTAGGTCAATACTAAGGTTATACGGCTAAAGCCGAAAAAGAAGAATAAGAAAGAGGGAAAGTAAGGAAAGAGAAAGGATAAACAAGGCTACAGTATCTTTTAAATGAGGCAGATCAGAAATGTTGGCAAGACAGACTTCACTTAACCAACATAATACCCCAAATGCTTGTAAGTAGTATGTTCGTTCACTTCAAGTCACGAAAGACTATAAAAGAATATATGTATGGACGGCTGTCGTTGTGGACAAGTGTCGTTGTACGTCCTTTTTTCAAGTGTAGATCCAGATAAAACTTGAAGAACTATCTTACCTGATTCTTCGAAGTTTGCAAGGTTTTAGCAACATAATATCAGTCGTAAAGTAAACCTGTCTACAGTTTCAAGAGATGATATATATATATAAGCTTAGGCTTACCATCAAATTCTGATAAGATGAACGTATATAAGTATACTCCTCGCCGAAAGTTTAGCATAATGTTAAAACAAATATAACACGATTATTGGAGATAATAACTATGGAATTCTAACTTTCTGTGGAAGCAAATTTTGTCCATCATAAACACCGATGATTAATCAGCGTAAATAAGCAACTGAGATTTGAACTCGAGTTATCACTGCACAAAGCGAGCACAGACGTACATGTCCAAAAATACATTTTGGGGAGAAAAATGTATTGTTGTTATGCGCTGTGAGTGACCTTTCTTTTACACCAATTAAACGTTTTGCAATGGTAACTGGCGAATACGAAATTACTGCTATTATAATTATAAAAACGAGGCATTACATTTCTTCGAAATTGTGAATTTTTGGGACATTCGTGTTTTGCTCGCTACCTGGAATGCTCATTCAAATCATTTTCAATTTGGTGTTTTTACAATGCTTTAGCACTGATGTTGATGAAAGAATGCATTTTACCCTCATACTGAATGTTAGAACTAAAGTTTTATGATTTCTAATAATCATGGTACATTTACTTTGAAAATCTGCTAAACTTTTGGCGAGGAGTATATTTTTTTGCGAAAGTTTATGAATAATATATCGTTTAAACCAAAGTAAACCTGTCATATTGAGCTCGGGATTTGCCGTGTAATCAGATCAGCCCAAAACAGAGAGCTTTTTGTTTCCTACACGGCGCAGCTAAAGGCAATGTTCAGGAACTAAATTACAAGCAGATCTCACATCTCGCCCTCAAAACCAATAGGGACATAAGTATATACATAAACTAACAACAACTCATGAATGGAAAAAGTCAGGAGGAATTATTCATGCTCTGACCAGACTGCGAAGCGTAGTCTGTTTCTTAACTCCCCAAAAGCAGTTTTATTTTAAAATGGCTCATATACATGTATATGAATTTAGTACTCACACATACGTTTTTTCCAACAGCAGAATATGATAACTGCTAACGTTATTATTACAACCGCTGTTACTACTACGGATACTGCTATAGCTATATCTAGGTCTTTCCGAGTATACTCATCTTCAGATAAATCTGCAAAATAAACAACAAAAACAAACAGGCATTTTTTAAATTCCAGACAACAGCAAAATTCAGTGTAGCGCAAATATTATTGAAGCCAACGTACATTTTTGTTCTTAAAGTTGGAGTCCTAATAACAGAAAAATTAATCCAATAGCGAAATCTTTATATTTTGTTATGAAGCGGATACTGTCAAACTGTCAATAATTGTATACTGAACTGTTTTCTTCACTTACATCTGAAGTATTCTTAATTATAAGGTATATATGAACGAAATAGAGACCTGATAACCCAATCAAAAATTCAGTCCCAATCTGTATTTACTGACACTTAAAGTTTATGCAAATTGAACTTGAAGTCCGGCCCATTTTTTTCTTTTCTAGAGATTTATTTTCATAATGTAATTTTGATACCACTAATAATTATAACCATATTCTGATGCAAAAATATTATAATTTTTTATATGATTATGTAACTTGCATTCTATCTATTTCAGGAGAAGAAATTATGAAAAAATAATAATATGTAGACTTATTTATCGTTTTGAAAATCTGAATAACTCAAATGACGTCATAAAACAAAATTATAAATTGCATATTTTCAGCTTATTAAAATCTAAATTCCTTATAACTTTTTAACCCTTTTTGATTTTCCCTTGCAGTTTTCGACTTGGTTTAGATAAAACAATACAAGTTATTTCCTGTGATTACAATGCAGGTGAAAAAGGTTCAAAAGCCCTTACAATGCTTTTGGCATTACAGAGAATACTTAATTTGTATCCTTTGAGATCGGAGGATATATTCTGAGGAATAAGATACTTCTTATTGGTCGACTCATTCTAGATCAGCACGTTTTCATCTGTAGGACCTCAGTCTTTGAATCGACTGTCTTATTAAAATTAAGAGATAACTGTACGTTTCCTGTGGTTTTCGTCAATAGATCATGTCAGGCTGACTGATGAGGCTTCAGTAGTCGAAACTTCGAAGTATGGCCCATTTTCCTTCTTTCAAAATTTGTGTTCTCTGCTATTGAAGGGACTCTTTTAGATTTTAACTTGGCGACCATTTCCTACTATAATCTGGCATACACACGCAAGCAAACACTCCTTTTAGCAAGAAGTTTCACCACAAGATGATTGAAATGACAGACATTTGAGCCGCGACACGAGAAAACCAACAAAGTGGTTGTGCACCAAGCGCAGGCTCAGATCAGCCTGGGCATCCGCCCAGTCTGATCAGACTCTTCCCTTAGCGCTTAAAGAAGGTAAGGGTCTAAGCTACCTCCATGCGGACAGCGAAGACTCTGATCAGACTGGGCGGATGCCCAGGCGGATCTGAGTCTTAGCTGGGCGCACAACCACTTTGTTGGTTTACTCGTATTGCGGCTCAATTTTATCTCTTGGCGATATATATCTCAAAGACAAGAGCCCCAGCAGCTCAGTGGATAAAGCGCTGGCCTACAAAGCTACCGTCCCGGGTTCAATTCCTGCTGGAGGCTGAAACCTTGTCTATCGTAAATGCAGGATTCCATTGCATACAGCCTTTCATTATCACCCTCCCATCGTCCTGATTTGACTGAAATACTGCTGAAAAGGACGTGAAATCGCAAGTCATCCATCCATCTATTACGTACCTCTAGTTCTAATTGTGTGTATGCCTGTGTAACGCTCAGAGCCGTATTTGTTTACTACTTTTATTCTAACTTCATACAACGTATTGTATTTCAAGTTTTTAAGAACAGTGTCACCACTAGTTTGGCTGTCTGTAGGCATGGCAACCTGCAAACAGAGGGTGAAGGGTTGGATTAGTAGAAACACAGCCTTTGAAGAAAAACCTGTGAAATTCCTATGTACAGGTCAACTATTATGCATATGAGGAGTTAAAATTTCGTTATGCCCAAATAGCTTATCGCATATCGACGTCCATTAGCTTCAGATCCGATAATCGCCAACAAATAAAGATGTTTGTGTCATATTTTAATGCCTAGCTCACATCAAGACCGACGGTCAGGCGAACGAAATTTTAGATGTTGCACGGCCAACTGAGACAGCCAGGCACGACTGAATCGGGCAACATGGAGCGCTCACATCAACAAGAGGGCCATGATGGCCCTGGATCGCTCACCTGAGTATCCTGTGAACTTAACCTCAGAGACATCCATATGACTGACAGAGTTTCACAAAGATTAAATGGAAAATGACCCCTTATTTTTGTACCTCAGGTTTTTATAAGATTTAACCTAATGACCTAGATTTTGACTCTACATGACCCAGTTCCAAACCTGGTCTAGATTTCTTGGATATGAACATTCTGACAAAGTTATCAAAACTGTGCCCTCTAGAGTGTACACAATGTTTTTCTAAGGTTTAACCTAGTAACCTACTTTTTGACCCAACATGACCAAGTTGCACCCTTGGTCCAGATTCGTTGGAGACAAACATTCTGACAAAGTCTCATGAAGATTAGAACAAAACTGTGTCCTCAAAAGCGTTCACACTGTTTTTCTAAGAACTGACCTAGTGACCTAGTTTTTGACCTGACATGGCCCAGTTTCAAATCTGGTATAAATTTCATGAAAGTAAACATTCTGACAATGTTTCACATAAATAGGATCATAACTGTGCCCTCTAGAGTGTACATGAGGTTTTTCTAATATTTGACCTAGTGACCTAGTTTTTGATCCCACAAGACTCAGATCCAAATTTGGCCTAGATTTTATACAAATAAACATTCTGACAAAGTTTCATGAAGATTGGATCATAACTGTGCCCTCTAGAGTGTGCACAAGGTTTTTCTAAGATTTGACCCAGTGACCTAGTTTTTGACCCCACATGACCCAGTTTCAAAGATGGTCTAGATTTCATTAAGATGAACATTCTGACAAAGTTTCATGATGATTGGATCATAACTGTGCCCTCTGTGTTATTCTAAGATTTATTTCTATTTTTAATTCTGGCGGCCATTTTGTTCAGCGGAGCGGAACCGTTTGAGCAATTTTTGTTCAGAGCCATGATTAAAACATTTCTGTGAAATTTTTTTGAAATCGAGCCATTGGCTTTAGAAACGAAGATGTTTAAAGCTTTTTTCTATTTTTAGCTCTGGTGGCCATGGTGGCCATATTGTTCAGCGGGGCAGAACCGTTTGAGCAATTTTGGTAGAGGGTCTCCTAAGGAACATTTCTGTGAAATTATTTCAAAATCGGCCCAGCAGTTTTGGAGAAGAAGTCGTTTAAAGGTTTTTCTATTTTTAGCTCTGGCGGCCATATTGTTCAGCGGAGCGAAACCGTTTGCGCAATTTTGGTAGAGGGTCTCCTACAGAACATTTCTGTGAAATTATTTTAAAATCGGCCCAGCAGTTTTGGAGGAGAAGTCATTTAAAGGTTTTTCTATTTTTAGCTCTGGCGGCTATATTGTTCAGCGGAGCGGAACCGTTTGAGCAATTTTGGTAGAGGGTCACCTGAGAAACATTTCTGTGAAATTATTTCAAAATCTGCCCAGCAGTTTTGGAGAAGAAGTCGTTTAAAGGTTTTTCTATTTTTAGCTCTGGCGGCCATATTGTTTAGCGGAGCGGAACCGTTTGAGCAATTTTGGTAGAGGGTCTCCTTAGAAACATTGCCGTGAAATTATTTCAAAATCGGCCCAGCAGTTTTGTAGGAGAAGTCGTTTAAAGGTTTTTCTATTTTTAGCTCTGGCGGCTATATTGTTCAGCGGAGCGGAACCGTTTGAGCAATTTTGGTAGAGGGTCACCTGAAAAACATTTCTGTGAAATTATTTCAAAATCTGTCCAGCAGTTTTGGAGAAGAAGTCGTTTAAAGGTTTTTCTATTTTTAGCTCTGGCGGCCATATTGTTCAGCGGAGCGGAACCATTTGAGCAATTTTGGTAGAGAGTCCCCCAAGGAACATTTCTGTGAAATTATTTCGAAATCCGGCTAGCAGTTTTGGAGAAGAAGTCGTTTAAAGCAAAAGTTGACGCCGGACGACGGACGACGGACGCCGGACGACGGACGACCGACAAAGACCGATCACAATACCTCACCTTGAGCACTTCGTGCTCAGGTGAGCTAAAAATATTCAGCACCTATCACATGCGGCGGAAGGTTAGCTTTGACGCTGGTCGACAATCGCCCTATCATCGGCCGACTGTCTTGCAATGTCGGGCGACATAAAATAGAGTTAGGCAACGATCTAACGACAGTCAAGCGATTGTCGCCAGATCGTCGACCGATTGTCATCTAGGTGCCCAGTATATCTAGCCTGACGTATTGTAGAAATGGTCATTTTGTTAGAGCCATAGTGAAATGGTGTTATTTGCCACACGGAACGCTGAAGCTCAAGTGATCTTCATCTTGAGCCCAGTTTCCAGAAGTTGTCTGTACCCATCCTAAGCTATCTTCGGACAGTCTTTCTGGAGTATCTCTAGGAACATATCCAGCAACATCTTTAGAAAGCGCTTGAAATCACCACGGGCCCCTATCATTAGCTCGGCCATAACTGACTCATATTAGCCTAGCAGCTGGCGCCTCTGGATCCACGGTTTAACCTAACATGAACGACGGTGTATTCTCTTCGCTGAGCGTTTGACCGAGAAGCATCATGTCCTGCCTCTGACGCACTATCTGAAGACTAGCACGCAGATGCTGTTTGTTGACTTGCCGATTGAACAAAAGCCAAAATCGGCCGACTATCGCCTGACCATCGACCGATACGCCCTATTTTCCCTCCCTTACGGTCGGTTGTTAGTCGGTTTGGTGGTTGTGAGCAAGGCATTAGCCATATTTTTGTTTACGAAGTGGCTATTGCCAGTCATCTGGAAATAGCGATTTTAACGTAAAATAGCTATTGCCAGTTAATTTATGTTTTGGTCCAAGAAGTGCAAATTCTACTCAGCAAGCTTCCTTATGCGAGTTTTTTGTTTCACTCTGATTTATGCAATACGTATGTATACAGCTCAATCTAAACAAGCTGCACTGAATAGCTTTACGCTTTTCTATTCTGTTTATTTAACAGCTGGTAAATCAAAGACAGGTTTTAGTGACGGCCACGTTTGTATTTGTAACCATAGTTACTTTCAAAGGACAAAATATCCAATCAAATTGTCAATTATCTTCAATGACAGTTTGACCGGTGTAACGAAACGCAGACCATTCTGCATCGGCAGATGAAGACAGTTTCTTCAAATAGATATACGAGGAGCGATCGAAAAGTTCGGATCCTCAGATATTTGTAGTAAATCTGCGCATGCGTGCTTAACACGAATATAATTAGTTAGCATTTACTAGCTTTCGATGGAAGTTTCAAAAATATTTGGCAAAAGTTTCCTTTTTCTACAGCACCTTAAGCACAAGAGGGATGGCATGTTTTTAAAATAACATTTAAAATCTATTTGTCTTGCCTTACTTTGAAAAATCATTCTTCACATTCTACAAGATTTAGACGGTTCTTGTTGTAGTATATGAAAATGTGATGATTGGTCAATACATGTAGTTTGATAGAAACGCAAAATATTTTGGCATCTGGTAGCTTTACCGTAAACCCTTATATATTGCAACCCTGAAATTTAGAGACCCATATCCTACTTTCGTGTTTGTTAGGAACATAGTGAGCAAAATCAAACAATGTTTACACACATATAAACATTGACATCTAACATGATTTTTCTCATAAAGATATCCGCTTCTGTGCACACAGAGCATGCGACTCCGATTGTGCACTGTCTGCAGAAACTCTCAAAACAGACATTTTCTGAAAATCAAAATTTTGCTTTCAGTTCTGAAATGGAATAAATTTATGTTAGCATATATCATCAATTACTGGGATGCTGTATGACATATGTTTGCAAAAAAAAAAAAAAAAAAAGAAAAAAAAAAAAAAAAAATGTTTGACTCTGCTAATGTTATGATCGGTCAGAGTTATACAGTGCACGCATTAAAAAGGTGAAGTGTTACACATGTATCCAATTGATATTTAAGATAAATTCCCGAAATTTGGTGATTGTTGATCTGTAGAATGGCTGTTTAAAATTAACAACTCAAATTCGTTCTAAATAGTTTCAAAACATGGTTGGGCTTAGAACTTTTCTATCGCCTTCGTAGTCACTGGCAAGTTAAAATATTCTTCCAGGATAAAAAGGGAGGTGTTTATGAGGATAGATTTCTTTTTTTCTCCATAATAACACACGTTGTGACTCATCATAAGAAAAGCCTTACTAAAGAGTTCTAACGAATGCCACAACGAATGATTTTACGGCTAATAAATAAATCTTATAATTATCATCCAAACCCACATTTCTTTTATAAAAAATTGAGGTCCAATTGTGGAAAAAAAAACTAACGATGTCGTTAGCTAATGAGACCTTAAATTTGTAAACGTATTGTATGCAAAACACCGTCATTTCTTGCCGAAAAATGTAAGGAACTTTTGCAGTAAAAACGTTCCTCACATTTTTCAGCAAAAATGAGCAAAATTGATTTTATGCTTTCTAGAAGACGTAACGAATTAAAGAATCACAGACTCATGACTTTTGTACGCCGCGTAACGATGCTTTGAACTACTGGGACTGGAACTTAAATTTTGATTTATGATTACCTTGGTTCAATAAATTAAATGTACAGGTACCTACCTGATACCAGAGTCCAGGAGTGTCCTCTGACTTCCGGTATTGCAGGAAGTAGCTCTGTGATATTCTAGGTTTTGTCTCTGGTAGAGAGAACACGACAGAAACGGACTCAGAATCGCTGTTATCAATGTGGAACTGAACCGGAAGTTCAGGACTTTCTGCAAAAAAAAAAAAAAAAAAAAAAATAAAAATCAAATTTTCAGACTATTTAAACTTCAACCCGAGGAACGCAAACATGTTTCGACCCCGAGTGCATTTTCTCTATGGTCTATCCCTACACCTTAATATCTAAGTTTACACCGCCATGTTTGCCCGTCTTTTCGTAGAGGGAGACAACTTCTGTGACTTCCTGTTTGCTACTCTGAATAACAAAATTCCGGCTTCCAAACTGAACCAACTTTTAAGGTAAATAACTGCTCCTAATATAATAAATTCAACCTTTAAAGGAAAGTATTAGCTCCTAGAGAATTTTTTTTTCAATGACCCTAATTGAGAAAGGCAAAGTAAAAACGATAGATTTGCTTCCACTGAAAGTTTATCTATGTACCAAAAAGTCTTACCAGTTATAAGAACTTCGACCTCTTTCTCATCTGTAAAACCATCTTTGTTCGTTGCTATGCATTTGTATTTTCCGGAGTTGTTATACCCAATGTCATTTAATAACAAAGAAAATTCATTCCTACAAAACAGAATATAAAACATGTTAAGTTCCACCAAAACCAAAGTAATAGGCCCATTGGTAAACAGGAGCGACTCAGATGAACATTTTATTCACACACACTGCTCCTTCAGAAGCAAAAACTGTAGGAGGAGTTGCACACACAAAGTATGTACCCAAAAGGTATTCTGACGCTGAAAAATGACTTAGTTTGCAAAGCAAAAAAAGTGACAAAAATTATCTGAGAACAACTCCGAAGTCACATGCACATCTACAGACCACGAAAAAGAAGCCTGCATAGTTTCAGAATAATTCATGAAATACTGTAAGTCGGAGTTATGCACACAAGGTAAGTACTAAATTGGTTTTCTGATGCTGAAAATGACTAGGTTCGCACCAGGAAAAGTTGTAAAAAAAACTATCCGACCATAACATTCAAGTCACATGCATATCTACAGACCATGAGAAAGAAGCCTGTGAAGTTTCAGAATGATTCATGAAATATTTTAGGAGGAGTTGCGCACACAAGGTACATACTGTCAAGGAGCGACAGAATTACGTAACCACGAAACTACGGAACCATGGAAAGTCGAATACTATGTCACCTCGCTTTTTTTCGACGCGACAAAACTAACGAAGTCACAAATTACGGAACCACGGAAAGCCGAATAAGTATATGTCCACTCGCTTTTCTTAAAAAAAAAATAAAAAAAAAACACACACACAAAAAACTATCAAAGTCGCATGTGCGCCCAGCGAAGACTCAGATCAGCCCCGGCAGCCGGCCAGTCTAAACAGAGTCTTAGCTGTCCGCAAAGAGCTACATGTATCTTAGACCTTTAGTTACCTTTTAAGCGCACAGCCAAGACTTTGATCAGACTGAGTGGTTTCCGAGGCTGGTCTGAGTTTTTTTGTCGCTGGGCGCACGTGCCACGTTGTTTGTTTTGTCCTGTTGCGGTTCAATTATGTACAATTTATAAAGGTTTACCAAAATTCAACTGTATTAATCTATTTCATTCATTCTTATGCGAGGCAGAGGCTACTTTGCAGGTGAGGCTATTCCGAGACAGAAAATACTTTGCAGGTGAGGCTATTCGAGACAGAGAATACTTTGCAGGTGAGGCTATTCGAGACAGAGAAAACTTTGCAGGTGAGCCTATTCCGAGACAGAGAAAACTTTGCAGGTGAGCCTATTCCGAGACAGAGAAAACTTTGCACACTGTAAAAAAAATACTGTAGATTTTACGGTAGAATAACTGGAAACCGGCTGCCAGTCCTTTTACCGTTATTTTTATGGGTTTTTGCCTGTAAGACATTGTTGGAAATCACGAAATGGAAGTTTTATGTTAACTTGGCGCACTCGAAAATAACTTTGTATTGTTGAGGGGCTATCTAACCAAAACGACATCTGCTCTTTTCTGTCCCACTCTGCTTGATGATTCCTGCAACTTTTACGGGCGTCCGTAAAAATAAAGGTAAAAGGACTGGCAGCTGGTTGCCAGTTATTTTACCGTAAAATCTACCGTTCATTTTTGCAGTGCAGGTGAGGCTATTCGAGACAGAGAATACTTTGCAGGTGAGGCTGTTCGAGACAGAGAATACTTTGCAGGTGAGGCTATTCGAGACAGAGAATACTTTGCAGGTGAGGCAATTCGATACAGAGAATACTTTGCAGGTGAGGCTATTTATATGTATCTTTTTCCGTCTTGTTAAGCTGCTAAAGCTTGATGGGCTTTCAAAAACGAACTGCGCTTGTCCTGTAAATAACATGGACACAATTCACGGAGCTTACAACCCTCCCCCTGCCCCTCCTCTCAAACCCCTGATTATATATTCATGGAGTTTTTGTGAAGTTTTATAAAGCTGGTAAATCAAGAACATTTTCAATGACGAAACTGTCGAGAGAAGCTTGCAGCGAAGCCTAGCGATGAAATAGTAGTTTAATTTTACCAGTGTTTACCAGTGTTAGAGCAATGGGACCTATAACACGAATCAGCACCAAAAATAACAGTGACCTCATTTTGTTAGTCCTAGACAGGTTTTAGTCAAAGAATGACTACATAATTTGAGCCGCGACACGACAAAACCAACAAAGTGGCATGTGCGCCCAGTGAAGACTCAAATAAGTCTTCGCTGTCCGTATAAAGCTAGCTAGACCCTTATTTACTCTTTGAGCGCAAATAGAAGACTCTGATCAGAATGGGCGGATGCCCAGGCTGATCTGAATCTTATCATGGCGCACGTGCCAATTTGTTGGTTTTTGTCGTATCGCGGCACAACTGTTTTAGGGCTATCTAATAATTTCTGGACGAACTGCACACGTTCTGAGTGCATGAGCACGGAAACTACAAATGCCTCTTATGGCAATAATAATAGTAAACTGTTCTCTACCGCTCTGTCGTGCCTGTCCCGGCTGCCAGTGATGTATTGTCTCCGTCTTTGTACCAAGTAAAATTCGACGGTGGTTTGCTCCATGCAGAACAGCGAAGAGCTGCATTGTCGTGCTCAGCAAATCGTATAACGGCATCCTCGGGATCTGTGATCTTTGGTGGATCTGTTCAGAGTAAATAATAATTACCATTGTTATATACCTAATGAGACTTTACTATATAGAAAACAGCCGTGTTGTAATTGACAGCATTTTACGTTGGTTTCCTTTTATTCTTAATTGTCGCAATGCGACAGAATCGCTGACACAGGGTTTCAACACTGTTAAAACACGGGTGCGCCAGGGCTTACCATTAAAGCCTGCTTTCGTAGTCAAAGAAGGTATATAACAATGACGATAAAACATTCTTTTCCTGTGTTTTAACGTTTGCCCAAGCCCTCGTGTATTAACATGTCGCAGCCCTCATCGCTACACTCGGGCTTGGCAAACGTTAAAACACGGAAAAGAATGTTTTATCTTTTTATTAAAAACCTACATGTAAATAGATGTATTGACATTAAATGCTTAAAAAGTGTAAACCATTATCAGATTTCTCCAAGAAGCAGGTTGTTTGACATTGATTTGTATGTGTTTATCTAAAAACGACAGGCGTCTAAAACGCGTAGTCTTGAACGATCTTTAAGCTACGAGTACATTTTTTGATCCACTGGAAAAAAAATATGCAGTGCCTTGGAACAACAAGAGTGCCCAAGCGGGACAATCTGCGCCCGTTTGATATGGCAAAAAAATATTAAAAGGATCGGGACTGCTGATTTTCATGGCATTTCATAAATGAGCCGTGACACGACGAAACAAACAATGTGGCATGAGCGCCCAGAGAAGGCTCAGATCAGCCTGGGCATACGCTCAGTCTGATCAGAGTCTTCGTTGTCCGCATGGTGCTAGCTTAGACCCTTAGCTACCCTTTTAGTGCAAAGCAAAGACTTTGATCAGACTGGGCGGATACCCATGCTGATCTGAGTCTTCGCTAGGCGCATATACCATTTTGTTGGTTTTCTCGTGTCGCGGTTCATATGGATATTCAAAATCTTCCATTATTCACGAATTTCTAACTCCTAGGCCCTGCTATTCTTAAGCCTCATAGTTTAGCCCCTCCGATAGCTTCGTCACCCAATGAACCTCGAAATGTAAAGCTTCAAGTCTTAAATACTCAGGTCGGACCAATACCATTCATAAATGGTATCTTCCATACACTGATTGCTCTGTTGACGTATCATGGCACGTTAGGATAGGGCCTGTTTACACTGGTATCATGGGGGTAATACCAATTTGGCTACTTGTGCTTTCGACGAGTCTGTACTATATAAAGTGGCTTTTGACCGAGAATACGATCGTAAGCATTACCACTAACGGTAAATGGTACTACTGTCAATAGCTGTGGACCGAGCTGATACTGCTGTCGACTGTCTCGGTCGACAGCCACTTTTGCATGTATGGTAATTGACTGACTCGGTCGAAAGCATAGGTAGCCAAATGGGTATTACCCCCGTGGGTATGCATAAGATGTTTTCTATACTCACAGTCTATATCAAGAGTGACCGTCGCTGTAACTTCTTTCAGCCAATCAACTTGCAGGAGAGAGTAACACGTTATTTCATGTCCGTCCATATATCTAGAAATCTCAAGAGTGAGACCTTGTGATGCTGTCTGACCGTTATTTTCCCCGGGAGCATAAGTTACTTCCCCATCACTTTCTAGTCTCTATAAGGTAAATGAAAAGCTATCTTCAGTCTGTACTCATTTAGAACACTAAATAGTCGTATCATTATACATGTGTCACTGATATTCTAGCAGGCATACATGTATACAGTTGAATCATCATTGATTACACGTTGATTCAACGTAGATTTAATGATGATTCAACGTTCAGTGCCCAGTGGAATACTTATTGAACACAAAAAAGTATGCTCTTACTAAGCAGTCTGTTTCCTATGCTCCCTAATACAGCTGCCATGTTCACAGTATCCAAACGCACTGTACCATCTCTTCCGGTTTTCATAGCGTCGAATCGAGAGTACAAACATTCGCTTATAACCAGTAGTCGGAAATCATTGTGTTTTGAGATTTTATCCGGAAACAGCTACGTCATTTATGCTTATTCAGCTTTAGAAATGTAAAGAGGTAAGTTAAATATAATTTGCTCTTCGGTCTTTTACGTCATTGCCCTGTAAAATGTCCTGTATGGGTGGATAGTAAATGTTGTATTCAAATTGCCCTTGGCATGATTCTAAAACCATTTTGAGCCTTTTCTTACATGTTTTATAAAGATCTTTAAAACAAACGGAAGGCGTTATCAGTCTACAGTTTGTTAGTTTTGATAATAGGATGATTGCTAGGTTTTGCACGACACGAACTCGTGTTAAATAATGCTGTTCGGAATAAAATTTCTGTGACGGCCACGAGTTTTTCATTGTACAGGATAATAAAGTAAAAGACCTAAGAGCAAATCATATTAAACTTACCTCTTTACATTTTCGAAGCTGAATAACTATAAATGACGCAGCAGATTCCGGATAAAATCTCAAAACATAATGATTTCCGACTACTGGTTATAAGCGAATTTAGTACTCTCGATTCAACGCTATGAAAACCGGAAGATGTGGTACAGTGCGTTCGGATACTGTGATGTTGGTTTAAAACAATGTTTATTGAAATATAAAACTTGTATGTTCATGTTGTATATTGCACTGTCAGACGTACTGCAGGGTACCGGAAATCCGAGGTGTTCAGAATACTCTATAAAAATGCCGTATAAACAAAAATAGCAATGCACTATTGTCATGGCAGATCTGCTAGGAAGTTTATACTGTAAAACACCTACTATTTGCGGTATCAAAATTTCGTAGTTCAATGAAAATGACATATTGGCGCATACTAATTTTTGCGGTCAAGATATATCATGGTTCAAGACAATAATGAAAATTTATGGGAATTTGTGACAGTTTTTCTCACTTTTTCATTAACTGTACATTGTGGCATCTATTCGAATCGCCTCATCGAGGCGATTCTAATGGGCTGCCACAATGTATAGTTAAATGGAATGGTATAAAAAATCTCAAATAATCATCAGGTACTACTTTATATCTAAACCTTTGTTATGCTGTTCGTAAATCAAATATAAGAGCGCTATTTACGTTTGCCGCCAATATCGCCAAAAATCAGTAACCGCCAATATAAGTGTTTTACAGTACTTTGCTATCATTCTTTAGTTAAGCTTACTAGGTTAAAATGGGGCTTAACTATGAAACAAGAGTACCAATGGTCCTGTAGCTCACCTTAGCTCCTACTGTCAAAAGACACATTTTGTCAGACAGATTTTCTAAGATTTGAAGTAGTGACCTAATTTTTGACCTACACCGCTTTCATCAGAATAGCGCTGCTACTTACTCCTAGGGCTTCTACGTGTACACGGATAAACGGTAACGGTTCGTGTACCTGTGGTAAACGTTTACAAAATTTACATATCGTTTAACCGAACTTGAACACATGGTACACCGTCACGAAGTGAAATATCTAAGAGTCGTCAGTAGTAGTCTATCGTCAGTAGTAGTCTATTTTTATGTACTTGACGGCGCCCTCGGAAACATCTAAATCTTTATACTCTACATTCTGCGTATTCTTCTGCAAACCAATATCAAGTACATATTATATGAGGATATTGTTTCATCATAATCCGCAACTAGTTTTAGACGTTGCTGATCAAAGGCAAAGAAAACTTTGCGGACATCACATGCGGTGTAACTGAAAAATTCAGCCTACCTGTTTGTTACAGAATAAGCTTACCGGGAAGGTGAGATAATTGCACTGACGGTAAAAATAGTCCCTGTGACCTTGACCTTAGCCCTAGAATGCTGAAATGAGAACTTGTCAAAGATAATGTCATACTAAACATTTGTGCGCAGTTAAACTAAAATTGGTCCATAAATGAGGGCACCAGAGCCATGACAAAGTTTTTCTAAAAATAGCCACTGTGACCTTGACCTTAGAATGCTAAAAAGCAAACATGTTCAAGATATTGTTATACTAAACATTTGTGTGAAGTTAAATCAAAATCGGTCCATAAATGAAGTCGCAAGAGCGATGACAA
This sequence comes from Ctena decussata, assembly GCA_963989385.1. Taxonomy (NCBI): domain Eukaryota; kingdom Metazoa; phylum Mollusca; class Bivalvia; order Lucinida; family Lucinidae; genus Ctena; species Ctena decussata. The sequence goes on from OZ022504.1 coordinate 66,185,292, forward strand.
AGGTTTTCTAAAAATAGCAACTGTGACCTTGACCATAGAACGCTGAAACGCGAACTTGTTCAAGATATTGTCATACTAAACATTTGTGTAATCGGTCCATAAATGAAGTTGCCAGAGCGATGACAAAGTTGTTTTAAAAATAGCAACTGTGACCTTGAACTTGACCTTAGAGTGCTGAAATGCAAACTTGTTCAGGATACTGTCATACTAAACATTTGTGTGAAGTTAAATCAAAATCTGTCCGTAAATGAAGGCCCTAGAGCCAAAAATAGCCACTGTGACCTTGACTCAGAACACTGAAATGCAAACTTGCCCAAATTATTGCCATACTTCTCTCTTGTGTGAAGTTAAATTGAAATTGGTCCATAAATGAAGGCACTAAAGCGATGACAACGTTTTTCTAAAAATAGCCACTGTGACATTGACATTGACCTTAGGACACTGAAACCCAAGCTTGTTCAAGATATTGTCATACTAAACATTTGTGTGAAGTTTTAATCAAAATCAGTCCATAAATGAAGGTACTAGAGGGATGACAATATTTTCTAAAAATAACCACTGTGACCTTGAGCTTGACTCCAGAACGCTGAAAAGCAAACTTGTCCAAGATATTGCCATACTAATCACTTGTGTGAAATTAAATTGAGTTCGGTCCACAAATGAATGTGCTTGAGCGATGACAAAGCTTTTCTAAAAATGGCTACTTTGACCTTGACCTAAGGATGCTGAAATGCAAACTTATTCAAGATATTGTCATACTAAACATTTGTGTGAAGTTAAATCAAAATCGGTCCATAAATGAAGTCGCAAGAGCGATGACAAAGGTTTTCTAAAAATAGCAACTGTGACCTTGACCATAGAACGCTGAAACGCGAACTTGTTCAAGATATTGTCATACTAAACATTTGTGTAATCGGTCCATAAATGAAGTTGCCAGAGCGATGACAAAGTTGTTTTAAAAATAGCAACTGTGACCTTGAACTTGACCTTAGAGTGCTGAAATGCAAACTTGTTCAGGATACTGTCATACTAAACATTTGTGTGAAGTTAAATCAAAATCTGTCCGTAAATGAAGGCCCTAGAGCCAAAAATAGCCACTGTGACCTTGACCTTGACTCAGAACACTGAAATGCAAACTTGCCCAAATTATTGCCATACTTCTCTCTTGTGTGAAGTTAAATTGAAATTGGTCCATAAATGAAGGCACTAAAGCGATGACAACGTTTTTCTAAAAATAGCCACTGTGACATTGACATTGACCTTAGGACACTGAAACCCAAGCTTGTTCAAGATATTGTCATACTAAACATTTGTGTGAAGTTTTAATCAAAATCAGTCCATAAATGAAGGTACTAGAGGGATGACAATATTTTCTAAAAATAACCACTGTGACCTTGACCTTGACTCCAGAACGCTGAAAAGCAAATTTGTCCAAGATATTGCCATACTAATCACTTGTGTGAAATTAAATTGAGTTCGGTCCACAAATGAATGTGCTTGAGCGATGACAAAGCTTTTCTAAAAATGGCTACTGTGACCTTGACCTAAGGATGCTGAAATGCAAACTTATTCAAGATATTGTCATACTAAACATTTGTGTGAAGTTTTAGTCAAAATCAGTCCATAAATGAAGGTGCTAGAGCGATGACAAAGTTTTTCTAAAAATAGTCTCTGTGACCTTGACGTTGACCCCAGAATGCTGAAACCCGAACTTGTCCAAGATATTGTCATACTAATCACTTGAATGTGTGAAATTAAATCGAATTTGGTCCACAAATCAAGGCGCTAGAGCGATGACAGTCTATGGGAAAATATTTTATTACTCAGGGGCGAGTAACTCTGAAAAGAATGATCCAACCTGGCCCAATTTCGAACTGGTCCAAGATGTTTTGGCTGTCCTTAAATACTGCAACTTACAAGAAGTTGCGATAAAAAATGAAGAAGCTAGAGCCCGGACAACATTTTCCCCATTATAAAAGTAAAAAGTATGCAAAGACCAGGAACTGAAACAATCAAAATCCAAATCCAGCCCTCAAACGATAGTTGGAAACAACTAAGATTACAAATAATCAAGATACAGAGAACATATGGCCAACCGAGTGAGCAGCTTGTTCCCAAAAGGTGGCCACTCAGCAACCCAAACCGAACCAAAAATAATAAGAACATACATAAGGTAAAACATCACAGAAACTCTGACACCAAAAACAGGAAACAGAGAACCACAACAGAACTACCGCCTTGGAACGGTCAGTAATGAATCACTGGGGGGCTTAAATCGATTTTACAGGCCCAACCTCACCCTCAGTTTCTGAAGTGGTACAAAACATTTAGTTGGTTGTTCGGTTCGCATGATAACCCTCTAACTCGTCAATGAATCATCACGCTAAATACATAAGTCTAATTAGTCTATGGGAAAATATTTTATCGCTCAAGGGCAAGTAACTCTGAAAAGAATGATCCAACCTGGCCCAAATTCGAACTGGTCAGAGATGTTTTGACTGTCCTGTCCTGGATACCTGCAAGTTACAAGAATGTGCGATCCAAATGAAGAAGCTAGGGCCCGGACAACATTTTCCCCATTATATATTTCATCGCTGAAGGGCAAGTAACTCTGAAAAGAATGATCCAACCTAGCTCAAATTCGAACTGGTCCGAGATGTTTAGCTGTCGTCAATTCCTGCAACTTACAAGAACTTGCGATCAAAAATGATGAAGCTAGGGCCCGGACAACATTTTCCCCATTATAAGTCTATGGGAAAATATTTTATCGCTCAAGGGCAAGTAACTCTGAAAAGAATGATCCAACCTGACCCAAATTCGAACTGGTCCGAGATGTTTTGACTGTCCTGGATACCTGCAAGTTACAAGAAGTTGCGATCAAAAATGAAGAAGCTAGGGCCCGGACAACATTTTCCCCATTCTATACTTTATCGCTCAAGGGCAAGTAACTCTGAAAAGAATTATTCAACCTGGCTCAAATTCGAACTGGTCCGAGATGTTTTGGCTGTCCTGGATACCTGCAAGTTACAAGAAGTTGCGATCAAAAATGAAGAAGCTATGGCCCGGACAACATTTTCCCCATTATATATTTTATCGCTCAAGGGCAAGTAACTCTGAAAAGATTGATTCAACCTGGCTCAATTTCGAACTGGTCCAAGATGTTTTGGCTGATCTCAATTTCTGCAACTTACAAGAAGTTGCGATAAAAAATGAAGAAGCTAGAGCCCGGACAACATTTTCCCCATTATAAGTCTATGGGAAAATATTTTATCGCTCAAGGGCAAGTAACTTTGTAAAGAATAGTCCAACCTGGCCCAAATTCAAACTGGTCCGAGATGGTTTGACTGTCCTGGATATCTGCAAGTTACACGAAGTTGCGATCAGAAATGAAGAAGCTAGGGCCCGGACAACAGTTTCTCCATTATAAGTTTTTGGGACATTTTTGTTGCCATGGTAACCACAGTTTTAAACCAATCTGTACCAAAACTATATGCAATCAATCCCCTACTCCAACCATGCTACACATAAAATTTGATCAAGTTTGGCCGGCTACTTTAGCAGATATTACTGTTTAAAAGTGTGGACGGACGACGGACGACGGACCAAGCCTATACTATAAGCTCACCGTGTGAGCCTTCGGCTCATGAGCTAATAACATATATAAACTTTGACCGGAAGTCAAGTATGAGCTGTTTACAACGTGTAAGCTCTCGGTTCCAAACTGTTCAAAAGTTGGAATATGACAACATCATCAGCAAAATTCGCCTATTCGTTTTCCAGGACAATGCACATCTCTAATAGTATGCTAAATACAAACATCATAGCTTAAACGTTTTCCTTTAAAATATTGGTAAAAACTTGGCATATCACTTGAAAAACAGGAGCAGAAAACCGCAAATGCATAGACTACGATCATTGAAATAAAACTATTCGCATTTTTTATGGTCCATTCATCTATAACATACCTAAAAAATCAAAGTACTGAAAGGCGTGCATTTTATTCAAATGATTTAGAGGAGGCGTTTTGAAAAAAGTTAACGCACAGACATATCATGGGTGATGACAGAGGCACACCATTCCATCAGCTAGCTTTTCGGGGTGAAATTTAGATAAAATCCTAGAAAACAGTAGGGCTTTGTCAAATATTTAGTTTATTTTTTTGAATACCAGAAATCACAATTGTTAAGCAAAGAAAAAATGTTCTAAAAACAGCAGTACAGCAATAGTTATGAAGTGCTTTGTTGGCATTTAGTGCAAAAATTTTAGTTGTCTTGACTGCATGTTCGCGGTTTTCTACACGTGTTTCAAATTAACCAGGAAATGCCATTAGGTAAGCTTTTTACTGCATATAGCGTAACGGAATACTCCTGGTGGACCACGAAAGACTCTTCACTGACTCCTAACGATAAAAGAGCGACCGTAGTCTGTCTAAACTGGTTAAATGCTGACTAGTCACTATGCAAAAACACTTAATATCCATTGCATCCATCTGCAAAAGATCACTTTTAATTGCAGTCATCTGTAAGATATAAAATGATGACTGTTATCTTTTTCTTGTTCAGTTAGATTAGTCAGACAAAATGCAAGTCATAACAACACTGCCTAGTGGCCACAATCTAGTAACCTCATCCTTAATGACACGTCAGTACAATCAGTCGGCTTCAACTATGCTTTGCACAGCACAGCAGGTCTTTGCTTTGGATTCTTTTTTAAAGAAGCCAACATGTATTCACCCATCGGCGAATAATTTACGTAATGTATTTATACGCGTTTATCGCTGGGATAAACATTGATTTTAAAAGTCTCAAACTGAAGCTTTTTTATTTTCAATGTGAATAAATCAACATAGATTATGACGAATCATTCTGCCTTATTCAATGGACTGGATTTTCGAAACTATACAGAAATGTCAGACCTATTTTCTCTGTTTCAAAATGTAGAGCGCGTAGCGTAGGCTTACTAAAACAGAGATATGTTAAGACCTCCGCAAAACCGTTTTGACAACCGTAGCTATAGACGGGCTTACAGCCCGCCTAATGAGCCGCGGCACGACAAAGCCAACAATGTGGTTATGCGCCCAGCGCAGACTCAGATCAGCCTGGGCATCCATTCATTCCGATCAGACTCTTCGCTAAGCGCTTAAAACGTAGCTAAGGGTCTAAGCTACCTTCATGCGGACAGCGAAGACTCTGATCAGACTGGGCGGATGCCCAGGCTGATCTGAGTCTGCGCTGGACGCACAACCACATTGTTGGTTTTCTTGTGTCGCGGCTCAAATAGTGATATTAAAATGCAGGGATACTCACCTTGTTAGACTGTAATAAAAGAAAAAACATTGGAATTAGATAGATCAATGGTACATGTATTTAAATGCATAAAGTTTTTTTTTAAAGAGCAATCATGTTTTTGTTCCATATCTTGGAAATTGACCCTAAAAGCGTAAAAAGCAGACGTAAATATTTGAGCCGTAACACGACAATATCAACAAAGGGGCATGTGAGCCAAGCGAAAACTCAGATCTGCCTGGGCGGCCGTCTACTCTGATCAGAGTCCTTGCTGTGCGTTTGAAAGGGTTGAAAAGGGCCTAAGTTAGCTCCATGCAGACAGCAAAAACTATGACCAGACTGGGCGGATGCCCAGGCTGATCTGAGTCTTCGCTGGGCGCACATGCCACTTTGTTTGTTTTGTCGTGTCGCGTCTCAGTTATGTCAGACAATGTGGTGATTTCAAATAAATATATCATATTGAGAATTCAAAGACTAGGGGGCAAATAGTGTACATATAGAGCCACCTAATCTGGATTTATGCTGTCTGCAAATTACATGTATCTATATTTTTGACACAAAAATTTTTAACACTTCTGTCCTTGTAACTAAGCATAAACGTATGACTTTGCCTGACCTTCAGACAATTAGTATCTTTTGCTATAGAGAATCATATCAGATATGCTTCTCTATAGCAAAAGTCACTAATGCATGATACTAACTGTCTGAAGGTCAGACAAAGTCATGCATTTATACTTATATGCTTTTCTATAGCAAAAGTCACTAATGCATAATGACGTGATCGGTTATGGTGGTCAGACGTAATTTTTGTGGTGAAAACAGATTTTGACAATTTCGGTCAAATGTATTAATTTGGAAACTCGGAATTTAAAAGCAAAGTGATAGTCTATGGATAATTAGTCCTTCGTTAGATAGCATTATTCGAAATTGGACATTATATATCGGAAAAGCTGATTTTATCGATATTTTATATAAACAATAGAGAACAATAGACTTGGGTGGCGGTCATTGAGATACAGGTATGAGTTTTGTTCAACACGATTCAGACCATACGTCAGAGATAACAGATATGTTAAGTCAGTCCAGAGAGGTTCTTTATGGGCCTCAGAATATCCCAATTAATGATGGGAATCTTGACTTTGCTAGTGCATGTAACAGATCAGACCAAAATCAGACAGAAAATCAGACTCGAAATCTAGGGGTAGATAATCAGATATGTGGAGCTGATGCTTTGAATACAGCTCAGTCACAGTCCAGTGATTCAAGCATACCACCGTGGGCTGCAGGAATGTGCCAGCAACTCCAAAATATTCAGACACAATTAGAAACACAGAATGATAGGTGGAGCAGGGTAGAACAACAATTAGAAAATCAGAATACAAGAATGACAAATATTGAAACACAAATCGCACAAATCAGTATTTTACAACAAAAACTATCTGACACGGATCGCAAAGTTGCATATATGAAAACAGATTTAAACTCAATGAAAGACAAAATTACAGACTATGATCGAAGTGTGCAACATTACAGCGATATCTATGACGATCTGATTCAAGGTAATACAGACACTGACTGCAAAATCAAAGAACTGTCTGAAAAGGTTGATTATTTGATCAAACAGCAAGCTGATATAAATATAAAGCAGACAAATAGCCAAGAAAAAATTATTGATATGCAGTGGCGCTCTATGCGAGAGAATTTAATCTTTTCGGGTATCCCAGAGTCAAGAAACCCAGGCCTCGAAGTAGAAAATTGCGAGTTTATGATAAAAGATTTTATACGAATGGAGCTTAACATAGAAAAGGAAATCTCGTTTGATAGGGTACATAGGCTCGGTCGCTATTCGGCATTTCAAAAGTATCCGCGGCCAATTATTGCGAAATTTACATTTTTTAAAGATAAAGAGTTGGTACGAACAGTAGCCCCGCAGTGTTTAATAGGAACGAGATACAGAGTGAAAGAACACTTCCCCTCTGAAATAGAGGATAAAAGGAAGCAGTTATATGGGGAAGCAAAGCGTGCACGACAAAATTCTAACAATAAAGTGAGGCTTGTTAGAGACAAGCTCTATATCAACGGAACAGAATTTATACCGGGACACTCGGATACACGCCAAACGAATAAACAGTATACGAATAATAGACAAAATACTAATAGACAAAACAATCAGGATAACCAGTCAAATTTCAATGCAAATATTCGTACACCCAGAAGTCCGGATAGAACTACCCGCGTTCAAAATCAACAGGGACGACCAGCGCAAGCACCAAATCGGGTGCAGTTCTCTACCCCACAACAACCGACACAGACATTTACTAAAACACGGAGCACAACCAGAATAAGATATCGGGATCAGCGTGCGACTGAAACCCCATCAATGAACACTGAAACAGACTTCTTCCGTGATTCACATATCCCAACAAGCAATAAATTTCAGTGGCTCAGCGATGAGCAGGACATATGGTCGAACGATTGCCAGCCGCACGGTACAGCAGGCTTAGCTGGTAAAACAAAACCGTCATCGCCTTTAGACTCTGATATTAATTCGAAAAGGCAGAGGGAATACACATCAGATGAAAGTAGAAATTCTGATATCATGGAGTGTGAACAAAGCCCACGTGAGCATACCGCTACGGCTAACGGGATTACCGCTACAGAAAACTGTTCAACACGCCTGTGAGGATTAACGGGGGACGGCTTTTGTAATACACATAAAGACAGTGAGCAGGGTGATAATCTGTTTGAAAACGGACAGCCAGGTGTCGTAGACTCGAAATTAGCGATCTTATCTTTAAATGTATGCGGAATTATTTCAAAATTAAATTGCCCAGAGTTTATTGACTTGATACAGAAATATGATATCATTGGACTTCAGGAGACGAAAACTGACGATTTAGACACAATTAGTATCCCAGGGTTTAAGGTGTTTGTTAAAAATAGATCTTGTATTTCTAAAAATCGATCTGGTGGCATTGCGCTTATTGTTAAAGAGGCTATTTCGCCTTTTATTAAAATACACGATACGAAATCGAGTGATCTGATATTGCTTTTTACAGTTTCAAAATTATTTTACCGCGATGGAGAATATGACGACTTGACATGTGGAATCGTATATATTCCACCTTATGGCACAAAGTATGCGAGTGAGGATCCTTTTTTAGAAATACAAGAACAAATTTTAAAATTTTGTAGTGAGAACAGCAATATGATTCTTTTCGGAGATTTTAATTCCCGAACAAGTAACTTACCCGATTATGTGCAAGTAGACAGATACATTAGTGATTTGCACGGGCTCCAGGATTTACACGAAGAAAATATTAATACTCTAAATTATTTTGAAATGTACAACGTGCCTCTATAGATCGCCGACGGTATTTTGGACGCTCAACAAACAATAACATAAACACACAAAGGTGAAACAGGTATATGGACTGGTCCAAAGGTAAAAGTCAAGTTTGTCTACTTATATATCAAAAACATAATTGTCACTATACAAGCAGTGGCGGAAAGGATACAGCACAGCAACTAGTATCGTGATGGGTTCGATTCTCAACATATTTTTTTTTTATTTATTTTTTTTATTTTTTATTTTTGCATCTAATATGATCATGGTTATTCACAGATGTCTTGATTTATTCGTGCAAATTTTAGTGAGTATTAAATGAGCATTATATAAGAAAGTTTCCAAGTGAACATTTCGAACTTTTACTTGCTGTTAGAAAGACGTCTTATATCAAAATGAGTGACACAAAATTATCAGTCGTACAAAATGTTCTGAAGGTTTCGATGATATATATTCTTCGCGTAATTGAGTGGCGTCGCGAAGACGGTACATTATGACATATACACTCAGTGAACACTGATCAGCCTGCGCACGGACTAGCCTATTCTGATTTTTTTAATAAAACATAAAATAATTAAAAGAAAAATTATAAAAGATAACTCATTAAGAATAAATAAAAAGATGTATATATATTATATAAAAATTAACATACACAGTTGAGTAGCAAAAAAAAAAAAAAAAAAAAAAAAGAAGAAAAAGATAGACAGAATGGGACTCGAACCTATGTCCACACGAGTCAAAGGTATCAAGATTCCAGTACCGTATCCACTGCGCCAGTGGAACGGTTACAGTAGATTATATGCATGCTAAAGATTAAATAATTATCAGTTTTGCATTACTATACCTGAAACACCTAAATCGTAGTAAAAATGGACTAGGCCCATATTCGATAAGGCCACATAATAAACTTCGATCTATAGATAGAAATACTGCGGATAAAAATAGCAACACTTACGGGAATAACATGCTCGATTTCTGTAAAAATAACAATTTATTTATATTAAACGGCAGGATTGGCACAGACCAAACTAACCCGAAATTGACATGTAAAGAAAAAAGTACCGTAGATTATTTTTTATCATCCGCGAATAACTTTGACAAGATAGAAGATTTCCAGATACACGATTTTTCATGTCTTTTTTCGGACGCACACTGTCCAATATCTCTAGAACTTAATGTTCAGCTTCATAAAAATTATAGAAATAAGCAGACAAGAAAAGAAATACATAAAAGGCCTGTGCTATGGGAGCCAGATAAAACTGAAATTTTCGTCGAAAATTTCGACGTAGTGCGAGCTGCAGAAATAGAAGCGAAACTCGATAATTTACTAGACGTTAACAATATCACCAAAAACGAGATTGACGATTTGGTAACAAATATAGGATCCCTTTATGAATCATGTTCAAAGACAACGTTCGGTTATAAAAATGTTAAACAAAAAGACAAATATTCCAAATTTAAACCCTGGTTCAATAGGTCATGCATAAATGCAAGAAATATATACCACAAAACACGTAAAATGTACAATAAATACAAAAGTGAGTACTATAAAATTATTCTTAAAACAGTTAGTAAGAACTATAAACGTACATTGAATGTGCACAGAAACAAATTCAAAACAGAGCGTATTCAAAAACTTAGACGACTTAAAACATCCAATCCCAGAGAATATTGGAAAATTATTAACTCAGATAAGAAAAGTGAGGAAACTCATGCAAAACTTGAAGATCTTTTTAACTTTTATAAGGAGTCGAATGAACATACTTATGACGGCAATGATACCGATTTTATTGAAACATTAACCACTCACGACTTACAAAACTTAGCAAATGACGAAATAAATACAACTATTACGGCCGAAGAAATAGTCAAAGCAGCCAAGTCGTTGAAAAACAATAAATCACCTGGTCTGGATAACATCCTAAATGAGCACTTAAAATCTACAATTAATATAATGTGCCCACTTTACTTGAAACTATTTAATCTAATTTTAGATACAGGAATAATCCCTGAAAGTTGGACTCTTGGTTCTATTAAGCCGATATTCAAAAATAAAGGCGACCCAAAAGATCCCGACAACTATAGACCAATTACGCTATTAAGTAGTTTTGGAAAGCTTTTCACTACAGTCATTAACAATAGATTGAATAATTTTGCTGAAAAATATAATATTATTACCGACTCACAAGCAGGGTTCAGAAAGAATTTTTCAGCTACTGATAACTTATTCATACTTAAAAGTTTAATCGATATTTTACAATCGAAAAAGAAAAAGTTCTACTGTTGTTTCATTGACTTTAAACAGGCATTCGACACTGTTTGGAGAACAGGGTTATGGCATAAACTTACTGAAGTGGGTATCACCGGAAAATGTTTTAATCTTATTTACAATATGTACCAAAATATAAAGTCAAAAGTAACAACCAGCGAAGGAAGTAGTAATTTTTTTTAATTGTAACGTCGGAGTCAGACAAGGTGAGAACTTGTCCCCATTCTTGTTTAGCATTTTCCTTAATGATCTCGAAAGCTTTTTACATGCTAGGTCCGTTTCCGGTGTCGAGCTTGATATCAATACAGACGAGGTATATATTTACTTAAAACTACTTGTATTATTATACGCCGATGATACGGTTATTTTCAGCGATGACAAAGACAATTTGCAATATGCATTAAATGTCTTCGAAGATTATTGTAAAGAATGGCACCTAACAGTCAATACTTCAAAAACGAAAATTGTTTCTTTCAGTCGGGGTAGAGCAAGTAAAAACGTTCAATTTTCGTTTCAAAACACAAATATTGAAATAGTAAATGAGTACAAATATTTGGGAATATTTCTTGGTCGCAGTGGGTCGTTTGTCTCAGCTAAGAAACATATCGTGGAACAAGCAAATAAAGCCGTTTTTGCCCTTCTAAAGAAAAGTCGAAATTTAGATCTGCCTGTTGACATTCAAATTGATCTCTTCAATAAAACTATCAAACCAATTCTATTGTATGGCTGTGAGTTATGGGGTATGGGAAATATAGAAGCGATTGAAAGGGTTCAACTAAAATTTTATAAATATGTTTTAAATCTTAAAAGATCAACACCCTCGAATATGATTTACGGAGAACTGGGTGTATTCCCACTATATATAGATATCCAGACAAGGATTATATCGTTTTGGACTAAACTTATTGAAAACAGTGAGGTGAATAAATTATCGTCAAATGTGTATCATTTACTATTGCATATGCATAATTCAAACACAGTAATGTCGCCGTGGATTAAACATGTGAAAAACCTATTATGCTCTCTAGGGTTTCCTGTTGTTTGGTATAGCCAGAGTTTTGTAAATTCGAAATGGCTAGTCAAAGCTGTACAACAAAAACTTAAAGATGTTTTTATTCAAAATTGGTCCTCAAAAGTTTTTGTAGAATCTGAAAGTAACATCTACAGAATTTTTAAGCAAAACTTCGAATCAAGTACTTATATATCAATTTTACCAACACAGATGTGTAAAACTTTTATGGCATTTCGAACACGAAACCACAGGTTACCCGTGGAGACCGGTAGATGGACTGGATTATTTTATCGTGAAAGGCTATGTGTGTACTGCGGTCATGACGTCGGTGATGAATATCATATGCTGCTTTTATGTCCAAAATTCAAGGACGAAAGAATCAAAGATATCAAATCATATTATTATCGATATCCTAATACTTTCAAGTTTCAAGAGTTAATGAACGGTCGGAATAAAAGTCAGTTAGTGAATCTTTGTCACTTTATACAAATAATTATGGAAACAGCTAAAAAGACATAACATTGTCGGTTTGAAATTTTCTGTGTAACTCTAACATATACACAATTGTAGTCATTCTGTCTTAATGTATTTATAGTGCGCGCAAGTTACTAAACCGGTACTGTGTATATAGTATCCATATCCCTGTAAGAACACAACGTTATATCGGCATTCAATCGACGCTGATTCTACGTTCAAACGTTGAATCGGCGTTGATTCAATGGTGATCCAGCGTTGTATGTCCAGATCGTATTTGTGAGTGTAAAAGCATCTGTTCCGTAGAATAGTTTGTGCGTTCTTTCCAAGTTAAAAACATTCAAAGTTTACCTATTCATGAACCATAGTTTAATATTTCACGATGTATAAAAGACACCTATTTACAAGACGAGTGGGTACTGACAGTATCTTAAAGAGTGAGGCCTTGTTAGGACTCTACCCAGCGGGCACCTGACGTCGTGGTGGCGTCGTCCTGGCGTCTTTGCGACGAAATGAAGTCGCATCGACGCCAGTGCGACGTCATTTCTGCGTCGTGTCCCCACTGGATGGCCAGTTACTCCGTGACTGTCAGTTCAAACTGTCTTTAGAGATTGTTTATCCTAGATAATTTTCTGTAAATATGTTCTTTTCATGATGCAAAAATCTCTGTTTGCTGTTGGTGACGTTTAAAAACATGAAATGCAACTATATCTAAATTATACGACTTAAACATTGTCTTACCTTATCAAACGTGGAAGTTCTGAATGTTGGGACAGGTAGTTCTGCGCAGACAGTTCAGACCCAGATCGGAGCGCTCCTAAAGGAGCGGTCTGGTATGGGCCTGCGCTGTTTGCCATTCTATCTGAGTCATTTGGACACATTGCAGGAGGAGCTGCAAAAATTGTTTTCGGTGTCCCAATGTTTTTAGAATTTTACGGTATCCATACAAATTTTCCTTATTGTTGAGTAAGAATATCTGGCACAAGAATCAGTTACTTCGTGCGATATGAATATACTAGCGAATACTGCACGGGATAATCATTTGACCTCCTTTTCATTCTTGTGGACAACATTGTAACGGTACTAAATGCGGAAAAATCATGCCTAATAGGCTGTCGTTGAATGTGTAACTTACCTCTTTTTACCGCTAGTATAATTAAGTCGCTCTCCCATGAAATGAAATGAATCGAAAAACATAACTTAATTCGAACATGTTTTTAGACTATGTCACCACCATAACCACCCAATTGTTTTGCTTTATTTGTAGACTCTCTTGTTGTTTATGTATGTAAACCAGAGATTTGCTAAATAAACTTGTAAACTTGTAAACTTGTAAACTAATTGTCTGAAGGTCAGGCAAAGTCATACATTTATACTTATATGCTTTTCTATAGCAAAAGTCACTAATGCATGATACTTATTGTCTGAAGGTCAGGCAAAGTCATGCATTTATACTTATATGCTTTTCTATAGCAAAAGTCACTAATGCATGATACTAATTGTCTGAAGGACAGGCAAAGTCATGCATTTATACTTATATGCTTTTCTATAGCAAAAGTCACTAATGCATAATACTAATTGTCTGAAGGTCAGGCAAAGGCATGCATTTATACTTGTATGCTTTTCTATAATAGGTTGTTCAACTGAAACATTTTTTAATTATTTTAATGATAAGTCTAATTTAAACGAAGAAGAATACACTGACGCATATAATGATATTGCAGATCATCCTGTTTCTGAACAAGTATTCAATAATGATATAAACGGTCCGATAACTAAAATAGAAATTGAAAAAGCTATAAAATATTTAAAAAATAACAAGAGTAGCGGGATTGATGATATTGTAAATGAACAAATAAAAGCCTCTAAAAATGTCATGATGCCTATATATGTCAAACTTTTCAATATTATATTTGACAGCGGGATATTTCCAACGATTTGGTCCACTGGCATAATCCGGCCTATTCATAAGAAGAAAGGATCTTTTGAAAAACCAGAAAATTATAGACCTATAAGCCTGTTAAGTTGCTTAGGAAAACTTTTTACTTTAATTATTAATAATAGATTGAATGAGTATGCTGAAAGTTGTGATCTTATATTTGATTGTCAAGCAGGTTTTAGAAAAGGGTTTTCAACCAGTGATAATATTTTTACTATATATTGTCTCATAAATAATTTGCTTAAAACCAAACGAAAACTGTTTTGTGCGTTTATCGATTTGAAAGCTGCATTTGATACGGTATGGAGGGCTGGGCTATGGAGAAAATTAATCGAGTCCAACATAAATGGTTAATGCTTTAATTTGATAAAAAATATGTATAGTAACATTAAGTCTTGCGTATGTGTGAATGGTTGTTTTTCCGATTATTTTATTTCATCATTAGGTGTCAGACAAGGAGAAAATCTATCCCCCTTTTTATTTGCAATATACCTCAATGACCTCGACAGTTTTTAAGACAGAATAATGTAACCGGTGTTACCTGTAGTAGCTCTGAATTTGACGAAAATATTTTTATATTTGTCAAACTTTTGATGTTACTTTATGCAGACGATACTGTATTAATATGTGAATCAGAAGCCGATCTCCGTTGTGCATTAGAAGCCTTTGATATGTATTGCAAAACATGGAAATTGACAGTAAATACTAGTAAATCTAAGGTTGTAATATTTTCAAAAGGTAGACCAAAATCAAACTATTGCTTTTATTTAAATAATGTACAATTAGAAATCGTTAATGAATATAAATATTTGGGAATATTTGTTTCTAGAAGTGGCTCTTTTTTCTCCACAAAAAAACATGTTGCGGAACAAGCTAAACGAGCATCTTATAGTTTGTTAAACAAAATAAAAACAATGTCATTACCCGTAGATATACAAATAGATTTGTTTGAAAAAATGGTAAAGCCGATTTTATTATATGGAAGCGAAATATGGGGTCTGGGGAATCTGGAGGTTATTGAACAAGTACAATTAAAGTTTTATAAGCAAATTTTCGGATTAAAATTATCTACGCCAAACTACATGATATATGGAGAACTAGGCATTTTTCCTATTAAAATAGACATTTATACTAGAATGATAAAGTTCTGGAGTAAACTGGTAATAAATAACAATCAAAAATTATCTTCACGTATGTATTCTATCTTGTACAGTTTGCATGAGAATAATGATTGCAAGTCTGATTGGATCCAATGTATCCGAAGTATACTTATTAGCTGTGGACTTCCACAAATTTGGACATCACAAAATGTTGAAAATCCAAAATGGCTGACATGTCATGTTAAGCAAAAATTAAAAGATCTTTTTATAAATGACTGGTTTTTACAATGTGAAAAATCCTCTAATTATCGAATTTATAAACATTTGTTTACAGGCGAAAGTTATTTAAGTAAATTATCCTTTAACGAAATAAAACTGATGTTATCTTTTAGAACTAGAAACCATAAATTACCTGTTGAATTAGGAAGATGGAAGAAAATAGATTTTGATAGGCGGCTATGTACACTTTGTAAAACAGACGTAGGTGATGAATTTCATTATATTTTGAATTGTAAGTATTTCCGGTCTTTCAGAAAGCAATACATTAAACCCTATTACTACAAACATCCTAACACTTTAAAATATTCTCAACTCATGAATAGCAAAAATAAGGTAGAGTTAAAAAAACTTACGAAATTTATCAAGATTATTACTAACCTGTTTGTGTCTTGACTTCCCACTATACCATTATTTGCATTAAATAGGCTAATATCTGTTAAGTATTCTGAATCTCAAGTTTGTAATAGATGCTATTACTGTGTAGAGCACGTATATGGTTTATATTGGTTACTATTAGTAGTATATGGTTTGTCATGTTAGTCAAAACTGTTTAGAGCATATGTACAAATTGAAATAGTATAGTATTCTTGCATGCTAGTGTACTAATTGTAAATATGTTGTTCCTCATGATGTTATACCATGTTATAACCTGAGAGAAATAAAGAATATAAAAAAAAAAAAAAGAATATATGGCAAAACTCATTAATGCATGATACTAATTGTCTGAAGGTCGTCTGAAGGTCAGGCAAAGGCATGCATTTATACTTATATGCTTTTCTATAGCAAAAGTCACTAATGCATGATACTAATTGTCTGAAGGTCAGGCAAAGTCATGCATTTATACTTATATGCTTTTCTAGAGCAAAAGTCACTAATGCATGATACTAATTGTCTGAAGGTAAGGCAAAGTCATGCGTTTATACTTAGTCTAAAGAGAAGAAATTCACTAATAAAATCGCGACTGCCCATTTACTCCTATTCTCCAGTTACTCTAGTCACTGTACCAGGACTCCAGGTAAGCAGAGTATATGTGTTTTGTTTTGTGTTTTGTTTTGTTGTGTTGTGTTATTGTTTAACGACCACGATAAACAGCTATGGTCATGTCGGGGCGGTCAGTGAACCTAACCACACAATTCCTAGGCAGGCTTAGACCTCCTAAGCGGTTAACCAGTACTAAGTTCACTCACTTTCACCAGTAGCTTACAACTGCCCTTCTTGAATCAGTGGAAGGGGAAATGAGATTAAGTGGCCGGACCGGATATCGAACCCAGGACGTCTGGCTTACAAGTCAGGCGCCTTACCGACTGCGCTACGCAGCCCGGCGTTTTTTTTTTGTCGTTTTTTTTTTTTTTTTTTATAATTTTCGGATGATTTTTCGTATTTCCTAATGCAATCCTATGTTGTGACCCTTCAGTAGAGGCGTTCTAATTAGGGACACAACATATGTGTTTTATTGAAGAAAAAAAAATAACCAATACCAATATATCCCAGAATTATTTTCAACATCCACCTTCCTTGACCCAGTTGTTCAAAACTAACGACGTCGTTAGTAAACGGTAACCTACTTCATGCATAAAAAAACTACCATTTTTTGCCAAATAGTAATGAGAGGAGCTTTCGCCGTGTAAAAGCTCCTCTCATATTTTAGCAAAAAATATTCAAGAACCCTTGACTAATGATACTTCGAACAACCGGCTAACGTCCACGGTAAACAGCTAAGGTCATGTCGGAACAGTCAGTTAACCTAACCACACTATTCGTGGGCAGGCTTAGACCTCCTAAGCGGTTAACCAGTACTAAGTGCACATACTTTCGCCAGTAACTGACAACTGCCCTTCTTGAATCAGCGGAAGGAGAAACGAAAGTATGTGGCCAGACCGGGTTTCGAACCTAGGACCTCTGACTTATAAGTCAGGTGCCCTACCGATTGCGCTACGCGGTCCGGCACACTACCAAATGCAGACAAGAGATTGAAACTAGAAATGTGTCCATACGACACGGATGCCCCCGCCTAGTGCCCTAAGTAAGATGGCGCCTTGTTTAATGTACAGGCACTTGTAGCATGACTAGGTTCACAAAGGCAGACTTCTGCGGTACATGTTTTATTGTTTTCCTTGGGCAGATGTATTGTGCTTCTTGGATCAAGAGAAGTGTGTGTGTGTGTGTCAGTATCGGGGGGGGGGGGGGCTTGGAGGTGGGGATTGTCATGACTGATATGTGTTGACATTCTGTATCTTATCGCAGAAATGGATGCCATGCAACTTTCCAAAAGAAATAGCCCAGAGACAAGTAACTTTTCAAAAACTAACAAACGGGGATCATTATTGTATGAAATGAAGTCGAAAAAGGGCCATAACTCCCACAATAATCGACGGATTTTGCCCAACATCGAACTTTATAACTATGACTATATAGCTGTGTATAAAATATGAATGTAATACACCAATGCTTTCAAAAGATATCGAACGGACACTATTTCTTCATATAAAAAGAAGTCGAAAAAGGGCCGTAACTCCCACAATAATCGACGGATTTTGCCCAACATCGAACTTGACCTGTATTTTATGATTATATACCTGTGTATAGAATGAGAATTCAATACATCAATACATTCAAAAGATATCGAACGGAAACCAGTTTTTCATACAAAATGAAGTCGAAAAAGGGCCATAACTCCCACAATAATTGATGGATTTTGTCCAACATCGAACTTGACCTGTGTTTTATGATTATATACCTGTGTATAAAATATGAATTCAATACACTTAAATGCTTTCAAAAGATATTGAACGGAAACCAATTTTTCATATAAAATGAAGTCGAAAAAGGGCCATAACTCCCACAATAATCGACGGATTTTACCCAACATCGAACTTGACCTGTGTTTTATGATTATATACCTGTGTATAAAATATGAATTCAATACACTTAAATGCTTTCAAAAGATATTGAACGGAAACCAATTTTTCATATAAAATGAAGTCGAAAAAGGGCCATAACTCCCACAATAATCGACGGATTTGACCCAACATTGAACTTGACCTGTATTTTATGATTATATAGCTGTGTATGAAATATGAATTCAATACACCAATGCTTTCAAAAGATATTGAACGGAAACCATTTCGTACGTTCGTACGCTACGCTACGTACGCTACGTACGTTACGTACGCTACGTACGTTACGTACGCTACGTACGTACGGACAGCGGTGATACTATATGCCCCCCCCCATTTTAATGGCGGGGGCATAAAAATATACGTATGTCCAAAACAGCGCAAAAAGTAGGTCAAGGTCAGCAAGCTAAACCATTGTTGGTGAGATAATGTCCCCAAAAAAGATGTTTTAGTCCGTGTGAAAGGAGGATAAACGCAGCAGTTAAACACTATTAACGTCGATGGAACATGTCGGAAATTTTAGCCCTATCGTGCGGACTCCTGAGGCCATATTTATAAAACCACTTAAGTGGTTGCTATGTTGTTGCTAAGGCTAAATTTCTGTATAGGAGATTTTCTTCAACTATGAAATTTGCTCCGGAGGAACAGTCTTTTAAGACTGTTCCTCCAGAGCAAATTTCAAAGTTGTAGGGCATCTCCTTCAAAGAAATTTAGCCTTAGCAACAATATAGCAACCAGTTAAGTTGTTTTATAAATACGGCCCCAGTTTCTTGAAGGAGTCTCAACGAAAAGTCTGAGAAAGAGAAAAAGATCAACACACAAAATAATGGTAATTATACCTTTGTTGACGTCTCATTTCTCCATTTAATTGTATTCTTTGATGCCGACGGCCCCACCGATGCAGATGTGCATGTTAATGTAAGAGTGGCGCCAGGCGCAGCAAAAACATTTTTGTTTCCAGTGATGTTGACAAAGTCTGGACCAACTGAAAAAAATAACAAAGAAAAAATTAGAGCAAGTGAGCAGGGCTCTCGTATACCCCCGACCAGCGCCACTGCCTAATGAAACCACCGCCTAATGATACCAATCTTATACATGGTATGAACCTAGAAGTAAACTTAGTCACCTATCAAATGGTTCCATCAAAGTATATTAAAAAAATCAACAAAGAGTACTAACTCAACACAAAACTTTAATGTAAACATACAAGTCTGTTTCCATGAGCTTACTCAACACCAGCATCAGCATCCAGATGATGTCAACTAATCTGCATGAACACATAGTCAAACTGTTTCATCAAAGGATGTTTGAAATATATACATATCAAAGAACCTTAACTTAACGCAAAGCTTTAACACAAGTTTACAAGTCTGTGACCTTGACCTTTGGTAAGCAGCAGCATATAACTGCTCTGTATGAACCTTAAAGTAGCCCTAGTCAAATATCAAAATGTTCCATTAAAGGATATTTGAAATATAAAAGAAGAATATAAACTTAACGCAAAACTTTAACGCAAATCTTTGAGTCTGTGACCTTGACCTTTGCTCAGCAGCAGCATCCAGATTATGTCAGCTATTCTGCATGAACATATATGTATACATAGTCACATATCAACAGGCTCCATCAAAGGATATTGGAAACATAAGCAAAAATTAAAAAGTTAAGGCAAAACTTTATCGCAAATGTTAACGGACGGACGGACGAACGGATGGTCGGACGAACGAACGGACGGACGGACAGACGGACAAACGAACGAACGGACGGAAAGACGAAAACTATATACCCCGTGACATACTTCGTATGTCCGGGATACAATTAGCAACGAATATCAGCAGCGAACATGCATACCGGTATATCGTGTTTCTTTGATTATAAGACCACAGGGTATAATCGATTCCGCTAATTTTTGCTTCCTGCAGAGACTGTACGTCATATTTGGCTTCCACCGAGACTGTCCGCGAACTCTTGCTTCCTGCCGAGACTTCTGTACATGATAAATGGGTTCCTGCAGAGACTGTCCGTGTGGTTCTGCTTCCTGCCGAGGCTCTCGGCAGGAAGCAGAATCACGTGGACAGTCTCGACAGGAAGCCATTTCTCGAGGACAGTAGTCTCTGCAGGAAGCAAGAGTTCGCGGACAGTCTCGGTGGAAGCCAAATATGACGGACAGTCTCTGCAGGAAGCGAAAATTGGCGGAATCGATTATACCCTGTGAAGACGGGAGATTGTCCTTCCAAAATTACCGCAAATATGTAACTAAGTCTTGTATAGTTCAGCTATAAAATTAGTTTTCCCTTCCAAAACGATCTCAAAGATTTAGATCCGTCTTATCTAGATTTTTGGGATTGGTTTTGGAAGGGAAAATCCCGTCTTATAATCGAAAAAATACGGTATTGCAAATCTGGAAAAGTATTCGCAAAAACTGTACCTTTGCGAGCCTCGCTGAAGTCGGTTCCAAGTTCTTATTTTCCAACTTCCAGCTTCCTTAAAGATCTAAGAATTGGGACGGATATTTCGGAGCAAAGAGCGCTGGGGCTTATCTGGAACAGTGTGATTGGCGTCTACACTTCTTCCAATTCATCTGCATTGTATGGGCGCATTAGTGCATGATGAAAGCAAACTGTTAAATGAGCCGCGACACGAGAAAACCAACAAAGTGGCATGTGCGTTCAGCAAAGACTCAGGCATCCACCCAGTCTGATCAGAGTCTTCGCTGTCCGCATGTAGGTAGCTTAGACCCTTAGCTACCCTTAAGGCACCAAGCAGAGTCTGATCAGACTGAGCAACTGTCCAGGCTGATCCGAGTCCGAGGTGGGCGCACAACCACTTTGTTGGTTTTCTCGTGTCGCGGCTCAAATTACTGAAGATCTCTGCTATGGGAGAGACTAAAGTGAAAGCGAAGAAACAGCAATAACAGTACACATTAACTCTTTGAGCCCCAGTGACGCATTTAGCAAAATTTGCAAACAGCATAGATCCTGATGAGGCGGCTCATAATGAGCCGCCTCATCTTGATCCACACTGTTTGCCCTCTAGTCTTTGAATTCTCAATATGAAATGTATTGGACAATGTATTTTTTAGATTTTTGCAGACGTAAATTTTGTCGTCTGCTTTTTGGTACTTAAAGAGTTAATGCTAGACATTTACAGTAGATTGACTCACAGGCCACTCTATAGTGCAGTTTCGGCGAGATTGGTAAGAACTATTAAGAGTTTCTTTCCGATGACCCAGGTCGAACTCTAGACCTTGATAAACTGAAGTCGGATAATCTAGCATCTGAGCTATCAGCTCAGCAACTGAATGCATGTAACGCGCCAGGTAAAGACAGTTTTCGTTCAATGCAGGCCACAACATATGTTGATATGGAAATATAAGATACGCATTTTAGCTTTTTATTAGAGCCGCCTCTTTCTCATTTAAACTGCCTCGTCGATGCGGCTGTCTTAAGAAACGACGAGGAACCATAAAGCATTTTATAATAAAGAACTGAAAGAAATTAGACCCCATCCTGATATTATCATCAACCCCACCCCCACTCCCTCCTACTATCTGATCATCTGACAGGTACTTACAATTTACTAACATATGTTTAGTTCCAGAAAGTCTGGGGCTGTCAAAGAGCTCGTGCTCAACCAAACACAGCAAATCCTTTTTATTATCTTCTCTTGTCAATTTCTTTACAGTAATGGTTTCACTGACTGTAACCGTCTCGTCGGCTTGGACTGGTACTCTGGTGCGATTACTGATGATAAGTCTAGTTGTGTCGATAGGCTGGTTGTCATACAACCAGGTGATAGTTGGCGCCGGCCGGCCAATCATGGCTGCGCATATTGCAGTTGCGTCTTTTCCAACATTGACCGGTCCTACAGATTGGAACGTAAACAGCTGGGGTTTCACTGCAATTCAAAGAAATTAAATTAGTTTATAGAGCAGGAGTCCCTGTACATGTAGCTTATCAAGTTGAGGCGGGAGGGAGCTGCTGATCTAGCGGTACCGGATTCAACCAGGCCCGGATCCAGACCACCACGAACTGGTGGGGCTCTGAATAACTGGTGGGGCTAGGAGGTGCCGAGATGTATGTGTATGTGGGGGAGAGGGAGGAGGTTAAAATGTATGACATAATTAAATTATGACATATTTTTTGTCTTGATATATATGTTGCGCTATCTCATTAGAGGCGATTCTAATGGGATTTCACAACATATATTTTAATCTTGTAACAAGGATAAATTACCTCAAACTGTCATCAGATACTCCTTATTTAATATCTGGAGGCCTAAATATTTTACATAACACAAAGGCCCAGATGGCGGGGCTGAAGCCCCAAAGCCCTCCCCCTGGATCCGGGGCTGTCAACACTCGCTGGAGGCGGAAATCTTTTTCCACTGTACACGGGGTTCTGTTGCACACAGCCTTCCATCGTCCTGGTATGACTGAAATACTGTTAAATGATGTAAAATGGCAAGTCATCCATCCATCCTATGTTTGTTATTAACTGAAGTCCTGAAGACTATGAAATATTTTAATTTCAAATTCCACGCAGGATTAAAGAATACTTGCTTTAACTAGAATCAAAAGTAGTGTTACATAGTTTGAAGTTTTATTTTATTTTATTTTTTCTTTTGTTTTTCAGTGTTTGACAATTCTACATGACAGAAGAGCCCCGGTAGATCAGTGGGTTAAGAGGTGGCTTGCTGATCCAGCGGTCCCGGGTTCGATTCCCGCCGGAGGTGGAAATCTTTTCAACTGTAAATGGAGTTCCATTGCATACAGCCTTTCACAATCAACCCCTTATCGCCGTAATATGACTGAAATATTGTTGAAAAGGACGTAAAATCGCAAATCACCCATCCGTTGTTATCCGAGTAAACACATGACAAAGCGCAGTTTGATCTTGTAATTCCATATGCATTTTAGTAACGTATCTCCGTCAGTTTAAAAGAGTTTGTTCATATTTTTAATACTTTCAGAATTTACTAAGTTAACATTCATCTTAATCAGCTCTTTATCTCAAAACTTTATATCTCAAAGTACCCTGTAATAGCAAATAGTATTGTTTGGACACATTTCCTATTTTTTTTTTTTCATTTCAACTCCTGTCAACTCAAACTACTGGCATCTCAAAGTAAATTTTCTGGGACCAGAAAATTTACTTTGAGATACCAGTAGTTTGAGATGAATTTCGACTTTGAGATATCGAAAACTGACTGAATTAAAATTTATCATGAACTCTCAGGGTGGGGTTGTAGAGCTATACTTACATCGAAGATATATTGTTGTGCTGGCTTCTTCAGAATAGCTCCCAAGTTTGTTTGTGGGAGTTGGATTCGTGGCTGTACATCGAACCTCAAGTAGGTCATATTCTCTTTTGGCGGGAATCGTTCGAGAAAGCACCACTGATCAATCAGAAAAGAAGAAAAAATGATAAGGTTTCTCTGTAAAGTGTTACAGCCGTTATTCGATAAACCATTATTGTCCAATAACCGTTTCTTAATAATATTTAAATGTAATGTTATATGTCACCAGTGTGTGATCTGACATGTTTACCTAAATGAATAAAGTTTTGTTCTGCTCTGTAATACAGTGCTACAATAACGGTTATTGTCATAAACGATTATGGTAATAAATTATTACTATAATTTTTCATTACAATAGTGAGTTTAACATGGCTCCGGGTAATGGAGTTCAAGGAAAGGAAGTAGATATTTAATGAAAATTCAGTAAAGAATTTCTCACGTCAGCTTCAAACATTCTATTTCTGCCATTTATTTGTTGTAGGCACCTCGTTAAGAATTGCCTGCATGAGGCTTATGACATCAAATGCATGTTTTTTTTGAAGAATTTTATTTTTCCATGACAATACCCGTTAGTACGGCCTCGACCGGCAAACATTATGTTTCACGGAGAATCTTCTTTATTAAATAAATCATGTTATAACAACTTTTATCATATGACGTCGCTGTTATTCGGTGGATAATGTCGTGTCATAAAAATCGCATGACCACACTCTGACGCGTACACCTAACGTTCTTGACAAGTCGGTGTCAACAATGTGTTTTCTTATTAAAATAATGTTCAGTTTGAAGGCGTTAAAATCCCATTTTAAAGTGTCATACATGTATGACAAACACTCTTACACCAGTGGTTATTTCATATGAAATGTAAGAACCTCGCCGAAGTCTCGTTTCAAAAATTTCATATGATTTCAATGATTCTCTATATTAGTACCGCCTTGTCAATGGATTTTCAAAGTGGAACCATAACAGTTGTCTGATACAGTTATAGAGGATCTTATACGAGTGGTGATTTCATATGAGATATATGAAACGAACCTTCGGTGAGTTCCATAAATTTCATATGAAATGAAAACGAGTGTGCACGATTCTGTTTATCATATGACTCTTTTAAATGCTTTTTTCGCCTCCAAAATGAACACTGTTGTTCAATAAAAAACGCGTTGTTGACACGGACGTTGTCAATGACGTTACGTGTATGCGCTAACATGTTATTACACGTGTGGTCTCTAAATAACAGCGCCGTCATGCGATTAAACAAAATCTTGTCCGCCATTTCATCAAATACAAATCCTCCGTATGAATCGGATGGTCCAGATGTTTAGGTCTGAAAATCTACAAACATGCTTTTTTATCTGTATACTAGCACTGGATCCTTACCTGTAAAAATACCAGACGATTCAGTCACGTTTGGGTCGGGTCTTTGGTCGGCGAAATCAATGTCTTCAACGTTTGAATCATTAACCATTATAACCAGATGAGGGGCTGGATTGGCCCCAGTTGCTATGCATGTTATGGTAAGATTTTTATGTTGATCTTCTCTGAGGACGTTACTTCGTAGAAAATTCCCATCGGTTACATCCTCTGTGTTATCTATTTTCACTTCTGGTTTGGCTGAAACAAATGGCACATATGTGACAGTGTCTGGCATTTGAGCCTAATGGAGCGAAAATCGGAAATTTTGTTTTTAACATTTTCATATTTACTAGTTCTTCCAGAATACATTACGAGAAGCACAAAGAAATAGCGCTAAGCAAACGAAATTCACACCAACCCGATTGTTTCGGCTTTAACCGTATAACCTTAGTATTGACCTACATTTTAAGTATTTTATTGGCCAATATAAATACACCCCGGATTTTGATGTAAGTAGCTTACTTTCGCTTTCTCTTTCTACTTTCAGTTTCATTTGACTGTTGGTCTATAAACCGTGTCGTGCTGAATCTAGATGGTCCAAATCGCTTTTTGCCAAATAACGCATTTCGCCTGTAATGTCTATCATGTAAAATATAAAACCAACACGATAACTTGACATACAACTCGAAGACGAAATTAAGTAATTGTTGCTGGCTTAGTTGTTGATGTTGTGTTGGAACTGCGACACTTTTAAGGTTATATGTGGGGCGTTCAGCCAACCAGTCCTCATAGTTATGTGCAACACAGACAGACCCCAATCAAAATTCAACAGCATTTCCGAAATCGAAACTCCAACACCAACAACAAATATGCATAACAACATGCGCATCCGTACGATCTGATATCTAACACGTACCTGACTCATACATATTCTATTCAATTTAAGCCGATTATGTTTTTTAAAGATTTTCTTGTTGTTTCGTTGTACTCATTGGATACTATTTACATACTAGCTGGATAAACCTTTATAACTTTGATTCGTGACGTCGCTTTTCAAAGATCTATAATGCGAACATTCTTAAAAAATGTAGATAAAGAAAATTAAAGACGCGGATAGAAATGTTGAATCAATCTTTTCAGGTGACGCTTTGAAATTTATTCGTCAGTGCGCGGAAATACAATTAGCTAAATACGTACAAATGTTATGACGTCACTTTCATTTCACGTTTGGTGACGTCAACGTCGCACCTCCACAAGGCTCAATATGCCAGACACTGTCACATATTGTGTATTTATTCTGCTATAAAACGGGTATTTTGCCACGCCAGAATGACTCGAAATATCTAAATCAGTCTTCTGAAATCTTGCTATAAGATGGGTTTTCTAATAAAAAACAATCCCAAATATCTAGATTCGTCTTAAAAGACGGATCTAGATTTTTGGGACTGTTTTGGAGGAAAAGAACACCATCTTATAACTGAAGAAATACGGTATTTACAAATGGTATGTTAAAATTTTACGTCCTCGTCTTTCGCAACAGTCTAACAGTAATTCCAGTGTGTGTGTTCCAATAACATATATGTATGTTGTGACTTCGGCGAAAAGAATCCAGACCATTTGAGATGCAGTGTTATAGAACTCGTACAAAGACATTTTGACTACCGAGAGTATTCACAGATACATCAAAAGAGCCACTGCGGAACATGCCGAACCTGGGACCATGGCCAAGAAGTAAAAGCTAAGCTGATTTCACCTTCTTCTTCAAAAGGTCTTCTGTCCTACGGGTTACAGCATAGAAAAAGAGATGAATTGATAGAAGCATGGAAGGAAAACACTATTAAAGGAAATGGGCACATTTAAAGGGGAAGCAAATCCGACAATTTTATTTTCGCATCCATCCTAAAGATGATAAGAGTCTATACGACGTTGTTTTGATGTATGCCAGATGGGCTAGTTCTGAAATCATCTTACCAAGAACTGACAATGTAATAGTTTCAGCCGCATTTCCATCTTTCTCACACGTATAATCGCCCGAATAGTTCGGCATGGCGTCGGTTATTACGAGATCTCGGTTATTTTCGGCATAAGACAACCATGGGTAGTCACCGTTCGTCTCTTGTCCCTCTGCTATATAGACAGTTGATTCGGGCGGCCCTTTCCATGTCGGGAAAGTGACTGTCCCTGGTAGGGAACACGCCAGTGTGACATTGGCCCCTTTGACATCCTCTTGGTCCACCGCTATTGCTACCGCAACAAGGGCTGAAAGAAAAACAATGACCCTTAGTATGATCCTTCATCATATGACGTCGCTGTTATCCAGTGGATAACGTCATGTAATAACAAATGTTGTCGCATGACAGTATAGCTCACCTGAACTTGTGCTTGCCCATCTCACAGGCACTGTAATAATATGACCTTGCCTTGAAGGTCACTCTGGGGGTCTGGCTTGCACTACATAAAACTTCACGCAATCATGTCCACATTTTGTCAGCATATTCAAAAACGAAAGCTGTAAGACAAAATTCTATATCAATGACCTTGACTTCAAGGTTACCCAGAGGGATGAGGGAAGTATTTTGTAAAACCTCAAGCCAGTATCTAACATCAGTTCAAGGATAAACTAAATCAGTCCCAAGCATTAAGGAACCGTATGCCACCATAATACTTCAACAAAACCCCAAATTTCTACGCCCATTACCTTGACCTCAAGGTCATTCAGTGTGGTTCGGGTGGTTCTCTGTAAAACTTTGAACCAATATCTAACTACAATGCATGTATCAAAAGAATCCATTCATTAGTAAAGGAGATATGGGTCTTTAAAAACTTTAACCGAAATATCCAATGTGGACGAAAAAATGCAAAATTTGTAAGTCCATGACTTGACAGCAAGGTCATCACTGAGTAGGTCGGGGTGGTACTTTGTAAAACTTTTGACCAATATCTAAATACGGTGCCAGTATCAAAAGAATCCATTTATGAGTTAAGGAGATATGGGTCTTTAAAAAGTTTAATCAAAACATCCAATGTGGACAAAAATACAATTTTCAACTTTATACCAATATCTTACTACAGTGCAAGTATAAAAAATTCCATCCATGGGTTATGGAGATATGAGTCTTTAAAAAGATTACCAAAAAATCCAGTTCGGACGCCGACACTGACGCTGACGCGGACGCCGCCACCAGGGTGACAACAACCGCTCTTCTGAACTTTTGTTCAAGAGAGCTAAAATCGTATGGCCACACGTGTTATAACACTTTGGTGTGAACAGGTAACGAAATTAACAACGTCCATGTCAACAAAGCGTTTTCTTACTGAAATAATGTTCATTTCGAAGGCGATTAAATCCCAGTTTTAAGGATCATATGATAAACAGAATCTTACACTCGTGGTCATTTCATTTGAAATTTATGAAACTCGCCCAAGGCTCGGTTCATAAATTTCATATGAAATGACCACACGTGTAAGATCCTCTATATATGGGACATGGGGCAACGAGCTCCATATAAACTTGAGATTTGGGGTTAATTCTGAGATAATTTTCATATTTCTCAATGGAAACATATGTTGTGACCCCTCATTGGAACAGTCTCGGCGAGACGGTTCTAAACGAGAGGGCGCAACATATGGTTTAATGAAGAAATATGGACATTTATCCCTAAATAGATTAAATATCATACCTTTTGCCTCTTCCTATCTTAGTTAGTAAGTAAGACATAGGACTTATCTCCTACGATGTATTAGTAAGTCCTACATAGGACTTATTATCTCCTATGTAGGTGTTAGTAAGTCCTATCTAGGAGTTAGTAAGTCCTACGTAGGACTTATAAGCTCCTATGTAGGAGAAAATAAGTAAGTCATACGTAGGGGTTAGTAAGTTCTACGTAGGTGTTAGTATGTCCTTCGTAGGACTTACTTACACCCACGTAGGAGTAAGTAGGAGTAAGTAAGTCGTAAGCAGGAGTTAATAAGTCCTACGTAAGAAAAAATAAGTCCTACGTATGAGTTAGTAAGTCCTCCGCAGGAGTTAATAAGTCCTACGTAGAAGTTAATAAGTCCTACGTAAGACCCTCTATCTGCTACGTATGAGATAAATATATTTTTTTTACCTGTCACTAGGCCGCTTCCAAAGAAATGCATTTTTAGCCTGCATTTTCTTTTGCTGCATTCTGCAGCAATCTTTGTGCTTATAATCACACTTTTCATGCAGCTCGCATAGGCGTATTGATTTTCAATATGGTTATAAGCATAAAATGTTATAATTTCTTTGTGAATTATTAACTATCAATTTTATAAGCTTGTTAGGGTCAAATAATGTTATGTCTTAGGTTTCCGTCAGTCCGTCCGTATTCATGTACGTTTTAAATTACACAAATAATCATTACCTAACCCCCAACCCTACCCCCACCCCCGTGCCTTCCTCTTGTAGGATTTTCATGAACTTTTGTCAAATGCACATCCGTTTTAGACCGTGAATATGAGAACATAAGTTCAGGTCAAGGTCACACATCATGGTAACTAAAAGAATTATGTTAAAAATGTCCGCTTTATAACTTTGAAAATAGTTTTCATTAAACATATTGGCTCGGTAAAGTTAGCAGAATAACAGAACAGCAGAACGAAATGGTAAAGTGAGCAAACCAGCAGAATAGCAGAACGAAATGGTAAAGTTAGCAGAACAGCAGAATAGAAGAACGAAATGGTAAAGATAGCAGAATAGCAGAACGAAATGGTAAAGTGTGCATAATAGCAGAATAGCAAAACGAAATGTTTCGTTCTGCCCATTCTGCTAGCAGAATAGCAGAACGAAATGGAAAAGTTAGCAGAATAGCAGAACGAAATTTTTCGTTCCGCCCATTCTGCTAGCAGAACAGCAGAATGAAAAAGTTTGTCGGAATTATGTTCTAAGGCAACTAGCAGGAGGGCACACTCAAGCCATGCATGGAAAACATTTCCCTCCTGGTCAGGCTTCAACTAGCAAGGAAAAACCCCGACAAATTTGTTAAAAAAAAAAAAAAAACACATTTATTATAATTTTCTGGTGTAACCAGCAGGTGGGCAGACTCATGTCAAGCATGGAAATTATGTTTATCGCCGTCCGAGTTTATCTAGTAAAAAATAAACTTGGAATTTTACGTTCTGCCCATTCTGCTCATTCTGCCAGCAGAACAGCAGAATGAAACGGTTTGTCGGAATTGTGTTCTTAGGCAACCAGCAGGAGGGCAAACTCAAGCCATGTATGGAAAACATTTCCTCCTAGTCAGGCTTCAACTAGCAAGGGAGAAATCGACAAATTTGTTGATAAAAAAATCATTTATCATCAAATTCTGGTGTGACCAGCAGCTAGCCAGACTCAGGTCATGCATGGAAATCATGTTTATCGCCCTCCGAGTTTATCTAGTAAAAAATAAACTTGGATTTTTTCGTTCAGCCCATTCTACTCATTCTGCTAGCATAACAGCAGAATGCAAAAGTTTGTCGAAATTATCTTCTAACGCAACCAGCAAGGAGGGCACACTCAAGCCATGCATGGAAAACATTTCCCTCATAGTCAGCCTTCAACTAGCAAGGAAAAAATCGACAAACTTGTTGGAGAAAAATATTTATCATCAAATCCTGGTGTGACCAGCAGGTAGACAGACCCATGTCATGCATGGAAGTCATGTTTATCGCCGTCCGAGTTTATCAAGTAAAAATTAACTTGGAATTTTTCGTTCTGCCCATTCTGCTAGCAGAATAGCAGAAGAAAAAAGTTTGTCGGAATTATGTTCTAACGCACCCAGCAGGAGGCCACACTCAAGCCATGCATGGAAAACATTTCCCTCCTGGTCAGGCTTCAACTAGCAGGGAAAAAATCGACAAATCTGTTGAAGAAAATACATTTATCATTAAATCCTGGTGTGACCTGCAGGTAGGCAGATCCATGTCTTGCATGGAAATCATGTTTATCGCCGCCCGAGTTTATCTAGTAAAAACAAGGCTTGGAATTTTACGATCTGCCCATTCTGCTCATTCTGATAGCAGAATAGCAGAATGAAAACGTTTGTCGGAATTATGTTCTAAGGTAACCAGCAAAATGGCACACTCAAGCCATGCATGGAAAAAAACTCCCTCCTAGTAAGGCTTCAACTAGCAAGGAAAATATCGACAAATTTGTAGATAGAAAATTCATTTATCATCAAATTCTGGTGTGACCAGCAGCTGGCCAGACTCAGGTTATGCATGGAAATCATGTTTATCGCCCTCCGAGTTTATCTAGTAAAAATAAACTTGGATTTTTTTCGTTCTGCCCATTCTACTCATTCTGCTAGCAAAACAGCAGAATGCAAAAGTTTGTCGAAATTATCTTCTAACGCAACCAGCAAGGAGGGCACACTCAAGCCATGCATGGAAAACATTTCCCTCATAGTCAGCCTTCAACTAGCAAGGAAAAAATCGACAAACTTGTTGGAGAAAAAGTATTTATTATCAAATCCTGGTGTTGGTTGGTTGATTTGGTGCTTAACGTCAACGGTAAACAACTAAGGTCATGTCGGGACGGTCAGTTAACCTAACCACACTATTCCGGTCCATCTTTCATGTAAGACCATCACGAAAAGAGGGTTGGTGGGTGGGCAATGTACAAATAGATCTACTACATAATTAAAAATAGTGCCCCTTAGCGCAGCGGCAATAGTGCTACTTCAGAAGACATCCCCTTATAGTAGCGCAGCGGCAATAGCGCTACTTCAGAAAGCACTCCCTTATAGTAGCACAGCGGCAATAGCGCTACTACAGAAGACAGCCCTTTTTAGTAGCGCAGCGGCAATAGCGCTACTTCAGAAAACACCCCCTTATAGTAGCGCAGCGGCAAAAGCGCCACTTTGGAAGACATTCCCTTATAGTAGCGCAGTGGCATTAGCGCTACTACAGAAGACAGTCCCTTTTAGTAGCGCAGCGGCAATAGCGCTAGTACAGAAGACAGCCCCTTATAGTAGCGCAGCGGCAATAGCGCCACTTTGGAAGACATTCCCTTATAGTAGCGCTGCGGCATTAGCGCTACTACAGAAGACACCCTTTTTAGAAGCGAAGCGGCAATAGCGCTAGTAGCGCTGCGGCATTAGCGCTTCTTCACAAGATAGCCCTTTTAGTAGCGCAGCGGCAATAGCGCTAGTAGCGCTGCGGCATTAGCGCCTCTACAGAAGACAGCCCCTTTTAGAAGCGCAGCGGCAATAGCGCTAGTAGCGCTGCGGCATTAGCGCTTCTACAGAAGACAGCCCCTTTTAGTAGCGCAGCAGCAATAGCGCTAGTACAGAAGACATCCCCTTTAATAAAGCAGTGGAACTGTGCTACTTTAAAAGTCATCACCTTTCAGTAGCTCAGCATTCTATTCATCCCTGTGTCTTTAGTCATAACTCAGTTGACATGCCAAAATTCAAAATTTATGTTATGAGCTGACATTATTAGACCAACTCCCTACAGGGTCAGTGCAACCAGGTGGAACCAAGTTGATCCTGGGAACTGGAAAGGGTCACAAGCAGTGCCCAGGTTGAGCTATGTCGCCTTAATAAATGGCCTGAGAATGTCACAACAATGCTTATTCAGTGTTACTGCACCTTAATTCCTGGAAGCAATGAATCCAAAGCTACCTGACACAAGACAACCATTTGCAACAAAATTCTTATGCAAGGGCCCGAAGGGCCCGGGATCGCAGGGCCGAAGGCCCCTGGGTCAAGGCCATCTTGGCGGTGCTGTTCATTACTGAGCCATCTTGGCGGTGGCCCCTACTCGGATTCTTTTCAATTGTAGCACTGCTTACTATCAAGCATGATCGAATCAGCTCTTTACTGATGACACCGGACACTAGACAAGCATCACGGCCGAAGGCCGCTGGGACAAAGCTCCCTACAGGGTCAGTGCACCAGATGGAGTCAAGTTGATCCCAAGAACTGGAAAGGGTCACAAACAATGCCCAGGTTGAGCTTTAAACACAAAGTTACCTTATAGTTACCATCTACTGAAGGGAGAAGCTATAGTTACCATCTACTAAAGGGAGAAGCTTTCTTAAGTGGCGCTAATGCCGCTGCGCTACTAGAGGGTGAAGTCTCCTGAAGGAGCGCTATTGCCGTTGCGCTTCTACAGGGGTAAGTCTTAAGTGGCGCTAATGCCGCTGCGCTACTAGAGGGTGAAGTCTCCTGGAGTAGCGCTATTGCCGCTGCGCTTCTACAGGGGTAAGTCTTAAGTGGCGCTAATACCGCTGCGCTACTAGAGGGTGAAGTCTCCTGAAGTAGCGCTATTGCCGCTGCGCTTCTACAGGGGTAAGTCTTAAGTGGCGCTAATGCCGCTGCGCTACTAGAGGGTAAGTCTCCTGAAGTAGCGCTATTGCCGATGCGCTTCTACAGGGGTAAATCTTAAGTGGCGCTAATGCCGCTGCGCTACTAGAGGGTGAAGTCTCCTGAAGTAGCGCTATTGCCGCTGCGCTTCTACAGGGGTAAGTCTTAAGTGGCGCTAATGCCGCTGCGCTACTAGAGGGTGAAGTCTCCTAGAGTAGCGCTATTGCCGCTGCGCTTCTACAGGGGTAAGTCTTAAGTGGCGCTAATGCCGCTGCGCTACTAGAGGGTGAAGTCTCCTGGAGTAGCGCTATTGCCTCTGTGCTTCTACAGGGGTAAGTCTTAAGTGGTGCTAATGCCGCTGGGCTACTAGAGGGTGAAGTCTCCTGGAGTAGCGCTATTGCCGCTGGGCTTCCACAGGGGTAAGTCTTTAGGGGCGCTAATGCCGCTGCGCTACTAGAGGGTGAAGTCTCCTGAAGTAGCGCTATTGCCGCTGCGCTTCTACAGGGGTAAGTCTTCTTAAGTGGCGCTAATGCCGCTGCGCTACTAGAGGGTGAAGTCTCCTGAAGTAGCGCTATTGCCGCTGCGCTTCTACAGGGGTAAGTCTTAAGTGGCGCTAATGCCGCTGCGCTACTAGAGGGTGAAGTCTCCTGAAGTAGCGCTATTGCCGCTGCGCTTCTACAGGGGTAAGGCTTGTGTGGCGCTAATGCCGCTGCGCTACTAGAGGGTGAAGTCTCCTGAAGTAGCGCTATTGCCGCTGCGCTTCTACAGGGGTAAGTCTTAAGTGGCGCTAATGCCGCTGCGCTACTAGAGGGTGAAGTCTCCTGGAGAAGCGCTATTGCCGCTGCGCTTCTACAGGGGTAAGTCTTAAGTGGCGCTAATGCCGCTGCGCTACTAGAGGGTGAAGTCTCCTGGAGTAGCGCTATTGCCGCTGCGCTTCTACAGGGGTAAGTCTTAAGTGGCGCTAATGCCGCTGCGCTACTAGCGGGTGAAGTCTCCTGAAGTAGCGCTATTGCCGCTGCGCTTCTACAGGGGTAAGTCTTAAGTGGCGCTAATGCCGCTGGGCTACTAGAGGGTGAAGTCTCCAGGAGTAGCGCTATTGCCGCTGCGCTTCTACAGGGGTAAGTCTTAAGTGGCGCTAATGCCGCTGCGCTACTAGAGGGTGAAGTCTCCTGAAATAGCGCTATTGCCGCTGCGCTTCTACAGGGGTAAGTCTTAAGTGGCGCTAATGCCGCTGCGCTACTAGAGGGTGAAGTCTCCTGAAGTAGCGCTATTGCCGCTGCGCTTCTACAGGGGTAAGTCTTAAGTGGCGCTAATGCCGCTGCGCTACTAGAGGGTGAAGTCTCCTGAAGTAGCGCTATTACCGCTGCGCTTCTACAGGGGTAAGTCTTAAGTGGCGCTTATGCTGCTGCGCTACTAGAGGGTGAAGTCTCCTGAAGTAGCGCTATTGCCGCTGCGCTTCTACAGGGGTAAGTCTTAAGTGGCGCTAATGCCGCTGCGCTACTAGAGGGTGAAGTCTCCTGAAGTAGCACTATTGCCGCTGCGCTTCTACAGGGGTAAGTCTTAAGTGGCGCTAATGCCGCTGCGCTACTAGAGGGTGAAGTCTCCTGGAGAAGCGCTATTGCCGCTGCGCTTCTACAGGGGTAAGTCTTAAGTGGCGCTAATGCGGCTGCGCTACTAGAGGGTGAAGTCTCCTGGAGTAGCGCTATTGCCGCTGCCTTTCTACAGGGGTAAGTCTTAAGTGGCGCTAATGCCGCTGCGCTACTGGAGGGTGAAGTCTCCTGAAGTAGCGCTATTGCAGCTGCGCTTCTACAGGGGTAAGTCTTAAGTGGCGCTAATGCCGCTGGGCTACTAGAGGGTGAAGTCTCCTGGAGTAGCGCTATTGCCGCTGCGCTTCTACAGGGATAAGTCTTAAGTGGCGCTAATGCCGCTGCCCTACTAGAGGGTGAAGTCTCCTGGAGTAGCGTTATTGCCGCTGCGCTTCTACAGGGGTAAGTCTTAAATGGCGCTAATGCCGCTGCGCTACTAGAGGGTGAAGTCTCTCTTTAGTAGCGCTATTGCCGCTGCGCTTCTACAGGGGTAAATATTAAGTGACACTAATGCCGCTGTGCTACTAGAGGGTGAAGTCTCCTGGAGTAGCGCTATTGCCGCTGCGCTTCTACAGGGGTAAGTCTTAAGTGGCGCTAATGCCGCTGCGCTACTAGAGGGTGAAGTCTCCTGGAGTAGCGCTATTGCTGCTGCGCTTCTACAGGGGTAAATCTTAAGTGGCGCTAATGCCGCTGCGCTACTAGAGGGTGAAGTCTCCTGAAGTAGCGCTATTGCCGCTGCGCTTCTACAGGGGTAAGTCTTAAGTGGTGCTAATGCCGCTGCGCTACAAGAGGGTGAAGTCTCCTGGAGAAGTGCTATTGCCGCTGTGCTTCTACAGGGGTAAGTCTTAAGTGGCGCTAATGCCGCTTCGCTACTAGAGGGTGAAGTCTCGTGAGGTGGCGCTAATGCCGCTGCGCTTCTACAGGGGGAAGTCTTCTTAAGTGGCGCTAATGCCGCTGCGCTGCTAGAGGGTGAAGTCTCCTGAGGTGGTGCTAATGCCGCTGCGCTTCTACAGGGGGAAGTTTTCTTAAGTGGCGCTAATGCCGCTGTGCTACTAGTGGGTGAAGTCTCCTGAAGTGGCGCTAATGCCGCTGCGCTTCAACAGGGGGAAGTCTTCTTAAGTGGCGCTAATGCTGCTGCGCTACTAGAGGGTGAAGTCTCCTGAGGTGGCGCTAATGCCGCTGCGCTTCCACAGGGGAAGTTTTCTTAAGTGGCGCTAATGCGCTGCGCTACTAGAGGGTGAAGTCTCCTGAAATGTAGCTAATGCCGCTGCGCTTCTACAGGGTGAAGTCTTCGTAATGGGCGCTAATGCCGCTGCGCTACTATTGGTGCTGCGCTTCTACGGGGCGAAGTTTTCTTAAGTGGTGCTAATGCCGCTGCGCTACTAGAGGGTGAAGTCTCCTGAAGTGGCACTAATGCTGCTGCGCTTCTACAGGGTGAAGTCTTCTTCAGTGGCGCTAATGCCACTGTGCTACTAGAGGGTGAAGTCTCCTGAAGTGGCGCTAATGCCGCTAGGCTTCTACATTGGGAAGTCTTCACTGCCGCAGCACTGTAGGTCCAGTGTTCTATTGGCGCAATCAGCGCAGCACAACTAGTAGTTTCAGCGTTTACTGACAGCGCTAATGTCGCAGCGCATCTAGTAAATAGGTCCAGTGTGTCTATTGGCGCTATCTGTGTTTTCGAAAGGCGCAGTTGCAGCAGCGCAGTCAGTGGGTAAGTTCTGTCTTTTCTATTGGCGCTGTTTCCGCAGAGCAGTCAGAGGGTTAGTTCTGTGTTTTATAATGCAGCTGCCACAGCCCAATCAGAAGGTAAGTTCTGAGTTTTCTAAAGGATCTGTTGCTGCAAATCAGTCAGTGGATAAGTTCATAGTAATGTTGCCCCAGCGCAGTAGTAGGTGTGTTTCCTGGTATGGATCCTATACGGTAACTTTGAGCTGAAATTTCGTGATGCTTACATGAAAGAATAACCACTATTCCTGGGCAGGCTTAGACCTCCTAAGCGGTTAACCAGTACTAAGTGCACATACTTTTGCCGGTGTGACCAGCAGGTAGGCAGACCCATGTCATGCATGGATATCATGTTTATCGCCGTCCGTGTTTATCAAGTAAAAATTAACTTGGAATTTTTCGCTCTGCCCATTCTGCTAGCAGAATAGCAGAAGAAAAAAAAGTTTGTCGGAATTATGTTCTAACGCACCCAGCAGGAGGGCACACTCAAGCCATGCATGGAAAACAGTTCCCTCCTGGTCAGGCTTCAACTAGCAGGGGAAAAAACGACAAATCTGTTGAAGAAAATAATAATTTATCATTAAATCCTGGTGTGACCTGCAGGTAAGCAGATCCATGTCATGCATGGAAATCATGTTTATCGCTGCCCGAGTTTATCTAGTAAATAATAAACTTGGAATTTTTCGTTCTGCCCACTCTGCTCATTCTGCTAGCAGAACAGCAGAATGAAAAAGTTTGTCGGAATTATGTTCTTAGGCAATCAGCAGAAAAGCACACTCAAGCCATGCATGGAAAACATTACCCTCCTGGTCAGGCTTCAACTAGCAAGGAAAATATCGAAATATGTTGAAGAAATAATCATTTATCATCAAATCCTGGTGTGCCCTCCTGATGGGTGCGTTAGAACATAATTCCGACAAACTTTTTGATTCTGCTGTTCTGCTAGCAGAATGGGCAGAACGAAACAATCTAATTTTATTTTTTCTAGATAAACTCGGACGGCGATAAACATGATTTCCATAGCTGACCTGAGTCCGCCCACGTGCTGGTAACACCAGAATATGATGATAAATGATTATTTTCTTCAACAAATTTGTCGCATTTTCCCTCGCTAGTTGAAGCCTAACCAGGAGGGAAATGTTTTCCATGCATGGCTTGCGTGTGCCCTCCTGCAGCTTGTCTTAGAACATAATTCCGACAAACTTTTTCATACTGCTGATCAGCCAGCAGAATGAGCAGAATGGGCGGAACGAAAAATTTCGTTCTGCTATTTTGCTAACTTTACCATTTCGTTCTGTTATTCTGCTAATTTTACCATTTCGTTCTGCTACTCTGCTAACTTTACCATTTCGTTCTGCTATTCTGCTATTCAGCTAACTTTACCATTTCGTTCTGCTTTTCTGCTATTCTGCTAACTTTACCAAGTTAATGTTTCAG
Source organism: Ctena decussata (assembly GCA_963989385.1). NCBI lineage: Eukaryota > Metazoa > Mollusca > Bivalvia > Lucinida > Lucinidae > Ctena > Ctena decussata. The sequence continues at coordinate 66,223,601 of OZ022504.1, forward strand.
GCTTTTTACGAATGTACCGATTATCACACGATACTTTTCATACACCTCGTTTCAGCCCGAGACTCCCAGGGCTTGAAGGCTGATATGGGTTGAGGCTCAGATAGAGTGCTGTCCGTCGACGCTAAATGACCGTACTTATCGATGTGTCTTAAAACCTATAGACAAGGAAGAATGCCCAGAGGTTATAAAATTTGAGTACATTCTCAAACTCAAAATAAAGCACACTGATTGGCTGCTTCCGAGCACATGCTCGGAAGCAACCAATCAGTGTGCTTTATTTTGAGTTTGAGATTATTGTCAAGTTTTATAACCTCGAACCCTGTTCATACATGTAGTTCGCTGATGCCTAACGTGCATGGGTACATCTCCATGTTTATTTTCGCCATTTTAAGGAAGGGAAATAACTTTTGTGACTTTATGGTTGTGTCCCTGGATGACAAAAGCCCTTCCGAAATGGGAATGACTCTTGAAGGAAACAATTTCTCCTAGGGAGTAAATTATTTCTTTCAAAATTTGACCCACAATGGCATGGGAGGCAAAAAATAAAACAGTAAAATTGCCTCCCTCGACCTATAATTGATATTTGTCTTGTAGGCTACAGATCATCTTTTTCTGTGTAACAATTCGTGTATAAAGATAAGTTTATGACATTTTTGCGTAAGCTGGGTCATAATAACACTACGACGCCATCGTATAACTGTCATCATTCTAAAATATATAATTCGGTGATTCTGACAGCCCCGAACAAGGAGTCTGATCTGGGTCCACACGGCTGATCCAATCACTCACGTCCCAGTGTTTTTGACCAGTACGGTAAAATTAAAATAAGTTTATTGGCCGAGGGCTTTATATTGAAACAGATGACATTTAACTATATACATGATTATATGAATTAATAATTCACTGTTCGTATAATTAAACTAACACTGAGTCAGAGTACAATGGTTCATGAACTTCTATTTTTTGTTTATAACCCCTATCCTCATCGCTAACGCTAAGTGCAGACACGAAATAATGATGCGTGTGCATGTTAGTGTATTGGTTGGGAGGGGGGGGGGGGGGGGGGGGCTTGTGAGGGATGCAAATGGATATCCCCCTCTTTTTACTTTGAATTTTTTTCCCCAAATTTGATTTACGTCCCTACCTAAAATTCTAGAGCACGCTGCCTTATCAGTTGCAACCTTTTCTCCAATCACACAGACCCCTTTTTCCTCCTCCGCCCTGTCCTCATTAAGGCTGATTACGGGCGTTAAGTGAACAGATGTACAGAAAACAGGTAGGAGGGGATAATTTGGATATTTAGCGTATGAACTGTTTCCAGCGAAAAATTTAAAACGAATCTCAAAAGCGGAGTAGCGGCCAAGCTACTGGTCCGGATTAAAATCCCGATTTGATCAAATTCTTATCAACCGTAAACAGGGTCCTACTGCATACAGACTTTCACTATCACCCTTTCATCGTCTCGATATGACAAATATCGTTGAAAGGGTCGTAAAACGATAACACATCCATCCATGCATCTATCGAACTTAAAGTGCACCGCGGAAATATGCGCCTGTGGGTGGTGTGGGCTTAGATGTGACAGTTAATTTCCTGAATTTTGACAATCGGAAAACTACATAACCTGTCGCAAACCGATGACATCCATTCATGCATCTATCGAACTTAGATAAAGAAAGTGCACCGCGGAAATATGTGCCTGCCTGTGGGTGGTGTGGGCTTAGATGTGACGGTTAATTCCTGAATTTTGACAATTGGAATACCACATTAACCTGTATTGGGGGCAGAAATATGGTTTGTACAGTAAATATTCGAACATCACGGCAGAATAAGCCCAGATCAGTCTGATCAGTGTGTACTGTTAGTCAACGCTGTATAATCATTTCGTGAATCAATGACAAGGGAAATAATCCATATTTCGCTCTTCCCGGCACCGAGACTGTAGGGCCTACATCGGCGTCGGTATAGTTTCGCAAGGTCCAAATAGTTACTTCCCAGCGGGCACATGACGTGAAAATGACGTCGTACTGACCTGACATCGATGCAACGTCATATGTCCGCTGGGTTTACCGTATATATTCGGTTATAAGACGGAAATTCACCCTCCAAAATTACCGCAAATGTGTAAATCAGTTTTGTGTAATTCACCTTAGACAAGACGGATCTAGATCTTTGGGATTGTTTAGGAAGGGGAAATCCGTCTTAGTACCGAAGAAATACGGTACATACGGTAAAGCACAGAAATGTAAATAGATACATTTTTTATTTGTTGTTGTTGTGTTATTGTTTTACGTCCACGGTAAATCTCTGAACGGTCAGTTACCCAAACCACACTATTCCTGGACACTGAGGCTTAAACCTCCTAAGCGGTACACCAGTACTTACTGCACTTACTTTCACCAGTAACCGACAACTGCCCTCCTTGAATCAGCGGAAGAAACGAAATGTGGCCGGACTGGGTATCGAACCCGGGACCTTCTGGCTCTTGAGTCAGACGCGCTACCGACTGCGCTAGCGGCCCGGCTGAAGGACTGAAAACATGTCTTACACAAGGTCTTTAAGGCGAGTAGAAACATCGCGATTTTGACCCAAGGGAAACAGCCTTTGTGACTTGGTCTTGACTTTAATGGACGAAGACCCACGTCGCAGATTACACTATGGCGAATAACTTGCTTTCAGTTGAGAAAAGAGGACCCCCAGTTTAGAAGGCAGAACGGGGATGCGGGGCGAGGGGTACATGCAAAAATGAAAACGGCAGAGTATTTTTTCTCCTGACAATTTTGTTATTACCATGATACATACTCCTACCTATCGTAATTTGTCTTGATAGAAATGTGCATTTTATTACTTATTGTTAATGAACTCTGTCTTTTTATGAGGTCACTTGTATTAATGGCAGGCTGAGTTCATCTAAGGCCAGCCGTTTTAAAGACGGTTTATATTTAATAATGTCAGAAATCAAGAGTTTTCGTACATGTATTAATAACCCAGTAAACCAGGCAGGCACATGACATTGAAATGACGTCGCACTGACGTCAATGCGACGTAATAACGTTGAAATGACGTCGTACTGACGTCAATGCGACGTAATAACGTAACGTCGCATTGACGTCAGTACGATTTCATTTGACGTCATGTGCCCGGTGGGAAGCCTCAGCCTGCTGTATTAACCTTCGGCCTTCGATCTCGGTCGGACATGTACTTGTAAGTGGGCCAACTATACACGAAGGCACATAGTATGTCAGAATATTTTCCCTCGTATGTCGTCAGTTATATGTAATGTTGACAATTTAAAATGACAGTCCTGGATCTATATATTTTCACAAAAAAATGGTTGAGAACTCCCACTTTAACATATCAAATATAATGAAGGCGTATACATGTATATCTATATCTATCTATTATTTTGACATTTCAGTTTCTTTGTCTTATTTACTTAAAAAAATAGTACACCTTAGTATTGCCTAGTGGACTTTTCTATCCTTATAAACTGGACGAGCCCATGTTTCATTTACTTATAACGGGTGACTGGTTTGAAGTAACCATTTCATATACTAATTATGTAGACCCTGATCAGACGCTGCATTCTGTGGCGTCTGATCTTGGTCTGCACTGTTTGTTTATTTATGTCCTTTTTCATGGGACGTTAGGCATTATTCGGTTCCAATACATTCAGAACAACAGTTGGAGTAAGACAAGGATGTCTGTTGTCACCCACCCTCTTCAACATTTATCTCGAACGGATCATGTCTGATGCGCTGGAAGAACATGACGAAAAGGTTAGCATAGGCGGCAGAAACATTACCAGTCTGCGGTTTGCCGATGACATAGGCGCGCTCTAGCTGAGGAAGAGCAGGAACTAGAAGCCCTCGTTGAAAGTCTCGACCAAACCTGCACAAGGTATAAGATGGATATCAGTGCTGAGAAGACCAAACTGATGACAAACAGCGCAGATAGCACCCAGAGGGAGATCATGGTAAAAGGGCAGAAGCTGGGTATCGTAATAAACTTCAAATACCTTGGAGCAATTGTCTCAGATGATGGCTCAAAACAGGAGGTTCTCTCAAGAATTGCACAAGCCATTTCAGCTCTTACCAAGCTGAAACCAATTTGGAGAGATAACAACATCTCTTGTATCAAAAGTGAAACTTATGCGCTCCCATCTCATTTCCATATTTCTGTATGCCCGTGAATCGTGTACATTGAGAGCAGAGTTAGAGAAAAGAATGCAGGCCTTTGAGATGAGATGCTACCGAAGGTTACTGAACATTTCGTACAAGGACCATATAACCAATGAGGAGGTTCGCAGAAAGATCCAAGCAGCCATTGGAGACTATGATGAACTCCTGACGCTGGTCAAGAAACGGAGACTATGGTGGTTTGGCCACGTCTCAAAGTCTTCTGGCTTAGCAAAGACGATTCTACAGGGCACTTTCTTTCTATCTATCTATATTGCACTCGTTCAAGGGCACAGTGAATAGAAAAAGAAGAAGAGGTAGACAGAAGGAGAGGTGGGAAGTCATTGTTAAAGAGTGGACATAGATGGATTTTGATAGCTCAACTAGGGCAGCTGAAATCAGGACAAAGTGGAAAGGGATTGTTTCGAAGTCATCTGTGGTGCCCGAACGACCTAGTAAGGTTAATGGGATAGAAATAGAAATAGAATAGAATACACTAACACGCAATTTTTCTGCTTACAGCGGAACAGAGTCAATTATATCATGACGTCGCCGACGTCCATTCAGATTGTAGAGACCCCATGGTTAATTTTGACATCATTTAAAGTCAGATGAAGTCGCGTGGCTCAGTGTTATTATTAGAATGTAAACTACATTACGTTCCAATCTTTACAGAAGCTAAACCAAGAATGTGCCAGGACGCGTAGCGCAGTCGGTAGCGCGTCTGACGTATAAGCCAGAGTTTCCGGGCTCGATACCCGGTCCGGCCATTTACTTTCATTTCCCCCTTCCGCCGATTCAAGAAGGGCAGTTGTCAGTTACTGGCGAAAGTATGTGCACTTAGTACTGGTTAACCGCTTAGGAGGTCTAATCCTGCCGAGGAATAGGTTTAATAACTGACCGTCCCGACATGACCATAGCTGTTTACCGTGGACGTTAAGCAATAACACAACAACAACAACACCAAGAATGTAAATATAAGCGGATAACATAAGCTTGAGGTTGGTGGACCCCAACACCGGAATGTGGGTTGAGTCCCCGGTCAACGCTGAACATACCGTATACATTCTTTAAATGGAGACACCTAATTAAACTAATAACCGACTCATAACCGTAACTGTCTAAGAAAGTAACAGTTTGGTTTTACAATGACAGTAATACATCCAAATGGAACACAGTACAGAATCTGGTAGGATGCTCGGTCAGATATGGGTCTGCACTGATTCCTCAGACCTATCTGTCCCAATACTTAGAATTATTACGGTAAAGTTAACAAATTCTCCATGCACCCGAGTATCAAAGCTCCAGATAAAGAAACTTTGGAGATAAATAGGAGTTGGTATGACGTGAACTTCCATTAGAATCGTTTCAGTCCGTCTCACCGAGACGGTTTTACTGAGGCGTTACAGCATATGTCTTATGAAGAATTCATCTCTAGATTTTCTCATTTGGAGCACTGTGCTGTTTATTACCCAGCAGGCACATAATGTCGTAATGACGTTTAACGGACGTCGATGCGACGTGGTGACGTTGCATCGACGTAAGTACGACGTTATCCAGACGTCATGGGGCCGCTGTATAGTTTCATATATATGTACTCACCAGGCACATGACGTCGCACTGACGTCTATGCGACGTGATTACGTCACACATATATCAATACGATGTCATCACGACGTCATGTGCCTGCTTGGTATATTCGTTCCCACTGGCCACTCAACGTTGAATCAAAAGACTGCAAAAAGACTGGAAAACAAAGACAGCATGCAAATAAAGAAATTGACAGACTGCGCAGCGCTGACTGATCTTAATCTTCCCTGTAATCATTAGGTACATATTTTCCTTTAGTAAAGCTATTACTGCTTTTATTCTATCTATTCAAACCTTAAATCATTAAAAAATCTATGAAAATAAAACAGTAGCAATGAATTTGAAACTGTTGCTATGGAAACCAAAACAAAATCACTATCGCTTATTTCTTTCTAGAGAAAATCAAATCTTAATCTTATGAACGCTTCATTTATGAAAGAAATGTACACATTTTGTAGTTTTGTACATGTATGAAAAACAGTTGGAAATGTTTACCTGTAATAAGCAGGATGCAGTAAAATTCCATTTTCAGTATGTCTCATTCAATCAATATACCTGTGTTTTCACGAAATCAATGAATAAATGACACGATCTTGTTAAGGACTTTGCCTCTGTATAAATCTCAGCCAATCAGAACGTTTACCACAATATTACTAAATACTACGATGGTATTAGCGTAGATCCAGATCAGTGAGCAGTCTGATCAGGGCCTGCGCTCTTTCAAATTCCGACAGCTTTGTTGTCACATTATTTAACTGTCAATCAACCACTTCAAGGTAAAGGATAGTTTTACTACAATAGTTAATATGTGTCCAAATATTTAGGATGATAAGAACAATGGGTGTTGCCTCACACTGTTGACTCACAAACAACGTCACAAAATGGCTGAGTAAGTGAGACAGAAGCACGAATTTTGGAAGCCTTCTTTATTAATTCCCGTCCGGCGAGATATATTGTTTTGTGCCATTGATGTCTGTCTGTCCATCGCAAATCGTGTCTATTCCGAAACCTCTCAAAACATGTTACAAATACAAAACATTATCAGACGACGTGCAGAGAACAAGAAACATAAGTCGACCTACATTTTTTACAGAATTACAAATATATGTTCCTTCGTAATTTTCGGTATGTGAATCATGTCTGCTTTATAACTTTAAAAAACATCGGGGCTATTTTTACAAAACTTACAATAAATCTATAGCAGCAGGCCTCCGATTCCGTTCCCGGGTTCGAGCCCCTCTGTAGGCGGAAATCTTTTCAATCGTAAACGGGGTTCCATTTCACACAGCCTTTCATTATCACTTTCCTATCGCCCTGATATGACTGAAATGCTGTTGAAAAGGACGTAAAATCGCAAGTCATCCATCCATCCGATTCCGATGATTTGCCGAAAACAAGAACTGTATTACATGTAACTCTCTCTTCATTTTAAGGATCGATGCCCCTTTCCAATTTTCTGCATGAAATATTGCGTTAAAACCGTTGAAGATATTTCCATGAGAAAAGACACAAATATAAAGCACCATCAGGCAATGTGCAGAGAATAAAAACACTAACTCCACCTACATCTTTGACAGAATTGTGTCCCGTTGTAATGTTATGCTTTGAAATTGTGTCCTCCATATAATTTTAAAACCGTTGAAGGTATTATCACGAAACTTGCAACAAATATTTTCAGATGATGCTCAGAGAATAAGAATCAAAACTCCAGCTACATTTTCGATGAGGGGCTGGGAGGAGGGTGTGGGTGTGCGGGGGATGGGGGATGGGGGTGGGGAGGGGTAGAGGTGAGATATTTATTCCAGGGACATCCGCCCAGTCTGATCAGAGTCTTCGCTTTCGGCTTGGAGATAGATTGAACTGTTAGCTTTTCAGCGCACAGCGAAGACCCTGATCAGGCTGGGCGGATGCCCAGACTGACCTGAGTCTTCGCTGAGCGCACATGCTACTTTGTTGGTTTTGACGTGTCGCGGCTCATATATAAACATGTTTACGGATTCTGTGGCTACTGAGTATTGCAAAACAATCAGTCATCGATATGTCGCAACACTTCAAAATGCCTATGCAGAGAAAGGATTAATCATCATATGTAACAGTACATCGTAAGATTCTAATGAAGCGCTATTGGCCTTATATGTACATATTTTAAATGTCGTTTTAATATTTTTTAAGGAGGACCATATGTTGGATAAGTGTGTTTATCACATAGATACATAATTTTGGACTGCCTAAGAGGCAATCTGCATGTTTGATAAAGCTTGGCTTTCAGAGTTTTTAACTTGCCCATTGGTCCGATAAAGGTTTCCCAGTCCGATACGTTTATCGGCCCGTCGTTAACGTCAACGACGTCGCGTGAGATACTTCGACTTTAAAATTGCGAGAGCGATGTTGCAGAACAGAAAATTTCCCATCCTTTCAGAGCTTCTATCTCTCTTATTATGCATCGTAGACATACAGCGTGACCACTCATTTTCTTAGTTAGATCGAAAGAAACACGTCGGTGTCAAAATAGAAGTTTTTGTTTCGCTACAAAACGGCAAGCGCTTCAAGACTGGACGGTCGGGAAACATTTCAGATGGCGCAGTGATGCTGTGTGTTAGTAAGACTTATCGTAAGATCCCTCGTTTCATTAGACACTTGTCGTCAGTTGCCTGCCTCGTTTCATTATACAATGAAGTATTACACTCACACTCCGGTGTCCCTGCCGTTGTGTTTGCTGGATGCCCTTTCAGGCTTTGGCCTTCAGCAGTAGTAGCAAGTTTTCACAACTACAAAAGTGTTGATTTCTAGCAACTATCTCGGGACATGTTTTTTTCTTAACTAGAATCTATATGATAAACAGATCATAACATGGGTTTTTCGTTATCACTCGATTTATCAGCTCTCGACCAATATCGGACCTCGGGCAAGCCCTCGGTCTGATATTGGAGTCTCGGGCTGATAAATCGTGTGATAACGAAAACCCCATGTAATAATCACTATATATCCTAAATATGTTATCCTCTGAAACCCCCCCCCCCCCCCCCCCCAAAAAAAAAAAACCCTTATTATTATTGTCATTATATTTATTATTATTTCAAGTTTGATAGTGAGAAAGAACATACCAAAATTTTATTTTGAAAGCAACTCTAAGACCACATGCAGGTGGGATATGAGAAAGAAAGCAATTAATCTACGAAATTAAATCTTACAAAAAACTGCTGCAAGATGCAGAATAACCACTGACCGATGCCCTTTGAGAGCCAAATATCTGCCCGGCAGATGATTAAGGACTGGAAAACACAAGGCTATATAACGAAAGTAAAGATAAAGGGTGGTCCTAGACACAAGGGAAAGTTGAGGTTCCGTAGCATATGAAAGGCGGAGCCCAGACCTCTCCTTTCGCCGCCGCTTTATCCTTCCCTGATTCGAAAAAAACGTACCCATTTACTGCTGCGTGGAGAGATACAATTTCTCTGCAGCAATCTTGCTCAAAGGCTACACGAACCTGCGACCCTCTATACCAAAACCACTCCACCAGGCGCCACAGACAAACAAAAACACAAAAACGAAACGCTAAGTTTATTCATTCTTGTATAATTTGATTGGTGACCGATTGTTAAGTATAGGAAAGTCGGTTAACTTCGGACAGCGGGTAAATTCGGACAGTGACATTTTTCCTTTATATGTCAGTTGTTTGGAATTAAGACAAAAAGTAACTGGGCAAACAGTGAAAATCCTGATCAGACGGCTCATTATGAGCCGTCTCATCGGATGTTCACTGTTTGCAATGGTATGTCCGAATTTACCCGCTGTCCGAAGTTACCAGACACGACTCTACCTCATGACCTTTTGGGTGTCAGGAAGTTGTAAAATTGTCTAAGCGCAAAACATTATAAAGGCGGTTCAGCCTTCACGACTGATGACAATATTTCGGTTGATTATTTTTTGTCCAGTTCTCATAACGATGTTCTCCGGGAAGCTCAGAGGCACACTCCTGGCACCGAGTGTGTCTGTCCTTCCCCTTTCAAAGTCGGAGAGGAGAGTCGATTTCTCGATTCATACAAAAGGCCAAAGGTTTCGTTTTTAGTTCCTCATTGAGCAATGGAATATAAACAAAAGCGAGACAATGAACTGGATCCTCTACTTTACATTGTATTTTTACCATTTGAGCCGCGACACGAGAACACCAACAAAGTGGTTGTGTGCCCAGCGCAGACTCAGATCAGCCTGGGCATCCGCCCAGTCTGATCAGAGTCTTCGCTGTCCGCATGAAGGTAGCTTAGTCCCTTAGCTACCCTTCAAGCCCTAAGCGAAGAGTCTGACCAGACTGGGCGGACACCGAGGATGATCTGAGTCTGCGCTGGGCTCACAACCACATTGTTGGTTTTTTCGTGTCGCGGCTCATTTACATAACATACATTGTATGTTACTTTGCATTTTTACATGTAATAAAGTTAACGAAATTTTAGTTGCCATCTAAACTAACCAAATTTTTTTTTTATTTTTTTTTAAAGTGAGAAACTCAAAGACTTTTTAACTGTTAAAAGCTGGAACTCGGTAAAGTTAGCAGAATAGCAGAATCGCAGAACGAAATGGTAACATTAGCAGAATGGCAGAATAGAAGAACGAAATGGTAAAGTTAGCAAAATAGCAGAATAGCAGAACGAAATGGTAAAGTTAGCAGAATGGCAGAACAGCAGAACGAGATGGTAAAGTTAGCAAAATAGCAGAATAGCAGAGCGAAATTTTTCGTTCTGCCCATTCTGCTCATTCTGCTAGCAGAATAGCAGTACGAAATGGTAAAGTAAGCAGAATAGCAGAACGAAATTTTTCGTTCTGCTATTCTGCTAACTTTACCATTTCGTTCTGCTATTCTGCTAGCAGAATGAGCAGAACGAAAAATTTTGTTCTGCTATTCTGCTAACTTTACCATTTCGTTCAGCTATTCTGCTAGCAGAATGAGCAGAATGGGCAGAACAAAAAATTTCGCTCTGCCATTTTGCTAACTTTACCATTTCGTTCTTCTATTCTGCCATTCTGCTAACTTCACCATTTCATTCTGCTATTCTGCTAACTTTACCGAGCCAAAAGCTGGTCAATCACAGTCAGTTACATCAACGAGACTGCCTCACGATATTACTTGATTTGTTTTACCATTAATAGAGCAGTGGGGCCTTCAATGGCCTCATTTCTTAAAGGCCACATTGCTCTATCAGCATGATATATTTTCTCTTGGGGCATCCCTGCAAGTTTCTAACCGTTGTTTCGTCACAATACGAGACCGTGGAAAGCCAATTTAAAACTAATAACAAATCTTTGAGTTTCACATTTAAAAAAAATTTGAAAATGATCTGGGTCATTTAAGTTGCCGACTAAAATGACCTACTATCGCAATTAAAACCTTGAAAGAAAAGGTAAAAATACAATGTACATGCGTGGAGCCCTTTTTGTTCATATTTCATCGCTCGTTAGGGAACCAAAATAAGAAAATTGGCTCTGACCCCACCCCTCAACCCACCCCATGCACGTCCCGCCTACGGGAAGACATATTATTTTCCCTATATCTATCTGTCAGTTTGTCCGTCTCTGTGTCCGTCCGCCTGTCCTTTCATCACAATTCGTGTCCACTCCACTGAAAGAGTTATAGATATTTTCACGAAATTTGGTACAAATATAAAGTATTACCAGTGCAGGAATCAAGAATTACAACTCTAACAGCCCTCTACCCCCCACCCTCCCAACCCCACCTGGTAATAAATGACTTGTCCCTAAGGCATTTTAGTGCAAATTCTGTGAACGTTTCCGTTTATAACAGCCTTTCATAGTCCACTAAAATTTTCATTGCAATGCGCCGCACTCTGTTTGCCTAGACATACAATGGCACACTTTTGTCCTTAATTATTCAAAACATATCGTGACCTTAATTTTATAAAAATCAAGTGTTAACCACCTCAGGAATAGTTGCCTGGGGGAAATATGTCGAATTACATACATAACTAGTATAAGTAGCCAAGCATCCAGAAAACCTGATGTAAGACATAATGTAGTTATTCGGCTATCAAATTGAACACGGGATTATTCCCAGCAGGCACATGACGTTAAAAAGCGTCGTACTGACATCGATGCGACGTAATGACGTCGCATCGACGTCAGAACGACGCAATTTGGACGTCATGTGCCTGCTGGGGTCTACCCTTTAGAATCACGCCAAATGGCTTAATCAGTTTCATGAAATTCTGCTTTCCCTTCAAAAACAAGCACAAATTCAAACACCGTCTTTTTGGGATTGTTTTTGTAGGTTTTAGGCGGAGTTTGATGTTTTTCGGATTGTTTTTAAAGGGGAATCCCCGTCCTATACACAAATACGGTATGCAAATGGGAGCTATGCACGACCGGACGACCCTGCTACAGTGCGCAGGTTGATATTGGTATGCGAGGTTTGCCTTTTCCATATAGTCTGTTGGAGCCGCGCATGTCTTGACCAGGCTTTGTATCCGAGCAGACTGCTCCGACCGTCTGTTTATGTTATTGCCCGCATAGCGAGGGTGCTAGGTTCATCTTTAAATTAGCTCATGATATGGTGGGACACGGACCGACTGTACTTGAAGTCTCTCGTCTATCCTATTTCTTCATATGACTCCAAGGGACCATTAACCCAAACGGCGTATCCACCAAGTAAATGGCTCCTTTAGATATGGTAATATTTGAAGGAGCCACGCTGGCGTATCAAAGGCGTAGGAAGGTTTGCAATATGTGAGTGGGAGAGTGGGAGGGGAGGTCAATCCCTTTGTCAGCCACATAATTGCTACACAGCCAATCAAATCTTTAGAAAGGGAATCCCAAACTTTTGAAGAGAGGGAGAAGGGTGGTCCATGCATGCTGCCCCCCCCCCCCTCCCCCCCGTACGCACCCCAACTACTCGCCAGTGCCCAAGCGAAATAAGAAAAAGTACAGATCTTGATAAGAATTCAGGCCAAAATGCCAAATTCGTCGCCAAACACCGCAACCATATTCGACTTCTTTCGTGTCGGTTTTGGAATAGTTATTTATGAGGCTCATGCCACAGTCTAATTAGATCCGATAGAACTGGCATGAGTCATATATCTATCAGTCTATAATCTAGTAAAGATAATGGTTTCCCATAGCCTAATAGCCGTAGGGGCAGTGGGGGTTAGAGACCCATTGTATCTTGGGCACAGCTGATCTATAATCTAATTCGTTTTAAAACGAGCTGACACGAATCGTATAAGAACTGGTGTAAGCTGGATCTGTTAAATGTTAAATACACATGCCAAGGATAATCTGATAATGTGAGTTATGCCACCCTTACCAGAAAACACTGACCTTACCACGAAATATTACGCTATGAGCAAGGTCTACACTGATAAGGGTGGTATAAAATAGTTAAACCATGATTTGTCCGCCTGTACGAGGAGATAATCCACGAGCTAAAACCATGATTTGTCCGCCTGTACGAGGAGATAATCCACTCGCTAAAGCTCGTGGATTATCTCCTCGTACAGGCGGACAAACCATGGGTTAACTATTCCTTATCCCTAAATATAACATCATTTGCACTTACCGGTAACTGCAATAAAGTATACGAAAAAATCCATTATTGTCTTTCACTCAGCTTCCAAATAACAGGTATACTTTTTCAAGGATCAGGATGGTTTACATATATGTTAACATGTAAAGTACATGTACCGTATTTCTCCGGTCATAATACGGGGTTTTCATGATAAAACAATCCCAATAATCTAGATCCGTATTAGTTTTTTTCCTGCCAAAACAAACCCCTAAATCCCGAAAATCTAGATCCGTCTTATAAGTTTTTCCCCCTGACAAAACATGAAAAATATAGAACCGTCTTATAAGACGGATCTAGATTTTGGGATTGTTTTGGATCTGGGTTTTGGGGATTGTTTTGGTAGGTGAAACTTATAAGACGGATTAAGATTTTTTTATTGGTTTGGCAGTGAAAACCCCATCTAAAATTGCATAATTTAATACTTTGAAGTCATTCGAAAGTCGGAAAGCCCTCGTTTTATAGCCGAATATATACGGAAATATTAATACTGCAACACAGCGTTTTCTCTCATAACCAGACGCACTATGACCAGAGGCAGTTTAACACTACAAACAGTATAACAAAATACATCATCATTAATTCATAACTTTAAGTTCACAATGAAGGCTGCAGGTATTGGAACAGAACAACCCTAGAAAATAGTGTAGACTAAGGCCAGGCAGAGCAGTCTGATCAGGATCTGTAATATTGCTGGTCCCGACTATAATGGTTAAGTAGCAACATGTATAATGCGGCTAAGTCTAATTGTAAACTGTATCATGCTGCTTGTTAAGCTTGTGGGCGGTCCTTATATTCAGTGAGCACGTTACGTCGAAACAACATTGACTCAATTGATTCAACGGCCGTATCATACGGCAATGGGCAAGCAAATTTGAAACATCAGTGGGATAAAATTTATTCAACGTCAGCGTTCACACATTGTTAAAACAACATTGAATCAAAGTTGATTCAACGACTTTTATTCAATATCGTTTCAATGCTGTGTGTCCAGTGAGTTCTAATTTTGACATGGAAGACACACCATCTGGTTAATTATGTTTTCAAGGATGTTACGAAAATAAAAAGAGCTGTTATGAAATGAAAACGAGTCATAGTTACCAAACGACCTGGCGGCACTGTCGACATGGACGTAGCTTAGATCCTCAACCACCCTATAAGCGCACAACGAAGACTCTGATCAGACTGGGCGGTTGCCCAGGCTGATTTGAGTCTTCGCTGGGCACACATGCCACTTTATTGGTTTTGTCGTGACGCGGCTCAATTGTATCGTGAGGTATCGCTGCAAGCTTCTCACCATATAGTTTATGTTGTTGATAAAAAATGTTTGAAAAGTATTTTAGCCAGTTTAGCTGCAAACTAAAATGACCTACTTTCGATTTCATAATTTTGCATAAAATAGTAAAAATACAATGTTAAAGCGTGGTACCCCATTCCCTGCATCGCTATTTTATATATTGCAACACTGAACGGTGAATCAGAAAACAAAAATTTAATTTGCGGAGTGATTTGTTATTTTTCAAAACTTGTTCCCCACCCTGTGGAATAATACGAGGGGCATTTCAGAAATAGTGTAAATGAGTCTGCCATTCCTAGGAATATTGACCGAATTTTAAAATTTGTTTAACTTTTAGACTTATATATCACCCAATAGCCTCGACTCAAAAAAATGAGTCACTCGTATTTTCTTCAAAATATGCCTTGACAATTGTTGTTAGGGTAAGGACACTGAGTAGAAACGGACGGAATACTTATGTGAAGACAAATTCATATTTTCTTTACTCTGGATACGAGCAGCTCTGGATTGATACCTACATTATCTGTTATATTGAAAATTTTGCAGTATGAAAAGCATTGTATCAGTTTTGCTGAAACATAAGATTTACCTTGTAAGATAGGCTAATCATTGAACAATCCGCATTTATGATGACGTCACTTCCTGCACTATATTGAAATATATAGTAAGTTGTTCAAACTTCGATTTTGAGGTCAATTTAAGTAAAAGTGAATGTTTGATGACAGATATGAAACAAAAAATAAATAAGATTTAATTCGTCATGCTTGATTTCTGTTATAAATAATCTTTTACGGCACCTTATGCTCTTTTGTTAGAGGCCTACCTGATATTTTACGATAAGTTTCCCCACCTACCCACATATTTCAATGTATGTATACTGAACAAAAAAAGAAACGTTACATGCACTTTCAATGCACGTTTTCTTTCAACTGAATAAAGATGTTGCCAATTTTATTTTATATCTAACTGACAAAATGTATCCATATTTCAGAAAATGAATATCACAACATAAGCTGCGAGATTATTGTCTCTAGGTCAGTTTAATTCAATGAGGGGTCCGAATTTGAAAGTGCTATTTTGATGTGCTTTTAAAAAACCGGTATTTCACGCAAGTTGTCAGCCCATGTGAGCAAGTCACTTCTGAGACGATTATCGGGCACTAGTCGTTACAAAACGGTCCGATTCGTCGCTTTCAAAGGGTTGATCAGTAAAGCACAAGGCTTGGAAAATCGCTTTCCATGACATTTGACTCTGACTTTCGTGCTATGCACTGAAACTCCCATAGACAATGCAAGGTGATATACCATGGACAATCAACCAGTTCGATCAAACTTTTTCATCGAGAACCATTGTCTGGTGAAGTACGAATATGATCCATGTATTAAACTTGAAAATTTTATTGAAACGTACTGGTTAATCGGAGTAAATGATTTGCTATACTTTTAATTGCAAGGGGGACAATTTTCAAAGATATAGCGTCCTTAACATCTTACTTCTTTGAGCTGCTGGTTAAATGTCATAAGGTTCATAGGGTTTCTTATTGGTAGTTACAAGGCAAATCCGAAAGTGCAAAAATTTAAGCGCTTGCGCATGCGCATCGAGCGTTTCTCATTGTCTGTGGTGTTTGTAGTCAAAGTGGAATAATTCTGTAACAATTAATGCAAATCCAAAACTGATTAGTTCGTAAAGTTTTCTGACATCTGGCACGTGGGATAATAACGTATCATTATTTGAAAACATTGTTCTTTAGCTTAAAATTCATGAATTATCTTTGTAACGTTTCTTTTTTTGTTCAGTATATATCATATAAAATAATAATTCTTTCAAGTCTTTATGTATGATTTTTTCTTTCAATATGTCCCTCTAATTTTTGACATTAAACAAAGTTAAATATATTTAGCCTGTGTCTTTATATAGGAAGATAATTTCATTTTATTGTTTTTTATTTTACGTGAATTGCTGCTACTTTGCAACTTCTGGCGTGGTGTTTGCACACGTATCATCCAGTTTCATCAGTGATTTGATGCCAATCGTAACAAAATATAGTGACCTAACCAGCCCGAAACTAAAATGTCTGTCAGTTGTTGAAATTGGATGTGAATAAGTACAAAATCACTATTTATTCATCTATCCATTTCTAATAACTTCGCATTTATAAACCCATAGTAGAGAACAAATCGCGTTTATTATGTTACTTGTGTAGAATCTGGCAACGATTTCTGTATAACTTTCTTATTTTACATTGAAACGACAGTATTACGTGTTTCTCCATTAAAATATATCATTTTCTCATTGAGCAAACAGCAATAGAACACAAGAGACTGTCAGTGAAAATGTGCAATTTCAAGTATCCACACCCTTATGACGTATAAGCACGTGCTGTCATGCATGAGTGACTTGGAAATTGTTTTAACGCATACTATTCTAAAGCAATTGTATTTACCTTTCCAATGATATATAAAACTACTGCTAAATATCAGCCAATAAACTACCCCGAGATCATTTACATTAATTCTGAAATGACCCTAGTATAGGCATATCAGTCCATATTTTATCACCAAACGTGAAGGTATTATAAGCGCTTTTCGTAATAATTGGTATTGAGACGTTATACCACTGATAGGACTATGGAAACTTTTAGAGTTGATTCGCATTGAAAAAATGCCCATGAAGGTTCATCCGTTAGCGGGTTCTTTGCATTTGAGCCGCGACACGACAAAACCAGAACAGAACATATACTTTATTTCACTCAGGTCATTACATAAAGATAAACAATTACAGTGAACACACATGGACATGGTGAAAGCGAGTTATAACAACAATATAATATACATAATACACCAAAAACTCATGTACGTACATACTGTATAAAAGACTCAGTATGATTGCAACAAAGTGGTATGTGCGCCGAGCGAGGATTCAGATCAGCCTGGGTATCCACCCAGTCTGATCAGAGTCTTCGCTGTCTGCATGTAGCTAGTTCAGACGCTGAGCTACTAGTACCCTTAAAACACAAAGTGAAAACTCTGATCAGACTGGGCGGCTGCCCAGGCTGATCTGAGTCTTCGCTGGGCGTTCATATGACTTTGTTGGTTTTGTCGCGGCTCATTTACAAACACCATCATCAGTTCGGGATAATTAAACTTCCGCAAATGTCTTCCGGTTTACTGCATGATGTTAATGCATCGGTTCTAAGCCAGGAACAGGTTTTAAGCCAGCGTATATTATCAGGTCTGACTTCATTTCATGAGGCCTACCGAAGTTCTGTAATATTTCTAAAGTAGGCCTCCCAAAAGCTCCAACTTTTTTCAAATAAAGTGTCCTGTCACCAACTGTTCCGACCGTCAGAATATTCTGAAGAAGAATGAAAAAAAATTCAGTTAATATACTGTAAGACGGTTTTTTACGTTCTTATACAATACCAAAAATCTTGATCCGTCTTATAAAACAGTCTAAAAATCTAGATCCGTCTTATAAGACGGATCTAGATTTTTAGGATTGTTTCACAAAGGAAACCCCTATCTCATAGCTTAATTTCACAAATTTACATATGAGACATTCTCAGTTAAGCTGGGCCATTCGCGGACAAAAATGGCCATATATACAACCGTTCCAGAATTCAAGAAAAAATCACGACCATAATGCTCATGATGTCTGCTTCAAAGCTTAAAAATATTTTCAGATAATAGTTTCACTGGGTGGTTGCTTAGTCCCGGTGAGCGATGATTTTTTCTGACAATCGTCAACGATTTTTTCTGACAATTAGTGTCTCGTAAGCGTGACGAAGCAAAAGGTTAAGTGAACAAACTTATTTTCATTTTTTTTCTCCTGATCTTTTGCAAACAGGCTGTTTTCTGAAGCATTTTATGAGCGCATTTAGTCGTTCGTCACATTTTTCTGTGAAATAACCTCTGCAAACCAAGGACGAAAATTACAGCAAATGTCAAGGATTTGCTCCTACAACGAATTAAATGTCCCGGATTTTTTCCTACAGTGTCCCGGATTTTTTCCTACCACATATATTGCATTTCAGAGACCCAAAACTCCGATTATAGACTCAGCAATTAGATTTTTTAGTGTGTGATCTAATTTTATTTCGCCGATTGAACATCAGAAGCATTACTGACATGTATGCCGTGGTATGCCTCAAGGAAAACTATCACTACAGGTGTTCATGAGTGAAAAAATTCATTACACGACAGAAAGAGAGGATTTTTTTTATCTTTTATGCTTAATAACTACAGTGCCTTATACTTTATAATTACAGTGATCAGATTGTTCCAAGTTGATATTGCTGGCGCCAGAGAATTAACCTTTCTCCTTGCCATTTCGCTTCAGTGTGGTGTTGCTAAGCGTTGATGGATGAATGACTCCTTTTCAAAAGTATTTCAGTCAGATAAAGACGACGGTAGGGGGATAATGAAAAGCTATGTGCAGTGAAATCCCGTTTACGATGTATAGATTTCCGCCTTTAGCAGGTATCGAACCAGAGACCGCTAGATCGGCAGGCCAGCGCTTAACCTACTGAGCTACCTGGGCTGCTGTTGCTCAGCGTGTTTAGTGGTATAATATCGGGTGTAAACGCTGTTTACCCCTAGAGGATGGTGTGGAAGTGTCTAACAAAAGCAAAACCAAAGAGTGCCCATCAAATCATAAAAAGTTTGGAGTGGAGGCCCTATTAGCAAATTCATTGATTTAGTAGGCCCTAGATCCTTAAATACGGCCATAGGCCTACTCATACTTGTGAATCCATTATATAACCTAATTGCTGTTTGAATGCACTACATTGACTGAAATGCCAGCATTAGATAGTCTGACGTCACTGTGACCTTGGACGTCACGAGATCTCTGATGTGGCGTCATAAACTACGCAAAATCAAAGTCAGGAGATCTACTCCCACCCACGTGTTTCCACCATCTTCTTCGATTTGCCAGATAATTTCCAGGTAAGTTTTGTTTGCGCACATTTATACAGTTGATTACTTTTCGAGTATACACGGGGGTAATACCAATTTGCTTACCTGTGCTGTCGACCGAAGCGTACAAAGACGCCATTTGAAGATGCCAAAAGGAATGGCTCGCGACAGAGAAGGAGGTAGTAAGCAGTACCAGTTATGGTAGATGACACATGTATATTATAATGAGGTGGTTGTCGACCGAATGATACTTCTGTCGACTGTCTCGGTCGACAACCACTTTAGCATGTATAGAAACTGACTGGCTCTGTTGACAGCACAGGCGTGGGAAATTGGTGTTAGCCCCGTGCTTCACTGTCCATTTCATTGTCGTGCTCAGTAAATAACTGTTTATGAACAGATTTTGTAGGTGTGTTAATTCTTCGAATTTTTTGGACAGGACTTTGTGTGATTGTTCTTGTGTGTATTGACACCTTGTTGTTTGCAAACTGGATATTTTGTATGTCACATCTAACGAACTGCCTAACACATCAAATACTCTTGCTTTATATTTTATTAGGTTCCCTTCTGCATTACAAAGCGGCCACAGAAGACAAAGTTTTTCGTTTGGATGTTTTTCAACACAATGTCGAAGGGTCGTAGTGGCATCAGGAAATGACTTGAGACAGTATATGCATTTACTGTTTTTGCCTTCATCATGCAAATGATGACAAAATCGAAACTATGAACCCTTCGGAAGCAAGGAATACGTAAAATACATTACAACAGAAGTCATTTTTTTTCAAACTTGAATCTTCTCTTCAAGTGCAGATTACACCGAGTCTGCTATTTTCATTTTTTTGGAAGTGTTCCATTTTTCTAAACAAATCTAACATTTCAAATCTTATTTAACTTCACACGAAGCTGGAGGTGCCGTGCGACTATTTAAAGTTCCCCCGTACTCCATCATAGTGCAATAAGTGCTGTGTGGCGGCCGAAAAACGTCTCGCCAAACTTCACCATAGGGCAGATTATATAATTTTCTGGTCATTTTGGAAACATTTGTTTCATTTTGAGTCATTCTGAAAATAGAAGGCCGAGCCGCTGCTAGGGGCATGGCTGGTGTTGCACATTACATGTATAACACGGAACGGAATACCGGTAACTTGATAATAATTATTTGTCAGAGAAAATCTGAAGTCTGTTGAAATAATTTCAGTATGCAATGTCATTGAAAAATTGATGGATCATGGCAAACAGTTTATAACAATGACGTCATATATCTGTTACCATAGTAACTAGGAGTTCAAAATCATGCCAGAGTGACGTCATCTAGACGTCATTCTGCCAAGAGTTTGTAATTCCGCAATAGCTAGTATCATTTGTATGGGAGTATGGCAAACAGTGTTTACTACGCTCCATCAATTTTTCAATGACATTACATACTGAAATTCTTAAAACAGAAACTTCAGATTTTCTCAAACAAATAGAAACGTCACTGAAACAGGCGTTAGAAGGCGTGTAATGGCCATTAAATATCTCACCGTGCCCAGTCATTGTGCAGATTATATAATTTCTGGTCCTTTGGAATCATTGATTTCATTTCGACAAATTTTAATAGAGATTAGCTCCTGGTAGGGACATGGCTGCAATTGATTTGATTGATTGAGTGAGCTGAAGCTTAACGTCCACGGTAAACAGCTATGGTCATGTCGGGACGGTCAGTTAACCTAACTACACTATTCCTGGGCAGACTTAGACCTCCTAAGCGGTTAACAAGTACTAAGTGCACATACTTTCGCCAGAAACTGACAACTGCCCTTCTTGAATCAGCGGAGGGAGAAATGAAAGTATGTGGCCAGACCGGGTTTCGAACCCAGGACCTCTGACTTATAAGTCAGGTGCCCTACCGATTGCGCTACTCGGCCCGGCGGCTGCAAGTGAACCGAGTATGTTATTTTCATTTATTCCTTTTATGTATCCCTTGCTTTCAAAGGATTGACTTTCAGAACATTTTGGTTTAAACATTTCTGTTCTGGTGTTGATGTGTAGTATGTAAAAATGTTCAGTCCCTCAAGCGTAGAACCGGCTGGACCTGTGCATTTTCAAGCCTCACATACACTATGCTATGGTGAGGATTGTGAGGAACAGGCAAGCACTGTACACCAAAGATAGTACAAAGGAAATATTGATGCTTTGGAATCACACACATACACACGTACGCACGCATGCATGCACGCACAAGTCTGGAGAAACAATGTAAATTTACTATGCCTCATAAGAGAAAAAAATAGTCTGACCGTGGCGGCACTCAAATTTACAACCAAATTTGAAGCAATAGAATGGGCTACATGGTGCATACAATGGAAAGGCTGGTCTTTTGATGGCCGACAAATATTTTGTCATCCATTTATGCACCAAAATTAAGTTTGAAGCATTTTTTGATCTTGCTGTTCTATATATGCGCAATAACGTATCATGACAACTACTCATTTTGTGGTTTGCGTTGTCAGATAAAATCAGGCGCTTTAAATCTATTGTAGGAGCAAATCCGGGACTTGTAGGAAAAAATCCGGGACCTATGAAAAATGAAAATGGGTTTACAGACCTATCTATATTATTGTAAGGTGTCAAAAAATAATGAGACATTTTTCCCAACACCGATTTATGATTAAAACTAACGTTACCCTATGGTAAACGTCACAGACACAGACATAGAGGACAGTTCTTCAAGATGTACCCTAAACGAAAATTTCCAGGTATCTTTTATCTGTTGACCACTTTAAACATGTGTATTCTATCTAATTTGCCTAATCTCTACCAAGAATAAGCATAGGATTTGTAAATAAATGTTTTAATCGACTAAACTCACCATTTTGTCGCACCAGTTTTCTGTTATGACGTCACGGAGAAAAAATCATTGACGATTTGGAAAAAATCCGGGACCGTTGTCAGAAAAAATCGTTGACGATTGTCAGAAAAAATCATAGCCCACCGGGACTAAGCAACCACCCAGTGAGTTTAAGATTATGGAATACCAACCATGTTTAGAGACATACCCTAACAATTAAATATGGCGTATTTTATGACGTTATTTAGATACGTTGAAGAACGATGTCGCATACGATTTCTTTGACATGCGTAGCATTGCACTTTTACCAATCTACTGACATTTGATTATTTTGGCTGGTTTCAACTTAAAATGTTTTTCTTTGCTTTTCAGGACGAAAGGGGCTTTCTATGAAGCGCTGCTTAATCAGATGACGTCAACGCTTTCAAAATCTGCGGGACTTTGGGAAGGGTGAACTCCCGTCTTATAACTAATAACCGGTAAAAAAGAAAAGAAAGGAGAAAAAATAAATGAATAAACGATAAACCGGTAAATAAAATGGAAAAAACATATACAGAAACAGAAGTTTTGTCGTCTTCGGGATCTGTCTGAAATACATCGAACGCTAAAGGGTCTTAATGGTTACAGGACGATGGGAGGGTGACTATCAAAGGAAAGGTTCTGTGTAATTAAGCGAGGACGATGATTGGGAGAGGTGGGGGGGGGGGGGCGGGGGGGGGGGGCTGACTTTTAAAGGTTCTGCATAATTAAGCGCCGTTTAAGTATGGACAAAATCCCGCCTCCCGTGGGACTTGCACTTGCGACCCCGAAATCCAAAGCCGATAGCACTAACCACGCGACCACGTGAACACTTCCCGAAGAGAGAGGGACAGAGAAATGAAAGACATCACAAATAGGACCAGAAAGAATATATGAGCCGCGTCACGACAAAACCAACAATGTGGTTATGCGCCCAGCGCAGACTCAGATCGGCCTGGGCATCCGCCCAGTCTGATCAGAGTCTTCGCTGTCCGCATGAAGGTAGTTTAAATTTTGCATTTGTATTGTATACTTTTTGTTTACTATGGTTAACATGGTATTTCATTGGCTAAGAAGAACATGGTGTGACTAGTGACCGGAACCTTTACCAGTCCAGTCTTCTACATACATACCAGACTGTTAAGAGTAATAATGAATAAAAAAATGATAAGACTGTACACGTGACACCCAGAGATTTTTATTCTATTCTATCCCATAACCTTACAAGGTCGTCGGGGAACTACAGGTGGCTTCGAAAAAAACTCTTTCCACATTGTCCTGTTTTCAGCTGCCCTAGTTGAGCTGGCAAAGTCAATCCCTGTCCACTCTTACAACTTACCTTCAGAACCTACTCTGTGATATGCTGTGAGCTTTTCTAATCATATCTACTAGTATCTAGTGGTGTGCTGTCACGTATATGCTATCATATGCTTTATGATTTACAATGAAGGGAAAGAGCCGTAACAAATGTTGTGAGAACTTGTAACCCGATCTCATTGCTGTATTATAAGAAGCAATAAAATAATTGAGCTGCGACACGACAAAAGCAACATTGTGGTTGTGCGTCCAGCGCAGACTCAGATCAGCCTGGGCATCCGCCCAGTCTGAGCAGAGTCTCCCCAAAGGGCTTAAAGGGTAGCTAAGGGTCTAAGCTACCTTCATGCGGACAGCGAAGACTCTGATCAGACTGGGCGGATGCCTAGGCTGATCTGAGTCTGCGCTGGGCGCACAACCAGATTGTTGGTTTCGTCGTGTCGCGGCTCAAATTTATAATTATGTTTAAACTGCCTTCAGTAAGTCCAGGAGAGGGCCCTGAAGTTATTGCCTTAAAATGATGATAAGTGTTAATATTCATTTATTCATTTTGATGCTCATTAACAATACTGAGAATCATAATGCAATTCACAAGCTGGAAGCAACGAAATATTAAAAGTAAAAAGTATGCAAAGACCAGGAACTGAAACAATCAAATCCAAATCCAGCCCTCAAACCATAGTTGGAAACAACTAAGATTACAAATAATCAAGATACAGAGAACATATGGCCAACCGAGTGAGCAGCTTGTTCCCAAAAGGTGGCCACTCAGCAACCCAAACCGAACCAAAAATAATAAGAACATACATAAGGTAAAACATCATAGAAACTCTGACACCAAAAACAGGCAACAGAGAACCAGAACAGAACTACCGCTTTGGAACGGTCAGTAATGAATTACTGGGGGGCTTAAATCGATTTTACAGGCCCAATCTAACCCTCAGTTTCTGAAGTGGTACAAAACATTTAGTTGGTTGTTCGGTTCGCATGATAACCCTTTAAGTTTAAAGGGGGAGGGGGTATCAATAAGGTAGGTTTTCTGCATAGAAGTGGGTGGGGTAATTCAACATGCTTTTAGTCTGTCTTGTAAAAATATTCTCATTTGGTAGAAGAGTACAACAGACAGACAGACAGCGTTTATTAAAATGATTAACAGAACATCTTAATGTATTTTCATATCATTTTATTTGGTTTAATTTGAACGTATGATGTCATTAAAGACTTCCCTTAACATCCAGCTTTTTTTTAAATATTTTTTTTTTATAGTTTTGTCCTCTATTTTCAATATTTCTTGGCACCGTTCCTAAATAAACTGACCAGTAATCATCAAACTCATGTCAAAAGAGCATCTTGACCAGGACAACTGGATGATGTGACCAGAATTTCACAATGTCCTAGTTTTCATGGTTGACTGAACACCTAATCTTGCTTGGAAGATGATTTTCGTTCAGTTTAATTACATAGAATTACGAAACTTTGGTCAAATTAATATCTTTACTGCTATAAGAATTTTATTGTGAGACTTTGCTTGTTATGTGTCATTTGTTTATCCACCGAAGGGATAGAGGGGACCCGGTAGCAGGGACATGCCTGTCTGGACATTGGTTCCGCCACATGCCCCTGTGTCACCGGTCCCCAGTCGCATTTCATGTTGTCGCATTTAGATCAGCAATGGGATATGGCTCCATTTAGCATAAAAGACATTTTTGTGCTGGATGTGTGCTGTTGGCATCGCCGAAATACAGCGTGAACCGGAAACAGGGACATGCTTGTTTGGACATTGGTTTCCGCCACATGTCCTTGTGCCCCCGGTTCTCGTTGGCATTTTATGGCGTGGTACCGATATACAATTGACACATGGTAGTTACATTTTTTGTGTTTTGATAGCTAAATGAGTAACTGTTGTTGAAAACTGTATGTATGTATATAATTGCTTGCTATTCTGACATTTTTTTTCTCTAATGTATGTAGTATATGTATATATGCTCATGGGCCTTATAGGCTTACTGCATTACAATAAACTTGAAACTTGAAACATATACTATGCCCCACAACCCCACCACTAAAGGTGAGGGAATACATATTGGCTTCAGTGTGGATTTCATTGGCATCAGGGCCTGTGCCTGCGTCACATATTAAGTCCTTCTGTGACCTTGAAAATTAGGTCAAGGTCAACGAAATCTGATCACCCCTTAAGCTTGTCCTAATGATTTTTCCATGCAAGTATTGTGGAATCGCGCTTATTGTTTCAAAAGATATCTTAGGTACAGGAAACTGCCACGCCTACGCCGACGCAGAAAACTTTAAAATGTTAAGACCTCCTGTGACCTTGAAAATGTGGTCATATTAAACAAAACCGAACCAGTTGTTTGGCTTGTCCCAACTGTGTATCCAAGCAAGCTTGATCAAAGTCCACAGATGCAAGTTTGGTAAAATTCCACCCGTTGATTCAAGAAATATAGTGGTTACAAACTGTCACGCCGACGACGATACAGACGCCGACGGGATCTGCACTGAAACCAATATTTCTCTCCCCATCATAATTATGTAGTGGTGGAGGCAAAATTTAGCTGTTAAGATATTAATTTAACCAAACTTTTATATTTCTAGGTTATTTAGCTGAATGAAAACCATCTTCCAATCAAGTATATGTGTTCAGTCAACCATGAAAACTAGGTCATGGTGATAGTTTGGTCAAATCATCCGATTGTCGTGGTCAAGGTACTTCCTTGACATGTGTTTGATGATTACTAGTTAGCAACGATGCCAAGATAAATTGAAAATAGAGGACAAACCTATAAAAAAATGCCGTTTGTCAAAAGAAGTCTTTTTTGACAACATACATGTATGTTCAAATTAACCAAAGTAAAATGATATGGAAATACATTTTAGACATTCTGTTAATCATTTTATCAAATGCTGTCTGTCTGGTGTTACTTTCTACCAAATGAGAAAATTTTTACAAGACAGACTAAAACCATGTTGAATTACCCCACCCACTTCTATGGACCTATAGCTCAGTAACTAGGGCTTTCCTACCAAAGTCACATATGGTTCAATAAACTGGACACACTGGAGTGTACCATCAGTTAAAAAAAGAAAACTTTGGTAGGATGCAGAAAACCCACCTTATTGATACCCCTCTTTATTTCCAATCATACATTAGGAAGGAAATCATAAACATGTTATTTTTCACCTGTTTGCGCACTGTCACAAAACCACTAAAGCAGAAAATGCAAAGTATGGGCCACCGACGGCGACAATGTCGACGACGCCGGAAATTTAATACATATACATGTACCTAGTTTCTGTTAGTAGCAGACGGAACAAAAACTGTTAATGCTAAAATGTTATCTGAATAAAAGTAAATTCGAGCAGATCTGAAAGGCGCCATAATGCTGCATGTTTGTCAAGAACCTGCCCACATGTTTATGATATGTATACAATAGTAGAGGAAAGTCAGTAAAATCTAATCAGCTGGAGAACACCACATGACTGTATATGACCTTTACTACAATGTAGTGTCAAAATTCCTTAATGTGGGCACAGGTTCTGGTCGCAGAAAAAAAATGTGTCTGAGTTTCCCGGCGTATTGATGCTTTGCATCAGTGTTTTCTTGCTAAGATATTTTTCTGCTCATTTCTGCATTATGCATATTCATAAAACTGTTTCTGAGAAGCAACCAGCCTTGAATCTTTAAGAAGATTTTCTACAGCCTTCAGTCCTCTCGGTACAGCGTTACTTGAAATTAAATGTACATGTATATATATCAAGGATAATCCGAACAGAAACATACCTCTCCTGGGAGTTTATAATGTCTTATATTAACCGGGTTCACATTGTGAAAGTCGATAATGGCTGACTTATAACCGCCCGGCTTCTCATACTCCTCTCCGTATTTTGCAAATTTATAAATTAACTGGCTTTGAATCTTTAAGAAGTTTTTCTACAGCTTTCAGCCCTCTCGCTATAGCGTTACCTGAAATTTAAACGGGTTCCTGAATCAACCCAGTGTGTCGCTGAAATCAAATACAAAAGCAACAAAGTGGCATGTGCGCCCAGCAAAGACTCAGATCAGGCTTGGCATCCGCTCTGTCTGATCAGAGTCTTTGTTGTGCCCTCAAAGGGTAGCTAATGTTTTAAGCAACTTCCATGCGGACAGCGAAAACTCTGATCAGATTAGGCATATGCCCAGGCTGATTTGAGTTTTGGCAAGGCTCACATGCCACTTTGTTTGTTTTCTCTAGTCGCGGCTCAAATCAAGGATAATCCGACCAGAAACACTTAGGTAAATGGGGTCACTTTCAGGAGAAGCAACTCTGTCATTTTCATTTTTCCACCAATCTAAAAAGGGGTCTATTCTTAATGGCAAACATATGCTCCTCTAGGAGCAGAGTTTTAGAGCAGATTCCATTTTTGGAGGGCTTCAACAACTAGAGAAGCAGCCCCGGCACCTTTTCCAGGCCCTTTGAATCAATATATAATGCAAATGAACCTGTATGAAAGGGCCACCTGTCTTAAGTGGCGAATTTTTATGCTTCTTTGGGTGACCCTTTTAGACAGATTTGACTGTACCCTGTAGTAATGATAATGAGCACGTATATGGATTAAATAGATAAAAGCTAAATCGCGGAATTTGCATGTTTCAGTTCAGTTAGTTGCAGTCAGAATCGTTGGATTCAC
This sequence comes from Ctena decussata, assembly GCA_963989385.1. Classification (NCBI taxonomy): domain Eukaryota; kingdom Metazoa; phylum Mollusca; class Bivalvia; order Lucinida; family Lucinidae; genus Ctena; species Ctena decussata. The sequence continues at coordinate 66,251,997 of OZ022504.1, forward strand.
AGTCTTGGTTGATATCTGGTGTGCGTTCACTACGTGGGCCTTTGTGGAAACCCGATGGACTGGTACCAAGTTTAACACAAATTGTTCATAACTTAGTACAAGTACATCGGGCGCTCTCGAGTTCTTAAGTTGACCCATCTGATTTTGATTCAGACGGACCGATAGTCAGCTGAACAGCTAAACAAACACGGCAACAATGCATTTCCGGCCACCAAGGCAGTGAAGGATCCCACTGAGCACACAAAGTTGAATCAATATTGATTTAATGTCTTGACGTTGAATCAATGTAGATTCAATATTGATGACGTTGAATCAAGGCGTTGAATCAATGTTGATTCAATATTGATTCAATTGGTTCACAAAGTTGAATCAATATTGATTCAACATTGATTCAACGTCTTGGCGTCAAATCAAGGTTGATTCAATATCGATGACGTTAATCAAGGTTGATTCAATATTGATTCAACTTTGTGCGCCTGCTGGGATAACAACGCATTTTAAAGTTAAATGCACAGTTAAGGCCAAGATACCAGTGGCAGGTTTCTTTTTGTCCAATTTTCATAATGATGTTCCCCTGGAGGCTCAGTGGAACGACTCCATAATTTGTACTCCTGGCACCGAGTTAAAGCCGTTTTAGAAAAAAATTGCATTTGAGCCACGACACGACCAAACCAACAAAGTGGCAGGTGCGCCCAGCGAATACTCAGATCAGCCTGGGCATACGCCCAGTCTGACCAGAGTCTTCCCTGTTGGCATAAGGGTAGCTTAGACCCTTAGCTAACCTTTAAGCGCACTGCAAAGAGCAAAGATTCTGATCAGACTGGGCGGATGCCCAGGCTGATCAGAGTCTTCGCTTGGCACGCATGCTACTTTGGTGGTTTTGTTGTGTCTTAGCTGTGCAAACTTAGGGAAGTTGCTCTAGCATTTTAAAGTTGATAAAAAGGAGAGCATGGTACAGGTATCCTTATTTAGCCTTAGATAAACAATTACAGGTACTGCACCAAAAAAGTTGAAAGAGAAAGCACACATCAGTATGTTTTGCCATGTCTTAGAAAATTTGAAGTGTCGCTGTTTCTTCGAAAGCATAATAAGAAAAGTGAACGTTTGTAGATTCCCATAAGAAATTAATGTCTGTTCACCTAAAATATTGACTATTGTCTCATTTTTTTTTCTTGAAACTAGTGAGAGGTATAAGTGTATGATTTATTCTACTACAACACCGAGAGTTGTCAAAAAAAAAAAAAAAAAAAAAAAAATTGGAGACAAAACAAAGAAGAATAATCGGAAATAAGAGATCCAAATATTTATAATGCAAAGGGAAATAATTTATAATTTCCAAACATGAGAAAAATCTTTTGTTGAGGAGCTGTCCAGCAGTTTTTTCTTTTCAATATTTTTTTCTATTCTGAAAAAAAAACAAAACAACAACAACAACAAACAACTGCTAATTCATTTTACTGAGTAGAGCTATCAGAGTTATCAACATTCAGTCACATACCCTAAACCTTTAAAAGTTCACTTTAATTTTTTAATATTTAACCCATTAATGCCTTGCGTCCAATAAAACTAGATAATCAGTGCAGACCCAGATCAAACGCCGCAGAACGCGGCATCTGATCAGGGTCTACATTGTTTGCATTTAATGAGACAGCCATTTCGAAAAAATGTCACGGATAAATATTAATAAACCAGGCACCCCTAAAATGACGAATGGACTCATCCAGTGTATAAAGGTTAGAGAGTCCACTGGGCAATAATGGGTTAAGTTCGCACCTTTTAAAAATTAAACCGGATTGACGTGAATCTGGCCATGGATGAAGACATGGGGCCGTATTTATAAAACAACTTAAGTGGTTGCTATGCTGTTGCTAGGGCTGAATTTCTATGAAGGAGATTCCCTACAACTATGAAATTTGCCCTGGAGGAACAGTCTGTTTCAGACTGTTCCTCCAGAACAAATTTCATAGTTGTAGGGAATCTCCAAGATAGAAATTTCGCCTTAGAAAACAGCATAGCAACGTTTTAAGTGGTTTTGTAAATACGGTCCATGATCTCTTTACATTGGAATGTATAATTGATATCCCACTGGTCACACAAGGTTGAATCAATATTGAATAAATCTTGATTCAACGTCATGACGTTGAATCAAGGTTGATTCAATATTAATTCATTTTTGTGTGCCTGCTGGGTGATATTCTTACCTATCAGCGATCGCTTTTCTCTTTGCGTGTCTATAAAGCCTGCAAAACACAATTAAATGGTCTACACTAGGCATATTGGTATTAAGTGACATACAGTATGGTTTGTTTGCCACTTCTGTCGTGGTGTATGGTTTATACGTCTCTGTCGTCGATAATCCACTCGCTGAAGCTCGATGATTATCTCTCGTACAGGCGGACGAACCAAAGATATACATGTATGTCTAGCCCAAAAGATTTGGCTGCAATTTGCCCCTTTAAGTGCAGCGCTTATTATAGTTAAATCTTCGAGGTCACAAAAAAAAACAAAACAAAAAAAAACAAACTTATCAACACTTATTCCGATCGGTAACACCACTCAAAACTTGATAAAAATCTGAATGTTTGTTTATGTATCCTTTGAACAAGCCCGTTACTTCATACCCAAGAAAGTTCGCTGTAGCTGTGGGAATCTAATCAGACTGTGAGATCTCGATCTGCATTTATTGCTCAGGCATTTAACCCATTTATACCTGAGTAATAATGAATAAAAAATGATAAGACTGTACACGTGACACCCAGAGATTTTTATTCTATTCTATCCCATAACCTTACAAGGTCGTCGGGGAACTACAGGTGGCTTCGAAAAAAACTCTTTCCACATTGTCCTGTTTTCAGCTGCCCTAGTTGAGCTGGCAAAGTCAATCCCTGTCCACTCTTACAACTTACCTTTAGAACCTACTCTGTGATATGCTGTGAGCTTTTCTAATCATATCTACTAGTATCTAGTGGTGTGCTGTCACGTATATGCTATCATATGCTTTATGATTTACAATGAAGGGAAAGAGCCGTAACAAATGTTGTGAGAACTTGTGACCCGACCCCATTGCTATATTATAGGAAGCAATAAAATAATTGAGCCGCGACACCACAAAACCAACAATGTGGTTGTGCGCCCAGCGCAGACTCAGATCAGCCTGGGCATCCGCCCAGTCTGAGCAGAGTCTCCCCAAAGCGCTTAAAGGGTAGCTAAGGGTCTAAGCTACCTTCATGCGGACAGCGAAGACTCTGATCAGACTGGGCGGATGCCTAGGCTGATCTGAGTCTGCGCTGGGCGCACAACCAGATTGTTGGTTTCGTCGTGTCGCGGCTCAAATTTATAATTATGTTTAAACTGCCTTCAGTAAGTCCAGGGGAGGGCCCTAAAGTTATTGCCTTAAAATGATGATAAGTGTTATTATTCATTTATTCATTTTGATGCTCATTAACAATACTGAGAATCATAATGCAATTCACAAGCTGGAAGCAACGAAATGTTAAGTTTAAAGGGGGAGGGGGGTATCAATAAGGTAGGTTTTCTGCATCCTACCAAAGTTTTCTTTTTTGACTGATGATATTTTTCAGTGTGTCGAGTTTATTGAACCATATGTGACTTTGGTCAGAAAGCCCTAGTTACTGAGCTATAGGTCCACAGAAGTGGGTGGGGTAATTCAACATGCTTTTAGTCTGTCTTGTAAAAATATTCTCATTTGGTAGAAGAGTACAACAGACAGACAGACAGCGTTTATTAAAATGATTAACAGAACATCTTAATGCATTTTCATATCATTTTATTTGGTTTAATTTGAACGTATGATGTCAATAAAGATTTTCCTTAACATCCAGCTTTTTTTTAAAAAATATTTTTGTCCTCTATTTTCAATATTTCTTGGCATCGTTGCTAACTAGTAATCATCAAACACATGTCAAGGAAGTACCTTGACCACGACAATCGGATGATTTTACCAAAATATCACCATGACCTCGTTTTCATGGTTGACTGAACACATATACTTGATTGGAAGATGGTTTTCATTCAGCTAAATAACCTAGAAATATAAACGTTTGGTTAAATTAATATCTTAACAGCTAAATTTTGCCTCCACCACCACATAATTGTGATGGGGAGAGAAATATTGGTTTCAGTGCAGATCCCGTAGGCGTCTGTATCGTCGTCGGCGTGACAGTTTGTACCCACTATATTTCTTGAATCAACGGGTGGAATTTTACCAAACTTGCATCTGTGGACTTTGATCCAGCTTGCTTTGATACACAGTTGGGACAAGCCAAACAATTGGTTCGGTTTTGTTTAATTTGACCACATTTTCAAGGTCACAGGAGGTCTTAACATGTTAAAGTTTTCTGCGTCGGCGTAGGCGTGGCAGTTTTCTGTACCTTAGATATCTTTTGAAACAATAAGCGCGATTCCACAATACTTGCATGGACAAGCTTAAGGGGTGATCAGATTTCGTTGACCTTGACCTAATTTTCAAGGTCACAGAAGGACTTAATATGTGACGCAGGCACAAGCCCTGATGCCAATGAAATCCACACTGAAGCCAATATGTTTTCCCTCACCTTTAGTGGTGAGGTTGTGGGGCATAGTATATGTTTCAAGTTTCAAGTTTATTGTAATGCAATAAGCCTATAAGGCCCATGAGCATATATACATGTACTACATACATTAGAGAAAAAATGTCAGGATAGCAAGCAATTATATATATACATACAGTTTTCAACAACAGTTACTCATTTAGCTATCAAAACACAAAAGATGTAACTACTATGTGTCAATTGTATATCGGTACCACGCCATTAAATGCCAACGAGAACCGGGGGCACAAGGACATGTGGCGTAAACCAATGTCCAAACAAGCAAGTCCCTGTTTCCGGTTCACGCTGTATTTCGGCGATGCCAACAGCACACATCCGGCACAAAAATGTCTTTTATACTAAATGGAGCCATATCCCATTGCTGATCTAAATGCGACAACATGAAATGCGACTGGGGACCGGTGACACAGGGGCATGTGGCAGAACCAATGTCCAGACAGGCATGTCCCTGCTACCGGGTCCCCTCTATCCCTTCGGTGGATACACAAATGACACATAACAAGCAAAGTCTCACAATAAAATTCTTATAGCAGTAAAGATATTAATTTGACCAAAGTTTCGTAATTCTAGGTAATTAAACTGAACGAAAAACATCTTCCAAGCAAGATTAGGTGTTCAGTCAACCATGAAAACTAGGACATTGTGAAGTTCTGGTCACATCATCCAGTTGTCCTGGTCAAGATGCTCTTTTGACATGAGTTTGATGATTACTGGTCAGTTTATTTAGGAACGATGCCAAGAAATATTGAAAGTAGAGGACAAAACTATAAAAAAAATGCAGTTTGTCAAAAGAAGTCTTTTTTGACAACATACATGTATGTTCAAATTAACCAAAGTAAAATGATATGGAAATATTTTTTAGACATTCTGTTAATCATTTTATCAAATGCTGTCTGTCTGTTGTTACTTTCTACCAAATGAGAATATTTTTACAAGACAGACTAAAGCCATGTTGAATTACCCCACCCACTTCTATGGACCTATAGCTCAGTAACTAGGGCTTTCCTACCAAAGTAACATATGGTTCAATAAACTGGACACACTGGAGTATACCATCAGTTAAAAAAAGAAAACTTTGGTAGGATACAGAAAACCCACCTTATTGATACCCCTCTTTATTTCCAATCATACATTAGGAAGGAAATCATAAACATGTTATTTTTCACCTGTTTGCGCACTGTCACAAAACCACTAAAGCAGAAAATGCAAAGTATGGGCCACCGACGGCGACAATGTCGACGACGCCGGAAATTTAATACATATACATGTACCTAGTTTCTGTTAGTAGCAGACGGAACAAAAACTGTTAATGCTAAAATGTTATCTGAATAAAAGTAAATTCGAGCAGATCTGAAAGGCGCCATAATGCTGCATGTTTGTCAAGAACCTGCCCACATGTTTATGATATGTATACAATAGTAGAGGAAAGTCAGTAAAATCTAATCAGCTGGAGAACACCACATGACTGTATATGACCTTTACTACAATGTAGTGTCAAAATTCCTTAATGTGGGCACAGGTTCTGGTCGCAGAAGAAAAATGTGTCTGAGTTTCCCGGCGTATTAATGCTTTGCATCAGTGTTTTCTTGCAAAGATATTTTTCTGCTCATTTCTGCATTATGCAAATTCATAAAACTTTTTCTGAGAAGCAACCAGCCTTGAATCTTTAAGAAGATTTTCTACAGCCTTCAGTCCTCTCGGTACAGCGTTACTTGAAATTAAATGTACATATATCAAGGATAATCCGAACACAAACATACCTCTCCTGGGAGTTTATAATGTCTTATATCAACCGGGTTCACATCGTTAAAGTCGATAATGGCTGACTTATAACCGCCCGGCTTCTCATACTCCTCTCCGTATTTTGCAAATTTATAAAAAATTTTCTTTGGTGAAACTGGCTTTGAATCTTTAAGAAGTTTTTCTACAGCTTTCAGCCCTCTCGCTATAGCGTTACCTGAAATTTAAACGGGTTCCTGAATCAACCCAGTGTGTCGCTGAAATCAAATACAAAAGCAACAAAGTGGCATGTGTGCCCAGCAAAGACTCAGATCAGGCTGGGCATCTGATCAGATTAGGCATATGCCCAGGCTGATTTGAGTTTTGGCTAGGCTCACATGCCACTTTGTTCGTTTTCTCTAGTCGCGGTTCATATCAAGGATAATCCGACCAGAAACACTTAGGTAAATGGGGTCACTATAGGAGAAGCAACTCTGTCATTTTCATTTTTACCACCAATCTAAAAAGGGGCCTATTCTTAATGGAAAACATATGCTCCTCTAGGAGCAGAGTTTTAGAGCAGATTCCATTTTTGGAGGGCTTCAACAACTAGAGAAGCAGCCGCGGCACCTTTTCCAGGCCCCTTGAATCAATGTATAATGCAAATGAACCTGTATGAAAGGGCCACCTGTCTTAAGTGGCGAATTTTTATGCTTCTTTGGGTGACCCTTTTAGACAGGTTTGACTGTACCCTGTAGTGATGATAATGAGCATGTATATGGGTTAAATAGATAAGAGGTTAATCGCGGCATTTGCATGTTTCAGTTAGTTGCAGTAAGAATCGTTGGATTCACAGTCTTGGTTGATATCTGGCGTGCGTACACAACGTGGGCCTTTGTGGAAACCCGATGGACTGGTACCAAGTTTAACACAAATTGTTCATAACTTCGGGCGCTCTCGAGTGCTTAAATTGACACATCATATTTTGAGTCAGACGGACCGATAGTCAGATGAACAGCTAAACAAACACAGCAACAATGCACTTCCGGGTCTGCAGCGATCACTACACTGCAAAAAATAACGATAGATTTTACGGTAAAATAACTGGCAACCAGCTGCCAGTCCTTTTACCGTTATTTTTACGGGTGCCCGTAAAAATTGCAGGAATCATCAAGCAGAGTGGGACAAAATAGAACAGGTGTCGTTTTGGTCAGATAGCCCTTCAACAATACAAACTTATTTTCGAGTGCGCCAAGTTTACATAAAACTTCCTTTTCGTGATTTCCAACAATGTGTTACAGGCAAACGCCCGTAAAAATAACGGGAAAAGGACTGGCAGCTGGTTTCCAGTTATTCTACCGTAAAATCTACAGATTTTTTTACAGTGTACCAAGGCGGTGAAGGATCCCAATGGGCACACAAAGTTGAATCAATATGGAATCAACCTTGATTTCAACGTCTTGACGTTGAATCAAGGTTGATTCAATATTAACGACGTTGAATCAATGTTGAATCAATATTGATGCCATTAAATCAATGTTGATTCAATATTGATTCAATTGGTACACAAAGTTGAATCAATACTGATTCAACCTTGATTCAACGTTTTGACGTTGAACCAAGGTTGATTCAATATTGATGACGTTAAAACAAGGTTAATTCAGTATTGATTCAACTTTGTGTCCCTGCTGGGATAGCAACGCATTTTAAAGTTAAATGCATCTTGGAAAAAAAGTCCCAGCAGGTGTCCCCCAGGGCTCAATCTTAGGTCCCACTCTATTTTTAATTTATATCAATGACTTGGTTCAAAATATAGATTCTAACATCAGGCTTTTTGCTGATGATACTAGTTTGTACATAATTGTAGAGAATCCACTATCTTCAGCTGCACAGTTAAATACAGACTCAGGAAAAATATTTGATTGGGGACTGACTTGGCTAATTGATTTTAATCCAAACAAATCTGAATCCCTCTTAATATCACGAAAACACAGTAACCAATTTCATCCTCGTCTTAAAATGGGAAGTACTGAAGTTAAAGAAGTCATGCAACACAAACACCTCGGACTCATAATCTCAAATGATTTAAAATGGAATTGTCACATTAATCAAATTTCTGAAAAAGCGTGGATGAGAATAGGATCATTACGTAGGAAAAAGTTCATCTTAGACAGGCGTACATTGAATAAATAATATACAACCTATATAAGACCCCTTTTAGAGTATGGAAATATAATATGGGACAATTGCACACTGACAAATAAAAGATACATAGACACATTGCAGGTTGAGGCTGCTCGAATCGTTACTGGTGGCAAAAAATTATGTAGCATACATAGATTATACAGCGATACAGGTTGGGAAACGCTCCAGTTACGCAGAAACAAACACAAACTTTTTCAACTGTATAAAATTATTAATGGTCAAACTCCCAACTATCTTAGGTCCTTATTACCACCAAGAGTACAAGCACTGACAGGTTACGCACTTCGGAATAATAATGACATTCCTATTCCAGTCTCGCGTACTGCAGTATTTACTAACTCCTTTTTACCATCAGCCCTTAGAGACTGGAATACCTTAGATCAAGAAGTAAGAAACGCTTCCTCCCTAAGCCTCTTTAAAACTAGAGTTAACTCTGCCAGTGCTGAAGTAATTAAACCTCCGAGTTATTACAGTAATATTCAAACATCAAGAGAAGGACAAATTTACCAAACAAGGCTTGAATGTAGCTCTTTAAACCAACAATTGTTTCTAAAAATATAATTGATAGCCCTCTTTGTTCATGTGGGTTAACTGAAACTGCTTCCCATTTTCTGCTTTCTTGTGTAAATTACCACAACTTGAGGATTCGCTATTTCTCAAACTTGCTCCGACCACTGACTCTATCGATACTACTGAATGGAATTCCAGATGCGCCCCTAGATGTGAACGATAACATATTCAAACAAGTTCAGCAATTTATTTTAGCAAGTAAACGATTCTAAATTGCCATTTTGGACTCTTTGGAGTTTCACCATGAGCAAATTATTTTTGACTTTGACTTGTCGGGCGGATGTGTCTTGCTTTACCCTGGCTCCACTATCGTAGATCACTATTTCGCAGTCTGTCCGCTCATAATTTGGGTCCCCTCGTGTCAACTGGCGACGGCTGTTGGACCCTACTAATGCCCGGGCTACATGGGGGGCTGCCGTGATCCCGGAAGCCACTATACAGTGCTCTTATTCTCACTTCTTCTCTATCACTCTTCTATTTTTTTCTGTCGTATTCTTAATTCATGTTATTATTACAGTGTGTAAACATGTCAAATATGTATGTCTACTCATTGAACGCCAGCTGAACTTTTATAATCTTGTTAAGACGCATGGGTGTACCTCATGATTCTTGTGTTTCCATTTTTGAAGGGGTCAACATTAACGTGACTTCCTGTATGCGACCCTTTCATTCTGCTCATGGAGGGAGGGGCCTGCTCAGATGGGAGCGGAATCGGAAGAGTCTACTCCTAGGGGAGCGAATCCTTCCCCTCACGAGTTGATACGTAGACAGAAAGCGGGTATTATTGAAAATGAAAGAGTGCTTCCACTGAAAGGTATACCCGTAAACCATAAAGTAGTGCTTGTGCGTTCGATGACATTTTGTTTGTTTGGTATTTAGTCCTTAGCAAAAAGGAGTAATAACGTTTAAATAATATGTTAGTCATGCTGTTACAATGCACGGAATATATAGTGTATATTATATGAAGGAGGAAATGAACTATATAAGCAATATGCTTCCGTTCAGATCCTCAATGACTATTACATGTATATACCTTGTCAGTATATTTTGTATGAATAAAATATTAATTAAACCAAATGCATAGTAATGCAGAGTAAAGCCAAGATACTAGTGGAAGGTTTCTTTTTCGTCCAATTTTCATAATGATGTTCACCAGAGGGATCAGTGGAACTTATCCATAAGTTGCACCTCCTGAGCCGAGTTGATGCCGTTTCAGAAAAAAATGCATTTGAACCGACACGATAAAACCAACAAAGTGGCAGGTGCGCCCAGCGAATACTCAAATCGGCCTTGGCATACGCCCAGTCTGACTAGACGCTTCCCAGTTGGCATGAAGGTAGCTTAGACCCTTAGCTAACCTTTAAGCGCACTGCAAAGAGCAACGATTCTGTTCAGACTGGGCGGATGCCCAGGCTTATCTGAGTCTTCGCTTGGCACGCATGCTACTTTGTTGGTTTTGTTGTGTCTTAGCTGTGCAAAGGTTAGGAAAGTCGCTCTAACATTTTAAACTTGATGAAAAGGAGTACATGGTACAGGTATCCTTATTTAGCCTTAGATAAACAATTACAGGTACTGCACCAAAAAAGTTGAAAGAGAAAGCACACATCAGTATGTTTTGCCATGTCTTAGAAAATTTGAAGTGTCGCTGTTTCTTCGAAAGCATAATAAGAAAAGTGAACGTTTGTAGATTCCCATAAGAAATTAATGTCTGTTCACCTAAAATATTGACTATTGTCTCATTTTTTTTTCTTGAAACTAGTGAGAGGTATAAGTGTATGATTTATTCTACTACAACACCGAGAGTTGTCAAAAAAAAAAAAAAAAAAAAAAAAATTGGAGACAAAACAAAGAAGAATAATCGGAAATAAGAGATCCAAATATTTATAATGCAAAGGGAAATAATTTATAATTTCCAAACATGAGAAAAATCTTTTGTTGAGGAGCTGTCCAGAACAACAACAACAACAAACAACTGCTAATTCATTTTACTGAGTAGAGCTATCAGAGTTATCAACATTCAGTCACATACCCTAAACCTTTAAAAGTTCACTTTAATTTTTTAATATTTAACCCATTAATGCCTTGCGTCCAATAAAACTAGATAATCAGTGCAGACCCAGATCAAACGCCGCAGAACGCGGCATCTGATCAGGGTCTACATTGTTTGCATTTAATGAGACAGCCATTTCGAAAAAATGTCACGGATAAATATTAATAAACCAGGCACCCCTAAAATGACGAATGGACTCATCCAGTGTATAAAGGTTAGAGAGTCCACTGGGCAATAATGGGTTAAGTTCGCACCTTTTAAAAATTAAACCGGATTGACGTGAATCTGGCCATGGATGAAGACATGGGGCCGTATTTATAAAACAACTTAAGTGGTTGCTATGCTGTTGCTAGGGCTGAATTTCTATGAAGGAGATTCCCTACAACTATGAAATTTGCCCTGGAGGAACAGTCTGTTTCAGACTGTTCCTCCAGAACAAATTTCATAGTTGTAGGGAATCTCCAAGATAGAAATTTCGCCTTAGAAAACAGCATAGCAACGTTTTAAGTGGTTTTGTAAATACGGTCCATGATCTCTTTACATTGGAATGTATAATTGATATCCCACTGGTCACACAAGGTTGAATCAATATTGAATAAATCTTGATTCAACGTCATGACGTTGAATCAAGGTTGATTCAATATTAATTCATTTTTGTGTGCCTGCTGGGTGATATTCTTACCTATCAGCGATCGCTTTTCTCTTTGCGTGTCTATAAAGCCTGCAAAACACAATTAAATGGTCTACACTAGGCATATTGGTATTAAGTGACATACAGTATGGTTTGTTTGCCACTTCTGTCGTGGTGTATGGTTTATACGTCTCTGTCGTCGATAATCCACTCGCTGAAGCTCGATGATTATCTCTCGTACAGGCGGACGAACCAAAGATATACATGTATGTCTAGCCCAAAAGATTTGGCTGCAATTTGCCCCTTTAAGTGCAGCGCTTATTATAGTTAAATCTTCGAGGTCACAAAAAAAAAAAAAACAAAAAAAAACAAACTTATCAACACTTATTCCGATCGGTAACACCACTCAAAACTTGATAAAAATCTGAATGTTTGTTTATGTATCCTTTGAACAAGCCCGTTACTTCATACCCAAGAAAGTTCGCTGTAGCTGTGGGAATCTAATCAGACTGTGAGATCTCGATCTGCATTTATTGCTCAGGCATTTAACCCATTTATACCTAGTGTCCCATGGAGAGGGGACATTGTCAAACAGTGTAGACCCAGATCAGACGCCGCAAAACGCGGCGTCTGATCAGGGTCTACACTATTTACATAAGACAAATGGGAATTTCTTCTTGACATAAAATAAAAATGACAAAAAAAAATGAAACAGACATGATTCCTTAATTGAAAAATGGACTCATCCAATTTACAAGGACATGGGTTAACAGATTAGATTAGATTAAACATATTTTATTGTACCATATAGACAAAGGGATTGGACACAAGTTATACCAACATTAGCTAGGGTTAACATGCTTGTATGATTACACATACAAGGGCGTAGCTGCCTATACGCAAATACGCAGGTGCGTATTGAAATTTTGTCAAATTGACAAAATTTCAACACACACCTGCGTATTGTCATGCTGAAATGTTGTTAACTGGGCATAATTTTAATACTAACTGCCAACAGACACGAAAATTTGAAATATCTTAGCGGCTTAACCCCCTATTATTTCCCTCAATGAGTATAAAACGTGATTGTGCGTACTGTGTAATTGCCCCTTGCTACGCCCCTGCACAACATACCTGAGAGGACACTCTTGCTTGAGGAGGAGTCATGAAGACCCAGTGAGATTGGTACTCGTGTTGCATCATTGGTCGAAGAAGCAATTATTAAAAAGAAACATGAGGCAAACAAAATCATCTTACATTCTGAAATATAACAAATAGATAAATGAGTCGCGATGCTAGAAAAATACCATCACGTGCGAACAGAGAAGTCTCAAATCGACCTTTGTGGATGCGCAAGCTGATATGATTTTTCTCTTTTTGCAGCAGTATTCTAAGGATATTAGGTATCTTTAAGCAGAAGGCGAAGACTGATCAGCCTTCAGCACAACTGCGCAAGCTGACAAAGTCCGGCAAGTATACGCACACGCGGTAAGGTGCACATCTCAAATATTGCATATGATAGCTCTCCTTGATACGGAGATCTTACATGTATGCATGTCAAATGATATTGTATATCGGTTTCAAGGCAACATCTAAACTGTATCTTTTATCGAACTGACATAATTGAGCCGCGACGCGAGAAAACCAACAAAGTGGTTGTGCGGCCAGCGCACACTCAGATCAGCCTGGGCATCCACCCAGTCTGACCAGCCTGAGTCTTCGCTGACCGCATGGAGGTAGCTAAGACCCTTAGTTACCCTTTAAGCCCTTAGCGAAGAGTCTGATCAGTCTAGGCGGATGCCCAGGCTGATTTGAGTCACCGTTAGCCGCACGTGATGGTATTTTTCTTTAAGCAGTCGTGTCGCGGCTCAATTATGATTTTGACAATATTGGCAAGGATCAGTAACTCTGTAGTTAACAGCGCCAGGGTGCTAGCAGCGATCGCTTTTCTCTTTCCGTGTCGATGTAACCTGTCAAACTTAATAACTGGCCTACACTGGGTATCGTGGTATACGTAAAATACAGTATAGTAGGTTTGTCACTGCTGTCGATAATCGCATATTGCTTAGGGCGCGTTTACACGACCAAAGTTTCTATGACAAAGTAGGTTTGTCACAGAAAATTTTGCTCGTGTAAATGCCAAAATATGACCATGTTTCTTTGACAAATATATATGGTAAAGTTACTTCGATAAATTAAATTTGTCCGTGTAAACGGAGAACTTTGCTAAAGATTATGTAACAAAGAACATTGCTACAAGCGTGGAAAATGTGCCAAAGATTTTGTTTCATCGCTGCAGATAACTTTGACGAATAATATTTGGTCGTGTGAACACTGCAGCAAATATTTCATTGCCAAAGTTTATGTGACAAAGATTCTATGGCACATTTTCTTTAACAAATAATTTGCTCCGTGTAAACGCAAAATGTTTGTCATACTTTCTTTGTTAAAGTTTCTGTGACATAGAAACTTTGCTCGTGTAAACGCGCCCTTATTCGATGTCTCAATACTTGTTGCATAAAAACATTGTTTCAACAAGATGCCTTGCAAAAAAAAACAAAAAAAAAAAAAACAGCTACCAGCATGCAGACAACCTGTTCCCATTGTTTAAAGGAACTGTATATTTATTTGGAATTGTCCTATCTAATTCCGGTTCAAATCTATCCTAGGTACAATGTATATCAATGCTATGTACATAATAAGTTTCAAGAGCATCTGTTGAAAAAATTGCTTAATTTTGGGTTGTACTTGTCAAAGATCTCATTAATAATGTAGTAATACGTTTAACAGGATCATGCATTGTAGCTATCAGCATACAGACTGGATATTTCCTTTTGTAATTCAATGGAAATTTCAAGAGTCTCTGTGGCGAATAATCAAGTCTTACTCAAACGAAAACTTGTTACAGGTATGGTACTCATCATATGAGCCGCGACACGAGAAAACCAACAATGTGGTTGTTCGACCAGCGCAGACTCAGATCAGCCTGGACAGTCGCCCAGTTTGATCAGACTCTTCGTTAAGAACTCAAAGGGTAGCTAAGGGTCCAAGCTACATTCATGCGGACAGTGAAGACTCTGATCAGACTGGGCGGATGCCCAGGCTGATCTGAGTCTTCACTGTCCGCACAACCACATTGTTGGTTTTGTCGCGTCGAGGCTCATATAAGCAATGAATTTCATTTTCCTGAGGTTTATCGAAGTGCAAACTACATTGGGTCGTGTGCAAAGTGAATGAGCCCGAGGGGTTCATCTAATATGAACACTATGCGAGTGACACATTGTTGTTTACACTTCGATAAACATCAGAAAATTAGGTTCCTTGCTTATATTTACATTCGTTTTAATAAAAGAAATCACGAAAAAAATCTTTGTAAGCGCTAAAATGGAAACATAAAAACATTTAGACGCATTTTTTCCGCTAACAGCGGAACATATTCAATTAAGAATTGAAAAGACCTCTGACAGTATCAATGCATATTTGCCCATTTTTCGACAAATTACTGCACCTTCCTCGGGCAGCAAAAGTTGAAATATTTGGCATTGATATGTAGCCTTGTGTACTATAAAGACATTTTAACAGTGATTTTGAAAAATTATCATGCCTCTAGACTGACATAGACCAATTTTATCAAGAGGGGTATGTGAATTTTTCAGTCTCTGAAAATAAGTCCATTTATTTGGTTTTCTAAGATATCGAAATCTTAATTGATAACTATGCTAAAACTTACATACACACCACTGTTACTGATATTGTGCAGTATTTTTTCAGTGCTAAGGACTTTAGCCTATTTTTAGATATAAAGGGTGTAAGTACCCCACCCACTTTTTCAGTTTTTCAGCTGTAGACTATCTTTCCCCCCCCCCCCCCGTGCCTCAGCAAGCCACTCACATATAATGTGTATTATGATAGTACACACATACATGCAAAGTGGCTAGCTGAGGCACGGGGGGAAAAGTATCTTTAAAAAAACTTTTCCTGTTTCCATTACGTTTAATTACAAAATTTGGCTTTTTCCACCAAAAATTGAAGTCTATGTGCAAAATAATCAGAAATTAAATTCATGGCCAGTTAGGGGAAGTTGAGAGCAACAAATTTCAAGAGAAATTCTTGGGTATATTAAAAATTTAATTTTGACTATTTTTTATAGGCAAATTAACATTACAACCGTCAGAGGTCCTTTGGTTTTTCAGCGTTCATCGTATAATGAAGCCAGTGGGCGGAGCTAAAAATCCATGAAGCGCGAAGCACTGGCTTTTCACATGATGAGCGCTGAAAAATCAAATTTTATTCTTATATTTACACTTTACTTTTAGACCCTTCTTGTGGTGTTTCGTTGTAATTTGATGTAGAATATGCAAGATATGAGTCGAAGAAAATGTAGTAACGACGTATTCGGCCATTATGTTGAACAGCCGTCGCCATAAAGTGGTGTCAATCGAACGTTACGCGGACCAATCAAGACGATTGTTTACCTCAGACGTCGCTTGACGACAACGTGACATGATCAATTGTCGCTCATCGGTGTATGAAGTCAGTTGCTCTAATAGGTCCACCTATGGGAAGGCAGTGGCAAGTGTAAATATTGGCGTCATGACGTCGGTGACGTCCAATCAGATTGTAGAGAGCCATGTTTTATTTTGACGTCATTGAAAGTTATGTGACCTCGCCTGGCTCAATGTTATCATTGGAATGTATACGATATTACTTTCCATTTTTATAGGACTGTTCAGTAAACTGTATAAAAGTTTCGAGGAGATTCGTTGAAAATGTAGTTGCTATCGTGGGGACAATTTTTTCGCTTTAACCAAGAGGCCATACTGTAATTCACAGTCAGACGGTGCTAAATTAAGGAATGAATTTCATTTTTCTGAGGTTTATCGAAGTGTAAACTACATTGGGTCACGTGCAAAGTGAATGAACCCCGAGGGGGTTCATGTAAACTTTGCTAGTGACCCAGTGTAGTTTACACTTCGATAAACCTCAGAAAAATTAAGTTCATTGCTTACATTTAAAATTTATTTCAAACAAAACCTCGATGGAAAATCATACATAAGCGCTAAAATTGAAACAGTAAAACATGTACACGCAGTTTTTGTGCTAGCAGCGGAACAGCGTAAATGGCGTCATGGCGTCGCCGATGTCCAATCAGACTGTAGAGTGTCATTGTTTATTTTGACGTCATTGACGTCGCGTGGCTCAATGTAATTATTGGAATGTAAACTACATCAGGTTCCAATGGTTTACTATAGGGCTTTTCAGTAAATACACCAAGAATGTAAATATTAGTGGTTGGACTCAATTGAAACATTGTGATCGAGCATCCATCAAGAGCAAAACTTACAGAAGACGGAACATGGACCAGACTACGTAGTTTCAGCTGATAAAGCCTCATCAGTAACCCTGACAATATCTGGTGACGAAACCAGTGAAAAGCATGCTGTAATTTCTTAATTTAAATTTGGCAGTCGCTTCAAAGACTAGTATAAAAAAGGTTCCAAATAATATAAAAGACGCTGATCTAGAATAAGAGTCTAAAGCGATCTAAAATTTCAGATTTCTCAGAATACATCTGATCTCAAAAGAGCCTATTTAGAATAAACAATAGGTTGCTCTCTTACTATGTTAACTGTTTTTTAAGTATATCTAGAGGGAAAAGAAGCCTATGTTGTCCTGAAATCTTTGAAATCTTCGTGGTACATGAGCAATTTTATAAAAGAGAGAAATAAAATTTTGCAATAACCCATTCTTTAACCCTGAATGCATCCAAATCTTTGACATTAACCGCATGTACCAAAATTGTATCTAATTGCCATAATTACTCGAAATATTCAGACACTTCTACTGAACGTTATGATAATACTAACGATTTGTTTGAAAAAATGAGCTGCGACATGACAAAACCAGCAAAGTGGCATATGCGCCCAGTGAAGACTCAGATCAACCTGGGCATCGGCCCAGTCTGATCAGAGTCTTCGCTGTCCGCATGGAGCTAGCTTAGACTATTAGCTACCCCTTTAGCGCACAGTGAATACTCTGATCAGATTGGGCGGATGCCTTGGCTGATCTGAGTCTTCGCTGGGCGCACATGCCACTTTGTTGGTTTTTTTCTCTGTCGCGGCTCAAATATGTATGCTAAAAATTTAGGACAGCCAGAAATAGGATACAGTATGAAATTGACACCAAACGGAAGCTCTCGATTTACATGACTTGCGTCTTTTTATAGGTTGCATATATTGCACTACATGTACTTGCAATGCAAAAACTAAAGCTGTCACCTGAGAGCATAGCTCGCATGTACTGGTGCTGGCCCATCGCACAGGTATTGGCATAATGTGACCTTATCTTGAAGGTGCTATGGGGTGTAGCTTGCACTACATCAAACTTAATGCAAGCATGCCCATGTTTTGTCAACATATTCATAATTAGAAGATTTAAGACAAAGTTCTATATCAATGACATTGACTTCAAGCTCACCCTGTGGGAGGGATGGGGAAGTATTTTGTTAAACCTCAAGCCAATATCTAAACTCAGTTCAAGTATAAACTAAATCCATCAAAAGGCATTATGGAAGAGTATACCTTCAGAATACTTCAACAAAATCCCAAATTTCTAAGTCCGTGACTTTGACCTCAAGGCCTCAGAGTGGCTTATGAGTGGTACTCCGTATATATAATTTTGGACAAGTATCCAACTACAGTGCAAGTATCAAAAGAATACATTTATTAATTGAGGACAAATGAGTCTTCAAAATACTTAGCCAAAACATCCAAAGTGTACAAAAGACCACCAAATTTCTAAGTTCATGACTTTGACCGCAAGGTCACTGAATGGAATGGGGGTAGTACTTTGTAAAATTGTCATTGGACCAATATTTAACTACAGTGCTAGTATCAAAATAATCCATTAACCAAAACATCCAATGTGGACGAAAAAAAAAAATATCTTAGTCCATGACCTTGATCTCAAGGTCACTGTGCAGGGTGGGATTGGTATTCTTTAAAGCTTTGGACCAATATCTGTCTACAGTGCAAGTATCAAAAGAATCCATCCATGGCTTAAGGATTTATGGGCCTTAAAAACTTGAATATAAACAGCCAGTCCGGGCATCGACGCCGACGCTGACGCCGACGCTGACGCTGACGCCAGGCTGGCAACAATAGCTCTTGCTGAACTTCGTTTAGGCGAGCTTAAAATGTATTAACAGCGATAGTATAGGAATAATTGTAAAATTATTTTGTTCTTTGGTTTGTTTATATTAGTCTATTTCTATTTCAAAGCTAACATAAGGGAAACAAGGTAGGTCCACAACTATCCACGACAGGTTTGGGAAATGTCCTACAGAATACCATGATATTCTCAGCAGATAGATAGAATATTGCTCAGAACTATACAACCATGAGAGTTATGGTGACATTGCGGTGCTGGGCTGCAATCAGCCCCCAGAAGAAGATCAACAACCGATCCTTCGTGAGGAAGCTGAGATTGCAGTTACAGCACCGAAGAAGGGGAAGACTGCTGGAGTTGATAATTTACCAGCAGAACTTTTTCGAGCTGGCGGGGAGATCATGAATGATGTTTTAACTGTGATCTGTAACAAGATCTGGAGAACGGGAGAATGGCCTACCTCATAGACTTAGTCGCTGATTATTACACTCCCTGAAAAGGGCAACCTACAGCTCTGCGAGAACTACAGAACCATGAGCCTCAACCATTCACGCAAAGTCATGCTGAAAGTCGTCTTGAACAGGCTTAAACTCCAAGCCAAAGAGGTAATTGCTGAAGAAATGGCTGAGTTCAGAGCCGGAAGGTGCGCAACAGAACAGACCTTCAACCTTAGAATCCTGTGTGAAAAGTATCTCCAACATCAGCAAAACCTATACCATGTCTTCATCGATTTTATAAAAGCCTTTGACAGGGTATGGTTTGCAGCCTTATTGGCCACCTTGCGGCAGAACAATATCAGTGCAAATTTAGTTTGCGCCATTGAGCAGCTCTACGACAAGGCTACAAGTGCAGCCTGATGAATGACAGCATGTGAGAATGGGCCAGAAAAACAGTTGAAATAAAGAATGTCTTCAGTCACCCGCCCTCTTCAGTGTTTATCTAGTACGGATCATGTCTGATGCTCTGAAAGAGTATGACGGATAGATTAGCATATACGGCAGAAAAATAATAAAAAGGTCTGCGGTTTGCCGATGACATAGACGCTCTAAAAAAGGAAGAGCAGCAAGTAGATGCCCTAATTGAAAGTATCGACAAAAGCTGCATGTTATAAGACAGAGATCAGTGATGAGAAGACCAAGCTGATGACAAACAGCGCCAGTTGCATCCAGAGGGAGATCAAGGTAAAAGGACAGAATCTGGGCACAGAAACAAGCTTCAAATACCTCGGAGCAGCTGTCTTAGATGATGGTTCTAAACAGGAGATTCTATCAAGGATTGCACAAGTCACTTAAGCTCTTAAAGCTAAAGCAAATTTGGTAACAAAAACAACAACATATCTCTTGAATCAAAGGTGAAACTTATGTACTCCCTTGTCTTTTCCATATCGAACTTCGATGGCTCGAACTCGCCGGGACCACCGAAAAAAGTTCGACCGATCGGTAGTTCGAGCCATTGAAGACCAGCTCAACATGATCCAACTTTATGTAATAAGTCTTTCTATCATAACTATTTTGATCGGTCATTCTTTGAACCTTTGCACTTTCAGGTAGATAAAACAAAACACCACAGATTTTTAATTACAATATAAAAAGATCAAGATAAGCATGGACGTAGCAAACCTGATGACCAATACTTGTAATCGGTAGGATCTACATTTAGTCCGGTCATTAAACTTGGAAATGTTGTACGAGGAAATAGGTGCGAGCCATCGGTGTTTTTTTTTTACATAGAAAGTGGTTTCTAGGGACCAGACTTTGGGTTCGAGCGTTCGAGCCGTCGTTGTTCGAGCCAAGTGTGGCATGTTTAGTTAAAATGAATAGGGATTTTGCCGGGACTGGAAAGTCAGTTCGACCGAAACATGGTATTCGAGCCTTCCGAGTTCGAGCCATTGAAGTTCGACTGTAAGTGTATGCCTGTGAGTTGTGGACCTTAAAAACAGAGAGAGAGAGAGAGAGAGAGAGAGAGAGAGAGAGAGAGAGAGAGAGAGAAACGCAGGCCATTGAGATGAGACGCTACCAAAGGTTACTGAACATTTCGTACAAGAACCATATAACTAATGAGGAGATTCGCAGACAGATCCAAGCAGCCATTGGAGAATATGATAAACTCCTGACCCTGGCCAAGAAATGAAAATTAAGGTGGTTTGGCCACGTTTCAAATTCTTCTGGTTTAGCAAAGCCGATTCTACAGGACACAGTGAAAAGAAAAAGAAGAAAAGGTAGATAAAGAAAGCGGTGGGAAGACAATATTAAAGAGTGGACAGGGATGGACTTTGCCAGCTCAACTAGGGCAGCTGTAAACAGGACAAGGTGGAAAAATAAAACTATTACGCGCACGAGAGGACACGACCTTGGGCTTACCCATCTTGTAAGGGGGTTCGGGAGTCTCCCGCAAGAACAGTTCATATTTCAGGACACTGGTAGATGCTTTTTTAGGGTTCTCTTGGGGATTTTTGCCATTCCCAGGCTTTTTACTTTACGCACGTGCATACTGTACAAAATAGATGCTACACCTACTCGAAGATAGATGAGTCAATTATAGAGATGTCTTAGGCGTCAGAATATGTGTGATGCGTTTTGTTATCAACAGTTTTCGGTCTTTATTATATCAAATGTACCTACATTTATCTTATTTTTTTCACATGTATTTGTCCGAGTGCGAGATGTGAAGACTGTATTTGGCATTTGTTAACCACATACTGCTTTTGTAAATCTTGTCTGGAGTATGCGTGATGCTCGGAAATTTTGTTAATTGGTAATCCTAATGACGTAGATTTTTCTACGCAAGGTGCGCTGAAAATTTTCAACACGTTCCTGCGTACATGTACATGGTATTTGCATGCTATATTCCGTAAATTGCTCAAGATTTCAGTAACATATATGATAATATGCAGTATTTTATGGGCTCAACACCTAGATTTTCTCTCATATCATTAATCGTTATTGTGCGTATCATGTAATTGCCTATTACTCTGCGTTCCCGGACATCGCACATATTCCAGTAGTTGTCAGTCAGGTATAGTCTTCACATCATTGATTATCCATGCAAACATGGAACGCATTGGCTCCTGTCATTATTTGTAGCAAGTTCAGAAAAATATTTCCGGAACGCCGATTTTATAATTATTACTTGATACATATTATTACTTGATACCCTACATGTATAGCGTACCATTGTGGTGCTCCACGATGTTGTTGTACAAACTGAGTCTGATGCTGCCAATTTTTTCTAGCTCATCCAATCATTGGTTCTAGCGAGAATATCAAAAATAGATGTAAAAGATGTCCACCAATGCAGCCATGTTGGTTATTTATCAAATCAACTGCCAGGCTTTATGATGTCGTATCCTTTTTCTCGGCGCAGTCGAGTATAATTTCAATTTTGTTCCACATTTCACAAGATTTCATTTGTCAAATAACGCGTATGTCAAAATTTAGCCAATAATATCGAAGGTCAATGAATATTTAATCTTCGTTTTTCCCCGTTGTACTGCACTGCGTGAATATTAGCACTGTATCAGATGTTAATTCAAAATGTTTCTCTTGTTTGTAAATTTACAATAGAAATTTTATCGAAAACAGACGCAGATATTCAAAACTTTCTTTTTTTCAGAGTAGATCTACTTCAGTTCAATACACACAAACAAACATTGCATCATGCTGGTAACTGTTTTGGAGTCAAGTCAGTCTCAAGAAAGACCGCCGTCCATTTTGGAATTCGAAATTGGACATCTCATTCTTGAGATATGTCATTGTCGCTACCAAGTGTCAAAATTACGGTTGCTGCTGCCTACCGACATAGCTCTCTTGAGTCATATTCATGAAAGTTGTTGTCTACTCTTCACCTAGAGACATATAACAAAACACACTGGCTTCCATTTAATCTGCGCCGATTATCTTTTCAGCTTTTGGGATACCGTGATGTCCGTCGGCCGTCGTATGTGTGTCCGGACGTCCTTCCGTCCGTCAACTTTTGCTTGTGTACACTCTAGCGGGCACAGTTTCGATCCAATCTTTATGAAACTTTGTCAGAATGTTTATCTCTATAAAATCTAGGCCAAGTTCGAAACTGGGTCATGTCGGGTCAAAAACTAGGTCACTAGGTCAAATATTAGAAAAACCTTGTGTACCCTCTAGAGGTCACAGTTTTGATTCAAACTTCATGAAACTTTTTCAGAATATTGACAGTCAATATATCCAAAAAACATTTGAAACTGGGTCATGTTGGATCACAAACCAGGTCACTAGCTTAAATCTTAGAAAACCCTTGTTTACGCTCTAAGAGGACACAGTTTTGATCCAATCTTTTTGAAACTTTGTCAGAATGTTTATCGCCACAATATCTAGGCCAAGTTTGAAAGTAGGTTATGTCGAGTCAAAAACTAGGTCACTAGGTCAAATGTAGGAATTACCTTGTGTACGCTCTAGAGGGCACAGTTTTGATCCAACCTTCATGATACTTTGTCAGAATGTTTATCCTCACAATATCCAGGCCAATTTAGAAACTGGGTCATGTCGGATCAAAAACTAGGTCACAAGGTCAAATCTTAGAAAAACTTTGTGTTCACCCTGGAGGGCACAGTTTTGATTCAATCTTCATGAAACCCTGTCAAAATGTTTATCTTTATGTAATCTAGGTAAACTTTGAAACTGGGTCATATCCGGACAAAAAAAGGTCACAGGGTCAAATATAAGAACGACCTTGTGAACGCTCTAGAGGGCACAGTTTTAATCCAATCTTTATGAAACTTTGTCAGAATATTACGTTTTACAATATCCAGGCCAAGTTTGAAACTGGGTTATGTCGGGTCAAAAACTAGGTCACTAGGTCAAATATAAGAAAAAACCTTGTTTACGCTCTAGAGGTCACAGTTTTGATCTAAACATAATGAAACTTTGTCAGAATGTTTTTCCTTACAATATCTAGGCTAAGTTTGAAACTGTGTCATGTCAGGTCAAATAACCAGGTCACTAGGTCAAATCTTAGCAAAACCTAGGCCTTGTGTACGCTCTAGAGGGCACAGTTTTGATCCAATCTTTTTTAAACTTTGTCAGATTGTTTATCGGAAAAATATCTAAAACAAGTTTGAAAGTAGGTCATGTGGGATCAGAAACTAGGTCACTAGGTCAAATATAAGAACAACCTAGTGTACGCTCTAGAGGGCACAGTTTTGATCCAATCTTCATCAAACTTTGTCAGACTGTTTTTCCTCACAATATCTAGATCAAGTTTGAAATTGGGTCATGTCAGGTCAAAAACCAGGTCACAAGGTCAAATCTTAGAAAAACTTTGTGTTCACCCTAGAGGGCAGAGTTTTGATCCAATCTTCATGAAACTTTGTCAGAATGTTTATCTCCATACAATTTAGGTCAAGTTTGAAACTGGGTCATGTCGGTCAAAAACTAGGTCACTAGGTCAAATCAAAATAAAGTTATGCTGCAAGAATCAGAACTAACATTGCAATGATGCCAGCTACAAACTCCTTAGAAAACATTAACTTCACCACAGTGAGATAATGATGCTATCATTCTATCATCTGTGTTAGCCTAGTTCAGTCTAGTTCAAATCCATCAAAGGAACTCAACATGAACGGGTACTTTTCGGGAAAGCGACTCTGCCATTTTTAGCTCACCTGAGCCTTACAGTATTGGTGTTAGCTGCCTCTGTCATCCATCCATAAACATTTTCAAACATCTCTGAAACCATTGGGCAGACTGAACTCAAATTTCATATGGAGCCTGCATGGGTCAAAGGATTGAACGTTCTTCAATTGATCTTGCTCACATGACCAAGGTGGCCGCCATTCCCATGTATGGTAAAAACTCTTATAAATCTTCACCAGAGCCAGTGAATTGATTAATGCTCAGGTTAGCGATTCAGGGCCACCATGGCCCTCTTGTTTAAAAAAAATATTTTTGTTTGAAATGTTGGTTGCAAGAGGGCTTCAAGGAAGATTGCTATGTCAACTGAGTTACCCTCTTAAAATAAAGTCATTACTTACATACTTACTTCCTTACTTAGTCTTACCCAGCCACAGTTTGGTATTTATCAGTGAGCCGCGGCATAAAAAAACAACAAAAAAAGAAAACAACAAAGTGGCATGTGCACCCAGCGAAGGCTTAGATCAGCCTGGGCATCCACCCAGTCTGATCAGAGTCTTCGCTGTGCGCTTAAAGGGTAGTTTAATGACCTAAGCGAACTCCATGCGAACGAGAGACACTCTGATCAGACTGGGTAGCTGCTCAGGCTGATCTGAGTTTTCGCTCGGCGCAGATGCCACTTTGTTAGTTTTGTTGTGTCGCGGCTCATCTGATCATTGGTTTCAGAGAGTTTGAAAGTTTCTTTTGTCACCCGACGTAGGCGGAGGGGGACTATAGAAATGACCCTCGTCCGTCCATGTGTGCGTCCGTCATTCTGTCCATCCGTCCGTCCGAAATTTTGTCCCCGCACCTCCTCCTACGTCTTTCATTGGATTGATTTGAAAATTTATAGATTGTATTCTTATGATATGAAAATGTTCGTGTGGCTTTTTGATTTTTGTTTAAAATTGTACAGAATGTTTCACCATGATCTGAAGATGCGCATGTGACTTGGGAATTTCAGTTGTCATATGTTTTTTCTAAAGTTATGGCCCTTTATCTTTTTTTGTATTTTCCCAACTTTTGAACCGTTTGATCGAGAGGGCTTAAATTTGGTATGCTATAAGTATTTGGTAAATTGATTATTCTGAATACTCTTAGGGTGTGCTAAATTGATTATTGACAGAGTTATTCCCCTTTCATAGATAACAGACAATCACTTAAAGGGCTACTATACTGTTTTTTGACAGGCATGGAAACTACTGGAATTCCGGTATTGCCTTACATGAAAGAATGTCGAAAAGTGCAAGGAAAAATTCCAAAGGGTTATAAAGTTATAAGGAATTTAAATTTTAATGAGCTGAAAATATGCAATGACTCTTATGACGTCATTTGAGTAGTTCAAATTATTAAAATTAAAAAAAAAGAACTCTTATAACGTCATTCGAGTGATTCAAAACTTTAAAATTAAAAAAAAAGAAACATATATTTTACATTTTTTTAGACTTTTTTTCGGCTAAAATAAATTAAGTATGACAAGTTACATCATCTCATAACATAATTCGAATATTTTTAATCAGAATATGGTGATAATAACTGGAATCAAAATTACATTATGCAAGCAAAGCTGTGGAAAAGAAAACGTGGGCGGGGCTTTAAATCTAATTTGCTTAAACTTTGTCAATAATTACAGTTTGGGTTAGAATTTTTCGATGGGGGTTTCGGCAATCTGTTTCTCATATCAATACCTATTAATTAATAATAGAAGGATAACCCCAGAACTGTTCCTATTAATGGGCTAAATTTTCATAAATGCATTATTCATTTTTCATCAGATTCATATTAGCAGGATTATGCCCCTTTTTTTGTTATTGGGTATACAGTCTTGATGTTTTGGACATTCTGTAAGGGCCTTAAATTTCAGTAACCTGATTTTAAACATATATGCCATTTTCTAAACTTAAGTATTTTATAACTTTATAGAGAACCAGTAATTAGATATATTTATTTGCTTCTGCTTCTGCTTACCATGTTCTGTAATACACATATTTTCACATTCCAGACGTCGGGTCACACTTGGCCGATGGCATTTTATCTTATTTGAACTTATGAATGCATAAATAAGTATAAGTAGCATATGCCAACTCCAGATTTATTTACATAAATGGGAACACTTTTGGGAGAAGAAACTCTGTCAGTTTCATTTGTTTGCCTCAATGCCGAATGGAGGTCAACTCTTAAAGGAAAGAATTTGCTCCTATAGGAGCAAATTGTTTCTTTTAAGAGTAGACCCTTTTTGGAAGGGCTTTAATCCTCCAGAGAAGCAAACAGGAAGTCACGAAAGTTGTTCCTCTTTGTAAAATGAATGAATGAATGAATGAATGAATGAATAAATAAATAAATAAATAAACAAAATCATGGAGGTTTGCGCATACAGCTTAAAATTTCAAGTACATGTAAGGAACAATCAATAACAATTGTCATGAATCGAGTATTTTCATAACCAATTTAAGATGTTTTGTAAAAGCGAACTATTGGCTGATGGGAAAGAATGGTACAG
Source organism: Ctena decussata (assembly GCA_963989385.1). NCBI lineage: Eukaryota > Metazoa > Mollusca > Bivalvia > Lucinida > Lucinidae > Ctena > Ctena decussata. The sequence goes on from OZ022504.1 coordinate 66,279,088, forward strand.
CCTGATTCTATAGCTAGAAGACCCAGATCTGAGGCTACACTGTTTGCTCAGACATAAGGGGAGTTTCTGCAGCCCGTTCCATGCAACAAATTCAAAGTTCTCTCTGTGTCCGGGCAAGTTTTAGCCTTGAATCTTTTGAAACGGAGAATTAAATTATTTGAGAATAAATCATAGGTCTGAGAAAATTACACTTTTCCATTGCATGAATTGAGGTAGCATCTCATAATACGAGAGGAGCATGGCATACAATGAATAACATACCCTTCTCGAATTACAAGATGTGAGATGAAGCCATAGATCTGTTACCATAGCAAAAACTATGGAATCACCAACTGTTGTGTTAAGTACCTTGGCAGAATGACATCTCAATGACGTCACTCTGATGTCAATTTGAACTCTTGGTTGCTATGGTAACAGATCTTTATCGTCATTGGTTCTGGAGCATGGCATCTTGCATTTGCCATGCTCCATCATTTTCATTGACATTACAAACTGAAATTCTTTCAACAGAAACTTCAGATTTTCTCATCCAAATAATTATTCTCAAGACATGTATTCTGTATTTTGATTGCATCATTTTAACAGCTTTACACGTGAAAATTTTCTGAATGCTAAAATTTCGTTCAGGTGTATGGACACGCCGCAATGTTTTCCCGTCCCTTTTTTTTGAAATCGTCCTCAACTTTCTACGCCACCAGGAGTTATGTGTTAATTCTGGTGGATATTTGAGGCCAGCATAGAAAATAAGGGTGCTGATCGAAAATGTCAATAAAAATTGTATCAATGAAATGCTAAATAATTGTTTTTTTTTTCGGAATGAACACGGAAAATGATCATTTCATGAAAAAAGAGAGAAATATGCGGGCAAAAACTTTGACCAACGCAGTACAAAAGTCATGATTTACTATACATGAGCCGCGACACGACAAAACCAACAAAGTGGTTGTGCGCCCAGCGCAGACTCAGATCAGCCTGGGCATCCGCCCAGACTGATCAGTATCTTCACTGTCCGCATGGAGGTAGCTTAGACCCTTAGCTACCATTTAAGCGCATAGCGAAGAGTTTGATCGGACTAGGCAGATGCCCAGGCTGATCTGAGTCTGTGTTGGGTGCACGACCACATTGTTGGTTTTCTCGTGTCGCGGCTCACATGTATATTCTATACATTTTGAGGGTAAACAACTTAAACAAAACTTGACCGCGGTATTTCTTATGTGAGCTTCTCAAAAATATATCAGGCTGTTCGGAATTTAATGCTGTTTTCAAAATGAAAACGGAAAAATGAATTGGAATCAAATGAAAAACAAAGTTAGAAGAAAAAGATGACTTGCCCATATCACGTAGTGTATTTCATTACCTGTTCGATTCGCGAATATCGATTATCGATTTTAAAGAGTTGCGTGAAAAGTTATCCATGGGCAGATATATTTTGTGACTTCTTGTTTGTTCAAGTCCTCCTCTCAACAAAAAGTCTACTCTAAAAGGAAAGAATTTGCTCCTAAAGAATTTGCTTCTCTAGGAGCACATGAGTTTTCCTCTAGGAGCAAATTCTTTCCTTTAACAGTAGACCTGCACTGAAATAGGAGGCAAAATCAAAGATATGGCTGAGTTTTTTCCTTGAAAGTGTATCCATAAACTTTAAGGGTTTCTTTGCGTTATCAAACACCATAATCTGGCCCCGAGGTTATAAAAATTATTTCGTGCTCAACTCAGCTATGCATGAAATTTTCTCTGCTGATAAATGTGAAAATGCCAACTTATTTTGGCATTTTCATATTCATAAGCAGAGAAAATTTCATACTAAGCTAAACTGAGCAAGAAAACTAGTGTGCTAATCAGTAATATGCTATTTATAAGCAGGTAAAATTTCATGCTCAGCTGGGCTGAGCATGAAAAAAGTTTTATAACCTCGGGGCCAGTTTGCAAAAATAACGCGTCCAAAAAGCTAACGCGTCCGGAAACAAAGTATCTCCCGGTTTACTGTCTGATGTTAGAGTTTTTTCCCAGTGTATATTATCACATCAGCTTTAATTTCGTGAGGCCTACCGATGTTCTGTAATATTTCTAAAGTAGGCTTCCCAAAAGCTCCAAACTTTTTCACATACAGTGTCCTGTCACCGACTGTTCCGACCGTCAGAATATTCTGAAAAAGAAGAAAAAAAAAACAACAACTTATTTTTCAGTTATATAATGATTCTTCTTTTCGTTCGAAAACAATCCCAAAAATCTAGATCCGTTTAATAAGACGGATCTAGATAAGACTGATCTGGATTTTTTTAGATTGTTTTAAAAGGGGAAATTATTATAGAGGATGATTTAAAGAAAATTTTCCTTATTTCTCAATGAAAACATAGGTTGTGACAACTCATAAGAACCATCTTCGTTATTAGTCTACCAGCTTCAGTATGAACAGCGTCAAGTTTTTTTTTTTTTGTTTCGTTTGAATAGTTGTCCCAAACCGAGTCGCTGTATTCGAGAAGGGGCCGGATAAAACTTAGATACATCTTTTCTAGGACCTTCCTGTTGATTTTAAACTTAAGAGATCTCATCAGATTTAATCAAACCCACGTTTTGGCTTTAATATTGCTGATATGCTCATTCCATGCAGAAGACTGTGAGAAAGTTAGACCCAAATGAGCCGCGACGCGACAAAACCAACAATGTGGTTGTGCGCCCAGCGCAGACTCAGATCAGCCTGGGCATCCGCCCAGTCTGATCAGAATCTTCGCTGTCCGCATGAAGGTAGCTTAGACCCTTAGCTACCCTTTGAGCGTCAAGCGGAGAGTCTGATAAGACTGGGCGGATGCCCAGGCTGATCTGAGTCTGCGCTGGGCGCACAACCACATTGTTGGTTTTCTTGCGTCGCGGCTCAAATATGTATGACATAATTTTTCCTTGATAGCAGTATTATTCAAAAAGAGAGGAGGATGTGCTACTGGCTGTTGTTTTATCGTTAAGGTCATAGATATTGTTTTTGCACGACCAGAGTCTGCTGACCATGTTCGTTCCCAGTTACCTATCTTGTCTAAGTCTTGATTAATTATTTAGCTGCCGTTTGCGGGTTGCCAATGATGATAAATAAACTGGTGTCATCAACAAAATGTCGAATTGATGAATTTATTCCAGTAACAATATTATTAATGTAAATTAGAAATAGCAATGGGCCAAGAATAGATCCTTGAGGAACACCTGCTTTAAGAAATGCCGAAATCTGAGGTTTGTTCATTAAGAACGAAGGAAATGGTTGTCTTGCTAATAAGGTTGACCTTCTTAAGAAAGCGGTTGCTTATAAGGTCGAGACCACAGGCCTTTGAAATATCTAAATTTTCCAAAACATCCGTTACATCTTGAACGGAAATATTAATAGATGGTAGTAATTGATGTTTCAGTGGCAAGGTTTGCGGTACATGCAATGGGTGGCTATTGTCATTAACCATTGGCTGCAATGCAAAATAATTATCCAACACATTCGCTTTTCCGACTCACTTTCTGCACATTCATTATTCATAAATAAGGTTGGGAAAGTTTGAGATTTTTGTCTAATTTTAAGTATTGTTAATTTTTGTTCCATCATTAAATCGTTTTTATTTATTTACGTAAAATCTTAAGTATATAAACATACCCCTTTTGGGAGGACAAAGTGTTTTACACCCTTCGGGTACACTGATTCAAAGTCTTTCATGATTGACGTATAATCGCCCGGCTTCTCAAACTCATCTCCATATCTTGAATATCTGTAAAACCTTTTTTCATCTGTAACTAGCCTTGACCCTTTTAGAAGTTTTTCTGCAGCTTTCATTCCTCTTGCCTCAGCGTTGCCTGCAATTTTAAAATGCGTTCCTGAATCAGTGTAAAGTGTCAAGGATAACGCGACTAGATACAATACAATTCTATATAATTACTTTTATTGAGGTGAATATGCAGTTGTATTGACCTGCGAAGTACATATTGACCGACGCGAAGCGGAGGTCTGGGGCCGTATTTATAAAATGACTTACGTGGTTGCTATGCTGTTGCTAAGGCAAAATTTCTATGAAGGAGACTCCCTACAACTATGAAATTTGCTCTGGAGGAACAGTCTGAAAAAGACTGTTCCTCCAGAGCAAAATTCATAGTTGTAGAGATCTATTGTAGAGATCCTTCATAGAAATTAAGCCTTAGCAAGAGCATAGCAACCACTTAAGTCGTTTTATAAATACGGCCCGAGTATGTTATGCTTACAGGTGAATAAAACAGGTATAAGATGGAGATCATTGCTGAGAAGACCAAACTGATGACAAATAGTGCAGATGACATCCAGAGGGAGATCAAGGTAGAAGGGCAGAAGCTGGGTACTACCGAAGGTAAATGAACATTTCGTACAAGGACCAAATAACCAATGAGGAGGTTCGCAAAATGTACCCAGGCAGCCATTGGAGAACATGATGAGCTCCTGACGCTGGTCAAGAAACGGAAACTAAGGTGGTTCGGCCACGTCTCAAGGTCTTCTGGTTTAGCAAAGACGATTCTACAGGGCACAGTGAAAGGAAAATAGAAGAAGAGGTAGACAGAAGAAGAGGTGGAAAGACAATATTAAAGTGTGGACAGGGATGGGTTTTGTCAACTCAGCTAGGGCAGCTGAAAACAGACCAAGGTGGAAGGGGATTGTTTCGAAGTCATCTGTGGTGCCCCAACGACCTAGTAAGGTTATTGGATAGAATAGAATAGCATAGAAAACTGCGTATTTACCGAAATAAAGGTCAATATTTTTTTTTCATAATATGATTATTCTAAATACAGTTTCATTTGATATTTATGATGGTACTACCTGGTATTAGGCTATCTCGCGATGTAACGCCATTATCATTAACGTACATCAGACGTTACGTCACTAAAATACCATGACGTCAGCGTAAAAGTAATATTGACTGACTGGCCGGTGAATATCGTAAACATTTGACCCGCACGAGACGTCAAATCAGCCAATTAAATTGTACGTTACAACTTGCTAATATAATACAACACAATACAATATAAGATACGTTTATTTCTAAGGCTCAGATAACACAAGATACACTTGCGGTAAAACGGTTCATTTTCAAGGGAAACAGCTCTGTCATTTTGTTGATTACCACCCTTGTAAAATTGGGTCTATTCTGAAAGGTAATAATTTGCTCCCGGAGCAAATTCTTTCCTTTCAGAGTAAACCCCATTTTGGAAGGACTTAGTCCCCCAGAAAAGCAAACAGGAAGTCAAGTAAAGTGGTCCATTTTGAAAAGGTGGCGAAAAATACAGAGGAGTATATCTATTTACCTTAGTCTGGCCGCGTAGCGCTGTCGGTACCGCGTCTGACTCAAGAGCCAGAGGTCCTGGATTCGATACCCGGTCCGGCAACTTACTTTCGTTTCTGCTTCCGCTTATCCAAGAAGGGCAATTGTGTGTTACTGGGGATGGCGAAATTTTGCGCACTTAGTACTGGTTAACCGCTTAGGAGGTCTAAGTCTGTCCGGTAAACAGCTATGGTCATGTCCCGACATGACCATAGCTGTTTACCGTTGACGTAAAGCAACAAAATAACATCAACAACAACTCAGCCACTGTAAAATGAACGGCTAAGCAACCAGAGGCAAAGACTGTGGGCTGGAAGCATTTGATTCCCTTGTAATATGGTCTAAATCAGGGTTCGAGGTTATTAAACTTGAGAATAATCTCAAACTCAAAATGAAGCACACTGACTGGCTGCTTCCGACCATGTGCACGGAAGCAGCCAATCAGTGTGCTTTATTTTGAGTTTGAGAATGTACTCAGGTTTTATAACCTCTGGGCCTGGTCCCGTATGTAGCCTCCTATTAAATGAGATTCAAAAAGCAAGGAAACAGAACTCTGTTGAGTTGGCTTTAGAAAGCTGCACATGCAACAGAACTGCTTAGACTGCATGGTAGTGTATTATAGAAAAATAAAGAAGTACGCTCTAAGCATACTAGGTTTCGAACCCACATCGACTGCGGCAACGCCCCGTAGCCATACAGGGACCCCGGTCTAACCAATTTAGCCACGACGCTTCTTAGAAAAGAACTTTCTTAAAATATAAAAAATTATGTCGGCTTCTTCTGCAGTGCAAACAGTCCGATTAAAACCAGTTTTAGTAATATTCATGGCATTTTTGACAATTATTCGTTTATACGTACAATACTTGTCAGTCTGATGATCGGATTTTATGGATCGTATTAAAACGAATAGTTATTATTCGTAGCATGAGAAATGCTGATTGGATGTGATTGATTTAAGGTGTTACTTTTTAGGTCACCTGAGCCAGCGGATCCGGGGGAGCTTATAGGATGGTAAGGCTTCGTCTTCCGTCGTCCGTCTGTCCGTCCGTCCGTCCGTCGTCCGTCCGTCCACATTTTCAAACGACTTCTCCTCTGAAATCGCTGGGCCGATAGCAACCAAATTTCATGTAGAGCCTCTTGGGGGCTTAGGAACGAAAATTTGTTCAAACGGTCTAGGTCACATTACCAACATGGCCGCCACGCCCATATATGGTAAAAACCTTTATAAATCTTCTTCTCCAGAACCAATAATCCGATTACCTTGAGACTTGCTATGTAGCATCGGGTACGCGAGCACTACCAAGATTATTCAAATTATGACCTTGGGTTCACCTTGACTTTTTTACGGTAAGGTCAAATTTGCTTTCTGTAGCTTTTATATGGGAAAATGCTAGAACATAAGATTTCTTGGAATCTGTTGACGATTTTGACCTAAAAATTGGTATATACAGTTATCTTAATGAGTACATGATAATTAGTATGTACAAAAGATCAAGGTCATTCTTTGACCTTTGACCCTGGTCTCTCATATTTTGACAATTTCAAACATCTCCTCACAAGCCACTGGACCGATAGTAACCAAATTTCATGTAGAGCCTCTAGGGGGCGGGGGAACGAAAAATTGTTCAAAAGGTCCTGGTCACATGACCAACATGGCCGCCACGCCCATATATGGTAAAAACCTATAAAAATCTTTTTCTCCAGAACCAATGGGCCGATGGCCTAGAAACTTGGTCTGTAGCATTGAGTATGCGAGTACTACCAAGATTGTTCAAATTATGACATTGGGTCGACCATGAACTTTTTTAAGGTAAGGTCAAATTTGCTTTCTGTAGCTTTTGTATGGAAAAATGCTAGAACATAAGATTTCTTGGAAACTGTTGAAGATTTTGACCTTAAAATTGGTATATACAGTCATCTTAATGAGTACATGATCATTAATATGTGCAAGAGATCAAGGTCATTCTTTGACCTTTGACCCTGGTCTCTCAAATTTTGACAATTTCACACACCTCCTCAAAGGCCACTGGGCCAATTGTATCAAATTTCATACAGAGCCTCTAGGAGCTGAGGGAACGAAAATTTCTTCAAACGGTCTGGGTCACGTGACCAACATGGCCGCTATGCCCATACATGGCAAAAACACTTACAAATCTTCTACTCCAGAAACAAATGATCGATGGTATGGTATAGAGCATCAGGTACTTAAGTACTATCAAAATTGTTCAAATGATGACCTTGGGCTGACCGTGACCTTTTTGAAGGCAAGGTCAAGTATGGGAAAATGCTAGAACATGATATTTCATGTCAAGTGTAGAAGATTTAGGCCTAAAACCTGGTATATACAGTTCTCTTAATCAGTACATGGAAGAATTGCGGGTACAAGAGGTCAAGATCATTTTTTTACCTCTGACCCATGTCTCTCTTGACAATTTCAGATGCCACTGGGCTAATTGTAACCAAATTTTACACACAGCACCTACATGGCCACCATACTCATGTGATCGATTCAGGGCCTCTTGGCCCTCTATTTCTTTCTTTTTTCTTTTTTTTTTTGGGGGGGGGGGGGGGGGGTGGGGGGTGTAGGGGGGAAGGGGGCGGAGGGAGGAAGGACATTCCGATAGTTTTCTTTCCTTTTCAGACATTTTTTTATACAATGACAAAATAATCTGCATATTCACGTTACACAGTTCAGTTTACCAATGGAATTATCGTAATTCAGTCACGTTCTCTAAACATAAAAACGTTCTTTTTTTTCTAACTTTTAACTGCCGAGTTGCGTGAATCTGGAATGAACTGGAATATGACTGAAAAAGATGGAATCTGTTTACATTGGGGGTGTATACCGTATTTCTTCAGTTATAAAACGTTTTATCATATGACGTCGCATCTGAGAGTGTAATAAAGCCATGCATTAAAAACGATAATCCACTTGCGGATTAAATATGCAAATTACGTCGTAAACGTTATACGTTGACGTCCATTAAAATGTCGCGTTTTCTAATGGCGAAATCGTGACGTTTTAGTGCAAATTTTGCTAACAAAATGCGATTTTAGTGTCAAATGATAAATAGAATCTTGCATTCGTGCTCCTGTATTATTGAATTTATTAAACTCGTTGGAGAAAACGATAAGATGCTCGGCAGAGCCTCGCATCTTATCTTTTTCCCCAACTCGTTTAATAAATTCAATAATACATGAGCACTCATGTAAGATCCTCTATTTAACCTTCCTTAACAATCCCAAAAATCTAGAGATCCGTCTTGTAAGACAATCCCAAAAATCTAGAGATCCGTCTTGTAAGACAACCCCAAAAAGCTAGAGATCCGTCTTGTAAAACAATTCCAAAAATCTAAAGATCCGTCGTGTGAAACAATCCCAAAGATCTAGAGATCAGTCTTGTTAGACAAGCCCAAGAATCTAGAGATCCGTCTTGTAAGACAATCCCAAAAATCTAGAGATCCGTCTTGTTAGACAATCCCAAAAATCTTGAGACCCGTCTTGTAAGACAATCCCAAAAATCAAAATCTAGAGATCTGTCTTGTAAGACAATCCCAAAAATCAAAATCTAAAGATCTGCCCAAATATCTAAAGATCTGCCCAAAACTCTAAAGATCTGCCCAAATATCTAAAGATCTGCCCAAAACTCTATAGATCTGCCCAAATATCTAAAGATCTGCCCAAAACTCTAAAGATCTGCCCAAATATCTAAAGATCTGCCCAAAACTCTAAAGATCTGCCCAAATATCTAAAGATCTGCCCAAAACTCTAAAGATCTGCCCAAATATCTAAAGATCTGCCTAAAAATCTAAAGATCTGCCTAAAAATCTAAAGATCTGCCCCAAAATCTAGAGATCCGTCTTGTAAGACAATCCCAAAAAACTAGAGATCCGTCTTGTAAGACGGATCTCTAGATTTTGGGGATTGTTTTGGAAGGAAAATCCCGGACCATCTCAATGCGGAATTTCATAAGACTGATATAGATATTTGGGGTCATTGAACACTGTTTCATAGTCGAATAACTACAATAATAGATGATAGTCTTACCTATTAATATGAATGATGAGCGCTTTTCTCTGTCTGTGTCGATGAAACCTGCGAAATGACATCAAGACGCAGTGATTAGTGTAACTGCTAGTGCAACTTTACCATCCAGCGGACACACAACGTTGAAACAACATTGAATCAGCATTGAAACAATATTGAATTTATGTTGATTCAACGTCAAGATGCTGAATGAATATTGATTAACTGTTGTCTTAGCGCTGAAAAATACTGAACAATATTTTTGCATAAAAATCAGTGTCGTATGCTATTTAAAGCGGCGGCTGCCGAGCATTAAACGGCGAAAAGCCATGTAACAAGGAGATTCACGCACTGTTGATGCAAGGATTTTCGGCTTTTCATATTCAAACCTGACGGTTCTCGTAACCGATACAAGTATAGCTTTCACAAAAAGAATGGTCCACGCTTAACAACCATTAAATGGTTGATCCTTATCAAATACACCATTACAACCACAAAAATCTAGAATAAAACTTTATTATATCTCAAAAGCCGATATTAAAATCCCAAGTTGTGGATTTCAAGCATGGGTGCGCGTGCGGGTGCTGGTTTATAATTGGAAGGTGATGCTAACTACTCGCGAGCACCTAATCACACTTTTTTTTGGAAGTCCACGTCTGTGAATCTAAATATTTCGGATTTGTCGAGGTTTATATGGATTATATGAGTTCGGACTTATAATTTTGGTACTCTGGCCGCTCTACTTTCATCCAATTCGCTTTCACTATCAGTTAACCATGGTTGAACTAGTGTTGAAAAGGCCGTAGACCACAAGTCATTCAGTCATTTATATCTTGCGGTACATTTTGCTACTTTGTGACACCATATGCAGTTTTGCGGTATTTCATGTGACCGCTCACGACATCTATGCAAACAGCGCTCTCGACATAAATGCGAAAAGCTTCTGTTTCAGCGAAACATTTATGGCAAAGCAAGTTGGCTACAGCTATACACAAACCGTGTAGACTCTTATAATAATAATAATGATAATAATAATAACAATAGTTATAATAATAATAATAATAATAATAATAATAATAATAGTTATAACAATACTAATAATTATAGTAATAATAATAATGAAAAATAACAACAACAATAATAATATTAGTAATTATAATAATGATAACAAGCGCTCACACACCCATATAAAATAAAATAAACTAGAATACCGTTAAACACCTTTATTTTTTATTAATAAAAGAATGTTTGTGTGATTAGGTTGTAATTTACTTTACAACCACAAACAAAACATGTACGTACAGTTTTTGTGTTGCGTCATTTTTTTCAGCCTGGTATAGAAATGACGTCACTATCTTGCATTAAATACTGTTGTTTTCAATAAAGCTCGAAACCTTAACAAACTAGCATACCAAATAGTATATATTTTTCCTCTCTACAAATGCCAGTTGTTGATAAAGATTAAGGTAAGCAAGCAAGCAAGCCAATAAAAGAATGAATAGATGAAAGAATAATTGAGTAAAAAATCATAGAGTATATAATAAATAAAAATGGAAAAACAGTATGCCTGTTTACCCATTGTCCGCACTACTATCAAGCGGTTACTGTGACGCCGCATACCCCAGCGGGTACATAACGTCGAAATGACGTCTAACTTACGTCGATGCGACGTCGTTACGTCGCATCGACGTCAGCGAGACGTCGTTTCAATGTCATGTGCCCGCTGAATAGACTACTTGCCAATGTTCCAGCGACAAATTATTTATATCAATGAATAAAAGAGAAATGAATCTTTGTTCATGGGTTAAACATTTACATGTTTCATAAAAATCCTGGGGATGGCCGGGTGGTGCGATGGTGCTGCGTGTAACTTCCAGTGCCGGGACGTCCTACTGATTTGAATAGTAGTAGGGCAAGGGCCTACTGTGCAGTAGGTGCCGATGGGGATTCTGAGGACATTTTTTCTCTCGTCTGTCACTTCTCTCTTCTTGCTCCCTCTCTCTGGGAGACGGCCCGATATAGACTCATATACTGTCTCAAAGGGCCGTTAACCCCAAAACAACCAACCATGAAAATCCTACAGCGAAATTCCACTTTTTTATTAATACTCCTCATACATGTAAAAGACAAGTATCACAGGGTATACTTCCCTGGCTTCCTGCATATATATAAATGGCTTCCTGCAGAGACTGTCCGCGTGATTCTGCTTCCTGCCGAGGCTCTCGGCAGGAAGCAGAGTCACGCGGACAGTCTCGGCAGGAAGCCATTCCTCGAGGACAGTAGTCTCGGCAGGAAGCAAGAGTTCGCGGACAGTCTCGGCGGAAGCCAGATATGATGTACAGTCTCTGCAGGAAGCGAAAATTGGCGGAATCGATTATACCCTGTGAGTATGGGAATTTACAAACCTGAGAGACCATTCTTGCTGGAGGAGTAAAGTGCCAGAGAATGTGTTGCAGCTGCAGCATTAGTGGTCGAAAACGCAATCATCAAAAAGACACATGAAACATATAAAATCACTTTGCATTCTGAAATAAAGAAAATAAAATTTTGAGCAACGACACGACAAAACCAACAAAGTGGCGTCTGTGCCCAGCGAAGACTCAGATCACCTTAGGCATCTGCCCAGTCTGATCAGAGTCTTCGCTGTCCAGCTGGAGCTACATGTAGCTTAGATCATTATGTACCCGTTAAGCGAACAGCGAAAAATCTGATCAGACTGGGAAGATTCCCAGGCTGAACTGAGTCTTCGCTGGGCGCAAAGTCACTTTGTTGGTTTTGCCATGTTGCCATATATGCGAACAAGATGACTCAGATAAAAAATAAAAGTCAGTAAGAATGATTTAAATACCAAAAACAAAGAAAACCCCTACATACATGTAGTAAAGTCATCCATCCATCCATACCGTCAGATCCTGCTGTCAACTAATCTTTGTGAAACAATACATGCTCACTCAATTGTCTAACAATTAAAAACGCTACATATAAATTTTTGCTTCCATTTAAGAGCTATGTCTCGATGTCTTCTCTGTGTGGTGTGCAACGTCGCATATAACGTAATTTTCATAATGCCGTTACGGCTTTTAATTGCCTAGGAACGTTTCTTCTGGCTGAAAATGATGCCGCTAATCCCTGTTTCATCGCATTGCTTATGTCGTCGGGCAAATAAATAAATGGCGTCAGACAATGTTTCCTTTCTGTTAAATGGTGCCGCACTTAATTTTCGGAAGGAAGCCCTGTAAAGACGCAGTTACAGTCAACATTGCTGACTGCATTATTAGCAGGCTAGAAATATACATATGAGCCGCGACACGAGAAAACCAACAAAGTGGTTGTGCGCCCAGCGCAGACTCAGATCAGCCCGGGCAACCGTCTAATCTGACCAGAGTCTTCGGTAAGCGCTTACAGGATAGCTAAGTGTCTTTGCTACCTCCATGCGGACAGCAAAGACTCTGATCAGACTGGGCGAATGCCCAGGCTGATCTGAGTCTTTGCTGGCCACACAACCACATTGTTGGTTATGTCGTGTCGCGGCTCATATGTAGTTTGATAAATTTGAAGAAAATGAATTGGACAACGGACGGACGGCGCCAGCGATGTTAACATGCAAAAACGTTTATATGTTTACACGGCCCAGTTTAACGTTGTAATCTTCGAGAAGCTTCGTAGCACGTAAGAAACCTAGTGTTTTAAGTCATTTTAAAATCATTTGCACTAATATGTAATCAGGAAATTTAATTCTTTCATGATTTTCAGTGAGATGTTCAACACCAAGGGCGTAGCTACCTGTACGCAAATACGCAGGTGCGTATTGAAATTTTGTCAAATTGACAAAATATTAACACGCACCAGCGTATTTGTATTCTGAAATGTTGTAAATTGGGCAAGATTTCAATGCGATAGAAATATCTAAGGGGCTAAACTCCTTGATTTCTTCTCATGGAGGTTTAAAAGCTGCTTGTGCTTGTGCGTATGATGTAATAGCCTCTAGCTACGCCCCTGAACACTGATGCTACATGACTTTCTGAACGTGTGCCCTCCTCAAATACACTAACATTTTAAGTGTTGAACAGACAAGTCTGAGGAATTAACGAAGTAAGATTGCCCCTTTCCTCATAACGTTGAAAATAGCTTTTACTTCTGTCCGTAGGTACATATATATGTACACGATGCCAAATAAAAGTTTGCCCATCAACGGGTTTAAAGCCCGGAGTGAATGAAAATAAATAACTAAATAAACATACATTAAAAAAAGAAAATGAGAAAACTTTACAATTACCCATTTTGTCGTCCTAATTGCATTTTTCACACGCAGTCCAATGTATTATGTCATGGTTTCGAATTCGTATTGTATCCGATTTCAGACGGTCCTAGAAGCGACCGTGACCGAGTTGTTAGCGCTACCGACTTTGGATCAAAGGGTCGCGGGTTCGAATCCCGCTGGGGCCAAGATTCTGTCCGAACCAAAATGGCGCTAAGAGACCATCATGATCACCCTCCCATCGTTTTTTTTTTAATTGAAAGACGTAAAAATCGCCTCGTCATCCATCCATCATCAATTCATACTGTCCTAGATTATCAAATTACCATTTTTGCACATACGGTTGACATAGCTTCACGTCAAAGATTTGGGTGCATGTCATAATTGCCTGTAAGGTTGGATGTGCACATTCATTTGCACATCCAACCTTACAGGCGATTATGACAACGTGCAGCTAAACCTTTGTCATAAACTGTAAGTACACTGTAAAAAAATCCGTAGATTTTACGGTAGAATAACTAGCAACCAGTTGCCAGACTATTTCCTGTGATTTTTACGGGCGTTTGCCTGTATTATGTGAACTGGCCGCACTCGAAAATAAATCTATAGTGTTGAAGGGCTATCTGACCAAAACAACACATGTTCAATTCCGTCCTACTCTGCTTGATGATTCCTGCTAATTTTACGGGCGCCCGTAAAAATAAAGGGAAATGGCCTGGCAGCTGGTTGCCAGTTATTCTACCGTAGAACCTACGGAATATTTTTTAACAGTGTACCAAATTGTATCTTAATACCAAAATTATCCCAAACATTTTTGACATTTCTTCTATTACGGTAGTGATAACGATATTTAGTTAAAATATATTGCTAAGATTCATGACAGGCCGAAATAGGATCCGGTTCGAAATTTAAACCAAACTGAGGCTCTCGGTTTACGTGACTTACGTGTTTTCATAAAGTGCACAACAGGCGATAGTATGGGTAAATGTAAAATGATTTTATTTCTTTCTTTTCTATTTCTTTATTTTAATTTATTTATTTATATATTTATTTATTTATTTCTATGTTCAAGTATTTTAACAATTATAAGCATGTTGGCATTTTTAAATAGGAAAGTCGTAATTAAGGTGATACATAAGTATGGATGGATGAATGACCTGCAATTTTACTTCCTTTTCAACAATATTTCAGTCATGTCAGGACGATGGAAGGATGACAATGAAAGGCCATGTACAATGTAACCGCGTTTGCGGTTCAAAGGATTTCAGCCTCCAGCGGGTCTCGAACCCGGGATCACTAGATCAGCAGGCCAGCGCATAACCTACCGAACTAACGGGGCTCCTAATACATAATTATTTTTATTATTATTAAAGAATATTTACACATATTGGGCACCTGAGGGAAAAGAAAGATGGGAGGGAAGAGGTGGGAGTGCTTGGCTACCCAGGGGATTAGACTTACGGGTAAGTTATAATTGTCATGCTATGATCCCGAATTCATACCATCAATGTTTTGCCAGCTGATATGAATGTGTCAGTACAGCCATTAGACAGCAAAGAAAGTAAGCAAAGATGAGTTTGGCCGTAGGGTACACGTTTATTAAGCGCGATTTTAATAAAAAAATAAACTTCCTCTTTTTATCTCTCTGTCTGTCTGTCTCTCTGTTTGTCTGTCTCTCAATTCTAATTATTATAATTATTTTCTTTATGTTAAATAAATAACATTTCCATTGTAGGATCGTGACTCTTACAAAATATTGATATAATTGTACAATATTTAAAAAAAATACTAGTTGAGCCGCGACACGACAAAACCAACAATGTGGTTGTGCGCCCATCACAGACTCAGCTCAGACTCAGATCAGACTCTTCGCTAAGCGCTTAAAGGGTAGCTAAGGGTCTAAGCTACCTCTATGCGGACAGCAAAGATTCTGATCAGACTGGGCGGATGCCCAGGCTGATCTGAGTCTGCGCTGGGCGCACAACCACATTGTTGGTTTTCTTGCGTCGCGGCTCAGTTTTTAAATCATTGCATGTATACTATTGTATAATATGATATGTTCCATTAGCGACAGCCACCGTGTCAACTGAGCAATGATAAATGCAACCTACACCACTTTGAAAAACTATGACTTAGACCATCCTAGGCGCCGCGAGAAAAGACTTTTGTGCCATTTGTGCTCCCCTCAAGAAGGTATTGTTGATCGGAATATTCTGATTAGACTGCGTGGATGCACAGTCTTATCAGAAATTCCCACCAGCAATGCAGTGAGACCTCACTGATTGCACAAGGTCCAAAGTGAAGACATTTTGTCGTACATGTAGTACATGTATGCTCGTTCGTATTTGGAAGCAAATTGATACTATTGGATATTCAAATCGTTTAACAACTTCCAATTTTGTGAAAGAATTATTCAAGTAGCTTAACATCGATGCAGAATGCATTTTAATGAGAACGCATGGCTTTTTATCGCAGTTGTTCTTATATAATATGTTGATTTAATTAAACAGTGCAAAAGGATTAATTTCATCGCGTATGTCTCGTAACATGGGGTGCATTCGGCTTGGCCATCGAAGATGTCTGTCTCTGTATGTATCTCGGGAATTCCCGCCTTTATAGGCTTCACCTCCTACTTGCCACATGGCAAAAGGAGTAAACTTATCCTAGGAGTGGACAAGTAAAAGAGAGAAAAAATTGTGACAAATGTGAACCACGACAATTATCTTTTTAAAGATCTATACTTCTTGTTTTGATTTCAGGGCGCAAGCTGATGTTATTAGTTTCATGTATGTGTTTAGTGATCACTTCTTCGCCAAATACTGCTTCAAATGTGTTAGACTCTCTGGGGCTTTACGAGGCATTCTCAAGACAGGGTGTTGTCTCAGGTATGTTATTTTCCTAAATACCGCATTAATCCCACTTAACGCCCCGGGAGGATTGCATTTTGCGAAAAGAGGTGTTTTTTTTTTGTTTGGGGGGGGGGGGGGCGCTTTATTTAGAGCCTAAAGTAAAGTTAATCGAAATCGGAAATTTTGTTTTTATTTTTTTTATAGTGCTTCCGGAAAGGATATCGAGAAGCACAAAGTAATAGCGCTAAGGTTTACTGCAAAAGCAAACAAAATTCACACCAACCCGATTTTTCTGTTTTCGTTTCACTGATTAGATATAATTTACATACTAGCTGGATAAATTTGCATAACTCTGGTTCGTGACATCGCTTTTCAAAGATTTATAATGCGAACATTCTTTAAAGAGTATGGATGAAGAAAATTAAAGACGCCGATAGAAATGTTGAATCACTCTTTTCAGGAGACGCTTTCAGGTTTATTAGTCAGTGCGCGGACGTCCAATTAACTTAACGTGCAAATTTTATGACGTCAAGTGTGCTATCATTTCACGTTTCGTGACGTCAACGTCGCACCTCCACAAGGCTCAAAATGCCAGGCACTATCACATATTATACACGTAGCATTATTTTTGGAGAGGAGGAGTGGGCGTATATTATATTAGGGGCGTTTATTAAGATTAATACGGTAAATGGTGCCACGTGAAAGGTACCTTACGGAAAGTGCATAGAATCACGCAGCATCCCCTGATCAAGGGCGTAGCTACCTATACGGCAAATACGCAGGTGCGTATTGAAATTTTGTCAAAATTGACAAAATTTCAAAACGCAAATGCATATTTGCTTGCTGAAAATTTATAAATTAGACCAGATTTCAATACCTATTAGAATACCAAAGTGGCTGAAATACTAGCTTTCCCCTCAAGAAGTAGAGAATAAAACATGATTGTGCGTATTATGAAATTACCTCTAGTTACCATGGTTACGCCCCTGCTGATATATAACAAATGGGAAAGATGGAAGAATCCACTATAGGGATGACAGCAGTGTCCGAATATTAAAAGCACATGCTGCACTACGGTTTCCATCGTGTGACGTTCTGTTCGCGCTCCTAAGTTTAGATCACGGAGTTGCAGGTTTGAGGCTTGCTGAAGGCGTGCTTTTGAGCGAACTTAAAAGGCGCTCCTTTGCATAGGACCCTTTACAATTACCGTCCTGTTGTCCTGATGACTGAAATACTGTTGAAAAAATGCAAAACCGCCAAGTCATGCATCCGTCCAAACAGCCCGTTCATTTTTTGTTAAATGTGTCAGCATGTATATTTTTACTTGTATTTGAGTAAGTCCCGGTAGCTCATGATCAGTAGGTTAAGCGCTGGCCTGCTGATCTAGCGGTCTCGGTTTCGAGCCACGCTGTAGGCGAGACTCTTTTCAATCGTAAACGGGTTTCCATTGCGTACAGTTTTTAATTATCACCCAACCATCGTCCTGAAATGAAAGAAATACTGTTTCCACATCTTGCATTTGGCGATATATTCAGTATCCGTCGTAAGATAATGCAAACAAGATGGCTGACAGGGCCTGAAACTCTCTGCTAGGTCAAGCATTTATTGGCTTGTATGATATAAGTTACAGGAAACATGGTCTGAACACTGATTATCTATAGAGCATCAGATTTTATGCGGCTAGAAATGCTCTGTTTTCCATCTCTAGAACGGCCTCAAACAAGTAAATCAGCTAAATGACATTTTGCTATGGATAGGGGTTTTCACGTCTGAAACCATTCCAAGAATCTAGATCCATCTTATCAGAGCGATCTAGGTTTTTGGGTTTGTATAGACCGGAAAAAAGCCACGACTCAAAAGGCTTAGACCCTCAGCAACCCTTTAAGCGCACATCAAAAGACTCTGATCAGATTGGGTGGCTGCCCAGGCTGATCTGAGTCTTTGCTGGGCACACATGCCACACATGCCACTTTGTTGGTTTTGTCGTTTCGCGGCTCATATAGCAGAATAAAAACGGTAACTGATTTTGTGTTGGAAAAAATGTAAATAAACAAAGTAAATAAATAAAATAAAAAAAAACCTCTTTGATTTTGCTGAAACTTCTTTGACTGAACTGTGATCTAAGGGCCAAATCTTGAAGTTCCTTATTTATATTAAACAGACCTCTTTATTTCGCAGGTTTCATCGACCAGGCAAGAAGAAAGCGATCGGTGGTCATTGGTAAGGAAACACTTACAGGTTCCTTGGTGTTAGACAATCACAAAGAGAACTTTGTCCAGTATTGCAACGAGTTTTGTTTGCCGCGGCTGTAAACCCTATTCACAAGGACATTGTTCCCCAGGTGTAACATACTTTTGTGGGAAAATGTTCCCTGGTGTAACTCTCTCTTGCAGAGAAGTTTGTTTCACGAGTGAAAGCCGCTCTTGTAGAGAAGTTTGTTTGTCGAGTGTAAGTCGGCCTCGCAGTGAAGTTTGTTTTCCTGGTGTAAGCAACTCACGCTGCGCCCCCCACCCCCTCCCACACACACACCGTGTAAGCTTTTTTTGCAGATAGCTTTCTTTCCCCATTTTCGCAAGACGAAGGTACTAAGTCCACTTTGTTCCTTACTTAGTACCCTTGGTTTTCGAGGTGTTAGCGACTTCACAGAGATTTTTTTTGCCCCTGGTGTAAGATACGCTCGCACAGAAGTGTATTTCCTTGGTGCTTACATCTCATTTCGCAGTAGATTACTGCTAAGGAAGGAGTTTGCTCCCCTCTGTGATCAGCTTCCTTCATATAAGAGAGGACCCTTTATTAAGGAGACAAATGCTATCCGACCACAATGCAGACTCAGTTTGGACTTGAATGAAAAAAAAAAAAGAAAAATGTGCAAACCTACATGTAAATGAGTTTTCCCGAGGTTGTTCCAAACTATTCCCGTAAGCAGTCGCTTACTACACGGAACAAGAATAATTTTTTGTTTGAGAAAATATGAAGTGTCTGTTGAAAAAAAAAATCAGTTTGTAGGCCTAATGAACTGAAAATTGGCGCAGCATGGCTGCATGCCATGCTCCGATACCAACAACATCATATATGTGTTATCATGGCAACTATGAGTTCATATTGATGACAAAGTGACGTAATCGAGACGTCATTCTGCTAAGGTACTAGCACGTCAGTTAGGAATTCCATAGTTGCTATGGTAACAGACCTATGGAGTCATCTCACTTTTAAGTGGGCATGAAACTCTTTTAGTGGAAATTTGTGATTTTCTCAAATCTGTAATTCATTCTCAAATAATTTATTTCTCTGTTTTACTTGCTTTTAGATGGGTTTTAATGATTTGGGAACACACTACACTGTTTCAAGGTTCCGTTTTTAATTTCAGGAAACGCTGTACTCAGTGGTTTAAGGGCTGTGAAAACTCTTCTTAGAGGATCGACTCGAGTTCCAGCTCATAAAAAGAATTTTGAATATCCCAGATATGCAGATTGTTACGAAAAACCGGGTGACTACATGAGGACCATGGAAGATTTTTTCTCAGTGGACCCTAGTGATGTAAAAGTTTATGGCCTGCCAAAAGGGGTATGGTAAAGTCGGGTAAATTCGGACAGCGGGTAAATACGAACAGTGAAATTGCTTCTTTTATGTATCAGTTGTTTGGAATTAAAACAAAAGTAACTGGGGAAACAGTGAAAATCCTGATGAGACGGCTCATCATGAGCCGTCTCATCTGGATTTTCACTGTTTGCAATGGTATGTCCGAATATACCCGCTGTCCGAAGTTACCCGACTTGACCCTATGTGTATTCAAACACTTGGCACGTAAGAAAAACGTTTTTTTTTTTAAGTACGGACACTCCGCTGTTCAGATCACAAACGTAATTGCCGACGTTTAAAACATGTTAAAATTCTGTATGCACTAGATGTATATAATGATAAAAGTTTAGATCCTTTAAGAGCAAAGAAAACATTCATAAGTAAGAAGTTGGGCCATACCGCGGTTTCGGCTATTCAAGCCTCATCAGTGACCCTTTAAATCTGGCACAAGGAGCCAGAGGAAAAAAACAGTAAATTTGCAGGTTTAACATGGCAGTCGTCTCAAAGACTGATATAAGTCGAAAAATACCAAAATATTTCAAATTAGTTTAGAAAATGAATCTAAACGTATGATCATTTCTGACTTCTCAGAATATATTCCATGATCTCAAAGGACCAAAAGGAAAATATAATCTGCACTATAGATGAGTGCGGGGAGACTTTTTACGGCCGCCACACGGCACAACATCCAGCTGCAGTGATAGTAAATAATGATAAAAGTTTAGATCCTTTAAGAGCAAAGAAAACATTCATAAGTAAAAAGTTGGGCCATACCGCGGTTTCGGCTATTCAAGCCTCATCAGTGACCCTTTAAATCTGGCACAAGGAGCCAGAGGAAAAAAACAGTAAATTTGCAGGTTTAACATGGCAGTCGTCTCAAAGACTGATATAAGTCGAAAAATACCAAAATATTTCAAATTAGTTTAGAAAATGAATCTAAACGTATGATCATTTCTGACTTCTCAGAATATATTCCATGATCTCAAAGGACCAAAAGGAAAATATAATCTGCACTCGTATCATTATCTTTGCAAAACTAATGATAATAATGATAATAATAATAATAAACAAGCTTTTCAAGTACTCGTATCATAGATTACCTGCACTTTTCAAAAATATCCTCCCTTGTCATTTCACCATATCCAAATGATTTTTTCTACTAAATTAAGTTAGCCATAATATTATCATATCTATATTTATAAATCGTCTCGGTTTAAGAATACTGAGAACAAACAAGATATTTTCATAGTTCTATGCAAATTAGCAAGATCGTTAATCAAGTAAGAAAATCAATATCAATGCTCAGTACAGCGATCACGTATTGATATTCAGAAAATTTTCTCATTCGAGCACGTGATTATTACAAAGTACGTCAATTTATTTAATTTGGACCAATCACACGATTTTGATCGCGGTCCGCAATTCTTCGATATTTTTAGAAATGTTGTTTTAAATGTATTCTGTCGCACTAGTATGCCCGAACCCAATGTCACTTAGTCAAATGTGATTATTTCAGAGCTATCGCGTAAGTGTTTCTTTAAAAATGTTGTTTACGTTAATCAAAGGAGTAGATCTTTAAGGGTGAAACAATTTTGGATGAAGGGGTCGCAAAGTCTGGAAAAAATGGATGCTGGCTTTTATGGCGGAAGGCAGTCTTTTTTTTTTCTTCTGAAATTTCTGAAATTGAAACATTGTTTAACATTTAAAAATTCCAAACTTACTAGCGCATACGTATTGGTTATGCAAATATGTAGTGTCCTGATGACCATTTTGTCGTGAAAACAAAGTACACATGAATAATAAATAAGAAGATTTTTTTACGGCCCTTGGGGATTGTAGAAAGCGGAAAACTGGATATTATATGCTTTTGAACTGGAAAAATTACCTTTTTCACCCCTCTTATTTCAATTCAGGCCAAAACCCATATATTTAATTTTCTACCTATTACCACAATACATTTTCGACTCATTGCCTGTATGCTTTGCTATGGGTCTATCAGTTTTTTTGCTTCAAATATATTGAAGTATTCAGAATGAAAAAATATTCTTGTTTATTGTGTGTCATAATCATATTATGCAACAGTCTAGTGAAACTGTTATCTTGTCAAAGAAAATACCCTGTCTCATACAGGTAGTGACATAACAGGGCCATGAAACAAATAAAGACTGGGGCTGTGTTCTGTATGGTTGAGAATAAATCTTTAAAATCATATCTTTAAAATCATATCCTTACTTATAGTCGTTCAAACCGTGTCAAGCAACCAGCCATCTAAAATCTCCATTGTTCATTGCCTCTTTTGAAATGTCTTGAAGACTGTATGATTACTGGCATACGACCGGTGGTGGCCATTTTATGTCACACTAATTTACCCTGTAGCCTGTTTATAGTAGTTAGTTAGTCTATATTTTGACTGAATATACCAGGGTCTGAAAAGCGAGGGGACATAGTATTCGGCTTTCCGTGGTTCCATACATCCGTGCTTCCGTAGGTCCGTTCCCCCTTAACACTAGGTACCTTGTGTGCGCAACTCCTCCTACAGTTTTTCGTGAATTATTCTGAAACTTTGCAGGCATCTTTTTTCTTGGTATGTAGATGTGCATATGTCTTAGGGGTTAAGGTCAAATATATATTACCATTTTTTTCACTTTGCGAACTTAGTCATATTCCAGCATTAGAAGACCTTTTGAGTACCTACCTTGTGTGCGCAACTCCTCCTAGAGTTTTTATTCAACCATTCTTAAACGTTGCAGGCTTCTTTTTCATGGTCTGTACATGTGCATGTGCCTTAAATGTTGTTTTCAAATAATTTTACCATTTTTTCGCTTTACAAACTTAGTAATTATTAAGCATCAGAAGACATACCTTGTGTGCGCAACTGCTACAGTTTTTTTTTTATGAATCATTCTGAAACATTGCAGGCTTCTTTCTCATGGTCTGTATTTGTGCATGTGACTTAGGGGTCACAACAAATACGAAACTGAGCATGCAAAACGAGTACAGCCGCCACTGGTACACGGTCGTCACTGGTACACGGCCGCCCATGACTGGTCTCCAGCCAGTAGACATTGAGAAGCTGCTGTGCTTTTTTCAATTTGCTGTTCTTTCTGTTTCTGTTTTATACTTTTTTTTCTTTTTCTTCAGAATGTTTTGACACTTGGTCAAGTCGGCGACCGGACAATTTATGTGAAAAAGTTTGGATATTTTGGAAAGCCTACTTTAGGAATCTTACAAAAAGTTGGTAGACAGACTCAGAAACGGCTGATAATATACACTGACGACATTGAGAAGTTATGACAGCAACTGTGCTGCAATTAAAAATGAGCCGCGACACGACAAAACCAACAATGTGGTTGTGTGCCACAGGCAGATACGGATCAGCCTGTGCATCCGCTCAGTCCGCTCAGACTCTTTGCTTAGGGCTTAACTAGTAGCTAAGGGTCTAAGCTACCTCCACGCGGACAGCGAAGACTCTGATCAGACTGGGCGGATGCCCAGGCTAATCTGAGTCTGCGCTGGGCGCACAACCACTTTGTTGGTTTTCTCACGTCGCGGCTCTAATATTTTTCGCGATAGTTTAATGTTTGTGACAATAAGTCGAAGCGTTTCAACAGAAAAAATGTGTTGCAAAAGTTGCGAATGAACAAAACCAACAAAGTGGCATGGGCGTCAAGTGAAAACTCGAATCAGCCTGGGCATCCTCCCAGTTCGATCACAAGCCTTGCTGTCTGCATGGAGCTAGCTTAGACCCTCAGTAACACTTTAAGCGCACAGCGAACACTCTGATCAGAATGGGCGGATACCTAGGCTGGTCTGAGTCTCCGTTAGGCGCACATGTCACTTTGGTGGTTTATTGTGTCACGGCTCAAATTTTCCCTGGTGTCTTTCTGCTTGCTCCCTGTGATAGGGCAAATAAAACCCTATCAAAATTGGGTAAGCTCTGAAAAGAAAGAAAATTTCTCCTAATGGGACAAAATCTTGTCTTTAAGAATTGAGGTATGCCGTTTAAATCGAAAAAATAAATATTTCCTAGAGGAGCAAATTCCTTTCTTTAAAAGTAGTCCCAGATGTTAGGGGAGGTAAAAATGAGAATGGGACAGTTGGTTCCCCTGAAAGTATACCCATTCACTTAGGTCTAATTTGTGAAAAGAAGCATTCGCAAACATGCCGCTTACCGTAGGGTAGACTCGGGTAACTTCGGACAGCGGATAAATTCGGACCTACCATTGCAAACAGTGAAAATCCAGATGAGACGGCTCATGGTGAACCGTCTCATCAGGATTTTCACTGTTTGCCCAGTTAATTTTGCTTTAATTCCAAACAACTGACATATAATGGAAACATTGTCACTGTCCGAATTTACCCGCTGTCCGAATTTACCCGACTTTACCCTAGTTAACCAGAAGCATTCTAGTGTTTCTACGCTAGGGGAGAGTCGGGTAACTTCGGACAGGCGGGTAAATTCGGACATACCATTGCAATACCATTGCAAACAGTGAAAATCCAGATGAGACGGCTCATAATGAGCCGTCTCATCAGGATTTTCACTGTTTTGTCAGTTATTGTTTTGTTTTAGTTCCAGACAACTGGCATATAAAGGAAAAAATGTCACTGTCCGAATTTCCCCACTGTCCGAAGTTACCCGACTCTCTCCCCTAGCATTTTCAAATGATTCTGTATATTTCAACAAGCTGTAGTTACACATAAATGCCTGAACAAATAGTAAATAGAAACAGGTACAATTTCAGGGAAAGCAACTCTGCAGTTTTCATTTCTACCTCCCTTCTTAAAAGGGGTCTACATTTAAATAATTTTACTCCTAGAGGAGCAAATTCTTTCTTTTGAGTGGAGACCTCTTTTGAGTGCACTCTTACAGGAAAGTGTATACGGGGGTTGTCCCTAAGCCATACAACCTCTTCTCACCATTCGCCAATTAGAAAGCAAGAAAGATAAAAGGGCAGTTTGGTGTGGCAGAAATTAATTCCCTTATTTCACAAACTAAAAGCATTAAATTGTCATCTTTTCTGTGTATATGTATTGTTGTCGTTATTTATACACAAAGGGCAATAGCAGCGTAGCCCTTGAGTGAGTGAACTTAGGTTTAACGTCCCACCAACAACTAGGTCATACGGAAACGAGACCTTGGTTTCAATTCTCACCCGAAAGACCGGAAAAGAGGGGGATCGATCTTGCAATCCCTTTGTTGGTAGTCCAGCGCGTATGCACTGCACTACTGCTGCTCCTCGTAGTTCTTGAAAGGCGGCTTCCTAAGTATACACAGTTTGTACAAGAACCATCAAAGATACTGATATTTAGAACCAATTTTAGAGGTTATAAAAGATTGCGGAAAGCGGAAAACATGAGATTATTTGCTGTTGGACAACAGTAAAGAGTGCATTTCGCTTAATTACCCGGCAGGCACATGGCGTCATAATGACGTCGCATCGGCGTCAGTTCAATGTCATTTCGACGTTATTTGCCTGCTTGTTATAAAAAGATTAAAGTTGAAGGCCTGGACTGGGCTCACTACCTGGATTGTTTTAATCGGTTGTTTCGCTGGTGTCTAAGGCAGGGATTTTATCGGATTTTCGCTGCTATGATGAACATAGTTGCTAATGTTAAGCAAACAGGAAGTCACGAAAACTGTTCCCCTTGTGAAAATGGCGGAACATCATGGAGTTGTACTAGTACACTTTAAACACAGAATTAAATGACTTGAGAAAAATTATTGGTTTGAGAAAATCTGAAGGTTCTGTCGAAAGAAATTCAGGTTGTAAAGTCATTGAAAAATTGGCGGAGCATGGCATATATTGTTGGCCATGCTCCAATACCTGTGACGTCAAAGATCTGTTATCATAGCAACTAAGAGTTCATATTGATGTCAAAGTGACGTCATCTATATGTCATTCAGCAAAGATACTAATCACAACAGTTGGAAATTCATAGTTGCTATGGAAATATATCTATGGCATCATCTCACATAACTTGAGAGGAGCATGGCATACACAGTGTATGCCATGCTCCCCTCGAATTATAAATGAGATGCTACTGTCAGAGAGTAGCTTTTCCCCCCTAGTAGTTTTTCCCCCCGGAAAAATGACTATGATTTTTCCATAGTAGAATTTCCCACCGGAAAAATGGCTATATAGTAGAATTTCCCCCCGGAAATATGACTATATAGTCAATTTTCCCCGGGGAAAATCTTCTATAGCTGTTTTTGCATAGCCGTTTTTCCCCTCTATAGTGGATTTTCCCCCTGGTAACATCATTGCAGGAAAACACGCTGCATAGCGGAATTTGCTCCTTCTCCAATCATAATAGTGAGGTGGAACAGAAATTCGGGTATCTGTCCGTAAAATATCGATGGATAAAAGATGCTAGAACCGCATGCATGTGTCCATCAGTCTGTTTTATTTTGTTTTTTTGGGAAAACATGCAGGCATTTTGCTTTTCCATGTTAGCCAAAACTGGCTATGAGTGTACGTGGTTGTGTGCATAAATCTGTATAATTTTGAGTTTGTACAAGCGTTCATCTGAGCGTGCGCGCAGCGGAGTGCCTGGACTAGTGTTCGCTTTTCATGCAGGAGTCGTGGGCTCGACTCCCATCTGGACACACGTCCGATTATTATTTTCAATGTAAAAAACTGTCTGCTAAATCAAACATGACTAGACAAACCACCCGTTCGTACATCTTCCTGTAAGCTTTCATGCGTATGTGTACCTATATAAATATCTGCGATGGGAAGAAATCACACCTTTCTCGTTTCTTAAATTAGTAATTATTGATTATTATAAAACAATGGTTGCTAAATTTGCATATCGATTTTTTGGAATTAATCGCGTTTATTACCTTCGTTGAAAACCTGATGCATTTCTAATGCGATTAATTCCGTGAAATGTCTCTGTTCCATTCCGTTCCGTTTCGTTCCGTTCCGCAAAATACCAATAGCCATGCAAAATTCACTAATAGCCAATTTCCCGGTGGGGGAAAAAGGACTATGGGGGAAAAGTGGCTCTATGAGGTCCGGACAATCCACTATATAGTGGTCCTTCCTATAGCCATTTTTCCGGGGGGAAAGGGGGAAAAACCACTCTCTGACAGCTACCTGAGTTTCATACAATGGAAAAGTGTATTTTTATAACCTATAATCAACTGATGGTAATGTGCACAATCCGTGGTGAATGTAGAATAATCAGTTTCTGGTGCCAGAAGGAATGTATGGAAATGAAATTGGTCATTTTTTGTAGAATGATGCAGATTTTTATCAAACTACACCATGTTGTTAAGAGTTATGAGCAATTTCACTCACTGACTACAGCGGAAGGACAAACAGACTGATGGACTTGCACAGCGATTAAAGTGCACATCTGTGGGTCGTGCAATACTGTTTAGACTTTCGTTATCGTTTTGCATGCCGGTGGCTGGACAATGATAAAATACAGAAGTTTACAAAATTTGAACCATATATACCACGGGGTTCAAGAGTTATGAGCATTTTCACAACTTGACCGTAAATTTTCAACTTGTGCTCAGCAAAGCCTCGTCCATCAAAAAAGACGGTTATGCATGCGAGTCGTTAGATAATGTTGACATGTATAAGTATGCAAAATTTTATCAAAATATAGAATGCGGTTCAAGAGTTATAAGCGTTTTCGCTAACTGATAACGGACGGACGGACGGACGGACTCACACAGTGATTATAGTGCAAACCTGCGGGTTGTGCAATCATTCTTAAATGATTTGATGCTCTGTTTTTAAGATTTAGATCTAGCTGCTTCTAGATATTGGAAAGGGTCTAGGCTGTGTCTTACAAACGCAACAGTTTCTCTGCTCACGCATGTCAGATTATGTGCATGCAATTAATACAATTAGTTGAAATAAACCTTTCATGCCAAGCAGGAGCGGCTGTAGTGCAGTGGATAACACTCCGGACTACCAATCCAGGGGTCGCAAGATCGATCCCCCGCTTCTCCGGTCTTTCGAATGAGACTTTAAACCGAGGTCCCGTCTTCATATGACCTCGTTGTTGGAGGGACGTTAAACCCGACTTCACTCACTCAATCACTCACTCAATCACTCATTCAAGCCAAGCTTGTTTGTAGAAATCATCTGAGATGATCTGATTTAATGGCAATTACTTTTAGTTTATTTATTGCGTATTATATATTCCTTCGTTCGAATAATTTGAGTTTAGTTATGCTAGTCAAGAGATAAGGTCTCCATCTAGTGTTTTCAAATTAGCCAAGTTGTAAGTCCTCCTCCTAGACCGTTTGACGGATTTTCTTGAAATTAAGTATATGAACACAAATTGGTATGCAGATGTGCATAAAGGTTAGGGTTAAATTTCTTGCCCATTTTGGATGAGTTATTCCCCTTTTCGGTATTTCTGACCAATTTCTATAGGGCTTTTTTTAAGCCATATTTGATACAATGCTTTTCAAATTTGATCCATTGATGCGGCAGAAGATAAGAACTGCCACATGTTTTTCAGTTTTTCCGGAAGAATTTTAGGGCTAGAAGTTCCTGATGGAAAAAGTTTGTTATCACTTCTCTTCCTAAACCCATTCGATAGATTTTTTTGAAACTAATTATGTGAACGCATATTGGTATGACGATGTGCATTAAGGCTAGGTTTTTCAGTTCCAGCCCTTTTACCATGAGTTATGCCCCTTTTTGATACCTTTAGCATATTTTTCATTGGGTTTTTGGCCAATTTTGCTCCGATTCTTTTTAAATTTGATCCATTCATGCAGTATAAGAAAAGAGTTAATACATTTTGTATTCAGTTATTCCCGGGATGATTTTAGGGCTGAGTTATGGCCCTTTGAAGTTCTCAACAGAGAAAGTTTGTTATCACTTCTCGGACTGTTCATTGGATTTTCTTGAAACTCAGTTTTTGAACATTTATTGGTATGAAGCTGTGCATTAAGACTAGGTTTTTCATTTCAGCCCCTTTACCTTTAGTTATGCCCCTTTTTGATACTTTTTGCACAATTTTCTTTGAATATTTTGGCCATTTTTGCTCTGACTCCTTCCAAATTTGATCCAAGGTCGAAGCATTAGAAACGATTAGATACATATTTCTCAGTTTTTCCATGAAGAGTTTTATGGTTGAGTTATGTCCCTTTGAAGTACTCCACAGACAAGTTCATCTGTAGTTTCTCCAACAATCTTTTGGTTTGGTGCATTTAGAAAGCAAAACATCATAGTTCGTTTAGGACAACGGTCAAATGCGGGGGTATTTGGTAAGCCATGCTTACTGCCATTTCGAGTTTTGCTTTTTGATACTTTTTGCACAATTTTCTTTGAATATTTTGACCATTTTTGCTCTGACTCCTTCCAAATTTGATCCAAGGTCGAAGCATTAGAAACGATTAGATACATATTTCTCAGTTTTTCCATGACGAGTTTTATGGTTGAGTTATGTCCCTTTGAAGCACTCCACAGACAAGTTCATCTGTAGTTTCTCCAACAATCTTTTGGTTTGGTGCATTTAGAAAGCAAAACATCATAGTTCGTTTAGGACAACGGTCAAATGCGGGGGTATTTGGTAAGCCATGCTTACTGCCAATTCGAGTTTTGCCTGACACAGAACGAACACATTCCCATGTCTATCTGACAACAAAGAAATCATCAGATGCTTTACGCTATTAAAAGAGTATCTTATGTTTTTACATAATACTTAAGTTTACAAATTTACAGCTTTTATAACAATATATAATATACGTTAACATATCCACCGTGTCTAAGTTGTGCAATGATAATTGTTAAAAGTAACATTTCTCCATATGCGAAAACTTCTAAGATCAGCGAAAACACTCTATCAAAAACGTTCTTATAGAGAATACCATGTTAGTATATTTTGATATTTTAGTTTATCATATGACGTCGCATCTGAGAGTGTAATAAAGCCATGCATTATAAACAATAATCCACTAGTGGATTAAATATGCAAATTATGTCGTAACGTTATGCATTGACGTCCATATAACGTCGCGTTTTGTAATGGCAAAATCGTGACGTTATAGTGCAAAATTTGCTAACAAAATGCGATTTTAGTGTCATATGATAAATAGAATCTTGCATTCGTGCTCCTGTATTATTGAATTTATTAAACTCGTTGGTGAAAACGATAAGATGCTCGGCAGAGCCTCGCATCTTATCTTTTTCCCCAACTTGTTTAATAAATTCAATAATACATGAGCACTCATGTAAGATCCTCTATTTATCAGGCGAGACCAGAAACAGCGTAGGAATGGCGAGGCTTGCCGAGCCAGTCCGACGTGTTTCTGGTCGAGCCTGATAAACTTGATATCAAAAGACACTTACGTTGTTTTCTTTTTATCAAGCATCATTAGAAGATTTTACGGCGTAAAGAGCGGCAAACAAGTGATCAGCAAACTCAGTGTTGTTCAAACTCGCTGACGTCGCGAATGCATTATGACGTGTTTCTGGTCGAGCCTGATAAACTTGATATCAAAAGACACTTACGTGGTTTTCTATTTATCATGCATCATTAGAAGATTTTACGGCGTAAAGAGCGGCAAACAAGTGATCAGCAAACTCAGTTTTGTTCAAACTCGCTGAGGTCGCGAATGCATTATGACGTAAGTCGGTGACGTCAGTTAACCAATCGAACGCTGATATCACGACCAACGTCAGTGTGTAGCCAATCGTTTTCAGAGATCGCCTCTTAAGGCATGACCTGATAACATTGGCGCAGGCGCAATTCTACAGTGACATGATATCACATCATGTTATCATACCCCTGTTATCAGGTGAATTTGGTAGCAGATGCATGATAAATGAATTTACTTTCTTGAAGGCGTGTTGGTTTCCATATCTGACAAGCAATATTCCTTCAGCACCTGCATACGGATTTACGTCTCTCAGTCAGTCCGCTATGCTAGATCCTATTTCAACTATCAAGACTTTGTTGATAGAGGGAATCTACTCTACAGTTAATTGTTCCACAGGTTTATTGCAGAATAAAGCTTGTGTCAACTCTTGTAAAGTTTTCTGGGAGACACCATAACCACGTTGATCCCTACAATGTGGTCGTTTCTAAACTTATTTCCTACCTGATGGCCACGGCCGAAACATAGAATGGCTGTGAGTTACCGGATTTTCACTGACTTTTCCATCTGATACACAGACATGGCGGGTGTATTATAAAAGTCAGGTGATGCTTACTACTCGCGAGCACCTGAATACACGACCTTCGTGGGAGTCCATGTCTGAGTCATATGGATTATATGAGTTCGGACTTATGATTTTGGTATTTTGACCGCTCTACTTTCAAACGTACTATTAATTTCCTAATCGAGTGGTTTTGTAAACTTGAAATGTGTTGGCCGTGTAATAAATATCTCCTCGTCAAAAAACTTAGAAATTGGCAAATGCGAAAAATTACTAATGAGCCGCGACACGAGAAAACTAACAAAGTGGTTGTGCGCCTAACGAAGACGCAGATCAGCCCGGGCATCCGTCCAGTCTGATCAGAGTTCGCTGTGAGCATGGAGCTAGCTTGGACACTTAGCTACCCTTTAAGCGCACAGAAAAGAGTCTGATCAGACTGGGCGGATGCGTGTAAAGGGTCGCTGAGGGTCTGAGCTACCTCCATGCGGACTGCGAAGACTCTAATCAGACTGGGCAGATGCCCAGGCTGATCATAGTCTGCGCTGGTCGAACAAACACTTTGTTGGTTTTCTCGTGTCGCGGCTCAATTATTACTATCGAAATCTTGCCGGTTTTAATAATAATAATAATAATATAGTTTCAGGTAGTTTTTAGAATTTTGTTTCTGGACATCAAAGTATAACAACATGTAACATTGAACTGAAACTTTATTCAAAGTTAAAGAAAACATAACCACAATAAAACAGATAAAGATTAAAAAAAGAACTTCAGAACTGAGAACCTGGTTATTCATCACCACTGTCTTTGCAGTCTGCTCGCGACCATAGTTGTTCTCTGCATATTATTTGAGTGTCCATTTAGTATGTACGAGGGGTGGTCAGAAAAATCCCGGACTTTTCATGCATGCTAATATCTTTCCACGTACAACTACATACACAAATTACACATGAGTAAAATCTACATTCCATCGCCTATATATTGGTCAGCTTTTAGCAATAAGAAATGAGCCGCGACACGAGGAAAACGACAATGTGGTTGTGCGCCCAGTCAAGACTCAGATCAGCCTGAACATCCGCCCAGTTTGATCAGACTCTTCGGTAAGAGCTAAAAGGGTAGCTTAGGATCTCAGTTACCTCCATGCGGACAGCGAGGACTCTGATCAGACTGGGCGGATGCCCAGGCTGATCTGAGTCTGCGCTGGGCGCACAACCACATTGTTAGTTTTGTCGTGTCGCGGCTCAAATGTGTATACACAGAGCTTGGAGCATTTAAACAAGTTAGGTGATAGGGCTACCATGGACTCCAAAGTTGCATCCCAGTATAGCCCAGAAAATGTCCCTAATTTGCATGACAATGCCCCCTCTGATATGCCTCATCTAAAGCAGAACTTATTAATTCCTTCAAATGGCAGTTATTGTCCCACCCTCCATACAGCCCAGACCTTGCCCCTGCGATCTATTTGTTTCCAGAACTGATAAAAGGCTCGCTGGAAAGAAATGCGAGAGCATAATTGAGCCGCGACACGAGAAAACCAACAAAGTGGCTGTGCGCCCAGCGCAGACTAAGATCAGCCTGGGCATCCGCCCAGTCTGATTAGAGTCTTTGCTGTCCGCATGGAGGTAGCTCAGACCCTTAGCGATCTTTTACACGCAAAGTGAAGACTCAGATCAGATAGGGCGGATGTCCAGGTTGATCTGAGTCTGCGCTGGGGGCACAACAACTTTGTTGATTTTCTCGTGTCACGGCTCAAATATGTTTTCAACTGTAGATCGTACCTCAGCAGTAGGTCTATTTCATGGTTTGCAGAGGGGATACAAAATCTCCCACGATGATGCCAAAAGTGTATAGACGTAGGTGGCGAGTAGTTTGAAAAAGAATAGAAAGAATTTTTGAAAAAAATATTGAGTGATTTTGTGAGTTTGTTTTCAAAAATAGCAAAAACTCCGGGTATTTTCGGACCATCCCTCGTATGCAAACACTGATAGTCCTATTCAGACTCAGAAGCAGGTTATTCATCAACCCCGCAATGACAGTCTGTTCGCGACCATCGTTGTTCACTGAATATAAAGTTTTACGTCAAACTAAAATGTACTTTGTATGCAAACATTGATTTTCACTATGCACAAGATGAACAAAGCCTACTCCGAGCCTTTACTTTCATGTCAACCAAATAGGTACTTTATAATGTTCCTTTCTGTTTGCAGGATGACTGACTGCAAATGAGAAAAGCACTTCTGGGGCCGTATTCATAAAGCCACTTAAGTTGTTGCTATGCTGTTGCTAAGGCTAAATATCTATAAAGGAGATTCCATACAACTATGAAATTTGTTCTGGAGGAACAGTCTTTGTAAGACTGTTCCTCCAGAGCAAATTTCATAGTTGTAGGGAATCTCCTTCTAAGAAATTTAGCCTTAGCAACAGCATAGCAACCACTTAAGTTGTTTTATGAATACGGCCCCAGGATCGCACACATACTCCACTTCAAAATTCCCTGCTTTTCCCTGACTTTTTACTGGCTTCCATACCCATGTTAATACTACTCTTTTCTTCAATAGGGCTCACTGTAACACTTTTAGTGGGGGAAGCTCTTAAAAGAACGAATTTGCTCCCCAGGGGGAGCAAATTCTTTCCTTAAAGAGTATCCCCAGGAGAGCAAATTCTTTCCTTCTGAGTAATCCCCGATGAGGAGGGAGATATGCCTTGGGCCCTGCACTATCTCTAGGAAGTACATCCCTCTCCCTTGAACAGAATAAGTGAATAAGTATATTTTCTGAAGAATGGCATAGCCATAAATTTTTAAAATTCCCAGACTTTTCGGGTTCTTTCCAAATTTCTCTGACCATCCACAAAATTTCCTGATTTTTTCCCTGACCTGGAAAAATCAGTTTCCATGTGTTTATCCCTGACCGTGGCACCCTGCACTTGTATAGCAAGCCAAGTACACAGTAAGTCTAAAAACCTACGGTTTATATCTGAAAACTTAGGTCTGAGCTTCAAAGCTAGGTTTCAAATCTTCCATCACAGTTTCACTTTTAACAAGAAATGTTTTTGACAAAAACAGATGGCCCGACCTGCGCTTTCCCAGCAGTGTCATTTTCTCTAAATATTGCTTAGTGTAGACCTCGTGTGACCTATAAATAGGGCTAAAGTCACCAAAATTTAATCAGTTCTTTTCCACCTCCAGATTATACACTTTTCTATGTTTGGTCATTATCCATCAATTCTTTCAGGAAATAGAGTGCACACAAGACATTTTTCAACATTAGTTGATCTTTGGTGACCTTGAAAATAAGGTCCAAGTCACAAAAATCTAATCAGCTCTTTTCCGTCTCCCAGTGATATATCTTTGCGGGTTTGATTAAAATTTATCTATCCATTCAGGAGATATGGTGCAGAAAAGCCATTTATCAAATTTTTGACCTCGAAATTGTGACCTTGAAAATAAGGTCAAGGTCACTAAAACCGTATCAGCTCTTTTAAATCTCCCAATAATATATCTTTGCACGATTGATTCAAATCCATCCATTCAAGAAATATGATGCAGACAATGCATTTTTCAACAGTCTTTGACCTTCTGTGACCTTGAAAATGGGCTCGTGGTCACCAAAATCTAATCAGCTCTTTTCAACCTCCTGGTAATATTTATCTGTACAAGTTCGGTTTAAATACATCCATCCATTCAGGAGATATTGTGAAGAAAAGCCAATTTACAACATTCATTGATCATCTGTGACCGTAAAAATAGGGTCAAGGCACTAAAATCTAATCAGTTCTTGTGCATCTTGCCGGTATATACCTTTGCGAATTTGGTAAAAATCCATCCATCCATTCTGGGGATATGGTGCAGTCCAGCCATTTTTCAACGTTATTTGACCTCCTGTGACCTTGAAAATAGGGCAAAGGTCACTAAAACCTAATCAGTTCTTTCCCTCCACCCAATAATGTATCTTTGCAACTTTGGTCAAAATCCATTTATCCTTTCAGGTGATAGCGTGCAAACGAATCTTAGAAACAACACCGACGCAGACTCCGACGCCGACAAAAACTTGCACCAAACAAAAAGTCCCCACCCCGCCCTCGTGTTAGGGGGGGGGGGGGGCATAAAAACCTGTTCGAAAAAATGCCTTAAACCAAGTTTTGAATATTTTAACCTAACTTTAAAAAAAGTAACCATTCCATGAAAGTATGAAATCATTGACTGAAAATTTCCAAACCTAGGATTTTATTGATAACCATTTGAGCCGCGACAAGAGAAACCAAACAAAATGGTTATGTGCCCAATGCAGACTAATATCAGCCTGGACATCCACCCAATCTTATCAGACTCTTTGCTAAGCGCTTATAGGATAGCTAAGAAGCTATGCTACCTCCATGTGGACAGCGAAGACTCTGATCAGACTGGGCGGATGCCCAGGCTGATCTGAGTCTGCGCTAGGCGCTTAACCACTTTGTTGATTTTCTCGTGTCGCGGCTCATTTCTTGAAAAATTCTTAAACCACGGATATCATGTGTGGTAAAAACGTTATTTAAGAATTCCCAAGAGGGTCTACCTTTAAAACTTAAGTTAGAAAATTAAATTGATAACAACTTTTTAAAATTCTTAGACCAAGGATTTAAACTTCGGCCAGTCCTTTACATGTAAGTACTTCCAAGAGTGGTTATCTTTAAAACTTAGGTTTGAA
Source organism: Ctena decussata (assembly GCA_963989385.1). NCBI lineage: Eukaryota > Metazoa > Mollusca > Bivalvia > Lucinida > Lucinidae > Ctena > Ctena decussata. The sequence goes on from OZ022504.1 coordinate 66,314,929, forward strand.
AAATTAATTGATAACTACTTTTACAATTCTTGAACCACGGATTTAATATGTGATAAGTCAGTTTCAAGAGTGGTTATCTTTAAAACTTAGGTTTAGAAATTTAATTGATAACCACTTTTTACTATTCTTAAACCACGGATTTAATCCGTGGTAAGTCCTTTTTTCAAGAGTGGTAATCATTAAAACTTAGGTTTGAAAATTTAATTGATAACCATTCTTTGAAATTCTCAAAGCACGGTTCTAGTCCGTCGTAAGTCAGTTATTAAAGAATTTCAAGAAATGGTTATCTTTAAAACTTGAGTTTGAAAATTTTCAGTCCGTGATTTAAGATTTCCATGGCGTAGCTATTTTCAAACTTAAGTTTAGAAGTTTAAACCGTCGTTTACGAAATAATTACTGTAAAACACTTAATATCTGTGAAATTAGAATTTCGCGGTTTAATGAACATGACATGCCGAAGCAGATTAATTTTGACGTTCATGATATACCATGACCCAAGATGATAAAAGAAAAGAAGAAATGATATAAATTTGTAAAAAAACAAATCTTACTTTTCTAGTAAACTGTACATTGTGGCACCTATTTGGAACGGTATAGAAACTATGTCAAATATCTCAACCTCTGTTATGCTTATATTTTAGCGCTCTTTGTCTAAATGCCAATATCACCAAAGGACGAGTTACACTTTACTATTGCAATGTGCCCACTGAAAAGGCCGATTTTCGAAGGTAGGCAGATAACCACAAAAACATGCAGAAATGTTAGCTATATGTTTCTAGTTTATTCTGTACGATTTCATTTTCCCGTATTTTAATGCCTTTTAGGTTAATTTTGCGGTTGAATACATGTACTGTCTGCAGCTGTTAATATTGAGCCTATGGGACTTTGAACTAACAACGTCCACTATGCACCCGAATTACACTTCATCCTACCCTCGTAACCACTACAATTTTTATATATAATTTTTCCTCATATACATATTCATCATAATCGGGTTATAGTAGAGTGGTTACGAGGGTAGGAGTAAACGAAAAATAAACTTTTTGGGTAAATTTTCATGTATCCAACACTAGGACTAAAGGATTTATATCAAAATCGCAGCAGTATATTTTGTAACTGATAGAAAATAGAGGCATTATTCGACACAACACATCTATTTCAAAGTGTTCATCAATGTAGTATGTGTTCCTAATGCCTCCACCAAGGATTCCGTGTGTGTGTGTATGTGTGAGGGTGGGGGGAGGGGGTCGGGGAGGGGGCACAGCGCTGGGCATACGTATCGGTATGGCGTAATATGCGTATGTAAGGCGTTAGACTGAATGTCCTCCATCATCATGCTGTGATATAACCTCTGATGGTGTAATGTTGCGACGTGGTCAGATGATGTATTCCTCTGCCTGAAGCTGATGCATTGTAAAATTCTGTGACCTTGAACTTTGGTCCACTAACTTTGTATGAAAAGTTACTTGGATGAGCTTTTTCCTTACCTCTTTTGATATCTTTGCATTGGGGTAAGAGTGCTGATATTTGATCAGATCATATCCATTAAATGTAGGAACTGCAACGCATCCATGCACACTGAGTCTTTAAACTTTATGCATGGACCAGGATTTTCACTTATTTCTCAACACGGTATTTGGATTAGCAACATAATTACAAATAAATGGTCAGTCAAACGATGCAAAAAAAAAATCCTCATACTATTTGTAGGTTACTTTGACATATATTTAAAAATTCACTGTTCTTTTCTGATATATTCAACATTATATATGCATCATACTAAAGACAATGGTTCAGTTAGACTTGAAAATGACGTCATACTATTTGTAGGTCATTGTGACTTGTATTTCAGGATCCATTGAATAAATGTTTTATTTCGAACTAATATTTAATTGAATTTTTCTCGGACTTGGAATAGTAAGTCACTTCAGCGCTGCGTCTCATTTGGTACTACATGTAGGTCCCTGTGCCCTTAATTTCTTGGTTCACTGATTTTGTCTAATATTTTACACATCTGTACCTGTGTAGCATCCATAGATACGTAATATTTCATACATGTTTATTCAGATTTGATATGATGAAGCTTTCATTATATGCATAAGTAGTGAATAATGCTTAAGAAAAGAAGAAGGTTGATGACCTTTTCACGCATTTCGCCAGAGCACAAGCGTGCAAAGCATTTCGCCAAGAATACATTTGCTTAACAATATCGGTCGGTTATAATCGCCTTCCTGCTCATTTGTTTCATTATTTTCACAAAAAAAAACCGCTTTACATGCTTATTATTGTGTTCATAAACACTTGTAAAATCTACTGTTCTGAGGTTTCGTAAAAATTCAAATAAAATTTCTCCTTACTAGATGTTTTGAGCGAATATATCTCTTTTAGACTGAAGATAAGAACCAAAAGTATTATATCTGTCAATTTGGAGGGCTGATATGTCAGCGGAATCGCTGATTATATCGAAAAACCGCAAGTAGTTAGTGTACCCCGTTCAGCACCCCATATGCAATAAACCGGAAGTCACGTGATTATTTATGAAACCGCAAACTTAAAAATGTGCTTATATAAACTGCCAAATGCCAAGCTTTTATAAACATAAATTTTATCAAGATCGGTCGTGGGCACAAAAACGGCCAAAGTGTAACCCGTCCTTTATTAACAACCAAATATAAGAAACAACTATTTTGGAACTACGTTTTAAAAAGTTAAAACATAGGACAGAAAGTTTACAACCTAGATTAGAAGTTGAAACATAATTTTGAAGCTCAAAACTAGGACTGGTTTGTTGTAAGTTTAAAATGCATTTGGCTTGGTACAGACTTGGGACCCAGATCAAACTGGATGCATACGAAAGCAGATCTGGGTATTCGTTTTTGAACATAATTGGTACACTAAAAATAGTCGACGCCAGTATTCATGAACTTTCAGTTCTTCATATATGGCATCAAAACAAAATAATTAACAGTTAGCTTTTGTTATTTCAAACACAAACGTCTCAAAATATCCTCATTTATGACCAATTGGTCAATTTGCTATACCAAATGGATTCTTAAGCATCTGATATCTCAAACTATTGATATCTCAGTGTCAAACTTCTGATTTTCAAATTTACAGGCACTTGGAGTTTGAGATAACAAGAGTCGACAGTATTGAAAAAAATGATTCATCGCGATCGACCAGTCTAATTCGATCAGTAAAAAGTTCGACCAAGACTGATCGACTGCAAAAGATCGTTTTTATGTACATGTAATGTGAAACATGGCCTCGTCGAACGTCAAAAATGACATATATCATGTATATTTGCAAGCAATGGCCACAAAACCCCTAAGCACTGGAAGTATCCAAGAGATGAAAGAGTAGACCCAGATCATACTGCTCTTTTGATCAGACATCCTGAAGGACATCTCTGATCAGGCTCGGCTACGCATCAACAGACTGCTTATTGTAAAAACTCCTGAAGAAGCCAAGTGGGCACATGACGTCGGAATGACGTTGTACTGACGTTAATGCGATGTACTAACTTCGTATCGACGTCAGTACTAAGTCATTTCGACTCTCGTTATGACGTCGTACCACCGTTGATGCGACTAAATGACTTCGTATCGACGCAAGTACGACGTCATGTGCCTGCTGGGAGGAAGCGGACACTTGCCTAAAAAGATTTACAGACAGTTATAGATCTTATTTATTGATTCAGAATTTTATGGCATATATATATATATATATATGGCATATATATATATATATATATATATATATATATATATATATATATATATATATATATATATATATATATATATATATATATATATATATATGGTAGGATTAAATCATCAACAGTGCAAAACAATATTTACTGAGCGCTTTCGGCTTTCGCCTTCTTCAGAGTTTACAGGTACAAGAAAAAAATCAAAATTTCAACATTTCTACAGGTAAATCAAGAAAAAACAAAATAATCATGAAAACGTTTCTCAATTTACTATTCAAATTCACATTAAACGACCAAAGAAATTGAAAAAAGGTCGTTTAACAAAGCAAAATTGCTACAAGGCGGCCGTTTCACGGCCCCAGTTCGAATTTGAAATTGCAAATGGCTGCCAAAATGAGAAAAATCGTATTATGCGATTTGTAGCGGTGTATTTATAGCGATATACATACATTCTGTATACTGGCCATTCAGCTATGATGCAAAACTCACCATAATGAAGGAAAAAGAGAATTTTACATGTAATTACATCGCTACAAAAGCAAGAGTGGAACACTGTATGTCTGGAATAATGCAAGATGCCCCTGCAGAAATAGACTGAAGGTGGGACCGAGGCTAATCTCCTTTGTTAATGCCGCTTGGATTCAAAGTGTTAAGACGACGTATCCAGTAGCTCTCACGACTTTTTCTGGCATTGTCTTTCCACTCTGAATTGCTTTCTAAGCAGCAAACAGAGGCATGACTGAGAAAGTCATGTCCTTGCAAGCAAAAGTGCTCAGCGGTAGGAGATCTTTCAAATCTCTTGTGTCTCCAGTCATCTCTGTGACCATTCATTCTGATATTCAGAGGGCCCTTGGTTTCCCCAACATACTGCTTTCCACACTTGCCACAAGAGATCAGATACACAACATTCTGTGTCCTACAATTGGTGTCACCTTTAAGCTTGACACGAGCACCACTGGACGATGTGGCTGTCTGAGAGGGGGTTATCATTCTACAGGTCTGACATCTTGATCTGCCACAGGGTTTACATTCTCCAAGAGGTTCGTCATCGGTCGGATCTGGCTTCAGTCTAGCCCGCACAAGATGGTCTTTGAGGCTTTTTGGTCGCCTGTAGGCCATGATTGGCTTCTGCGGGAAGACTGTGCTCAGATGGTCTGATGAGTCTATGATGGACCAGTGTTTGTCGACGATACCCCTGGCTTTAGGAAGGTCTGGATGATATGTCAAGACAAATGGCAGAACAGCTTTGTTTGCTGTCGGCTTGGGCTTGTACGACAAAAGATTTTGTCTTTCCATGTGCCTGACCTTCTCTATGGCTTGGTCAATTACCTGCTTTTGATAACCCCTTTGTTTGAGCTGTTCACAGAGATCCTTTGATCTTTTCTCAAAAGTCTCATCATCCGAGCAGATGCGTCTGATGCGTAGTGCAAGACTATATGGTATATTCTTGCTACAGTGAGGAGGGTGGCAGCTTGTGGGCAAAAGATACTGGTGGGAATCTGTAGGTTTAGTGTAGAGGTCTACAGCAACCTTGTCGTCAGCAAGATGTGACATCGTGTCTAAAAAGACATGTTTGTCATTGGAGACCTCTGCATTAGGTTTACTGCAGAGGTCTCCAATGACAAACAGGTTGCTGTAGACCTCTACACTAAACCTACAGATTCCCACCAGTATCTTTTGCCCACAAGCTGCCACCCTCCTCACTGTAGCAAGAATATACCATATAGTCTTGCACTACGCATCAGACGCATCTGCTCGGATGATGAGACTTTTGAGAAAAGATCAAAGGATCTCTGTGAACAGCTCAAACAAAGGGGTTATCAAAAGCAGGTAATTGACCAAGCCATAGAGAAGGTCAGGCACATGGAAAGACAAAATCTTTTGTCGTACAAGCCCAAGCCGACAGCAAACAAAGCTGTTCTGCCATTTGTCTTGACATATCATCCAGACCTTCCTAAAGCCAGGGGTATCGTCGACAAACACTGGTCCATCATAGACTCATCAGACCATCTGAGCACAGTCTTCCCGCAGAAGCCAATCATGGCCTACAGGCGACCAAAAAGCCTCAAAGACCATCTTGTGCGGGCTAGACTGAAGCCAGATCCGACCGATGACGAACCTCTTGGAGAATGTAAACCCTGTGGCAGATCAAGATGTCAGACCTGTAGAATGATAACCCCCTCTCAGACAGCCACATCGTCCAGTGGTGCTCGTGTCAAGCTTAAAGGTGACACCAATTGTAGGACACAGAATGTTGTGTATCTGATCTCTTGTGGCAAGTGTGGAAAGCAGTATGTTGGGGAAACCAAGGGCCCTCTGAATATCAGAATGAATGGTCACAGAGATGACTGGAGACACAAGAGATTTGAAAGATCTCCTACCGCTGAGCACTTTTGCTTGCAAGGACATGACTTTCTCAGTCATGCCTCTGTTTGCTGCTTAGAAAGCAATTCAGAGTGGAAAGACAATGCCAGAAAAAGTCGTGAGAGCTACTGGATACGTCGTCTTAACACTTTGAATCCAAGCGGCATTAACAAAGGAGATTAGCCTCGGTCCCACCTTCAGTCTATTTCTGCAGGGGCATCTTGCATTATTCCAGACATACAGTGTTCCACTCTTGCTTTTGTAGCGATGTAATTACATGTAAAATTCTCTTTTTCCTTCATTATGGTGAGTTTTGCATCATAGCTGAATGGCCAGTATACAGAATGTATGTATATCGCTATAAATACACCGCTACAAATCGCATAATACGATTTTTCTCATTTTGGCAGCCATTTGCAATTTCAAATTCGAACTGGGGCCGTGAAACGGCCGCCTTGTAGCAATTTTGCTTTGTTAAACGACCTTTTTTCAATTTCTTTGGTCGTTTAATGTGAATTTGAATAGTAAATTGAGAAACGTTTTCATGATTATTTTGTTTTTTCTTGATTTACCTGTAGAAATGTTGAAATTTTGATTTTTTTCTTGTACCTGTAAACTCTGAAGAAGGCGAAAGCCGAAAGCGCTCAGTAAATATTGTTTTGCACTGTTGATGATTTAATCCTACCATATACTTATTTCAATCATTTTGAATCCATTTGTTGGATCCAGTGCTACCGGGAAGATTTTTGTTTGATGTTTGTCTCATTTCTCCCTATATTTATATATATATATATATATATAAAAATTCTACGTATTGGGACAGATAGGTCCGAGCAAACGTGTAGACACAAAAGGAGCAGCCTGATCAGGGTCTATTTTGTTTGCCATTGCATCTCCTCCAGACACCATACCGTTCAACAATTATAAGGAGGTCGAGTCGGGTAACTTCGGACAGCGGGTAAATTCGGACATACCATTGCAAACAATAAACATCCTGATGAGACGGCTCATCGAGAGACGTCTCATCAGGATTTTCACTGTTTGCCCAGTTATTTTTGTTTTAATTCCAAACAACTGACATATAAAGGAAACAATTTCACTGTCCGAATTTACCTGCTGTCCGAATTTACCCGACTTGACCTTAGTTTAGCTGTCCCAATTTTGAATTTTTATGGTAAAGTAATGATTCCAAATACTGCTTGCTGATTACTGTGAGCATAACGCCTAATGCTGTTGCTTCCATTAAAATTTACGTGTCAGCTCGGTCTTCTTTGGCTTCCTGAACGGTTCATAAACATGGCACGAATGGAAATCTGGGGCCGTATTCATAAAGCCACTTAAGTCGTTGCTATGCGGTTGCTAAGGCTAAATATCTATAAAGGAGATTCCCTACAACTGTGAAATTTGGTCTGGAGGAACAGTCTTTGTAAGACTGTTCCTCCAGAGCCAATTTCGTAGTTGTAGAGAATCTCCTTCAAAGAAATTTAGCCTTAGCAACAGCATAGCAACCACTTAAGTCGTTTTATGAATACGGCCCCAGACTAAGTTGTAGGAGATTATTTTTACCTGAATATCGATAATGATGTCGTTTTTGACGTTACGTCACAACAAACACATCGCGTGCAAGTAAATAATGTAAATATAGTGTGCAAAAAGTAAATCCAAATAGGAAATCAACACTCACGTTGCGTCCTGAGAAAACAAAATGCCTAAATGCGTATGTATAAGCCACGCATGCCTGACAAGTCGTACTTTGGAGGCAGATGACCCACTGGATTAGTGCAACAATAGTAAAGGTAGAAAAAAAACCCCGCTACCAATTACATGTTTAACTTGAACGCGAAAATAAAGAATTCGCAAAAATAAAGAGAACAATATTTGCAATTTCACAATGGGTTAACAACTAGGATCTGCTACATAAAGCACCACTAATCATACCTCATGACGTTGAATCAACGTTGCTTCAGTGTTGATTCAACATTAATGACGTTTAGTAAACGTTGATTCAATGTTGATTCAACGTTATTTGCCGTGCTGAGATAAGCTTTTACTCAGCAGTTATTTCTGCTATGCTCAAGTAAGGCTGCTCGTGAACTATAAATTATTCAGGTAAATCTTTGTTTGATATTTCCGTTAATACTAGTCAGATTTGCATGAAAGGCTTTTAAAGGTAGGTGCCTGGCCTAGCAATAACAATTATGGTCACAAAATAATTTTGTCTTTTTCTGGGTAGTATTGAATTCTCTTATTTTTCTGAAACTGTTGCTACAGAGAAAATCGTCAGATGTTGTAGAAAATAGTCGTTTTCCCTTTGGTTTATTTTCTTTTGTTGGAATTCCAGTTCTAAAAATAAATATGTATATATGTCTACAAGTCCGCAGTTTTTGGTGCCATTTGCCAACGGTTAATTGTCTCTTGCCGTGAGCTCTTCCAGAGGTCCTGGCATGGCGGATGGGTTAAAACTATCCCGAAATGCAATGCAACATGACGTCAGCTATGTTATCTATTTTTGACGCGAACTAAAAATAGCGCTAACTGGTGTGCGAAGCAGAGTTAGGAAAGCCCTTGCAAAACGACTTTTCTACGATTTTTTTATTTACACATTTTAGTGAAACTTATTCATTTTCTCTTTATAAGTGCTTTCCAACAACTTGGATAAAAAATCATCAAAATTATGATGCATTCCAAAGTACAGGAACCTACCTTTAAAGGCCTTTATTTATTGAAATATACCCATCTAATTAAATTTCCTGAGAAAAAAAACAATTAAAAGTTATTGACGAGCAAACGGAGAAAAATGTGGTTGCTCGTCAATAACTTTAAAATCTGGTTTTTGTCAGGAAATTTAGTTAGATGGACATATGCAAATACATTTGAGCCGCGACACGAGAAAACCAACAATGTGGTTGTGCGCCCAGCGCAGACTCAGATCAGCCTGGGCATCCGCCCAGTCTGATCAGAGTCTTCGCTGTTCGCATGGAGGTAGCTCAGTCCCTTAGCTACCCTTTGAGCTCTTAACAAAGAGTCTGAGTAAACTTGACAGATGCCCAGGCGGATCTGAGTCTGCGCTGGGCGCACAACCACATTGTTGGTTTTCTCACGTCGTGGCTCAAATAATTTTTGCGGGGTATCTCCTTCAAATTTCACAACAAATCTGACCAGTATAAATAGAAATATCAAGCAACATCTTACCTGAATCGCACACGATTTCTATAAATATCCTGTGGAACCAGTCATTAAAATAACGTGCTGTGACGTAGGTTTTCCGCAGTGTCATTGAGCGTTTCGTGCTTCACAATGTTTAACGTGAAGCACTTTTTCTTGCACACCGGATAGAAAAAATGCCATTCTTTTCACCTGGGATAAAAAATCTTTTCTTCCCCTGATGTTCTGACCACGGACCGGAAAAAAATCACGAGCTGTCAATGCATTGGTTGTAAAGGAGCTCACGTATCTGCGTCGTCAAGTGACGTCAGTATTTTAGCTGATGACGTCACGAAGATGGTAAAAATGACGTCAGTTTATGAACGTCAGTCGTTGACGCAACGAGCCGAGTGGCGGTCGTTGAAAGCGGCGCCTTCTTTCAAAATCAAATTGAAACCTCTCAAGCACTAGAATTACACATTTTAACAAGTTCTGAAGTTAAAACAAAACTTAGTGTGCAAGAAAAAGTATCTTTCGTGGTTGTGAGGTGTCGATAGATAAATCCGTCACTCGGGATCACTGTTCGGCACCACTCGGCAAGCCTCGTGCTGCCGAACAGTGACCCTCGTGACGGATTTTTCTATCCACACCTCTCACTCATGATAGATACTTATATTCTATAGAAAAAGTGTCTGACGCTAAAAACTATGAAGCACTGGGTATTTCGTGCTTTACTATTTTTAGCGAGAAGCATTTTTTATAGGAAAAATTGTTTTACGCTTACAATCGTAAAGCACGAAACGCCCAGTCGAATATGCCCATTATATATGGCCTCGGAGCAAGTTAATTATTTGTAAGGTGAGGAAATGTTGATCTTTATTGATATTTTTTGTAGATTTTTAAGTAATCATGTGCGCAGACATATGTGCCAAGTAGCTGTCACTAATAACAATTATAGATTTAAGGTGTATTCAGTCTACGTTGAAAAATAAGACATCACTGTGCAAAATCAAATACGTGTACAACACGCAATCAATTAAAACACGGTACTTGCGATGTTTCTATTTTTTATTTCTAATAAACAAAATGCTCATTTGCATATTTGCATGCTTTTTTTTAATTGAGGTGTAAATCTTGTAGTATACTGGAAATCTGATGTGTTCATAATTGGCTAGAAATACAGTCACATGACTCGAATCGACATGAAATAGCATAATCAATGGCATACAACAAAACAGTGCTTTTCTGATACTTCCTGCTCGCATTTCTCGCTGCAGCTTTCACTAGCATCACGTGACCAATAATTTCAAGTATCGCGCTCGTTTACTACACAATTCCATAGTGAGTCTGAAAGACAGGATAGCCGACCATTGTCTGCACAAAGGATTTATAACCAAGGCGATTAGTATGAGCTAACCCACTGTGAATTGTGTGCATAAAAATTGGCAAAGCCAAAAGTGAAATCTACCTGAATAAAACTGACAAATATAAGTTTTTTTTGTCCAATAATTTGCATTACCACTTTATAAAATAAATAGATACATACGGGGACTCTAAATTTCAGAAAATACTCGCTAAAACCAGAAATGAATAAGTAGTGCCGTTGTAGCAGTCAAGAGCAAAATGACACACCACTTAGGCCATTTTCAACTTAACAAATGGTTTCACGGTTATAAATTATATAATATCAAAAGAACAACGGCTAATGCTACAGCCAAGGGTCAAAAGTATTTCCGCAAAATTAATTTCCCCATAGACTTCAGTGTATTTTCATGAATATTGGAAAATGTACTTTATGCTTGGCCAGGGAGAACTGTCATAATTATTTTTCTTGTAAACATAAAACTACACTAAAGTCTATGGGAAAATATGTTTGTGGAAATACTTGTGACCCTTGACTGTACATATAATATTTTACAAAATTCTAATGACCATTTTCAACGAGGTTTACATTGGTCAATACCCTTGGTAACCCTATAGTTAGCTTGTTCTTAACACTGCTAGTTACTGTATCATCACAAGAACAAAGATAGTTTACAGAAGATTATTTAAGGTATACTCCCTCATATTTCATTCCGAAATAATCACAGAAGAATGAAACTGAGAGTTGTATGCCACACAATTAGGGCAATTAAAGAATCTTCAGCGAATTCAGCCGCGACACGACAAACCAACAAAGTGGCATGTGCGTCCAGCAAAGACTCAGATCAGCCAGGGCAGCCGACACATCTGATCGGAGTCTTAGCTGTGTGCTTCAGAGCTAAGTAAGGGTCTACGCTAGATCCTTGCGGACAACAAAAACTGATCAGACTAGGCGGATGCCATGGCTGGTCTGAGTTTTCGTTGGGCGCACATGTAACTTTGTTGCTTTTGTCATTTCGCGGCTCAAATCATCTTTTTAACGGAGGCAGAGACTAGATATCAGTGCATAACGGTGACATTAACCTTCTTGAATATTCACAAATATTATGTCGTATTATCGTCAAAAATTGCTTGACTCCTACATGGGAAACTAAAGGCATTTCTGCAAACATGGTGTAAATAACTTAACAATCGCTTTAACCTTTAATCCGCGCACGTGAGTTCTTTTCAGCCAGTAACAGTCCCAAGTCGATTAAAAAAAGGGCTTAAAATTATTCATATAACTTTACCCTGACTAACTTTTATTGCTGGGCGTATCCAGTTTTCATTTTTTGGCGGGAATCGAGGTTTGAGATTCCCAAGCATTTATATATTTTCTTAAATTCTCTGACTTCTCTGAATTTTGGCATGCAAAAGTACTTTTACTTTCGAGCATGAAAATGACTAGAATATATTTTTTCGTGAGAAATGTGAAATTTAATAAAAAAATTATGGGGGTGTACATCTCCGAATGTTATTTTATTCATTATTCACAAATAATTTTATACTCAGATTAATTTCAAACCGCGTCAATCTTTGCTTACACAACAAGAAAAAGTTTAGGTAAAAGGTTGAGAAAAAAACAGCAATAATTTTAAGGTATTGTATACTGCCCTCGCAGTGATAAAGGCATAAAATTAACATGCACGCGTATTTCAATTCTTGAAACGACGTTACCCCCTGCACCTCAACGTATTCTTTGCCGCAGCAACGGGGCGCTTTTTTAAACATGCATTACTACGAGACTCTATTTTTTTACATATGCCCAAGAAGAAACGTTAATAATTAGAATGTTTAACTACGGAAAATTTTAGAAAATATGACAGTAGGTAAAAAATGAACCCGGACAAAAAATGTTTTCTATATTTCAAAACAAAAGCTAATGGCGTCATAATCCTCAATAGGATAATCACACCATCATGAATTATCTGAAAAAGTCATGGTTGCAAAATATCGTAAACTAATATGAAATGTGTATGTCTATAGTAATGAAAACGATTCTTTTTTCAGTTTATCAATCTACAAGATGCAGTTTTCAAGATGGTGGCTTCCATGACCACTGTTTATCAACATGTAACTTTGACATTTAAACAACTTTCAAAATTTGTAACTGATATACTTTTATGGTTTATTGACTTTCAACATTACAGCCATTTAAATAAGTCTTTAAATGTACATGTATCAGATTTGAGTTTTCGCTCTTCTCAAACGCCGATAACACTCTTTTCCATCGCATATGTAGACTGGCTCCCGTCGTAAGAGTTATCTTTTCTCAACAGCGCGTATAAGAACTGAAAATCCCTTTGTGAAGGCTAAACACAATGTTTAAAGCCTCTGGTAAAAGAGACTATCATTAGATATGATTATTGCTTGACTGATAATAATGATAATAATAATAATAATAATAATGATAATAATAACACTGTATTTATTGATATAATGATTAAATAATAGTAATAATAATAACAATGATAACAACATTTTTTGATTATTTGTATAATTATTTTTTTTAATAATGATAATAATAATACTATTAATTAAACGACGAAAGCCAGTCTAGAACCTTATTAGAAACAACAAAGACCGAGAAATATACAATAGAGGAACCGATAAAAGGCATCACCAGGGCACTGAAATGGAGGAGCAGTCGTAGTTGTGGTAGATGTGGTCGTAGTAGTGGTAGGCGTGGTCGTAGTTGTGGTAGGCGTGGTCGTAGTGGTTGTAGGCGTGGTCGTAGTTGTGGTAGGTGTGGTCGTCGTAGTTGTAGGTGTTGTCGTAGTGGTTGTAGGCGTGGTCGTTGTTGTGGTAGCGGTGGTCGTCGTAGTTGTAGGTGTTGTCGTAGTTGTGGTAGGCGTGGTCGTTGTTGTGGTAGCGGTGGTCGTCGTAGTTGTAGGTGTTGTCGTAGTTGTGGTAGGTGTGGTCGTAGTTGTGGTAGCGGTGGTCGTAGTGGTTGTAGGCGTGGTCGTTGTTGTGGTAGGGGTGGTTGTCGTAGTTGTAGGTGTGGTCGTTGTTGTGGTAGGCGTAGTAGTAGTTGTGGTAGGCGTGGTGGTGGTTGTAGTAGCCGTTGTCGTGGTAGTTGTCGCTGGCGTGGTGGTCACGGACACACCACATATAGAGTCCCCCTCGGTGCAGATTCCAAGATAACAATACTGGAATAAAATGGCAACACAATACAAGAAATGCATTTTTGCTTCATATTTTAAACGTGAATCCCAAGATTGGCCCACTTTTCAGCCCGTGATCCTGCGCAATGTTTGAACATCAAAAAATAAACAAGAGGACTATGATGGTCCTGTACCGCTCCCCTGACAACCAGATTATCTTGGCCTAAAATATGTTGGTAAAGTTGTGTATCCATAAGAAAAAAAAACGTTTGTGCTGTTTTTGCTTTAAGGTCAAACTTTAATCCACGACCATTATTTGAACAGACTTTGTTGGGCCTAGTCCATCAATGGTCAATGCCCAGACTTAAGCTCACTGGTGTTCAGCTCTGGAGAAGGTTCTTGTTTATCTTATTTGAGGTTATGATACTTCTAGATCACACTGTTCCTGTAAAGACACATGCAGAGGTATAAATTAAGATTACATTGTGTCAGTGGTCAAAGTTCGTCCTTGACGTTTCATAATCTGATAACATAATTTCAACTTACTGACCATTCATGCCATTTTATTTTCTTAGTCTTCAGTTGTATTCGAAATGTGAAGTTTCGTATAATGTTCTCCTATATAAAAGCGTTGGGAAGTAAATCTGACCTTTTCGCAATAAGGCCAAAGGTCTAAATAGGATCATCAATTAAACAAATTTGGTAGGACCCCTTGCATTGATGCTTCATACAAAGACCCAAGGTCGCCGGCTGTTCGAATCTGGAAAAGAAGAGTTTCGAACGTTTTTCCCATATATGGGAAAAACGGCCATCCTGTATGATGTTATCACCTTTTATGTACAAATGTAATTCAATTATCACTTGATGTTTAGATTCTTACGAAATCAGGTTGTTCCTGAAAACCTGCATGCAGAAGTATAAATCTAAATGACCTTTTGTCGAAGGTAAAAGGTCACGCTTGACCTCTCATAATCTGAAGACATCATAGTTTCATATAAGTGATCTTTCATGCCAAATATCTTTCATTAGTCTTCAATAATTTTCGAAATGTAAACTTTTATAAAGTTTTCCTTTATGAATGCATTGGGAAGAGAATGACTTTTTCACAGTATTATCCAAGGTTAACCTAGGATCATCATTTGAACCACTTGACAGAATCCGGTGTACATATGCTTCTTACCTAGTTTCAAGGTCACCGGTTATTCGGCTCGGGAAAAGAAGATTTTTTATCACCATATGTGTGCGTGGCAGCCATATAAAATGAGCATTGACATTCATAGGAACAAATTTGGTTTCCGCCCGGCTTTGCCTGAATGCTCCATGTGAAAGTAAGCTTTGATCGGCCAAGCAGTTTCAGAGGAGAAGTCGTTTGAAAAGTGACAGACAACGGGCGAAGGAGGCTGCCTATTTTATAAGCTCCCCCGGAACCTAAGACTCAAGGGTGCTAAAAGTCCAGATATATAGTACAAGGTTTATGACCTTTTCAATGGTGTTTCTAGGTTTTACGTCATTTTCAACGGTGTTACATGTACTAGGTTTTAAGCCTTTTCAACGGTATTCCAGCCTTTGTAGCGTATGGAGGAATGATGGTGATCATGACGACAAGGATATATTCCAGAGAAAGGAAGAATGAGTCGAGATCTGAGACAGAATCGATCCTGCCACCTCTGGATCGTTCATACACAGTTTTCATCCCTCAACTAAAAAGTCCGGGGAAACTTACAGCCAAACTGTGCATCTCTGATCATTACAAAAGTGGTACATTGTATAAAACATATGAACTGAACAGTTGCATTCAAAACATGCATCCCACTCACAAACAAAGGGCCATGAGGCCCTGCATCGTTGGCCACATTAAAAAATTAAAAAGTAAAACTAGGGTTATCATTTGAACGGATAGTTTGGAGCTGTCAAAGTATTAGATACATTGGTTAAAAGTCAAAGAATGACCTTCACCTCTATTGATAAAAAAATGTTAATGTACTCATTTATTTGATTGTATTTATTAACTTTTCCACCAAAATCTTTTACAAGTTCCATGATCTCTTATACTAAAGCAGTTTCCAATATAAAGCGCCAGAAAAGAAACTATTATCAAACAGACTATTATTCTAGATTCATCGTCTTTTATATAATTTGGATCCTTTCGAAACTAATCAGTCTTTGAATCGACTGCCCAATCAAAATTAAGAAATTAAAGTTTGTTTTTTACTGGTTTCGTCACCAGATATTGTCAGGGTCACCGACGAGGCCTTATTAGCCGAAACTACATAGTCTGGCCCATAATCCTTCTTCTGTATGTATTCTCTACTCTTGAAGGAACTTTTTAAGATTTTAATTTTAAATTTACCTCACTGCAGCTGGTGTAGTGCCGTGTGGCGGCCGTAAAACGTCTCCCCGTACATTATCCATAGTGCAGATTATATTTTATTTACATCCTTTGAGATCAGAGGATAGATTCTGAGAAATCTAAAATTTGAGATCGATGTAGACTATTATTCTAGATCATCGTCTTTTATATTATTTGGATTCTTTTGATCAGTCTTTGAATCGACTGCCCAATTAAAATTAAGAAATTACAGTTTGCTTTTTTCTGTTTTCGTCACCAGATATTGTCAGGGTCACCGACGAGGCCTTATTAGCCGAAACTACGTAGTCTGGCCCATGATCCTACTTCTGTATGTATTCTCTACTCTTGAAGGAACTTTTTAAGATTTTAATTTTACCTCACTGCAGCTGGTGTAGTGCCGTGTGGCGGCCGTAAAACGTCTCCCCGTACATCATCCATAGTGCAGATTATATTTTATTTACATCCTTTGAGATCAGAGGATAGATTCTGAGAAATCTAAAATTTGAGATCGATTTAGACTATTTTTCTAGATCATCGTCTTTTATATTATTTGGATCCTTTTGAAACTAATCAGTCTTTGAATCGACTGCCAAATTAAAATTAAGAAATTACAGTTTGCTTTTTTCTGGTCTCGTCACCAGAAATTGTCATGGTGACCGACGAGGCTTTATTAGCCGAAACTACGTAGACTGGCTCATGTTCCTACTACTGTATGTATTCTCTGCTCTTGAAGAAACTTTTTAAGATTTTAATTTGGTCTTGCCGCAAAAAAATGTCAGGGTCAATACAATGCAATCAGTTGAACAATTTTGGGCCAAAATCTTCAAAACTTTCCAAGAATTCTTATGTTCTACTTGATCTTGGCATAAATAGATCAATGGACCCAATGTCAGCATTGAATGATCTTGGTTGTACTCGTGTACGCATGCCACGTACCAAGTTTCAAGGCCATCGTTCAATTTGTTCTGGAAAAAAGGTTTTTCAAAGGTTTTTACCATATATAGGCATGGCGGTCATGCTGGTCATCTGACCTAAACCGTTTACACAAATTTTGTTTTCTTAACCTCTGGAGGCTCTATATACGACATTTGGTGACAGGTGGCCTAGTGGTTTTTGAGGAGATGTTTGAAATTGTCAAATATGAGAGTCCTTGGTCAAAGTTTAAAGAATGCCCTTGACCCCTTGCACTACCAAAGCTTCATGTACTCATTAAGATGACTGTTTATACCAATTAAGACTAAAATTTAAAAAAGCATCCATGAAATCTCATGTTCTGTCATTTTTCGATATATCGATATAAAAGCACCAGAAAGCAAACTTGACCTTGCCGTAAAAAAAGCCAAGGTCACCTTAAGGTTATTTTTGAATAATCTTGGTAGTATAGTGTACTTGATGCTACATATTAACTTTCAAGCCCATCAGTCAATTAATGCTGGGGAAAAAATATTTTTTAAATGTTTTTACCATAATAATTATATGAGCGTGGCGGCCATGTTGGCCATGTGTTCTGGACCTTTTGAACGACTATTCCTTCCCCAGCTCCTGAAGACTTCATATTAAATTTGGTTACAAGGGCCAATGAGTTTCAGAGGAGAAGTCGTTTAAAGTGTTGACAGACGACGTAAGACGGACGACGACGGACGTCGGAGCCTGTCCATACTTAAGCTCCCACGGAGCCTTCGGCTCAGTTGAGCTAAAAAATGGGAATTAGAAACATTTTCTGAACAAGAAAATAGTTATCCCCCACTTGCACTTTCCCAGAAGTGTCATTTTTCCCTAAAATTGCTAAATTACATTCCGACCTTAGCAACTGTAATAATTTCTTCGCCCTTAATCATCAGATGAAGGTCGCAACTTTCTGATTCAATATCTTTGGCTTATATCTGGCATGCTTATTAAAATCCGTCCACTGTTCAAAAAGAATCGTTTCTTTCAAGGAATTTACTCCTGTGGCCTTGGAAATGGGATCAAAATCACCGAACCTAATTACGTCTTTAGCTTTCATAAGATATCCAATTGCAAGTTCAGTAGTTATCAATCAACTGGTTCAAGAGATATCTTCATTTCAACGACAAATTTCCCTGTCACTTTGAAGAACGGATTAAGCTTGCCGGAATGATATGAGACGCGACACGAGAAAACCAACAAAGTGGTTGTGCGTCCAGCGCAGACTCAAATCAGCCTGGGCAGCCGCCCAAGTTGATCAGACTCTTTGTAAAGTGCTCAAAGGATAGCTAAGGGTCTAAGCTACCGCCATGCGGACAGCGAAGACTCTGATCAGACTGGGCGGATGCCCAGGCTGATCTGAATCTGCGCTGGGCGCACAACCGCATTGTTGGTTTTGTCGTGTCGCGGCTTATATATTCTTGCAAGTTATGTAAAAATCCACCTTCTGGTTTGAGAGATATTATATCAACAAGGAAATTTATACATACAAATCCCTCCTGCGACTTGCAAATAAGGTCAAGATCATACAAATCTAATAACTTCTGAGTCTTTTTCCCCTGATGAGCCCATGCTAGTTTGGTATGTATCTAACATATCAACTCTGAGAAAGGGGTCATACTAGCCATTTTTTTCATATTCTAAGTCCTCCTGCAACCCTGCCAATTGGACCAATGTCACCAAAAGCAAATAAATTCTTTCCCATGTCCCAGTAATATATCTGTGTAACATTCAGTGCTTCACGGGATAGGATGCAGACAATCCATTTTTCAACATTTTAAGACCTCCAGTGACCTTGAAAATTGGAACAAGTTCACCAAAAATCTACCCCATTCTTCTCCATGTCCTGACGATATACCTGTGCAAAGGACCAGTTGCCATAAGGGGGTTTCCTGGTACAATTATAATGGGATAATATTTTGTGAACAATTAGCTCTATGTTGGGGTTGTTCATCAATAAAAGGTTTAAGTCAAACGGAGCTTTGGTTTTATGTATACACAGTCTGTCTTAAAAGTGGGTGGGGTAATTCCATACCAGTCGACCCTAATAAAACTAATTGGTAATTTATAATCTTCCAATAATAGATTGACTATAAAGATTGTGGCATATATTGAATAAGTAGTAGACACACTTTAAGATGCTATACGGTTTTTGTGTCCAATACATATCTGTGCTATGACATATCACTTTATTTGCAATTTTTAGTTTTTTGTGTATTTTGCACCTACCAACTTTGCAGAAAACCACAACGTTTCTCCACCAAGCAATATAATTGCCTTTCCTTTGGTGCAAGTATTTTTCAATAACTGGACATTGCAGAATTATGGGCATTTTTCTGTAAATAATCTGAAAAATGAGTTATGTGCCCTTAGATGCAGAAAACTGTGTTAAATATCTGGAAAACGTCAATTTTGTATGTTACAGATTCGTCATTCATTTAAGTGTCATCCATAGTCCAACCATTCCTAAAAGCGGCTAAACACAAATCATTATGAACAGTGGTTCACTCGCAATTCCTGATCAAATGTGGGTTGATGTGCATATTTGGAGTCATACAACGAGCAAAAAGTAGGGACAGTGTATTTCTTGAAACATAATAAAATTGGCCCACAAAATATAAATTTCCTTTTCTGATTTCCCCGTTTGAGCGATTCGGTATAAGCAAACGTGAGAATAAATAACTTAAGATAAATGGACTTCTCTAAGCTCGAAGATGGAAAAGACAATTACTAACATAGTTAAGGTGTCCGATTATTTATGCAAACTACATTCGTTTCACCGATGTACTCAAACCTAACTGTTTTTTATACCCCACCACACGTTAGTGGCGGGGTATTATGTTTTCACGTTGGCCGTCCGTGTGTCTGTCCGTCCATAGTATGTACGTCCGTCCGTCTGTCCGTCCGCACTTCGTTTCCGTTCAATAACTTAAGTATTTATTATTGGATTTCCTTCAAATTTTGCATATGCATTTGTACAGAGAATGTCTCGCCTGGGATTGTTAATGGCCAAATTTCGTTAATTTCTGACAGAGTTATGGCACTTGTCAATGTACAAAAAATGGTTTCTGGCCTCTAGTTCCTTTACTACTTTGAGTATCATTATGAAACTTCACAAACATGATCGAAGTAACAAAAGCTTTTTTTATGCGCACCAAAATTTTATCATCGGGGGTTATCTGCCCCTGCCCTGGGACTATATACATGTATAAAATCATGAAAAATTCCGTATAAAATCAGAGTTTGAAGCAATTTTTCTGAAACTTTCAGCAAATGATCAGAGTGATGAAAGCCTCCAGTGATGCTCAAATTTACCCCATGGGAGTTATCTCCCCCTGCCCCCGGCTATACACATGCATAAATCTGGAAAAATCGGTGTGTGGAAATGGTTTGCAGTGGCGGGGTATCACGCAGTCGTTTGCGATGCTTTTATTTTTTTATCTTAAAGCATGTGAGAACAGAGGAATCTCAGTTCGGCCTCTTAACTTTCAAAATCATAAACATGACTTAAATGGTAGTAATACAATGTATAGGCTTGGGACCACAGACGTTATGCTGCTTCTGTTAAATGCATCGCTTGACGGGTAACCAGACTCTAAAACTGCATTTTCTGGAGCAGTTTGTCATCTCCCGCGATAGTTTGGCAGTTATATGACTTAATTTATTTACATCATCTCACATTTTATTACCAAACGGAGAACCGATGGAGTTCAGTAGGTTTAAGGCTGTCCAGCTAATCTGGAGGTTCAAGGTGCAATCCCCGCTGGAGACGGGAATCTTTTCAACTGCTAACGGGGTTTCATTGCATACAGCCACACATCATCAACCACAAATCGTCCTGATATGACTGAAATACTGTTAAAAGGGACGTAAAATCGCAGGTCATCTATCCAGTCATCACTAAACGTGACGGTGGAACCACTGTTTATAATGATTTGTGTTTAAAGATTTAACCCCGGGGAGGACATTGGAGACTTTAAGTCTGTAACATACAAAATTGACATTTTTCAGACTTTAAATACAATTTTCGGCATTCATTGGCACATAACTCATTTTTCAGATCATTTACAGAAAACTGCTCATAATTCTGCACCAAAAGAAGGGCAATTCTATTGCTGGATGGAGAAACGTTGTGGTTTTTCCGCAAAACTGGTAGGTGCAAAATATACAAAAATCTAAAAACTGCAAATAAAGTGATACGTTTCAGCATAGATATGTAGTGGACACAGAAATCTTATAGCATCTTAAAGTATGTCTACTGTTCATTTATTATATGCCAAAACCTTTAGTCGGTCATTTATTGGAAGACCGTAAATTACCAATTAGTTTCATTAGGGTCAACTGGTATGAAATTACCCCACCCACTTTTAAGGGATAGTGTACACAAAACCAAAGCTCCAGTTGACTTGAACTTTTTATGGATGAATGGCCCCTGCATCGGGCTAATTTTTCGCAAAATTTTATGCAATTATACTTGTGCCAGGAAAACCTCCTTATGGCAACTGGTCCTTTGGTCAAATTTTAGCTATCAAATGTCCCTTATATATCTGTGCAAGTCTGATCAAACTCTATAAACTGCTTTCTCCTTGTATAAATAGGAGCCCCAGTAGCTCAGTCGGTTAAGCACCGGCCTACTGATTTAGCGGACCCGGGTTTGAGACACGCTTGAGACGAGAATCTTTCCGTAAAACGGTAATAATTTAATTTTAATTTTATCGAAGTCTGTCTGTTACATGAAACAATGCCATTCCCCTGTCATTATATGTGTCAAGTTTAGATGAAATCCGTAAAACATGTATAAAAGCTGTTCACGAAACAACCCAAGAAGGCGCACACGTCGTGTGCAGATGGGTCGTGAGTGGGGTTGGGTCGAGGTCTCCGCAGAATACCCAAACTATAAACTATGGTATAAACCTGGTATTACCAGGAGAAAGGATGAAAAAAAGATAAAAACGTGATACAAGAACAGGAAAACGATTAAAGTTTCATCCAAAATACTGAAAAAGGACGGGATGGAATGCATGAGCGATGTTTAACAGGCAATTAGCATAACCACTACACCACGGACACTTCTGCAGACAGAGGAGCGTAATCCGGACGGGCGCTCAGACGTCAAGCGGGAAACCATAGTTCCCACGGTATACAGAATTATATGCTTTGTAGTGAATTCAATGCATATCCAGAACAAATAAAACTGATATTGTCGACAGTGAAAAATATCGTATCAATTCACTAGTGACTGATGCAGTTTATATGTTTTCGCTGTAGCAGACCTCGGCTTGAAGATATGTGTTGAAAATAACAGCGATTTCGCTCGTGCTACGCACTCGTAAAATGCTTATATTTTCAACACATTTGATGAAATATATTTGGTATTCACCTCAGATAAGTAAATAGCCTCGATTAATTTACAAATTACACAATTCGTATGATCTATACTGGACAAAAAAGTTAGGGATCAAATATTTGAATGAAGCTTAATCATGAAAAATAAATTATCCGAAAATAATTTTCTTCTGTTCAATACAGCTGTCAAAGTGGCACAGGACTGTCTGAAAAATATTGGAATCGGATCGCGTAACACACCAGTAGAAACGAATAAGCAGATATACCCCTAAAATTGAAGTGGAAATGGGCATCACCACAAAATTGAATGTCCATGATTCTTGGCTTTATCCATGCAAAACCATTACCAGTACTCATCGATATCTCTGGGAGTCTAAATAACTGCATGGCAGCCACTTGTTGTGCTTTTGGTAAAGTGCTAGAGGCACATTTCGGGACTCGTTTGCCATTACTCGTGAAAGGCATGAATTAGCTCTCCAGGAGTTGCCTGAACCTATGGGGATTAGAATTGGTGTGTTGTAACAACTGTCAAGCATGTTAAATCAGATTTAAAACTTGCGATCGACTAGACTTGTCCATACGGACGATAGTCTCTGTCGCATTAGGGATTTCCGACATAAGCTACGGTACCATAACCAACGAACGTTAGCGACGATAGGCGAACGATAGCAGACGTTAGAAGCTGTTTATTGGGGAGTCATTACTAGGTTTACCAAATTTTCAATTTTATTTACTTTTTTACAAATTCGCCGAATCCAACAAGAACATTCGTAGATGAATAACATTTGTACAGAAATAGGCAAAGGAATATACATAAAAGCATGGAAATGTATACTGTATGAGTGCATTCTGTACAACACAATATAATAGGCCACTGATATATTATATATGTTTTACATCTCACGTAGCCGTAGTAGCTTGAGTAGGTTAAACGCCTACCTGATGCTGGTGAACTAACGGTCCCAGTTTTACTGTTAAAAGGGGCGTAAAATGGCAAGTCATCCATTTGTCTATTAACGTCTAACATTACAAAGTATTTAGAAAATCAGTTTTCCGCCGTGCTAATCCCGCACGCAACTCAACTACAGATGGCAGTAAATGCCGACAATGTCTATAAATGCTTGCTATGCACCGAAATACCCGTCTTGCGCGCAGAACTTTACGTGTTAAACAACTGCTGTCGCCTTTGCTCAAATCTGGCAACATTTGTAATAGCAACTGCCCTGTAGGGTGTTATCAGCGGATATTCATTAAGGTATATACTATCCCCAAGCAGTCGCAGTTCTTGACTACCAGGGTAACAACATACAGATTCGACGGGAGCAATGCTAATTCCTTTACAACAGTATTTCAGTCATATCAGGACGATGGACGAGTGATAAAAAAAAGGCTGTGTGCAATGGAACCTCGTTTACTGTTGGAAATATTCCGCCTCAGCTGGTACCGTGTCGGAGATCCACTGGAGGTAGAATTGTGTGTGTATATATATATTCTTGTATTACGATGTTGTCCCAACACATCAGCGGAACTAAGCCAAGGCCGGGCACTGTGCATCAATCGGACTTCATGGAGATATAAATTTTTCCAACCATTACATGTATGAAAAGCGGAATATAAAAAGTCAAGTTGAATATGGATTGGTAATCTATCTAATTGTCGTTGTTGTTGTTTCGATTGTCATAACGATGTTCCCCAGAAAAAAATCGTAATTTCCCAATGTGCCATTTCATTGGATGGGAGCAACTCCCATCGATCAAATCGAATTATCCATAACAACATTTTCCGCATAACAGGCTCCCTTGTCTACAGAAAAATATCGTGTTTGCCGTGAACAATTAGACAGTCACAGAGGTCCCGGGTTCGATATCCTGTCCGGCGCATACTTTCTTTTCTCCTTCCGCTGTTTCAAGAACGGCAGTAGTCAGTTGCTGGCGAAAGTAAGTAACGTGCCCTTTAAATCAAATGTGTGGGGGGTGGGGTAATTCAAGGGCAGATAATTTGCATTACGCCATAAATTTGAATTGTTATGATCAAATTTCATGAACCTTAGATAATGGCAATTCCTTAGATATGTGATGAACTCTTTCAGTCGAACCATTTCAGCAATGCAACAACGCAATCTGATATCTGTAGCAGCATTAGCTGTCTATCAAAAGTCTTAAATCAAGCAGCAGCAAGGCTACATCAGCAAGCTTTGTCAAAACTCAGCCATAGTCTCAGGATAAGTCCTTTTGTATAAGCAGCTTCATGTACCACACTCTTCTAAATGCTGCACATAGTAATAAATTAACATGATCTTAATTATGACAAAGATGGTCGATACATCGTTTCTGCTGGGTGAGATGGGCATTTGCTGGAAGTTCATTATGCTGCCGATTTCAGGTTGTGTTGTCGTATTGGTAGAATGGTTCAACTGAACGGCATAAATCATTTATCTAACGAATTGCCATAATCTTTAGTTTATGAAACCTTATCATAACTCTTCCGTATTATAAGGTAAAGTAAGTTATCTGCGCTTGAATTACCCCACCCCTACATATTAACTGATTAAAGGTCACGTTGGACCTAGCAATCATTTAGTAGAAAGAATCAAAACAACTTACAAAATTTGTAATGAACATCAATATAAGATATATATTTTTAAGTTTATGTAAAGTAATTCATGTTTACATTAATAATTTGTGAGTAAGCAGCGTTCGAATTTTGCTATTAGAAAAAGAAACGTTAGCTGGGCCGGGTCGCGTTACCGGTCGTTACGTCGGTGGCGCGTGCAATAAACTGGATAGACATAAGTCAGTTGTTTTATATGATATGAATCACAATTACATTAAGGTTGCCTGGGATAAAATTTTATTGAAGTAAGTAAAATAATAAAGGGCGTACAGCACTTTTCCGGGAACTTTTTGATCATCCCTCGTACTTAGCATTACTTTGAAAAAAGTACCATTACTCATTACCATTACCCCATCTCTGCAATGTTATGACGCGCGCTTTTGACGACGTAAATATTAGTGTGGATGATCAAGTGGTTTTTCAGGGCATAAGAAATACTGAGAATTCCAGTACAACAATCTGCTTCTATGCCCGAATGCAATAGAAGATAGCGTAGAGAATGGGTGTTTGAGAGTACTTTAAACTGGTTTCTGACATTAGGGGTCGTTTAAGGGACGGACCATTTGTTATCAGGTTGGGTGGGATGGGTAGTGGGTAGTCTCACCAGATATTTTTTCGAGCCTCCCAGATAAGTGATAGAAAGTTAATGACAACTCCCCCTCCACACACACACACACACACACACACCACACAACCCTACATTCACATGATAATGAACATATTATTTATTTTACGTCAGACTGACCTCAATCAAACCTTCAAAAGACAATGAACATTTTGTCTTTTGAACAGGTTAATTGTTTATACAGATTAATGGTCCATTTTTTTCGGCATTTTTTTGTTGTGAATACAAGTTTATAAAGTAGAACTAATCTGAATATGTAGGAGTAATGCCCCCCCCCCCCCCCCCCCCCCAAGAATCTGAGACATTGTTTTAAAATGAAGACTGATGGAAGAATTCTGATTCCACCCACGGCCTCCCCCATATGCCTAAAGAAATATAACGCCCCACCCCTCTGCTCCACGGCTTGATGATCTCCGCCACCCCCACCCCCCCCGCTTAAGTAGATAAAAAAAAATCTCCCCCCCCCCCCGCTTGAGTAGATAAAAAAATCCCCCCGCCTTGTATCCCCCCCTCCCACCTGGTAATAAATGGCTTGTTCCTGATATAAAAATCAAACAACTTTAAAACCCAAGACAAAATCGGTAATATCATCTGAAAGTACTCATGATTACTCATTCTCTGGGCTTCATTTTTACAGAATGCATACAGAAACGACAAGTTATTGAGTAAAACGTGAAGAATTCTCTGGGTTTCCTTTTTCAAAATGAAGTAAGAAAAATGACACTAGGACACAGGTGACCCAGAATATGTAATCTGATAATTATCAATGCTTTCATAAAACCTTTGTATCACATTATTGAGAGCCATAATGCATGAAAAGTGCCTTTAAGTGTCACATCGGACACGGCCTTTTGATTAAAGCTTCCAATTACTGCTTGCTTTTTGTAAAAGCTATTGCTTGTATTGGACCGCAGTATGTGCGGCATTCGGACTCTTTATAAATTTTATTTTTCCTTCGTCTTTTTCTTTACATCCCTTTCTTACTTTGCAAGTATGTGAAAGCGCTTGATACAGAGTGATATCTCAAAGGGCATTTTAATACAAAGCAAGCATTCATATACACAATGAGAATAGGTAAACAATGAAAATACATGTATATATTGTTAATACTTTATGTGTGTTACATGTACGCTTGATAGTGATACATATATATAATGTATGGGATGCGCCGCGCGAATTTCTGGATACTAACTGCTGATACTAAGACTAACCTGCGCATGAGAGTACATCTCGCTACAGCGATAGCAGTTCGCCTAAACATTGATGAAATCTTGCAGTTATCTGATATTGCATGTGTCCTGACTAGCCTGCGCATGTGTGCAGGCTGATATGGTCATCCGCAGCTGAAGATAGTTTTCGTCCTACGGCGAGCAAATATTACAAGCATATATAGCACTTCTACAGATGGGCTAAATAAATAAAGATTGCTCCCTTAAATTAGCCTTCTAACGTATGCTATCGTCGCTAACGTTCGTTCGTTATGGTACCGTAGCTTATGTCGGAAATGCCTAATACCACTGTTACAATACCACTATGAGGATGTGCATTTTCGTCCATTAAGACGGTTAGGAAAAGACTTTCCACAGCTAATTTGCGCACTTGAATGCTGGTAATGAGGTCAGGATTGACGCGATTCCATAGAAATGCGAGCCAATAGTCGGCAAAAAGTAACACAAATTGCCAACTGGGTTACAGGACCCATCTTCTTTTCACAGATGAGTCCAGTTTTGTATGTAGATACCCAAAATGATAGGAGAAGGGTGCGACGCCTGCCAGGTTCACGTTGTGTAGACTATGAATCAAATCATGTTGTAGAATATGGCATATCTCGAGGAGGGTGGGTGATGTATGGTCCGGCATCTCGATGGGTAGCTACATGGATTTGTGCATACCAGACAGAGGCGCTCTGGCCCCGAGGTTATAAAACTTTTTTCATGCTCAACTCAGCTGAGCATGAAATTTTACCTGCGAATAAATAGCAAATTGCTGATAAGTACAGTTGTTTTCTTGCTCAGTTTAGCTGAGTATGTAATTTTCTCTGCTTATGAATATGAAAATGCCAACATTAGTTGGCATTTTCATATTTATCAGCAGAGAAAATTTCATGCTCAGCTGAGTTGAGCACGAAAAAAGTTTTATAACCTCCAGGCCTGATTTGTGTTAGACCTAGGAATGACAAGTGTTATCCAATTACGAGGACGTTTGCTGAGGTTTTTGGCGATGACATCATCGAATCACAGGACAAATGTGGTTGGCCAGTACCTAGCGACAGAAACAAACGTCCGCATTGACATGGTAATTCAATCACAAGTTTTAAATCCGATTGAACATGCTTTGGACATGTTACACCGCCATTCCTGATCACGAGAGGCTCCCTGAAACTCAAGGAGAGCTCATTTAGGCCTTTCATAAAAAATGGCAAACAAGTCCCCAAATGGGCTTCTGAGGATTTACCAGAAGCATACCGAGTGGCTGTCATGCATTTATCCAGGTCCTTAGAGGTCACACTGAGAACTGAAAATGATTTTGCATGGATAATGCCAAAAACAATGGACATTCAGAATTGTGTTTATGCCAGTTTTCACTTTGATTTTAGAGTTATGCCTGTTTATTCATTTCTGCTGGGGTGTCACGTGATCAGATTCCAATATGTGTCATGCAATCTTGTGCAGCATTGTTATACGCATTGAGCAGAAAAACTGATTTTTTGAAAATTATTTTTTTCGATATAAAAATTTCAGTCTAAATTTGATCCTTATTTTTTGTCAAGTATAGTCCTACACTGTTTGTTAAGTCAGCCATGTCTCAAAATTTAAAGTCGTTACAGTTTGTACGTTTTTAGGAGGACTGATCTATGTCCACAATGTCTTAAGCATGACGTGAGTCTAACTGGAGTGTAGTTGGAGTCTCCTCCACGAAGTCGAGGTGGAGTGGAAAACATGAATACCAAATCTATACTTGAACTTCACTCACTCGAGGGCATATGTTGCTATGTTAGTAAGTGTATACTTAAAGCTAACGACACACGTATGAAGTGACTGTTATAGACCAGGGTGATTAATTTTTACCATGTTAAACTGTACAGTTATTTTTCTTGGTTTTCTTAAGCACGTCGCACTGACGTCAGTGCGACGTCATGTGCCTGCTGGGCTTGAGGAGTTACAAACACAACCTCAGGATGGCAACTTACATGAAGTACATTTGGATTGGCGCCAACACATGGAGTACCGTCTACAATCGTGTGGATCGTGGCACCACCTCCTCCGCAACACTGGAAAGTATTTTGTTGCCAACAGTTATCAGCCGGAACCGCTTGCTGTAAAAGAAAAAGAAACTGAAAATATGAACAAACATAAAAATGAACGTAAAAAAAAATAAAATAATGTCGTTTGGAAACGATGACTTTCTCTTTTCGTAACAGCTCTTTTTTCGTTTCATAACATCCTTGAAAACAGAGTAAACCAGGTGTGTGTGAAGTGCGATAAAGTCTTCATCATTCGCACCAATAAAGATTTCTAAGGTATTTGGACGGATAGGCTGACGAAAAAGTTCAAGGGAGCAGTCTGATCAGGGCCTATACTGTTTGCCGTTCCATTTGCATCCTTTGGACGCATTACTGCATTTTTAAAAAATCACAATGTTCCATTATTAGGAAGACCACAGTAATATTTTCGGTGTCCCAATTTTTAATCACACTGTTCCATTATTAGCAAGATCACAGTAATATTTTAGGTGTCCCAATTTTTAATCACCCTGTTCTATTATTAGGAGGATCACAGTAATATTTTAGGTGTCATCCTGTTCTATTATTATGAGCATCACAGTAATACTTTAGGTGTCCCAATTTTTAATCACCCTGTTCTATTATTAGGAGGATCACAGTAATATTTTAGGTTTCCCAATTGTAAACACACTGTTCCATTTTTAGGAGGATCACAGTAATACTTTAGGTGTCCCAATTTTTAATCACACTGTTCCATTATGAGGAGGATCACAGTAATATTTTAGGTGTCCCATTTTTTAATCACACTGTTCCATTATTAGGAGGATTACAGTAATACTTTAGGTGTACCAATTTTTAATCACCCTGTTCTATTATTAGGAGGATCACAGTAATAGTTTAGGTGTCCCAATTTTAAACACACTGTTCCATTATTAGGAGGATCACGGTAATACTTTAGGTATCCAAATTTTTAATCACCCTGTTCTATTATTAGGAGGATCACAGTAATATTTTAAGTGATGCATGGTTGGGTATAGCTACGGCTTACTTGAGCCGCGACAAGATAAAACCAACTCGAAACATGATAACTAATACGGCCCCGCCTCCAAGGGACTGTTGATTAAGTTGTATGTCCCAAAGCAAAAAGTAACAGCTTTGTATTATCATGTTGTTCATTCATGTTTAATATGTTGTTTTGAAATAACCTCTGGTAGAGTGATTAAGAAATGGGCAAAATTCAAAATCCTGACTGATTCAAACAAGGCTTACAATTCTATGAAGTAGGAAGCTTGAGTTACCGTTCTTTCACTCTGCACACCTTCAGATCTACAGAAACTATTTGTATAGGGACAATTACAAAGGGGCATAATTCTGTAAAAACTGTAGATGGAGTTATGTTTCGTATTTTCAGCACATCATCTGGTGATGCATTATATTTGTACAACGTTTCATGAAAATACTTTTGACGATTTTAAAGATATAGAATATCTAGGATTTCTATACTGAAAATCACTAAGGGGCATAATCATGTGAAAAAAAGTTGAAGAAGTTAAAGTTCTCATTCTCTGCAGACCTTCTGATGATGCTTTATATTTGTACCAAGTTTTGTGAAAATATCTTCAACAGTTTTGAACTTATAGAGCGGACACAATTTCTATACAGAAAAGTTTGAAGGGGCATAACTCTGTAATAAATGCAGTTCGAGTTACAGTCTATTCTCTGCACATCATCTGATGATGTTTTATATTTGTACAAAGTTTCATGAAAATATCTTTGAGGCTTTTAAAGTTATAGAGCGGACATGATTTCCATACAAAAAACTTCAAAGGGGCATAAGTCCATAAAAATGCAGATGGAGTTACGGTTCTTGTTCTCTGCACATCATCTGATGATGTTTTATTTTTGTACCAAGTATCATAACAATATCTTGAAGGGTGTCTGTCAAAGTTCTGGAGCAGACACGATTTCCAAATTTACAAAAATATCAAGGGGTATAATTCTGTAAAAATGTAGGTGGAGTTTTAGATCTTCTTTTCTGAACATTGTCTGATGATGCTTTATATTTGAACTAAGTGTCGTGAAAATCTCTCAAATGGTTTCAGAGTTACGGATCGGACACGAAATGCTGACGGACGGCCATATTGAACAATTCAAAGGAATATGATTCGATTAAAAATGTAAGTGGACTTACGGTTCTTGCTCTCTGCACATTATCTGACGATGCTTTATATTTGTACAAAGTTTCATAAAAATATATAGAAAGGTGTCAGAGTTATGGAGCGGGCACGGTTTCAATACTAAGATACCCATGGGCATAATGTTGTAAAAATGTAGGTGGAGTTATGGTTCTTGTTCTATGCACATTGTCTGATAATGCTTTATAGTTGTACCAAGTTTCGTGAAAATATCTCAAACGGTTTAGATTTATGGACCAGACACGAAATGCTGACGGATGGACAGACGGACCGACAAGATGGTTAATATAGGGCCTCCGCAGACTTCGTCTGGCGGGGCCCTAACAAAGACGTATTTGCGCCCAGGAATAGGTCAGAGCAGCCTGAGCATCCGCCTAGTCTGATCAATGTCCTCGCTGTCCACATGGAGCTAGCTTCGAACCTTAGCTACCCTTTAAGCGCAAAGTAAAGACTGATCAGACTGTGCGGATGCCCAGGATGATCTGAGACTTCATTTGACGCATGTGCCACTTGCTGGTTTTGTCTTGTCGCGGTTCGCTTATGCTGATGACTCCGTACTTACCACTCCACACGCTGTGGCGCCCGTGTTTGGAGAATCAGCACGTTGACATTGTTCATCCAGGGAAGCGAAGTTCAGTCTGCCTCTCGGCCCTTGACAAAAGCTTGTTACAAAGTCAGCAGTTTTGGGGGCGAGACAGTTTCCATAACTACAGTACAATAAATAACGTACAACATAAACAATAAGCCTTTCCACAGATACTCAGCTAAGGAAACAATCAGGGGCCGTATTCATAAAGCCACTTAAGTGGTTGCTATGCTGTTACTAAGGCTAAATATCTATAAAGGAGATTCCCTACAACTATGAAATTTGCTCTGGAGGAACAGTCTTTGTAAGACTGTTCCTCCAGAGCAAATTTCATAGTTGTAGCGAATCTCCTTCAAAGAAATTTAGCCTTAGCAACAGCATAGCAACCACTTAAGTCGTTTTATGAATACGGCCCCTGTTCGGTGCGATGAATATATCCTAAGAGCGCCAGGGAAGCAATGTTTTGATTGCTTCTATTTCTCCTCAGAAGAATATCTCAGCCGCGACATTACAAAATCATCAAAGTGGCATGTGCGCTACGCGAGGACTCAAATTAGCCTACGCATCAGCCCAGTTTGATCAAAGTCTTTGCTGTGCACTTAAAGGGTAGCTAAGGGTTTAAGCTACCTCCATGGCGACAATAAGAACTCTGATCAGACTGGGCGATGCCCATGCTGATCTGAGTCTTCGCTGGGTGCACATGCCACTCTGTTGGCTTGTCATGTCGCGGTTCATCTAGTTCTGCATTGCCTTAAACAAGACAAAATACAACCAAGGATTTAAAGAAAAATATTTAAAACGAGTTCCGATCTTACACATGATTAATGTTAGAAGACCATTTAAGTCAATTCATGGCACGGAGTAAACAAAAATACACATCATAAAAACAACAGCTTAATGTTGAAATCTTAAATTCCAGGCCGAATAAGCAGGAATGGAAGTGCACATTTAACGTTTAAGTGTGCGTTTTCCAGGAAAGGAAGTGCACGTTTGACGTTGAAGTGTGTGTTTACCAGGAATGGAAGTGCGTGTTTAACATTTAATTGTGAGTTCATCAAGAATGGAAGTGCAAGTTTAACGTTTAGGAGCGCGTTTACCCGGAAATGAATTTAGCGTTTAAGATATAATTGTGCGTTTACCAGGTACGGAAGTGCGCATTACCAGGTATGGAAGTGCATGTTTAACATTAGAGTGCACGTTTACCAGGAATAGAAGTGTGCATTGACAAGGCATGGAAGTGCGCGTTTACTAAGTATGGCAGTGCACGTTTTACTTTTAAGTGTGCGTTTGCATGGTATGGAAGTGCGCATTTACAAGTCATGAATGTGCACGTGTGCGAATTTAACATTCAAGGGTGCCTTATTCAGGTATGAAAATTCGTGTTTACCAGGGCCCAGTTGTTCAAAACTATTGACGTCGTTAGTTAACGTGACGTTAAAATTTCAAATGTTAATATCTCAAATATGCCAATATTTTTTGTTGAAAAAATGTGAGAAGCTTTTGCAGTGCAAAAGCTTCTCACATATTTTCAACAAAAAATATCAGTATATCTGGCTATAAAGTTGCAAGACACTTAACGAATTGACCTCTTAACGAGCTCGTTAGGGTAACGATGCTTTGAACAACTGGGCCCAGGTATGGTAGTGCGAGTTTAACATTCAAGTGTGCGTTTACCAGGCATGGAAGTGCACTATTAAGTGCGGATTTAAAAGGAATGGATAAGCGCGTTTACCAGAAATCGAAGTGCACGTTAAACGTTTAAGTGCGCATTTGCCAGGAAGGGTAATGCACGTATACCAGTAATGGAGGTGCACGTTTAACGTTTGCGTACACGTTTACCAGAAATCGAAGTGCACGTGTAACGTTTTAACGTTTAAGTGCGCGTTTGCCAGGAGTGGAAGTGCACGTTTACCAGTAATGGAAATGCACTTTTACCAGGAATGGAAGAGCGCGTTTACCAGACTTATAAATGAAACATGATTTTTTTTTATCAATAAATTGAAATTTTTTCAAGTGCATTGTACTTCTTCTCAAACAATTTAATGATAAGCGCCTTTTTTATTATTAATATCATTATTAGCATAATAATAATTATTGTTATTATAACTATTGTATTTTTTGTTGTTGTCGTTCTTCTTAATATTATTACGGATTATATTGGTGATGCACAGCATGATGACTTACGTGTTGAGATGGGCAACAAACTGATTATTGCTACACGGTGAAAATGTGTAGTAATGGGAGGCTGTCGCCGCTGTAACCCCACTTACAGACGGCCCTAGAAGATAGGCATTACTGTTACAGTTGTTGTTAGTCCCATCATGATCGGCTCCAAGTCTGAAATTAGATGGACACAAAACCGTAAATTGTTGCGAAAAAATGTCAGGGTAATAAAATATCGAAAGCTTGCGTTGCTATATATTTAAGTCCGTACTTTGCTTTTTGTCCGTGGATTTTTTTTCACTTCGTTGGCAAAATACAATTTGCGTATCTTTCTACAGTTACTGTTAACACTTTCAGGGGAAGCAACTCTACCATTCATACTTTTGTCTGCCTTCCCAATGAAGGTTTGGTCTGCAAGAAAATAATTTGCTCCACAAGGACAGTCAACTTTACTTGGACTGATAAAAAGTCCCTTATGAGTATTTTTTTATTTTGAGAGAAGACCCCATTTGGAAGGACCACTCACCGGGTAGACAGCGTTGAACACTGAATCAACGTTGATTCAACGTCAGAAAGCCGGGTTCTTTAATTTGAACTTGTCCAAGGTCTGATGTAATTAAGTATAAGTTTCTATGTAAGCAAATCCGTTGACAAATGTAGTGTCTATGTTGCGGACGGTGCTCGGACATTTCGGCCACGGACATTTCGGCCTAGGACGTTTCGGCCTAGGACAGTTCGGCCACGGACATTTCGGCCTTAGAAATTATCAAGGGTGGACATTTCGGCCTTTATCCAAAAATTACTTTTTACAATGAAATTAAGTACTCATATGAGTAACTTAAAGCCAGTCTTAATGAAGTCCAATGATTTTTTGTTGTTCTCTTGATGTTTTATGGACATTCAGCATCTTTTAGGTCATTTTGAGCATTTCGAGGCAAAAAACACTGTGAACAACTATTTCAGCTACTTGAACTAGGGCCTTATATGATATTTGGTTAGGTGTTTTGTTAGGTTATTGCCCTTAAATACTTTAAAAGTCATTTTGAGCATAATTTGCACATATGCCATCCCCAGTATGGCCTTTATCATTGATGTGATGCCTATCATAACTTTATATGCAAACATATGGCTGATGAATCTGTGGTCCACCCATTTTTGACTTTAAGAGATATGATTGGAGTTATTATAAACCCAATCACACATTTTTTGTGCCATGCGTGCAGAAAACCATCTATGTAACTTTAAATGGTTTACAGTAGCATATTTTCATTTCCCCATTTTTTCAGATTTGGCCGAAACGTCCATGGCCGAAATGTCCGTGGCCGAACTGTCCGTGGCCGAACTGTCCTAGGCCGAAATGTCCGTGGCCGAAACGTCCATGGCCGATGTGTCCTACATTCGTTGCGGACACACTTTCGGCAATATAAGCAATGGGCCATAAACCTGTAGTAATTGTCAAATTATGCTATATTTCATTTTTATCCGGGATCTCATTAATTATAAAGGTTTTGTAAAGTACTCGAAAAATACAGCTTCAACACACTTTGCACACAATGGCGTTTATTCAATATTGATTCAATGTTGATTGCCTGTTGGGATGCATGCAGACGATGTAACATGGAAATTTCAAAGTTGTCACGGCGAATTAACTGACTTACGCATGTCCGATCTCGTGGGCGCCAATATTCGCTACGTTGTAGTCCAAATCTCGTTGAATAGACACACGGTGAAACTCAGCGATAGAACGACAGACTGTACTGAGGTACGCTACCCCTGTAATTCATATGAAAACAAGATTACCATTTTTTTTTCTTTCAAAAAATCCCAAAGATCTAGATCCGTCTTTAAGACGGATCTAGACCTTTGGGATTGTTTTGGAAGAGAAAACCTCATTTTATAACTGAATTACATAAGACTGATTTACATATCTGCGGTAACTTAGGAAGGATTTGGGATAATCGTGGTCGGGTAATGGTGCTGGGTAATTTTCAGTGCCGGGGCGTCCTATTGTGGCTTATAGTAGGGCAAGGGCCCACTGTGCTTACAGTAGGTGCGGGTTGGGGCTGTTTGGCTGTTTTTTCTCTGGTCTATCGTATTTCTTTGCTTTCTCCCTCTGTCTAGAAGTCGGCCGTTATAGACTGAAATACTGTCTCAAAGGGCTGTAAGTCCAAAATAACCAACCAACCTACTGGAAGGATAAACTCCCGTTTTATAACCCAATAAATACTCTTAACTGGTAGTGAAGACAGTAAACAAGTACACGGTACGTATGTTATGGAATAGGGTAAAGCTTCATTCACAGGAAAAGTTTCTCTGACATAGTGGGTTTGGTAAAGAAAACTATAGAAAACTATGCTCGTGTGAATGAAAACATGTGCCACAATTTCACTGCCAAATTTAAGCTTCATTCACACGGGCAAAGCCTCTGTGACAAAGAAGGTTTGCCATAGAAAAATTTGCTAGTGTACATAAAAAATGCCATACTTTCACCGCCAGATTTATATGGTAAAGTTTATATGACAAACAAAATTTATCCGTGTGACCAGAAAATTTGCCATGGACTATTCAACAACTAGAAATTGTGTTTGTGAAACACTATGCCCCAAACCATATGCTTGCCTCTAAAGGTGTCAAACTTTAGAATGTCTAAGTCTGAAAAAGAGCTACCTTATCCTTACTAAAATATTAAACATACCAAGTTTAAACCAAAAATCAGCTTCCTAGATCAAGCGGTTCAAAATGTGGAAAAATGCCAAATTCAAACAAGGGACATAACTCCATCAATATTTTACAGAATTGTCCCAAAAGTTAATCAGTATCTACTCCTCATACCCAATCAGTATATCAAATATCAAGGCCATTGCTCAAATACTTTTTGAGATATCTTACTAACAAGACAGTCAACCCATTTTTCTAAAAGGGGCATAACTAAAAAAAAGGGGCATAACTGGCAAAAGAACAAAAATATGTGTCAGCTATTTTTCCATTAGGAATCTATATGAAATTTCAAAACCCTATGCTCAGTGGTTATTGAACTCAGCAGTTGGGTAAGTACTGAACATCAGGGTAAGTAACTCCTTAATTAATGAATGCAGAGTCACCTGACCTGTACTTAAGTTTTTAACACATCAAGAACTACTACTTTACCAAAAATCAGCTTCCTAGCACAAGCGGCTCAAAAGTTTGAAAAATGGCAAATTCAAACAAGGTCCATAACTTCATCAATATTTTATGGAATTGTCCCAAAAGTTAATCAGGTAATAAACTCCTCATACCAAATCAGTATATCAAATATCAAAGCCATAGCTCAAATAAATGCTTTTTGAGATATCTTGCTAACAAGACAGTCATCCCATTTTTCTAAAAGGGACATAACTCAAAAAAGGGAAATAACTGGGAAAAGAATAAAATACGTGTCAGCTAATTTTCCGTAAGGAAACCATATATGAAATTTCAGAACCCTATCCCCAGCGTCTCTTGAACACTGCAGTAGCATAAGTACTAAACATCAGGGGAAGTAACTTCGTAATTTAATGAATAACCTGTACTTAAGTATCTAAAATCTTAAAAAGTTCCTTCAAGAGCAGAGAATATCATGAGCTTCAAGAGCAGAAGACATCATGAACTACTATAATACCATAAATCAGCTTCCTAGCACATGCGGTTCAAAAGTTGGTAAAATGCCAAATTCAAACAAGGGTCATAATTCCATCAATATTTTACGGAACTGTCCAAAAAGTTAATTAGGTAATCTACTCCTCTTACGCAATTAGTATACCAAATATCAAAGCCATAGCTTAAATACTTTTTGGGATATTTTGCTAACAAGATAGTCATATCATTTTTCTGAAAGAGGCAAAACTCGAGAAAAAAATACTTGTCAGCTAATTTTCCGTGAGGAATTCATATATGCAAAACCCTATGCCCAGTGGTTCTTGAACTCAGTAGTTGCATATGTACGGAGCATCAGCCGAAAAATGCCAAATTCAAACAAGGGCAATAACTCCATCAAAATTTTATGGATTGGCTCAAAGGTTGATCAGGTAATCTACTCCTCATACCCAATCAGTATACTAAATCTCAAAGCCATAGCTCAAATGGTTTTTTAGATATCTTGCTTGCAAGATAGTCATATCATTTTTCTAAAAGAGGCATAACTCTAAAAAGGGGAATAACTGGGTATAGAAAAAAAATAAGTTTCAGCTAATTTCCCATGACGAATCCATATATGAAATTTTATTACCCTAGCTAGCAGGGTTCCAAAGTTACAGCAAGCATGAAAAGTGTGACGCACGCACGGACGGACGGACAAGCAAAAAGCAATATGCCCCACCAACTTTTTCAAAGTTGGGGGCATAATGAAACACAGATGAACACAGAAAACTTTGCTCGTGATCAAATACGTTTGAATTTGAACAAAGTGTATTAAAAAAGAAAATGTGGCAGTGTTGGCCGTGTTGGCCATTCACGCGGACAAAGTAACTTTGACGAATAATGTTTAATCGGGTGAACACAGCTACAAATATTTCCTTGCCAAAGTTTATTTGACAAAGATTTTATGCCACGTTTTTCTTTAATAAATAATTTGCTCCGTGTGAACGCGAATATTTGGTAAACTTTCTTTATGACAGTTTCTGAAAGAAACTTTGGTCGTGTGAACGAAGCTTTAAACAGACACTGTTTCAATGCTGTGACAACACTTTGACTCTTGTTGAGGAATACTGCAAAACTGTCTGCGGTATCAAAATTTCGCGGTTTAATGAAAATGACATATTGGCGGCTTTTAATTGTGGCATTCAAAGAAAAGTCGATGTTAATTTGTAACAAATTTTCTTACTTTTCTAGTTAACTATACATGGTGACAGTTTAGAATCGCCTTATCGAGGCGATTCTAACGTATAGTGTCAATGAACGGTATAGAAAATATCTGAAACACTCACCAGCTTCTCTTTTTGTCTGAGCCTCTGTTTAGCTGTGTGCATGTAAGTGTATTGAAAAGATAATAATATTGGCGGACTTACATTTTCGCGCTTTTTGCCTTAATCGCCAATATCGCCAAAATTCAGTAACCGCCAAATATAAAAGTGCTTTACAGTATTGAATGCACATAAATGTGTGGACTCCGAGAATTATATTCACAACAATCAGAAGAACCAGGGGTGCAGTGGTTTCAGAGAAGGGGTCATTTAAACGGACTTAGACGCTAGAGTCAACACAAATGTGAGCAGACGCACGGACGGATATCCCCACGCACAAAAACACAACTTTATGAGCTATTTTAAATATATCCCCTTGACAAACATAATACAATAAAATATAACGTTTTTTTCACATCATAAGTGAGACATTCGCAATACCAAAATTATATTGAAGAACACACACACACAAGAACATGCACACCTCATGAACGCAAGTATATAGATGTAAACCGTCAACATTATACACGGATAGGGTAACTCGCCCTTAAGTCGAATTTGCCCTTAAGTCGAACAAATTAAACTGATAATATTAACATTTCAACTTGGTGGGTCATTACCTGTTAAGATACTAGACGTTATCTTATTCTATGAACAATATGCATAAAAGACTCCCAAATATAAAACATGCATCATTATACTATCAGCTGTCGTGGCAACGCATCCCTCTTGAGCTGTTTCTAAATATCATAATTTTGATTTTTATAAATTTTGTAAAATACTTAATATTATGTAGCAAAAAGGGTCTTAGTTTACGAAATTTAACATTTTGTTAAACTATTCCATGGCTTTTAAATGCTCGAAAAGATAACTATTTATTGGTCAAAATAAGTAATTTACAATTAA
Source organism: Ctena decussata (assembly GCA_963989385.1). Lineage (NCBI taxonomy): Eukaryota > Metazoa > Mollusca > Bivalvia > Lucinida > Lucinidae > Ctena > Ctena decussata. Next base: position 66,354,525 of record OZ022504.1, read on the forward strand.
CACAAACCTATGCTTCGTCACTGAGTCGAACACCGATTCGCCCTGAAGTCGAACACGGGCATATAGTTTCAGAGACGGCAAACTCACTGTATCACTAGCAAATATATTCAGTCACAGACAAGTGCACAAACACATCTTTATCTTTTGTGTTATGCACGCAATAAGGGTCTACGCTTATCACAAATGAAATAGCACACATGGTAACTGAGCCTCTTTAACGAATTTTTTTCTACATGATCCAGGAGTCACGGTGGATTTATCTGCATTTACGTGCATTGCTGTGTGACTCATTGTCTCATAAAAAGTGCTTTAATTTGACATCAAACAAAAATGATCTAAAAATATGTAATTTAAAAATGCGGATTTTCTGGATATCATAGACCTTACATGAGGTTGTCCTATAATGGCTGGATCAGTATATCTGTTCGAGTCAGGGGCAAGTCTGTTCGACTTAAGGGCTAATTTGGGTAGGTGGATAAAAACCCTTATTATTCCCTTAATTCACGAAGTATTCTAAACGGTTGCATCAGTTTGGTGCTTGGAAAGCTGCGTTAGCTGTTGCATGACCCAAACACGATGTGGGTCAATAGCCAGGGTCTGTAAGCGCAAGACAATACAAAAGGTGATCGACTCAAGGGCGAACTATGGCCAAGCACCCGGCGGAATTCGGCCACACTCGGTTTTCGACGATGTGAGCAGTTCCGAGATTAGCCCAGGAGTTGCTAGGGCATAATGCTATTAAAATGTAAACCATCTAAAATCAAACTCGTCAGTAGGTGCATTCGACCAATACAAATAGAGTAATAAACTAAGGCCCCGCCCACTTGTGCAATGGCTCCTTTTCGCAATGAACAAAATATGTTTAGGAGTAGGTCACGTAAACTCAATGCACTGCATTTTTTCGGAGGAGCAAGAAAATTATAAACCCATCTGCTAAAATCAGAAACACTGTGCAATAACATAACCACATTCTGTAACTGTTCCTTTTCATTTCATGATGAATATTACAATACCGATTTTCTATCGTCGAAAACTGGGAGGTGTGGTTACCAAAAATTGACAGGTCATGTGATCAACTATGGCCTCCTCTGTCAACTCGCCATAAGTGTCTATGGAAAAGATTGCTCTGGTGTTGAAAAAGAAAAGACTGTTTGGTCATTTAGAATGATAAGTTGGGTTCTGGATATTCTGTGTACTTTGAAATCACAACGGACACAATTTGATCGTCGAAAACCGGCAGTGGCGGCATACCCTATGAGTGATACAGCATTTTTAAATTTACCTTAAAAATTCTAAAATTGGGACACTGAAAAATAATCACCTTAATCGTTCTAAATTAGAACAGTTTGGTTTTACAGTGCAGTAATGTGTCTAAAATGCAGATGAAATGGGAAACAGCGTAACACCCTGATCAGACTCATTCTGCACTTTTTGCTTAGACCTATTTGTCCCAATAGTTGAGCCGCGACACGACAAAACCAACAATGTGGTTGTGCGCCCAGCGCAGACTCAGATCAGCCTGGGCATCCGCCCAGTCTGATCAGAGTCTTCGCTGTCCGCATGGAGGTAGCTTAGACCCTTAGCTACCCTTTAAGCGCTTAGCAAAGAGTCTGGTTAGAAAGGGCGGATGCCCAGGCTGATCTGAGTCTGCGCAGGGCGCACAACCACATTGTTGGTTTTGTCGTGTCGCGGCTCATGAAGTTGGTGATAAAATCTTGCAAGTGCTCTGACAGTAGGGCTACCGTAATTAGAAAGGTTTGCCTACTCGTCATCCCCAAGAAATAAATAAAGATTTGACAATACCCTCTTTCTTACACAATCATATAAATCATTTTATATGAGCGTATCAATCAAATTTTAAACCTGTCAGCAGGACATGTTTTTGTCCTTCACTTAATATTTTTCATGAGTTTTTATATAGCAACAAAACCTAAAACATTGCGGAATTATATCTAACTGTTTCTACAACCAACATATGATAGCTTATTATCTTCGTGTTACTTACCTTTTGGGTACATTTGCATTCTACATTCAAATGATAATTTTCTAAAACAATCTTGAAATTTTCATATTTATGTCGAAACATGTGCATAGGCTTTCCCGAAAATAATATTCTCTAAGAATATAAACAACTTTCTATTGATACTGTCAAATGCCCTTTACCATACCGAGCTTACCTACAGTATTTGTGCTGTCAAACACCAACCTACAGAAAAATAAAGAAAATGAAAATGGGCGATCAGAAGATATATAGTAAATTTCACTTTGCAAGCACAGCAGGCCCCGGCTCCACTACTATTCAATTATAACAGTCCATACCCGCACCTGCTACATGCCCTAGAGCAGGGGCCTGCTGTGCTTGCAGCAGGTCCGGGTAGGGACTGCTTGGACGTGTTTTTCGACTATTATTGCTCTTGTGTTCTCTCCTCTCTAAGTGACGGCCCGATGTAGACTGGATTGATTGATTGATTTGGGTTTAACGGCCCTTTGAGACAGTATTTCAGTCTATATCGGGCCGTTTCCCAGAGAGGGAGAAAGAGGACAAATGATAGACGAGAGAAAGAAAAGTCCAAACAACCCCCACCCGCACCTACTGCAAGCACAGTAGGCCCTTGCCCTACAATGTTCCAAATTAGTAGGACGCCCCGGCACTGGAAGTTACACACAGCACCATCGCACCACCCGACCATCCCCATGTAGTCTGGAATACTGACTCAAAGGGTCATTAATCCCTAAACAACCAACAAAACAACCTTCGAATTACAGTGGTGTGTTTATCAAAGTTTCATAAGGGCCATTATTTTTGGTTCCTTGCGCTCTTAAATTTGATTTGAAGGGGTGTGTTTAATGCATTTTGTTACGTAAGGACTGAACATAGCGGCGTCATTCTCGCGTTCGGAAACTTTTGAGTCCATGCTAGCGGTAAGTGCATTTTTGTATATTTGCAATTACAGCAATGTTGCTGCATTATGTAGTTTTGATTTGCAAATTTTTCATTTGGCCACCGTATTTTTTTACGTTATTTTTTTGTTCATTTGTTTGTATGCTTTACCTGTATGTATGTGTGAGTGTGTTTTACATGTAACTCTGTAGAAGGCGTAAAGCCGATAGCGTTAAGTTACAATTAACGAAGTTACACCGTTTAATGATTAAGTATCTCTTTATCAGGTCTAGGATAGCCATAAATTTACAGACAGTCTTTTAATTCACAGATTGTCTTTAAATTTATAAATATTTACATGTAGTCTGTAAATTTACAGATTTGCCTAAATCAGTTCATGAAAATAAATCGTATGAAAAATCCGCAATCTCTCGCTCATCTGTCTGTTTTCATCATATTATGGTTGACATTTTGCAGAAGATTGCATACATTTTCTTTCGCGCTTTCTTCTTTTATCATAAGAAAACTGAAATTTAATCTAAACCAGACACAGTACTTTCCCTTTGACCGCAAAATCAGTCTAAGGGAACAAATGCGAGCGGTTTCGGGGCGTTTCGTACCAAAGGCAATTCGTCCAATGGGAAGTGATACCCAATGTGCCGTAGACACATTTCTATGTGTGAGGTCAAAATGGCGATGCTTTACACGACTGGCAGTCTTGATTTAGCAGTAGAATAATAATTTGCACTATCTAAATCATTTTTAACGGACCCTGTTTGGACAGAACAGCATAGAATGCTATGTTTAAAGAAACACCTAAATTTTGAAGATGTGTTGTTAGCTGGAGCAACATGATCATTGTCTGCATTCAGGCTTTTCATGTTATTTCACTCAAATTACATTCAACATTACAGATATCGAAATGCGGTTTTAATGTTAAGCACCGTTTTCCTCAATGCATGTGCCCAAATCTGTAAATTTAAAGAGAAAAATGTCTGTAAATTTAAAGACAGTCTGTAAATTTAAAGACTGTCTGTAAATTTATGGCTATCCTAGACCTGTTTATATCCACGTTAAATCATTTGTGTATCCTTTTCGGATCCGGTGTTACGCTAGAGACATTTTTAGGTGTTTACCCCATATATATTTGCAACAACAACCTTGCAAGAAGAATTAAAACTATTGTCAGTGATGACGGAAGAATGCTGAAAAGGATGGAAGATCTTAAAACATTTCTCAAACGACGAAATTATTCATTGCTCCTTATAGAGGATGGAATAAAGAAAGCTCTTGAACAATCACAAAACGATCTAAGGACTTACCGATTAAGATTAAACGAGAAAGTCATCTCTTTTGTTTCGACTTATAATCCAAATAATCCAGAAATGTTTCGAATCCTTAAGGAAAATCAGCATATTCTTGAGAAAAGTAAAACCATGAAAAAAATTATGAGCACAAAGAATTTTTTAAAAAGCAAACGGCAAATGCCATATCTAAAAGGAATTTTATGTAAAGCCAGATTCAGTAAACAACAAACTTTTACAGTAACGAAATGTAAAAGGGGAAACTGTGGACTTTACCGCTATCAAAATTCATGTAATTAGGTACTGCGAAAAAAATTACGAACGGTCAGGCAAAAATTTGTTTTGGTCAATAAATTTCTACTGAGGTTCTTGATAAACTAAAGTCTAGAGGATATCGCGCGTCTAGTGTGTCTACATACGATTTTTCTACGCTCTATACAACTTTGCCCCATAATTTAATAAAAAAGAAACTAATAAATTTAATTGAGACTACTTTTCAGAGAGAGGGTGCTCTTTATCTTGCTAGTAATGATAAACATGCTTTTTTTTTACCTCCGATGACCAAAAAAGGTTTAAAATGTGGTCTTGCCAAAATGTTTGTGATGCTTTAGTATATCATCTAGATAATATTTCCATCCGACTTGGTACTAAGTTACACAGACAAATTGTAGGAATTCCGATGGGTACTAACTGCGCTCCTCTTGTAGCAGATTTGTTTTTATTTTGCTATGAAAGAGACTTTATGATGTCTCTTTCTGATGATACTCAAGCTCATGTCATTGAAGCATTCAACTCAACGTCTAGATACTTTGACGACCTTTTAAATATTGACAATCCTTATTTTGAAGGAATGGTTAGTCAAATTTAGCCTGCTGAACTGCAATTTAATAAAGCAAATACTTCTGATACCGAGACCCCATTTTTGGATTTACATTTATCAATTTTAGACGGATTTGTTTCATCTAAAATTTATGACAAACGCGATGATTTTGATTCACGTTAAATCATTCAGTCTGATTCAGTCAGTTCCTGAAGTGTAGTTACTCTTTAAATTTGCAGGCATTTGCTCGAGGTGGCCAGTTTGAATTTAAAAATGGCAAGACTTTCACTATTAACCATAATATGTCATGTGATGTAAAAAACGTAGTGTATGTGATCAAATGCCAAGGATGTGATCAAGACTATATCGGAGAAACGGGAAAAAGACAAAGAGTAACCATTCATAACCAACGATATCCAAGGACTCGGAAAATCCCACTAAGCGAACATTTAGACAACTGCTCCAGTGGAACACTGAAGTACAAACTAAATGCAGACGAAGGATGTTCTTCAAAGAAGACAGACAGAAACATATTTCATGAAACTTTTTAACCCTCAACTAAACAGACAGACATAAGAGTACACCATCACAGTGCGAACGCAACGTTATAATAATTACGTTAAGTAACATATTGTAACCGGGCAATGTCAAAACGCCTGAAGATTGAAAATGAAAGCGCTCGCGTTCTAAGTTGCACTACAAAATTTTATTCATATTATAGTGAAAGACTAAATTACATTTTGATCGTACGGACATGTGTTTTGTATATAAGATGCGACGCATTGAGTAGAACTCATATACGACGTGTACTGCATTAGCCGCTACCTATATCAGTGCTACTCGAACAATATTTTTTGGGTTGTGCAGTGCTAGGCGGAGTTCGAATCCCGTACGGGGACTAAAAATATTTTTCAGCATTTACCGACATAGTTGATTTATTATGTCTCTCTATATCAATCTCCATTATAAATCTGTATCAGTTTCGATCCTATGTAGCTCGAAAGTACTGTTGTGTGAATTTCTATTTCTCTATTGCCCTCGTGAAGTGACCTGGCAGGGCGGGGACATCGATATGGTTCAATGCATTATGAAATAGGTAAAGCAACATGTTCGTAATCAATCGGAAAGATATTCGTAAGTATTCGTTAATCATCGCGTATCATGCATGAATATTATAGCTGTTAATTTTTCTCACAAATGTGTAAAGACTCATTGGTGTAGTGGGCCTCTGGTAGACGAGCTAACATTTTTTTGTATCGTATATGGGTCCAAGGTTCGAATATACCTAAAATTATAAAGTTTTTTATTCTTTCTTTTTACCTTTTCAAGTAACAAGTGATTATTTTGCCTGACAGAAATTTCCGTTTGTTTTGATTATTTCTTATACTTTATGCTCATAATAAAAAGAAAAATCTTCAGAGGTTTTGTTTGTCTGATTATCCCCAGAAATATGCACTAGGGCATTTAGTAGATTATGGCATTTTATGCGCGAGAAAAGTGATATGCATGCACGAGCAAACGATGAGTGAATAACTATTACTGATTTGGTAATCACTTCTCTGTTTCAGAGAGTCTACCAAAGCAGACGTGTCGAACTCTAATCCTTTGAATTATCTCGAGCGAAAGAAATTACTGGAAATGTCTTTTCTCCTAATATGAAATTATTCAAACAATTAAATATGTTAAGAAAATAAATTTCGAAAATAAAAAAATGAGAGAAAAAAAAAAAGTTTATTCTCATCCTAGATTTGATCCCTAGATCGTAGCACTGAGTGTCTTTGCAATCCGACTACAGATACACTACACCAAGACGCTTTCTACACGATTTAGTTAAAATATTGTTATTACTTATAACAAGAAAGGCGAGGATTAACGAAGTCGTACGGATATTTTTCCGACTGTTGGCGAAAATAGGAATTACCTGTTTCACAATGCACTGATCCATAATGCTAGCTCCGCCCTGCCAGGTCACTTCACGAGGGCAATAACACCTAATATTATCTAATTTCACTTGTATTCTGTGGATCCGGTAGGCTTTCATTGGCGAACGGATAAGATGCGACGCATTGAGTAGAACTCATATACGACGTGTACTGCATTAGCCGCTACATATATCAGTGCTACTCGAACAATCTTTTTTTGGGTTGTCTCGGTGGCGCAGTGGTAGAGTTGACGGATAGTGCAGTGCTAGGCGGAGTTGTTGAGGTCGTGAGTTCGATTCCCGTACGGGGACTAAAAATATTTTTCAGCATTTACCGACATAGTTGATTTATTATATCTCTCTATATCAATCTCTATTATAAATCTGTATCAGTTTCGATCCTATGTAGTTCGAAAGTACTGTTGTGTGGAATTCTATTTCTCTAACACCTAATATGTATCTAATTTATAACACGCACTAAAAACGTTCCATTATCAATTTTACCTACCAATGAGAAACACAATATTACCTTGGAGGAACGTAAAGCCTTAGCTAGCTTCCAGAATGACGCTTCAATAATTATTAAAGAAGCCAATAAAGGAGGGGGCATTGTAATAATGAATACTAGTTTCTAAAGAGAAAACAATATTAGAAATACTGGAAAATAATTCGTTTTATAAGACACCGAAAAGATACATGTTCAAGAACGACATCTAAGAAGATAAAAACTCTAATTAAACTAGCAAAAGATATAACCAGGCCCCAAGGTTATAAAACTTTTTTCATGCTCAACTCAGCTGAGCATGAAATTTAAAATGCCCATTGATATAAAAATACCCAGAAATTCAGCATTTTTTAGGCTCAGATAAGCCAAAAAGGTTATTTTTTCTGCTCATAAATATTAAAAATGCCAACAATTGTTGGCATTTTAAAATTTATGAGCAGAAAAAATTTCATGCTCAGCTGAGCTGAGCATGAAAAAAGTTTTATAACCAGACATGAAATCGAATACCTGCCTGAAATTGATTTTAAATCAAGCAATTCTTACGGATTACCAAAAATCCATAAAAGTAATTTGATCAACAAAAAAATGCGAGGAAACACAATCGGGAACTCAAAGATCCTTCCGATTTACAATTTCGACCAATCGTAGCTGACCCTGTCTGCGAAACACATAGATTGAGCAACTTGATTGACATCCTTTTAAAACCATTTATTAAATATGTAAAAAGCTTTATTAGAAATAACATAGACTTTCCTTCACACCTACCAAATAATGCAATTTTAGTATCTTTCGATGTAACAATTCTTTACACTAACATTTCTCATAACCTTGGATTAGAAGCGATAAAATTTGGCTCGAGAAACACACCGACTTGATTCATAACCGATTTTTGAAATAATTCATCTTGGAAGCATCAAAGTAATTCTAGAAAATAATAATTTTGTGTTTGATGGTTCATTTTATAATCGAAAAAGAGGGACAGCTATGGGGACAAAATTCGCTCCAACATACGCAACGTAATTTTTGGCATATCTCGAATAAAACCTCTATGCACAGTTAGAAAACGTAAATAAGGACTTAGCTGGATATGTAAAATAAAAACAACTGGAAACGCTTCTTAGATAACTGTTTCATAATTTGGGGAAACTCAGAAAAGGAACTTACAGACTTTCATGAAGTAATAAATAATCTGCATTCTGATATTAGTTTCACAGTAGAAAATCGGAGAAACAGTTATTATTTCTGATTAAAGACGGTACACGATGATTAAGTACGGATATTTATTTTACAGTGACGGACACAATACAGTACCTTAACTTTTATTTCTGTCACCCTAGACATACAAAAAGAGAATACCTTACAATCATGCGAGGAGAATTTGCACAATCGTGTCTGATGAAAAGCTAAAAGACAGAAGGCTATCAGAATTATTTCAGTCATTTTTAAAAAGAAACTATCCTAAATTGTTGATAAAACATGGCATCGAATCAGCTAAGACAATTCCTAGGAAAGACTTACTAAGCGTAGATTTGAAACCGGAAGAACAAATTCTACCATGGGTCTCCAATTGCAATTCCAGAAACCCTGAAGTATATCCTATTGTTAAACAACATTTACCACTTCTCTATGCAGATTCAAAAATGAAAAGAAGTCATAAAATCTACGACGTTCATAAAAAGCAAACGTCAACTTCGGAGCTTAAAAAGGCTTTTAACAAAAGCTAAGTTTTCCTCTAATACTTCTTCACGAGAAGAGAACAAATTATTTAAATGTAAAAGGCCAAATTGCAGTCTGTACCAACATCTTGTAGAACAAAATTACTTCGACTTTATTGGCAAAGTATTTTATGTTAATGCAAAAATGTCGTGTGACGTTAAAAATATATTGTATGCAATTAGGTGCTTGGGATGCAACGAGTTTTACAAACCAGCGGAAACCTAAGAGACAGGCGCACCGTACATGCACAACAAATAAGAGACCCTGCGACAAGAAAAATTCATGTAAGTGCACATCTGGAAATTTGCAGTCAGGCTGATCCAAAGTTCGTTATGTTTCCAGTTTTTAAGCTGAAAACGGAAAACACTTCAGCTAGGTTGACAAAAGAACGCTATTTTATTAGATATTTTAAACCTTTACTAAATGCGTCGAACTTCAAATAAAACTATTTATTTAAACATGATTATGTATCTATGTATAATTATCATATTTAGAAATCCTCTTAAACCGTCGAACAACCGGAAACGTCAAGAGTTAAACCGGAAATGTTGCCTTTTCCATAACGCCATTACACTACCACAGTGATAACGTTACAACATTGAAAAGCCGTACTGCCGAAAGTACTTTGTTGATTTTTTAAATATACAGAGAGAGAGAGACAGAGAGAATGAATCAGCTACGCCGGGGTAAATGCTGTAAATAGTTTAGTCCCGTGAGGGATTCGAACTCACGACCTCGACAACACCGCTTGACACTGCACTATCCGTCACCGCTACCAACTGCGCCACAAAGACAACCCCACAAAGATTGTTCGAGTAGCACTGATAAAGGTAGCGGATAATGCATTGCACGTCGTATAATGAGTTCTTCTCAATGCGTCGCATCGCTTCTGTTCGCCAATGAAAACCTGCCGGATCCAGATGATATAAGTGAAATTAGATAAATATTAGGTGTTAGAGAAAAAAATTCGCATACATGTACAGTACTTTCGAGCTACATAGGATCGAAACTGATACAGATTTATAATGAAGATTAATATATAGAGATATAATAAATCAACTATGCCGTAACTGCTGAAAAATATTTTAGACCCGTGCGGGAATTTTTATATAAAGGTAAACATCAGTTGAAAAAGCCATGGGATAGTTAGATTGATAATATTTTCTGTCATATTGCAATATTTCACGACAGTTTCTTGGGTATTCCATCAAGTATATGAGCTGCGACACGAGAAAACCAACAATGTGGTTGTGCGCCCAGTGCAGACTCAGATCAGCCTGGGCATTTACCCAGTCTGATCAGACTCTTTTCTAAGCGCTTAAAGGGTAGCTAAGAGTCCAAGCTACCTTCATGCGAACAGCGAAGACTCTGATCAGACTGGGCGGATGCCCAGACTGATCTGAGTCTGCGCTGGGCGCACAACCACATTGTTGGTTTTCTCGTGTCGCGGCTCATATATACAAACCCCGTAATGAGCATGGCATGGACAGCGACGCCTCCGTTTTGAACAAGGTTGGTTACAAGACTATTTTGTCGAAATGCACTCAGAGTCTGCGAATATCTTAGACGACCCAAACTATTTGTTCTAATGAAGCTAAAATCCTGGTTATTCTGAAAAAGATATAAATAAATAAAGATATAATTTTCCAGTTTTCAATATTAAAATGCCTAGTGTCCCATCATTAAGATGTAGGCAAACATTGCAGATCCGCAACACACGGCGTCTGACACCTGACAACGCAAAGGGTCTACACTATTTGCAGAAGAAACTGGGTATTTCTCCTTAAAACGAAATAAAATGATACACAAAACCAAAACAGACAGCTCCTTGTTCACAAATAGACATATCCATCTGATAAGAATACCGAGTATAGGAGATAACGGGAATCCCCGCAGTGACGTCATCGATTGATCACGTGGGTAGCTTGGTTGGCAAAAGATTAGCAGCGGACAGTGTAATCGCTAAAATGCGGAAAAGATAATTAAAATAAGTGCGAATAAATAGCTACCGATTTAAAACAATTGGAAATAAGGTTTTAGTCACCTGTCATACAAAAAGGAAATCATTTAATTCACTATATTCATCTAGAAAAATGCGTATTTGGGTAACCATCAACGTCACAGGAATGTTTTTCTTTAATAACAACGACTGAAACATATTTAATAACAGAATAAAATGAAAATACTGTAGATCAGTATCTTAACCTTTTCTACGATAAAGTATATTTAAATGTATAAATAGAATAAGATAAAAAAAAATAGAACATTATATCTAAAAGAACTTATGTGGAATTACTATATAATGTCGATCGGATTTAGGATTAAAATAATAGAAATAAGGATATCTATCGATGGTTGCGATTTCTTAAAATTTTATAAACAATTTAGAGTAAGATTTTTAAGACATAGCAACAATTGATACAAATGAAATACCTCTCTGTCTCTCTCTCCCTCTCTCTGAATATATGCACCCTAGCACATTCAGATTGCAGATTTTTATGTGATGTTTAACGAAATAAAGTATAATATTATAATTTGATAAAAAGATCACGCTGCTAAAACATTGTATTACATGCAGGTTATACATATTAACTTAATTATGCTTAAAGGCCCCATTGCTCTATCAGCATGAAATATTTTATCGTGAGGTATCGCTGCAAACTTCTCACTACAGTTTTGCCGTTGATTATTATCGTGATTGGCCGGCTTTAAAAAATCTAAACGTCCTTGAGTTTACCTTAAAATAGATTTATAAAAAATAACTAGGTCATTTTAGTTGGCAACTAATATGGCCTACTTTCGATTTCACAAGCTTTATTTCATGGTAAAAACACAAGGTACAAGCGATAAAAATACAAGGTACAGGCGTTTTAACAAATGATAAAAATACAATGTACAAAAATGTTAATCAAGGATCCCATTGATTGTGCCGCGGTTGCATCATTTCATTGCTTAACGGGGAACCAGTGACGAAAGGCGTATTATTTTGGAGAGGCTTATCATTTTTCCAAAATACCTTGTTCATTCTTTTCTGCCACTTATCTGATACAACAAGCACATCAACCGATATATTTTCATTATTTCTGAAGGCTGTACAGGTTTCATAATGATTTGAATATTGACGAATTTACCCACTGTTAGGACTATGGAGCCTTTAATCATCAGTAAAAGTTCAAGTGAAATTCTGAAAGGCCAATTCTGTAAATGATGCCGATGGCATTTAGTCGGAGGATTCGGTATCAAAAAAAAATAAAGTTGGAAAAAGTAAAAAAAAGAGAATATGAATAAAGAAAGACAGAAAGAAAAAATAAAATTGAGGAAGCCATACGTTTGTGTTAACGGATTCGGCGCACAAACAGTTTGTTTTAGATACATGTTTATTTCAAATTGTGACCACCGGACATTAGCGGCGTTTTTTTGAACTATGATAAGACGTCCTTGATCAAAGGACCCACTGAAGACGGCGAAGATACTATTATACAACAGCAAACAAACATTTTTAATTCAGAAAATTAACACAGGATACAGACTAATATACTTTTTATTAGAGCATCTATGATAAAAATTATATATTGCATTTTGTGAATGCGAGATCTAACAAGTCAAGTTCAATTTAATGCTTATAATAATTCAATGATAAAATTGAATCTCGCATTTCATCTCGTTTCAGTGAAAGCTTTTAGCTATATCCTAAAACAAGTAAATGCCACCTAAAATATTAATTTTAAAACAAGTTATAAAATTCTATAGTAGAGCTTAGCCAGCAGTACTTTTTGAAAGTTACATGAAGATCAAAATCTTGAACTAAAAAATATGAAATAAAAATATATGAAGCTGAGTCATTCATCAACGATTCGCTGCCATTTATTCAGTCATCCATTCATTAAATGGTTTGTATGTCCGTTCGTTCATTCGTTGTATTTTCCGTTTCCCTTTTTACACGCTGCATCATCTAGACTTTTATAAATTTGCGCCATGAACATGTGTGATAGAAAGGAAAAAAATTGAAGCATCTTAGCACGCAAATAAATCCAATAAATTCAATTTCATTAAAAAAAAATGTAAGCCTTACTTAGTATCTGTCTAAAACATTAAAAGTTTGCTGTTTTAAATTCATATTTTACACAAACAATCATGCGCATTAGCTGTGCTCAGCTGTATACTACAATATTGTATCTATCTTTCTGCCAACCGTACTCGGGGAATCCCCCAGGTGTCTTATCAGTGACGTCACGCTTTTATCTCCTATTGAAGTTGATATTTAAATAAACCGACTATCGGTTGATATTCGTAAAAATAACATTCAGCCTAATAATGAGCTTTTAAAGTATCCATGAGCTTTTAAAGTATCCATAGTCCTATCAGTGGTAAAACGTCTAAACTCAAATCGTTATAAAAAGCGGTTCAGCCTTCGTGTTTGGCAATAACTTGTGGATCGACGTGCATATATTGAGTCATATAACTGGCAAAAAGGATAGAAAAAAAAGTTTTTGAAAAAGAACAATTCGCTCCACAAAATACAATTTTCTGGTCTGGTTTCCCGTCTAGCAATGCTATATAAACATAGGCGGGATAGTGACTGGGGTTCCACGCCTGTACATTGTATTTTTACCGTTTTATTCAACTATTTGAAATCGAAAGTAGGTCATTTTAGTTGCCAACTAAAATGACCGAAATAAGTTTTCAAACCTTTTTTTGTGAAACTCAAGGACGTTTTATTTGTTTAAAAGTGGCTAATCACAGTCATTTACAATGACGAAACTATAGTGAGAAGCTTGCAGCGATACCTCATGACAAAATTCTTCATGTTGATAGAGCAATGGGGCCTTTAAAGACAGCACAAAAAATATTAATTTTTTGCCTTGTTTTGAATATTAAAATGGAATCGAAATTCAGTTTTTCTACGGTGAACATGTGTCAAAATAAGAAGAAATGACATTCAATTATTCAATGAATATTCGAATGTCTAATAACAAATAGATGATATTTTCTCCTTTCTTCCAAACGCAGTTCATTTGCAGGTAAAACGTAAACAAGTCGCCCAAGGGCAACGATGGCTCGCATAATACTATATGCTCAATTTATATAAAATTGGTAGTACTACAGTCCCAGATGCTACATACCAAGTTTCAAGGCATCTGGCCAAGTGGTTCTGGAGAAGAAGATTTTTCAAGGTTTTTGCCATATATGGGCATGAATGCCATCTTGGTCATGTGACCTGGACCGAATATATAAATTTTGTTTCCCGCTTTAACTGAAGGCTGCATATGAAATTTAATTGAAATCTGCCCAGTAGTTTCAGAGGAGAAGTCCTTCAAAAATGTTGCCACATTACAGACAAATGACCTTTAGCCAAGATCACTAAATGACCTTGACCTCAAGAATTCCTAGGGGTTCAAGTTGTCTGCATTTCCATATCACAGAGCACTACAGCAACAAAAAATGCACTTTTTTTTATCTTTACCCATTCAAAAGCATTAGAGTCCAAATTTGACCTTGTAGCAGGTCAAGGTCAGCCCAAGGTCATCATTTATATAAAACTTGGTAGTACTAGAGTCCCAAATGCTACATACCAAGTTTCAAAGCAATTAGCCCAGTGGTCTTGAAGGAGAAGAATTCTTAAGGTTTTTGCCACATATGGGCATGGTGGCCATCTTGGTCATGTGACCTGGACCAAATATATAAAGTTTTCTTTCCCGCTTTGCATTAAGGCTGCATATGAAATTTAATCAAAATTGGCCAAGTAGTTGTAGAGGAGAAGTCCTTTAAAAATGTTGACACATGACCACCAAGGTCACTAAATGACAGAGCACAACAGCAACAGAAAAATGCACTTTTTCAGCTTTTCCCATTCAAAAGCCTAAGGGACCAAATTTGACCTTGTGGTAAAATAGGTCAAGGTCAACCAAGGGTCATCATTTATATAAACTTTGTACATGTACTACTGGAGTCATAAATGCTACATATTAAGTTTCAAGGCAATTGGCCCAGTGCTTCATGAGAAGAAAATTCTTTAAGGTTTTTACCATATATGGGCAAAGCGGCCATCTTAGTCGTGTGACCTTGGCCACATATGTAAACTTTAGTTCCCCTATCCTGTTAAGTCTCTATATGAAATTTGGATTCAATCCGCTCAATGTTTTCTGAGGAGAAGATGTTTGAAAATGTTGTCTCCCAATGGACAAATGACCTTTGGTCAAGGTCACTGAATGACCTTGACCTCTTATATCCATAGCCTAGGTATTGAAACTGGCTGCATTTCCATATCACAGAGCACAACGGCAACAAAATACACTTTTTCAGATTTTCCATTCAAAACCCTTAGGGACCAAAATTGACCTTGCCATAAAATATGCCAAGGTCAACCCAAGGTCATCATTTATATAACCTTTGTATTACTGGAGTCCAAGATGCTACATACCAAGTTTCAAGGCAATCGGCCCAGTGGTTCTGGGTAAGAAGATTTTTAAGGTTTTTACCATATATGGGCATAGCGGCCATCTTGGTCATGTGACCTGGACCAAATATATAAACTTTCGTTCCCCCATCCTGTTAAGGCTCCACATGAAATATGGCTTCAATTGGCCCAGTGGTTTCTGAGAAGAAGATGTTTAAAAGTGTGAACGCCGACGACGCCGACGTCGGACGACGGACCAAGGCTATACTATAAGCTCACCTTGAAAATGCGTACATCGTCAAAGTAAAATATTTAGTGTAAAAATAGTCAGGTTATCTGCCGTAATGCAAATGCCATATTCCAGAACATAACGAAAACGACATTTGATCGATTGTCGCAGTATGCGCATAACTTAAATAAAAGAACATTTTAACTAATACTTGAATGTTAAAGTTCAACAGAAAACGACATAAGAAACATAAAAAAATATCGAAATTTAAGTCTTAAACTACCGACCTTTTTCGACCACAATTTGAATGCCCACGTAAAAAAAGTCATTGATTCTTTGATTTTCAAAGCTCGATAGTTCGATAGTGGGTCATAATTGATTTTCAAGAAAACCCAAAATGCTTTTGACTGTGCATGCGCGGACAAGAACATGCGCAGTCTGGAAAGGCCATGTGCCTTTTCCAGACTGCGCATGTTCTTTTCTGGGCATGTGCATTCTGCATATATCCTCCCGATCCGGCTCATGCCATTACTTACGGCTGGATACAGAATATCAACCACATCCACAGACAGGTCAAGACCATTGGAGTATTGCTTGCAAGTTTGGTACCGATATGTGAGCTGAAAGAGACAAGAAAAAACATAAAGCGCAACGTACTTACGGACTGGAAAGTTTACAGTTTTTTAGCTCACCTGTACAAAGTTGCAGGGAGTTATTGTTGTCCCTTAGACGTCTGCGTCGGCGTTGGCATTTGCGTGGGCTCGGGTATCACACTTTAAACGTTTACGACAATTTATTTCTGTGATGAGCAAGGCGCGTTCATGCGGGCTATCCTATACGCGGACAGGTCATGTTGATGAATTTGCACGTAGAATTCGTACAGTTGGTTCTTGACTTGTGATTTTACGTCCTATTCAACAGTATTTCAGTTATATCAGGACGATGGGACGGTGATAATGAAACGCTGTGTGCAATGGAACCCAGTTTACAGTAGGAAAGATTTTCGCCTCTAGCGGAGCTCGAGTCCGTTCCGCTAAATCGGTAGGCCAGCGCTTAACCCACTGGGCTACCGGGGCTCATTCCTTGAAATTACAAGCCACAATTTTAATTGAAAGACACATCTGTGAATATCGAGGATATTTAAACTGATAATGAAAGTGCGGCGTTTCTTTTTGTCTTTTCACTAATATCAGTATAGACTTTTGTCAGCCGGAGATGTTAGATTTTATTTTTTTATTACTTGCCCCTCTCTGATACTTTTGTACCTGACTCAACGTCTTCGAAGATGTTGGAACCAGGAGTATAACACATACCAAAGCCTTTAGAGAGAAGTAAGATTTGTTAAAATATGATTGTAGGGTTAAGAGAATTTCTAACATCTTCGACTGAAATCAGTCTAATATCAGGGGCCGTATTCATAAAACAACTTAAGTCGTTGCTATGCTGTTGCTAAGGGTAAATTTCTATGTTGGAGATTCCCTACAACTATGAAATTTGGTCTGGAGGAACAGTCTTACAAAGACTGTTCCTCCAGACCAAATTTCATAGTTGTAGGGAATCTCCTTTACAGATATTTTGCCTTAGCAACAGCATAGCAACGACTTAAGTGGCTTTATGAATACGGCCCCAGTACAGTAAACAATGAATCCAAGTTTCATTGAACGTGTGTTTATTAAACAAAACTAAGCGTTGTTAGTAGCAGCCCAGCAACTCACAATGTAAACATAGGGTTTAAGTTTCTAAAGTTTTGTTCATTGCTTTCTTAGGTACGACTATAGTTAATCTAGGGCAATAAAGTATGCATTAGTCTGAAGTCATTCTGACAAAATAGCTGAACGCGTTTGACATCGATTCAGGGTCTATAACGCATGCATTACTGATGCTACATTTATTAGAACCAAAACTTGTCCAACACTGTGTCGTTATTATACCCCCGACATACATACGAAGTATGTCGAGGGGTATATAGTTTTCGTCATTCCGTCCGTTCGTCCGTCTGTCCGTCCGTGTGTCCGTTCGTCCGTCCGTTTACATTTGCGTTAAAGTTTTGCGTTAAGTTTTTTTCTTTGCTTATATTTCCAATATCCTTTGATGGAATCTGTTGGTATGTGACTAGGTATATTTCTGAGTTCATGCAGAATAGTTGACATCATCTGGATGCCGCTGCTGACCTAAGGTCAAGGTCACAGACATAAACATTTGCGTTAAAGTTTTGCGTTAAGTTTGTATTCTTCTTTATATTTCCAATATCCTTTGATGGAACCTTTTGATATTTGACTAGGTCTACTTTTAGGTTCATACAAAATAGTTCACATCATCTGGATGCTGCTGCTTACCAAAAGTCAAGGTCACAGACTTGTATTTTGCGTTAAAGTTTTGCATTAAGTTTATTAACTTTGCTTATATTCCCAACATCCTTTTATTAGGTTTACTTTTAGGTTCATAGCTGCTTACCAAAGGCCAAGGTCACAGACTTGCATTATTTTTGCGTTAAAGTTTTGTGTTGTTGAGTTTATATTCTTTGCATATGTTTCCAGCATCCTTTGATGAAACTTTTTGATATATGACTAAGTTTACTTCTATGCTCATGCAGATTAGTTGACATCACCTGGATGCTGCTGCTGACCAAGGTCATGGACACAATCTTATATATTTACATTATAGATTTGTGTTGGTACTCTTTGCTGATATTGTAATATATTTTGATGGAACCATTGATAGGTGACTAAGACCATGTATAAGATTGGTTTCATAAGGCGTTGGTTTGTTAAGGTGGTGGTTTCATTAGGCAGTGGCGCTGGTCGGGGGTATACGTGAGCCCCTGCTCACTTGCTCTAGTTATACATATTCTTAAGGACAAAAGTTCTGCACGGATGTTCATCTATTATCCGTTCAGAACTTTTGTCCTTAAGTATATTTAGATAAAGTTTAATGAAATACCTTTTATGATTACTTTGTTATTCATCAGTGTGCTGATTCTAATTCCATGGCAGGTCAATAAATTAGAATCGAAACCTTTTCGAAGAAACTTGACGTGTACCACCTTGTTACGCTGATACGTAATTGTTACATACGTAATACGAAATGGTTACAAGTACGAGTTACGGCTCCGAACGGACCTACGGACCAAATGACAGAAGGGCGGACGAACGAAAAATTTCATCTTTTTTTTTTGGAAGATAGAGAGAGAGAGAGAGATAGAGAGAGAGAGAGAGAGAGAGAACGAGAGAGGTATTTTTGAACGGAGATAGAGAGTTTTCTATAAACGGAGAGAGAGAGAGACAGAGACAGACAGAGTGAGAGAGAGTTTATGAAGGATTTAAATGTACCTCATTATTCAAGAGCACGGCATATTCTTGAATGTCAGCCACTGCGGCGCTGTAACTTCCACCGTTGAATGACTTAAACCTAGTTAAAGAAAACAGCTAAAACATTCAGTTAAATACTTACAAGTTATCAACACATAAAAAGTCAAGTTTTAGGTCCACTACCCATTTTCTTGCAAGTCCGTAAAATATTGCAAAAGTACCTCAGCAGGCTCACAACGTTGAATCATATTCTTTTCTTTAAGATTGAACCCTTAAGGGAAAATGGCTTCCACTGAAAGTGTACACATTTACCTTAAGTTCTTCACGATTAAGAACCTGAAGCGAGCGTAGCGTTCTTAATTGTGAAGATTTTTTTCGTAGCTTCTAACCGGCTTAGTGTTTGCCCCAGATAATATCTGATCCTGGTATGTTAGGTCTTCAGTAGATTTAATCATGATGAAGGGGTTTTGATGAATAAGTGACCAGTCTACACCAATAAATCTACTAAAAACTTGAAATTTCCAATGATCTAATAGGATTATTATCTGAGGCAAACACTACATGTTTTCAGAAATAAATATTTGAATAAAATTTTCTTAGACAATATGTTATAGTGACAACTAACTGCACAAGTTTTGAGAAAAGGCGTGGTTTTCCGATAATTCTTCATGACCTGTAAGAATGTGGCCATGAACAGGTATTTTCCTTATTCGTGCACGTGATTGTGACGTATGAATAAATTATTTTTGTCCAATGAGGCGAATTTATTTAAAGCAAAAAGATGGGCAATGATCAGGAATTAATACAAACAAATCCCACATTCCGCTCTCGAAACCAACAGGGAAAGAAGCACATACACACAGAAAGTGACACAAATTTACGAAAGACACGCACAGTAAACCGAATAAGCAGCTCTTATCCAAACAGATGGTCTTTCAGCTACTCCAATATCAGCATCAACATCTATTTTTACTTATTTTTTATTTTAGTTACAAAACATAACAAAACAGAAGGCAGATTGGGCAGCAATACGGGTGACCAAACCGCCAGAGACCATAGACAAGCGGACAAAGCACAATATAACATCAAGGAACCGCAACAGAAGTACCGCATTGGAACGGTCAGCAAAAGATTACTCTGGGGGTGGGGGGAGGAGGGGGGCTTAGGGCTTAAACATGTTTTTCCTGGGCCCAAACCTCGCCCTCTGCTTCTACAGTGTTTTTAAACATTAAGTTTAGCTGTTGGGGGGGGGGGGGGGGGAGGGGGGCTTAGGGCTTAAACATGTTTTTCCTGGGCCCAAACCTCGCCCTCTGCTTCTACAGTGTTTTTACACATTAAGTTTAGCTGTTTGGTCCGCATGAAGTTTCCTAACTCATTAATGAATCATCACCGGAAACAAACAAATCACAGATAAGGTCTATGATGAATCAGAGATGAGGACTCAACGGGAAGAACGTATTGCGACACACCAGGAGACTCCTGGGAAGTCAGACATCACCACTGAAATGTCACTTTTATCAAATATTAGTCTCTAAACTATATGTCAACTGTATAGCTAGGTCCTTTTGGGCGTATTGCATGGAAAAACATCAACAAATCATATTTTTGGTTATTATTATCAAGGGAGTAATTTCCATGAAACGCATACTGGGTGCATTTTTTCAATATAAAACTCTGGGTATGGGAGATTAACTAATTCAAACCTGATTAATTTTGTTTTCAAGGATGTTACGAAACGAACAAGAGCTGTAAAAAAACGAAAAAAGACATAGTTACCAAACGACCTGGTCGTTTGGTAACTATGACTCTTTTTCATTTCATAACAGCTCTTTTTCATTTCATAACAGCCCTTGTAGCTTTACTTCTCAAAAGACGTTTTGCAAAACCTTACTTTTTCCCCATAGAGCTAATGCGAACTAGTCATGTTTCACCTGTGTAAAATTCATATTAGTAGAGATGAAACACGCAGTTATTTTGTATGACTAAACAGTCTTTCGCGTCTGCATAATGAATGGGAAAAATGGTTTTCGGTTCCGACCATCTTGATAGACACAGGCTTTTAAAGAGTAGAAAACTAATTTAGGATGAATTCCTATATGGTTTATTAAGAACCAATACCACCAGTCAGTCAGAATCATTTTTCTATCCAAATTTTGTCATAGATTTTGCCAGGTTTTGCAGAGACATACAGAAACCATTAGTTAAAACTAAGGCATTCCTTTCTTGTATACCTCTTGGACATTAAATGATTTAGCATTACGTCAATGGGAAAATATTAGGTAATGCAAAACTTCTTTTGAATAGTATACATAGCTAACCACGGGTTTAACCACAGGCGCTTGAAGTTCTATGCTCAAAAAACCCTCAAAACCATTTATACTTGACGCAGTCTATAGGCCATTTCGTAAGAAATGGCCAGGTATGCAAGCAAAAATGCCTCGATTTTTTTTGACTGCTAAAACTGCCAGTTGGAAAACACCCCAACAAAAGCAAACTTCTTACTTGTAAACATCGTTTCAAAATGTATCTATATACATGATAAAGGACCTGGTATGAGAAGGGCCATTTTTGGCCCCCATTCAAATTCTCTTAAGACTGCATGGTTTCTATTGCTTATCATTTGTGCGTATGGGAACAAACAGAAATAATATGTTTCACTTTTGTTAATTCTCAGAATAACATGATTTCTGACATGCCTATGTTGGTTCAATAATATGAAGGAAAATTGCAAGAAAAACGAGTTTAATAATTTTTCCTTTAAAGAAATAAGTCATTTACAATAGCTTTTGAAAGCTCTTGATAATAGGCTTTTGATGAAATGCTTATACGTTGGGTACCACGGCTAATTACCTGTGCACTGCACAAGGCCTGTCAAGGTACCCCACCCACTCAAGTTTGCAAGTCCAGAGACGCTAACCAAAAAATTCCAACAGATCAAAATGAAATATGTACCAAATTATTCCTTGTGTTCTAACTAAGAAAATGAATACACACAACATATGTTTACTTTGTCTATGAGCGGAGATATGGGCGTTTTTGTGTTGAGAAAACGGGGAAAATGTTCCAAACGCTGCCAGTTTGGTAACAAAAAGTTAAAAATAAACATAGAGCCTTGTCTACAGCACATTTAATATTTTCATGGCATGTAAATATATCAAAATTATGTCTTCATATAAAATATAAAATGTGCTGGAGGCCGGGCTCATATATTTTGAAATCCTCAAAGGCTACCAAATTCACCAATTTCGCTAGAATCCGCTGGGGGTATGAGTATGTTCAAGATAAAAAACACAAATATTTTATGCAAGAGCTGGTTGATTTTGTATTTGCTGTTACATTTTAGGTTAGAACTTTCCTATAAATGCATTTTAGTTATCGAAATAGAACTTTTGAAAAATGAGTTTTCTGGGGGCCAAATATGGGCCTTATCATACCAGGACCTTTGTTCAGTTATGGTTAATGCGGTGCTGTAATCCTGAATTCAAAATTTGCCAGAAAATCTCATCGCCATTACGGTGTCCAGTTTACTGTGCTGCGCCAAAGTTGAGCATGTGCTTCTTGCTTTGAAATTCACACATCAGCGAAATCATTCAATTACTCTTTTAGATATGACCAATGTCGTTGTATATCACTGTTTCCATGTATTTACAATATTAGGTTTGTTCTAATTTCGATCGAAACGTTTCTAACGAGTGAAAACTTGAAACAAACATGATGAAAATGACGTCATGACGTTCGTGTCAACAACGTCAAAACTACGCAATAACGTTGGCGTAAAATTTTCATATGTTGACTGAGGCCTACATGTACTGACTTTCCGAACAACAAAGATCCAGATTAGCTTGCACATCGGTACAGTCTGATCGGCGATTTTGTTGTTTGATGATAGGACAGAGTAGGAAGCTGTACATTTAAGAGGATCATTATCCGCAGAATCACTTCATTTTTCCCGTAATAGAACCTGTTGACGTTGCTGTGCGACGTTGATACACCGGAAATTGGAGACCGTAATGAAGTCGAACACAAACTTGCACACCTGACCATTTCTTCAAAATGGCTCATAGCCTAGATGTTTAGCGGCATTGAAATATGTTTCATAGCATAGAACTTCAAGCGCCTGTGGTTTAACTAACCTGTCTACCATTTCTCTGTCGAAAAACATCGCTATTTTGATAACATTGGTAGATGCTGCCGGCTCAACGATGTCTCTTTTTGAATGAGTTTCTTCCCTCTTACGTCTTGTTACTTCATCCACAACTTGATCTGTAGTTTATAAAACAGAAATATTTAGGAGCGTTTATACATCTCCTCTTTTGTTCTTGTCATTTTCATAAAAGGGCAACTATTTTTGTGACTTCCTGTTTGCTTCCTCAGATGGCGAAGTCCTTTCCAAGAGTGGTCTACACTTTTAGGAAAGAATTTGCTTCTAGAGAGCAAATTCTTTTCTTGAAGAGCTGACCCCTTTTGTAAACGGTAGCAAAAATGAAATAGCGGAGTTGCTCCCCCCCCCCCCCCTGAATGTACCCATTCACTTTAAAGGGAATTGGTGCAAATTCAAGGGAGATTATTCTGACTTTTTAGTGTTTGTTTCTGACCTAGAAGGCTTTGTCTACCTCCTCACTTGAGGAGTCGGATTGGGGATGGAATTTGTGAAGGATAGGATCTGTTCCCAGGGCAATGAACCCCATCCAGAAAGGTCTACTCACAAAGGAGAGAGTTTGGTCTTATCTTACTGTGGCTTATATATTTATATATTTTCTTCAAGAATCGACTTCTGTTGAGAAGAGCGATAAAGAAAAAAGAGACAGAGTCACTTACTCTACAAGTGTTACCCAAACACCTAAATGGGCATTCTTGGCAGTAGGATTGAAACAAACGGGAAACATATTCTTTGAGCAGCGGCACGACAAAACCAAAAAGTCGCGCGTGTGGTAAGCAAAAAATCACATCAGCCTGGGCAACGACCCAGTCTGATCAGAGTCTTCGCTTTTAGCACGGAGGTAGCTTATACCCTTAGGTACCCTAAGACTAAGATCATACTTGGCGGCTGCCCAGGCTGGTCTGAGTCTTTGAGTGGCGCAGATGGCATGTTGTTAGTATTGTCGTGTCGCGCCTCATTCGAAACTGGAATAACCACCCTTTTGAAAGCGAGACAAACCTTTCAAAGATACTTTGATAGTGAAAAACCTGGACTAACCGGTAAATGGATCCAACACGACATCAACACCAGTTTGAATTTCAGCACAATAAGCATTCCCGTTTTTGATCAAACAGTTCTCGTTCTCTTCATGGATCACACCAAACTACAAAGGAAAGATAAATTGATAGGCCTCATTAGTGAATTATCTCCCGACATTTACATAGAGAAGGGAAATAATGTTTGATAAGGGAGATTTATCAATGCCCTATTTGTGGAAAGTGAACAGATTTTGTAAACAGAAATTGTTCCTGAACTATGGCGTGACAAACATTGCAATATTCTATCTGGTAATATAGTCAATCTGTATTATGGAAGCGTCCTAGTGACAGGTAAAAATATTTATCTCATATGTCGAAGATAAGAAGTCCTACGTAGGACTTATTAACTCCTACGTAGTACTGACTAACTCCTACGTAGGTCTTACTAACTCCTACGTAGGAGATTAAAAGTCCTACGTTACGCAGGACTCATTAACTCCTACATTGGACTTATAAACTCCTACGTAGGACTTCCTTACTCCTACGTAGCAGATGATAAGTCCTGCGTTATACACTCCTACGTAGGAAATAATAAGTACTACGTAGGATTTACTAACCCCTACGTAGGAGATAATAAGCCATTTACTAACTCCTACATAGGACTTACTAAGTCTTACGTATCTTACTATCTTACTAAGTCCTACTTAGTAAGTCCTACGTAGGAGATAATATGTTAGACTTTCTAAGTTCTACGTAGGATCCTACGTAGAAGTCCTACGTAGGAGATAGTAAGTCCTACGTAGGACTTATTATCTCCTACGTAGGAGTTAGTAAGTCCTACGTAGGAGTTAGTAAGTCCTGCATAGGACTTGCTGTCTCCTATGTAGGTGTTAGTAAGTCCTATGTAGGAGTAAGTAAGTCATACGTAGGACTTATTATCTCCTACGTAGGAGTTGGTAAGTCCTACAAAGTCCTACGTAGAACTTATTATCTCCAACGAAGGACTTCCTATCTCCTACGTATGAGTTAATATTTTTTACCTGTCACTAGGACGCTTTCATAGTATTAAGATATGTATTGAACTAACAATTATGTTTATTCACAAAATATCATTTAACTGTGATATAAAACTATGTCTACTTGCCTAAGAAATATTGATTGACTATAACAATATATTTGTTCAGATATTAAAATATGTTTAATTGCAAAATACATATTTATTGCATACAAAAACATATTTGTTCACAAAAATATAGGTGTGCAATGTGAAAATATATTAAATCTAAAAAAAAAAGTAAATAATAATAATATTTATCTGCAATATTTTTTATTCATTATAAAATAAAAAAAAAATACATCTGTTTGCAAAAATTCAAAATTTATTTGCTAAAAATATAAATTGGGTAGAAATAGCATTGTGGGTAAAGACAGTTTTTACTGTGAATTTCATTGGCTGTCTGACACTTAATATGGCAGCATCCATTGATTACATAGGGTAGGTGAGGGCGTCAGGCAATATACAGAGACAGACAGACTGACAAATGGAGTGGAGCGGGATACGAGGGTCATCCAAAAAGTTCTGTCACTGGCTTATATCTCGAAAACGAAAAGTGCTATTCACCTAAGATAAAAACCATTTAGAAACCCTGTTTTTTATCACATAGCTGTAAAATACTGATTCTTGTATCAATGACATAACATTCACAATCTGCATCACAAGAAGGGTACCCTCACCCTACTGGCAAATTTGTAGATGCAACTCCGGCAATAATCAATGAAGGGGTGTCTATTATCGCTGACCGGTGCCTAAGATATCTCAGGTGCTAATAAACACAACGTAAAAATCTCCAAGTGCTTCTGTCCATTTTAAAGAGTTTACAGCATTTCGTAACCTAAACTTTATGCAAACAACGCCATAGGAAAATCGACTAGGTCATGTTATAAGTTCAAAAGCTTCATAAACGTATAATATTTCAAATTCGAAGCATATCTTTACTGCTGTAGATCATGACAATGTGTTCTCAATCAAAATTTCAGAAAAGATCCCTAAAATGAAGGCACAGCGGGTCCTTGAATATCACGTGACTGTGAATTTCACCATATATCATATATCAATATTTTGCATCGCATGTAATTGACAGAAGTCGCTGATTTTTATATAGTGTCCCACAAAATGCAATAGACAGCAACCCTGAAAATTTCAGAATCCTGCGATATGTAACTGACGAGATATGCAGCATGAAGCAAGCCTGCAGAAAAACAAAAATCGTGAAAATAGGCCAGTGTCAAATATAAGGTCTGTATCTGAACTTATAACTAAACCAGATGGCATGTTTTCACCATTTACCTGATATCAGTATATAGATATAAGATTGTTCTTTTGATTGTTGCAAACCGTGGTAAGCTATCACGTCTGTGGGCAAAGTTATGAGTCCAGTGACAGAACTTTTTGGACGACCCTCGTAGATAGGGAGGGCTGAATGGGTTGGGCTGGAGTGAGGTGGGACGGGGCGAGGCGGAGAGGGCCAATGTAGGTAAGGTTAGGGTAGGGTAGGGTGAGACGAGGTGGAGTGGGATGGGGTAAGGTGGTGTATCCATTTAAGATAACTTCAACTGCTATCAAGGAGGTTATGGTAGGATGCATGCGTCGTATTGGTGCGGTTGGGTGGGGTGGGGTAGCGTAGGGTAGAGTAGGGTATAAGGAAGGTTGGGGTGGGGCGGGGTGACGTGTCCATTTAAGATACTGCAATGCAATTAGAAGACAAAAGCAAATATCAGACTGGATGCTAAAATCCTGAATAAAAGATATAGAGTAAGGTAGGGTGTGACGTTGTGGAGCGGGATGGTAGCGCGCGGTGGGCCGTGATCGGATGAAATGGAGTAGGGTAGGGTCCCACGTACCCCACTCTACCCTTCTCTGCCCCACCATACCCAACTACACCTATCCAACTCGCGAATCATAAACTACCCTACCCCACCGCACCAAGCCCATGCCATCCACACTCCCTACCCTACCTTACCCTACCGTACGGTTTGTCTCTAATTTAAATGATGACACAAGATTTACCGACAATATGAAGATGTTGTAAGGTTGTCTTTGGTATGGACGATAATGTAAAGTTTGTCTCTAGTATGAATGTTGTCACAAGGTTTATGTACAGTTTGAATGGTGCAGTAGCGGTGTCTCTGGTATGGACGACAAAGTAAGATTTGTCTCTAGTATGAATGATGTCGAAAGTGTTATCTGCGGAATGAGTGGTGATGTAAGATGGTCTCTGGTATGGACAAAAATGTAAGGTTAATCTCTAATAAAAATGATGTCATAATCCGTTTGCTCCCAAATGCACACGTAAGGAAGCCTGTATGTGACATTGTGTTGTGCTGTGTGGCAGCCCTAAAAAGCGGCCCCGTACATCGTCCATAGTGCAGTTTATATTTTTCTTTTGGTTCTTAGAGATCAGGGGAAATATTCTGAGAAATCGATTTTTATATGTTTAGACCCATGTATTCTAAACAGGTTTGCAATATTTAGACCCCATTCGGATTGACATCAGTGTTTATACAGGCTGCCTTGTTGAAACTCGAAATTACATTATCCTTTCTCTGGCTTTCATTGCCAGTTCATTCAGGGTCACTGAAGAGAATTTAGTATTCGAATCTGTACAGTCTGGCCCATAGTCTCCTTTTGAATATTTTCTCTGCTCTTTAAGGAACTAACTTTTATATTTGATTTTTGTCGAGCCCGCTTGCGGAGAGCGAGACATAGTTGTTACAATATCAGTTCGGTGTATGTCCGTGAGTGCGTGCGTGCGTGCGTGCGTGCGTGCGTCCGTCCGTCCGGATTTGTCCGGGCCATAACTTTTACATTTATGGATGGATTTCAAAATAATTTGGCACAATTGTTCTCCTTGATGAGTAGAAGTGCCATTTGAAACATTTGTTCAGGTAGGTCCAAGGTCAAGGTCACACTTGAAGGTCAAATGATAAAATAGCAATAAATTGAGCTTGTCCGAGCCATAACTTCTACATTTATGAATGGATTTCAAAATAATTTGGCACAATTGTTCTCTTTGATGAGTAGAAGTGCCATTTGAAACATTTGTTCAGGTAGGTCCAAGGTCAAGGTCACACTTGAAGGTCGGATGTTAAAATGGCCATAAATTGAGCTTGTCCGAGCCATAACTTCTACATTTATGGATGGATTTCAAAATAATTTGGCACAATTGTTCTCCTTGATGAATAGAAGTGCCATTTGAAACATTTGTTCAGGTAGGTCCAAGGTCAAGGTCACACTTGAAGGTCAAATGATAAAATGGCCATAAATTGAGCTTGTCCGAGCCATAACTACTACATTTACGAATGGATTTCAAAATAATTTGGCACAATTGTTCTCCTTGATAAATAGAAGTGCCATTTGAAACATTTGTTCCGGTAGGTCCAAGGTCAAGGTCACACTTGAAGGTCAAATGATTAAATGGCCATAATTTGAGCTTGTCTGAGCCATAACTTCGACATTTACAAATGGATTTCAAAATAATTTAACACAGTTGTTCTCCTTGATGAGAAGAAGTGCCGTTTGGAACATTTGTTCTAGTAGGTCCAAAGTCAAGGTCACACTTGAAGGTCAAATGATAAAATGGTCATAAATTGAGCTTGTCTGAGCCATTACTTCTACATTTACGGATGGATTTCAAAATAATTTGGCACAATCGTTCATCTTGATGAGTGGAAGTGTCAAGTGACATATGTGTTTGGGTAGGTCCAAGGTCAAGGTCACACTTGAAGGTCAGATATTGTAACAGTCATAAATTGAGCTTGTCTGGGTCATCACTTCTACTTATTTTCCTTTGTGAAAATTTAAAAAAAAAAAAAGAAAATGCTGGCTAAGCATGATGTTTTTTGGCTTCTTTCTAGAGTGAAGCAGTTACTTAGTCTTGACACACTTATAGGTCACTAAAGCAAACAGCGGGCTCGACCAGTTGTCCCTGGACAACCTTCTAGTGTGTAAGAGCCTTTTGAGTTTGGCCTTTTAGATTCTGTTATATGTTTTTGTGTTTGGACTTTGCTGTTTTGTTTTTTACCCATTATAGACGTAGGGTTATGATAACTTAAATTTAAAGAGTAACTACACTTCAGGAACTGACTGAATCAGATCCCAAACCCTATCCCCAACATCAAAGGAAAAGATTGACAAAGACATATAAGCCTATGTAACCACAACCATGATTTATTAAACAATTAAGTCTGCTTACACGCAGATTTCACGAAAATCACAGGAGAGGCAGCAACTATAATACAACTTTTTCATATCAGCATAAAAATTACATGTTCCCTTGTTTCCAGACTACTACACCCTCTATACGTAATCGACTAACCCATACTAGGCACTTGTGTTTTTTGAGTTTTGTGTTTTGTGTGATGACTTATGTATTCTGAGTTCTAACTTTATGTTTGTGTTTCGATTTTCCTATTTTTGGAATGTGTTTACTAACTTTAAATGAACAGTAGGGGTAAGTATGAAGTAATTGTAAAGGATGTCATATATTATAAGGATAAGACTTACCCAAGCAACACAAGCAATAAGTAGTTAAATTTGACATCAGAAACCGCATACAGTGAATAGGAAAGTCGGAACACACAACACAAAAGTTAAAACTCAGGATATAAAAGTCATTATACAAAACGCACAAGTGTCAAGTATGGGCTATTCGATTATGTATAAAGTGTGTAGGAGTCTGGAAACAAGGGGACATATGATTTTGATTTTTCTCTCTTGTGATTTTCATAATATCTGCATGTAAGCAGACTTAATCGTTTTATACATAATGGTTGTGGCTACGTAGATTTAAAATAATCATAACCCTACGTCTATTATAGGCCAAACCAAAAACAGCAACGTACAAACACAAAAAGTAAAACACAAAATTTAAAAAACAAAGCTCAAAAGGTCCTTACACGAAACACAATGTCACATATAGGCTTTCGTACTCACGGCATCCTCAATATTTTCTCAAAATCTGTGCGAGGTAGAAGATTTCCGAATTGTTTATTCTAGATTTTCATCCTATACATAACAAAATCATAATTTTGTAGAAATGTGAGGCTTTGCATAAAAAATCCATATAAAAAAAGAACTAAAATGTTATTTTCACCTCTTAATTACAAGGGGGTAATTTAGATGGCTGTTGGAATTCCCGTTTAGCCTTACGTATTAGAGCATGTGACCAATGTATGCTATCCCTAGAACAAAATGTGCATATATTAATTGAAATTTTATTCTGAATCCATTTACCTACTTTATGTATCATCCATATATTAACAAATTTTGAAACATTCACTTTTTACTCGCAAAAGTATATAATACTTCGATTTTTGTTACAATATAGTATCACCTGAGCAGTGACACCATACGTTACGCGTGCGGACAGGTGAATACATTTAACATTTCATTCATGTACGCCCACACCTGTAGTAAACAACAAGTTTCAACAATATTTTTGCTGTTCTAACAAGTATACAACACCCTTCAGTGAAACTGCCCAGTTTCTGCATTACTGTTTATGTAAAATATTTTACAAAAATTTAAAGAGTAACTACACTTCAGGAACTGACTGAATCAGATCCCAAACCCTATCCCCAACATCAAAGGGAAAGATTGACAAAGACATCCCAACAAACAATAAATTACAAGTGATAAGCCGAGTCAGCAGCTCTTTCCCAAATAGGTGGCAACTCAGCTATCTTTACCAAACTAAATAATTTAGTCCAACAGAAGGGTTACAACAGACTAAGCAAATTATACGAAAAACATTTAACAACTATTTTTACCTATTTTCAATTTTTATCACAGAAGGATTAAAATGAAAACACAATAAACCAAACAGCACCGAACATAAAACAAATGCAACCGCAACGAAAGTACCGCCTTGGGACGGTCAGTAATAACTACTGGGGGTTTAAACCGGTTTTACTGGGCCCAAACCTTCACCCTCACCCTTCGCCGCGTTGCACACAATTAGTTGGTAGTTCGGTTCGTATGGAGGTCCCCTAACTCATCAGAGAGTCATCACGGGCAACAATTAAAATCAAGAAAAGACTGTGATGAAGCAAGGATGAGGACTCGACAGCCAAAACGTGTTGAGACACCTGGAGATCCCTGGAGCGTCAGGAACACCATACTCAACTATTTAATTTGATTTATTTAATAACCTATCTGTGGCACGTGAACAGATTTAGTTAACGGAAATTGCTCCTCAACTGCTGAATATGATATATTTAATACCCTACTTGTGAACAGTGAACAGAATTTGCAAAGCGAAATTGCTCTATAACTGCTGAATCTGAATTATTGTATACCCTACCCGTGGAAGGTGAACAGATTAAATGAGCCGCGACATGAGAAAACAAACAAAGTGGTTGTGCGGCAGCGCAGACTCACATCAGACTGGCCATCCGCCCAGTCTGATCAGAGTCTTCGCAAGGCGCTTAAAGGGTAGCTAAGGGTCTAAGCTACATCCACGCGGACAGCGAAGACTCTGATCAGACTATGCGATTGCCTAGGCTGAACTGAGTCTGCGCTGGGCGCAAAGTCACTTTGCTGATTTTCTCGTGTCGCGGCTGAAATTTTCAAACAGAAATTGCTCTACAACCGTTAAATATGATTTTGCAAACAAATTGCTCCCGGGTCACCTTTTAAATATGATCTATTTAATAACACTGACTACGGAAGGTGAACAGATTTTGCAAACAAATTGCTCCCGAGTCACCTTTAAATATGATCTCTTTAATACACTGCCTGCGGAAGGTGAACAGATTTTGCAAACAATTGCTCCCGAGTCACCTTTTAAATATAATCTATTTAATACACTGCCTACGGAAGGTGAACAGATTTTGAAAACAATTGCTCCCGAGTCACCTTTTAAATATGATCTATTTAATACACTGCCTACGGAAGGTGAACAGATTTTGCAAACAATTTCTCCCGAGTCACCTTTTAAATATGATCTATTTAATACACTGCCTGCGGAAGGTGAACAGATTTTGCAAACAATTGCTCCCGAGTCATGTTTTAAATATGGTTGATTTTCTACACTGCCTGCGGAAGGTGAACAGATTTTGCAAACAAATTACTCCCGCGTTACCTTTTAACTATGATCTCTTTAATAGCACTGCCTGCGGAAGTTGAACATTGATTGATTGATTTGTTGTTAAACGTCCACGGTATACATCTTTGGCCATGTCGGGACGGTCAGTTAACCTAACCACCTTATTCCTGGGCAGGCTTAGACCTCCTTAGCGGTTAACCAGTACTATGTGTACATATTTTCGCCAGTATTTGACAATTGCCCTAGGCTTCTTGAATCAGCGGAGGGAGAAACGAAAGTATGTGGCCAGACCGGTTTTGAACCCGCGGAAGGTGAACACATTTTGCAAACAAATTGCTCCCGAATCACCTTTTAAATATAATCTATTTAATACACTGCCTACGGAAGGTGAACAGATTTTGAAAACAATTGCTCCCGAGTCACCTTTTAAATATGATCTATTTAATACTCTGCCTACGGAAGGTGAACAGATTTTTATTGCTCCCGAGTCACCTTTTAAATATGATCTATTTAATACACTGCCTACGGAAGGTGAACAGATTTTGCAAACAATTGCTCTTGAGTCACCTTTTAAATATGATCTATTTAATACACTGCCTGCGGAAGGTGAACAGATTTTGCAAACAATTGCTCCCGAGTCATGTTTTAAATATGGTTTATTTTCTACACTGCCTGCGGAAGATGAACAGATTTTGCAAACAAATTACTCCCGCGTTACCTTTTAACTATGATCTCTTTAATAGCACTGCCTGCGGAAGTTGAACATTGATTGATTGATTTGTTGTTAAACGTCCACGGTAAACACCTTTGGCCATGTCGGGACGGTCAGTTAACCTAACCACCTTATTCCTGGGCAGGCTTAGACCTCCTTAGCGGTTAACCAGTACTATGTGTACATATTTTCGCCAGTATTTGACAATTGCCCTAGGCTTCTTGAATCAGCGGAGGGAGAAACGAAAGTATGTGGCCAGACCGGTTTTGAACCCGCGGAAGGTGAACACATTTTGCAAACAAATTGCTCCCGAGTCACCTTTTAAATATAATCTATTTAATACACTGCCTGCGGAAGGTGAACATATTTTGCAAACAAATTGCTCCCGAGTCACCTTTCAAATATGATCTATTTATATACTGCCTGCGGAAGGTTAACATATTTTGCAAACAAATTGCTCTCGAGTCACCTTTTAAATACATTGTAAGATCTATTTAATACACTGTTGCAAACAGAAATCGCAACTCAAGTGTTGAATATGATTTTATTAAATGCCCTTCCTGTGGAAGGTGAACAAATTTCACTCTTTGTAGATCAACAACAGTGGACTGTTGTATACTTCATAAAGAAAACAAATACTTCTATGACAGCAAACTATTTCCTTTAAGTTTTTTTGCTTTTTAAAAGGGAGGCAAAAAAAAAAGAACAGTTGCTTTCCAAGAAAGTGTACCCGTTGTCCTAAGAGTCAAAATAGCTACTTACCAGTTCACATCTATCTCTATTATTTTTATCTGGTCTGCAAGCTAATGCCCCATCTTCTCCTACATAGTAGGCTGTGTCCTGTTAAAAAAGTATATGAGCAGCGACATGACAAAACCAACAAAGTCGCATGTGCGCCCAGAGAAGACTAAGATCAGCCTGGGCATTTGCTGATCAGAGTCTTCAGATCATGCGGACAGCAAAGACTCTGAAAAGACTGGGCGGATGCCCAGGCTGATATGAGTCGTTGCTAGGCGCACTTTGTTGGTTTTGGTCGTGTCACGGCTAATATGTACATTATAAAACGCCGCAATGTCATTCGATATATTCTATTTTATTTTATTTAACTTTGTTTTATTTCATTTTTTTATTTATTTTCTTATTTGTTTACTATAACTATGTTTTCTAAAATGATAGTATTAGCGTATATAGAGCGTACCTTCTTGCATAGATAACTATGCGCAAAGGTCATCGAAATCATGGTCGAATGATTCGAAATCCGTGTTCAAATCAATGCTAGAACATCGTTTTAGGTTCACTTATGGGTTTGTCCTGGCCGTAAGTTCTTAACATGATTTTACACGATGTTTAGTAGCCGCCGCCCTTGGATTCACCTCTGTTAGCGTGAAAGCCATTTTGTTACTTAATGCATTTTCGAGTTGCTTTTTTTTGCTTTTTTTAAGGGAATCATATAAATAAATGCAAGAATAGCAATAAGCCACATTTTTTCGTGCATCATCATTCTCCACCTTGCGGACACACAACGTTAAATCAACACAGAATCAATATTGATTCAACGTCATGACGTTGATTCAATGTTAACTTAACGTTGTGTGCCTGATGGTGGGTTCCGAGAAAGGTGCCTGAGCACTTGCACTGCGGGCTCTTGTTCGTCACACATTAATGAGCCGTGACACGAGAAAACCAACAATGTGGTTGTGCGCCCTGTGCATACTCAGATCAGCCTGGTAAACTGCCCAGTTTGATCAGACTCTTCGTTAAAGTCTCAAAGGATAGCTAAGGGTCTAATCTATCTCCATGCGGACATCGAAGACTCTGATCAGACTGGGCGGGTGCCCAGGCTGATCCGAGTCTGCGCTGGTCGCAAAACCACATTGTTGGTTTTGTCGTGTCGCGGCTCATTTCTCGGCACCTGGCGAATGCAAGAGAAACTATGGCTGATCCTTATATTTGTCGTTGCACCAACGTTCGTACGATGCTGTTTGACGTTACTTTGACTGTGTTTCGAAATAAAATTTAAAATACGTAAAATGAGGGTTTTTTGTGTGTTTTTTTTCATCAATAACTTTTGTTGTAATATGACCAATGCCGTAAAAACCCGACTTAGGACATACGAAGGCATTCAGAAATAATATAAATGAGCTCAGAGTATCATATTGGCTGATATTTAACAGTGGTTCCATATATCATTGGAAAAGATAAATTAAAGTGCTTAAGAATAGTATGTATTAAAAGAATTTCGAAGTCACTCATCCATGACAGCACGAGCGTATACGTCATGAGGATGTGGATACTTGAAACTGCAAAACTAACAGCAATTCATATGAAATACAAAGCAATGAAATGAAATTATCTTGTTATAAAAAGACGCCGCTATTTGTCACCCGACGTAGGCGGAGGGGGACTATAGAAATGACCCTCGTCCATCCGTGTGTGCGTCCGTCCTTCCGTCCGTCCTTCCGTCCGTCCGTCCGTCCGAAATCTTGTCCCCGCAACTCCTCCTACATCTTTCATCGGATTGATTTGAAATTTAACAGATTGTATTCTTATGATATGAAGATGTGCATGTGGTTTTTTATTTTTGTTTCGGCCATTTTTGATGGAGTTACGGCCCTTGCTGACTCAGACTTTCCGAAATCTTGTCCCCGCAACTCCTCCTACATCTTTCATCGGATTGATTTAATATTTTACAGATTGTATTCTTATGGTATGAAGATGTGCATGTGATGTTTGATTTTTGTTTCGGCCATTTTTGATGGAGTTACGGCCCTTGCTGACTCAGACCTTCCGAAATCTTGTCCCCGCAACTCCTCCTACATCTTTCATCGGATTGATTTGAAATTTTACAGATTATATTCTTATGATATGAAGATGTGCATGTGATGTTTGATTTTTGTTTCGGCTATTTTTGATGGAGTTAAGGCCCTTGCTGACTCAGACCTTGTCCCCGCAACTCCTGCCACATCTTGTATCAGATTGACTTGAAATTGTGCAGAATGTTTCATCGTGATCTGAAGATGTGCTTTTGATTTTGGAATTTCAATTGTCCTGTTTTTTACAAAGTTATGGCCCTTTGTCATTTTTGGCATTTTTTCAACTTTTAAACCGTTTGACCAAGAGAGCTGAAATTTGGTATGCTATTACTATTTGGTAAATTGATTATTCTGACTATTGTTAGGATGTGCTAAATTATAAGTGACAGAGTTATTCTCCTTTTATAGATAATAGACATTCACTTAAAGATAATGGGATAACTCCAGAACTATTCATATTAATGGGCTGAATTTTCATAAAGGCATTGTTCATTTTTCATCAGATTCACATTAGCAGCATTATGGCCCTAGTTATTTTGTTACTGGGTATACAGTCTTGATGTTTTGGGCATTTTGTAAGGGCCTAAGGTTTCAGTAACCTGATTATACACATATATGCCCCGTTCTAAACTTAAGTATTTTATAAAGAGGCCCAATAATTAGGTATATGTCTTTGCTTATTTTCAGTTATTATTGGTTTACCAGGTTCTGTAATACACATATTTTCTGTTTCTGGCCATACATTTACTCTAAAATGGAATAAAGGGCTGCAGTTTGTGACTCATATCAAACGTCAGGTGACACTTGGCCGATGGCCTTTTATTAATTTTGTCTGATGTCAAAAGTTAGAGGGATATCTTACAAATAACATCTATACATAAAAACTTAAAAGACGGTTTATTTTGTATGACATACTGATATTTAAATATGTGGGTGGGTGGGATAATTTATCGTAAAATTCTGGTAGCCCACTGATAAAAGAGCATAAGGTGCCGTAAAAGATTATTTATTAAAGAAAAATGCTTGACGAAATGAAGTTTGATCATTTTTTGTTTCATAGCTGCAATCAAACATTCACTTTCATTTTAATTGACCTCAAAACCGAGTTTAAAATAGCTTACCATACATTTCAATTTAGTACAGGAAATGACGTCATAAGAAATGCATATTGTTCCATGATTAGCTTATCTTGCAAAATAAATGTTTGAGCAAAGCTGATATAATGGCTTTTATTCTGGAATAATTTCACGATATCAGAGCTGTTTGTCTCCGGAGATACGAAAAAATGAATTTGTCTTCACATTAATATTTCAGTGTCCCTACACTAACCCAAATTGTCAAGACATATTTTAAGAAAATACCAGTGAATGATTTTTTTAAGCGAAGGTCGTTGGGTGATATGTAAATTTAAAATTTAAAAATCGGTCAGCGTTCCTAGGAGTTGCATACTCATTTACACTATTTCTGAAATGCCCCTTGTATTCTAGTTGTACGTGCTTCAATCTTTCGCTTATACAATTCATACAAAAACTATACTGAGTCCAAGTGGATGCACGGCCCGATTTAAGTATTAAAGGCCCCATTGCTCTCCCTGTGGCAAACCGTTCACTTAATATTTTACCATGAGACGAATCTGAAATCGTTTTACTACAGTTTCGTCATTGTAACTGATCGTGACTAAATAACTTAGCTCATAAAAGCGTGGAAGAATAATTTGGGTCATTTTAGTTGGGCACCAAAATGACCTTCTTTCGATATCAGAAAATTTATCATATGGTGAAAATATAAAGTACAGGGAAAAGCCCCGCACAGTGTCTAAGTTTTGCTTTTGTTCTTCGAACAACCAAAACTGGAAACAAATAGTATTTTGTGAATAAATTTGTCATTTTTCAACCTTCCAAAAACCTTTTCTCGCTACCTTTTTTTTGTCAGTTATATGACACGATCCGTCCCACTAGGCACACAATAGTAATTTAACATGGAATCCGCGTTATGAAATAAGAAAAGGTGTCGTACGCTATTAGCATCTACAAGGACATTTGCGCTGTTGTTTCACGGCTTTGCAGCATTTCACATTCGAGATTCAGACCAATTCTCCATCAATACAGAAGCAAGCGGCAAGCTTGCAGTTGAGTTGAAGGTATCGATTAAAGATTTTCACGCAAGAGTTATACGAATTCGATTATTGTAAAAAAAAAATACAAGTGCAGACGACACACCATGAAACTTTAGTGAACATGATTGCGTCTTGCTAGCTGCAGCTAAAGGTTTAAAAAGATCACGATAGCTGACAATGGCCAGAAACGAGGATTTTGACAGAAATACGTAGTGCATGAAGGTATCCGCTATGTAATGTAGCATTGTGGTTGAATTTATGCAATAACAGCGATCAATCATAGTTTTTCTCTGCCGCAGTGACATTTGCAAGGCCTCGAGGGAGCTGTTGAAAACCGAGGCCGAAGGTTTTCATCAGCTACCTCGGGATCTGGCTAATGTTAACGTATGAAAAAACATGTTTGATCCTTATATTGATTCAAGGTCAAAGCGTTGAATCAACATTATTTTAATGTCGATTAAACGTTCAGTGCCTGATGGGATACTTATCAACCTACTCGTATTGTCAAAAAAAAAAACTCCGTCTTTTTAAGGAATGAATTTCATTTTTTCTGATGTTTATCGAGGTATAAACTACATTGGGTCGCGTGCAAAGTTAGTGAACCCCGAAGGGGGTCATTTAAACTTTGCAAGGGACCCAATGCAGTTTATACTTTGATAAACACCAGAAAAATTAAGTTCATTGATTGTATTTACATTCTTCTCTATCTATTATTTGACCACAAATTTGCGTCAGGAGCTACAGTTGAAGCAGAACAACATTTATACGCAGTTTTTCCACTAAAAGAGGAACAGCGTCAACGACGTCATAACGTCGCCAACGCCCGAACAGATTGGAAAAACATGTTTTATTTAGACATCACATAACGTCACGTAACGTCGCGTGAACCGATGTAGTTATTTAAGGAATGAATATCATTTTTCTAATGTTTATCGAAGTATTAACTACATTGGGTTGAGTGCAAAGTAAGGGGTTTATGTAAACTTTGCTAGGGACCCAATGTAGTTTATCAAAGTATAAACTACATTGGGACCCAATGTAGTTTTTACTTCGAAAAACACCGGAAAAAAAGTAAGTTCATTGCTTATATTTGCATTCTTCTCTATCTATTATTTGACCACAAATTTGCGTAAGGGGATACAAATGAAGCAGAAAACATTTATCATATGACGTCGCTGTTAATCAGTGGATAACGTCGTGTCATAAAAATCGTATGACGTGTAATAACACTTTGGCGCGTACACGTAACGCCATTGACAACGTCCATGTCAACTATACGTTTTCTTATTCAAAAACGTTCAGTTTGAAGGCGTTAAAATCCCATTTTAAAGGGGCATATGATAAACAGAATCTTACACTCGTGGTCATTTCATATGAAATTTATGAAACTTTGCCGAAGGCTCGTTTCATAAATTTCATATGAAATGACCACTCGTGTAAGATCCTATATTTATACGCAGCTTTTTTGTCAACGGCGTAACAACGATGTCACAGCGTCGCCTTCGTCCAATCAGATGTAAGAACTATGGGTTGTTTTGATGTCACATAACGTCATGTAACGTCGCGTGAACCGATGTAGTTATTGAAGTATAAACTACATTACGTTCTAATGGTTTACCATTCGGCTTTTCAATAAATGCACGAATAATGTAAATATAAACGAACGAATACGGCAGCTTATGGTTCATTTTACGACACTGCAATCAACATGCAATTGAAGCGTTTCGGATTTCGATCCAGTTGGGAATAAATGATCTATATAAAGTGTTCAAACACGGAAGCTGCAGAAAACGCTTTGAAGAAGTTACACATTTTTTTTTCGTTTGAAGTCTTGATATTGAAGGAAGGTGCTTTTGTATTGACAGAAGGAATGTATTACGCCCTATCTACTGGAAAATATACTGACCTTTGGTTTCATCCTTTTCGCTTTCACGGTGTCCCCGACTTCCCCAATCATAGGCGTGTGCACATCCTCGTCTAGTTTGGCCTTAATGTGTTTTGAGCGAAGTCCCGCAACTTCAATGTCCGCTTCGATCTCCAGTGGGAAAGTCGCCCGGCCATTTTCTCTTCCGAGTCTAGCATTCAGGTTTCTCACTCGTACCCTTCTGTTGTGTAGACCATTTGACAGCCTTCTGCCTAAAAGAACAGGAATTGTCAGAAGAAAATAAAGCACGACTTACGGCAGCTTGACAATACCGACCAAGCGAAGTGAGATCAACTGCAGTGTCAGAATAAGCAGTTTTCCTAAGAATAATTGAAACCTCTTAAGTATTGCCAGAAATATGACAATATCAATGAACTGTGAAATATAGATCACAGTGACCTAGACATAACATGAGGTTAATCACTGTATCTGAATATACCATTACAACATGAAATTGGCTTCGATCACTGCACCATTAATTTTAGGTCACATTGACCTGCAATAAGTATGAGGTAACTCAAAGTGTCAGCCCAATGCATTAACCCAAGTATGTGCAAATTCATAAAATACTGATTGAGATACTGACGTAATCGCTTGATAATGAGATATAGGTCACTTTGACCTACAATAAGTAAAAGGTCACAAACAGTTTCAGTCCAGTAATACAAAAGTATAATGCAAATCAATGTAAAAGCGTTAGAAATATGATGCAAAGTCACCGGACTATGAAATATAAGTCACAATGACCTACAATAAGTATGAGGTCACTAAAAGTGTCAGCCAAACCATTAACCCAAGTATAACGAAAATCCATAAAGTCGTGTTAAAATATTAGGTTATGTCACTGAACCCTGAAATATAGATCACATAGACCATCAAGTAAAATAAATAAAATAGTGATAGAAATTTTAGGAAAAAAAACAGTGGACCAAAACTAGGGGTCATACTGATCTACAATAAGTATGAGGTCACTCATAGTGTAAGCCTGGCCACAAACCAAAGTATAACGGGTGGATTTATGAAATAGTGTTAGAAATATGAGATAAAATCACTGGACCATCAAAAATAAAGGTCATTGTGAGCTACTGACAATTTGAAATCAAACTTCCGGTCATACTGAGTCATTATCCCAAGCAATGATGTTCATACATCAAATAGGGAGCCCCGGTAGCTATGTATGTTAATCGGTGACCTGCTTATCTAGCAGTCCCGGATTCGATTCGCGTTTGAGACGAAAATCTTTTCAAACATAAACGGGGTTCCATTGCACACAGCCTTTCATTATAATCCTTCCATCGTCCTAATAAGACTGAAATACCATTGAAAAGGATATAAAATCGCATGTCATCCATCCATGCATCATACATCAAATAGTCTTTAAGATAAGAGACAAAATCAATGGACCTTGACATGTAGGTCACTTCGACCTATTGTTAGCAATATCGGACCAAAAGCTACATGATTGTACAGGTGAGTTGCATTAATTTTATACCTATGCACATTGAAAATCCGTTGCGTTTAGCTCCGTTTATAAGTAGCAAAAAAGGGAACGTTCTCAAACTTGCCACACTGGAACATCTGACAGTCTGAAGAGTGTTTGATGTATGTACAGGTGCGTTGCATAAATTTTATACCTTTGCAAATTTTTTATAAGTCTTAGCATACCCCCAAAGTGCATTCTTGCTTCGACTGAAAGTGTTAGTTGTCAAAAAAATTTAAACTTACCATGGGAATAAATGAAGGGATACTGCTTAGGATTGCAGAAAAGTTTACTGTATCGAATATTGCAAAGAAGCGACTTTGCAACCTATCAAAATTATCTTAACTCTACTAACAAGTGCTGAAACACTTCCACGTAGTCTAAGTCAATTTTAACATGGTAATGAAAACCGAGATCGACTTTTCAATAACAAATGTTTAATTATGTTGTATTTATTGAAACCCCGGATAAATTTCTTTTCTTCAACAAAATATTTACCCTTGCAAAAAGCAAGACGGGGCCTTCGTTGGAGCCATTTGTTGTAGGGCTTATGGTTAAACCGTTAGGCTTGCATTAGACAGTTAATGAATAGAATGCCTGTTTTATCTTATTTGTAGCTATTGAAAAAATACTTTTCATGGTATTTTATTACTGTAGTTCTTGTGGTTACTGAGAAACTGAGCAAATGGCAGTTGGTGTTTTTTTCTATGTTAAATCAACCGAGAAATATAGTTCATGACACAATATACATCTCTGCTTTCAGTTGATCTCCCCCGGATCTATCTATGGAGCTAGTTCAAAGTCTCTAGCCCTTGTGATTACTGAGAAACTGAGCAAAACGCATCAGGGGGGAATATTTTTCTATGTTCATTCAACCGTGACATATAGGTAATTGCCCAATATGTATTGCTGTTTTCAGTAGATTTCCTAGACGTGTCAATGGAACAAGATTAAAGACTCTAGCCTTTGTTGTTACTAAGAAACTGGCGAAAGTATGGGCACTTAGTACTGGTTAACCGCTTAGGAAGTCTAAGCCTGCCCAGGAATAGTGTTGGCGAAAGTATGGGCACTTAGTACTGGTTAACCGCTTAGGAAGTCTAAGCCTGCCCAGGAATAGTGTGGTTCGGTTAACTGACCGTCCCGACATGACCTTAGTTGTTTACCGTGGACGTTAAGCATCAAATCAACCAACCAACAACCAACTAAGAAACTGAGCAACAGGTGATATTTTTTCTATGTTTAGTCAATCGTAAAATATGTCATGCCCCGATATGCATTGCTGCTTTCAAGATCTTTCCCAGGCGTATCTATGGAACGATTCCAGGATTCTAGCCCTGGTTGTTTCACAGAAACTGAGCTAAACGCAACAGGTGATTTTTTCTATGTTCAATCAACCGTGAATTATTCGTATATTGCATGGGCCTGTATACAGCGCTGCATTCAGATGATCTTCCCCAGATGTATCTATGGAGTTAGGTTATGGATTCTAGCCCTTGTTGTTACTTAGAAACTCTGCTAAACACAACAGGTGAATGTTATTTTCTATGTTTAATCAACCGTGAAGTATAAGACAAGGCCTAGTTTGCTAGCTTCTTTCATTTTTTAAATACATCTCTCCCAGATGAATCTTTGGGGCACGTTTGAAGACCCTAGCCCCTGCCGTTTACTTAATAACTGAGCTAAACGAAACAGATGATTTTTCTTTGTTTAATCAACCTTGAAATATAGCTCACGGCCCAATTTGCATTGCTACTTTCAGAAGATCTTTCATAGCGGTATCTATAGGGTAAGTTTGAAAACTAGCCCTTGTGGTAACGTAAGGTGAGTGTGTGAGTGAACTCGGGTTTAACGTCCCACTAACAACGAGGTCATATGGAGACGGTTTAAAGTCTCACCCGAAAGACCGGAGAAGCGGGGGTCGATCTTGCGACCCCTGGAGTGCTATCCAGACCGGAGAAGCAGGGGTCGATCTTGCGACCCCTGGAGTGCTATCCACTACACTACAGCCGCTAGAAACTGAGCATAACGCAACAGTTGAATATTTTTTTCAATGTTCAATCAACCGTTAAATATAGGCCATGTCCCAATAGGCATCACTGCTTTCAGTAGATCTTTCCCAGATGTATCTCTGGAGCAAGTTTGCCGACTCTAGCCCTTGAGGTTACGTAGAAACTGAGCAAAACGCATCAGGGGGATACTTTTTTTCTATGTTAAATTTACCGTGAAATGTAGGTCTTGTCCCGATATGAATCATTTCTTTCACGAGATCTTTCACAGACGTATTTAGTGGAGTAAATGTAAAGACTCTAGCCCTTGTTGTTACCTAGAAACTGAGCTAAACGCATCAGATGAATATAAGGCTCACGCGCACATGCACGCGCACGAGGACACACACAAAGAGTATTTCATAAGCCCGTCTTGGATTCGCAAAGTCGTACTTAAAAGGTAAGCATACATATGTGAAGCGACTAAATGGGAAATGCGCTTAATTAAATGGGATAAATAGTGTCTAAGTAGGAAAATACTATTAGCTGGGGAAACAGTGTTTTTGGCGCTTAAGCCAGAAAATGCCTGAAGCATAAGTAAACCTGTCATTACACTCTGCTGTCTGGTCACAGATTCATAGACTGATTGATTGATTTGTTGCTTTACGTCTACGGTAAACAGCAATGGTAATGTCGAGACGGTACACACAGAATCATAGGCTTGTGCGGCTGGATGGACCTCAGAAAGAATCATAATTCAATTCAATATTATGTGCATCAGTTACTAAATACATTATTATCATATACCACGGATTTTGGATAGAAGTATGACAAGGAGGAGGGTATGTGTTTCTCATTACGCAACAGGATTATCAAGTATTGGAGTATAATGATTTAAGGTAGACGAATACTGAATAGAAAAATTGGCGGGGCATTCAAACCATTGTACCATCTAAATAACCCAAAGAGCTATAAAACATTTGGATAAGAAAATTTTCTTTT
Organism: Ctena decussata; assembly: GCA_963989385.1. NCBI lineage: Eukaryota > Metazoa > Mollusca > Bivalvia > Lucinida > Lucinidae > Ctena > Ctena decussata. The sequence goes on from OZ022504.1 coordinate 66,398,921, forward strand.
CACCGTTTTGTTTTCCTAAAAAGCAATACCCTGTATTTCTACCTGCTTTTTTTACACATTTTCCATTAAAATTCATATCTCTAGCACATGAACGCACTTTCATTTCAGCAAATCATATAATCTGTAATACAGGATATTTGAAACAAACGTGTAACAAAAAATTGCAGTTATCTTGTTAATAAGTATATTTTTACATTCTTAAAAAAATGCAAGAAAATTGAATTTCATGAGAAACGTCATGAAAAATATATTCAGTCGATGGGGCATGCTTATGTATATTTTTTTAGTAAAACTTACATTGTATGTTTCAGAATAAAACAAGAAAACAAACATTTCACCGTTTTGATTTCAAGAAAAACAATGCTACAGTTCAAAAATATCCCCAAAACTGACTGCCCAAATTCTGCACCTGCTGCACAGCCGGTTCTTGCCCTACTATTTATTTTCCTGTTATTCGGTTCTACCGTAGAGTAATGTCGACAAATATATGCGCAGATGGAATGGAAACTGTGATGATCTTGATCATTCTGGTTGCTAAGGAACAGTCTGATCTCGGTTTCCACTGTTTGTACAGACCTATGTGCCCGAAAATTTAGGATCTTTACGGTAGACATTGTTAGTGTGTGTTATAATTGTATTTACTCCACAGTTTATCGATTTCATCATGAACAATAACTCTGTTTTGTTTTTTAAACAAGTAAGAACAGAGTTGTTCCGTATACGTCCACCTTAAACTGAAAATTGTACCATAGTTTAAATATGATAGCACAGTTCTTGAAACTGTTACTGATTTTAGTATCTTGGTGTAACCTTATACTATACGGGAAATTGCAAACCTTAGCAGGAAAACTCAAGTCTAAAAGCCTGAGAGACCTTAGTTTGCATTCGAACTTGAATTTGAGACTGTATACAGACTTATTAAAATCCATTTTTAAGCTTTTGAGTCCCTGATTATACCAAATTGAGATTTTGATATCTGACTTCGGACTTGGTATTTTCATTTTTCTAAAAAAAAAGAATGACACAGAAAATGTGGTTGTGTTTTTGTAAACCCAGGTTTTACTTTGATTAACTTACTTATTACTACTTATTCGAAACTGTTAGATCTAGAAAAATAATTAAAACAGAACACGGTTTTCATTTCATCTGCTTTTGTAGCGCTCAAATAATCCTTCCAACGAGGATCTGTTTACTGCTGCGAACATAGTTTTCTCTTCCAAGTAATACAGGCAGTACTTTCAAACAAGAAGAAGGCGTTTTCAGAAAACGCCGCGAGAAAAAAAAAATCGTAGCAACATACATGAAGCAATCATTCATGCGAATTTTCTATTGCCTTTTTATTGCAAAGAGAAGCATGTTTTGGCGCGCTGTATTAAAACTGGCAGCTACTAAAGTTTGTTTCAAGTGGCGGCAGAGAGAGAGAGAGAGAGAGAGAGAGGAGACAGAGAGAAAGTAAAACAAACACCCAAAGAGTCAAGCGTCAAATAATGTTAAACCAAATGAGAGAGAGAGAGAGAGAGAGAGAGAGAGGTATAAAAAACAAACACCCAAAGCAAAGAGTCGATTGTCACGTAATGTTAAACCAAATGATTGGTAAAACATAATATACACCTACCATTTGAAAGCTGAAGCGCGAGGAACCAGATAAGCGCCCAAAACAGCGAAATGCTGTAAGTTTTCATTTTCTTCTTTCAAACCTAGAAAAAGTTATAATGCCGTAACAGTAGAAAAAAGTGGGTGATGAAGCAGTGTAGAGCCAAATCAGACTGCTCCTATAGGAGCAAGCTGATCAGGGTCTGCACTGTTTGTCCATAATAGCGAATTCAACTTGTTTAAATTTTCGAAATTTCGATTTAGGTGACCCACTTTCTACTTATCGTTATTCTAGTAGTTTCTGTAACTTGTCCAAACTTCAGCATCAAATTGAACAGAAAATCTGGGACCGTTTCTTATAGTGTGTGGCAGAGGGCGTGCCACGTGACATACATCTAAAGACGATACTGACGAGCAAGCCGTTCGTTTGGAAAAGACAAAAAAACATATGCTAATACGTGACCCCTCATTAGCATATATAGTGCTTTTCGTACAAAAAAAAGAGCTTATTTATACTGCTCACAAAAAAGTAGGGGATACTATGACATAGAAGCGAGAACAAAATTGATAACTATGGCTGGGTAGATAATTATTGTTATAGGTGGCACTACAATAAATAAATCCCATAGCTCACAGTGCAAAAAGGGGCAAAGTCGTTGCACTGCAAATTTTCTCCGGGTCTAAAGTTTCCAAATTGAGGCATGGCATGGAACAAACAACATCTTTAGCTACCAGCAACAGCTAAAAAAGTTGGGAATGGTGCTGCATATTTTGGACTTACTGTACTTTCAGTTTTAACAGTCAAGGTTTGCAGTAAATATATCTCGAAACCTTCAGTTGCCCCCTGTGCATTTTTCAACCCCATACAAAAATGCAGCAAAACAGTCTTAAAAATAAACACCATTTTTTATAGTAATAAATAAGCATAACATTTAGATGAATATTTAACTTTGATAATAAAACCAATCAGCGTCCAGCAATTTTTCATTATACTACTGAAAGCTTTCCCCAAAAGAGGCGGGACTTGCATATTTGAGTGCATCCTATACATTGAGCTAAAACATACAGTCTCGGCAGCACTACACCTCAATTTCGCATCGGCAAAATAAAATCTTTTGGACCCTCAGATTATGTGAATATTTGAATTCTTCATAATTTTTAAACCTGAAAACATCCACTTTGTTAGGTTTTCTTGCGTTAGTTAAGGTGTACGGCCCTTGCTTATGTCACCATCGGCATTGGTGAGACAATGCACCGCACAATGATATCGGTCACGGCTACCATTTCGTCCGCGATAAAACTGCATGAAAATGTATCTGTATATTGTTAAAGGCCCCATATCTCTATCGGCATGAAATATTTTGTAGTGAGGTATCGCTGCAAAGTTCTCGCTACAGTTTCACCATTGATTATTATCATGATTGGCCGGCTTTGAAAAATCAAAACGCCCTTGAGTTTACATTAAAATAGATTTGAAAAAATAACTGGGTCATTTTAGTTGCCAACTAAAATGACCTACTTCCGATTTCACAAGCTTTATTTCATGGTAAAACACAAGGTACAGGAGATAAAAATACAAGGTTCAGGCGTTTAACAGTTGATAAAAATACAATGTACAAAAATGTTAAGCAAGGACCCCATTGATTGTGCCGCGGTTTCATTATTTCATTGTTTAACGGGGAACCAGGGACGAAAACCATATTTTCATGGAGAGACATCATTTTTCCAAAATACCTTGTTCCTTTTTTTTTGGCCAGTTTTATGATACAAATAGCACATTAACCGAAATATTTTCATTATTTGTGAAGGCTATACAGGTTTCATAATGATTCGTATTTTGACGATTTTTACCACTGTTAGGACTATGGAGACTTTAATCTATGCATTATGCAGGCGTCTATCTAAATAAAGTTTGCATAAAAATGACAAGACATTGCTATGCTGGAATCGTGTGAAATTTGGGTGTCGACCCTTTGTCGACTCAAGTTACTCTAGGTCACGTGACAAGCTTTAACGTTTCAATATTCATATGGATTATAACAATTTAATATTCATCTATTCATTTCCCTGGACTAAGAAGACTTCCAAAATATGTGAGCCGCGATACGACAAAAACAACAATGTGGCTGTGCGTCCAGCGCAGACTCAGATCAGCCTGGGCTTCCGCCCAATCTGATCAGAGTCTTCGCTGTCCGCATAGAGGTAGCTTAGACCTTAAGCTACCCTTTAAGCGTTTAGCGAAGAGTTTGATCAGACTGGGCGAATACTCAGGTTGATCTGAGTCTTCACTGGGCGCACAGCCACATTGTTGGTTTTCTCGTGTCGCGGCTCATGTCTACTCCGAAAAAAATAAGATTTGTCCTTAGAGGACTTTGGAGCTGACTCATTGTGAAAGGGACAAAATTAAGGTATAAAAGTGAAAGTGAACCCATTCAACTGAAATTGATCTATGGAGTTAATAGATGGATAAATTGGTTTAAACGAGATTTTACTAACTATAAATTACATACATACGAGTACTACGATACAATTTCAAAAGTATCATGATTTGACTGTAAGCAACATGGTTACTGTCAAATCTGCTGACAGGATGGATGGATAACTTGCAATGTTACGTCCTTTTTAATAGCGTTTCTGTCATACCAGGAAGATGTCGGGCGCGGCGCGGGTCGGGGAGGAAGGGGGGATAGATGATGATGAAAAAATGTTACAATGGAACCCCGTTTACGATTTAAAAGATTTCCGCCTCCAGCAGGTCTCGATTCCAGGACCGCTATATCAACAGGCCAGTTGATTATTACATGGTATTAATTATGTCATCCCTGCAGGCACTCACCGTTAAAATAACACTGAATCAATGTTTATTCAACGGAGTGACGTTGAACCAATACTAATTCAATGTTGAGTCAACGTTGTATGCCCAGTGGAATTCGAGTATCCAAACTTTGCCGTTTTTTTTTGTTTTGCTTTTTGCTGTTTTTTTTTTTTCTCAAAAAAAAAAAAAAACTAATTTTATTGCTTTGGTTGGACATATTGATTTGTCATGTCGACCAGTTACAACATATACATTCTGAAATGCAAATCAAATACATAAAAAACCAAAAAAATCAAAGTCATGCGTTTTATACATGTATGATAGCATCTTTAAGACCGCTCGGCCAATTCCGTAAATCGACTGATTCACGGAAATGGCCGAGCGGTTCTCCGAGGTAAATACCCATAAAGAGTGCTTGTAATTGGCGAAGTACATGTATGTATGGGTATTAATCAGTTTGGGGTAAAGATGGCAGGCTATGATATTAAGGTAAGTGCCAAGTAATCCGAATGATAAAAAAAAATCCCAGCTTTCCCGCGAAAACTCAACGGATCAGTGGAATGGCGACCACGCCAATACGGCGTATTTTTTTTTTTTTTTTTATCAGTCAGATTAAAAGCTAAATCCTATGCAGAGTGTCCATGAAAGCAAATTGTTCGGCGGTAAGCCCCTTTGTAGCATCACTGTTGGAGTTTCTGTTCACGCCTACGTAGGTTCCCGGCAGGCAAACAATCTTGAATCAACCTTGATTCAACGTCATGACGTTGAATCAAGGTTGATTCAAGGTTGTGTGCCACTCGAGTACTGACAGTTCAGCACGTATACAGAAAATATTCAAAATTATTTAAATGTCCTATAATATTAATGTAAAACGTGAATAAAATTTCCATAAAGCTAAAACGGACGACAGCTTGCTAGAATCAGCTTTCCACAAAGGAAGAAATGCTGTTTCACTAGAATAGTTTGATGATAATTTTATTCCTATCTTGACCCAGATCAGAACAGGGTACATTCTCCGGGGAAACAACTTTGCCAGTTTTACTTTTACCTCCCTTCTCATAGCGCTGATATTGGACCCATTCAATCGGCAGCCATTTTGAAAGAACTATAGCCCAGTTTTTCATTCAGTAAAAGTGTAATAACAATTGAGCCGCGACACGAGAAATCCAACAATGTGATTGTGCGCCAAGCGCAGAATCAGATCAGCCTGGGCATCCGCCCAGTTTGATCAGACTCTTTGTTTAGTGCTCAAAGGGTAGCTAAGGATCTAAGGTACGTCCATGCGGACAGCGAAGACTCTGATCAGACTGGGCGGATGCCCAGGCTGATCTGAGTCTGCGCTGGGCGCGCAACCACATTGTTGGTTTTCTCGTTTCGCGGCTCAATTATCAATATCTCAAAGAGCTCCTTCAAGAGCAGAGAACACATTCAGAAGAAGGAACATGGGCCAGACTACGTAGTTTCGGCTAATAAAGCCTCATCAGTGTCCCTGACAATATCTGGTCACGAAACCATAGAAAGTTATACTATTACTTCATAATCTTAATTGGGCAGTCGATTCATCGGCTGCTTAGTATTAAAGAGGGTTCAGATGATATAAAAGACGATGATCTAGAAAGAGAGTCTAAACCACTCTATAATTTCAGGTTTCTCAGAATACATCCTCTGCTCTCAAAGGACGAAAATAAAATATAATCTGCACCATGGATGATGTACGGAAAAGACGTACAAAAAGAGCTTACGCAGTGCCCCCAAACACAAATAATCCATAAGCATGTACATGTATGGGAATATGAGACGCGACACGACAAACGCGACCAACAAAGTTGCATGTAGGCTCTGGAAAGACTCAGATCAGCCTGGGCATCCGCCCAGTCTGTTCAGAGTTTTCGCTGTGCGCTTAAAGAGTAGCCCAGGGTCCAAACTAGCTCAATGCCGTCAACAAAGACACTGATCACACTCGGCGGATGCTCAGGCTGATCTGAGTCTGCAATGAGCGCTCATGCCACTTTGTTGGTTTGTCGTGTCGCAGCTCATATTATCCTGAAACATATACGGAAATATAGAATATGGCTCTCGAGGAGGTGATGTATCTGCAATCATCACCTGCAATATTTGATGTGGAGGATGTCTAAAATAAGCATGGTTACATATAGCTGTAGTGACGTGCTTATAGATGTGATACCATATTCATTGTTATAAGACGGGATTTTCCCATTCCAAACAATCAAAAAATCTAGATCCGTCTTTTGAAGACGGATCTTAAAAGTTCCAACATTCAATACACAATCAGTCCATCTTTTGTAAATTGGTAAACTGCCCGCTTTGCAGGCCAGAGGCCCCTGGTTCGATTTCCGGAGTCATTACTCTCTCTCTCTCTCTCTCTCTCTCTCTCTCTCTCTCTCTCTCTCTCTTTCTCTGTTACTCCCTCATTTTTTCAAAGGAAAAATAATCACCTACCTTTCGTGCCTTTAAGGTATAAGGGTACAATGGACATCCAGTCCATCCTTTTCGCCATTCTTGCAAAGTGGAGCAATGCTTAGGAGTCCCTCTTTGATTCCCTAGGTGAGGAACCATTTGAAAAGGAGGCAACTTTTAACGGAGACAATTTCATACTCTCATTTTATTTTCATTTTAATATCCATAATTTTTTCCGGTTACCACAGCATGTAGAATCTGATGTTATTTATTTATTTTATTTTATTTTCAGAATAAATGCATATGTTTATAGATAATGTGTTTCGGCAGGAGCAGCGGCCGTGGTGTAGTGGATGAATAAGACGCAAGACTGCCAATCCAAGCGTCGCAGGTTCGATCCCGCTCTTCTCCGGGCTTTTATATCAGACTTGAAACCAAGATCCCGTCTCCGCATGACTTATGTGGGATGATGGGATGTTAAACCCGAGTTCATTCACTGTTTTGGCGGCGCTGAAGGGAACCGATAAACAATATAAACAGTTTTAAGGGTGCGTAGAATATCATTAACAACGAGTATGTATATTCAGTGTGCAGTGTTATGCCCTGTAGACTATTCTTTCCTAATTAACTGTCATTTAAGGAGTTCTGCCTTAGTTTATAATCTTTTTTTTTTGTATTGTATTTTCTTTGCTTATGCAAATAGTAAAGATCCTGATCAGACGCCGCAAGACGCGGCGTCTGATCTGGGTCTGCACTATTTGCCTACTGCTCTATTTGTGTTTGTAGCGTCCCTCAATGTTAACGACCGCAGCTTGCCTTCGATCGTTAACATCGACCTCGCGCTACAAAATATAATTCAAACACGTGGCTAAACCTTTTATGGTAAACATCCCTTGTTGTACCCAATAGGGTTACTTCGACATTACCAATAGGGCTGCTGTGTTTTCGTAGCAGTATGCGTAGACACACATTACGTCGCTACGAATACGGCTACCGCTGCACAAATTATGACATGATGGTTTTAGTTCCGGGAAAGATAATAGGGTAGCCCTCCGTCTATCCGGAGACGCTGGATCCGCAATCTTGAAAAGTGTCCCAGATAAACTTATAAAATAGGGCAATAACCAGATTATTAACATCGTTTTGTCAGCTAACCAGAAATTCTGGATGCTAAAGCAACAAAAGAGATAACCCTTACGTACATGTACGCTATGATTACTCTTAGGGCTAGGCTTATGAAACTTAGTTTGTTGATTAAGGGCAACTATGAGATAATGCACAAGCCCTTGTAACCCCACTAGAATCAGTCTGATATACAAGTCTTATACCCTGCCAGTAGTACAGGGTGTCAGTGATACTCTACAGAGTCAAGTCAGGTAAATTCGGAAAGCAGTTAAATCCGGACAGTGACATTGTTTCCTTTATATGTCAATTGTTTGGAATCAAATTAAAAATAAGTTGGCAAAGAAAGAAAATACTGATGAGACGGCTCATTATGAGCCGTCTCATCTGGTTATTCACTGTTTGCAATGGTATATCCGAATTTACCTGCTGTCCGAAGTTACCCGACTTGACCTTACTACTCCCGCCACATGTTAGTGAAGGGGTTACATGTATATGTTTCTTGCTGACTGTCCGTGTGTCTGTCTCGGATATGATTCGAGTTTCAGAGCCAGATGAAGGGAACAAACAACCTCGAAAATACCATGTCCAATACGTCTGTAGTACCAAATCTTTGCTGTCTCTGTAATCTAGGATCACCAAGCCCAGGGTAGCTCTTTTCGGAGGAAAACATGTCGTACGAAATGGACCTACTGGCTTCCTCCGAATAGAGCTTGCGGACTAGCTGTAATCGAAAGTAGCCCTTTTCGGTACAACAATCCTTTGATGGCTTTATCATAGGAACCGTGACACGAAAAAACACAACAAAGCGGCATGTGCGCCCATCTTAGACTCAGATCAGCTTGGGCATCCGCCCAGTCCGATTAGATATTTCGCTGCCCGCATGGAGGTGCACTGTAGCCTAGACCCTCAGCTACCCTTTAAACTCACAGTGTAGACACTGATCATACTGGGCGGATGTCCAGGCAGATATGAGTCTTCACTGGATGCACATGCCACTTTGTTGGTTTGTTGGTTTTGATTTTCGCGGCTCTTGTGGTGTTGTATCAGTTGTTGAAAACAAAAACAAAAACAATCCGAATATATATAAGCCGCAACACGAGAAAACCAACAAAGCGGTTGTGCGTCCAGCGCAGACTCAGATCAGCCTGGGCTTTATCCCAGTTTGATCAGACTCTTTGTTAATTGCTCAAAGAGTAGCTGAGGGTCTAAGCTACTTCCATGCGTACAGCGAAGACTGATCAGACTGGGCGGATGCCCAAGCTGATGTGAATCTGCGCTGGGCGCGAAAGCACTATGTTGGTTTTCTCGCGTCGCGGCTCAATTATTTATTAAAGTTCACCCACCTGTGGCTCGGTAGAGTATAAATTGTTTTATTAACCTTTTTTTTAAAAATAAAAAAGACAATCCGAATTTATGATAGTTCACCCACCTGTAGCTCGGGAGAGTATAAATTGTTCTATTAACCTGTATTAAAAACAATCCGAATATATATTTACGAAAGTTCACCCACCTGTGGCTCGGTAGAATATAAATTATCTTATTAACCTTCTTTTTTTTTGTTATTTATTTATTTTTTTCAAATTCTCATAATTATTATTTTGATCCCTCGTAAGAACCGTGGTACCACCGGGACAAATGTAAAGAGACGGTTCTAATAAGGGGACACAACATATATTTTCACAGCCTATGCACAGAAAAAACCTTACTGTTATCGTCAAACTTCACCATTATCTCTACCATTGCTACCCACTGGGCAGACAACATCGAATCTACACTGTAGCAACCTTGATTCAACGTCTTTAAATCAACATTGATTCAATGCCGATTCAATGACGTTTAGACGTTATGTGCCTGCTGGATAGAAAACAAAATTACCAATCCATAGTGACATGATAAAACATTTAAAAATAGATAATCAATGAAATTAAATAAAACTAGAAAATGGGTTCGTAAAACACCCTGCCCCCAACCAAATGATCGAATCTACAAAAAGAACAGGCCACTTGAGGAAACGGCTGACAGAGAAAAAATAGGGACAGTTTATTACTTCAATAGTGACATATACTCTAAATGAATTCCATGATGTTAATTCATTAATGAGCTGCGACACGAGAAAACCAACAAAGTGGCTGTGCACCCAGCGCAGACTCATATCAGACTAGGCGGATTGGGTATCATGGAGGTAGCCTAGACCCACAGTATCCGAACGCACTGTACCATCTCTTCCGGTTTTCATAGCGTTGAATCGAGTGTACAAAATTCGCTTATAACCAGTAGTCGGAAATCTTTATGTTTTGAGATTTTATCCGGAATCTGCTGTGTCATTTATGATTTTTCAGCTTTGAAAATGTAGGGAGGTAAGTTTAATATAATTTGCTCTTCGGTCTTTTACTATATTGGCCTGTACAATGAAAACCTCATGGCCGCCACAGAAATTTTATTCCGAACAGCTAATTCAACACGAGTTTGTGTAGTGCAAAACCTAGCTATCAGCCTGCTATCAAAACAAACCAACTGCAGATTGATAACGCCTTCCGTTTATTTTAAAGATTTTTTATAAAACATGTAAGAAAAGGCTCAGAATGGTTTTAGAATCATGCCAAGGTCGATTTGAATACTGTACCATTTACTATCCACCCATACACGACATTGTACAGGGCAATAAAGTAAAAGACCGAAGAGCAAATTATATTAAACTTACCTTTTTACATTTTCGAAGCTGAATAACTATAAATGAATCAGCAGATTCCGGATAAAATCTCCAAACCTACATGTAATAATTTCCGACTACTGGTTATATGCGAATTTTGTACTCTCGATTTAACGCTATGAAAACCGGAAGAGATGGTACAGTGCGTTCGGATACTGGGAACCCTTAGCTATCCTTCAAGCGCTTAGGAAAGAATCTGATCAGACTGCGCGGATGCCAAGGCTTATATGAGTCTGCGCTGGACGCACAACCACTTTGAGTTGGACATAAAACACGGGTCGGCATATTACATTCTGACAACGTTTGCAAATAAGGAAGATCACCGCTAGGTGGGTATCCCACATGCTCTCAGAAACGGAAAAAACACCACTGTGTGAATATTGCCCGCTCACTCCTTCAAAGGTACGATGAAGAAGACGGTGGAATGCTGCAAAGAATCATTGCTATTGATGGAACTTCGATGCGATCTTTTATAGAACCTGAATTGAAGCGACAGAGTAGCGAATGTCACACCAAAACTCGCCGAGACCGGTAAAATTCCGCCTACGTCAGAACTGTCCCAATATAATGATGATATTTGTGTATAATTACCGTGGCATACTGACCTAACATAGGGTACCGACATGTGAAACAGTAAATAAGAGTACTACGTACTTCGTCCAGCATTACGCGGAAAGTGCTCAGAGCTCAGTGACTGCATGCCGCTAATTTTGCAAGACAACGTGTCATCCCACAGTAAGTTTGTCAAGGAGCTGTTGGAGGGATATGGCTGGAAAGTGCTTGATCACCACCGTGTTCTCTCTCTCTCTCTCTTTCTCTCTCTCTCTCTCTCTCTCTCTACTTCGATCTATTTCCAAAGTTGAAAGAACCCTTTACGAGGAATCCGTTTTGATTGTTTAGATGAGTCAGAGTGTGCCATGAACGGGGAGCCCAACGAATCAACTTCAGCTGCCTAGCAACCGGTCTCCAGGCGTTGCCGAGGGGATGGAATTCTGTCATTTAGATTTAGGAAGATTACCTATTTACATGTGAGGCTTTTAGAAATGAAAGGACAAATCTGGAACACACAGTAGAAGAGATTCTTTATAGAGAAGGGCTAAATGCTAGTGACATGGACCTGACGGTTTTGAATGTGGTTTAAGAGGACATAAACAAACAAGCTCAGAATGACTTAATTGATGGAGTTCTTCTATGGGGCAGATATGTAACAAATTTTGGCCGAATTGTGCACTTTTTGACAAAAGCATGAAATTTGGAACATAGTTAGATTGGACCAAAATATGAAGTTTCAGGGTGGATGCCATGCTAAGAATAGCTTTGTCTAGCATTGTGCCAAATTTCATGCTTTTATCAAAAAGTGCACAATTATTTCACATATCTGCCCAGCTATTCAGTACATTAAACGCACTAAACGCTTTAATTAGTTAATTTATGAATATCGTACGCATGCGCAAGTGTAACATGAGTTTAAGTACCCAGAGTTAAGCACAGAAGTGTATAAAAGAACACAGAGGCCATAAACAGGATAATGCTACACAGATATACAACAACAACAACAACAACAAGAAGACTGCTTTGAGAGAGTATAGACAAATAAGTTTTCTGTCAAAAAATTATTAGTTTTGAAAACCAACAGTGTTTGTACTAGACATATCTCCTAAGGTAGCTACATACCAAATTATGTGCTTGTATCACCACCTGAACCTAGTTGCCCCGACCCGCTACACTAAACATACGGAATATAAAAGTTCACAACGGTAGGGTTGGGTTGAAAAAGAATAAATTTTAGACCCCTTTTCTGTGGCCCCTAGAATAGAATGGACGAAATCGTCAATATCGAAGAAAACCCCTACTAAGAAAATTCTTTTTTTCGCCTATACAGACAGCGCAGTGGGCGTTTGCGCAGTACAATAAGCTCTTTATTTTTCTTCAGTAGACTCTATGCAGAAACAGAAAGACCCTTGTCAGACTGCGTTGATACCATGTTGGGCCGGGTGTTCGCACTATGCATATGTCAGGCTACTGCGTTTTCCATTCTCGTAATTTGTATAATAACGATGTATCTTTAAAAGGTGTTCAATACTAAAAGACAGCTGTAACTATAAATCTGCAGCATCGAGCGAAATGGGACCCTAAGGCATATGCAGTCTCAATTACTCAAATCACCCGGCGCATTTGCGCAAATTGATCCAATTCCTCTGGTTTCGTTTTAAATATTCCTAATGATTGAAAGATTGTTTAGAAACATTGAAGACTCTTGGAATTCTTTGAGGTGCGCAGGCTGGACACAACTTTGTTATTTTATTCAGTTTGTCTCCCTTAATGAAGGTAAATTCTTTAAGAAAAGATTTCGCTCCTAGAGGAGCAAATTCTGTCCTTTGAGAGTTGCACTTTTGAAAGGGCTATATTGCCCACCAGCTGGGCACACAACGCTGAATCAACACTGTGTCAACCGGTTGATCCAACGTCATGACACTGAATCGACATTGATTCATTATGTACATGCGTCAGGTACACAACGTCGAATCAACATTGAAGTTTACCCCATATTGCACTCAAAGTTTCATAAACATTGAATAAACGATTATTCAACGCCATTATGTTGCATCAACGTTGATCAAATGTAATTTCGTGCGCCTTCTGGGCAGATTAGCAAACAAGGAAACACAGAAGTTGCTTTCTATTGCCAAGTGGCGTAAAACATATATATGTAGGTATTGAAACTAATACCTATGATAAGGTACGTTTTCCTATGACCCTATTCATATAAATACATGTGATGTGCGAAAATTCGAATAGTGAAGAACCAGATCAGCCTTTACCTGCACAGTCTGATTAGAGCCTACACTGTTCGCCTCAGCAATGTTGAGAAGCTTTTGAATACGCCACGTTTTAACACGACGCAACTTATGGCGCAACATGCAGATAGGCCATATATTGACCATATATTGACCGACGCGAAGTGGAGGGCAATGTGAAACGTTGACTATTCAATAACGCTTTATATTCACCGAAAAAAACGTAGGCTTGTAAATAACAAATCTATGTTTGAACTTAACTCTAACCTAGATTTGACTTCGCTATCATTCTAGATTGTTTAAGTTTTATCATAGGTTTAAAACAGACATTCTAAAACCCGTGATTTAATCTTCTAACATAAGATCGGAACAAATCCTGGTTAACAAGCGACAAAAAGTCTACTCTACAAATTTAGATTTGTAAGTTCCAGTAACGGGCTTCCATTCAAATCTATGTTTGAAAACCAGTATATAATCATAGGTTAATGGTTTTCTAACATGGGTTTGAAAACCTATGATAGCTTTTTTCAGTTGGTTGAAAACCCGAGATTGTAACTTACGAGCCCAGGTGATGCTGTTGTCGATTGTTTCGGTCGACACCCACTTTTGTATTTATGGTAACTGATTGGCTCGGTCAACAGCATATGTAGGGATATTGTTTGAACTAGATTTCAAGTATAAGAAGGTAACTGTACGATCCATGTCAACCTGATCTATATTCTCAATATGGTGCTATAGAATGTTCGTGCGCATGCGTGAAAATGCTTTATTAACCCTGTTTATGTAAAACAGTACCGGGTGTTAACACTGATTACAGATGTTAGTAATGGGAGTTCGGTACTGGAAAAAGAAGCCTATGATTCTAACTAGCAAACTTTGATAAAGGTTCAGCTCTATTTGGATACAACCGGCAAAGGCATAGATCAGTCTGCGCGTTATCTAATGTACATCCCCATTGGTCACACAACGTTAAGTCAACATTGAAACAACGTTAAGTCAACATTGAAACAACTTTGATTCAATGTCATGACGTTGCATCAACACTGACTAAATGAGCCGCGACACGAGAAAACCAACAAAGTGGTTGTACGCCCAGCGCAGACTCAGATCAGCCTGGACATTCAGCCAGTCCGTTCAGACTCTTCACTAAGCGCTTTAAGGGTAGCTAAGGGTCTAAGCTACATCCATGCGGACAACGAAAACTCTGATCAGACTGGGCGGATGCCCAGGCTGATCTGAGTCTGCGCTGGGCGAACAACCACTATGTTGGGTTTCTCGCGTCATGGCTCAAATGTTGTGTGCCTGCTGCAGACTGGATATAAACTATTCGCCTACCATCAGTTTTTAGCTCGCCTGAACGAAAGTTCAGGAAGAGCTATTGTTGTCACCCTGGCGTCGGCGTCGGCGTCGGCGTCGGCGTCGGCGTCAGCGTCGGCGTCCGGATTGGATGTTTTGGTTAAAGTTTTTTAAAGACCTATATCTCCTTAACTCATGGATGGATTCTTTTGATACTTGCACTGTAGTTAGATATTGGTCCAAAGTTTAACATGGTACCACCCCCACCCACTCCGTGACCTTGATGTCAAGGTCATGGACTTAGAAAATAGTTTTTTTTTAAGTGGATGTTTTGGTTAAAGTTTTATAAAGCCCAATATCTCCTTAACCCATGGATGGATTCCTTTGATACCTGCACTGTAGTTAGATATTGGTCCAAAGTTTTCCTAGGTACTACCCCCACCCCAGTCAGTTACCTTGATGTCAAGGTCATGGACTTAGAAAATTGTCTTCTTATTGATTGGATGTTTTGGTTACAGTTTTTTAAAGACACATATCTCCTGAACCCTTAGATGAATTCTTTATATATTTGAACTCTAGTTAGATATTAGTCCAAAGTCATACAGAGTACTACCCCAACCCCGCTCAAAGATCTTGATGTCAAGGTCAGGGACTTAGGAAATTTGGTCTTTATTAAAGTTTTCTAATAGCATACTGATTCATAATGCTTGGCAGATATTTAGTTTACACTTGAACTGATGTTAGACACTTTTTTGAGTTTTTACAAAACACTATACACTTACCCCACTAGATGACCTTGAAGTCAAGGTCATCGACTTAGAATTTTGTCTGAAAGATTTTTTATTTGAAGTTTCATATTAATGAAAACATAATTTCACAATTTCCACAATGACCTCAGTTGATACTTATACTTGGACTGATGTTAGATAATGGTTCAGGGTTTTGATACAGCGTAACCGCCCCCCCTCCACACACACACACACACACACATCCACCCACCCACCCCCCTACACACACACCCCTTAATTCTTTGACCTCAAGCTCATGGCCTTGGAAATTTCATGTGGATTTTTTTTTATTTTTAACACTTATTTCTGAGATAGCTTTTATTTATAAATGTGTTGTCATTATGGACATGCTTGCCTGAAGTTTTATGCATAGCAGTCCACACCACCATATATAGCCACTGTGTGATGGGCAAGCACCTATTCATGCGAGCTATGCTGTCAGGCGACAGCTCTTGTTTTCATGCTAAGCCTTATGCATATTTGAGCTGCGACACGAGAAAACCAACAAAGTGGTTGTGCTTTCAGCGTAGACTCAGATCAGCCTGTGCATCCGCCTAGTCTGGTCAGGCTCTTCGGTAAGCGCTGCTTAAAGGGTAGCTAAGGGTCTAAGCTACCTCCATACGGATAGCGAAGACCTTGATCAGACTGGGCGGATAACCAGGCTGATCTGAGTCTGCGCTTGGCGCACAACCACTTTGTTTGTTTTCGCGTGTCGCGGCTTAATTTATAAAACTGTATACAGCTTGTAGAAAGAACTAATATGCTAATGATGTCAATCTCAAATGACATGTTTCAGGCTTATATTACCTAAGTATATCAGTTTTATATCATCTAGCCCCGGATCCAGGGGCTGGGCTTTGGGCTTTAGCCCCGCCCTGTGGACCACCGTGTTATGTATAATATGTGGGCCCACAGATAATAAGGAGTATCTAATGACAGTTTGGAATAGTTTAGCCACGTGGTTAGGCAGAGTATATGTTGTGACATCTCATTAGAATCGCCTCTCCGACTCCAATGAGATGTCACAACATATAATTCAAGGTAAAACAGACATAAACAAAAATTTTCATCAAAGTGATCCCCAATTGTGTCATATTTTCAAGCCCTCTCCAACACCCCTCTTGCCCTCTACACACATACATCTCGGCACATTCCTGCCCCACCAGTTATCCAAAGCCCACCAGTACGTGGTGGTGTGGATCCGGGCCTGTCATCTCTTCAAAAAAAAAAGAGCCCAAACTAGGTCGGTTAAGATTAAGTTGTATGATACCTTCGTCATTTCCCACCATATTTACAAGGGGAGACAACCATAGTTACACTGAAAATCTGTTATTTTGCAGGGCAGTGGAATATATCGTATGTCTATTCATTACCATTCAATGAAATCTGAGCGACTTCCCAGCAGGCACACAAAGTTGAATCTACATTGAATCAACCTTGATTCAACGTCATGACGTCATGAAAGCGAATTTCGGCCACAGATGTATTTCTAGTAAACACCTAAATTAAGAATGGACGAAATCATCAATATTAAGGAAAAAATGATAATTATGTGGAAAAATGCCTTTGTCGCCTATACAGACTGCGAAAAGGACATCTGCATAGTTCGAGCAGCCCTTTATTATTGTTCGATAGACTCTATGCAAAACAGCAAGACCCTTGCCAAGGAGCTTCGATGCCTTCGATTCGGGTCTTCGGGCTTTACATATAGCAAGCTACTGGTTTTCCCACTGTACCCGTGATATATGTACTTAAGATCTATAAATATTCATTGTTTACTTAAAGACAAGCTGTAACTATAATTAAACAGTGTCGAGTGAAGTTGGACCTGTCATCATATTTTTCTATTCTAACACCTCGATCAACCAGCGCATAACTGCAAGTTGATCAGTCGCCGATTTTCGCTTTAAGGGATCCCCTGGACAAAACGCTTGTTCAGGAACATTGAAGACTCTGGGCATTCTTAAAAGTGTGCAAACTGAATTTAAGGTAAAATCATACACTTTTAGGGCCAGCAACTCTGTTGTGCCAAGACACGAGAAAACTAACAAAGTGGTTGTGCGCCCAATGTTCTTAAACAACTGAATTTATTAATAATGTGGAATCTTTAAAATCAATATCGAAGACTGATCAATTTGCACAAAAGCACACTGATGATTTAAGTAACTGAGTATGCATGTGGCTTATGTCCCATTTTACTCGATGCTGCACATTTATAGTTACAGTTGTCTTTTAGGAGAAACTTTTAAAATATTTATAGATATTATACAAGTTACGACAATACAAAAAGCAGTAATCTGACATGTGCATAGTGCGAATATCCGGCCCCTCATGGCATCAACGCAGTCTGACAAGGGTCTTTCTGTTTCTGCAGGTTACGGTTTAAGTTGAATGTGTATACCTTCGTATTTTCCCGCCATATTTACAAGGGGAGACAAACATAGTTACACTGAAAATCTTTTATTGAGGGAGGGCAGTGGAACATATCGTATGTCTTTTCATTACCATCCAGTGAAATCTAAGCGACTTCCCAGCAAGCACAAAAAGCTGAATCAACATTGAATCAACCTTGAAGCAACGTCATGGCGTTAAATCAAGGTTAAATCAATGTTGATTCAACATTGTGTGCCCAGTGAGTTAAAGCTGTTGTCTGTATGAAAAGCGACCCAAAGGAGATAGATCTTGTTTTAGGAATTTGGGTTCAGTATCCTTCCATATATGTACATGCACTCTTCTCTTTAATGCATATTAATAGCAAATTTCGGCCACAGATGTATTTCCAGTAAACACCTAAATTTAGAACGGACGAAACCATCAATATCGAAGAAAAACCCACATGCGGAAAAATTCATATCCCTGTGTCGCCTATATAGATAGCGAAGTGGGCATCTGCATAGTACGAGTAGCCCTTTATTGTTCTTCGATAGACTCTGTGCAGAAACAGTAAAACCGCTGTCAGACAGCATTGACGCCACGCTGGACCGGGTCTTAAAGCTTTGCATATGGCAGGTGACTGCTTTTCCCACTGAACCCGTAGTATATGTAGTTTCTAAGACAAGCTGTAACTATAATCAAACGGCTCGAGTGAAATCGGACCTGAAGCCATATTTTTTTATATTCTAATATAGGACTCATCCAGCACATTAGTGCAAATTGTCCAATCACACAGCACATCAGTCTTTGATGTTCGCTTTAAAGAGTCCCCGGAACAACCATTGACGACTTTGGGCATTCTTAATGGTGTGGAAGCTGAATTTTATGCGAAATAAGACACTTTCAGGGGCAGCAACTCTTATTTAACAATGGCGTAGTTGCCTATACGCAAATACGCTGGCGCGTAATGACTTTTTTCTGAAAGTTACAAAATTTCAATACGGATCTGCGTATTTATTTGATGAAATTTTAGAAATTAGAAAAAAAAAATCAAAATCAAACGCCACTGACACACCAATCTGAAATAACACTTAGGGACCAAATCCCTCAAAATCCCCGGAAAGAGTTTAAAACATGTTTGTGCGTATCATAAAATTACCGTTAGCTACGCCCCTATTTCATCTTTGCCTCCCCGGTGTCTCAAATATGGTAATATAAGTATCTTTCATGGGTGCGAAATGTGGATAGAAAAATCCGTCACGAGGGTCAGTCTTCGGCATCACGAGGCTTGCCGAGTGATACCGAACAGTGATCCCGAGTGACGGATTTTTCTATAAGCACCTCACGATAGATACCCATGATAGATACTTTTTCTTGCACACCACGTTTTGTTTTAACTTAAGAACTTGTTGAAATGCGTAATGCTAGTGCTTGAGAGGTTTCTATTTGATTTTGAAAGAAGGCACCGCTTTCAACGACCGCCATTCGGTTCTTTACGTCAACCTCCGGCGTGCATTTACTGACGTCATTTTTGCCGTCTTCGTGACGTCATCATCTAAAACGCCAACGTCACTTAACGACGCAAATACGTGACCTCCAATACAACCAATGCATTTAATGCTCGTGATTTGTATCCGGTCCTGGGTGAGATAACATGGGTGAGATAAGATTTGTAGGTACAGGGGAAGCACGCGGATATCCTTATCCGGTGTGCAAGAAATTCGTTGTTGATTCAACGTTATGGTGTGGTTTATTCAGACCTTTCTCCTAGAGAAGATGGAAGGACTACACTGCCCAGGTTGGGAAACCAGAGCGACCCAAAAGTTGTTTCCTTTTGTTTAAAAAGGTAAAAATCAGATGTCAACTACAATTATTCCTATTTGATTGATATATGTATGTTTTCTAAAAAAATATTATGACATGTCAAGCTGGATGTGTGCCGTATGTACTTCGGCAGAAATGCTACATGGACCGGCGCTGGGGACGTGCTTGTTTGGACATTGGTTACTGCCACATGTCCTCAAGCCTCCGGAACCAATAAGCATTTTTTCAACTGTAATGCACGAGGAACATAGGGTACACATCAATGATAATGTCAAAATTGTGTACTATATGAGTCCTTATGTCTCGTCGGTGTGGATATTACTACTATTTTTTGTCTGTATAAAATTATGTTTTCATCATGCATTAACTTTCCTAAATAATGTTTGCTGCTGTCTCAGATTAGGCTATATGTGAAACATCTTCTCCGCGTTATTATTACATGCACTGGTTTCATATTCGTAAAACTTTTGATAGCCAGTATGTATCTTATATGATGCTTTCTTTTAATATTATATGTCGACACTGTCAACTACTCGCCATAATATATGTAAATAATTGTATCCACATGGGCTTTATAGCCTTTTGTAATTTGCTAATAAACTTCTGTTCTGTTCTGTTCTGTTCTGTTGCTATTGTGACAAGCAGGCACACAGCGTCCAATCAACATTAAATTAACATGACGTTGAATCAATGTTGACTCAATATTGATTCAACGTTGTGTGCCCAGTGGGTAACGAAACCTAGTGGGTTGTGTGCCACACTACTAATCCAGGGGTTGTAGGCGCGATCTCCCGCTTCTCTGGTCTTTGAGAAGAGACTTTCAGTCGAGGGTCTCGTGTCTGTGTAAACAACTTGAGTAAGTCAACTCAAGAGAGGCGCCGTGGTCGAGTGGTTAGAGACGCTCGGTTATGGTGCGGAAACTTGCCGGAAGGTCGTGAAGAGTCGCGCCCGGGTTTCGCCATCCGACGACTGGAAAAGTCTCTCTGTCCACCCAGCAGTAAATTGGTACCTGCTTTGAATCAGGAAAAGCTAAGGCAGCGAAATGAGAGGGATGGGCTCCGCCTTTCATATGCTGTGCCCAAGACACGGTGGGCCTCTGATCCCCGCTACCCATACGGCTACTAGTCTATGGGAAACTTTTACCCTTTTTCCAATACATAGGTCACACGGAAACGACGACCTAGATTTAAAGTCTCATAAGTCGGAGACTGAATCCGTAGCCCCTGGATTAGTAGTCTATAGAAGCACATTCCATTATGCAACCGCCGCTTCTCCTCAGATTTAGGATTTTTACAGGAGTTTATTCCATATCTGCATAATGCGCTGTAAGTTGCATCGTGTTAAAACGTGGCGTATTCAAACGCTTCGCCGTCATTTCCGATGCGAACAGTGTAGGCTGTAATCAGACTGTGCAGACATAGACTGATGTGATTCTTCACTTTTCGAATTTTCGCAAACCACGTGTATTTATATCAATGGGGTCATAGGAAAAATTACCTTATCTTGGGCAAACAGGAATTAGTTTCATTACCTATATATATTTTTGGCAATAGGAAGCAACTTCTGTGTTTCTTTGTTTGCTAGCGTGCCCAACATGCGAACGAAATTACATTTGATCAACGTGGATTCAACATAATGGCGTTGAATAAACGTTGATTCAATGTTGATTAAGGTCAAGAATACGTAAATGGCGTATACATAGAATTTTTTATAAAATTTGGCACAGGAGTGCATTTTCGTGTGTTACATCGATTTATGAAATAAAAAAGATAGGTCACCGAGTCCGTTTAGTCGCTATATCGGATTTAAAACGTGAAATTTGAAGGCCGTTGCATTGACGGCAATGCGAATGCGATGAAAATACTCGGATTTCAAAAATTAAACGTACACAGCTTGTCTACAACTACATAGATTTTTTCAAAAACTGATATCGTATGGCACAGGATCTGTCGATTAAAATAAGGTAAAAAAATCCTTGACTATCGAGTTCATTTTTCATATAGAGCTTGATAAGCATGCATTGGTATGTATAAATTTACACCATTCGTTGACGTCATTTATAAGCGACGTTGCAGTCGTTTACGGGCGACATTATAAGTCTTGCTAATAAGCCCGTTATGAAAATACGGAAAGATGATGACTAATAGGGTTCTCATGATGAATGCTTTAGTGAAAGGATCTATTTAACAAAAATTAATAAAATTGATAACAAACTTCTAACAGTAATATGGTTACTGCAGCCGCCGCACAACCGAAAAAAGGAAAAGCCCTATGAGTAAACCAAAGCACCTAATCACAAAAAGCGCCGCGCCATGATAAAATGGTTCTTTGGGGCATGTGCGGTCAGCGGAAGCTCAGATCAGTCTGCGCACCAGCCAAAACTGACCAGAGCCTTTGTTGTTCTCTGGAAGAATGATTCCGAACAGCGAAGAGATTTATCAGACTGCGCGTATGCCCAAGCTGATCTGTGTGCTTGTATATTTACGACACTAGTTCTTTCTGTGTGGATCATGATAGTCATTTTTCGCTCTTTTGGACAGTATTTCAGTCATATCGAGGTAATGGTAGGATGATATTGATGATGTTAAAAAGTTACGACGCAAAATTTCACCGTCGGCGTGATAGGTAAAGGTAAAGGCTTCTTATAGCCAAGTAGTCGTAGGGGCGGTGTGGATAAAAGGCCCTCTGTGTCTTTGGCAAAGCCATACAACAACTGGAAGAAATATTGTTTCATTCGTATTTGTGATCAAAATGAAATTTTCGTATCCAGAAAGGATATGTTTTTTAAAAATCGCCGCTGAAAAAACGGCATTATAATAAATATTACAATCCGATCACATAAAGCTTTAAACATCAGCTGGCACACATTTACTATTTCGGTATCCCACCGGCGCCACGGAGGAGTGATTAGAGACTTCGGTTATGACGCAGACGCTTGCAGGTTCGAATCCGGGCTCGGCCAGCCAGCGACTGGAAAAGTCGTTTTGTCAAGCCAGCAGTAAATGAGAAACCTTTTCGAAACATGGAAGGATCACACAGCGAAAGGAGAGGGATGGGCTCCGTCTTTCATATGTGTGTCTGAAAAGTCCTGTGAGCCCTGAAAGTACAGAGGGACATGTATTGCGGCCAGCCTTAAATTGTTACAAACATGAAACTATCTGTCTGTCTCTGTCTCTCTCTCTCATTAATGTGTACAAAGTGAATGAAATAACAAAGTTGTGTTCACTATGCGCACCTCAAAGAATTTCTAGAGTATTCAATGTTTCTAAAAAAGCTTTCAATCATAGGGAATCTTTAAAACGAAACCAGAAGAATCGGATCGATTCGCGCTAATGTGCCGAGTAATTGAGTGTGCATATGGCTTAGGGTCCTATTTCGCTCCTTGCTGCATATTTATAGTTACAGCTGTTTTTAAGTATTGAATACCTTTTAAAATATTCATAGTTATTATTCAAAATACGAGAATCGAAAAAGCAGTAGCTTGACATATGCATAGTGCGAACACCCGGCCCAGCATGTCATCAACGCAGTCTGACAAGGGTCTTTCTGCTATTGCATAGAGTCTACTGAAGAAAAATTAATAGCTTATTGTACTGCGCAAACGCCCACTTCGCTGTCTGTATAGGCGGAAAAAGAATTTTCTAAGCAAGGGTTTTTCTTCGATATAGATGATTTTGTCCATTCTACATTTTAGTGTAGGGACCACTTCAGAAAAGGGCTATAAAATTGATTCTGTTTCAACCCATCTGGTAGAAAATTTCCAATGGTGTTTTCAACTTGTAAAGGCTTTCCAACGTTGATTTATGGTGGATGCCAGGTCTGAAAGTGGTGCATATCTTTTACATTGACATAACCAACCCAATCGTTGTTAACTTTTATTTCGTAATTTTAGTGTAGCGGGTCGTGGCAACTAGGTTCAGGTGGTGATACAAGCACAGAATTTCGTATGTAGCAAAAATCACGCTTTCTCTTATTTTTTATACTGATCATGTGTATAAAATTTCAAGTCTCTATCTCTTACGGTTCTTGACTTAAAGGTAGCAGACAACAGACGGACAGACGGACAGGCCCAAACAAATGCCCCCAAAACTTCTCCGAAATTGGGTGATAATTAAAATAGAGTATATTTCGCACAACCGTGTGGTCTAAAAATCTAACATTGGCCTTTGACACTGATAATGACCAATAACGGGGTCAAATCACCAAAACCTTCTCATCCTTGAGATTTTCCCATAGGTAAATCCATGTAGGTTTGGTAAAAAACGAGCAATTGGCTCAAAATATATTCATTTTTAATGAAGATTCCATATATCTTAGTCCATTGTGACCTTAAAAATGAGGTCAATGTCAGTAAAATCTAATCATCTCTTAGGCTTGTCCCAATGATATGTCTTTGCAAGTTAGGGGAAAACCTATCCAAATGGTTCAAAAGATATCGTGGAAGACGAAACTGCAAGAAACTGTCACGCTGAAGTACCTGACGCATGGACAAAATGTATCAATGTCGATTCAATGTCAAGACGTTGGATCAGCCGGCTGACTCAGTGTTGATTCAGCGTTGTGTGCCCACCTTGTGGGCGATATAGCCCTTCCGAAAGGGCAACTCTCAAAGGACAGAATTTGCTTCTCTAGGAGCGAATTCTTTTCTTTAAGATTTTACCTTAATTAAGGGAGACAAAGTGAATGAAATAACAAAGTTGTGTTCAGTCTGTGCACCTCAAAGAATTTCTAGAGTCTTCAATGTTTCTAAAGAAGCTTTCAATCATAGGGAATCTTTAAAACGAAACCAGAAGAATCGGATCGATTCGCGCTAATGCGCCGGGTGATTTGAGTAATTGAGTGTGCAGATAGCTTAGGGTCCCATTTCGCTCGGTGCTTCATATTTATAGTTACAGCTGTCTTTAAGTATTTAACACCTTTTATTAAGTTGTATGAGTATATCTTCTTATTTTCCCTCCATATTTATATTGGGAGATATCCATAGTTACACTGTAAAGCTGTTATTTATGAAGGGCAGTGGAACATATCGTATGTCTTTTCATTACCATCCAATGAAATCTGAGCGACTTCCCAGCAGGCACACAAAGCTGAATCAACATTGAATCAATCGTGATTCAACGTCGTGACGTTGAATCAAGGTTGAATCAAGGTTGATTTAACATTGTGTGCCCAGTGGGTTATAGCTGTTGCCTGTATGAAAGGCGGTCCAAAGGAGATTGATCTTGTTTTAGGAGTTTGGGTTCAGTATCCTTCCATATATGTACACGCACTCTTCTTTTTAAACGAATACTAAAAGCAAATTTCGGCCACAGATGTATATCAAGTAAACACCTTAAGAACGGACGAAATCATCAATATCGAAAAACCCCACATGCGGAAAAATTCATATCCCTTAATCGCATTCATAGACAGCGAAGTGGGCATCTGCGTAGTACGAGTAGCCCTTCATAGTTCTTCGATAGACTCTGTGCAGAAACAGCAAAATCGGTGTCAGACAGCGTTGACGCCGAGCTGGACCGGGTCTTAAAGCTTTGCATATGGCAGGCGACTGCTTTTCCCATATGTAATTTAAGATCTATGAATATTTATTGTTTACTGTAAGACAGGCTGCCACTATAATCAAGGCGCCTGCTTTTCCCATATGTAATTTAAGATCTATGAATATTCATTGTTTACTTTGAGACAAGCTGCCACAATAATCAAACGGCTCGAGTGAATTCGGACCTGAAGCCATATTTTTATATTCTAATAGGCACGGAGCCAGGGTGTGGGCCTTGGGGCTTCAGTCCCGCCATCTTGACTTCTGTGTAATGTATTATATGCATGCCTCCAACTGATAAGGAATATATGATGACAGCTTGAGATAATTTTACCATGTGTAAAATATATGTTGTTACATCTCAATAGAATCACCTCGGTGGGGCGATTCTAATGAGGTATCAAAACATATTTCGAGGCAAGAATACCAATTACATGTATAAAAAAATTCTCACTAAATTGATCCCCAGTTACGTCATCCATTTTCCAGCCCTTCAGCCCCCCCCCCCCCCCCCCCACCAACATCAGCACTTCCCAGCCCCACCAGTTATCCAGAGCCCCACCAGTACGGGGTAGATCCGGGCCTAGGACTCATCTAGCACATTAGTGCAAATTGTCCAGTCACCCAGCGCATGAGTCTTGTAAGGATCAGGCAGATGGTGGAAAGTGACATGTCTCAGATCTCGCTGAAACTAATTGTATAGTTGAGTATTGATAAAAAAAATTACTCATGCAAAATATTTCCAGTTTCTTTCAAACTGTTGCCATGGTAACCAGTTTAACACATCTTGAGCGAAAATCACACAGTTTTAAAAAATAATTTATGCTTTTGGCACAATTTTAAGCCAATGTCTACTCATATATATTTCATGTTCAAACATACAGTTTATACACTATAAATATTTGAGGTATCCCGCAATTATTCAAATTAAAACTTATACTTTATCACAGTGTGGGTTGGCCTTATCACTGAAAGAAACATGGTAGGGTCAGCGTTTTTTGCCAAATCCTCAAAAATGAGATTTATCATTTTTGAATGCATTTATCTTCTGTCAGCAACACCATATAGCAAAGCGGCTGCTACCTGAGTAAAGTCAGTTGTCACCACAAACAAAATTTAGATTCAGATATCTGTGTTTTGTGGGTATATTTTAAAATAATTGGCTTTGAATTTCACCACTTTTACAAAAGTGAAAAACTTTCTGATTGCACAAACCGTGTAGAATACACTGGTAGCTTGCATATATAGTGTGTAAAAGTGCATAAAACATTCATGAATATATATATAAAAGAACCAGGAAATCTGGTTACCTTCAGAAATGATTGTAATGCATATTCTAAGGGGTGTAAGTACCCCACCAACTTATAAGCACTGTAATATCAAAGTGAAACTTAGATGGTTGGTCAAAACTAGGATGGCTAAGACAGGGCTTGTAAAATGTGTAAGAATTTATTTTAATTACTAAATGTAACTGAAACAAAGTATGTATAGTGTCTTTTAAAACCGTTGCCATGGTAACTGAGGTAACAAATTTTGAACAAAAAACATGTTATTCTTTGGTAAAAATCTACGTTTTGGCATATTTTTAAGCCAATGTCTACTTATACAAAATATATGACTTACTTTAAAGAGCGTTTATACCTTAACCTTATAAATGTACATATGAAATCAATTTTATCACAATCTAGATATAAAATTAGATGTCTGTGTATTTGAGTAAAGTTTACTGAATAAATGGCCGTGATATTTATTATATTCAAAAAGTTTGAAAACTTGAAAATTTCTCAAAATTTAAGAACTGGACAAGTATAATGCATGTTAATGTTTAACAATTGCATGTAAATAGTCATAAATAATTCCAGTATAACTATGACTGCTGATAGCCCTCAGAAAGGAATGAATATTATTTGGGGTCTCACTATCCCACCCACTGTAAGTACTTCACCAATGAATGTGATCCTCAGTTAGTCAGTGTAACTCAACATGCTTCAGTTATGGCATATATTTCATGTATGTCTGCCACTTGACAAACCATTTGCAAAGTGTAACTGGTTGTTGAATATAGAATAACTTTTTAAATGGGCTTTCATGACCAGTCAGGATTATTTCACTCATTTTGAGCCGAGTCTGTTGTTAGGTGGTGAGGAAACGGGAGATCCCGAGAAAAGCCACCTGACTACTCGCAAGCAGAACTTTACATGTTTCATATATGACCAGAGTTTGGCTCGATTCCGCAGCGGGGGGATTACAAGCGATTTAAAATGGTAAAGCGCCCTTAACCAAACAGACAGGATGGTCCCCAAGGTAGATTGAAAAATGAAATAAATTGTAACTTCTTCACATTTTTAAGCAATGGTCTTGTCCAGACTTCTTCAACATTTAAAGCAATGGTCTAGTCCAGAACAACCATACTTAAAAGAATTACTTGTACTCTGTAAATATCTGATGCATCAAGATGATACATGTATTCAAATTTTAACCTGTGTCAGTCCTTGTGTTTGATTCGTGCAATATTGTATCAAACATGACTGGTTCGAAATTTTTGTCAAATATTCTTCAAAATGAGTTTAGCATTTTACTGCATTTTTACATCTGTCAGGCAATACAATAGCAAGAGTGTAACTTTCCGCAAAAGGTCAGTCATCAGAAATATTGCTTATTCAGATTTCTGTGATTCTGAAAAAATGCACACACAGAAAGTTTAGTTTCATTTGACTAAACGGTTTAAGCTTTTGACAAAGTCAAATATGGCCATTTTTGGCTATCAAGGTCAATAACTCTGCGTTGGCAGAATGTAAGTTGTTGTAGACCTAATGCATGTTCTGTTCATCTAAAAGAATGGTGACAATCAAATCAAAGATGAATGAGATATCCTTTGAGACATTTCCCTAACTATAAAAAATGTCAGTATTTTTATGAAATGAACGGCAATGCTTTTAAGCCGCTATCATAAAATTCCTCACCTACAGCTAACAACAAGGCTGGAAAGGAACAAAAACAATTAAGCCACCAGCTCTGGTCCCCCCCCCCCCCCCCCCAAAAAAAAAGGGTGTCAGCTCTTTCCCAGCAGGTTGCCACAATGTAAATAGCCAAAGACTACAAGGAAAAGGTTGAACAATGAAAATTAGAAACCATATCTCCCAGAAGCAGCACCAAAATTAAATTACATAGTTTGTCTGTGTTACGGACTTCTATCTTAAAGCTTATCAGTCTATGCTCAATACACAAATACATATTTGTACTCATGGTCAAACTAACAACAAAATGAAAACCTGGTCTGGATGGATCTGTCTGAGATTTTATGGTGTCCTGCTCACTTGCAAGTTTGATGAAGATCAGGTTAAATCTGCCGGACAACAATGAAACAGTCCATTTGTTCCTGAACAGAAAGAGTTTATAGTTAGACTTAAACTGCTGTACACTAAGTTTCGAGGTAATTTGCTTGTTGGTTCCAAAGAACAATTCTAATAAGGAGAAGGTTCATAGGTGAGCTTATAACATAGGCAGTCATCTGTTGTCGATCCGTCCGACTAGTATCAACATATTCAAACGATATCTTCTCTGAAGCCATGAAGCTGTTCCTTGCCATACTCTACATATAAATTTTACATTTAGCATGTATAGGAAGTGGTGGTATGGTTGTGCGGGTAAGGGGTGGGGGCAGGGTCGGTCGTTGGGGGCACCACAAATGACTTGAGAACAATTCCCTTCCACCTAGTCCTGCCTTCAGCTTCCCTAGAGGTATAATGCATGTGTATTCTATGGTTACCATGGTAACGGCATTTGCACTGTACAAACTGTGTACTAATGTTTAAACCCACCTCCACGTTAAAGTGTTTCATGCATAAAATTTCATCAGAAATGAAAACATATCAATTTTATGAAGAAGGCTTTGCAATTATATTCCAGTGTAAGGAAGTGGGTGGGGTAATTAGACCCCATTTCATGTCCTTTTCATGTATCTCTGAAGTTCCCAAAGAATAATTATTCTTAAACATTTATTAATAAATGTTTATATGCATTTTTACATATTCATCATATAAATTACCTATGAATCACCTAAGGTTAATAAAATAAGGAGGTTTTCATTTATTTGTTATGGTAGTATATTTCAAGGGGATTGATCTTTGAACATTGACCCAAAACACAGATATCTGAATATGGACCTTATTTGCGCTGACAACTGACATTATGCGTACAGTTGCCATTTTGCTGTGTTCTGTTGCTGACGGAAGATAATTTCGTTAAAAACATCACTTTTTGTGATTTTTGAAAAAGTGCTGACCCCACTACATTCCAAACTCTTAGTACACTCAAAGAGAATGATAGCTGACCTTTATTTTAATTTTAATTTTCACTCCATACATCAAATATTAACATGAGACAAATCATTATGTTTGATCAACGTTGATTCAACATAATGACATTGAATAAACATTGATTAAATGTTGATTAAACTTTGAGTGCACAATGGAGTAAACTTCATTGTTGATTCGACGTTGTGTACCTGACGCATTGACATAATGAATCAATATCGATTCAACGTCATGACGTTGGATCAACCGGTTGACTCAGTGTTGATTGAGCCTTGTATGCCAAACTGGTAGGCAATATAGCCCTATCAAAAGGGCAACTGTCAATGGACGGACTTAGCTCCTCTAGGAGCGAATTCTTTTCTTTAAGTGGTTACCTTAATTTAGGGAGACAAAGTGAATGAAAAAACGAAATTGTGTTCAGCCTGCCCACCTCAAAGAATTCCCAGAGTCTTTACTGTTTCTAAATAATCATTCGGAATCTTTAAAACGAAACCAGAAGAATCGGATCAATTCGCTCAAATGCGCCGGGTGATTTGAGTAATTGAGTGTGCATATGGCTTAGGGTCCAATTTTTCTCGATGCTGCATATTTATAATTGCAGCTGTCTTTTAGTATTGAAAATCTTTTAAAATATTCATAGTTATTATACAAATTACAAGAATGGAAAAAGCAGTAGCCTGACATATGCATAGTGCGAACACCCGGCCCAGCCTAGCATCAACGCAGTCTGACAAGGGTCTCTCTGATTCTGCATAGAGTCTATTGAAGAAAAATAAAAGAGCTTATTCATTGTACTGCGCAAACGCCCACTGCGCTGTCTGTATAGGCGAAAAAAGACTTTTCTAAGCATGGGGTTTTCTTTGATATAGACGATTTCCGCACATTCTACATTTTAGTCTAGGGGCCACCTCAGGCTCTAAAAGGGCTCTAAAATTGATTTTTTTCATCCCATCTGGCAGAAAATTTCCAATGGTGTTTTCAGCTTGTATAGGCTTTCCAATGTTGATTTATGGTGGATGCCAGCTCTGAAAATGGTGCAGAATTCTTTAACAAAGACATAATCAACACTACCGTTGTTAACATTTATTTCGTATTCTTAGTGTATCGGGTCGTGGCAACTAGGTTCAGGTGGTGATACAAGCACAGAATTTCGTATGTAGCAAAAATCACGTTTTCGCTTATTTTTTATACTGATCATGTGTATGAAATTGCAAATCTCTATCTCTTATGGTTCTTGACTGATAGGTAGCGGACAGACAGACGGACAGACGGACAGGCTGAAAAAATATGCCCCCACTTTTTCTCCGAGGTTGGGGGCATTATAAAAATAATGTATATTTTGATTACCGGTATGGTCTAGAATTTAACATTGGCCTATTGGCTTTTGACCCTGATAAAGAGCAATAACGGGGTCAAATCACAAATACAATATCATCTCTGGGATTTTCCCAAAGGTATATCCATGTAAGTTTGGTGACGATCGAGCAGCTGGCTCAAGATATATTCATTGTTAATGAAAATTTCATATATCTTAGTCCATTAGTGACATTAAAAATGAGGTCAATGTCACTAAAATTGAATATCTCTTAAGCCTGTCCCAATGATATGTCCTTTCAAGATAGGGAATAATCTATCAAAATGGTTTAAAAGATATCTTTGGTGCAAGAAACTGTCACGCTGACTCTGACACAGAAAGCAATATGCCCACCACCTTGGTGGGGATGGCGCGACATAATGGCAAGTTGTGTAAACATCACAAACTTTTCTTCAGAATACGTTAAATCAGATTGTCAAGTTAACAAAAGACAAAACTACACTAAGTTTCCGTTAACATAATATTTCATGTTTACCTAAATATATGTAAATGTCTGGGATAAATTAAAGTGGGTTTGGTAATCTGGTACTGCACGTTGCATAAAAATCTTGGCAGTTTTTATATAAGCATGTGCATTAGAGAACAACACGATTAACCCCTCACACTAATATTTCAGCTGAATCAATGCAAAATGACAATGTAACATTGTTTATACTGGTTCTTTCATATTTCCATAGATTTTTCTATCCATCTAAGTTGCTAGATGTTTCATACAAATTTTTTTATGATATCAAATATTAATATTGATAATGTGTATTATGTTTGTAATGAAGTATGTTTTGTTTTGAGTATATCTTTATTATTAAGTTCTTCATGCAACTTGCAGTATAAAGTTTTGTCACGCAATATTTACCCGGGAACTTTACATATATACGGAAGATATGACTTTTGAAGTGGGTTTAAGGTCAGTCGAAAGTACTCAAAACAAGAACAAATCGGTTGTTTTAGGTCCTAAATGCACTTTTCTTGCATAAGAATCTTTGATCGGGACACACTGACGTAAAGTAAACCTCCTTGCCCAAATATGAATGCCGATAAGCTCCAAATAAGGTTGGATCTGTAAAAAAACAACTGGAGGTGCCTGTGATGAAATGGAGGTGCCTGTGATGTAAGAAAATATAGCGAAATCTGAAGATTTATTGCGGTTGCAAATATTGATATTCTTCATCTTTAGACCACTGCCTTAAAAGAGTCGTTCATTCTACGTCGCAATACTCTATCATAATGCGAATATTAAGCATATTTTTGTTTAAACGACAGACAATGATCAGGAACTTATACAATCAGATTCTACATCCTGCTCTCAAAACCAAGATAGAAGTAAGTATACATTGACAATAGTTCATATAAGACACGCATGGTAAACCGAATAAAGAGCTCTTTCCCAGACAGGTGGTCATTCACCTACCCCAAATGAAAACAACGCTACTTCTGTTTTACCTATTGTATATTTGAATTACAAAACAAACCAGAAAGCAAAGTGGGCAGCTATACAGATGACCTTATTGCCAGAAGACTACATACAAGCGGACATAAGACCACGTAACATTGATGCTTCACAACAGAAATCCAAAATCCAAAGCACATCATCTCAAAGTTATTGCCCGTTTTTTTCCATATCTGTTAGTCAAACATTGACGAGTTGTACGAAGCTGTTAAAAATTTACTGCATAATTCAGTGTTAGAATAGTTATGAAATGCGCTTAAATAAGAAGCAACGTTTTTGTGAATGGTGATGACTGCATGTTAGCCATTCCAAATCGTTAGAAATTGTCGAGCCCACACGCCATGCTAGCTACTCGAAACGTTTGCAAAAACAACAATGTTTCGGAAGATGACTTTCATGTAGTAAAAGTGCTCTTTTGTTACCAAATGTGATGCAGTGGCTATTCGGAGACTTTGAATTACACATAATTTACAGTGAGATTCCGATCACTTCAACATACTAAAAGGTGTAATGTTGAGAATATGTTCTCTGCCGATGATGTAATCTGTAGGCCTTACGAATGTATTTGGATTCTAGCGCCAACCATTCAAAACTAGCCAGAATGAATCACTTGTAGCACCTATCACTCCAGTTACCACAAAGTTAACACATACAGCGAGCGTCATACGACACATGCGAGCGACACGCATATGAGGACCAAAAGGATCAACACTACAGATACCTGTACGTGTATGCCTGTTGACGGGTATCAGCAATTTTCACCCATTTGATACACCATACGTGTAGCTGGCATGACGTGTGCCTTGACAATTTCTAACGAGTTGGAATGACTCACAGGCAGCACCTCCCGATCACAGTCATCGCCATTCACAAAAATGTTGACTCTTATTTCAGTGCACATTTTATAACGATCCCAACACAGAATTAGGCATTTTCAGCAACTATGTGAAATTCGTCAATGATTGATTAACAGAAGCGGAAACAAAATGGGCAATAACTCTTTGAGATGGTGTTTTAGGAATTTTAACATGGAATTTCATGATATACGCATTATGATAGCTTAATGGGACGTTGAATGAATGATCCTTTCCAGGCAGTGGTTTAGAGAAGATGTCAGTATTTCCAGCTGCGATTTTCACTATATTTGCTTACATCACAGGCACCTCCACACCATTGCAGGCACCTCCATCTGTTGTTTTGAAAATCAAGCCTTATTTGTAGCCAATCGACATTTATATTTGGGCAAGGAGGTCAGATTTGTATGCAAGATCACTGCATTTAAGACCAAAAACGGCCGAATTCATTATGTTTTGAGTAGTGTGGGCTGACATCAAAGCCACTTCAGAAGTCGTATCTTTGGTTAATATGGAAAGTTCTGGGAGATATGATGTGTGACAAAACTTTATGTCTATAAGGGTCGAATAGCACTTTTTGATTTTTATTAAACTCCCTAGTTATTTTATATTTTGTCAAAAAAGAGGAATACTTACTAGACCTTGAGCTGACAATAGACCCCCCTCCCTCCCCCCCCCAGGGGGAGTTTTGTACACTATAATTTTCTGAAACTACATTATATAAGAAACAAAATGACACATGTTAGACCTCTGTACGTTGGGGCGTTAACGTATAACGTCAACGTCAATTACACTACCCAAATTTACATATTCACGTTATAATAGAAAATACGCATTATTATACACATCTTAGTATTGGCCCTAAACAATGTCAAGTTTTGTCTGCTAGCACCTAAATTGCTGTTTCAAGGTAATTGACAGTGTCAAGGATAAGTTGACTAATCCGTATATCGTAATTTACGTTATATTTGACGTTTTTTCCCCTTCAGTGTGTATATACACGTAATATAAGGAGCAAATTGCAAGAATTGAAGTGTAGAGAAAAGTTAATGTCATATATATGACTATCTTAATATTCTAGAACATTAAAAGCAATCTGAAGGCTTACAAAACTCGTCAGCAGTTACGATAAATATGTAACGTATATAACCACAAAAAAAACAGAATCAGACTAAATCGCTGAATTGGTGGACTGAAGTTTATATGTGCTCCATCAATCTTCTTCGATTCATGCCCAGCTTAGATAACTAGCAGTTAGCAGTGGATATATTAAATGGGGACAGAAAATATCTTATTTTTTGTAGAATTTAACCTACAAAATAATGAGAAAAGCTAATAAAGTCAACATCAGCTGCATTTTATCTTTCAATGTTTTCTGTATTATGTCTTAAGTAGACACTGTTGTATATGTTAATATGAAAAAACGCCAATGGTATGTGTCTTCAAACTGAAAAAGAACATCGGATAGAGTATATTTGAAAAGCAAACTAACAGTAACGTTACGTTACATAATTGTAATATATCTGGGGATAAGATTTGTAAGTCATCTGTTCTCAAAATTTTAGTTCCCAGGCGGCTTGAATTATTCATTGATGTTGTTTTAGCTTACCACTGGTAGTCAGATGGCAAATTTAGCTCTTTAAAATACACAAGAACTCAGCAAGACGCAGATAGATTGTTACAGCTGAAGCAGTTCGACCTTGCCTTTAATTCAGTCTCGCTTAAAAGTGACTTCATGAAAACGATTTTTCTATTCTGAATTTTATGCATGGAATGAAGTAGGTATAAGTTGATATATTCTGCAACTTATTAATATTTAGGTTTGGTCATGATGGGGATAAAACCAATTTTGCTACCTGTGCTGTTGGCTGAGCAATTCAACTGCCCTAGATACAAATATGAAACTGTGACTGCTAGCCGAGGCAATCAAAAGAAGTATCAACTCGACTGATAGGCTTTAACACCATTTTTGCTATGCTGTCAGTCGAATTGTCAGCCAAGAGCCTCTTTGCACAGTAACGTCTTTACATAGGTTAGCAAATATATGTGGCTCCAGTGATCATAAATTAATTTGTAAACTACGTGAGCAGCTCCCATCAAATACATTACAGAATATTAACATTGTGAAAATTCAAGGATTAAAGAAAGTGAGATACTTAATAACGCATACAACATTCTGTCATCAGCCTGTTCAGGAGTTCTATTTTTCATTTTGTTGTTACAAATAATTAACTGGTCAGGTAATTTTGCAAACCCCATGGTTTTATTCCCACTTCTTGTTACTATCAAGGACTATAGGTGTTACGAAAGATAAATTTTGGTCAGAAAATTTTCAATATGTAAGCAACTAAAATTGGTGTTTGGATATTGCCAAAATGCTGTATTCTCTAACAGTAATCAAAACATTTGGACAAGGATGATTTGATGAGCAGTAAGATATCATTAATAAGCAGATTACAAGCATATTTATTGCTAAATAATATGGTACATGTAATACAAGGTCACGGAGATCAAATGCAGACCTTGGCATGTACAGGTATGCACCATTTCTATTACTTGATTATTTGCTTGTACCATTTCTATTACTTGATTATTTGCTCTTCAGAAGTACTGTATTGCTGGTTAAGGATAATGGAAATGAAGAATTTATAAACTCTCAATGAATAGTTGTGTACGTTACTTGTTCAGTCTTTTTTTTCTTTTTTCTCAGCATAACTACAATGTAGGTGAATACATTTTGAAGGAGAACAACTAAGATTTGCTCATAAATATCTGAACAATGATGATCAACATTAATATATTCTGCCATTTGCACACACCACTCCATTATGTGGGAAGAGCTTACTGGAACACTGTCCCTCGAAGAAAAAAAACCCAATAAAATCATTTTTGTCCAACTAAACGTATCAATATGTCCTTTGGTGAATTGATTCATTAAGAAATGATTGAATGTAACTAGTTAGATTCTTTAAGAGATGATTGAATGTAGTTAGACTTGAAAGAACAAGAAACAAAAGCATAGAAATATAGATCATTTTAAACATAGCATTTATAGATTGCTACAGTATCGCTAGTAACTGCCCGTGCCTCTTTTTCTGTAGTAAACGTTTCTGATACTATTCTCCCAAACTCCTGGTTGACACATTATTGTTAGTTACATAAATGAACTGAATAAAGCAACGCATTAACACTACCATTAAACATTTTCAAAAGTATGTTTGTTTCTTAACTGTCACTGAGCAATATTGTTCCTCTTGGTAACGTAACATATACGATAGTCTTACAAAAGTAAGTATAGTCTGCCAGCAAATATCTATTTAGCTTTGATACAGAACTGTATTGGATGAAGTCCTCATACTTTAGGTTTACTGTTCTGCTTTATAGGTTATCAGTGTGCATGTAAGAACTAATCAAATCCTGTCAATGAACAAGGTTGTACCATATTTTGTATTGTTGATTACTGATAATTGTATAGTTTTAAACTAAACAGGTCAAAATTGCATAGGTTTTAACATTACCAAACTGATTGGATATCATTTTGTTTGAGGCCAATATGCAAAACCGACGCTGGCTTTTAATAGCTGTCGTTTTATTTTATCTTTTCTGAAGTTGTATGTTTTTTGTTTTTTTTTTTCAGCTGTATATAACAAATTTCACGTCTGTCACTGTCTTTAAAACTCAAATGTACAAATTGTAAAAGAAACAAACTTGCCAATGCCATAATGAAATACTTTGATTTTTGATATAATAACAAAGTAAACAGCAAAACCTGTTTTACTTGTGCAGAATATGTCAATGCCCTTAATATTACAATTTTAAGTATACTGTGTTTAATCACGTATAAAACACACCTCACGAATCCCTAAAAGTAATAATTGAGAGAAGTGTTGATAGGTCCAGGTAAATAATATATCATAAGAAAACCCAGTCTTATATGTGGTATTGTTACATGTGGCAGTGAAAAAACAACTGATTAACAGTATTGTAATGAAATATCTTAATTGCTAAATGCTATTTACGTTACTACTAGTAATAGCTAATGATAAAAAAGGAACCAAAATGCATTTTTCTCTTATATTAAAAGATTCTTTAATGAAGAAACTGCTACCAAAGAAAACAAAATGGTTCTAGGTTCAAATTATATGATTTTAACAAAAAATAGCCCTAGGTAACGTATATAATCGATCATTATGGCCGACTAAAATGCGTTCAAAATATTGTGGAACTGTTCCTTGCTGTTTAAATAGACTGACATATTCAATTTTAACATTTACAGTTGTTTTCGATTCCAACGGAGTAGTTCAAGCACTTAAATTATACGGAAAGTGATGTCTGTAATATAGAACATTTATAAGGGGCTGCTGTGTTCAACACCATATTTCTCCCAAAGTATACAAGATAGGATAATAATTTTTGCGGATCTGAAAAGACCGATAAATTGTCTTTAACACAATAGCAAATATATGGTCTAATATTAAAGGAATAACTTACAAAAAGAAAGTATTCTGGATGGAAATAGCAATTTTAACGGGGTGTAAAGTTAAATGTCACGTATATTACACCTTGTAGGCTAAAGTGACCTTTCAAACATCATAACTTTTAGTTCTTGGATAATACTATTAGACTCTATTATAATTTTAAACATAAGAAAGTGACTTATATATTTTTTTTAATTTTTGATAATTTTTATGTTACGTTTGTTTTTTTAATGGGTAACGTTTGTAACAGGCTGTTACAGCTTAACGCCCCACTCGCCAGAGGGCTAACATGCTGCAAAATACTTCTAAGATGCTGACTTTAAGAAAAGTATGGTCTACAAAACTCCCCCTGGGGGGGAGGTAAACCATATCTGGCTCATGGCCTATACCGTTTGTTGTCGTCATTTTTTGACAGTCACAGGCAGCCCCTGATGCCTGTCACAACTTTTTATCGGTACCTCCGGCGAAGGTACCTGTGATAGTTTACCAGGCGTGAGGGATATGCACATAAAATTTCATCTTGAGTCAACGCCCTTGAATCAATTCAAGATTGCCAAGTTCAGTCAAAACTAATTAATCAATGAATAGATTTCTATGAAACTTATAGAAAATAGGTATCACCAGAAAACATTGGTGTTTCTTACGTTTTGTTGGAATCGCTTCAGTAAGCAGTGAGTTATTGTCCTTGATTAGATTAAAAACAAACAAACTGAGTCATAACTAAGTAACAAAAGAATGGAATTTCATGAAACTTAAAATAATTATGTATTGTCATCACACAGCAGTGTACATTAAGTTTTGTCCTAATCGCTCCAGTAGTACATTATTTAATACCCTTTAACTGATTGAAAATCCACAAATTAGTAATAACTAAGGTACTGGTGATTTTTTTTTTTTGTGTAACTGAATTAAAAATGTATCATCATAGTGCAGTGATGCTAAGGCAAGTGTTTAAGAAGAACAGCTTCAGCTTATGCCTCACTTATCCCAGGGTTCTTGCCCTTGATTTTATTTACAATCAACAATTTCAGCCTTGACTAAATAATCAGTGAACGAACTTTTATGAAACTTAAAATAAATCATAAATGATTATGGCCACTTCGGCGGGAGATATAACTTCACCGAATTTGCTTGTTTGAGTTTTTTTTGACACTTTGCCCACTTTGACTCAGAATGGTCAGCACATCCATTATTAAGTGAGTTTTTGCAGCTACAGTTTTAATTCATATCAATTATTAAATTTAACTGATGTCATGTTTATTTAGCATGTCTAATTCTGACATAAAATATTAATGTTTTTATCATTTTTTCCTTCAAAATTACATATTTATATGTTGCATGGTTACCATGTCAACAGGTCCGAATTTTCTAAACGAAAATAATTGTTTAAAATGTCAGGCCAAATAAAAATATAATAAAATCGACATGCCAAGTTTCAGTTCAGCTTATTAATTTCAGGTTAAAGCTTAGAAAACAGAAATATTCCTATTGGAACCGGGATTGGTGGGATAATCTGATGTATTAGATATTCATGATAAAGCTTGAGAAATATTATAATAGAATGTAGTTTTACATGGAAATAAATTTTGTACTGTATACTTTATATCAGATTGTAGATATTGACAATAGAACGATATGTATACTGATTTATGTCAGATGTCGTACTTATTATGATCTTGCTAACCTTCTACATTTAATATCTTGCTTTTATTCCGTTTATGCTGCAAATTTTCTATTTAATGTTTCTAATTTGCCTGAATTTTAACATTTTGTCAAAAGTGACATTTTACTGAGTGTGGTATAATTGAACATCATCCTCAGAATTACTGAAATTAGTACCAAATGAGTTACTTGTATTATTGTTTAAAGTTGGTACGGCTTATTAAAATTACCAATTGTACTTCTCTCATGCTTAATTTACTTCCCGAATTTTCATCAAAATATGGCTAGTTTTGCATATTTTGTGTCAAACATGACCGTATTTTACATTTCCTTGGTTACCCTGGCAACGAGCCAGAGTTTTAAGAAAAAAATAGTTTTATTGTAGTCAGGTCATTAATAGAAAAAAATGCCGATTTTTAGCAAATTTTCTGTGTCCACCCGTTTTTAGTTTTCTCAAAGAATGACTCTTAAAACATGAAGAACAAACGAGATTCTGATTTTCTGGCTTTCGAAATTTGGTTACTGGTACCGGCGACATTGTCATTGGCACTAATGTTCATCGAATTAATTTCCGCTTAGCGCATATCATTGCTGAATTATCAACATTATTGAAGTAAACACTTGAATGAAATACCTGAATGCATTTGAAATTAGCAGCGGGCGTTTCTTGTTTGTGCCAGTATATATAGGCCATATATTGACCTACGCAATATTGACCTAGGGCAATGTGAAACGTTGACTATTCAATCACGCTTTGTATTCACCGAAACAAACGTAGGTTTATAAATTACAAATCATTGTCTGAACTTAACTCTAAACTAGATTTGACTTCGCTAACATTCTAGGTTGTTAAAGTTTTATCACAGGTATGAAATAGACACTCTAAAACCCGTGATTTAATTTTCTAACATAAGTTCGGAACAAATCATGATTGCCAAGCGACAACTAGTCTACAAATTTAGATTGGTAAGTTCCAACAACGGGCTTTTATTTAAATCCATGTTTGAAAACCAGTATATAATTAAAGGTTAATGGTTTCCTAATATGGGTTTTAAAAACCTATGGTAGCTTGTTTCACTTGGTTTGAATAAAACCCGTAATTGTGGTTTACGAGCCAAGGTGACATTGCTGTCGATTGTTCGGTCGACACCCACTTTTGCATGTATGGTAACTAATTAGCTCGGTCGACAGCCCATGTAGGGAAATTGTTTGAACTAAATTTCAAGGATAAAGGGGTAATTGTACGATATGGTTCTATAGAATATTGTTGGGCATGTATGAAAAAGTATTAGTAGCCCTGTTTATGTCAAACAGTGCCGGGTGTTAATACCTATTACTGATGTTAGTAATTGGAGTTCGGCACTGGAAAAAGAAGCCTATGATTCTAACTAGAAACTGAGGTAAAGGTCTATAGCTTTCCCCACTAATCCCTATTTCGATACAACCAGCAAAGGCATAGATCAGACGGCGCGTAATCAAAGGTACATCCCCACTGGTCACAAAACGTTAAGTCAATATTGAAACAACGTTGATTCAACGTCATGACATTACATGAATATCATCAATATCGAAGAAAAACCCACATGTGGAAAAAATTATATCCCTTTGACGCCTCTATAGACAGCGAGGTGGAAATCTGCATAGTACGAGCAGCCCTTTATGGTTCTTCAGTAGGATCTGTCGGAAACAGCAAGACCCAGGTTAGACAGCGTTACAGGGTCTTCGCGCTTTGTATATGGCAGGCTATTGCTTTTCCAACTGTACCCGTAATATATGTATCTAAAGATCTATGAATATTCATTGTTCACTTAAAGACAAGCTGTAACTATAATTAAATGGCTCGAGTGAAAGTGGATCTGAAGCCATATTTTTCTCTTCTAAGGCTTGTAGCCCAGTCACCCAGCGCATCAGTCTTTGATTTTCGCTTCAAAGAGTCCCTGGGACAAAAGAAGCTTGTTCAGGAACACTGACAACTCTGGGCATTCTTAATGATGTGTGAGCTGAATTTAAGGTGAAATCAGACACTTTCAGGGGCAGCAACTCTGTTATTTCCTGTTTGCCTCCCTTTTTAAATACGTTAAATTCAATGTTGATTCAACGTTATGAATTTATTGATTCTTTCCTAATAATGAAAGACTTTTCTCCTAGAGAATATGGAAGGGCTACATTCCACAGGCTGGGAAACAGAGAGACCCAATTAAAATGGTAAAAAAAAACAGATGTGCACCTACAATAATTCCTATTGGTACAAAACCTAGAAGGCATATCGCGTTGAATCAATTAGGGGATAACTGTACTCAAAATTGTCATTTGAGGAGGTAAATCGTCGGTGTTATGGCCGGAAATTTCGTTATACGCCGACGCGCTAGCGGAGCCGTAAAACGCAATTTGTGACCATAAAACCGACGATTTACCTCCCCAAGCGGCAACTTTCAATACAATTATCCCCATTCTAATGCACATTTTACATATTTCAATTTGAAAGGTGTGCTTTTTTGCACCCAGAGCAAACGCATTCAGCGACGTAAAACCAGCCGTCAGCCAATGAGAAGCCACGTTACTTAATGACGTCGGGTTTCCGACAGTATATCGCAGGATATACTGTCGCATATTTTTGTCGTTATCCTATCATCGTGTTACTTACCTAAGTGCATTAGAAAATATAATCAACCATGACGTTGAAACAAAGTTGATTATATATTGATTCAACGTTGTGTGCCCAGTGGGTAACGAAACCTAGTGGGTTGTGCGCCACACTACTAATGCACGGATTGTAGGTGCGATCTCCCGCTTCTCTGGCCTTTCAGAAGAGACTTTCAGTCGAGGGTCTCGTCTCCGTGTAAATAACTTGATTGAGTCAACTCAAGAGAGGCGCCGTGGTCGAGTGGTTAGAGACGCTCGGTTATAGTGCAGAACTCGCCGGAAGGTCGTAAAGAGTCGCGCCCAGGTTTCGCCATCTGATGACTGGAAAATTCTCTCTGTCAACCAAGCAGTAAATGGGTACCTGCTTCGAATCAGGGAAAGCTAAGGCAGCGAAAGGGGAGGGATGGGCTCCGCCTTTTCTATGCTGTGCCCAAGACACGGTTGGCCTCTGATTACCGCTGCCCCTACGGCTACTAGTCTATGGGAAACTTTTACCCTTTTTTAAACTCATAGGTCACACGTAAACGACGACCTCGATTTAAAGTCTCATAAGCGGGAGACTGAGCCTGCAGCCCCCAGAAAAGTAGTCTATAGAAGCTCAATCCACTAGGCAACCGCCGCTCCTTCTCATATCTGCATGTTGCGCTATAAGTTGCGTCGCGTTAAAACGTGGCGTATTCAAACGCAAATTCATTTCCGATGCGAACAGTGTAGGCTCTAATCAGACTGCAGGTATAGACTGTTCTGGTTTTTCACTATTCAAATTTACGCAAACAACGTGTATTTACATGAATGGGGTCATAGGGAAATGTACCTTATCATGGAACAAACAGGAATTAGTTTCAATAGCTACATATATTTGTTTTACACCACTTGGCAATAGGCAGCAACTTCTGTATTTCCTTGTTTGCTAGTCTGCGCAGCAGGCGCACGAAGTTACATTTGATCAACGTTAATTCAACATAATGGCATTGAATAAACTTTGAGTGCACAATGGGGTAAACTTCAATGTTGATTCGACGTTTTGTACCTGACGCATGGACATAATGAATCAATGTCGATTCAATGTCATGACGTTGGATCAAACGGTTGACTCTGTTTTGATTC
The DNA here is from genome assembly GCA_963989385.1 of Ctena decussata. NCBI lineage: Eukaryota > Metazoa > Mollusca > Bivalvia > Lucinida > Lucinidae > Ctena > Ctena decussata. The sequence goes on from OZ022504.1 coordinate 66,442,082, forward strand.
AGCCTTGTGTGCCAAGCTGGTAGGCAATATAGCCCTTCCATAAAGGCAACTGTCAAAGGACAGAATTTGCTACTCTAGGAGCGAAATCTTTTCTTTAAGGGTTTACCTTAAGTAAGGGAGACAAAGTGAATGAAAGAACAAAGTTGTGTTCAGCCTGCGCACCTTAACGAGTTCCCAGAGTCTTCAATGTTTCATTCATAGGAAATCTTTAAAACGAAACCAGAAGAATCGGATCAGTTCGCGGAAATGCGCCGGGTGATCTGAGTAATTGAGTATATTGCTTTGGGTCCCATTTCGCTCGATGCTGCATATTTATAGTTACAGCTGTCATTTAGTATTGAACACCTTTTAAAATATACATAGTTATTATACAAATTACGAGAATGGAAAAAGCAGTAGCCTGACATATGCATAGTGAGAACACCCGGCCCAGCATGACATCAACGCAGTCTTACAAGGGTGTTTCTGTTTCTGCATAGAGTCTACTGATGAAAATTAAAGAACTTCTTGTGTTGCGCAAACGTTCACTACGCTGTCTGTATAGGCGAAAAAAAAAAGAATTTCGAAGCATGGGTTTTTCTTCAATATTGATGATTTCGTTCATTCTACTTTTTAGTCTAGGGGCTACCTCAGAAAAAGGGCTCTGAAATTGACTCTTTTTCATCCTATCTGGTAGAAATATTTCCAATGGTGTTTTCAACTTGTATAGGCTTTCCGATGTTGATTTATGACGGATGCAACCTCTGGAAGGGGTGCAGTTTTTTGTTTTTATTTTTTACATGGACATAACCAACCTTACCGTTGTTAACTTTTATTTCGTACTTATAGTGTAGCGGGTCGTGGCAATTAGGTTCAGGTGGTGATACAAGCACAGAATTTGGTATGTAGCTACCTTAGGAGATACGTCTAGTATAACTTATGATGAACTTAAAATCTACCAGTTTAACACTGTAACGATGACGTTTCCGTAACCTTTTAACAAAACCTTTATAATTAATTAGTCAGCCTTATTAGATTGAGTACCTATACATAACGACCCTTGTCAGACTGCGTTGATGTCATGCTGGGCCGGGTGTTCTCACTATGCATATGTCAGGCTACTGCTTTTTCCATTCTCGTAATTTGTATAATTTGTATAATAACTATGAATATTTTAAAAGGTGTTTAATACTGAAAGACAGCTGTAACTATAAATATGCAGCATCGAGCGAAATGGGACTCTAAGCAATATACACACTCAATTACTGAGATCGCCCGGCGCATTTGCGCGAATTGATCCGATTTTTCTGGTTTCGTTTTAAAGATTCCTTATCATTGAAATCTTGTTTAGAACCATTTAAGACTCTGGGAATTCTTTGAGGTGCGCAGGCTGAACACAACTTTGTTATTTCATTCAGTTTGTCTCCCTTAATTATGTCAAACTCTTAAAGAAAAGACTTCGCTCCTAGAGGAGCAAATTTTGTCCTTTGAAAGTTGCCCTTTTGAAAGGGCTATATTGCCCACACAACGCTGAATCAACACTGAGTCAACCGGTTGGTCCCACGTCTTGACATTGAATCGACACTGATTTATTATGTCTATGTGTCAGGTACACAAAGTCGAGGTTTACCCCATTGTGCACTCAGTGTTTAATCAACATTGAATCAACGTTAATTCAACGCCACTATGTTGAATCCACGTTGATCAAATGTACTTTCGTGCGCCTGCTGGGCAGGTAAAACAAAATTTGCTTCCAATTGCCAAGTGGTGTAAAGCTATTATATGTAACTATTGAAACTACATGTAATTCCTGTTTGCCCAAGATAAGGCCATTTTTCCTATGACCCCATTCATTATAAATACACGTGGTTTGCGACCATTCGAATAGTGAAGAACCAGATTTGTCTATACCTGCACAGTCTGATTAGAGCATACGCTGGTCACATCGGAAATGATGGTGAAGCGTTTGAATACGCCACGTTTAACACGGCGCAACTTATAGCGCAACATGCAGATATGGGAAAAACTCCTGTAATAATCCTAAATCTGAGGAGGAGCGGCGGTTGCCTAGTGGATTATGCTTCTATAGACTACAAATCCAGGGGCTGCAGGTTCAGTCTCCCGCTTATGAGACTTTAAATCGAGGTCTTCGTTTCCATGTGACCTATGTGTTGAAAAAAGGGTAAAAGTTTCATATAGACTAGTAGCCGTAGGGGCAGCGGGTATTAGAGGCCAACCGTGTCTTGGGCACAGCATATTAAAGGCGGAGCCCATCCCTCTCCTTATGCTGCCTTATCTTTCCCTGATTCGAAGCAGGTACCAAATTACTGCTGGGTTTACAGAGAGACTTTTCCAGTCGTCGGATGGCGAAACCCGGGCGCGACTCTTCACGACCTTCCGGCAAGTTTCCGCACCATAACCGAACGTCTCTAACCACTCGACCACGGCGCCTGTCTTGAGTTGACTTTCTCAAGATGTTTACACGCAGACGAGACCCGCGATTTAAAGTCTCATCTGAAAGGCCAGAGAAACGGGAGATCGCACCTACAACCCCTGGATTTGTAGTGTGGCACACAACCCACTAGATTTCGTTACCCCCTGGGCACACAACGATGAATCAAGTTATAATCAACCTTGATTCAACGTCAAGGTTGATTATATATTTTATGCACTTAGGTATGTAACGCCACGTCCTGTAGGATAACGTCAAAAATTTGCGACAGTATATCCTGCAATATACTGTCGTAAACCTGACATTATTACGTAACGCCGCTTCTCATTGGATGACTCTGGTTTTACGTCGCTGAAAGTGTTTTGTTTTGGATGCAAATTAGTACACTTTTAAGGGCGAAAATGTGAAAAGCGCATTAAAATGGGGATAGCTGTACTGAAATTGTCATTTGTGGAGGTAAATTGTCGGTTTTAATGTCGCAAAATTCGTTTTACGGCAACTCGCCGCCGTAAAACGAAATTTCCGACCATGAACCGACGATTTACCACCTCAAATGACAATTTTGAGTACTGTTATCCGCTAATTGATTCAACGCGGTGTGTCTGCTAGGTATTGTGCCAATAGGAATTATTGTAGGTGCACATCTGCTTTTTTATCCACTTTAATTGGGTCCCTTTGTTTACTAACCTGTGCAATGCACAGGCGTTTGAAGTTTTATGCTATTAAATATATTTTTCAATGATGCCGCTAAACACCCAGGTTATGAGCCATTTTGAAGAAATGGCCAGGTGTGCAAGCTTGTGTTCGGACTCCATAACGGTCTCCAGTTTCCGGTGTATCAACGTCACACGGCAACGTCAACAGGTTCTATTACGGGAAAAATGAAGTGATTCTGCGGATAACGATCCTCTTAAATGTACAGCTTCCTGCTCTGTCCAATCATTAAACAACAAAATCGCCAATCAGACTGTGCGGATGCGCAAGCTAATGTGCATCTTTTTCGGAAAGTCAGAACAGGTAGGCCTCACTCACCAAATGAAAATGTTATGCCAACGTACCTGCGTAGTTTTGACGTTGTTGATACAAACGTCATGGCGTCATTTTCATCACGTTTGTTTCAAGTTTTCACTCGCAAGAAACGTTTTGACCGAAATTAGGACAAACAAAATATTGTAAATACATGGAAACAGTGATTCAACGACATTGGTTATATCTAAAACAGTAATTGAACGATTTCACTGATGTGCGATTTTCAAAGCGTTCAAGCACATGCTCAACTTTGGCGCAGCACAGTAAACCGGAAACTGGACATCGTAATGGTCACGAGATTTTGTGGCACATTTTGAATTCAGGATTACAGCACCGCATAGATCGTAACTAAACAAATTTATCAAATTTATAGATACATTATGAAACTATGTTTACAGGTAGGAAGTTTGCTTTTGTTGGGGTGTTTCTAACTGGCAGGTTTACAGTCCAAAAATCGAGGCATTTTTTGCTTACATATCTGGCCATTTTTATAGATAGAGTAGACTGCGTCAAGTTTAAAGGGTTCTGATTATTTCTTTTTGAGCGTAGAACTTCAAGCGCCTGTGGTGAAATGTAGCCCTTTTATCTACTCTAGAAGTCTTTCACCACTAGGAAAGAATCAGTAAATTCATAACGTTGAATCAACATTGAATTTACCATATTTGAGAAGGGCTGTAAGGAGAAAATAACAGAGTTGCTGCCCCTGAAAGTGTCTGATTTCTCCTTAAATTCAACTCACACATCATTTAGAATGCCCAGAGTCGTCAATATTCCTGAACAAGCTTTTTGTCCCAGGGACTCTTTGAAGCGAAAATCGAAGACTGATGCGCTGGGTGACTGGACTATAAGCCTTAGAATAGAAAAATATGGCTTCAGGTACACTTTCACTCGAACCATTTAATTACAGTTACAGCTTGTCTTTATGTAAACACTGAATATTCACAGATCTTTAGTTACATATATTACGGGTACAGTTGGAAAAGCAATAGCCTGCCATATAGTGTAACTATGGTTGTCTCCCCTTGTAAATATGGCGAAAAACATGAAGGTATACTCATACAACTTCGACCTTAATCGACTTACTTTGGGCTTTTTTAAGAGATGCCATCTCAGTTTTATATCATCATGATATAAAACTGGCATACTTAGGTAATATAAGCCTGAAACATGTCATTTGGGATTGACATCATTAGCATATTCGTTCTTTCTACAAACTGTATACAGTTTTATAGATTTCATGAGCTTGGCAAGCACAAAAACTGATGGAAGGCGAATAGTTTATATCCAGTCCCCAGCAGGCACACAACATTTAGTCAAAGTTGCTGCAACGTCATGACGTTGACTCAACGTTGTTTCAATGTTTACTTAACGTTGTGTGAGCAATGGGGATATACCTTAGATTACGTGCAGTCTGATCTATGCCTTTGCCGGTTGTGTCCAAATAGAGATTAGCTTGGAAAGGTATGGACCTTTATCAAAGTTGGCTAGTTAGAATCATAGGCTTCTTTTTCCAGTACCGAACTCCCATTACTAACACCGGTAATTAGCGTTAACACCCGGTACTTTTTGACGTAAACAGGGCTAACTAGAGGTGGCAGTAAGCATGGCTTACTAAATACCCCCGCATTTAGCACTTAATTTGCTTTTGTCATCCAACTTTTTCATATACACAGCATTCACATTATATGTTAAACAACACAGATACAGCTCATTCCTGAAGTTCTAGCAGGCAAAACTGACAATATTCGTGTATACTCTTTTATTATGCTCGCTCCATGGACCAAATTTGAAAGAAATCAAATCAAGAATGACAAAAAATAACAAACATAGAGCAAAACAACAAATGAAAATGGACAAAACTCAGCAAAATGTGGGAGTTTAATACACATCTATAGCCCAGTATGTGTGTACATACTTATTTGAAAAATATCACAAAAACAATTAAGGAGTAGAAGCAGTAACAAACTCTGTTATCAAACCCCACAAACGGGCATATCTCAGCCGGAAAACTCTTCTGGAAAAAGCTGAAAAAACAATTGTCATCTGTTGCCTTCTGTATCTATGCATCAAACCAAAGCAACATGACAAAAATCCTATATAAACAGAGCATAAAATATCAAAAAGGGGCACAACTCAGGCAAAAAGGGTTGGTAATTAAGAGTACAACCTTAATGCACATCTTAGAAAATCTTTAAAACAGTTTTGAAGGAGTGACGATAATAAACTTTTTTTTACAAAGGGGAATAACTCAGCATGCAAACAATTCTGGGGGGGGGAGGGGTGAAAAACACATGTCAACTGTATTCTTATGATGCATCTATGAACCAAATTTGAATAAAATCAAAGCAAAAATGACTAAGAAAACCACAATCAGGGCCAAAAATATCAAAAAGGTGCATAACTCAGGCAAAAAGGGGTCAGATTCTAAATGGACACCTTAATGCACATCTTCATACCAATATGTGTTCACAAACTTAATTTCATGAAAATCGGTCAAGCGGTCTAGGAGGAGTTGCGATAACAAACTTTTTTATGAAAAATATAAAGGGGCATAACCCAGCATTAAAACCATTCCCCGAAAAACAGAAAAATGCGTGTCAATTCTTTTCACATGCTGCATCCCTGGACAAAATTTGTAACAAATCGGAGCTAGCTTAATGTGCTGCGGACGGCCGGACGGACTGAAAGACGGGCGGAAGGACAACGTGAAAACAGTATACCCCCTCAAACATAGTTTGTGGTGGGTATAAAAATAGCATTACGCATGCGCACGAATATTTTATAGCACCATATTGAGACTGTAGATAAGGGAGACACGATTCGTACAATTACCTTCTTATCCTCGAAATCTAGTTCAAACAATTTCCCTACATGTGCTGTTGACCGAGCCAATCAGTTACCATATATGCTAAAGTGGGTGTCGACCGAAACAATCGACAGCAATATTACCTTGTCTCGTAAATTACAATTACGGGTTATATTCAAACCAACCAAAAAAGCTATTATAGGGTTTAAAACCCATGATATAAAACCATTAACCTATGATTATACACTGGTTTTCAAACATAGATTTACAAATCTGAATTTGTAGACTTTTTGTGATTTGGCAGCCATGATTTGTTCCGAACTTATGTTAGAAGATTAAATCACGAGTTTCAGAGTGTCAGTTTCAAACCTATGATAAAACTTTAACAACCTAGTATGTTAGCGAAGTCAAATCTAGGTTAAAAAATATTTCAAACATAGATTTGTAATTAACAAACCTACGTTGGTTTCGGTGAATATAAAGCATTATTGAATAGTCAACGTTTCACATTGCCCTCCACTTCGCGTCGGTCAATATATGGCCTATATATACTGGACCAAACAAAGAACGGCCGCTGCTAATTTCAAATGCATTAAGGTATTTCATTCAAATGTTTACTTCAATCATTGAATGTTGATTATTCAGCAATGATATGCGCTAAACGGAAATTCATTGGATGAACATTAGTGCCAATTACAATGTCGCAGGCACCAGTGCCCAAATTTCGAAAGCCAGAAAATCAGAATCACGTGTGTTCCTCATGTTTTAAGAGTCATTCTTTTAGAGCATCAAAATCGGATGGACACAGAAAATTTGCTATAAATCGGCAGTTTTTTTTTTCCTTCTTTTTTTCTGTTGATGACCTGACTACAATAAAACTATATTTTTCTTAAAAATCTGGTTCGTTGCCTCATTGCCATGATAACCAAGGAAATGTAAAACACGGCCATTTTTGACACAATATATGCAAAAATAGCCATATTTTGATATGCAAAAATAGCCATATTTTGATGAAAATTCGGGAAGTAAATTAAGCATGAGAGAAGTACAATTGGTATATTTAATTAGGTGTACCAACTTTAAACAATAATACAAAAAACTCACTTGGTAGTAATTTCAGTAATTCTGAGGATGCTGTTCAATGATACCACACTCAGTAAAGATAAAATTAAACTAAACCAGACATCCCTTAATTGAACTAATCCAATTTATGCCAATGGTCCACCAGGCATAGCTGGGTTAATGAATCACGAGCTCGGGCGAAAGCAAAGATTTGTCTGAAACTGCAACATAGCGTTACGTTGGTGGTTCCCCAGATCGGTATGAAACGAGCTTTCTCCATCTACAAATTTTGAATTGTATTAATTAATGAGTTATCCTGTTTCCTCTTTAATAGCAGGAAAAGCAATTGAAACTAGTTTAGATTATAAAATGTATAACATCTCTTCAGTTTCACTGGCTTCTAATCTTTTCTGTGGCGAAGCACAAAAAGCAATGACAACCTTTGGGCCCTGACGACTTTAGGGCCACGTACGTTACTAGGTCCCGTCGCCGCATCCGTGAGGGTTGAATTCTACCAGCGACAGTAAACGACTGACTTTCTCTGCGAAAGTCGCTTTGCCTCTGTAATCAACAAAATCTGCTTCGAATTTCATAATCAATGATTTGAAAATAGCATGAATCGAGTCGTAAGAAAACCTGATGAGAGTAGTGCATGTATGTAACTAGCCTGGAGCATGCGTATACTGATCAGGGTGTTTGTAAGTTGCTTCAAATTCACTCTTGTTCATTGGCGATCTGTCTATATCGAGATGAGACTGTGTAAGTGTACATGCCGATCTGCGCATGCGCAGATTCAAGATACACTAAACTGGGGTTTTTCGTGACAAATGCATTCTGATTTTGCTGACAATGTGCGATCATTGACTTTGGGCTTGCACCTGTAACAGAGACAATGTATGCAGGCTCCGCCTTGTCCATTTTTTGAGACAACGGATACGGATTTAAGAAGCCCCGCTTCACACATCCCTTTATTCTGCCAGCAAACACCGAGACTGTTTTGGAAAATTCCTTTCTTCAATTTTAACTTTATACGACTAAACAATTCAAAATGACAACGTTCAGAGTTGTAGTGGTATTGTTAGTCGTATTTGCAGCTTGTGTTGTTTCTACAGCAGGTGAGATTTTTATGTCTGCTTCTCTGCTCTTAATTTTGGGTTATTTCTTAATTATTTCTAAATCTAAAGTCACTTTAAAATACTTTAAGTATGAAAAAATTTCCAAAGTGATGTTTTATTACTTACCCTACCAGTTTTATAAATAGCGGTTATGTATTTTTTTTTGTTTTGCTAACGCGCAATTTCCTTCTCACTTAGAGCTTCAACGTACAAATTCCAGCTTCTGAAAATAATTAGCTTAGATATAACCATCAAGCAGGCACACAACCATGAAAAACATTGAATCAACGTTGATTCAACATCCTGACGTTCACTCAGCAACTATGGTTTTTGAGTCGTATAATTGAAAAGAATGTTTATACAGATTTACTGTGAAGCAAAAGAAATGGTAGAGTTATCCTAAAACTCCTGAATGGAGCATTTGTTTTGTGATAACTCCTTAGCCCATTGCATTCTGGGTATTTTTGCGTCTGCTGAAATTATCGTCTGCATAATAAATAAAGCATATTTTGACAATATTGGTCTAATCAACTCTTTAGTCTTGTAGAAATGCATTTTTTGCGTCTGCTGAAATTATCGTCTGCATAATAAATCAAGCATATTTTGACAATATTGGTCTAATCAACTCTTTAGTCTTGTAGAAATGATGTCTAGACAGCAAACAGTTTGGATCTCAGAGCATGGGGCCTGATCTGGATCCAAACTGTTTGCCCAGATACCCCTAAATATCCGAAATGGAATGGGTTAGTTTACCTTTTACAAAGCAGAAGTTTTGTTCTAATATGCTGAACGAAAAATACTATCAAATTTTGGCAATACTTTTGCAGAAACCTGAGAATTTTATGTTATTCCGATATTATTTTCTAATTAAATTTATAATGCTTTTCTATTTTCAACACTGTATGAGGGGCATCTCATAAAATGGTCACAATTTAAAACGCTTTGGAAATCCCAGCTCTATACTAGGAATGTCATTAATCCACGACTTCTAAAAAGAAGGAGCAGATATTATTAAAATTCCTGTTTCTAAATTATGCAATTTATCCTTAGACAAATGTGACCTCCCACGTACCTGAAAAATGGCAAATGTGACTCCTGTTCATAAAAAGAATGATAAAAACATTACCGGGTAATTATAGACCTGTGTCTTTGCTCAGTATTGCTGGTAAGTCAATGGAACGGTGTGTCCATAAGCACTTGTACAATTACGTGTTAGAACATAGATTTCAGTCAGGTTTTACTAAAAGTAACTCCACAACAAACCAACTCATGTATCTCTACCACATGTTTTGTGAAACTATTGACAATGGGAAAGAAGTTCGAGTAGTTTTCTGCATTATAAGTAAAGCTTTCGACGGAGTCAGGCATAAGGGTCTTCTCTATAAACTTTCTTCAGTTGGATTTAAAGGTGAAATTCTGGGCTGGCTTTCTACTTATCTCTCTGAAAGAAAACAACGGGTTGTTTAAATGGTCAAGCTTCAGACTCGACAGTTGTCGAAGCAGGTGTTCCTCGACTTGGTCAAATATACCACGCACCTTAAAGGACTAAATGCAGCATCCTCAGGCAACATCTTCATCCAAAAAATATTGTAGAAACTCCTTTGTGCTTATGTGGTTTAGCTGAGGACACAAGGCATTTCATTCTTGAATGGCCCCTGTATTTCCACTTAAGACAAGATATGCTAACAGAAATTTCCAAACTTTGCCACCCTCGCCTTCATGTTTACTTTTCGGAAATCTAGAGTGTGTCACTCAAACATACAAATATTTAATGCTGTTCAAAGCTTTATATTAAAAACCAAACGCTTCCTAGTAAATCAGTAGCTTGCTAATAGATAAATTCAGGAACCTTAAGTTAGACTTCTCAAAGTTTTTTTCTCTTTAATTAGAGCTTTTATCTGAGCCAAATCTACTAAGATATTACAACCTTCAAAACGTTTAAAGCCTTTAACCATCAAGCGAGAATCAATAAAGTAAGTAACAATATTCGAAATAGTAAGAGGTGTCTGCCGCCTTGAGACACCGGCTTTCGGAAACTCCATTCCCCATGGGGCAAATATTCAAATATTCAAATATTTGAGCATACTTTTAGTAGACTAGTGCTTAAGACTCTTAGACATTTGATGTATATGTAGAGAAATTATATGAAAACATATATTTATGTATATTCAAACTGCAACAGAAAAGTCTCATTTCACCTGATAGTTAACAAGTTCCCTTCTTTATATTATCTATCTATGATAACAATATCGAAAAACATTTTTCTGTTCATCAAATCACTAACTTACTGGTTTAATTTTTGATGTTGCATTTAGGGATACAGATTCATATGTCTTATGACTTTTTTCTGAATCCCTTTTATATAAGGTTGTATGATATTTATGACTTTGATGTTTGTACTTTTGTATGTATTCTTATACAAATGAAATAAAGTTTAAATAAATTGCCATGAACATCTTTGAATAAATCTATCTAAAGATTGTTCGTGGTCGGAACACATAGAATATATCGCTAAAATCGCATGGCAACGTTTGAATACGCTAAGAGATCTAAAATTCAAACTAAAAAGAAATTCTCTCGAGAAAATCTAGAATTCATTTGTAAGACCCCTTGTGAATTACAGCGATTCAGTGTGGGACAACTGTACCCATGACGACTCCAATAAACTTTAATCTATCCACACTGAAGCCGCTCGGATTATCAATGGAGCAACCAAGCTTTGCAGCAATGATAAACTTTTCATAGATCTCGACTGGAAAAGTCTTCAAAAACGACAGAGAAAGCACAGACTTTTATTATTCTACAAAATGTTTCTTGGATTAACTCCAAGGGCCGTTTTCATAAAGCCACTTAAGTCGTTGCTGTGCTGTTGCTGAGGCTACACTTCTATGAAGGAGATTCCCTACAACTGTAAAATTTGCTCTGGAGGAACAGTCTTTTCAGACTGTTCCTCCAGAGCAAATTTCATAGTTGCATGGAATCTCTTTCATAGAAATTCAGCCCAGCATAGCAACCACTTGTGTCGTTTTATAAATACGGCCCCAGGTTTTTTGTCTGAATTAGTACTGTTTTTATACACGAAAATAACCCTTATAGTCTTTGCAACGCAAATGATGTACAAACTATACACATGCTAGAACAATTATTTTCTTCAGTTCTTTCCTTCCAGCTATGGTAAGAGACTGGAACACACTTCCTTTGAACATAAGAAAGTCTCCCCGCACATCCATTTAATGCTCTTATTCTTCCAATCCTCAGGGGTTGTTTGCAATCATTTTCCATTATTCATGTCCCTTAATACCATTCCAAGGATTTTGATTGTTTCAGTTCCTGGTCTTTGCATACTTTTTACTTTTATTATCAGAGTTCTTGTGGTTGTGCTGTGTGGCGGCCCCAAAAAGTCTCCCCGCACATCCATTTAATGCTCTTATTCTTCCAATCCTCAGTGGTTGTTTGCAATCATTTTCCATTATTCATGTCCCTTAATACCATTCCATTTCGATACTGAATTGGAGGTCATTAATTGACCGATATTCGCACCCCGTTGTATAACTAATTCTTACGTTTCTGTCTGTGGACTTGTATTAGACATAGATTTGAGATGTGGGTCTTTGTTATTCCAACTATGGTTTGAGGGCTGGATTTGGATTTTGATTGTTGTAGTTCCTGGTCTTTGCATACTTTTTACTTCTATATCAACGTTTCAGAAGTATCTGAACTCCAACAAAACCCCTCCACCATCCAAATACAATTCCGGATCTCGTATAGGACAAATTGTACATACACCTGTACGATTAGAATGTAGTTCTTTAAATGCACATCTTTAACCTAAAAATATTGTTGATAGCGCGTTGTGTGCCTACGGTGAATAAGAAAGTAATACCCACTTCTTTTTCAATTGTCCCAGATATACTGCTATACGACATAATATGAGCCGCGACCCGAGAAAACGAACAAAGTGGTTGTGCGGACAGCGCAGACTCAGATTAGCCAAGATTCTGATCAGACTGAGCGGATGCTGAAGCTGATCTGAGTCTGTGCTTGGCGCACAACCATTTTGTTGGTTTTCTCGTGTCGCGGTTCAATTATCTTTGCAGATCTAGCACAGCAGTGTACATTGAAAGATCTCTTGTACAGGGAAGAAGAAGTTCTAGTTGTTCCGTTTCCCCAAAAACTTTTATGTTGTTTACTTTAAGGTGCAAGGCTTGCGGCGCGTGCTAAGAGTTTTCGTACCAGGACTGCCCGTGTAAGCAGGCTAAACGCTCGGCTTGGAAAAGAAAATGGCCGGACTACTTTCCCCGCTATTATAGAAGGGGATATTGAGGTAATGGGGCTAGGTCCCAAGCGAATCAGAGCCAGTTTGGACGAAGAGTTTCGCACGCCTATGATTGAAGAGATTGGAGGCACCGTGAAACAGAAGAGGATGAAGGGAAAGGTGATCTCTCTCTCTCTCTGTATGTCTCTTTTTTCCTCACTCTCTTTGCATCTCTCTCTACATCTCTGTCTGCCCCTCTGTCGATCTCTGTCTGTCACTTTGTCTGTCTCTCTTTTTGTCTTTTTTTCTCTCTCGATTTTTCTGGATTTTTCTGTCTGTTTGTCTCTCATTTTCCTACGCTTTCTGTTTTGTTCCTCTGTCTGTCTGTCTTGTCTCTTTCTCTTTCTTTCTCTCTCTCTCTCTCTCTCTCTCTCTCTCTCTCTCTCTCTCTTTATGTCTGTCTCACTGCCAGTTGTCTTCCAAAGGGATGCCACTCCATCAGAACACCATATGAGCTGCGACACGACACAACTAATTAAGTGGTATGTGCTGACACCGAAGACTCAGATCAGCCTAGGCATCCGGCCAGTCTGATCTGAGTCTTCGTTGTCAGTACTGCGCCACTTAGACCCTTAGCTACCCTTTCAGCGCACAGCCACTTTGTTGGTTTCGTCGTGTCCCGGCTCAGATATCAATGTAGATGTCATTGTTCCATCTTTTTGTGCTCACTTGACAAATGCCAGAAATACCTTAGGGGAGAGTCGGGTAACTTCGGATAGCGGGTAAATTCGGACAGTGATATTTTTTTTCCTTTATATATCACTTGCTCGAAGTAAAAAAATAATCACAGACCAAACAGTAAAAATCCGGATGAGCCGTCTCATCTGGATTTTCACTGTTTGCAATGGTATATCCAAATTTACCCGCCTGTCCGAATTTACTCGACTCTCCCCTAAAAATATAAGTATTGAGACAGACTGGTCTTCGCAAACAGAGCATCCCAGATCAGACCGTTCCGTTTATTATCTCAGGTATCCGAAGTTCTATTGTTTTTGCGGTAATTGAAACATTTCTCACTTTTATTAATGTTGAAATTTATATACTTTTTTTCTTTTCCTTAACAGGACACGGCGTATTATACTGGACCAGATGGAGCTTTTGCTTGTAAACCAGGGAAACTCAACAAGGCAAAGTGTGATCTTGTAAGCAGCCATTTGAAGTCTTAACCAACTGATGTTTTTATAAAAGAGTATTCCGTCCATTTTTTTTCTCTTTCATGATGGGTCACGTGCATCTACCACTTAAGCGAGAGAACTCTAAGGGGCAAAAGCTAACAGGAAAACCTCTTTCGGGTTCCATTTTAGTGCGATCAATATAAATATATTTTTCTTTTTGAGGAAGGAGGGTAGAGGGTTGTGGTGGGCGTATGTTTAAAGGGACAGTTGCAAACACTACAACTCTCCATTGAAATATTTTAATTTTGGTTAAAGGAAATACTCCCTCGCCGTTTCACCATGTCCAAATAAAAAACAATTGACTACATTTCGTAATATATTATAATATCTTTCATAGATCCTGTTTGAAAGTTAATAAACTGTTTTGGTTTTAGATTTATTGTAAATAAAATCGATACATTCAAATCGTATATGAAAATTAGCAAAATCCTGAGTCAGTAACCTAGTCAATACTAGGCTTAACGAACACGCGATTTTCTCATTTGCACGTTTTTTTTTCGAGTCGGAGCTAATTGTACACATCCATGCATGAGTTCGTATGGTTAATAGATTGCGATATGCTAAATTTTATGAAAATTTGTTTGGTAGTTATAAAATCATAGTATTCCTCAAAATTATTGAGCATTTTTGCAAAGTGAAAATTAAGCACTGGTAGTTGACAGATCATGTATATACTTAATATCGTTGTTTACATAGTTAACAATATCCCTCTGTAAACCTTTTAGCATACCAGTATTACTCATATGTTTGAGTTACAAATGTTATCTCCCCTTGAATTGTGCCACCCAGAGATTTTTTGCACGACATGAAAATTATGTACCCCTACCAAATAGAAGAAAAGATAATAACAAATCAGTTGATTTTTGAATGGTTTTCTCATTTAGAGATAAGGTGTTGGCGAACTGAAAACAGAATTTTGTGTGAGCTTGTCAGCTGTAGATGCTGCTGGCATTTAAACACGTGACTTCATTTCAAAACTGTGCCCGAAAATGGGGAACATTGCAATTTTGACAGAGGGTGTGTTGCTCTGATTCATTCTTATTCTATACATCTCAACGGAAACAGCACAAAACTATATTTTTTGTAAGGCTTAGTAAACGTGCTATAAGGGATATGAGTTTTGACATGATTATCAATACCTTGCCAAAACTATTCCGTTCAGATCACTAACAGATCAGATTTTTTGCTGTTTTTGATGCCTTCAATATTCTTCCTTTAATATAACAGATATAACAGACAGTCCCTGACTCAAAAACTGGAATTAGTAACTTTAAATCATGCAAAATATTAAATGCAACATTAATAATGTAGATGATGTTGAACAATAGAAAAAAACAAACTATTTCACCTGAGATAGTCTATTTCTAGCAAAGGTAGTATGGCAAAACATAGTCGAAATCAAGGGACATATTTTTACAGGGGTGTTCCCTAGCCCATCCTTACCTACCACTGACGACAGAAAATGCATTATATTGCCATTTTTGTATTTCAAACTTGAAAAGAGTTTCTTTTATTGTATTTTACGCGTTTAGAATACAGTTGAACACGTGCGGCTAGCGACTGTATGCCAAAATGCAATTCTCAATAATTTTGAGGAACACTGTAAATAATTTTGTTCCCAACAGTTTTGACGAATTACGTCTACCAACTTCTATACAGTTTATATGCGAGGTAGGGCCGAATGAGGAACAAGATAAATCTTTAAAAAAAGATAATCGACGCAGATTAAATGGAAGTGTGTTTTGTTATATGTCTCTAGTTCGAGATTTGACAATAATTTTCATGAATAAGAAAGTTATGTCGGTAGGCACCCACAACCGTAATTTTGACACTGGGTAGCGACAACGACTTATCTCAAAATTGAGCTGTCCAATTTGGAATTCCAAAATGGACCGCGGTCAATTTTGAAACTGACCTGATTTCAAAATGGTTATCAACATGTTGCACTGTTTGTTTGTTTGTGTGTATTAAACCGAAAGTAGAAATCGAAAGTAGATCTACGATTGGCTAAATTTTGACATACGCGTTATTTGACCAGTGGAATCTTGTGAAATCTGGAACACGAGGCTGTGCCTCGAAAGAATTGCCTGGCCAATTTGAATTGCCTTCCAAGATATTTACTTCTATTTTCCATATTGGTCAGCAAATAAAATGCTTCCCTTTGTAACTACTTGTTTTCCTTTCAATCAGGGGCCCGGTAGCTCAGTGGGTTTAGCGACGGCCAGCTGATCAAGCGGTCCCGAGATCGAGTCCCGCAGGCGGAAATCTTTTCAATCGAAAACTAGGTTCCATTCCACTCAGCCTGTCATTATCACCCTGTCATCATCCAGATATGTCTGAAATATTGTTAAAAGGACGTAAAATCGCAAGTCAACTATCCAATCATCCTCCCCTATGCTACTGGTTAAGATTATCCATTGCGGCGAATGGGTACACATCCATGTTTTCCGCCATTTTTTTTTTCAAAGGACTTTCTGTTTGCTTTCCTGAACGATGAAACACTTCAAAAATGGGTCTACTCTTAAGGGAAAGAATTTGCTCCTAGAGGAGCAAATTCTTTTCTTTAAGAGTTGACCCCATCGGGAAAGGAGGTCAAAATGAAAGTGACATAGTTTCTAACCCTGAAAGTGTACTCATGCACCTTTAATGTTGGGCTTAATTTTCTTATTCAACTTATCTTGTTCTTAGTTTGGTGTGATTTATGAAGGGAATGAGAACTGTTTAATCAAAGAGGGGAAAGCTTATTGTGCTGAAATCGAAGCTGGAGTTGACGTCGTATTGGATCCATTGACCGGTTAGTACAGAATAATAAGATACACTGGGGATATTTTGTATTCATGTCGAACGATGTACATTATAGCGGCGGAAATATCCGAAGATTATTGGTATCCGTAAAAAGGTGTGAACTGATTTACCTGTAAAATAATTTGCACTGAAACCAGTGGAGAAACAAAAAGATATTTACTTAGAGATATTTCCTTTACAATGCCATTTGTTTTCCTGTTATTTTCAGAAAGAAAATTATATTGCCTTTATAGTGATATAAACTTTATTAGAACATTTTATCGTCTTGATGCTTCCCGAGATTAACGAAGGCGACTGGTATGCCTCTCGTTAACCGGTACTGGAAATACTGATGGAAACGTAATTTTTCACATTTGAAACATGTTCATGCTACTCGGCATTTATTACATCTGAACAAGATCATTTCAAGACCGCCTTTAAAATTGACATAATTTTACGTTTCATTGACTTTATGGTATTTTAGTCCCTATATGAGCCGCGACACGACAAAACCAACAATGTGGTTGTGCGCTCAGCGCAGACTCAGATCAGCCTGGGCATCCGCCCAGTCTGATCAGAGTCTTCGCTGTCCGCATGAAGGTAGCTTAGACCATCAGCTACCCTTTAAGCGCTTTGCGAAGAGTCTAGTCAGACTGGGTAGATGCCCAGGCATATCTGAGTCTGCGCAGGACGCACAACCACATTGTTGGTTTTCTCGCGTCGCGGCTCATATGTATTAGGTTCCTGTACTTGGCAAACATATGCATTTTAAAACTATCTTCCACATCTAAATACGGCCTGTCGTTTATTTTATACCTTACTGGCTCTATAATATTTCTTAATCCTAATATGGGTTAGAATCATGGTACTTGGCACACACTTTCATCTGAACAAGAGCAACTACGCTTGAATTTGTCTTATAATTTACGGTTCACTGACTTAATATTTTTTTCATACGTTTATGTGTTAAGGTCGTATAGCTTGTTTACACTTATTCAGAGCGACCGCCCTTGGCTCGATTCTATTTATTTTCAAATTACAGATGCAGTTGTGGTCGAAGGAAACAGACGTAAGAAGCGCGAATCCCGCTCAAAAAGAAATATTGTTGAACCATCGTCTTCTACCAAAGTTATCAACGTAGCAATGTTTTTCGATAAAGAAATGGTAAACAGGTTAGTTAACCCTTTCCAACTCAGATATTCAAAATAATCTACAATGGTAGCTTCAAGTTTTAATTTGAAACAACCCATTGCCAGTACTTCTAGCTTTATTTTTAAACCAGCCCATTACCAGTACTTCTAGCTTTATTTTTAAACCAGCCCATTACCAGTTCTTTTAGCCTTATTTTTAAACTAGCCCATTACCAGGGGCCGTATTCATAAAACGACTTAAGTGGTTGCTATGCTGTTGCTAAGGCTAAATTTCTTTGAAGGAGATTCCCTACAACTATGAAATTTGCTCTGGAGGAACAGTCTTTGTATCCAGAGCTAATTTCATAGTTGTAGGGAATCTCCCTTATAGATATTTAGCCTTAGCAACAGCATAGCAACGACTTAAGTGGAACCTAGGCTTTATGAATACGGCCCCAGTTGTTTAAGCTTTAATTATAAACCAGTCTAGACTATCAGCAGTACTTAAGCCAGCCTACCACATGTGCCAGTACTTCTAGCTTTATGTTTAAACCAGCCCGGTTACAAGTTTTTCTGGCTTCAATGTTTTAATCAGACCATTTCAGTAATTCTAGCTTTAATATTTTAAGCAGCCTATTACCGATACTTCTAGCTTTAATTTTAAGCCAGCGCAATAGCAGTCAAAGGTTTTCTATTTATTTGGTATTTAAATTTTCTATTATTATTTTTTTCTTTTTTGCAACAAATCACTAATGTTTACCTACTTTCTGACTGGGAAATCTTAAAGATGTGTTAAAATGGGCGCAAAACTTATACAAATGTAAAAACTTATGATAACTGATTGCTTTGGGTTAAACGACTCTTATAGATATCTCAGTCTATATCGAGCCGTCTGCCAGGGAGATGGTGAGAGGAATAGATGAGACTAAATAGAGCCAAAAGCTCTCATACCGCCTCTGCTGCAAATACATGTACAGTCAGGCCGTGCCTTACTATTATAGGACGCTCCGACACTGATAAATATCCAGCACCATCCGTATCATAAATGCATGCTTTATCGTTTTGTTTTAACTATAGGTTTAAGTCATTCAACCGTGGAAGTTATAGTGCCGCTGTATCTGTAACTTATGATAACTGATTGCTTTGGGTTAAACGACTCTTATAGATATCTCAGTCTATATCGAACCGTCTGCCAGGGAGATGGTGAGAGAAATAGAGCCAAACAGCTCTCATACCGCCTCTGCTGCAAATACATGTACAGTCAGGCCGTGCCTTACTATTATAGGACGCTCCGACACTGATAAACATCCAGCACCATCCGTATCATAAATGCATGCTTAATCGTTTTGTTTTAACTATAGGTTTAAGTCATTCAACGGTGGAAGTTACAGTGCCGCTGTATATGACCTTGAAGAATATGCCATTCTCTTGAATAATGAGGTACTATTTATATGATTATATACTATTCTCAGAAGCAAAAGAAAGTATACGCCTTTTGAATGCCAATACATGTATTTTACTTATATTTCTCTGCTCTGGTCTGAAATTTAGCATGATTTATTTTTTTTCAGGTGGATTATTGTGGTATAGTAAAATTACTGATTGATACTCTTGACTAGCGTCACTATACGTACATGCCGGTTTTGCGAGTTTTTCACGCTCAGCAAAATGGACAATACGATTTTGCTGGTCATCTGCATTTTGAAATTTCGGATGTTGTTCTAAACAAACCACGGCGTCTTCGTTTCATTTGCACGATGAGAAGGTTCTCTGTGGTAAGCAAAAATATACACGCAGAATGGATACAGTTTGAAATGTCCGATTTTTTTTCTTATTATTCACTGTTCAGGTCTAAAATTCTGATTAATTTATCTTTCCTAAAAGTACAATAATGTGGTATTTTAAGATTATTAAATGACTTGCTGGACCAGTGACACTATACGTGCATGTTGATTCTGCTCTTTTTGCACGTGCATCATATCAAACAATACGATTTTGCTGCAAAATCTATATTATTTTGCAGTTTCGGTTTTGTTTTTGATTTCTGAACAAACCTCAGTGTATGCGTTTCACTTACATCACACGACAATGCTTTTAGTGCAGACAGAAATCGTAACAGGCTGACCGCTCAAAGCGGTTCGTGGCTGGCTTTATAAAATACACTAGAGTCACGACTGACTTTTTAGCCTCTGACAACTTGTTCCTCTGCGTGTATGATTTCTGTCTATCACAGCGAACCTTGTCATGGTGCAAATCAAATACTAACATTGTGTTTTTTTTTATAGAAAACCAACCGAAATTTCAAATATGGATTTATAGCAAACTTGTTTTGTCCAGTTTGCTGCACGTGGAAACGTGCAAAACCGACATGTAAGTTTAATGCCGCTAGTCAAGCGTTTCAATAATCAATTTTACTATACCACATTGATGTACTTTGAGTACAAATAACTCATGCGAAATTTCAGACAGGCGCCATGAGAAATGAGTAGAATGTGTGCATTAAAAAGTGTATACTTTCTTTTGCCTCTCAGTATATTTCAATGAATCTAGTTAGGTCTCTTTTTCTTTTCTTCTTTTCATTGTTTCTCACCCATTGGACAAGAAAAACCCTTTCTAGAGCTGTCCGAGATTTTTCTATCTCGGCCTGCTATCTCAGCCTAGGCTCAGAAAGCTGTCCCAAAATGTCAATCATTACTATATAA
Organism: Ctena decussata; assembly: GCA_963989385.1. Taxonomy (NCBI): domain Eukaryota; kingdom Metazoa; phylum Mollusca; class Bivalvia; order Lucinida; family Lucinidae; genus Ctena; species Ctena decussata. The sequence goes on from OZ022504.1 coordinate 66,462,631, forward strand.
TAGAGGCCGATCATGTTACAAATCCACTTGCTACCTGTCATGTAAATTGCATGCAGAATATGAAATTGACACCCAGTCATGTACAGGAAGTGTCACTGTAGATTTCTGATTAGCTGTCAGTCATGAAACATGCATGCATCAAGTGAAATCAACACACATGTTAAACTATAAATAGAAAACTAGTCTCAAGTTTATAGGAATGGCCTCAACACGACGTTCAGAATTCAATGAATATTCTGTTTTATAAAATATAATGGGTGAGAAAAATAATCAGTGATGGGGTTGAGGTCGAGGAAAGGAAATCTCAGGCTCGTTTTCAGATTATTTATATCTCATGCACGGCAAACCTTGCATAAGACTAAATAATCTGAAAACTAGCCTGAGATTTCCTTGTCTTGGTCTCAACCCCATCAGAGATTGTCTTAATCACCTGTTATCTCAAACTACTGGCATCTCAAACTTCTGGTATCTAAAACTACTAGTATCTCAAAGTAAATTTTCTGGGACCAGAAGATTTACTTTGATACAGTATATCAGTAGTGTTAGATGAACTTCGACTTTGAGATATCAAGAGTCTGTTATAGGTTATTTCCTGTCTATAAAACAGGTCGATTTGCTAAATATCTCTTTACTATCACCAACAGCTAACACTGTGAAGTAAAGTGCATCCTTAATATCTGTCTCATACATAACTAATTTGTCATATTCTTCAAAATTATATTTTGAAACTAAACAGTTGCTTATGAAAAAATAAATATTACGAAACAGTCTAACTGTATTTTACAAGGGAGTAATATCCTTCGACTGGTAAACATTTTACCTATGTCTGTTGTTAGATAATCTGCGCACATATTGCACATATTTTACTCAATGGTACTTGTACAACTGTTAAAATGAGCCGCGACGTGACAAAACCAGCAAAGTGGTTGTGCGCCCAGTGCAGACTCAGATCAGCCTGGGCATCCGCTCAGTCTGATCAGAGTCTTCGCTGTCCGCATGGAGCTAGCTTAGACCCTTAGCTACCTTTTAAGCACTTAACAAAAGGTCTGATCAGACTGGGCGGATGCTCAGGCTGATCTGAGTCTGGGCTGTGCGCACAACCACTTTGTTGGTTTTCTCGTGTCGCGGCTCAAATACTTTTTATCTGAGTAAATGGATCCATCACTTTTTTCTTTTCTGAACAGTAAAGATTTTTAACGGAGAAGACTGATTAGTGATGAATAGATTAATTTATCCACAGAAATATTTCTTGTTTGTGATGCATATATAGGCATGTCTTAAAGCTATAACATTTCCTTTTACTTGTTTACTTGGTCTTTGTTTTTGTAATAGATTTAATAGGCAAAAGCAAACAAAAAAAAATGGCAAGATAAAAGTCTGAAAGTCAGTTCCAGTTATGTATGAGTTTGACCAGATCAGTGGACAATAAAAAACTAATTTTACCACCCGTAATAAGTGGGAAAATCTTCAAAATGACCTGTTTTATAGACAGCAAATAGCCTGTAAAAAAAATTAGTTTCCACCAAAGTCCACCAGTCTGTCAGTGGGGTCTGATATGGAGGTCTGATATGGAATAAATGTCACGTTCGCTTTTTTTTTTTATTTCGAATCAGTTCAAATCTGATGTTTCTAAATTGCTTAATCATTGATGTTGATAATAAAATTCATTTGAGCCGTGACACGAGAAAACTTAAGAAGTGGCTGTGCGCCCAGCGCAGACTCAGTTCAGCCTGGGCATCCGCCCAGTCTGATCAGAGCCTTCGCTTTGCGCTTAAAGGGTAGCTAAGGGTCCAAACTAGCTTTGTGCGGACAGCGATGACTCTGATCAGACTGGGCGGATGCCTAGACGGATCTAAGTCTTCGCTGGGCGCCCATGCCACTTTGTTGGTTTCGTCGTGTCGCGGCTCATCTATCGTTATACATAGGTATATATAATTAGTCAGAATTAAATGTTATGATTTCCGTTTTCTTTTACATTATGCAGACCTTTGTCGAATCATATATTATATACTAAAACCAACTTCTATCCGACCACATGTTTTTCGGCTTTTGGCTTTGTTTACAGAGGTAGAAATAGTGTAAAGAATGTTCTCAGATACAGTTCTCGTTACGTGTAAAGAATAATTTTATCGACCATCAGAAATACGCATAAAAAGTTTCATTCCAATCACTAAATAAAATATAAACAAAAAAAAATCACAACTTTAAACAGTGATACTTCAGAAGTTGTTTCTAGTATTTTAATGTCTTGCATAGGATAAAAAAGTAGGCAGGTGGGGGATGGGGAGCTGGATTTTCTTTGATTCCCTAGTCATTTCAACCCATCCGAAGGGGAGTTTACTCTAAACTCTAAAGGAAAAGAATTTGTTCCAAAAGTTTACCCTTTTTGATAGGTGGGGGAGGGGGGGTGCAAAAATATAAAAAAAAACTGGGCAGAGAAAGGTACTTCATTCACATCAATAACTCTCAAAGACTTTCTCTAGGAGTCATTGCAAGTATAAACTGGCTTCTGAAGTACCATATTGGTAAGTCCTCATACTGTACTCGATGGAAAAATGGACCATTTCCTTCAACCATTCTGTCCAACCATTTTGTTCAACCTTTTTTACCATTTCAGCTTACATATAGATTTCAAACGTGTAAGAGTTACTCCAATGGTCTCGACCTATCCGTGGATGTGGTTCACATTGCGATTCCAAGTGTAAGTAGGGTTAAGTCAGGTAAATTCGGACAGCAGATAAATTCGGACATGCCACTGCAAACAGTGAAAAGCCAGATGAGACGACTCATGATGAGAATTTTCACTGTTTGTCCAGTTATTTTTGTTTAAACTCCAAACAACTGACATATAAAGGAAACAATGTTACTGTCCGAATTCACCAGTTGTCTGAGGTTACCTGACTTGACCCTAGTCATAACTCCTCCGGACCACAGACACTTGGGGTCAGTAGGTGCATTTGGTCGAAAATTGATCTCCTGCAGCTTTTTTCTCACTTATTTTTACAATTTAGTATACCTGAACACCTCCTTAACTGAGATAAATGGTTTGGTCATGTATAGAAAACGTTTGCAATTATCGATATTTGCTCCCTCGGCTTAAAAATACACAAGATATAACACTCGCCGTTGATCAATTTTGACCCCTCTCTCGGTAAACAGTGCTGCGCCTTCCGAATTCAACGGAATCATCTAAGATACTTACGTCCCTCAGTTCGCCAGACATTGGCCTGTACGTGGACACCGGCATCATTTCAAACTTCTCTCAAATTCTTGCTATTTCTCACAGAATGTGTAGAAAAATAAGGACAAAAATCTTGATTTGGAGCGTCTGGGACTAAAGGTATACTAAATTGATTTGGAGCGTCGGGGAGCAAAGGTATACTAAATTGTAAAAATAAGTGAGAAAAAAGCTGCAGGAGATCAATTTTCGACCAAATGCACCTACTGACCCCAAGTGTCTGTGCTCCGGACAGGAAATGTCCGATCGATTTTTCCCAAGATGATAACGGAGCAGAAACTCCGCACCAAGTGTGCTCTGAGTTGCAAAAAAAAATAGCATCAAGGTTGGGCTATATTTTAATGCGTCGGGAAGCGTCGATGGATTTTTTATTACGTCCGCGGTGGACTCTGCCTTATCAAACAGGTAAAACTCTAGGTGACATGAACACGCAAAACACGAGCCACTTTGAGGTAATGAGCCTGACTAGGGACTTTGGCTTCGCCGTAAATAAAACAAGAAATACTGGACAAACACAAGTAGCATAATTGAGAAACTTTCTGAGAAAATCTATATGATTTGCACATGCAAAATGCGTAGTCTGGTATTGGAAATAACGGTTTGTGCTGTGTTTTAAGGGGTATTATTGCATAAATATCGAAGTCAAACACTATTTGCAGGCATGTTTTAATGGAAACCGTGTATTAACAAGGCAATTTACATGGCGTTAGATAACCTGCTTTACGACTTCCAACATAATCGTGGTGGGAACTATAACATTATTATGCTGTATTAAGAGGGCTGAAAGCACCGATACGGGCCGACCCGTAAATTTACGGGTGGACCTGTATTTAAGATACAACTGGACCCGTAAAACATTGGTGGACCTGTAATTTACAAATGGACTCAAAGGGCAAGTAGACCTGTAAAATTGCAGGTCAACCCGTATTTTTACTGGTCCACCATAAGTTTTTGTCGTAAGTTATATTTACAGGTCCGCCAGTATTTTTACGGGTCCAACCGTATCTCAAATACGGATTGATTCGTGAATGTATGAGTTGACCTGTAAAAATATAGGTCGACTCGTATTTCAAGAATACGGGTCGACTCCTGGTACACCATATAATCGCTGTAATATATCACATGGTCCGGGAGGTGGATATTATAAAAAGATGCATTGTCGCCTTGACTGTCAATCGGTGACAAAATATAGTGCCACACTGTTTTCGCAAATTTTAACGAATATTTAGTAGAGTCATGCACTAAATGCGATCAAACATGTTATTTTTGAAATGCATTAACGTTCGCCAGGTCCTGCGGGAGATGTTGAAAATCAAAGGAGAACGTTAATGCATTAAAATCTATGTTCGGTCCCCAAATAAGTTTTTCTGCCTTTTTGTTCGAACAGAGATAGCTTTTGAGACTTCCTGATTGCCCTTGCATTATTTGCTGACCCTGAGGCAGTTTTAGACGACGGAACTGGTGTGACAATGAAGTATAGTGCTTCACGTTTTCGGACTTTTCCTATAGAAAAAGTGCTACATGCTAAGAATTATTAATCGTGAAACATCCAGTGTTTCATGATTCTTACCATGAAGCAGTTTTTCTATGGAAACACCCAGTGCTTCACAATTCTAAGCGTGAAGCATATTTTTTTTATAGAAACACCCAGTGCGTCACGATTCTAAGCGTGAAGCACGTTTTCTATCGAAACATCCAGTGCTTCACAATAAAAACACCCTGTGCATCACGATTCTTAGCGTAATGCACTTTTTCTATAGAAACACACAGTGCTTCACGATAGAAACACCAATTGCTTCACGATTTTCAGCACGAAGCACGTTTTCGAAAGAAACACCCAGTGAGTCACGATTTTTAGCGTAAAACACTGTCTATAGAAACATCCAGTGCTTATCGATAGAAACACCCAGTGAGTCACAATTTTTAGCGTAAAACACTGTCTATAGAAACATCCAGTGCTTATCGATAGAAACAGCCAGTGCTACACGATTCTTAACGCGAAGCACGTTTTCTATAGAAACACCCTGTGCTTCGCGATAGAAACACCCAGTGCTTCACGATTTTTAGCGTAAATCACTTTGTCTATAGAAAAAGTGCTTCACGCTAAACATCGTTAGGCACACAAGGCCCAGTAACATACGCCAAATATTTCTTCCTTTAGGCTACACGTACTTTCATTCAAGCGAGTTAATGAAGCTCACAGAAAAAATGTACATTTTTTCTTCTTCTTGAATCTTGATTATAAGAATAGCTTCTGAATGTTGACTCTTTACACATGAGAAAACATTTGTTTATATTTAATCTTTCAGAACAATCAGGATTTCAGCTTCATTCGAAAAGATGGTCAGGGTCGATTGGATTATATTCAGACACTGAGTAATTTTCGGACGCATAGTAGCGTTATCAGCCTTGTTCAGAATGGTGGCACTGCTCACCATGCCATGCTTTTTACAGGGTGAGTATAGCAAAGCAATCAAGAGAATATACGTTAAATCTAGTCCAGCTCCGGACCGAAATTATTTCAGACGAGAAATATCTTTATAAAAGATAATCGGCGCAGATTAAATGGAAGTGTGTTCTGTAATATGTCTCTAGTTGAAGGGTTTACAATAGCGTTTTATGAATATGACTCAAGTAGGCACCCACAACCGTAATTTGACACTGGGTAGCAACAATGACCTATCTAAAGACTGAGCTGTCCAATTAGGAATTCCAAAATGGACCGCGGTCAATCTTGAAATTGACCTGATTTCAAAATAGTTACCAATATGGTGCACTGTTTGTTTGTGTGTTTTAAACAGAAAGAGGAAATCGAAAGTAGATCTACGTCGAAAAAAAGAAAGTTTTGAATATCTGCGTCTGTTTTCGATAACATTTCTATGGCAAAATTACGAACAAGTGAAACATTTTGAATTTATATATGGCAGAGATTGAATGTTTTGGGTTTAACGGCCCTTTGAGACAGTATTTCAGTCTATATCGGGCCTATTTAGTGGGAGAAAGAGGAGAAATCATAGACGAGTAAAAAAATGTCCAAACACCCCGCACCCACACGTACTCCAAGCACATAGGCCCTTGCTCTACAATGTTCCAAAATAAGAAGGACGCCCCAGAACTGAAAGTTACACACAGCACCATCGCACCATCCGACCACCCAATATGGCAGAGTGCTAGTATTCAAAGTACAGTAAGACGGGAAAAGACGAAGATTAAATAATCATTGACCTCGGATATCATTGGCTAAATATTGACATACGCGTTATTTGACCAATGAAATCTTGTGAAATGTGGAACAATATCAAAATTATACGCGGCTGTGCCGCGAAATAAATAAAGTTTCTAATTTAGGTCCAGCACCTGTAAGTCTTCCTCAGTGTGGGTATTTCAGATGTTGATAAAATCATTTTGCCACATTGTAAATTGTACAATAATATACGACCCAGTACCTTATGAGATATGAGTGTCGCATTTACATACGTCTGTGAATATTGTTTGCAATACCTATTCATGCATTTATTTTATGCATTGGTGTCCAAATTTCATTTAAGCACGAGTCAGTGTGCTTCTGTGAAAAGGCTGAGCACTCATTTAGGTTTAACTAAGTACCACAATGAAATTGACTTTATTACAGTCCATGTCAGAACGAATCATTGGTAAAACAGTAAACCTAAACACTTCACAATATTTGAAACAACTTCTGTGTGTTTGAAGTCGCCGACAAGTATACTTTCAACTATCATGAGAGAGACCCGGTTAAAAAATCACGTACTGTTATGCTTAAACATTACAAAAAGTCTTCGGACAAATGCTGTAATCAGACTGTAACAGAACGATCATAGAATTATATATATCCGCGCAATTTAATAAGAATCTTTAAGATCGAAAGCGTTAATAGCGATATTTTCAAACTGCGAGGACGTTTTCTTGAGATATTGCGGTACTCCTTTGAAATTCTTAAAATTATCTGTACGATTTTAAAATGAGCCGCGTATAAAATAAATTAAAATTTCTTGGGAAAATGAGCATTTTCTCCGAAAAGGATAGAACCTACTATAAAACCAATATTTTACTGGTCTGAGCCGGCACAGCTAGACGTGTTTTGCTTTGGCGCGAATTTGTTCTCTTCTGTGTATATTTCACTTAATTTCAACATATGAAAGGAACCAACTTTCTTCGATACTGATGACGGACGAGGCAATATTACTGTTAGCGAGCTGGTAATAAAATCGCTTATAATTTTTTGGTTCACTGAAATTAATAAAACATATAATGCGTCGGAACAGTTGTGTAAGTTTGGGTACGTAGGTATATGTGGCAGGAAATAACCTCGACATCATCACATTCTTTTGGCAACGTAAATGTCCTTGCTAATTTTCTCTTTGATCGATACGTCGGAGCATACTATTGATCGGTAAATTACTTATGTAATAAAACTGGTCACTCTGTTATTCTACACCAATAAAGATAAAGAAAAAAAAAGAAAAATAGAAATATAGTCAGGCAGACGTAAGGCGTAACTGGGGGTAGATATCAAACAACCGACTGCTCCACCCCAAATACAAAAAAAATGAAATAAAAAGTAGAAACAAAAAAATTAGTCAAGAAGGCGTAAGGCGTATCTGGGAAGGGATGGGGGAGAGAAAATATCAAAGAACCGCCGAGTATGACACTGCTTCCCCGGCTCAGATGTGGTAGGGAGGTTTGGGGGGAGAGAAGATATCAAAGATAAGCCGATAATTGGAATATGACACTTCCTAGAATATTAGAATATGACACTTCCTTACTTTCTCCCCCCCCCCCCCCCCCCCCCCATGCTATTTAAAAAGCGTTTCTGGCAGTGGAGCTATAAAAATAAGTTTTCCGACCACTCGGACAGGGCATGCTCATTTTAATACAAACTGCTCTAGATATCTGAATTATAACACACGTTTCATGTTTATCAAGATTCAAAGATGTCTGTAAGGCGCAAACAGTCGTTGTATAACTGTTGTGTTATCGTTTAAACACAGGTGTTAGTCGCTTAACTTGGGTTGTATAGAGTACGCCTGTTTTTGCAATTCTGGTACTGGATTTATCATTTGACAGATGGTGTCATCACGTGACCTCCAGCGTGCTGATTTTCATATCCTGTAAACATGTCCGTTGATACGCAATTTCTTTTCACCCCTCTTGAGAAAAATGCTTCAAGGCCAGCCCTAGGTCTCTTCGAAAAAGTAAAATTGGTGGCAGTCATTATCCAAAATGGTCAAAGAACACAACCGCTAATGTTTTGTTTTTTTTCTCCCCTAAGTGATTCAAAAATAATGATTATACCAGTGTGTACAAATTCCCCGGTAGCATTTATCGGCAAAATCCCAGCAGTAGCGAAATAGGTCGGGCCTGGGCCGCGAAAATTGAAACTTGTTCCTTGGTATTTTCCGGCCTAGAACTGGGCTAAGTTAAATCCAATTTTGTCAGAAATTCCCCGGTAGCATTTACCGGCAAAATCCCAACAGTAGCGAAAAAGGTCGGGCCTGGGCCGTGAAAATTGATATTTGTTTCTAGGTATTTTCCGGCCTAGAGCTGGGCTACGTTAACTCCAATTTTGATATGAATCTTGAATAAATTAGATTTGGTCTGATTATGAAAGGGCAGTGTCTATAATCAAGTCTGTTCCATGGCCACGGCCGATTTTCTTTAAACTTTGTAACCTCAAACTACTCTGTGTTGACTGTAATGTCATGTAGTATTAGATCAATTGGTTAGGGTCTTTCGGTTGTGTACACAATAAACGTGGGTTCTGTTAAGAAAATGCTAATAAGAAGGCACTGAAGAAGAGGGCCATGATGGCCCTGGAACGCTCACCTGAGTATCCTATGAACTTAACCTTAGAGACATCCATACGTCTGACAGACAGAGTTTCACAAAGATTCAATGGAAAATGAACCTTTTATTGTGTACCTAAAGCTTTTCTAAAATTTAACCTGATCACGTAGTTTTTGAACCCACATGATCCAGTTTCAAACCTGGTCTAGATTTCTTAAATATTTTGACAAAGTTTCAAGAACATCGGATCAAAACTGTGCCCACTAGAGTATACACAATGTTTTTCTAAGGGTTGACCTAGTGACCTAGTTATTGATTCAACTTGATCCAGTTGCATATATAGCCAAAGTCGTCTTGTACCTTGCATTTTATCCAAAATAAATGCGAACAGATGAAGCATTCGCGGTAGGAGAATGAAATTATTTGTAAGCGCTGTATATGTTGCACATACGATCTAGTGAGAGAACATGCTTCGTACTCATTTACATGCTAAATCGAATACTTTTTGATTCGGTGCGGAGATAGTTGGCAAGAGCACGAGGCGCGGAAACATCGAGCTTTCTCAATAACTTGCTGGAATTTTAAGATTCTATGCAAGACCAATGGCGTTCAATATAGAAAATGAAACGACATAAGCGTAGGAAGAGGGGCGGGGGCTAAATTAGCCCCTCCTCTACCTATCCCCATCCCCTTCCCCTCCCACACACACACGAGAATTATTTTTAAAATGGCTTGTGTCGAGGCTATGAATATAAAGTCATGAGAAGCATTTTTAGCAGAAAACTTGTAAATATCCCAAACGTGGTTTTGATCTGTAATTCCTTTATACTTTAAAACATCTTGATGAAATTTCTCAGAAATGATTGAAGTAATATATCTTGTCTTTTACAAGCAGATTTTTTCCATCATGGTTATCTGCTTGTGTTCCGAGCTATATACATGTATCAAATCATAAAAAAATCTATATAAAATCAGGGTTGAGTGCCTGAAACTTGCAACAACTTAACACAACAGTATAAGCTTCCTGTCATGATCAAAAGTCTGCTATATACTTGTACACCAGCATTTAGCCCACCCCTGCTTCGGGATATATATACAAGTATAAAAACAGGCTTGAAATCTGTACTAAATCAGAGTTGAGTTGAAAGAGATTTTCCTGAAACTTGCAGCAGGTATAGTCCGCTTGCTTCCAAGTGCAAACGGGGTTTTGCTTATTTTCTCGAAAACGATGAAAGTCCGATTAAATATTCCAATGTCCGAATGATTTTTATAACAATACATAACTGAACTGTATGCTTTTTAAATCATTTACTGCTTCTGGAGCCATAGGTTTTATGTTAGAAATTTATGACAAGTCACACTTTACAAATTAAGCATATGATTTTATGATTATGTTACTTTACTCTATACCGACTTTATCATTTTCAGATCACTGTATTAATTATTTGTTGTCATCTTCTGATTTTAATTATAATGCATATATGGCACAGACTGATACCTTTTAGGGTCTTTTTTCAGACGCTAAAGAATTAATAACTCATTTTTGAAAAGGCATTTTGCATGAAACGAGTTCCCTGCTTTAAGACTATCGTCCTGTTTATGTTTTTTTTTTTATTTTATACTGCTAATTTTCATCAAAAAGGTTCGTCTATAGAAGTATCATTGTTTTACTTGATAAAACTTACGTCAATTGTCTAACGTCTTTGTTTATTTATTTTTTATCTTTATTTATTTTTTTTTTACTTTTATTGGTGTAGAATAACAGAGTGACCAGCTTTATTATATAAGAAATTTTCCTGCATCGATCGAAGAGAAGACTAGCCAGGACATTTACCTTGCCAACAAAAACTGATGATGTCGAGGTTATTTTCTGCCACATATACCTACTCAGCCCCGGATCCAGGGGGTGGGCTTTGGGGCTGCAGCCCCGCCATTTGGCCTCTGTGTTATGTATAATATGTAGGCCTCCAGATAAAAAGAAGTATCTGATGACAGTTTGAGAAAAAATATCCAATGTGGTTAGATCAAAATATTCCAAATATATGTTGCGATATCTCATTAGAATCGCCTCGGGGAGGCGATTCTAATGAGATGTCACAACATATATTTCAAGGATTTTTTTTATATAAATTTTCTTGAAATTGAACAATAAATATGTCATATTTTCAAGCCCCCTCCCCCACACACATACATTTCGGCACCTCCCAGCCCCACCAGTTATCCAGAGCCCCACCAGTACGTGATGGTCTGGATCCGGGCCTGCAGGCTACTTACCCAATTTTACACAACTGTTCCGACGCATTAAATGTTTTATTTAATTTCAAGAAACCAAAAGATTATAAGCGATTTTATTACCAGCTCGCTAACAGTAATATTGCCTCGTCCGTCATCGGTATTTGAAACGGAGAGGAAGAAAGTTGGCTCCGGCGAGTTTTTATTTTCCATGGTTTCAAGTTGAATTAAGTGAAATATACGCAGAAGAGAACAACTCGCGCCATAGCAAAACGAATCTAGCTGTACCGGCCCAGACCAGTAAAATATTGTTCTATAGTAGGTCCTATCCTTTGCGAAGAAAATGCGTATTTTCCCAAGAAATATTTTTTTATACGCGGCTCATTTTAAAATCGTATAGATAATTTTAAAAATTTGAAATGAGTACCGCATTTCTACGTAATCACAGTTCCGATCGCAACATCTCAAGAAAACGTCCTCGCAGTTTGAAAATATCGCTGTTTACGCTTTGGATCTTAAAGATTCTTATTAAATTGCGCGGCTATATAATATTGTGATCACTATTTTGCAGCCTGGTTTCAGCATTTGTCCGAAAACTTTTTGTAATGTGTAAGCATAATAGCACATGATTTTTTTCTAATCGCGGCCTCTCTCATGATAGTTGAAAGTATACCTGTCAGCGACTTTAAACTCAATGACGTTGTTTCAAATGTTGTGAAGTGTTTAGGTTGACTTTTTTAACAGTGATACGTTTTGATAAGGACTATTATGAAATTGATAGCTTAATTAAAAAGCATCCCCTTTGTTTCTTGTGTGCGCGAACATTTATAAGAAGTGAAATTCTGTTCGGACATTCGATGTCCGCATGGTAATTGAACATTCATTATGGCTAATTTCATTGCGGTAATTAGTTAAACCTAAAAGACTGCTCAGCCTTTTCACAGAAGCAGACTGACTCGTGCTTGAATGAAATTTGGACACCTAGGCATAAAATAAATGCATATTGCAAACAATATTCCAGATGTATGTAATTGCGACACTCACATCTCCTTAGGTAATTGGTTTTATATTATTGTCATTCTTATCAACCAATGACGTCATCCGCCACTGTGAAAATCCCAGGCAAACATGGCGGTCTTAGTAAACATTCTCACAGCTACGAATAAAAAAGGAGCGGCTGTAGTGTAGTGGATAACACTCCAGACTACCAATCCTGGGGTCGCAAGATCGGTCCCCCGCTTCTCCGGTCTTTCGGATGAGACTTTAAACCGAGGTCCCGTCTCCATATGACCTCGTTGTTGGTGGGACGTTAAACCCGAGTTCACTCACTCCCGAATAAAAAATCGCCAGTATATATGAAGTAAAACATTTTGGGAAGGTCAGAATAAGAAAACGGCTGTTATTCATCAAAAGATACATAATATATTAATTAATGTACAGTTTACAATGTGCCCAGATGATTTTATCAGCATCTGAAATACCCATAATGAGGAAGACTTACAGGTGCTGGACCTAAATTAGAAACTTTGTTTCGGAAATAATTTCGGTCCTGAGCTGGACTATATTCCCAGTATTTTGGGAACAAACTTTCGTATAATTTTTCGAAAAAGGGGCATAATTCTGTAAGTACATGGCAGGCGGAAAAAAAATAATAAAAGAAGAAAATACGCATCTGCTTATTTTTTATGGTTTATCCATTTTATTAATATCAAGGCCCCAGCATTTATTGTTCTTGAAAAAAAGACCACCCTTAATGATGTTTTATACAGATGAGAAAAGGGGAATAACACTGTCAATAATGAATGCATCGTAACGCAACTAAAATCAGAATAACCAGCACATCAAGTACTAACAGCATACCAAAAATTAAGGTTCTAGGTCAAACGGTTGTAAAGTAGGAAAAATGCCAAATTTAACAAAGGCGCATAATCAAGTAATTTTTTCACGGAATTTGCCCAAGAGTTATTCAGGTAATCTAAACCGTTGCCCCTAGCAGTAATACTTATATGAGAACAGTATTCCCAGTATTTTGGGAACAAACTTTCACTTTATTTTTTTTTAAAACGAGGCATAACTCTGCAAGTACATGGCTGATGGACAAGAAAAAATTTATATCTCTGGTTTTTATAGTTACTTCCCTATGAAATATCGAGGCTCCAGAAGTTACAGTTCTAGAGTAAATAAAGGGTTACGTACGGACGGACGGCAGGCCTAACCCAACATCCCCCCTCAACTTCTTCGAAGTTGCGGACATAACGAAACTTGCTGAAGGTTACTTAGGACCTATATCTATAATCATACTAAATATTAACCAGATCCATCAAATGGTTTGGAAAATATAAGCTTTTTATAAAAAAAAACTTTAACGTAAATGCGGACGCCGCCAAAGCCAATTTCGGGGGTAGCGCAATAGCGACCTTGTGGTATATAGACCTTGAGACAAGCCAATATGCACTGGGAAACAACAACAAGAAAAGCAGACCGGGATATGTTGCCCCCGGGTTGAAGATAAACACGGTGGGGGCAAGAAATCCCCGGGCAGCTTGCTACCCCTCCCTTGGGGGGCAAGCTCTTCCGGCAGAGTTTGCCCCCAAGAGGCAAGGTGTCCAGGGGGTGGGGGTAAGATAAACTGTTCGGGCCGTCCACGAATTCAAGCAACCGGAAGCTCAGTCAAGTACGCGTTGTTTAACTCATAAAAAAAAGCCAAGCACTCTACCAGCGGCGCCATAAAAGCCGTCTTCTACAACAAGGCTGTAGAAGTAGCTACATACCTACATCCATTAGATTTCCTCCCCTCTCCTCTTGACGTCGCTCCGAAGTCACCAACTGTTCACACAGCAGACCCGAGGGTGGAGCCTGTGCAAGACAACCAGTGATTCATTTTCCTGCATGCCTGGGTCCTACAATTTTTAAAAACGAAAATACATCAATAAGAGGGGTTTGGTGGCCTTGATCATTTTAATTCCACATAATGTGGTCTCCGCCTATCGGGGCCAGCGAAATAACTGATAGGCTGCCTGGTGCAACATAGCTGCTAGTAGCTGTTGCAGGACCCGAGAATCATTTATCTGAGATCGGTTAAATGTCCTAAATAATTGTATTTACAGGCAACGTCTCGACAAGACTGAAATATTGTTAACAGGGATGTTAAAACACAACTCTCAACAGTAACATTTATGCATTAAAAGTTTCGGAGTGGCTAGTGACAGACGACTGTCAGTAGCCAATATTCGAAGAATTTGCTAGTGACAGACGTCTGTCACTAGCCAGTTTTCGTTGAATTTGCTAGTGACAGACGTCAATTGATATGCAAAACTCGATAAGTATTTGCTAGTGACATAAAAGTTTTCAAAATCAAGATTAGATGTAACTCTTTTTTTAATTTGCTGAGGCCGACTTGTACATCTGCATGCGTATTTATTGTTTTAGATACGTTACGCAACTAAAGCATATTGCTTAGTAAAGTCTTAAACTGCTCATGATTTTTTTTTCTCTTTGCCATCGGACGTATTCTTGCAGATTATTGTCCCTTTTTCTAAATGTGAGCGATATGATTAGAGTGAGTGTACGAGTGAGCTCGGGTTTAACTTCCCACCAACATGGAGGTCATAAGGAGACGCGACCTCGGTTTAAAGTTTCATCCGAAAGACCGGAGAAGCGGGGGATCGATCTTGCGACCCCTGTATTGGTAGTCCGGAGTGTGATATGATAAGAGACACCAAGTGGTTTACAAATACATTTTTCTAATTCATCCGCGACACGACAAAACCAACAAAGTGGCATATGCGCCCAGCAAAGACTCATTCTAGAGACGAAATTATACTGTTTTACAGCCTAAGGTAATAAGTAATTGAGCCGCGACACGACGAAACAAAGTGGCATGTGCGCTCAGCGATGACTCAGATCAGCCTGTGCATCCGCCCAGTCTGATAAGAGTCTTTTCTGTTCGCATTGAGGTAGGTTTGACCCTTAGTTACCCTTTAAGCGCACAGCGAAGACTCTGATCAGACTGGGCATATGCACATGCTGATCTAAGTCATCGCTGAGCGCACATGCTACTTTGTTTCGTCGTGTCGCGGCTCAATTACTTATTACCTTAGGCTGTAAAACAGTATAGTTTCGTCTCTAGAATGACCCAAATATCTAAATTAGTCTCGTGAAATTCTGCTTTGAGATAGGGTTTCCCTTCTAAAATCATCAGAAAAATCTATTTCGGTCGTATAAGATGGATCTAGACTTCTGGAATTATGTCTCCTTCCAAAACAAACCCAAAAGTCTAGATCCAAAACGCTTCAAAAATTCTAGATCCGTCTTTTACCTTTCAAAACGATCCCAAAAGTCTAGATTCGTCTTATAAGACAGATCTAGACTTATGAGGTTGTTTGGAAGGGAAGGAGTCCGTCGTACAACAGAAGAAATACGGTAGTATCGACGAGGAATTTCTGCTGATCGTTTTTTTTCTCTCTCTCTCTTTCAGGTTGGTATTTGACAACCCGAATACAATAGGTAAACTCAGTTTATTACCATATTGACCCAAAGTTTTGGAACAACAGTGCCGACTTAAACTGTGACTCCCTTGATAAGACTGCACCTATGGCTTAAAGCTAGAACTGACTGCACATATTTTGTCAGGCTTATTAGAAACATGTCGATGGATGGGTGTATGGATGCGGTTTTACATCCTTTACAACAGTATTTCAATCATATCAGGATTCTGAGGATGAAAGTCTGTTCTGTGGGCCTCCTTTCGCCTCATAAATCAGCCTATGTTTTGGCAGTTATCTCTGCAGCTTGGGATTTAAGCATGTTCAAATTGAATTTCAGCATGACTTTGCTCGAATAACTGAAATGTTGCTCCAGTTCTGATAGAGCTGTAGGTTGCTCATTTTCGTAATTGTAATAATCAGCGACTGAGTCAATGGAGTTGACCCTTCTCCTGGTCTTAAGATCTTATTACAGTAATCATGGTGTCCCCGCCTGCGTGAACAAGTTCTGCTGGCATATTATCAACTCCGTCGGACTTCCTCTTTTTCAGTGCTGCTGCTTCAATCCCTAATTCCTCACGAAGGGTCAGTTGTAGATTTTCTGAAGCTTATTGGTGCTGAATGCAACTCAGAACTGCATTGTCGCCATAAACCTTATGTTTGTATAGTTCTGATCAATAATTTGTCAATCTGCTGAAAATTGCCATAACCCTCTTGATTGTAAAGTTTTGAGCAACATTTTGTCACTCTGCTAAAAATCTCCGAGATTTTTAGCAGAGTGACAAAATGTTGCTCCAGTGGAGAAGTTAGATTCTCCACCAGCTGATACACTGTTGTTCAGGCATGTATCGATCTTTTCGCACTGAATACCTGTCCAGCATCTTTTGCTTTCTTGAGCACAGGGTATAATCGATTCCGCTAATTTTCGCTTCCTGCAGAGACTGTCCGTCATATTTGGCTTCCGCCAAGACTGTCCGCGAACTGTTGCTTCCTGCAGAGACTACTGTCCTCGAAAAATGGCTTCCTGCCGAGACTGTCCGCGTGATTCTGCTTCCTGCCGAGAGCCTCGGCAGGAAGCAGAATCACGCGGAAAGTCTCTGCAGGAAGCCATTTATCATGTACAGAAGTCTCGGCAGGAAGCAAGAGTTCGCGGACAGTATCGGCGGAAGCCAAATATGATGTACAGTCTCGGAAGGAAGCGAAAATTAGCGGAATCGATTATACCCTGTGTTGAGGGCCTTCTGGATCTTCTTGGTATCTTGGTAGCTTCCCTATAATCAATCCTCGTAGAAATTCTTAATGAAAAGCTTAGCTACTCCCACTAGTTTTTATCACCGGATTACCATTACATTGTTCCTGCGCATGCGCATCGAGCCCAGGTAACGCGTTATAAAAAATACGCTACTGACCAGTACCCTACTCGGTGTTACATAGAGTTTATCAATCGTTCCATTTAAAATATGGGATTTATAAACCGAGAGAGGTTTACAGATCCGATAAATAAACGAGTTCGAAGAAAGACGAGTTTCTTTATCGGATCTTCAAACCTCCCGAGGTTTATAAATCCCATATTTCAAATGGAACGATTCAATAAACTCTATATTACATCCGCGTATCTTACATATTATGAATATTTCCATCTTTTTTATATATTTTCAAGGGTTCTTCCGAGGGCCTGTACAATATAGCGCGAAAGAATATATAAAAAAATGAATTGTTTTTCAAGATACAAGAAATTTTATTTTGTGTCGGTTTCAATTTAACAAATAATATTAGCTCAAGAGTTATTTTCCGACAAACATAAAAAAGTAAAACAAGTGTAAAATAGGTATATATATGACAATTAATCAAGTTAATGTAAGAAATTCATGTAAGTAATAATAATTATTCACATTAAAGATTTACTCCCTACATAATAATAACAAAAATGATTTGATGAAATATTTCATGCAATACCTCCAACCTGGACTAACTATATATTGCACAACCCGCAGGTTTGCACTATAATCACTGTGTGAGTCCGTCCGTCCGTCTGTCCGTTATCAGTTAGTGAAAACGCTTATAACTCTTGAACCGCATTCTATATTTTGATAAAATTTTGCATACTTATACATGTCAACATTATCTAACGACTCACATGCATAACCGTCTTTTTTGATGGACGAGGCTTTGCTGAGCACAAGTTGAAAATTTACGATCAAGTAGTTAAAATGCTCATAACTCTTGAACCCCGCGGTATATATGGTTCAAATTTTGTATACTTATGTATTTTAACATTGTCCAGCCACCGGCATGCAAAACGGTGACGAAAGTCTAAACAGTATTGCACGACCCACAGGTGTGCACTTTAATCGTTGTGCAAGTCCATTAGTCTGTTTGTCCTTCCGCTGTAGTCAGTGAGTGAAATTGCTCATAACTCTTAACCACATGGTGTAGTTTGATAAAAATATGCATCATTCTACAAGAAATTACCAATTTCATTTCCATACATTCCTTCTGGCACCAGAAAATGATTATTCTACATTCACCACAAGTTGTGCACATTACCATCAGTTGATTTAAAATAGAGTTAAAGATAATAATATTTGATAAAAGTGGCTTTAAACAAAGAAATAAGATCAATTTTGAACGATCGCGGACCGCGCTCAAAATCGTATAATTGGACAAAAATAATTCAGTCATACAAACAAGTGCACGAATAAGAAAAATACCTATACATGATCACATGACACACATGGTCAAAATCGATATTCTTACAGGCTGATAGGGGTAATTTTCATTTTCATTTGAAGATTATTTTTCATTCCACATTTTCGAAAACACATGCACTTTCTCTAAACTTGTACAGTTAATTATGAGACTATTACATATTGTCTAACGGAATTTTGTTACATATTTGTTTCTGAAAACATGAAGAAACGAGGGAAACAATCTTTAAGATAATTAATATCTCAGTTTAAGATACTATGCATGATGCAGACATATCACAAATGAGTCACAGATCTAAGAGTATATTGTACAGGATTGCAGATATATCACAGATATACTGTAGATATATCACAGACTCACTGGGTTCACTCCGGGACCCTGTACCTCACTGGAGGGGGAGGTAACGAAAACGAAAAAGTGTATACGGATAAAAAATCAAGGGGTCAGTTTTAGGGCATGGCTACTTGCTTCGAAAACGAAAGGCAGTGAGCAGCAGGGCTATAAGGATGCGAGAACTAAAATAATGATATATAAAACATGCATTGAAAATAAAAAAAAATCATTAAAAACAAAGCAAATCAAGAGATACACCCCCTACCCCCACCCCCTCTCTTACCCCGCCTCCAGTAATTTCATTACTGGCCGTATTGGTGTCTTGGGTGGTATTTGGAATTGAATTGTGTCATTTCCTGAGAATTTTCCTATTTACTTTAAAATTTGTATTTCAATTAATCCTGGTGGCTTCCGAAATAAATCCAGCCTAAAATACGCATTATTGAGGTACAAAGCAACAGTTCTTCAAATTGAAATTAATACGATGAAAAGCTTGAAAACACAGAAACAAATTTATAGTAGTCCTGATATAAATATATGAGCCGCGACGCGAGAAAACCAAAAATGTGGTTGTGCGCCCAGCGCAGACTCAGATCAGCCTGGGCATCCGCCCAGTCTGATCAAAGTCTTCGCTGTCCGCTTGGAGGTAGCTTAGACCCTTAGCTACCATTTAAAAGCATAGCAAAGAGTCTAAGCGGACTGGGCTGATGCACAGGCTGAGCTGAGTCTGCGCTGGGCGCACAACCACTTTGTTGATTTTCTCGTGTCGCGGCTCATATCAGATCGCGAAAACAAAAAATGAAACAACCGCGAAATAAAGAGATACTTATTCATTCATTTATTTATTTATTTACTTTGCAATTAAGTTATCAAGTATGGAATATTTGTTTATCCAGTTTTTTATATCGCGAACTCACAGAAAATCATAAAGTTTGGTTTGAAATTTCACTAGCGATACAACAATGTTCTTCATGAATGCACTCATTGCTCTAAAAGGGTAGGGTAAAGTCGTGTAAATTCGAACAGCGGGTAAATTCGGACATTGACATTGTTTCTTTCATATGTCAGTTGCTTGGAATTAAAACAAAATTAACTGGACAAACAGTGAAAATCCTGATGAGACGGCTCATGGTGAGAAAAACTGCGTATAGATGCCTTTCTGCTTCAACTGTCGCCCATAGCGCATAATAGATAGAGAGGAATGTAAATATAAGCAATGAACTTATTTTTTTCTGGTTTTTATCGAAGTATAAACTACATTGGATCGCTAGCAAAGTTCACATGATGAACCTCTTCGGGGCTCACTTACTTTGCACGCTACCCGATGTAATTTATGCTTCGATAAACATCAGAAAAATGTAATTCATTTCTTAAAAAGTCTTAGTTTCTATTGCTATATCTAAAGTTTCAATTCTCAAAGTACACGGTACGTATTCCAATCACCACCCTCTGCTAAGGAATGAATTTATTTATCTTTTTATTGTCTTGTAAATCAATTTCATTTTGTCTGATTTCAGGAGTAGCGTACCTCAGTACAATCTGCCGTTCAAACGCACAACAATTACGTGTGTCTATCCAACGAGATTTGGACTTCAACGTAGCGAATATTGGCTCCCACGAGGTCGGACATGCGTAAGTCAACGTAGTGTGCGTTAGGTTGTGAAAAACCTTATGTATTTGAGGCGCATTGTGCCTACCAAACGCTCGCATACAAAACAGAATCCTCGCATGGACTTCCGTTTAATATCAGTCACTGGTTTGCATGTTTACTATTGCAAAGTGTGGTCAGGATATCCGTACTTAGGTATCAGCTTTATCGTCTGAATGAACTGTGTGTGATCCGTTCAGACTGATTTAGCTAGTCTGACTTTAAGGTAAATGGTTACATGTCCATGTTTTGCTTCCATTTTTACAAAGGAAAACAACTTCTGTGCCTTCCTATTTGCTTTACTGGACAAAGAAAACCTTCAATCTAAAGAAAATAGTATGCTTTCCCAATGGACTGGAGGTCATATCTAAACATCATGCTCCTCTCTTAGAGGACCATGATATTTAAAGATGACATCCAGTCCATTGGGAAAGGCTGGAAATATGAAAATGACAAGAGTCGCTACACCTGAAAGGATACCCTCAGCGGGCACATGACGTCGAAATGGCGTCGTAACTATGGCGACGTAAACTTAGTAGGACGTTATTTTAACGTCACATGCAATGACGTCGAAGAGCCCTTCTGGCTGCATTCCACCATTAATTTCCATAGACGACAATTTTAACATCTTGTCATTTTATTCAAAAACTGTACATACAAAGTTTTTTAAACCTGTCTTGCTTTAGAGTGTAATCCTAGCCAATCAATTTGAGGAGAAAAAAATAGCATATTTTTCTACTAGGGGTCAGTTACCAAAATCAACCAAATCTCCTTCTGATAAAAACATTTATCAATTAAATATGCCTGTTTGTAACTATCTTTTTTTGGTCTGTTTATACTGTAATAAATCCAACATGCATGATTGACAGGTGACGTCATCTCTGTTACAATATTAACCTAATGCTCTCCCCGAAAAGGGCGGGCAAGTCCTCATGAATATTTAGTGGAATGTACCCTTCTGATATGGTCATGCAGTTCGTAATCAAACCAATTGATTTTAGTATGACTAAGAACATGAAGAACATATTCCAATAAGAATATTTTGTAGGATAGTATGTGTCATATTATATTCACCATTTTCTGGCCATTTGATACAGAAAGAAAAATCTTCTGAATTCGTATCACTATACCTTAGAACGATGCAACGTTTGAGTTCGTCAGTTTTTAACGTGCAGCATAGGCTACATGTAGGAGCGAGAGCTAGTGGCGTAATGTTTACAAAAAAAGATGTGAGGCTTACGCTAAAGTTCCTGCGTTTTCACTTGACGTCAGAGTCAATAAATTAAGAAATGGATGTCAAAGATTGTCTCCCTCGTTTATTTCATGTTTTCAGAAACAAATATTTTACAAAATTCCGTTAGACAATATGTAATAGTCTCATAATTAACAGTACAAGTTTTGAGAAAATGCGTGTGTTTTTTTTTTCGATAAATGTGGAATGAAAAACAATGTTCAAATTAAAATGCAAATAACCTATTTCCTCACGGCCTGTAAGAATATCGACTTTGACCACGGAGGCCCTGGGTTCGATACCCGGTCCGGCCAGTTACTTTCATTTCCCCTTCCGCTGATTCTAGAAGGGCAGTTGTCAGTTAAGTGCACTTAGTACTGGTTAACCGCTTAGAAGGTCTAAGCCTGCCCAGGATAGTGTGGGTAGGTTAACTGACCGTCCCGACATGACCATAGCTGTTTACCGTGGACGTTAAACAATACACAACAACAACAACCACGTGTGTCATGTTATCATGTACAGGCATTTTTCTTATTCGTGCACTTGTTTGTGACGTATGAATAAATAATTTTTGTCCAATAATGCGATTTCGAGCGCGGTCCGCGATCGTTTAAAGATTTATCTCATTTTTTGTTTAAAGTCACTTTTATACAATATTTGATGCAGGGAGTTGAAACTTGCAACACAGTTCAGACATGCATTGAACATGTGCATAAAGGAAAAAAACTTTGAATCAGGTCTTTATTGCAGAATTATGTCCCCTTGAATAACATACATATTTTGACCATATTTCACACTTGTTGTACTGTTTGTGTCTCCGCAACTCCTTCTACAGTATTTGATGCATGGAGTTGAAACTTGCAACACAGTTCAGACATGCATTGTTATTATTATTTATTATTATTTATTTTGGTATCACAGATTAGAAGCATAAAACAATACAATAAAATATAAAATACACATTTAAAATACATATACAATATCTTAAAATTTGCAAAGTTCCATGGCTTGCCAATCACTACCCAGGATGACACAAAAAAGAGAAAGTGATTTCCCTTATTTCCATTGTGGTCCTGTGATGATGATTTGCAAGTCATAGTGAGGCACATTTAGAAATACTGAAACTTAAAATTGATTAAGGACAACTGACAGTGCTTAAAACTCAAATTCATACAAGAATACGAGATCAATGAAAACCCACAAAATTAAAAACAAACATATATATATATATATTTCATTTAAAGCAAATTTAAGATATGAGCTTTAACAGCATTTTTAAAACTCTGATATCGAGATATACACTTGATATTGGTAGGTAGCTCGTTCCACAGTTTACAACCCCGAAATGTGAATGACTTTTTGCCAAACCCTTTGACTTTAGGAAGTAAGAAACAACCATTTTCTCTAAACCTGGTTCCATATGAATGAACAGTATGCCTAGGAACAAAATGTTCTGTCATATAGTCCGGTGAAGTCCTTGAATTAATCTTAAAAACATGGTTCAAGACAATCTGGTCAACTCTTTTTGACATAGGTAGCCACCCAAGAAATCTAAAAACATCAGGACCTATATGAGACCTTGGGTCTAGGTTTCCTTTATGCGCATTGAACATGTGCATAAAGGAAACAGAACTTTGATTCAGGTCTGAATTAGTTTACACTTTATTTTATTTGCATAACCATTGATACATATACACATATTTCTAAACATAATGTTTTATGCAAATGGGATTCAGAAGAAAGTCAAAGGACTTTTTACAAATCTGTATCCCAATATTGAAATCAATATGATACTTTTATAACATATAAAAAGTGATTTGAAAATATACAATATACAAAGTTGATAAAAGCATGAAAAATCTAATGGTTTTCCTATTATGTGATATGCATTTCGAAAGAAACATTTCCATTTCGCAATCATCTTCGGCTCCACGGGAATAGGAGAATATATTACAATAAGTTCAGTGGTCATCTACGCCCTCAAACCATTTTGACTTTGAAAGTACAAGTCGTCAAGGTAAGAAAAATAAGAATAACATACACAATTGAGACTGTACAAAATTGAATCAGGTCTAAATAAATAAATAAGATGTATTGAGCTGTATTAACAGGTCGTCATTAGATATGATAAACGAAGGCAAATGAGTTCATAAATATAACAGCTTTATAATTACTATATATTTGTTGACGTTTATTTGGTTTGTACTCTTTAAAACAAAAAGTTAGACTGGTGAAAAACTCCTATGAAGTTAGTTGATAACTGATTTATTTAGAACTGAAAATAACTATCTAATATTGCGTTTTAAACACGCAAGATGGTGAAATGCACACTCAGTTTATTTGAAAACGCTTAGTTTTTATCACAAAGTTTTGAACAGCTATAAAAATATTTTTGTTTTGTTTCATGGAGAGTTCGTCAGAGCCAAAAAGTAATACATTTACAGTTGGTCTACAAATCATCGAAACTGTGTTAAATAATTCTTGTCTGAAATTACTGAAACGATTGCATACACATAAATAATGATATGTGTCTTCGACTGAACCACAAATGCAAAGAGGACTATCAGTTAAATTTTTAGAAAACATGTAGATTAAGAGAACTACAGCTAGTTCTTAGCCTCGAATGATATATCTGGCCGAGCCGTTTACCAGTATAGTAATATTTCGGAGGCACCCTTATTCCCCTGTTTAATTTATAGGCACTAAGGCTAGGAGAGGAGCGTATTTCTTCTGGAAGTTCGTTCCAGTCACGAATAGCAGACGGTAAAACGGAGTTAAAGTAGAGTTGTGACTTAGTACGTATAGTATGTAAGTTTGTTGAATTACGTAGCGGGTATGTTGAAGTACTTCCGACTGTTGGTGGTACTAAAGAAGATAAGAAGTCCGGAGATAGATTATTTTGCATCTTATAAAGTAATTGGAGTTTATGTTTTTTTCTTCGAGACGAAAGGGTTTCCCAACCAGTTTCTAGTAATAGAGAATTGATAGAGACAAGTTTAGTGGTACCTGAAACTATACGAGCTGCTTCGTTCTGAATTTTCTCAAGATCGTTCACTTCATATTGTGTACAGTTGTCCCATACAACATCAGCATATTCCAGAAGGGGGCGTATAAAAGAGAAATAGATAGTTTGAAGAGATCGCCTGTCTAATTTAATTTTCAACTTACGCATAGTATTTACACGACTCCAAGCTTTTGCTTTTATGTAATCTAGGTGTTCATGCCAAGAGCAATCATTTGAGAATACTAATTGTAAATGTTTATGTGAACTAACTTCAGTTACTTGTTCTTGATTTAACATAACAGGGGGATGGTGGGGTTTGATGTGCTTTCTGGAAAAAATTACTGATTCGGATTTTACTGGATTAAATTTTACTAACCATTTGGTTGCCCATTGATGAAGTTTTGATAGATCAGAATTTAACTGGTTTGCAGCTTCAACAGGATCATCAACAATAATATACAGGCTTGTGTCATCAACAAACAACCTTATAGATGAGTGAACATTTTCTACAATATCATCAATATATAAAAGAAAAAGCAGGGGGGCAAGAATAGAGCCTTGAGGGACTCCAGAGTTAACAGATGTCTAGTCAGAATTTTCACCAGGCAAGACTACTCGCTGCTTTCTGTTGTGTAAATAATCTGTAAACCACTGAAGAAGACATCCAGAAATACCAGCAGACTGAAGTTTGAAAAGAAGACCTCTATGCCACACTCTATCAAAAGCTTTGCTTATATCACAAAAATAGCTCGTACTTCTTTGCCTTCGTCTAGAGCTTTACAAAAGATATTGTAGACATCGACTGGTTGGTTAACAGTCGAGTCTCCAGGAATAAAACCTGATTGCAGAGTTGTAATGACCTCATGATCACGGAAGAAATTAAAGGCATATTTATGCACTATTTTTTTTTCTAATACTTTTCCGATAGTACTTAGAAGAGAGATAGGTCTATAGTTAAGGGCCGTATACACTATCATTTTTTCTTGTACAAGTTTATTGTACAAGAAAAACTGACCAAGAAAAAGTGACAATGATGAGGTGTATACACATAGCAAGAATTTTACTCTGCTGTCAAACATTTTGCGGGAAATTACACAATAGTAGCAATGGAGACAGAAGAAGATTATGTTGCATTGTTTTGTGCATTTTATGCATTGTGATTTTTCGACGGAGATTAAGCACCAGATACAGACATGTGTGGTCGCGAGATTGGTTACTGCGGAGACAGCAGCATAGTGCTTATCATACACTTCTTCAGGAGCTTGACCGTGAAGATCCTGGTGAATATGCAAACTACAATGGAAAAGTAGTAAACAAAATAAAGGTTATTGTATCTGTATGTATGTGTTTGTGCTCAAAAGACTCACCTGTTATGTTCAAAGCATCGCAGACTTCAAGAACTGTCCTTTTTCTCAAATTTCTGTTCTTATACTCTTTTGACCTGATATTCCATATAATTTCATTTTCTTCTATTAGGTCAATGAGTCTTGATGTAATTGGGTCTGTCCAAATAAAATCTGCCATGATATCCTCTTGCAGCAATATTTCCCCGCCAAAGATTGGCCATGTGCTTTTGTTTACAATGCTGCTGCTACAAATTCTCTTGCTTTTGATTGGCTATTTGATGGCTAGTTTGATAAGTTATCATTGAAAATAGGATGAGTTTCTATTCATCAGTTTTTCTTGTACAGTAAAAAAACTGATCATTTTCTGCTGTATACACCATCAAATTAAATGACAGTTTTTCTTGTACAATAAACTTGTACAAGAAAAAATGATGGTGTATACGGCCCTTTAGATATATCTGAAGGGTCATCCTTTTTATAAATTGGTGTAACATTGGCCAGTTTCCAGATACTAGGAATCTTACCAGTAGACAAAGAGTAATTAAAAGTATCAGAAAGGGGAACAGATAATGGCTGAGCAAGCTCTTTAAGATGGTTATTAATAGAGTCTCGACCAGCGGCTTTGCCTAATTGCAACGTTTTCAAGGTTGATTGAACTTCATCCGGTGTAACCGAAATAGAATCTAGTTTGTAGGTAGGTAGAGGTAGAGTTTTGGGGAAGGATTGCATTATCCTCATCTATAATAGTTTGTTCAATAAAATACTTGTTTAAAATGTTTGACTTTACTGTATCACTACAATAAATGACCCCCTCCCTATTAAGTGGAGGAACAGAAGAAGCTTGGTCAGGTTTAATAAAATATTTCAGAGTTTTCCACCAGCTGTTTGGATTTATTTTTGGATCTTTTAACTTTTCAGAGAGGTGTTCAAGTTCCGCACTTTTAGACTTCCGAATTTCATTGGTGACATGATTTCTAATATGTTTGTATTTTTCAAAGTCGGTCGTAGAATTTGTTTTCTTAAATTTATTGTATAATCTTTTCTTTTTCCTGATGAGACATTTGATGTTATTAGTTAACCAGGATGGATCAGATTTTCGAATTTTTATAGTTTTGTTTGGTATATATTTGTTAGCCAAGTCTGTAATATGTTCCGTTAAATTATTTGCATATATGTCAATATGGTTGTTTTTTTATTTTATCCCAGTCAGTTTCCGTTAAATCTTCAGACAAAGACTGATAGTTGCCCCTGTCATATAAATAAATTTTTCGTGTATATACTGGGGTCTGAACCTTATTAAAATTTAGGACACAATATATTGGGCAATGGTATCTCACATTCTGGTCAAGAAATGGGTCGCCAATACCGCTCAATAGCACATTATTTTTGTTAGCGGTTAAAAAAAAAGATCTATAATTGTTGAGGACGTTTCTGTAAAATTCGTTGGTTCATTTATTAGTTGTTCCAGATTATAATGTTGACATAAATCTAGAATTTTTTTGTTAGAAGCCTGTTTTAATGTGTCAAGATTAAAGTCTCCTGTAATAAGTATATTTTTTATATTTGTATCAAATGCAAGACCGATCGAATCTTCAATTGTTGAAATAACCGTGTGGTTAGAATTTGGGGTCTTAATTGCAGAATTATGTCCCCTTGAATGACATACATGTACATATTTTGACAATATTTTACACTTGTTGTACTGTTGTTGTCTCCGCAACTCCTCCTACAGTATTAGATGCAGGGAGTTGAAACTTGCAGCACAGTTCAGGCATGCATTGAACATATGCAAAGGAAACAGAACATTGCAGAATTATGTCCCCTTGAATGACATACATATTTTGACCATATTTCTGTGGCTTATATACAAGCTCACCTTTTGTTGTGGCTCTCGCGGCCTCATTTATGAACTGATTTTGATATAAGGTCACAGCTATATTGAGTATGACAATACCTCGAACAAGTTTGCGTTTCAGGTTGGAAGAATCAAGGTCAAGGTCACAGTTGCTGTTTTCAGAAAAACTTGGGCATCGCTCTAGCGCTTTTATTTATAGATCGATTTTGATATAACTTCACACAAATATTAAGTTGACAATATCTTGAATAATTTACCATTTCAGCACTGCAGGTTCAAAGTCAAGGTCGCAGTCGCTATTTTTAAAAAAATCTTTATCATCCCTCTAGCCCCTTTATTCATTGACAGATTTTGATGTAACGTCACCAAAATGTTTTGTGTGACAATATCTTGGAAAATTTTGTGATCCAGAATTTTAGGGTCAAGGTCAAGTCACGTTTGCAAATTTTGGAAAATACGTTGTCATCCCTCTGGAATGATTTTGACATAACTTTACACAAATATTTAGCATGGCAATATCTAGGACAAATTTACGTTTCAGCATTTTCAATCCAAGGTCAAGGTCACAGATGCTATTATAGGTACATGTAAAACTTTGTCAAGGTTCTAGTACCCTTATTTGTTAACTGATTTTGATATAACTTCACACAAATATTAAGTATGACAATATCTTAGACAAGTCACCTTTAAGGGTTGTAGAGCCAAGGTAAAGGTCACAGATGCTTTTTTTTTAGAAAAAAAATGTCATCCCTCGAGCACCTTCATCATTGACAGATTTTGATATAATTTCGCACAAATACCTCTTAATACATTACTCATCTAGTGAGGCATATGGCGAGAGCATTCATCACCTTTAGCACACCGTACAACCGGCTGAACTGATGCCAGATGCCTACAGAGATAACAGATGGGCGAAATCGAAAGTAGGATTTCAGCAGGTGAGATGAAGTTGCTGGTAAAAACAGACGATAAAATCCTGGAAGAGTTTAGCCTCATATGGAAGTTGCTCAGTGCCTGTAGATTCTACAGTACCAGTCTGGGTGGCTTTCTTACACCGATAAGGCTATGGCAGGGCTTGAAAGGGGAACATTTTCAGAAATAAACACAAAGTCTGCATTTCGGCTCCCATTAAACGAATCTGAGATAGCGCCCAATCTGTTTGCTTGCGTATAATAAAATCTCAGTTAATTGGTAATATTTCTGCCAATTTTTATGAAAATACACGCTTTCAAAGAGGGTGAGTAGCGAAAAAATGGTTGCCTTTGTCAACAGATGCAATTTTAGGTGGATAGCTGGGATGACAGATCGGTTTGTATGGAAATGGCTGACATTGATGGCAGGTATCAATATATAAGTATGTGTCCTTAAAATCGCATTTTTAAAGTTTTGGTTGTGTCAACAGCATAAAATCACCTCAACAACTCGTAAAAAGTATTTTTCCTGATATCAAAGGAATAATGTTTGTGTTTATCGAAGCTGGTTATGCATTCGTGGAGGAAATACTATATTGTCAGAAAGAGGTGAACGCAGAACTATACGAACGGTGGTTGGCCTGTGTATCTTTTCGTTGTATTTGTTTCTCATTTTGAAGCAAATTTCTTTTGTGTGTGTGTGTGTGTGTGTGTGTGTGTGTGTGTGTGTGTGTGTGTTTTGTTTGTTTCATAGTTTTATATGCCGCCGAAGCAAGAGTTTGTCTCTCTGTGTGTGAGCATTTGTAGAGGGGTGTGGGTGTTTGTGTGGGTGGGTGTGTGTGTGGGGGGGGGGGAGCGGGGGCGGGGGTGCGCTTGCTGGTCAGCTTGGTACCGATACTTGAATAAGGGATTGCAAAATTGCCAATTCATCCTTAAATACCAAAACTACCTTATTAATTGTGGTACCGTTAAAAGTAGCCTTTTACTAGTATGTTCATTTGAATGAAATCCTGTTTTGTAATATTACTATAATCAATCACAGGGTTTTAAGCCATAGTAGTGAAAACATGCCTTTACCAACTAAACTACCGCTTTTCTGACCCTAAACGATGTCAGCAATGCGCACAGCTCACGTAAAAAGAAAGAGCATACCCTTTCTCATATTTTCTTGGTTCAAGGTTCAGTAACAAGTTAACCAGCAAGCGCCCCGCTGCACACGCCCCCTCCCCCCTCGTCCCACCCCGGCGTCATCGTGATCGTGAATTGTTCTATTATTATTTTTATTTATCCTAGATGCATACACAAACTAGACAAACATGAAAATAAAGAACATTTTGCCATGGTATATAGTGAAGACAGGCAACAAAGTTGTCCCGGAAAAACACAACCAACAGCAATAGTCATTATGAGCATAACTAACCAGATAGGGTTTAAACAGCATGGGCCGACTGCTCAAAGCAAGTTAAAGCCAACCTCGAGTTTAATCCATACAAAATGTAACTTCGGGGTTAACTTAAACCAGCATTGAAGGTTATTAAACGAAATTTTCTGAGAGATGTAAAGCTATTAAATGCAACAATTTGCATTCTAGTGGACAAGCATGCATCATTCTTCATGATTTCACGCCGAAATCACAGTCATAATCAGTTTTAAGATACATACTAATATATTGATACCTGGCATCAATGTCGTCCATTTCCATACAAACCGATCTGTCATCCCAGCTATCCACCTAAAATTGCATCTGTTGACAAAGGCAACCATTTTTTCGCTACCCACCCTCTTTGAAAGCGTGTATTTTCATTATAAAACTAAACTGTGCATCAAAAATTGGTAGAAATATTACTAATTAACTGAGGTTTTATTATACGCAAGCAAACAGATTGGGCGCTATCTCAGATTCGTTTAATGGGAGCCGAAATGCAGACTTTGTGTTTATTTCTGAAAATGTCCCCCTTTCAAGCCCTGCCATAGCCTTATCAGTGTAAGAAAGCCACCCAGACTGGTACGGTAGAATCTACAGGCACTGAGCAACTTCCATATGAAGCTAAACTCTTCCAGGATTTTATCGTCTGTTTTTACCAGCAACTTTATCTCACCTGCTGAAATCCTACTTTCGATTTCGCCCATCTGTTATCTCTGTAGGCATCTGGCATCAGTTCAGCCGGTTGTACGGTGTGCACACCGTACAACCGGCTGAACTGAGGCCAGATGCCTACAGAGATAATCTGTAGGCATCTGGCATCACTTCAGCCGGTTGTACGGTGTGCACACCGTACAACCGGCTGAACTGATGCCAGATGCATACAGAGATAACAGATGGGCGAAATCGAAAGTAGGATTTCAGCAGGTGAGATGAAGTTGCTGGTAAAAACAGACGATAAAATCCTGGAAGAGTTTAGCCTCATATGGAAGTTGCTCAGTGCCTGTAGATTCTACAGTACCAGTCTGGGTGGCTTTCTTACACCGATAAGGCTATGGCAGGGCTTGAAAGGGGAACATTTTCAGAAACAAGCACAAAGTCTGCATTTCGGCTTCCATTAAACGAATCTGAGATAGCGCCCAATCTGTTTGCTTGCGTATAATAAAATCTCAGTTAATTGGTAATATTTCTGCCAATTTTTGATGCACAGTTTAGTTTTATAATGAAAATACACGCTTTCAAAGAGGGTGAGTAGCGAAAAAATGGTTGCCTTTGTCAACAGATGCAATTTTAGGTGGATAGCTGGGATGACAGATCGGTTTGTATGGAAATGGCTGACATTGATGGCAGGTATCAATATATAAGTATGTGTCCTTAAAATCGCATTTTTAAAGTTTTGGTTGTGTCAACAGCATAAAATCACCTCAAGAACTCGTAAAAAGTATTTTTCTAGATGTCAAAGGAATAATGTTTGTGTTTATCGAAGCTGGTTATGCATTCGTGGAGGAAATACTATATTGTCAGAAAGAGGTGAACGCAGAACTATACGAACGGTGGTTGGCCTGTGTATCTTTTCGTTGTATTTGTTTCTCATTTTGAAGCAAATTTCTTTTGTGTGTGTGTGTGTGTGTGTGTGTGTGTGTGTGTTTTGTTTGTTTCATAGTTTTATATGCCGCCGAAGCAAGAGTTTGTCTCTCTGTGTGTGAGCATTTGTAGAGGGGTGTGGGTGTTTGTGTGGGTGGGTGTGTGTGGGGGGGGGGGAGCGGGGGCGGGGGTGCGCTTGCTGATCAGCTTGGTACCGATACTTGAATAAGGGATTGCAAAATTGCCAATTCATCCTTAAATACCAAAACTACCTTATTAATTGTGGTACCGTTAAAAGTAGCCTTTTACTAGTATGTTCATTTGAATGAAATCCTGTTTTGTAATATTACTATAATCAATCACAGGGTTTTACGCCATAGTAGTGAAAACATGCCTTTACCAACTAAACTACCGCTTTTCTGACCCTAAACGATGTCAGCAATGCGCACAGCTCACGTAAAAAGAAAGAGCATACCCTTTCTCATATTTTTTTGGTTCAAGGTTCAGTAACAAGTTAACCAGCAAGCGCCCCGCTGCCCATGCCCCCTCCCCCCTCGTCCCACCCCGGCGTCATCGTGATCGTGAATTGTTCTATTATTATTTTTATTTATCCTAGATGCATACACAAACTAGACAAACATGAAAATAAAGAACATTTTGCCATGGTATATAGTGAAGACAGGCAACAAAGTTGTCCCGGAAAAACACAACCAACAGCAATAGTCATTATGAGCATAACTAACCAGATAGGGTTTAAACAGCATGGGCTGACTGCTCAAAGCAAGTTAAAGCCAACCTCGAGTTTAATGCATACAAAATGTAACTTCGGGGTTAACTTAAACCAGCATTGAAGGTTATTAAACGAAATTTTCTGAGAGATGTAAAGCTATTAAATGCAACAATTTGCATTCTAGTGGACAAGCATGCATCATTCTTCATGATTTCACGCCGAAATCACAGTCATAATCAGTTTTAAGATACATACTAATATATTGATACCTGGCATCAATGTCGTCCATTTCCATACAAACCGATCTGTCATCCCAGCTATCCACCTAAAATTGCATCTGTTGACAAAGGCAACCATTTTTTCGCTACCCACCCTCTTTGAAAGCGTGTATTTTCATTATAAAACTAAACTGTGAATCAAAAATTGGTAGAAATATTACTAATTAACTGAGGTTTTATTATACGCAAGCAAACAGATTGGGCGCTATCTCAGATTCGTTTAATGGGAGCCGAAATGCAGACTTTGTGTTTATTTCTGAAAATGTCCCCCTTTCAAGCCCTGCCATAGCCTTATCAGTGTAAGAAAGCCACCCGGACTGGTACGGTAGAATCTACAGGCACTGAGCAACTTCCATATGAGGCTAAACTCTTCCAGGATTTTATCGTCTGTTTTACCAGCAACTTTATCTCACCTGCTGAAATCCTACTTTCGATTTCGCCCATCTGTTATCTCTGTAGGCATCTGGCATCACTTCAGCCGGTTGTACGGTGTGTTTAGTGATTGTTTATTTTATTTTTTTTTTTTGTTATTACGTATTATAAAGGGAATAAATCTTTAATCCATTTATGCCTAGTGCCCCATAAAAGGGACATTAGAAAATAGTGAAGACCCAGCTCAGATGCTGCAAAACGCAGCGTCAGATCAGGGTCTACACTATTTGCCAATCGGAGCAGGCTCGGCAAATTCCGTGAATCACGGAATTGGCCGATCGGTTTTCCGATTGCACTATTTGCATCAGACAAGTTGGTATTTCTCCTTAAAGTATGGTGGCTGGTTTGTGCCATTTCGTCTTTTCGTCTTTTCGCCGCGAAAAGACGCCACGCGAAAAGACGACAAGACGCCATGCGAAAAGACGACAATTTAAGAGTTTCAAATGGCGTCTTTTCGCATGGCGTTTTTTCGTCTTTTCGCGCTGAAATTTCGTCTTCTCGCGTGGCGGGTTTCGTCTTTTTGTCTTTTCGCGTGGCGTTATTTCGTCTTTTCGCCTGGCGTTTTTTCGTCTTTTCGCGTGGCGTCTTTTCGTCATTTCGTCTTTTCGCGTGGCGTCTTTTCGCGGCGAAAAGACGAAAAGACGAAATGGCACAAACCAGCCACCATATTAAAGTGAAAATGAAAATGATAAAATAAACTGGTATACACTTTTTGCATAAGAAATATGGGTACTTCTCTTGAAGAAAAACTAAAAATAGCCTATACCAGTGACCTCTTAAATGGCAAATGGACTCATCTAATGCATAAGTATTGAAGAGTCTTCTTGACATAAATGGGTAAATTCGCCAGACTGGAATAAGCTAATATTATTTTGGTACTAGTATAGCTTTCACAAAAAGATTTGTCTGCGCTTTGCTACCATTAACAGTTCAGAATCAGAATCAGAATCAGAATTGTTTACTGGTGATACGTCCAAAGACAATCATTCACCAGGACCTGTAAATCAGGGAAGCTAGTCCCTAGCCCTTATAAGAGAAGTAAACGTAGTAACTGAATCCTCTGCACACTCAGCAGCAGAAGTAAGTGAATCTTCCAGGGAATTCCAATCTCTAATAGTCTGGGGGAAGAAACTGGACTTGTAAATGTCAGTCCCAGCCAATGGGGTTTGAAACGTCAGGGAATGATGATTCCTGGTACGCCTATTTGGGGGAACAAGGTCATTTATGGGTATACTGGCTGCACCCCTCAGACCTTTGTAAAGCATTATAAGTCTACTATCTTTCCTTCTCTTTTTTAGGGATTCCCACTTAAGTTTCTCCAGAATGCCAGCCATACTCCCAGTTTCATATGTGTAATTTCCCGTTACAAATCTAGCTGCCCTTTTCTGCACCTTCTCAAGTTCATCTGATCAGGGTCTTTCTTTCTTTCTTTCTATCGATACTGTCCTCGGTCAATTTTGGTGTGGCGCATAAGTTGTCACAAAAAAAAAAATAATAAAATAAATAAATGAATTTGTGACATAGCCACCAGCAGATTAAAACTATTTACAAGAAGTCCTCAGGGGCAGGCATTCCATGCCTAACCCCTGCTCTACCCTAGGATATTAAATTTTGGCCTTAAACCCATCAACTGTCTCCGAAGAGACAGCTTCGGTTGTAAGGCCATTCCAAGTTGCAATTGTCCTGGGAAAAAAAGAATTCTTAAAACCGTCCGTGTAAGCGTTTGGACGGTGGTACTGGAATGGGTGGGACCTAGTTCTCCTGCTCCCTTCACCGACCTCAGATAGGTACTTATTCTTATCTACAATGGCAAGATTATTATGAACTTTGTAGAATAGAGACAGAGAAGCCTGCTGTCGTCTTTCCTGCAGGTCTGGCCATTGGAGTTCTTCTAACATTTCTCCCACATGACTTTGATTGCGCCAGCGCCTACAGGTCCAACGGGCAGCAGTCCTCTGTACTTTTTCTGTTCTGTTAATATCAACTTGGTGATGGGGCATCCAAACTGGCGCTGCATATTCTAATTTGGGCCGGACCAGAGTTTTATATGCAGCAGCCTTGATTTCCTTCGATGCAAAAGTCAAGTTTCTACGAAGGAAACCCAAAGTCTTAGTAGCCTTACTGGTAATTTCATTAATGTGCTGACCCCACTCGAGGTCATCCGTAATTTCAACTCCTAAATATTTGGCTGACGATACATTCTCTAGGACTTGGTTATGCAATGTATAACCATGGATTATTTGCTTTGGAGGGGGATGCCTAGTCACCCTCATAGAGTGACATTTGGCAACATTAAATTTCATGAGCCATGCCTCTTCCCAAAGTGCCAATTTATCTAAATCATCTTGGAGTATCTGTTGGTCTTCGGACCGTCTCATATTTCTATAGAGTACACAGTCATCAGCAAAAAGGCGGACTGTGGAGCTTATGTTGTCTGACAGGTCATTAATAAAGATTAAGAACAGGATGGGCCCTAAAACAGAACCCTGGGAGACGCCAGACAACACGGGGAGAGGGTCTGAACTCACACCATCCAGAACAACTTTTTGTGTCCTTCCAGATAGCCAGGCAGAGATCCACCGGAGGATATCATTATCTACACTATTTGATGCTTATAAAATACACTGTTACAACCACAAAAATCTTGAATAAAACTTTTGTTTATATTTCAAAAGCCGACACTAAAATCTCCAATTTGGTGGATTTCAAGTGTGAATGGTGGGTTTCATACCACTTCGCTTTCTTATCAGCCTTCCATGGTTGAAATACAGTTTAAAAGGCCGTAAAACCATAAGCCATTATTCATCTGTACCTTGCGGTACATTATGCTACCTTGATATACCATATGCAGCTCTGTGCGGTATTTCATACGGCCGCTAACGACATCTATGCAAGTAACACCTACAACCTCTATGCGAAGAGCTTGGCATAAAGGTCAAGCTGCATTGTGGGTCACTAATACCTGTACTTCCGTGTCGGAGTCCTTGACTAGTATGTCTACACCCTAGGATGTAGACCATAAAGCCGTTGTAATTTCGCAAAAAATATTTTAAACTGGAATGTTGTCTTTAAGTAGACAGGCGCCGTGGTCGAGTGGTTAGGGACGCTCGGTTATGCTGCTGAAGGTGGTGGCGGTGGAGGGGTGGAAATGACTCTCTGACAGCAACGTCATTATGTCGTATGGTTTGTGAAGTAACGTCAGCCGTTTGACGTCAAGTGAACTAAAATTACAACCTGTTCAAGTGAGACTACCCTGATAGCATAATGATAAAAAACATGTTAAGTTATTTCAGTGGACATACATATAGTGTTACTGAGCAGTAAAAAATTCGTATTGACCTCCGCTTCGCGTCGGTCAATATAAATTTTACTGTTCAATATAACTCTTCATATCCGCCTCAACAAAAACCAGTAATTCTATATTATTTGATTTAACAGTTTTCTGCCCACTTTATTTCAGACTTGGAGCTTATCATGATGGCGAAGCCCCTAACTTAGACTGCGACGATAATTCCTATCTTCTAGGGCCGTCTTTAGGTGGGGTTACAGCGGCGACAGCCTCCACATACTACACATTTTCACCTTGTAGCAATGATCAGTTGTTACCCATCTCAACTAGTAAGTCTAAACTGAACTGTGCGTTAACTAGGTTTAACATCGGGGTGCATGTTCATGGAATCAGTTGTTAAGGCGGGGCTACGGGATTCTATGGCTAAGGTGTGGATTAAACTAAAAATGAGCGGCGACACGACAAAACCAACAAAATGGTATGTGCGCTCAGCGAAGACTCAGATCAGCCTGGGTATTCGCCCAGTCTGATTAGACAAGTCTGATTACAGTCTTTGCTGTCGGCATGCCGAGGTATCTTAGACCCTTTAAACGCACAGCAAAGACGCTGATCGACTGGGCGAACGCCCATGCTGATCTTAGTCTTCTCTGGGCGCACATGCCACTTTGTTGGTTTTGTCGTGTCGCGGCTGAAATATCTATGTCTCATAACAGGGTGTGGAAACTAAACTAAGATGTAAATCAAGACTAACAAGAAATATCTTTAAAAAAAAGATATAAGACGAAGTGAAAGAAGACATATTTGAAACAAATAATATTTTTTTTTTATTTCTGTTGAAATTGCCCATTTCCTATTTGGAATTTCAGAATTTCCCCATATATGTCTTGTACATCTCCAAATTTGGAATTTTCAGATCTCCCTACCAAAATACAAGAATTCCCTTCTTTGTTTAATCATTCTCCCTATTTGGAAAAAAAGTAGAGGAAAATCTCCCTATTTGTCTTCTCAGCTGTATCACATGTCTGATATTATTATTGAATAGCAGTATCCTTATGTTGGGGTTATCCACTATGGCGAGAAACCAAACTGGTCCGTAAATTATTGTCATTCTTCGGTACATTCCGATATGCTTCCGATGATACGGTACTGTATTTTATCCGGTTCAGTACAGCCGGGTGCGTAAATTTACCGGAACGGACCGGAATGGACTGAATTACCGGAACGGACCAGATTTCCCCTATCTTCAGTAGATATTTGTAATATTTTTTATTTAATAACTCTTATTTAATATTAATACATATTCTGTATGCCATCTAGCGCAAATCAATTAGAGATATTAGTCAAAATACTCTTTGAGTATTTTGCGCCATGGGTAGGCCTCTTAATACTCCACGCATATGCGTTTCATCTTAAAATCATATAATCTTATATAAAATCTGGTTAACTTTCTTCCAAGACTTGGAGCGAATGAAAAACACAAAAATTCCCGAATTTTTGTTCAATAGTATCATGACCAACATTTCAGCCATAGAAAATATGTAGAGCTATGTTATACATATAGAATGATTTCACGAGTATTTAGGATACCCTTCGAGGGGGCGTAGCCCCCGAGAAGGGTATCCTAAATATGAGTGACATCATTCTATATGTATTTTGTATCATGGCAGCCAATCACCTTTGTCTATTTTGAATTAAAAACAGCTCTTATCCAGTTTTTAATGAAGAGTGGCATATCTACTGTAATTATATTTGCTACAGCTTTATTGTACTTGACCTGAAGGTCAAATAAATCACCTGGCAATTATAAATTCCAGCACAGCATCAACTGAAAATAACATAAGATCATGTCTGCATAATTTTATTCTGTTTAATTTATGTTACTTGACAGAAATTATGATTTTTCAACACACTGATTTTACAACTAATATCTTAAGAATGGCGAATAGAGCAGTCTTAGAGGGCATTTACTTCTGCTTATTCAGCTGCCTAATCTGGGTCTGTACTGTTTGCCACAATACTTAGGGT
Source organism: Ctena decussata (assembly GCA_963989385.1). Classification (NCBI taxonomy): domain Eukaryota; kingdom Metazoa; phylum Mollusca; class Bivalvia; order Lucinida; family Lucinidae; genus Ctena; species Ctena decussata. The sequence continues at coordinate 66,501,188 of OZ022504.1, forward strand.
CCATATACTAGAGTTTGGTGCTACAAGATAAATTGTCTCTGTAATCTTAGATATGGCCTTGTTCCTTCTTTGAATGAAAATTAAATGGAGCTGTGCTCAATAAAATAGGTCTTCAGCCATGTGTAAACTCTGAACGCTTGGATCAGTTTGCAGTCTGATCAGCCTTTAATTTTGGCAATACAGATCCCTCAGGTTCCCTACCTTGTTGATATGACACTGATCAGACTGAGCGGATGCACAGGATGATCAAAATATATTTTTTCTTTGCGAATGCTCAAAGACCCTTTTCGTCCTAGTGCTGCTCAGTTGTTCAATATAAATCAAACTTGACAGAACCGTGCAATAACTAAGCCGTGCAGTATATATGTGATATCCGCACAGTTATCCAGGTACACTTCAATGTAAAATGAATGCAAAGTTTAGCTCCGCCTACCTCAGAATTGTCTTATAGTGCAAGTTAATAAAGTTAATGAACGGGCGACTTCAAAGGAAAACACAGAAAGCCATGATACAAATGTATCAAGTCGGTGGATAAAATCAGGGGTTGCAAGTTAAGATAATACATATTAGTCATAGGTAGGGCCTTGAATTAATCTGCGCGTGTAGATTGTATCAAAATATCTCAAAAATCGGCTGGAAATATGAATAATAAGGGTCCGTTCCGGTCCGACCCGGTAATTAGGTCCGTTCCGGTAAATTTACGCACCGAGTACAGCCTGAACTACTTTTTTACTACGAAAGACTTTTCGCACCATAGAATCATTTTTTTCTCAAGCCATCGGCATTTGCGTTTCTCGCGTTCTGCTTAACTCTATCAATTATTACAGCGTTAAAGTGAAAAACATATTTAAAACTAAATGCAAAGTGCAAATAATAACATTTTTAATGTAACTAAATCTTCTGACAGGTGAATAACAATTCCATGACATATGCTGTCTTCCATACAGAGATCAAGTCAAGTTTTGGCGCCAACGATGATTTTATTAGACTTCGTCTAATAAAATGTCTAGGGGAGAGTCGCGTAACTTCGGACAGGCTGGTAAATTCGGACATATCATGGCAAACATTGAAAATCCAGATGAGACGGCTCATAATGAGCCGTCTCATCAGGATTTTCACTGTCCAGATGAGACGGCTCATAATGAGCCGTCTCATCAGGATTTTTACTGTTTGCCCGGTTAATTTTGTTTTAATTCCAAACAACTGACACATAAAGGAAACAGTGTCACTGTCCGAATTTACCCGCCGTCCGAAGTTACCCGACTCTCCCCTATAAACCTCATAAGAGAAAGAGGACACACTATGATGTATATCAAACTAAAAACAAATGTCTATAAACTGAGTGAGAAAAATACACCTACTGTGACATAGGTGTAGATAAGATTAAAATTGCCTATTAACACAGGGTATAATCGATTCTGCCAATTTTCGCTTCCTGCAGAGACTGTATATCATATTTGGCTTCCACCAAGACTGTCCGTGAACTCTTGCTTCCTGCCGAAAGACTGTACATGATAAATGGTTTCCTACATAGAGAGTCACGCGGACAGTCTCGGCAGGAAACCATTTTTCGAGGACAGTAGTCCCTGCAGGAAGCAAGAGTTCGCGGACAGTCTCGGCGGAAGCCAAATATGACAGACAGTCTCTGTAGAAAGCGAAAATTAGCGGAATCGATTATACCCTGTGATAGGTGTAGATCAGATTAAAATTGCCCATTAATTAACCTCATAACAGAGAGAGGAAGGTAAAGGTGTAGATCAAACTAAACGAATCTCTGTAAATCTCATAACAGAGTGAGGAAACTACAATAAGGAGTAAATCAAACAGTTACTAAAGAAACTGTCTAAAACTCCACAACAGAAAGAGAAAATTAAAAACATAAAGCTTTCTAGAATCTTCAGAGCAGTTTTCAATAGCTTGAATAATCAAGTTTAAAATTTATTCAAAATGTGAAGCTTGAATAATCCCTGCTTCTCAATTTAGTGAGGCGCCAAAACTCTGGATGTGTAAAACTTCAAACTCATTTTTCTAGAAACTTGTTGAATGGCAGATAGACAAGTATAAGACTCCCCAGCGAGCACACAACATTGAAACAACATTGAATCAATGTTGATTCAACGTCAGACCGCGGAATCAACATTGATTCAATGATGATTAGCTCACCTGTCAAGGTGAGCTTATAGTATAGCATTGGTCCGTCGTCGGCGTCGGCGTCTTTCACACTTTTAAACATCTTCTTCTCAGAAACCACTGAGCCGATTGAAGCCAAAATTCATATGGAGCCTTAACAGGATAAGTGTACGAAAGTTTATATATTTGGCCCAGGTCACATGACCAAGATGGCCGCTATGCCCATATATGGTAAAAACCTTGTTGCTGATGAAGTCTGTAATATGGAAATGCAGTCTATTTCAACACCTATGGATATCATTTAGTGACCTTGACCAAAGGTCATTTGTCCATTGGGTGTCAACATTTTCAAACATCTTCTCCTCAGAAACCATTGGGTCGATTGAAGCCAAATTTCATATAGAGACTTAACAGGATGGGGGAACGAAAGTCACATGACCAAGATGGCCGTCATGCCCTTATGTGGTAAAAACCTCATTTTTTTCCTGAACCACTGGGCCAATTGCCTTGAAACTTGGTATGTAGTATCTTGGACTCCAGTTCTACAAAATTCATATGAATGGTGACCTTAGGTTGACCTTAACCTATTTTACCACAAGGTCAAATTTGGTCCCTAAGGCTTTTGAATAGGAAAAGCTGAAAAAAATGCATTTTTTGTTGCTGTTGTGCTCTGTGATATGGAAATGAAGTCATTATCAACCCCTATGAATACTAGAGGTCAAGGTCATTTAGTGACCTTGGCCGAACGTCATTTGTCTGTTGTGTGTCAACATTTTTAAAGGACTTCTCCTCTGAAACTACTTAGCCAATTTTAATAAAATTTCATGTGCAGCCTTCAGACAAAGCGGGAAAGTGTCCAGGTCACATGACCAAGATGGCCACCATACCCATATATGGCAAAAACCTTCAAAATATTCTTCTCCAGAACCACTCGGCTAACTGCCTTGAAACTTGGTATGTAGCATCTGGGAATCTAGTATTACCAAGTTTATATAAATGATTACCTTGGATAGACCTTGAACTGTTTTGCCACAAGGTCAAAATTTGGGCTCTAATGCTTTTGAATGGGAAAAGCTAAAAAAATGTGCATTTTTGTTGCTATTGTGCTCTGTGATATGGCAATGCAGGCAACTTGAACCCTTAGGAATTGTAGGGGTCAAGGTTATTTAGTGACCTTGGCTAAAGGTCATTTGTCTCTAATGTGTCAACATTTTAAAAGGACTTCTTTCTCTGAAACTACTGGGCCAATTTCAATTGCATTTCATATGCAGCCTTCAGGCAAAACGAGAAACAAAAATTTATATATTCGGTCCAGGTCACATGACCAAGATGACCACCATGGCCATATATGGCAAAAACCTTGAAAAACCTTCTCCAGAACCACTGGGCCAGTCGCCTTGAAACTTGGTATGTAGCATAAATTGAGCATACACTGGCTGGTGAGCGATCGTTGCCCTTGGGCGTCTTGTTCAACTTTGTGTGCGTAGTGGGAGTAACATTCAATTGACGAAATTGTGTCTTATCCTAGCTACGGAAACTGTCTCGCTGACAAGACTGCTGATTTTGTAACAAGATTTTGTCAAGGACCAAGGGGAAGATTTAACTATGCCTCCCTGGACGAACAGTGTCAACGTGCTAATTCTCCGATCACCACGGACGTCACAGCGTGCGGAGTGGTAAGTAAGGAGACGTCGGAATAAGCACATGGGAACAAGTACACCAGAGTGATTACCGATCCGTACTTCCGTGTAACCTTGAGTAATCTTAACAAAGTGGACTTCATTATTTTCAGAGCAATGCAAAAGTCAAGACGAGCATCAATGCACACTCACTCAGTGCATTTGCACATGTATACCACCCTTGGTTAACTGTGTATATACAAGGGTTGTTACGAAACGAAAAAGAGCTGTTTCGAAACGAAAAATTTCATAGTTACCAAACGACCTGATGACCATGTCGTTTGGCAACTATGACTCTTTTTCGTTTCGTAACAGCTCCTTTTCGTTTCCTAACATCCTTCTGAATATAGTTTACCAGGTTTGTATAAGTTAATTATTAAGTGCGCTGGTGGCTGTCAATCCGGTCGTCCATCCGTCTGTTGTTAACCTTTTCGTTTACGGATACTAAAAGTTTGACAAACTGTGCATGCTTGGGCCAAGATACGACCCATTCATCTTTATTTCAAATGTCCTTTTGTAATTTTGAATAGCTGTGCATGCTCGGGCCAGGCTGCTGCCCATTCATTTATTCTATAGTGTCAGTTTGTTATTTTGACAGACTGCGCAGGCGCTTGAGCTACCCACTTATCCTACATAAATATTCTAAAAATTTGGACATTTAAAATATTTACAATAACTGTCCTAAAATGTAAACAGTCCATGTTCCTTTACATAGGATATGTACGTTGTAAAAAAAATCCGTAGATTTTACGGTAGAATACCTGGAAACCAGCTACCAGTCCATTTCCCGTAAGTTTTACGGGCGTTCGTAAATATTGGCAGAAAACATCACACAAAGTAGGGTAGAATAAGACAAATATTGTTTTGGTCTTACAGCCCTTCCACACTATAAAGGTACTTTTAAGTGCGGTCAGATAACAGAACTCTACCACATTGTGATTACAACAAGAGCTGTCGCCTGACAGCATAGCTCACCTGAATAGGTGCTTGCCCATCACACAGTCGCTATGGTGGTGTGGACTGCTATGTATAAAACTTCAGGCAAGCATGTCCATAATGACAACACATTTATAAACAAAAGCTATCTCTGAAATGACTTAAAATAAAAAAAAATCCACATGAAATTTCAAAGTCCATGAGCTTTAGGTCAAAGAACTAAGGGGTAGGGGGGAGGAGAGCAGGGCTAGGATGTATCAAAGCCTTTAACCGTTATCTAACATCAGTCCAAGTACTAGTATCAACTGAGTCCATTGTGGCACTGTGAAATTATGTCTTCATTAATATAAAACTAATCAAAATCTTTAAGACAAAACTCAAAGTCCATGACCTTGACATCAAGGTCATCCAGTCGGGTAAGTATATAGTGTTTTGTAAAAACTCAAAAAAGTGTCTAACATCAGTTCAAGTGTAAACTAAATCTCTGCCAAGCATTATGAATCAGTACGCAATTAGAAAACTTTAATAAAGACCAAATTTCCTAAGTCCCTGACCTTGACATCAAGGTCACCGAGCAGGGCTGGGGTAGTACTCTGTAAAACTTTGGACTAATATCTAACTACAGTGCGAATATAAAAAGAATTCATCTATGGTTTCAGGAGATATGTGTCATTAAAAAACTTTAACCAAAACATCCAATCAATAAAAAGACAATTTTCTAAGTCCATGACCTTGACATCAAGGTCACTGAGGGGGGTGGGGGTAGTACCTTGGAAAACTTTAGACCAATATCTAACTACAGTGCAAGTATCAAAGGAATCCATCCATGGGTTAAGGAGATACTTGGCTTTAGAAAACTTTAACCAAAACATCCAGTCCCAAAAAACTCATAATTTTCTAAGTCCATGACCTTGACATCAAGGTCAAGGAGTGGGGTGGGGGTGGTACCATGTTAAACTTTGGACCAATATCTAACTACAGTGCAAGTATCAAAAGAATCCATCCATGGGTTAGGGAGATATAGGTCTTTAAAAAACTTTAACCAAAACATCCAATCCGGACGCGGACGCGGACGCGGACGCGGACGCAGACGCCGACGCCGTGGTGACAACAATAGCTCTTCCTGAACTTTCGTTCAGGCGAGCTAAAAATGGTTCTACCACTGGCACTTGACCAATACTGTGTATGTATGTTTAACAGCGTTTCTACGAAAAAAAATGTTCCCTTGCTAAAAAAAGTATAAGACTTATTTATAATTTTTAGCAAGGAAATATTTTTTCTTAGAGATACTGTTGGTCAAGTGCCAGTGGGTTCTACTGACGGACGCCCGTAAAAATAACGGGAAGCTGACTGGCAGTGTTACGCAGAAAACTATACACCCGGGTGTAGAGCTGTGTGCGTCGCCAAGACGGCGGAGGGTCACTTCCGGTTAATGGTGTTATCAACAAATGCACAACATTAACAATGAGACTCTAACAACGTTAGAATTTTGGAAATTTATATGTGATAATGTAATTTCTATATACAAACAATACAATTTACAACTGACACATTTTACAATAATACACAACACATGTCAGTTCATGTCGCTGGCCCAAGTAAGATGTCTGTCTCAAATCGGCAGTTGATCGTCGTATGTTACGCAAATCAATTACCGACTGACGCTAACACCGTACTCGGCTCAGCGCCATGAACTGAAAATACACGACAGAACAAAAGACGTCAACTGAAATCTACAAAAAAAATAAGGCCTTTCCAATGTTGCCGGCGGCATGAGATCGGTCACTCCCTGGACTTCATCCCGGACCAGTCTCTGTATGATAGGTAAAACACCTAACTATTCCACAACGCGCACTAATGGATAAATTCCAGTGAATACTATAGACTCACAATATCCCAAATTCGCACTAATGGACAAAATCAAGTGAACACTACTGATTCACAATATCCTAATATCGATAATCGATTATAATCGCGACAGCGATTGAACACACAGGATCACAACGCGTCCCGCCTAGGCTTAGGACTCTGACGTTGGCTGCGTCGTATTTATATTTCTATCCGGGTTGGTATTAACCTGAAGATATTTACTTCCAAGTGAAGTATGACTTGTAATGTTGTATCTCATGGTGAGAAGTGGCTTTCAGTCCAGACAATTGACTGCTGGACTTGAAGTGCCTAAAAATAACGAACTAACACTTAATACATTGTAATAACATAATAACAATACGTAACACCTGGGCCTGTCTTGGAAGTACCTTACAACGCCCTCGGCAAATACCTAGCATAACGCGCACACGCCAGTCGTGTCACAAGACACAACTCGCGCACACGATGAAAAGCTATAATCGTGCCTACAAATTCCATCAGTTAAGAAACGGAGATCCGACCATGCATGTGCGTCGAAGAATCTGACGTCAAAACTTGTCAAGATGTATACTGACGTACTACCAGGTACTACCATGACTTTTTACATTAAATACAACTACCAAAAACCTGAGTTGCACGTCTTTTAATTCACTTATTTAAACTAAGCGTATGACAGCTTGCCTTACAACAGATCCTTTAAATAGCTTAATAGGTTTTTCTAATACATTCGGGGTCTTTTTTATCTGACATCACGACGCCAATGATGTCATACCATATGACGTCATCTAGTGAAGGCAAATCAAACGCATGAGGAAATGAACTTTATGAGCAATGCGCTTTCGTTCAGATCCTATTCGCTTATTGTATGTATAAATTATTGTCATTGTTGTTTATACGAATAAATATTGTTTAAACTAACGCATGATGACCAGATGTTACCGGTAATAACATATGAAAACCCTAATGCGGTGCATGCTTATGACGTCAATTGACGTCGAGTCTGTAAATTACTTTCATTACAAATCAATCTAATTCTATAGGCCACGTATACAGGAAACTAATGTAAAAGGTACTGACGCCACAATAACATGAATGCAACTGACGTCACTCAACGTCAAATATACGTACACTAGTGCAACCTCCATCAGTGTTTTAACTATTTCCTTAAATTACAAAACACCATAAAATGCAAATTCCATGCGCAGCATGGTCATTAACCGTATCGGTACACCTTAATCATACTGTCTCAAGCCAAAAGTCACAATTTTCATTCTCAAATATTTAGCTAACCATATTATAAATACGATAATATATTTACCCTTCAGAGTTGATCTTCTCAGACCTACATCTATCCCCAAATGCCACCAAAAATTCATAGTTTATCTGCCCCCTTTAATGTTTTCATAAGCTCTCGAATTTAATGAGAGGGAAAGACTACTAAAATACACGCACCTACATGACTGATAAAACAAGCTGATTGCAGCTAGAAAACAAATAAAATACTGCACATCTTTTAAGTGTGTTTCTTCACTTGTGGTTTCCCTGGAGAACAGCTGTGAGCAGCCTAATAAAAATCAAAATTTAGGGGGCTCAGATCTGAGCCGTTTTCACGGGCATAGATATAGGTCTGTTCTGAAACTAGGCACTATGATATTCCGTTGTCATTAAATTTGAAACCACTTCTAAAGAAGATCTAAATCAAACGTTTATAAATACCAAACATTGGCTAAGATATCTCACCTCGAAATCAAGAAAAACATTATTGCGGTGAAAATATATAGTAACTGCCTAAAATAAATATACCGAATATTGGCAAATTCACAACTCTTGAAACAGGTAAAATTTGAGAACTTTGTCAAATAATGTCATACACCAATAAAACTATATTGAACAATTAAGGAACAAAAACTGAGTCTAAATGAATGTTAGAATGCGTAAAAAAAGCCATTCCTAACACAAAATGTTTCACCCACAAGTATCAAAAGCCAGAACTCAGCTTATATGCACATACTTTATTAAAAGAAATAGTACTTCCATCTCATGAAATACCCGAGCGTTACTAATAAGCCACATTTTCCGTAAATGTTTTAATACCACAGTTATCCTAAATACTGTAGCACTACTGACTGAAAAGAACTAAAAAGAATTTGGACTTGAAAACTCCTGCGATACGATCCATCCATTTCGTAACAGGCAGCTAGTTGCCATGTAGTCTATCGTAAAATCTACTGAATGTTTTACAGTGTAGCCATACTAGGTTTTCAATGCAGTAATCACGGCGGTAATACCAAATGTCCCATCTGTGCTGTCGACCGAACCAGTCAATCACCATACATGCAAAGGTGGTTGTCGACCGAGACAAAGGAGAGCAGTATCAGCTCAGTCGACAGCCATTAACAATAGTACCATTTACCGTTACTGGTAATGCTTACGATCGTAATCTCGGTCGACAGCTACTTTGTATAGTACCGACTCGGTCGACAGCACACTAGAGTAGCCAAATTGGTATTTACCCGTGGTAATGCGTCTGAAAGATGCAGATGGAATAGCAGAGTGTAGACACTGATCAGACTGCTCAAATCTGGATTTGCACTGTTTGCTCCGAACTATATGTCTCAATATTTAGATTTTTGGGGTATTCTATAGTTTGACAAAGTGTGCATGCTCTATCCACACAGTGCATGTGCGCTGAGCATGCGCGGTAAATAGGGTTGTCCCTAATGACGGAGGGTAAATCATTTTTCTCGGCGCAGACAAGTATAATTTCACTTTTGTTCTACATTTCACAAGATTTCATGGTCAAATAACGCGTTTGTCAAAATTTAGCCACTAATATCAAAGTTCAATGAATATTTTATCCTTTTTTTCTACCCGTTGTACTGCACTGCGTGAATACTAGCACTCTGTCAGATGTTAATTCAATAGAAATTTTATCGAAAACAGACGCAGAAATTCAAAACTTTCTTTTTCTTCAGTGTAGATCTACTTTCATATCATTTGTTGAATCAATTTTTGTTTAGCAATGATTCCTTGTAAAACAAAAATTGATTCAACAAATGATATGCAAACATCACAGGGTGAAAACCTTGAACACTTCAACTGCATTAAAATTGCTCATGTAAATATCAATGGTATTAGAAGCAAAGTTGATTCAATTAGTGTAGAACTTGCAAACTATGATATAATTTGTGTGTCTGAGACCAAATTAAATGAAACCTTCAAGACATCAGACCTCGAAATTGATGGTTATAAAGTGCCGATTCGTAAAGACAGACAGATAAATAATGGTGGTGGTCTTCTAATATATGTGAAAAGTAGTATCTCCTTTAAAAGGCGAATAGACTTAGAAAGTGATAATATTGAAAATATTTGGCTTGAAATAAATTCCCTTAGAAATAAATTTCTTGTTGGCCTATTCTACAGGCCTCCTAATTCACTCGCAGAATATTGGGACTATTTTGACCGAAATATTGATTTAGCCACTGATCAAAATGCTGACATTCTAATACTAGGCGATTTCAACAAAGATATGATGCAAAATGATAATAATAACAATAGTACACTTTCAAGGCTTTTGACAAAGTTTAACTTAAAAAATCATATTACTGAACCAACTAGAATAACTGATACCACTGCAACGTGTTTACCCCTGCAAGTCTTGTGCGCGCCATAACTAGATAACCGTTTGGCATATCTTCATGAACCTTGATAGCAATGTGTATGAAGTCCCAACAATAAGTCGCGTACAACAATGGTCGTTCTCCATTTCTTCATCTTGGAGTTACATCCCTTTCATTAGTTCTTTTATGCTATTTTTGTGTATACTTATCTTGTGTACATCTTAACTTGGTGACTGTTGGGAATATCATGATGAAACTTTATAGCAATGTGCATGATCCCTTTCATTAGTTCTTTTATGCTATTTTTGTGTATACTTATCTTGTGTACATCTTAACTTGGTGACTGTTGGGAATATCATGATGAAGCTTTATAGCAATGTGCATGATCATAAGACGATGTGTCGCATATAAGAAAGGTTGCTTCCCCTTTGTTAATTTTGAAGTAACTTCCCTTTGATTAGTATTTTTAGGCCTTTCTCATTCAATCTATATGAAATATTAGACTGAAACTTTGTAGGAATGTGTATAATAATGGGGCAATGTATCCTGAGCAAAAACCAAAACTCTGGCTTACTTACTGAACTATCTGCCCTTGCATACATTTTCTGTTTACTCTGTAACTCCTTACCCGTTTAAGATATTTTAATACAACTTAAAGTTGATGTGCATATTGTCAAGAGAATGTATTAGAACCGAGAATGGTATATCTAGTATACACAGTTTATTAATTATCTCCCTTGTTTTACTTTAACATTACTCAACTTCTGAGCCACTTCTCCTTGGAAGCTGATTTTTGGTATACTAATAGTATTTGATGTATTAAATATTTAAATAATGTTGCCGTCATTAATTATAGAGTGGTTGCGCCTGTTTGTCTGCCTGTCTATCCATTTGTAAACAATCTTGTTCATTCTGTAACTCCTTTTTGACATTAAAACTGGCGTATTATGCGCCGCTTGTGAAGACCTTGTTCTTGTTTGACTTTATATTGTAGACAGAGGTTTCAGCTGACCAGTGTTGGCAGCAAAGGGCTTTCAGTTGTTGTGGAGGAAGTCAAACCGTTCAAGGGATAGCTGATGGAACTCCTTGTACTGGCAGCGATCCAAATGTATTCTCTGTAAGTTTTACTGAAAACCCATCTGTTAAAACTTAAAGCGACCAAAACGAAAGCAGTCGAATTGGCAAACATAGTAGATCCAGATGAGGCGGCTCGTAACGAGCCACTTCATCTGGATCTGCTCTGTTTGTCGTCTAGTCTTTGAGATCTCAATATGATATAGCTTGGACGAAACATGTTTTGCCTCTTATTTTTGCTCAATATGATAATATTATAGCTTGGACGATTTTGTTATCTGCATTATTTTTATTTATTTTCATTTTTATTTTATTTATTTATTTATCTATCTACATGTATTTTGGTGGGGGTGGGAGGGTGGTGGCGGAGGGGAGGGCAGGTAAGTGTAGTTATGGAGCAGGGTCACGAATTCAAAATACAATATTTACATACTTGGTGTATTTACTGGAAAGCCCTATAGTAAACCGATGGAACGTAATGTAGTTTACATTCCAATAATTACATTGAGACACGCGACGTCAGTGACGTAAAGATAAACAATGGCTCTGTACAACCTGATTGGACGTCAGCAACGTCATGACGTCATGCATGCCGTTCTGCTGTTAGCAGAAAAACTGCGTTTACATGTTTTACTGCTTCAATTTTAGCGCTTATATAAGATTTTTCATGAAAGATTTAATTGAAATGAATGTAAATATTAGCAATGAACTTAATTTTTCTGAGATTTATCGAAATGTAAACTACATTGGGTCACTAGCAAAGTTTACATGAACCCCTTCGGGGTTCATTCACTTTGCACGTGACCCAATGTAGTTTACACTTCGATAAACCTCAGAAAAATGAAATTCATTCCTTAATATTTACATTATCCATGCATTTATTGAAAAGCCCTATGGTAAACCATTGGACCGAAATGTAGTTTATACATCAATAACTAAATTGGTTCACTGACGTTGTATGACGTTTACTGACGTCAAAATAATCCATGGTTCCCCAGTCTGACTGGACGTAGGCGACGTTATGACGTCATTGTTACGTCGTTGACGCTGTTTCGCCTTTAGCAGAAACACAGCGTTAAAATATTTTTCTGCTTCAACTGAAGCCCCTAACGCAAATTTGTGGTCAAATAACAGATAGAAAATAATGTAAATATAAGCAATGAACTTAATTTTTCTGGTGTTTATCGAAGTATAAACTTCATTGAGTCGCTAGCAAAGTTTACATGAACCCCTTCGGGGTTCACTTACTTTGCACGCGACCCAATGTAGTTTACACTTCGATAAACACCAGAAAAATGAAATTCATTCCTTAATTGATGTCAGTATGTAACGTTACATTTTCGAACAAGGTTAGGCGCGGGTGTAAGGGGCGAGTTTAGGCGCGTGGGTGGGTGTTTGTGTGTGAGTTTGTGTGTGAGTATGGAATAAGCTGAAAGTCTTAAACTAGTCTTAAACAGTGTTTAGCAAAACAAACTTATAAGCTTGCAATGGATAAAAACATACAGCCATGCAAACTTTCGAGATAGCGGGTAGTCTTCTATATATACGACTCAAAAGAAATGTTTCCTTAATATTTTTCCCATAGACCAGAGCCCTAGATAAGAGGGGGTATTTGGTGATAATTATGGATAATTTTGTTAATTCTGGATAAAAACATATGTTGTGACCCCTCAACTGAACCGTCTCGCCGAGACGGTTCAGATGAGGGGTCACAACATATGGTTTTAATGAAAAATAAAGAAAATTATCTCACAATAATCATCAAATACCCCACTTATCTAGAGCTCTGATAGACATAATGCTAAATCAACTTATTTTTCCCGAAGTGTTCAAGAAAGAAATGTCTCTGTTTTGCTTTCTTTTGGTTTCTATAGCTCATACACTTATGTTTCTGTAAACACCTGATAAAATTGAGAACAGAACTGACCCCCCCCCCCCCGGGGGGTACATGTAGCAAAATGTTTTTGACTGACTAATGGTTGTGGCTGCTAACAAACCATATGGGAAACCATCCTCAATTAGGCTTTTAGTCTTTGAAAGCCCATATCTACCAAGACAGATGGAAGCGAAGACCAACTTTTAATAGTGAAACATAAGCCTGTTAACCATACAAAATGACTATGTATTTCATTGCTACTCATATGATTTTTACACACGTGGATCATAACTGTTTTGCGTTAGCTCCATGGAAAAAAGTAAGGTGATGCAAAACTTCTTTTGAGTAGTATACATTTTGCAGATTCCTTACACACACACACACACACACACACACACACACACACACACACACACACACAAAATAAATAAAAATATTATGACCATACTGTTCGGATGCGATGACAAATCCGCGTCTTTCCTGTTAGTACCAGCCCCGGATCCAGGGGGTGGGCTTTGGGGCTTAAGCCCCGCCACCTGGGCCTGGTTATATTAAAATATATGTTGTAATATCTCATTAGAATCGCCTCGGCGAGGCGATTCTAATGAGATATAACAATATATATTTGAAGCCAAAAAGACATTTTCAAAAATTGTCATCAAGTAGATCTCTAATTATGTCATATATATTCAACCCCCCTTCTCCCCTCCCTCTCCCAGAACCATCAGTTATCCAGAGCCCCACCGGTATGTGGTGGTCTGGATCTGGGCCTGAGTACCCTGCTATTGTTTCATAAATGGAACAATAGCAGGATTCTAACAGGAAAGGCGTAACAATTTTAGCCAGTAATCTGTATTTTTATTGGCTGAAACGCCTTAACACTTAAAGACAATTTTTTGCAAATAGTGAAAGGGTGACACAAAATGATTGCTTCCAACTGACAGTACTTAACGCCGCATAGCTAGCCTTAAAGGCTTTTCTTACCTAGGTGATTATGACGGGATTAAGCCAGTGTTAAACCCCTAGGAGGGGGCCTAATATGGGGAAAATGCTATTATCTTGTATATGCTGCTAAATTAAAAAGAGAAAAATATAGATAATATTAATTACTCATGCATCTGCTTAAAACAATTAAGATAAAGAAAAATAATCAATTATGATAAAAATTTCTATATTTATCTAAATTATTTTCATCAGGTATAAAACAAGTGAATATGAGTCATTCTACAAAAATGAAGGAATTTGGGCTATTTTGTTTTGCAAAATATAACAGAATTAATTTTGATTTGTTTTATTGTAATCTCAACTCTGAACATTTAACAACAATAAACCATTCATTTAGACAAGAGAATTTGCATAATAATACATGCTGGCTTATTTTGATGGCTGCCTTGGTATAAAATGTCATTCCTGTTACCATAACAAGAAACCTTATTCTATAAATAAATTCATTACCGTAGCTACTTTATTTTTTCATATTGAAAGCTCCTTTTTAGATCTCCAAGTTTACAAACTTGTTATGAGTAAAAATTATTTTTTACTCATAATATAATCAATAACTTGTTATTTTACTGAAACTAAACGTTTTAAGAGAAATGCCATCAAATCTATTTTGAGAAATTGTAGGATGCGTATCTTCATTTTCTGCAATAGGTAGCTACAGGCATCAAGTGGTGAATAAATGCAACAGCAGAACATTGGATTAGTTTATATATTGAGCAAAAGTAGACTGGTAACAGGAATGACATTTGGTAACAGGAATGACAACAACAATTTTCTTCAGTAACATGAATGACAACATGAAGTATATTCAGTAACAAGAATGACAGCTAAACTGAAGGATGTTAAAATACCAAAAGTAACTTGTAATCTGACTGACAGTGAAGTAGGAATCTGGGGAATATGTTTTGGATAAAATGAGCTCTTAAAGGCTCAAAGGCCGTACAAGAATATTTAACTTTCGAATTCTGGAATAAGGTAATTTATGTGTCCTAAATCGATATTTCAACATCGGATTGACAAGATAATTCTTGTTTACCTTTGGATTTGGCAGGTCTTGCTATTCTTTTTCTCTCTTTTTTTCTTCTTTTTTTTTTCTTCTCCTTATTCTTTATCTCCTTTTCAAACAATTACAGTTTTTTTATTTGCTCTCGTATACACAAGCTCATTATATTACATATACTTATTGTTATTGTTATTACTCTTAAGTCAGTTATCTGGAAAACACATTTTACACATGTATCTTGATTTTTTTATTTTCTATATATTTGTCATGGCTCAACTTCTCTTCTGTGCCCCCCCCCCCCCACCCCCCACCCACCCGTAATTTCCTTTCTTTTTATTCACCTTACTTATTGATTGCTGTAATTTCTAATTACAGTCAGTTCTCAATATCTCGAAGTCGAAGGTCATCTCAAACTTCTGATATCTCGGGGTGAGGTTTCTGGGAACAGAAAAATTGCTCTGAGCTGCCAGTGGTTGGGGACGACAGAAGTTTCAATGTAAAGTTGAACCGATTTGGGAAGGTTCGGGAAGGTTCTTTGAGGTGTCAATGTTTGAGATAACGAGAGCTGATTTATTTTAATTTTTTTTCTCCTTTCTCTTTTCTTTCTGTTTGTACAAATGAATTTCTGATTCACCAATTTAGTGATATTTCTTCCTTTTCTTCTTTTTATTCCATTTTCACTATTTGAACTATGTTGTATACTTAACCTTTATGTTTTGCTATATAAGCCAGTAGCATAATATATCATTCACCACCCTATTCATTCGAGTCTTGGCAGATCCAGCTTTGTGATTATGAGGAGCTGCTGGCATGGGTCATTTTGTGGTTGGTGATGGGGGTTTGTTTGCACTCGAGTGTATGGGACGTTCACTTTGCTCATTATTTGATCAGGAGATGATTGATATAAGCTTTCTGCTTGTTTTCAAATCCTGTCATTGCAATTGTGTTAAATGCTGTTTGTAACATGTTACCTTTAATGAATAAATATTGTTTAAACCAAAGGCTCAAAGTGACTGTTCAGTTCACTGTTAAGGTGGTGATAATCACTGATTTGAGGCAAAGACGAAAATTTGCATAAAATGCTGAAAATACAACAGCACTGTTAAACGCTAACACTAATTAAATGTCATACACTTTATTCACTGTACTGCATATTGTTTCAACAGGTAATCACTTAACTGACTTGCCATGGTTCAGTTGTGACGTCATGACGTGACATGACGTCACTAAGTATTGTTTCTTAAAGAAGAGCATTGTAATCAAGTAGAAGAGTTACCTAACATAAGAAGAATAGTAATATACATGAAATTAACATTAATTATACTTTTCCTTTTTGAGTTCCTGGTAGTCAGTTGTATAATTATTTAAAGAAAATAAATAAAAGAAGTTACTATGGAACAAACTTGAAAAATAAACAAGTAGATCTCAATAAACCCTGATGCTGATAGATTATTATTTAAAGTTTTAAAAAAAGTCCTCTGGCATCCTTCCATCTTTTAGTACACTTAGTAGGCTGTACCCAGAAGTTCCATGTTTTGTCATACAGTCAGCCAAATGAACTTTACCAGGACACCATTTTATTTCATTCACTTCGTTTTTCGCCAGGGATTGACTAATAGCAGCGATGTCTACTCTGAGCCTCTTGTCATCAACTAGTTTTGTTGAGTATACGGCTTCTATAACACTCTTATTGTCGACATAAGCAATAACTGGAATAGTTTTAGTTGATATACCAAAAATATCTTCCAGCATCTTTCTATAGTAAAAACCACTCTCTAGTCCTTCTTGTAAGCTAAGGGCCTCAGCGGCAATTGTGGATCGTACTACCCGCTTAATCTTACCGGCATGCCAAGACAATGGGGAACATTTTCCATGGCAATCCATCAACCAGACAATATATGCTGCTGTACTGTTTGGATTACATAAAGATGCATCTGTGAAGACCACAATCTTCAAGTCACTAACTTTGTTGCTTAAGTTTGGGAATGTAATCACAGACCTAATGTCTTTTATTCGATTGACTTCTTTAATAGCCCGAGAAAGATCACCTATTGTTCCCTCCTTAAGTTTGTGCTTAGGTCTATGAGTTCAAAAGCTATGTCAGGTCTGGTTCCCTGTACAATCCAATTGATTTGACCAACAAGCTGCCGATATTTCATCTGCTCCTCTGAAGTTAATGTACTTTGCTTGTCCTGTGCTCTTTGAGGGTCAATTGTTATATTCTGTATATTTGTCACATAGTTTGACTGATCTAATGCTATAGCGCCTTCTTCCTGAGCAACTTTAAATCCTATACAGTTAAAGTTCCCTTCTTCAACTTTACCTGCCACAAACCGTTTTCGTAGATTGACCATTAAATGTTCAAGATATTTGTCACCAGCATGGAGAAAGTCATCTACATGGCAGCATATGATGCCACTCAGTTTACCTTCTTTGTGCAGAACGAACATTGCTGGATCAAGCTCACTCATTTTACATCCCAACCTCAATAATTCATCTTTCACGCTCATGTAGAACTGCCTAGCTCCATCTTCCAGCCCATAAAGCCCATGTTTTAACTTCCAGACTATCCCTTTCACTGTATTGCTCTCCTCTGGGGGCTTGATGTATATATCCCGTCTTAATTCTCTGCCCTGCAAAAACGCAGATTTAATGTCAGTTGTTTTAGCTGTCCAGTTCTTGATCGATGAAATAGCCAAAAATATTCTCATCGTTCCTTTTCCTACAGTATTTTGCATCTTATACTGGATGCTATCATTTGGTTTCAGAGTTTTTCTGTTCTGTTGGATATTCTGTCTATCCATCCTTTCAGGCTCTGAAGCTGGTATATCCTCCGATATTGTGTTGGGTTCTTCTAGATCTTCATTGCCCTTATTTTCATCAGTTTTGTCCGCCATACTGTGCTCAACTTCCTTCTCTTCCTCCTCTGTCAAATTGCTGTTAACTTTCTGAAGTCTGTTTGGAGAAACACGTACAAACACTCCACCATGTCTAACGAAAACTACTTTCCCATCTTGGAACACTACCTTTCCTGGACCAAGCCAACGTTCTTTTCCTTCCCTTTTGTAGAAGACCCTATCGACTTGTTCAGATGCCCTGACTTTATTCCGGAGAGCTCGCCTTATTCGTTCATCAGCTTCTGTTTGGATGAATGCTTTGCGGGCAGCATGCAGGGCATTTAAATGCTGTGCAAAAACCTCACAGCTTGTTGATCCCTGTAATGCTGGTAAGGTATCATTCATAATGTTCGGCAGGTTAGGATTTTGTCCAAAAACAAGTTGGTGGCTGCTGTACCCATTCCACATTTGTAGCGAATTTCTTGCCATGTTTGCCCAGGAAAGTAGGGCTTGAGAGTTTATCTTTCTGTAATCAGCCTCAAGTTTGAGTAACATCATATCTGTAACCGCATGAACCCTTTCACATAAACCATTTTGGTTTAAACAATATTTATTCAATGTAAATTACATAGTTACAAGAAAAGTACAATATTACATGGTACAGGATCTGACGGTAAGCGAAACGCTTGTATTAAAGTCATCTCCTTTTGAAATGGGCTTTCTCCTGAGGTTGTACATAGTTGAACATTCAGAATAGATGTGATTTTTCGTACCTCATCTGCATTAAACTCACCCCCGTTATCTGTCATTAAGGCTTTCATGACTCCAAACTTGCCGATCCACTCTGTCATCAATGCATCTATTATGTTACATGGTTTCTTTCTGTTAACAAAAACAGACAAAGTATACCTTGACCACATGTCGATAATGTGTAGTATCCAACGACCATTCCATTGTTTGAGGTCCATTGCTACCTTTTCATTGAATCTGGTGGCCGTTGGCATACCTACTACTGGCCTGGATGGAGTTTTGGCATATATCTTGCAAAGTTCACATTTTTCGCCTATCTCTGCTAGAGTTTCTTCACATTCTTCCTTCCAGACTCCAGCATCCTTCAGGAGAGCAATCAGTCTATTCATTGGAGGATGGGCAAATTGTCTATGTAGTTTCAGCAGTGTCTTGTATCTATCCTTTCTGTTCAAAACATCAAGCTTGACAGCACAAATATTCTCTACAGGGACTTCTTCTGATTTGTCTATAGGGATACAGTAATGGCCTGATGATGTCAGATTTAAAGCTACCTCTTTCCCCATTATCACAGCTGTGTCATTTTCCAAATCCAGTTTTATAGCAGCCTTCTTCATTGCTGTTCGTGAAAGTAACAGAGGAATATCAGATTCGACTACGTCTGTCTTTATTATCACCTCTTTTCCAGCAATAACTGCGGGCAAGCTATATTCCCCCTTTGACTTCAGACATGTTCCTCCTCCAAACTTAAAGACTTTCTGACCCTCAGATTGTTTCACCTTTACTTTATCATCCTTGTCTAAAGATTGAATATAACTGTTTACCCAGCTGTCACCACAGACTGTACTGCTGCACGCACTGTCTAGAACTGCGCAGTTGCGTGCATCAATGCCCAAACGGCGTACCTCTTCAGTATTGTACCCTGTAAATAAAACCGCATGTTCCTCATTTGCAATATTGACTTTAGCCATGTTTTCCCAGCTGTCTGGGCATGCTGGTAGTAAATGGCGGTACGATCCACATGATTTACAAATTAAAGTACGACCATCTGGCCCCACAGGATTTATGTTCTTTCTCTCTCTGTTACTAGGTTGACTGACTCTTGACCCAGATACTGTATGCTGATAACCTCCGCCTCTTGCTGTTGGTCTTCTTGACTCTGGACGCTGAAATTCTCCTACTGCTGCTCCCTGTCCTGACTTTCCACGCTTCCACGTTGCCCCTTTCTCCCGGCCATAGCTTTGACTATTAACTCTAGTTCTAGAGTATCCTGCAGCAAGCAATGCCTCTTCATTTGCTGCTGGGAAAGCTGGTTCTATCTTGATACTTGATCTACTGATGCTAGATTCATTGTCACTCCCTTTGAATTTCTTCAGAGATCTCTTTGCCTCCTCATATAAAGTTGTTTTATTGTTATAGTTCATTCCAGTCAACACAAGCAATTTTTCCTCTTTTGTAATATTTGCTTTTCTAAGTAATTTAAAGGCCAAAATTTCAGGTGGTAAGGTCATTTTTTTCTTTTCTATTTTCTTGTACTTAGCATCAAACACTGCTATGTATTCTGTAACAGATTGCCCCCAGTTCTATAAAAATCGTCAAAATCTTCAAATTTTTCTAACCTGTCAGTGAGGTCATAAATGTTCATCCAAAAAAAATACCAAAACAGTTAACCCATCTTCACTTTTTAAATCATCTATTGCAATCTGGTCAAAAACCTTTTCTCTTATTTGAGATTCATCATCTTCTGGAAGTGACAAAGCAATTGCAATACCTTGTTTGTCCTTACTTAGATCTGTAATTTCTGTCCATGCAAATAACTCTTGTCTGAACCTTTCATATGTCTTCGCCTTGTTGAAGGTTGGTGGGTTTATTCTGGTTGTCATGTTGACTCCTTCTCAAAAATCAATATTCACTAGCAAATTTCAGTTCTAACACCAGTTTATTCAAATCTCCACTGTCACAGAGTCCTGTACTACCTCTGAGGAATGTCCCGCACGCTCTGCTACCACTTGTTAAACGCTAACACTAATTAAATTTCATACACTTTATTCACTGTACTGCATATTGTTTCAACAGGTAATCACTTAACTGACGTTGGCATGGTTCAGTTGTGACGTCATGACGTGACATGACGTCACTAAGTATTGTTTCCTAAAGAAGAGCATTGTAATCAAGTAGAAGAGTTACCTAACATAAGAAGAATAGTAATATACATGAAATTAACAAGCACTTCCCCAAAATTAGCAGATGCCTTCTTTATGTTGTTTCTCACAATTAAGAATCTCAAAATGCAGGACTTGTTGATGTTAAAAAGGGTTTATATAAGAAAAGGTCAAAGGTTAATTTCGTGCGCAAAAATCTAAAAAAAAAAACACGTTGTTATTAAAAATGAAATTAGGTCCGAACATACTTTGATGCATAAAGAGTGAGTGAGTGAGTGAACTCGGGTTTAACGTCCCACCAACAACGAGGTCATATGGAGACGGGACCTCGGTTTAAAGTCTCATCCGAAAGACCGGAGAAGCGGGGGATCGAACTTGCGACCCCTGGATTGGTAGTCTGGAGTGTTATCCACTACGCTACAGCCGCTCCTGATGCATAAAGAAGAGCGGCCTAGCAATTATTTTTTCCAGCTTTTTCGCACATTATCAAGCTGCGCAGATAAATAGATCATCCCTGTTACTTATTCTGTGGATATGTGTCATCCCTGTTAACACGGCCAACAACAGGCTATTGTTTGTTCTATAGAAGACACGGCATATTCAAATTAGGCTAGTTGAAAGAATTATAACTGTCGAACACAACCATCTTTCATATTTTACATATTTAATTATATTTAAAGTGTCATTCCTGTTACTCTTGGTGGGTAACAGGAATGACAGTCGCAGGAATGACAGAAAGTATGCAAACTCACACTTATTTTGCTTTCTGGAGGCTAAAACTTGAAAATGTTTACACAATACTATTGATGTCTATCATTTTTTTTCAGTGTTTGTATTTTGTTTTATTTGCAGCATTTCATTTTTATAGAAATATGGGTAACAGAGTTGACAGATTACCAGTCTGACTCACTACTTAATTTAGACAATTGTTTCATATTTACCTCTGAGCAAACTTTGCATAAAATAATCTAATGTTTTTATAAATTGGCGCTTCTTACCTCACAAAAGTGCAGTGCAAGGTCATTTTCATGGGTAGTAACTCTGTCTAAACTACAACTGCAACTGCGGTAACAGAGTATGACACGAACTGCAGGACACACCAAAACAAACAAAATACGGCCTCAAACCAAACACAAAGGGTATGCGACGCTTCTGTCATTGGCAGGTTTCTTTCAAAGACTTTCATCATGTCTCTGTTTGTTTTGTTTATACTAGCACTTTTTGTCAAACTGAAGTTCAACCTTCACTATTTTGCAGTGGGACAAGCAAATATAAGGGGAGTAACTCTTAATTTATTGAAAAAGAAATATGAACAACTGTATTAACTAGCCCAGTCACTATCGTAAATGTTAGATAAGCGGTCACTTTAATTAAAACATAGTACCAATGGCAAGATACTTGAAACAAAACAAAAAAAAGATATACAAGTATTTAGGTGAGGGACAAGAATTCCTCAACTTTTGTAGAATGATACATACAAGTTTTCTATTTGATTTATTTATGAGTTTTTTTTATATGTTAAAGTAAATGCAAAATAAAACATGCTAAATATTGTCTATAAGCTAAATATTTTAAAGTTTCTATCATTATAAAACAGTAAAATGCTTTTTTATATAGACACATATCACGTACATGTTGTAAACAAGAAGAAAGAAGTGAATATTTTATTTTTCTATTTCCATAAAATAGTTTTTAATAATAAATAAACATAAACGTTTATATCTAAAACTCAAAGAAGCGAAAATAAAGACTAATCAGTCTGCTCAGACGTGCAGGCTGACTCACCGTTTACATACCCTTAGTGTGAAAAGTTAATACTCAAATCAGCCGTCACATCTGTGTAGACTGATCAAGACCTTCATTTTAGCTGTGCATGCTGATTGGCATACTCACTGCTGGCGTAACTATTATGTGAACAGTAGATATTTAAATATGTGCAGACTTATCAGGGTCTTCATTTATGCTTGTTTTAGATTTCAACGAATAACAGACTGTTCATACGAACAGGAAAGACTCTGATTAGACTGTGTAGGATGATCTGAGTCCTCTCTGTACGCAAATGTAATATTGTACAAATACCTTTTCACATGGCTCTATTTTCATTTTGTATTAATGCCAGAGTCATTGAGCAAAAAATGGCCCATGTTCCTGCTTCTGTATATTTTCTCTGCTCTTGAAGGAACTTTTTCAGATTTTAATTTTACATTTTTCAACACATTTCCATCTGGGTCTTTAAAGACACAGTCTGATCCCGTGACAATCTTTTTATAACCATAATGCCATACAGTCTTTTTCTTTAATTAACTTTCCTTTATCTAGCCGCATACTTGGCTTAGAATCACAGGCCTATCTCTGAGCAACATGTTTCAATACGAGGGGCATTTCAGAAATAATGTAAATTAGCTCAGTGTATCCTATCGGTTGATATTTAGCAGTGGTTCATTAGAAAGATAAATTCAAGTGCTTAAAAATGTATGTAATAAAAGAACTCCTAAGTCATTCATGCATGACAGCATGTGGCTATACGTCACAAGGGTGTGTATATTGGAAACTGTACATTTTCGTTGACAGTCCCTTGCGTTCTTTCGCCATTTTCTAAATGAGAAAATGATAAATTTAATAAATAAACACGTAATACTGTCTTTCAAATGTAAGAAAAGAAAGTAATGCAGAAACCATTTCAGGATTCTATACAAGTAACATAATAAACGAGCGTTTTCCTCTGCCATGCGGATTTAAATGCAAAGTTATTATAAATGCATTATATCAATAAATTATGCTTTTTACTTATTCTCATCAAATTTCAACAAACGACAGGCAGTTTATTACTGAAATGATTAGATCACTATGTTTTCTTACGACTGACATTATATGACTCATAAAACTGGATGATACAAGTGCAAACTGCACGCCGGAAGTTGCAAAATAGCAGCAATTCATATAAAATACTAAACAATAAAATGAAATAATCTTCTTATAAAACGACACCAGCTAAATATATTTAACGTTGTCTAATATTAAAAGTTAGAGAGACTGATGGAAACAAAATGTATACATAAAGACTTGAAAGAGTGTAATTTCATATGAAATACTGACATTGAAATATGTGGGTGGGTGGGACTTATCGTAAAAATTCGGGTAGGCCACTGATAAAAGAGCATAGTGTGCCGATAAAGATTATTCATTACAGAAATCAAGCATGCCGAATTATAAATTTTAATCATTTTTTGTTTCACAGCTGCCATCAAACCGTCACTTTCACTTTAAATGATCTCGAGAAAGAAGTTTAAAAAGCTTACTTTACATTTCAATTTAGCACAGGAAGTGACGTCATACGAAATGCGCACTGCTCCATGATTAGCATATCTTGCAAAGGAAATCTTATGTTTTAGTAAATCTGATATTATGACTTTTACTCTGAAAAAAATCAGTATAACAGATATTATAGGTATCAATTCAGAGCGGTCTGTATCCTGAGAAAGGAAAATTTGAATTTGTCTTTACATAAATATTTCGTCCATTTCTACTCAGTGTCCCTACCCTAACAACGCTTGTCAATGCATATTTTGAAGAAAATACCAGTGACTGAAATTTTCTAAGTAAAGATCTTTGGGTGATATGTAAAGCTAAAGATAAGACATAAATTTTAACCAGAGGGCCAATGGCCCTATATCGCTCACCTGAGCACTGAGGCACTGAGGTTACAGCAACAAAACACCATGCACAACAGCAATAAAAAACACCATTTATGTAGAGGATAATATCACAAACATTTATGCAAAAAAAATAAGCTTTATCCCTCATTAATGGCTTCTCAGAAGATCTTTGGCAAGAAAAAAAAAAGCGAAAATTTGGCCTTTCTTCTGCAATGGCAACCAATCAAAATCAGGTATTTGGAAAAAATTCATATGGCTGGTAGAGGACTACTCCAGGAACATTTCTGTGAAGTTTTGTCAAAATATCTGCAGTAACACAGAAATAAATAGCAAATGTCCACTTTCCTCATTATAAGTCTATGGAAACTTTAAGTTGCCATAGCAACAAATTCACATGGGCGAATGATAATATAAAACATACATTAGGTAGAGGTTAAAATTATTAATATGTATGCTAAGTATCAGCTTCATCCCCCTCATGGCTTCACTTTTCCCATTATAAGTCAATGGAAACTATAAGTCGCCATAGCAAACAAAGTTCTTATGGGATTGGAAGAAAAAGAATAAAATTTATGTAGAGGCTACTGTCATCAACACATTTGAACAATATCAGCTTCATCCCCTATATGGCTTCTGAGCAGAAAATTATTTTTTTTTTTTTCTTCGAAATTTACACTATATTTTGCCATGGCAACCAATCAAATTCATCAATTTGGAGAAAATTCATATGAATCGTAGAGGACTACTCAAGAAACATTTCTGTGGAAAAAAATTTAAATAACTGCAGTTAGTTAGACAGCAAAAATTGCCAATTTCCATTTTCCTCATTATAAGTCAATGGAAACTCTTAGTTGCCACAGCAACCAAACTGCTGGAGCAATTGCCATGAAAAACAGTAATTCTATAGAGGCTAGTACTGAGGTTCTTTCTGTAAAGTTTGAGCTTTATTGGCCACACAGTTTCTGCGAAGATGATTTTTTTAATATTTTTCTATTTTTAACCATTCGGTTGCAATGGCAACCAGCCAAATTGCGCAATTTGCATAAATTTAACATGGCTGGTTAAAGACTACTCAAGGTACATCATTTCTATGAAAGTTTTGTCAAAATATCCGCAGTGGAATAGCAATAAATGCAAATTTTCCATTTTGCTATTATAAGTCAATGGCAACTTTAAGTTCCCATAGCAACCAAACTGCTTAAGCAATTGCCGAGAAAAACAGTACTTTTATAGAAGCTAGTACTAAGATCCTTTCTGTGAAGTTTGAGCTTTATTGGTTGCATAGTTTCTGAGGAGATGATTTTTGAATTTTTTTCTATTTTTAACCTTTCGGTTGCCATGGCAACCAGCCAAATTGTGCAATTTACATAACTTTCATGTGATTGATAGAGGAATACTCAAGGAACATTTCTGTAAAAGTTTTGTCAAAATATCTGCAATGACATAGCAATAAATGCAAATTTTCCATTTTGCCATTAGAAGTCAATGGCAACTTTAAGTTCCCATAGCAACCAAACTGCTAGAGCAATTGCCAAGAAAAACAATACTTTTATAGAAGCTAGTACTAAGATCCTTTCTGTGAAGTTTGAGCTTTATTGGTTGCATAGTTTCTGAGGAGATGATTTTTGAATATTTTTTCTATTTTTAACCATTCGGTTGCCATGGCAACTAGCCAAATTGTGCAATTTACATAAAGTTCATGTGGTTGATAGAGGAATACTCAAGGAACATTTCTGTAAAGTTTTGTCAAAATATCTGCAGTGACATAGCAATAAATGCAAATTTTCAATTTTTCCCATACAAGTCAATGGAAACTTTAAGTTGCTATAGCAACCAAAGTTCAAAAGCGATTTGGATAAAAAACAGTACTATTGGTTCCCCCTGCCTATAGATGCTATACATGAAATTTGGTAACAATGGACCTTGTAGTTTCAGAGGAGATGTCGTTTGAAAATATTGACGGACGGACGACGGACGGACGACGGACGACGGACGACGGATGCCTGCCTATACTATAAGCTCATGTGGTTGATAGAGGAATACTCAAGGAACATTTCTGTAAAAGTTTTGTCAAAATATCTGCAGTGACATAGCAATAAATGCAAATTTTCAATTTTTCCCATACAAGTCAATGGAAACTTTAAGTTGCTATAGCAACCAAAGTTCAAAAGCGATTTGGATAAAAAACAGTACTATTGGTTCCCCCTGCCTATAGATGCTATACATGAAATTTGGTAACAATGGGCCTTGTAGTTTCAGAGGAGATGTCGTTTGAAAATATTGACGGACGGACGACGGACGACGGACGGACGACGGACGACGGACGACGGATGCCTGCCTATACTATAAGCTCACCTGTGAGCCTTCGGCTCAGGTGAGCTAAAAATCGGTCAACATTGCTAGGCATTGCAGACTCATTTACACTACTTCTGAAATGCCCCTCGTAAAGGACTATTACGATACTATATATATGCAATCAAAAATGTGTCATAATTTGTTAGTGTTCATTACATTGTAAACCCAGCAGTCGCTCGCGCTCCTTCCCAGGTTTTATTATATTTTATGAGCTACATCATGTGGTTTCGAACAATTTCCCAGGAGGCACATAACGTCAAAATGACGTCGTACTGACGTCGATGCGACGTTATTACGTCGCATCAACGTCAGTACGACGTCATTTCAACGTCAAGTGCCTGCTGGGTTGCCACTGGTGACAAGCAAAGGCTCTGTTTAGACTGAGTGCAGTCTGGTCAGAACCTTCCCTTATCACATCAGCCATCCATGGAATTAGTCCAAACTATACAGCAAACAGTGAGGCCTCCATGCGCCCGATCTAAACGATAAGGATGACATAACAAGTCCAACCAGCAGGCACATGACGTCGTAATGACGTTTCACTGACGTCAATAAGATGTGATGACGTTGCATCGACGTCAGTACGACGTCATTTCGATCACGTCACGTTGACGTCAATGGGGCGTCATTCCGGCGTCATGTGCCCGCTGGGCATATGACAATGTTTGATTTGGTATCTAGGTTATCTTTAGAAATTCCAGTTTTAGTGCAAAAACTGTGATCCCTGATCAGACGCAGCATTCGGGACAATGTTCCTTTCATGGGACGCTGGGTATTAATGAGTTAAAGTGTCATTTTATTTCAGTATTGTTACCTTGGAGCCTGCAGAGATGGAGACTCTATATGTGGTGTGTCTGTGACCACCACATCGGCGACAACTACCACAACCACGCCCACAACTACCACGACCACAGCCACTACAACAACGACAACGGCTACAACGACCACAACCACGACCGCGCCTACTACAACTACCACAACGCCTACTACAACCACGACCGCGCCAACGACTACAACCACGACCGCGCCTACAACTACCACGACCGCGCCTACGACTACCACGACCGCGCCTACAACTACCACGACCGCGCCTACAACTACCACGACCGCGCCTACGACTACCACGACCGCGCCTACAACTACCACGACCGCGCCTACAACTACCACGACCGCGCCTACGACTACCACGACCGCGCCTACAACTACCACGACCGCGCCTACAACTACCACGACCGCGCCAACGACTACAACCACGACCGCGCCTACAACTACCACGACCGCGCCTACAACTACCACGACCGCGCCTACGACTACCACGACCGCGCCTACGACTACCACGACCACAGCCACTACCACCACGACCACGGCCACAACAACAACAACAACGGCTACAACGACCACGACTACGCCTACAACTACCACAACTACGGCCACTACAACCACGACAACGCCTACTACAACAACGACCACGCCCACGACTACCACCACTGCTCCTCCATGTCCTTCAAGTAATTTTTGGTACCGTTTTATTCTGTGTGTCTTCTACGGAATCCAAAGTTGTTGCAATTAATAATATATTTAATTGTACTTGTCTTGCAACGAGAAAAGGTACGTTACAGCATCTTGCAACAGTGAAGACTCTGGTACCATATATTGTTTAGTATTTTATAGCCTGGTCAATGAAAATGAAGTTGTTTCATGAGAATGCCATATTGGCGTAACTTAAAGGCGCTGGAGAAGAAAAGAGTAAAATCATCTTTAGGATTTGTAAGAAAGTCTGTAAAATGCTGTGAAAACTCGGAAAAACTCTGAGAATTTTAAAGTGCAGGATAAGGGGCAAAACTGAAAGAAAATATTCCCGAAGTTTGAAATCAATGATTCTTTGCATTAGTAAATGTAGTATATAACCATAAAACAATACAAGATGGTATAACGGTTGTGTTTCATAAGAAAATAATCTTGAACCAATGAAGTAAATTAGCCATATCTAAGATCTTCAAAGTCCAATTTTCATGTCGGAAAGCGCAGTTACCCCCACTCAACGTTCTTTGTCTGTACCAAAATGCTTTCATTTTATGAAATGAAGCAATTTACCAGACTCTTCCAAAATCTGATCTCATGATCATGGTCAGTTTTCCAAAATGTCCTGGTAAATGGCTTCATTTCAGAAACCATCGGCAGTAGCTTCAGACAAATGCCATTAGTACGGGTATATAACTGCTTTTTACGCCATTTAAATATGCCAAGTAAGACCGGAGATGTAGCTGGGGCCGTATTCATAAAACGACTTAAGTGGTTGCTATGCTGTTGTTAAGGCTAAATTTCTTTGAAGGAGATTCCCTACAACTATGAAATTTGCTCTGGAGGAACAGTCTTACAAAGACTGTTCCTCCAGATGTAGGGAATCTCCTTTATAGATATTTAGCCTTAGCAACAGCATAGCACGACTTAAGTGGCTTTATGAATACGGACCCTGATCTTCTTACCTGGTCTTTGATTATTATAGGAATGAATTTTATTTTTGTGGATTTTATCGATGTGCTTTATTAAGTTTGTGAGTGATTCGCCGGCGCTTGTAAACACATCCATAAAATCCACAAAAAAATAAAATTCATAAGGTATACCGAGTATAGCTCTTATACAAATTTTAAGAACTGTATATCACTTGTCAGAGTGAAAATCCAAGTATATTCAATTTTATGTACAGGCTATACCCTAAAATGAATAAGACGAAGAAGCTATCAGAACCCAATTATGTCTATGGAAAGAGATATATTAATAAGCATCAGTTTCTGGAAAGCCTGAACTGCCTTGGTGAAAGCCAGTCAACAAGTTCTTATAGTTTGAAAAAAACGTTTGCTCAAGACCTTGTATTGCCTGTATGCCGTTTATTCAAGGCCTTCTAAATAGCTGTTTTATGTCCAGTTACCACAAATATCTAGTTTTAGCTAAGAAACCAGTTCAAATATTTCAATAGAAGAGTCTAACCGTTTACTTACTTACCAAAATTTGGCCTTTTCCATGCTTTCATTTTTAGGAGCCAAAGACAGGACTTCTAAGCAAGTATTTACGCACAACTAGGAAGGTGAAAGATTTTGAACGGTGCACCGATTGCACATGCATAGTATGTTAAATCATACAGGTATGACATCCCTTATTCAGTGAATAAACCTTACCACCACTGAACTAGAAAGTGTAAACAGTTTTTAAAATTCGTAGAATATCTATCGTATAGAAAACTGCCGCAAAGAAAAATAGTCCAAGTAGTTCCGGATTACTGGTCCAGGAGATTAATCGATGTGTAAGCGCGTTTATTGTACGCTCTTTCGACCAACCAAATTGCGCTAAATAAGCAGTAGAAAATTGAGTAGGATTTATTTCTTTTGAAACACAGGCTATTTACCGTTAGATTTATTTCTTTTGAAACACAGGCTATTTACCGTTAGATTTATTTCTTTTGAAACACAGGCTTTTTACCGTTAGATTTATTTCTTTTGAAACACAGGCTATCTACCGTTAGATTTATTTCTTTTGAAACACAGGCTATTTACCGTAAGATTTATTTCTTTTGAACACAGGCTATTTACCGTTACTAACGGTAAATAGCCTGTGTTTCAAAAGAAATAAATCCAACTCAATTTATTTAGTGGAGCATAAACTACACCGGGTTACGAGCAAAAAAAGTGAACCCCGAAAGGTTTACGTAAACTGCTCGTGACCCTATGTAGTTTATACTTCAGTAAACGGTTAAAAGTGAAGTTTATTCCTTCTATTCTTATGGTTAAACGATGCCTTTTATCAATAAAAAGATAAACAAAAAATAAGAGATACATATATAAGAGTCGTTTTAAAACATAGCCAGCCGAATTTTGATGTAGTTTGGAACAGCCCCATTGTCACTATCTACCAGTAATATCAACCCCTTCTGTAGATTTCACATGCAAGTTGGCGCGGCGAGCTGTCACTCAATGTAAGGACATGGCATGTTGTAGATTCCACGTGCTAGTTAGTAAGTGAACTGTCACTCAAAATTTGAGGTCAGGTTCCAAATCGGGATCATGTTGAAAGTTTCAACCACGTGGCACAATGTAAATTATTTACTTGTAAACAAAACTGTCTCTCGCATCACTTGAATGGGTTTACCGTACTGACGGGGCTCTGGATAACTGGTTGGGCTGGGAGGTACCAAGATGTATGTGTGTGGGAGGAGAGGGGAGAGGGGTGGGGCTTGAAAATATGACATACTTAGGGATCACTTCGATGAGAATTTTTGATAATGTCTTTTTTGCCTTAAAATATATACTACACAAAATGAGAAACGCAACATTTCTTAACTACTAATTTGTCTAAGATTCTGGTGGAATTTGTAATAAAAAGTTTCTTAAAGTCTTCTGTTTTCGTCCGCGAGAATTAGACGTGAACGACACAAATACAACAGTACAAAATTTGACGTCAACGGTTTTGAGTTGTAAAATCCTGTTGCCTTTTTGCCAGATTGCTAGCCTGGGGCAAGAATGTCCAAAGTCCGTTTTTTCAATGACAAACCCTACAGAGCACTATATATATTGCGTGAATATCTGCATTAAGAAACAATGTCAGTATAATTATGTCGTCAATCAGGTAAACAAAGGCATTGTGACATTTACATCATAGGGGCACATTTTGAGCAATTAGTGCGCCCTTTAAAAATTGAAAATTGCACGTGGGATGAGACGTTTGTCATATTCGAGGACTTCAACGTCATTTTACTGAATCTGATGTAATCGCCATAGAGTAGTCAAATGTTTTCCAGAAAACATTATATCGTTTTTATGCAGCCTTTTTTGAACTTCAAATGAATCGACTCCCGTAAACATGTCAACCAAACAGTTTCTTTTGTTCAGCAGTCAGATCAGAGTTTATACTGTTTGCTGGGAAGTTTGGTCTGGGTAAGTCTATACTATTTGTTCTGGCAGTCTGGTCTGGGTCTGCATAGATTGCTCTTTTTTGTGTGGTTGCTAATGCATATCTGAACACAAGAAAAGAGGCCTGATACCACACGCAAACAACAAGACTATATATAAGACCATCCTGCAGTTATATGCAGACTGATCACAGCCTTCTTCTTTTGCTAATTGTATTCCTCCGGGATAGTATTTTTTTCGATGATAACTATGCATAGGAGCTAATAAAATATTGGCCTTATCTTACAGTAGCTGGTCCATTTTTACATTGGGGTTTTAATTGGAAGAAAAAGAAAAAAAAATTACTGTGAGAATTCTAGGTATTGGGACAGATAGGGCTTAGCAAAAGATGCAGGACCAGAGATTACACTGCTTTCCATTACATTTGCATCTTCTGAACACATATATTACTGCATTGTAAACCAAAATGTCTCAATTGTAGGACAATTATTCCAAGTTTTCAGACTTTTTTTCAATATGTTTTAGAAATTAAAATCTAAAGCTCTGGTATGCATAAGTTTTTGAATCATTGGGTATATTCCAAAGCCTCAAAACATTTTAGAAAGTTAGATTAAAAACACACTACTGCTTTAAAACTTAGCTAAATAGTTACGCCAAAATTTAAAATTAACTCTGGTGTACCGAGAGGATGATAAATAATACTGATTTATAGTTGCTGCTATAGAAACCACATTCTTTCTGTAGACCCAAACCTTGATAATTACCATTTAAAAACCATTCCCCTGTCAATCAAATTCAATAGAAAATAAATGGTTCAAATAGTATAATTTTATTTGGTAGAAAATTCTTTTTAGAGCTAGAAAATAGAAAATTAAAGGATAAACAAGACCTGTCGCCAGACAGGATAGCTCGCCTGAGCCTGCGCTTTGTCCATCTTCAAGTGCTAGTATTAGTTTCTTAGGGGTGGGGATGGTGCTGAATACAATTTCCAATCAACATCTATCATCATACCAAATATAATTCAAATCCATCCAAAGGTTTAGAAGCTATGAGATTTCAAAGACTTTAACATAAACTGTAACATAAATTTCGCAAAGTCCGTGACCTTGACCTATCGGTCATGTCCAGGGGTGGGAATGTGGTTGAATAAAATTTCTAAACAATATCTATTATCAAAACAAATATAAATCAATCTATCACAGGGTTTAGAAACTATGGGATCTTAAAAATCTTTCTTGTAAAACTTTAACATAAAATTACCAAGTCTATGACCTTGACCTGTAGTTCATGTCCAGGGGTGGGGATGCGGTTGATAAAATACCCGACAAATATCTATCATCAAACCAAACATAATTCAAAAAGATCAAATGGTTTAGAAACTATGACATCATAAGAAAACTTTAACATAAAATTTTAACATATAATTGCAAAGTCCATGACCTTGACCTATAGGTCACGTGCAAGGGTGGGGATGTAGCTGAACAAAATGTCCAACCAATACTTATCATCATACCAAATATAATTTAAATCGATTAAATGTTTTACAAACCCTGAGATCTTAAAAACTTTAACATGAAATGTCTAAGTCCATGACCTTGACCTATATGTCATGTGCAAGAGTGGGATGCTGTAGAATAAAATTTCAGACCAATATCTATCATCATACCAAATATAATTTAAATTGATTAAAAGGTTTACAAATTATGAGATCTTAAAAACTTTAACGTAAAACTTT
This sequence comes from Ctena decussata, assembly GCA_963989385.1. Lineage (NCBI taxonomy): Eukaryota > Metazoa > Mollusca > Bivalvia > Lucinida > Lucinidae > Ctena > Ctena decussata. The sequence goes on from OZ022504.1 coordinate 66,534,773, forward strand.
AACATAAAATTTCTTAAGTCCATGACCTTGACCTATGGGTCAAGACCAGGGGTGGGGATAGTCTTGAAGAAACGTTTGGATCAATATCTATCAGTATACCAAATATAATTCAAATTGATGAAAGGGTTTAGAAACTATGAGGTCTTAAACTCTTTAACGTAAAACTTTAACATTTTGCTAACGCCGACGCCGACGCCGACGCTAACGCTAACGCCAACGCAGACGCCGGGGGTAGTACAATAGCTCTTCCTGAACTTCGTTCAGGCGAGCTAAAATGGCAAAGTCATATAAAATCCCCAATTTTATATTTTTTTCTTAGCAAATGGAGATATAATAGTCTATTTGCAATGGTTTTAAGGAAAGGTATGCAGTTTAATTTGTTAATAAAGGGTGTAACAATTCATGATGAACTAATAGCAAGTCAATGGAAAAATCCATTTCATTTTGCTAAGGGAGGAACCCAAAAATTTGCCTCTCACAAAAATCTTAACCTTGCAAAATTGTCCTAAGTCTGAAGTCTACTATCTTTCCTTCTCTTTTCCAGGAATTCCCACTTAAGTTTCTCCAGAATGCCAGTCATACTCCCAGTTTCATATGTGTAATTTCCCGTTACAAATCTAGCTGCCCTTTTCTGCACCTTCTCAAGTTCATCTTGAAGAAGTATACTTTGAGGGTCCCAAACTGAGCTGCCATACTCCAGGACTGGACGCACCAGTCCCTTGTATGCTGACTCCTTAACATCTTGTGGACATCCTGCCAAGTTACGTCTGAGGAAGCCGAAAGTCCTATTAGCCTTTGTGCAAATATTATTGACATGTGTGTTCCATTTCAAATCATAGGTAATGGTTATGCCGAGATACTTGATAGTTTCTACGTTATTGACAACCGTTCCCTCTAAGGTATAGGAAGCATTGATCTTCTTGATCCGTTTCCTTGTAATCAGCATTACATGTATATTGCATTTGACCGGTTAGAATCTCATGCCCCAACTACTTGCCCAACAACCTAAACGATCTATATCCTCTTTAAGTTTCACCGTCTTCACTATCTCTGATTTCAAGATAACAAGCACAGTCGTCAGCAAGTCTTAATTCCGAGTCAATATTTTCTGTTATATTAATGTACAACGTGAACAACAGTTGTCCAAGCACGGCGCTCTGGGGTACACCTGACAAAACTGGGGCCCAATCTGAATCAACTACACTGCTGCCTTTAACAGAGAAAAGAATCTATCCATTTCAGAGTCTTCCCAACATTACCTTATCTGTATAGCTTACGTTTAAGTAATTCATGAGGGGGGGGGGGGGGGGGGGGGGGTCAAAAGCTTTCTCGAAGTCCAAGAAAAAAGTGTCAACCTGACCACCCTTATCCATGATTTTAGCCCAGTCGTTTATAACCGTGATCAACTCAGTTTCACAACTATGTGTCTTCCGAAATGCATGTTGTCTGTCTGACAAAAGTTTATATTCATCCAAATGTGCCATATTCTTAGAGCAAACAAATGTGTTAAAGTAACGTGCATGGTACACAAGTTAGGGAAACCGGTGGGTCAAGCCAAAGACCTATCTCCTTTTTGAAGAGCGGGCATATATTTGCCAGAGACTATTCCTTGGGGATTTCACCCCTGTCAATATGTTGGAAGAGGTGAGCAAACATTAGGCCTAATTCAAATGCTAGTTCTATGAATACTCTAGGATGCAGTTCATCAGGTTTTAAAGCTTTCGATGGGCCGCAAGCCCTTAAGAAGTTTTGTTACACCTTCAGCCGAAACATGAATGTCCTCCATGAAAGGAGCCGAGCGATTAGGAAAGGGGACTTGCATGCTCACTTTTATTAAACACATCTGAAAATTGACCATTTAATTCATCAACCTGTTTCCAACTCTGATTCGGCAACACCGCCACCATTTATCTTCTTTAGCGGTGGGATACCTTGAGTATCTTTTCTTTGGACTATTAATGTTGTGGTAGAAGTCTGGGATTAGCCTTTATGTCACCAACCAAGTTATTGACCTACAAATCGTGCTGCTTTTTCACATCAGCTTTTATTTCCCTTCTCAAAGATTCAAATTTTGACCTAAGTTTGCCACTGCCAGTCTTTTTGGCCTTAGCGTGTGTCCTATTTCTTCTACCAATCTTTCTTCTTATCTCAGGGGTTATCCAAGGAATAGAAGAGGTTTACCTACTGGTTTTTGAGGGGATATGCTTTTCAGCAGACTCCTGAATAAAGGAGGTTATCAAGCCAAAGTTTTCTTGAACCGAGGGATTGTCCGAGTAACAATTGAAGTATCTATCTTTTGTGAAGTCTGACACTTCTATCCTCAACGATTCAAAATCCCCCTTTTGGTACAACAACGCTTTCTTCGGAGGTTTCTTTTTTGGGGGAATATAAATTTTCAGTGTTCCTGAGATCACATCACGATCACTAAGTTTGTCTGGGGAATGTAGTTCTTGAAACTGACTGGTGTACTTATTACACAAAATTTCAAGTTGCTACAATAATAGGAACGCGGAAACGTACGTCTTACAAAAATCTTAACCTGTGTCTCATAGGATCATGTACGTATGTATGTACAGACGGACGGACGTAATAGCATGGTTGCAGGACCAAAACACTATATGTCCCCGGCATCATATGATGCGGGGGCATAAAAATCAGCTGTTTACGTCAAAGGGTTCAAAAGTTGAAAAAGTGCCAAAATCAACAAAGGGGCATAACTCAGTCAGATTTTAACAATAACTCAAAGCTACACCTTAGCCTCCAACAGTATGTTACTCCCACTGGTAAAACCCATCAAAATACAAAGCAAAAGGAGCAATCTGATAAGTGTCTACACTGTTTTCCACTCCAGCTGCATTTTTAGGGTGCATTTGTTGCTGTAATATTACGAGCCACGACACGACAAAACCTACAATGTAGTTGTGCGCCCAGCGCAGACTCGGAGCAGCCTGGGCATTCACCCAGTCTAATCAGACTCTTTGCTATGCGCTTAAATGGTAACTAAGGAGCTAAGCTTCCTCCATGCGGACAATGAAGACTCTGATCAGACTGGGCGGATGCCCAGTCTGATCTGAGTCTGCGTTGGGCGCACAACCACTTCGTTGGTTTTGTCGTGTCACGACTCATTAATCAAACTGTTGTTTACTACCGTAAAAAGCTACTCTGTTTGCCATTCCATCTACTTCATTGTAATACCAAATTGGTTCAGTTTAAAGACAGTTAATATTTTCGGTGTCCCAAGTTTTAGAAATTTTAAGCTATATCATATTAAATATTGTTTTAGGTGTCCAAATTTTTAGATTTTTTTACGGTAGTAAGAAGAAACAGGTCATGTAAGTCCATGGAAACTTTTACATCATCTGTTTATGGAACGGAATGAGAGTTGAGTCCAAAATTTGTTAAAACTTCCCTGTTCCTAGTCCTTATGACTTATAAATAAATTATTATGTCTTTTCAATTGTGATTTGTAAAGCTGGGTTTATTTCTTTGTAAGGGTTTGTTTATGATTTATTGTAGATTTCATGTTATTTTCCGTGGGATAATTAAAAACAATTTGTCTTTTGATTGTATAATTTTACCTATATGGTCCTTGCTATTGGGCTTGCTTGGTTTGGTTTGAGCATAATTCTATTTGTTTTATGTATATGAGCTGTAACACAGGAAAACCAACAAAGTGGTTGTGCGCCCAGCGCAGACTCAGATCAACCTGGGCATCCGCCCAGTCTGATCAGACTCTTCGCTCAGAGCATAAAGGATAGTTAAGTGTCTAAGCTACCTTCATGCGGAAAGCGAAGACTCTTATCAGACTGGGCTGATGCCCAGAATGATCTGAGTCTGCACTGGGCGCACAACCACTGTGTTGGTTTTCTTGTGTCACAGCTCATTCCATGTTTTATTATTCAATTTTACATAGTTGGTTTTCACTCTGAAAATTTGTATTTATCGTAACTTTGATAAGGCAAGAGTGTGGTGAGGTGTTGTTGGCAAAAGTGTGGTCAGGTGCTGTATTTGTTGATTTAAATGACAACTATGAACAGGCAAGAGAGTGGTGAGGTGCTGTATTTGTTCAGTTATATGACAACTATAAAAAGGCAAGAGTGTTGTGAGGTGCTGTATTTGTTCATTTATATGAAAACTCTGAAATGGCAAGAATGTGGTGAGGTGCTGTATTTGTTCAGTTATATGAGAACTCTGAAAAAGGAAGAGTGTGGTGAGGTGCTGTATTTGTTCAGTTATATGACAACTCTGTTTAGGCAAGAGTGTGGTGAGGTGCTGTAATTGTTCCGTTATATGACAGCTCTGAAAAGGCAAGAGTGTGGTGAGGTGCTGTATTTGTTCAGCTATATGACAACTCTGAATAGGCAAGAGTGTGGTGAAGTGCTGTATTTGTTCAGTTATATGACAGCTCTAATCAGGCAAGAGTGTGGTGAGGTGCTGTATTTGTTCAGTTATATGACAGCTCTGAAAAGGCAAGAATGTGGTGAAGTGCTGTATTTGTTCAGTTATATGACAGCTCTGAAAAGGCAAGAATGTGGTGAAGTGCTGTATTTGTTCAGTTATATGACAGCTCTGAAAAGGCAAGAGTGTGGTGAGGTGCTGTATTTGTTCGGTTATATGACAGCTCTGAAAAGGCAAGAGTGTGGTGAGGTGCTGTATTTGTTCAGTTATATGACAGCTCTGATAAGGCAAGCGTGTGGTGAGGTGCATTATTTGTTCAGTTATATGACAGCTCTGAAAAGGCAAGAGTGTGGTGAAGTGCTGTATTTGTTCAGTTATATGACAGCTCTAAAAAGGCAAGAGTGTGCTGAAGTGCTGTATTTGTTCAGCTATATGACAACTCTGAATAGGCAAGAGTGTGGTGAAGTGCTGTTTTTTCTCAATTATATGACAACTCTGAATAGGCACGCGTGTGGTGAGGTGCTGTATTTGTTCAGTTATATGACAACTCTGAATAGGCAAGAGTGTGGTCATATGCTGTATTTGTACAGTTATATGACACCTCTGAAAAGGCAAGAGTGTGGTTAAGTGCTGTATTTGTAGTTATATGACAACTCTGAATAGGCAAGAGTGTGGTGAAGTGCTGTATTTTCTCAATTATATGACAGCTCTGAATAGGCAAGCGTGTGGTGAGGTGCTGTATTTGTTCAGTTAAATGACAACTCTGAATAGGCAAGAGTGTGGTGAAGTGATGCATTTGCTCATTTATATGACAACTCTAAATAGGCAACAGTGTGGTGAGGTGCTGTATTTGTTCAGTTATATGACAACTCTGAATAGGCAAGCGTGTGGTGAAGTGCTGTATTTGTTCATTTATATGACAATTCCGAATAGGAGAGAGTGTGGTGAAGTGCTGTATTTGCTCATTTATATGACAACTCTGAATAGGCAAGAGTGTGGTGAAGTGCTGTATTTGTTCAGTTATATGACAAATCTGAAAAGGCAAGAGTGTGGTGAAGTGCTGTATTTGTTCATCTATATGACAGCTCTGAAAAGGCAACAGTGTGGTGAGGTGCTGTATTTGTTCAGTTATACGATAACTCTGAAAAGGCAAGAGTGTGGTGAAGTGCTGTATTTGTTCAGTTATATGGCAGCTCTGAAAAGGCAAGAGTGTGGTGAAGTGCTGTATTTGTAGTTATATGACAACTCTGAAAAGGCAAGAGTGTGGTGAAGTGCTGTATTTGTTCAGTTATATGGGAACTCTGAAAAGGCAAGAGTGTGGTGAGGTGCTGTATTTGTTAAGTTATATGATAACTCTGAAAAGGCAAGAGTGTGGTGAAGTGCTGTATTTGTTAAGTTATATGATAAGTCTGAAAAGGCAATAGTGTGGTGAAGTGTTGTATTTGTTCAGTTATATGGCAACTCTGAAAAGGCAAGAGTGTGGTGAGGTGCTGTATTTGTTAGGTTATATGATAACTCTGAAAAGGCAAGAGTGTGGTGAAGGGCTGTATTTGTACAGTTATATGGCAGCTCTGAAAAGGCAAGAGTGTGGTGAAGTGCTGTATTTGTTCAGTTATATGGCAGCTCTGAAAAGGCAAGAGTGTGGTGAAGTGCTGTATTTGTTCAGTTATATGACAACTTTGAAAAGGCAAGCGTGTGGTGAAGTGCTGTATTTGTTCAGTTATATGGCAACTCTGAAAAGGCAAGAGTGTGGTAAAGTGCTGTATTTGTTCAGTTATATGACAACTTTGAAAAGGCAAGAGTGTGGTGAGGTGCTGTATTCATTCAATTTTATGACAACCCTGAAAAGGCAAGAGTCAGGTGCTGTATTCATGCCATTATATTACTAAGTTTTACCCTTCTAAAACAATCTCAAAGGTCTAGATTTGTCTTACAAGACCCATCTAGGTCTTTGGGACTGTTTTAGAAGAGAAACCCCCATTTCATAGTTGAATTATACAAGACTGATTTTACATCATTTGGGACAATTTTGGAAAGATAAACTCCTGCTTTATAACCAAATAAAAACAGTTACCTATTTATTTGGCAGTAAGACAGTAAAAAAAAAAAAAAAAAAAAAACAGAAAAAATATGTTAATCTGTCCATTGTAATTTGGTCATTAGATAGGTTTTCCTCTTCCAAAAGAAGACAGATCTAGATTTTTGGGGTTGTTTTGGAAAGGAAAAAAAACTCCATTTATAACCGAAAACAAATATGGTATATGAAGTGCATTCACAGTACATGAGTGCAAGGTAAATGGGAAGGTTTTGAGTAGCCTAGAGGCTGATCTTGCACAGTCCATAAGGTATCCTTTCACACACTTAAATCAGTCATTTGAAATTCTGCTACAATACAAGGTTTCTCCTCCCAATACAATCCCAAATACCTAGATCTGTCTAATAAGACAGATCTAGCCATTTGGGTTTGTTTTGGAATGGGAAAACCCAATCTTTTAACTGAAGAAATATGGTACTTTAGAGTTTTATGGTATTTTGCACCTTAACATATGTAAATACACCTAATTTTCTAACGTTGTATAAGGGTACACTTTCAGGGGAAGCAACTCTGTCATTTTCTTTTTACCTCCCTTCTGAATGGGGGTTGACTCTTAAAGGGAAGAATTTGCTCCTACAAGAGCAAATTCTTCCCTTTAAAAGTAGACCCCTTTTAGAAGGGTTTTGACACACAGGGGATTCATAAGAAGTCACTAAAGTTGGTTCCCTTTCTAAAAATGGCAGAAAAACACGGAAGTGTACTGGTACAACTTAAACTTATATGCAATGAACAGCAATAGCTGTGAGCAGATTGTGTAGATGCAAAGGCTGGAGCTGAAAAAGTCTCAGTTTTGAATCTCAAATCATTTATAAATCTTTTTCATTTGTTTTAATGTTATTGGATATTGTTGCTTTTCTTTGAATAAAGTGGGGGTATCAATAAGACCAAATGAGAATGTTTTTACAAGACAGGCTAAAACCATGTTGGATTACCCCACCCACTTCTGTGGACCCATAACTCAGTAAGTAGGGCTTTCCGACCAAAGTCACATATGGTCCAATAAACTAGACACATTGGAGTATACCTTCAGTTAAAAAAAAAAAACTTTGGTAGGATGCAGAAAACCCACCTTATTGATACCCCCCCCCCCCCCCCCCCTTTCACATCATTTAAAATCTTTTAAATCTGTTGCATTGTCATTGCATTGTCATTGTATTTTCTTGGCTTTCTTTGAATAAAATCTTCAGTTCTATGTTGTTTTGTTGTTTTTTCAGGGACCCACAATAATAACGTGGACCCAGAATACTAACATGAATCTACATTACTTTCATGCAGACAAAAGTTTATGATTCAACACCATTAATATAGATATCTTGGAATCCATTTTAAGGCTAATTTCTGGGGAAACTAGCTGGAAATTTTCATTTCTGGCTCCCTTCTCAGCTGGGGTCAACTCTTAAAGGAAAACTCTAAATAAACTCAACTCTAAAAGGAAAGAATTTGCTACAACAAGTGCAAATTCTTTTCTATAATTTGCAAATTTTTCTGTCATCTTCAGAAGCAAAAGTTGTTTCCCTTTGTAAAAATGGCAGAAAACATTTAAGGAATGAATTTCATTTTTCTGAGGTTTATCTAAGTGTAAACTACATTGGGTCACGGGCAAAGTGAATGAACCCCAAAGGGGTTCATGTAAACTTTGTTGGTGACCCATTGTAGTTTACACTTCAATAAACAGCAGAAAAATTAAGTTCATTGCTTATAGTCTGGTTGCCAAATAAAGATTTTGGGTACAACCCAAAAAAATAGTCCGCACAAAATGTTTTTGAACAAATGTGTTCACCAACATGTTCGTACACTGAAACTGAATGATGCCACCTTGGCATCGTTGGGGAAATTAAAATATCCAAGATGGCATCCAAGATGGCCGCCAAGGGACAAAATCATCAATATCTTTGAAAGTATGTGGGTTAGAATTATACTTTTGGTGGCTACATATAGGTTTTCGAGGTCGAGGAATCAATTAAGCATGTTAAAAATTATTTCAGACAAATCAGTTACAAAATGGCGGACAAGATGGCCGCCAAAGCATAAAAATCTCCATATCTTCTTTAGTATACGGGTTAGAAACATGAGTTTGGTGTCTGAGTATAGGTTTTCTGGGTCAAGGAATCCATTAGGCATGTTAGAATTTACTTTAAGGCACTTAGTTGCAAAAAATGGCTGGCAAGATGGCGGATGAAGCATCGATTACGGAACTGAATGTCTAAGAAATGCACTTTTTAACAGCAGAATTCATGTTTTAGAAAGTTTTCTTAATGCTGAATTTTGAAATTATAAGATATATGAATATAAAGAATATAGTTATAAAATTATAAAGATGCCATTTTGCATCTGATAGTGTTACTACCAAACAGACCATGATGATCCATAAGAGCTCAGTCCAGGAATGGGGAGACAGCCCCGTTTAAAAAACTTCAGTCGCAACAGAAAGACATTGGCATCTCGATCATTCATTATTATTTTGAGAATGTGGTTTCTAATGGCTTTTTCTTTGTTCATAATTCCATGCATGTACCTTTTGGCAAAGTAGAATGATAGACAAAGATCAAGACCTAATACAATCAGACCCCACATCCCGCCCTCAAAACCGAAATACAAAAAAAACTAGAAAATTTTGTCTGTAAGACACTAATGATGCCCCCGTGCAGCGCCTGTCACAGGACATGTGTACATCCCTAAAGCACCTTTCAAGCACAAATGCTATTTACAAAGAATCCACTGAAAACATTTCACAAACTTTATGCCCTATAGTGCAAAATGCAGCCCAAAATGACTAAGTTTAAAAGGCCATAATATCTTCAGAATTATTTTTTTCCTATCATAACCAACATGCACATCTTCACTATGTCCACAACAAGTCTCCAGTGTCTGAAAAACAGCCAATGAAAATTGTGGGAGGAGTTGATTACACAAAGTACTTACCCTACAATGCAAACATATGCCTAAAATGACTAAGTTCAAAAGGCTATAATTCTGTCAAAATCAATTCTAGCTCCATCAAAAACCCACATGCACATCTCCAATATGTCCATAACATGTATGCAAAGTTTGGAAAAGATCGATTGAAAACTGAGGGAGGAGTTGATTGCACAAACTCATCACCCTACAAATGTAAAAATTTGCCTAAAATGACTAAGTTCAAAAGGCCGTAATTCTGTCAAAATCAACTCTAGTTCCAACACAAACCCACATGCACATCTTCAATATGTCCACAACATGTATGCAAGGTTTGAAAACGATCCATTGAAAACTGTGGGAGGAGTGATTACACAAACTACACACCCTACAATGCAAAAATTTGCCTAAAAAGACTAAGTTCAAAAGGCTGTAATTCTGTCAAAATTAATTCTAGCTATAACAAAAACCCACATGCACATCTTCAATATGTCCACAACATGTATGCATGGTTTGAAAAAGATCCATTGAAAACTGTGGGAGGAGTTGATTACACAAACTGCATACCCTACAATGCAAAAATTTGCCTAAAATGACTAAGTTCAAAAGGCCGTAATTCTGTCAAAATTAATTCTAGCTCCAACAAAAACCCACATGCACATCTTCAATATGTCCACAACATGTATGTGAAGTTTGAAAAAGATCCACTGAAAACTGTGGGAGAAGTTGATTACACAAACTCTATACCGTAAAGTGTGACGAACGGACGGACAGACAGACGGACGGACAGACGGACGGACAGACAGGAGCAAATCTTAATGCCCCCTGACTATCGTCACGGGGGCATAGACAGGAGCAAATCTTAATGCCCCCTGACTATCGTCACGGGGGCATAAAGAAAGAAAGATAACAGTTTGCAAAAGACAAGCATGGTAAACAGAATGAACAGCCCTTTCCCTGACTTTCAGCTACCCCAACTGAAAACAACAGACTAACATTTGTTTTACATATTTCATATTTTCAATAGGACAAAACAGAAAGCAAACTAGGCAGCTATAAGGTAACCATAAGACCACAGACAAGTGGACATAAGAACACATTACATTAAAGAACGACAACAGAAGTATATGTACTGCCTTGGAACGGTCAGTAATATATGATGGGACAAGTTAACTAGTTTCACTGGGTCCAAACCCTCGCCGGTACAAAACATTTAGTCAGCATTTTGTCTGCATGAAGGTTACCTAATCCATCACAGAATCATCACAGACTATGAATAAATCACGGATAAAACCTGTGGTGACTGAAAGATGAGGACTCGACAGAAACAGTGTACTGCGGCACTTGGAGAGCCCTCGGATATCAAATAACACAGATGAAATCCTGGAGCAAAAGAAAACCACCAGTATTACCCCAAAATGGCCAAGCAGTGGGGCAATATTTTGATCTTGGCACAAAGGGTTTATTACTTTATTACTTTGATTGCTTTGTTGATTTTAAGTTTTGTAAGAAAAATCCTTTTATGCCCTGACTTTATAGATTTACTTCTTTTTCTGTATATTAAGCTTAGAAGGGGTAAATAACCCACCCTGAAGGATAAAATTCCAGTCGTAACAGACAAAAATCTTTTTACTTTGATCTTTTGTCAGAATTTTAATAAAAATTACTTTCAGCCCTTTGATTTTACACTGAAATTATCTCAGTGTTACGCTAATAGTATATGGGTTATAAGCAGGAATAAACGCCCCTTGGGGACAAAAGATGGACTCTGCTAGGAAACTTTATTGCAGTTTTGGTTAACCCCTTTCAGAGATGGTTCTAACTCTACTTGTACCTTTTCTTTTCCAAAGTAAAGTCAGTTATTCAGCTTGTCTATAGAGTACGCGATCTGGGTTTTGGGGCGTGCGTGACCCAGTATTTATTTGTACATATTTAAGTCTTGAGAGGAGTGTGAACTATTACATGAAAATACCTACTTATGTGTACTTCAGTGGTTCAGGAGAAGAGAACTTTTTAGATGAAATGGTGACACCTTGGGCCGCAAGCAATCATACTAAACTTTCGTTCGCTCAAAAAAATAGAAGTATAGCTATATATCAAATTATCCCAGTAGCCTTTGTGCCGTTGGGGCAGTACATGGGTTGTTAGATTCTCATTGTGTCTTTGGCATAGCGCTTTTATGAAAGGTCGGGCTTTAATCCTATCATTGTGCCGTCTTTTGACATCCTTGATTCTAGTCAGGTACACATTTTTTGCTGAGTCGACAGATAGCCTTTTTCCATTGTTGTCAGAGATAGGATTCAAACCGTCTACTTTCTGAACCTAAGCCAACTACTCTAATCACTCAAAAAGTGATTTTGATCGGCCCAGCGGTTTCGGAAAAGAATCTGTCTGAATGTATGGGTGGTCGAAGCTGACGGACTATGAAGTCAGTTTATCCTATTAGCTTTCCCGTAGCATTGCTCGGGAGATTCAGTCAGGTACGAATACTTGCACAAACTGGCATGACAAGTATGCACTTTTTTAAGCTAAAACATTCTATGTAAATTTGCAGTCAACTGTCTATAATCATGGGAAGCACTGTCTCCTTTATACCTGAAAGAACTGGGAAAATGAAAATTTCAAAAGCTGTTTTCAAAATTTGTTACTGGTTTAAAGTACATATGATCTTTTCTGATATGTTAATTTACTATACCGCCCAGATGCTAAAAAATCTGTCTGTGGCATGGCACGAACCTGCGACCCTCGCACCACTAGTGCCGACCATGAGCTATAATTTTAAACGACGCAAGCAACCAACAAATATATCAAAGTTTCTTAACCTGAATTTAAACTGAAGAAAGTAAAATAGTTAAGAGAAAATAAAAAATAACACATATCTTGTAACCTTTCGATCACTACTCGTAACAACAGCTTTCTGTAATAACGAAATCTTTGTCAACGGGGTTATCTGCCCCTGCCTTCACTAGGGTCTTGTAAACCTTCATAGTCCTCTTGTTAAAACTCTGTAAAAATGGGGCTTTTGTAACTTCATTCTTATATTAAACAATCTGATACATGCAAAATCCGGGTTTCTAATACAAAAACCTGAATTCTGCTATCAGAAAGTGCATTTCTCCGACATTCATTGTCGTGACCGTTGCTTTGTCCGCCATCTTGTCAACCATTTTGTGCAACTGGTGTGCCTTTTAGTCAATTTTAACATGTTAAACCAATTCCTTGGCCCACGAAACCCATATGTAGACACCAAAATTATGTTTCTAGCCCGTATATTATAGAAGATATGGAGATTTTTATGCTTTGGCAGCCATCTTGTCCGCCATTTTGTAACTGATTTGTCTGAAATAATTTTTAACATTCTGAATTGATTCCTCGACCTCGAAAACCTATAGGTAGCCACCAAAAGTATGTTTCTAACCCACATACTTTGGAAGATATTGAGGATTTCATCCCTTGGCGGCCATCTTGGACGCCATCTTGAACATTTTAATTTCCCCAAGGATGCCAAGGTGGCATCATTTAGTTCTCGGTTAAGGATATCCTAAATAATAAGAATTTGCATCAAACATTTGTGCGGACTATTTTTTCGGGTTTTCGTCCCGGCACCCGGACTATATTTACATTCGTTTCAATCAAAGATTTCATGAAAAATCTTATATAAGCTCTAAAATCGAAGCAGTAAAACATGTACACGCAGTTTTTCTGCTAACAGCTGAAGAGCATTCATGACGTCGCTGGCGTCCAATCAGATTGTAGAGAGTCATTGTTTATTCTAACGTCATTGACGCCGCGTGTCTCAATGTAATCATTGGAATGTAAACTACATTACCTTCCATTGGTTTACTTTTGGGCTTTTCAGTAAATACACCAAGAATGTACATATAGAGGTATACCCATAGTCTTTCAGTGGTATTATATGCATGTCTGTTTGACTTAGGAAACCAGAAAGGCTGATTTTTTTTGTGAAAAAGGAAAAAGCAAGAAAAGCCCTGTCAACCTTCTGGCATTCTGATACCATTTATTTAACTGACATCAAAGTTTCTGATATGGGAACACAGTCAACACTCCATATCGCGAGGTCAAAAATCATCCCAAACCACTGATATCTCTAAGTAAATTTTCTATTTCCAGAAAATTTACTTAGAGATATCATTAGTTTGAGATAACAGGAGTTGAAATGTGTTCAAACTATATTTTCGGATATCAGAAGAAGCTCTGAGATATCAGTGTTCGTGATACTGAGTGTTGACTATATATTGGCAAAAATTCTGTTTTTGTTTCATATTAGTTCTCCAAAATAAATCTATGAAGAGGCTCTGAAGCAGAGCCACCCTAATGAGCAATCACAAACTATGTTTACATAGTTAGGGGATAACTGTACTCAAAATTATCATTTGGGGAGGTAAATCTTTGGTTTTATGGTCGGAAATTTCGTCTTACAGGGACGCGCCAGCGGAGCCGTAAAACGCAATTTGCAACCATAAAAGCGACGATTTACCTCCCCAAATGACGATTTTCAATACAGTTATCCCCATTCTAATGCACTTTTTCACATTTTCATCTTTCTAAGTGTACTACTTTGTACCCATCGCAAGTGCTTTCAGCAAAGTAAAACCAGACGTCACCCAATCAGAAGCGACGTTTTATAATGACGTCGGGTTTGCGACAGTAAATCGTAGGATTTACTGTTGCAAATTTTTGACGTTATCCAATCAGACGTCGCGTTACATTCGTAAGTGCATTAGAATACCATATTTATTTGGCTATAAGATGCTTTTTTCTATCTCTTGAATGATGCATAAAGAATTCTGCTATAAAATCGGGTTTTCTCTTCTAAAACAAACAGAAAAATCTAGATCCATCAGATGGATCTAGATTGTTTGGCTTGTATTGAAAGGAAAAGACTGTCTTAATAACCAAAGAAATACAGTCAATTAAAAGAAATCAACATGGAATTACAATCATTACAAACCCATCATCACTGTCTGTGGTTCTGTGAGGCTGCCTAGTTTGACTATTTTAACACAATAACAACATCACTAACAACAAAGTTCTAGATACATGTCCAGGCATTTGAACAGTAATGTGATAGGGCTGCCACTTATACTCTACTTCAAATATTCCCTGACTTTTCCCTGAATTTTTACAGTTTTCCATACCCTTTTTACGGATCTAAAAATTATTTTTTCTCTATATTTCAATAATGCTATATGTATCACTTAAAATTGGGGGCTACTCTTAAAGGAAAGAATTTGCTCCCCATAGGGAGCAAATTCTTTTCTTCAAGAGTAGCCCCCATGAGGAGGGAGATGTTCATGGACAATCTCTCTATAAAGTACATCTTTTTCCTTGAACAGAAATATATATATATATATATATTTTCTGACGACTGCAGTAGTCATTCATTTCTGACTTTTCCCTGTCTTTTCAAGTCAGTTTCACATTTCTCAGACCAACCACTAAACTCCCTGACTTTTCAAAAATTCATTTTCAAGATGTTTTCCCCTGACCATGGCAACCCTGGTACATGTCTTTAGTAATATTTACCATATAACAATCACACAAAAATCATTCCTTGACAATTTTGTGACACACTGCCAAGGGAAATAACTATGACACACTATGTACCTCCCTTCTCATATGGGACTTATCCAAAATAAAATTGCTTTACAGACTTTGCTCTCTGGTAGTGGTTCTACTCATTTGAAATTTTGTCAGTTTGTGAAAATAATTGATGATCATGTAAATGTCGATGAATGAGACTCTTAGAAGCTTATATAGAATAAAAAGATAGGCTTTGTGGCAGAGCATTTCCCCCTCTCTATGTTCTATAGCATCTCGGCTAAGAAGTCCATAGAAAATGCTTAAAGCATTTTCTATGGACTTCTTAATCGAAATGCAATAGCAACTTATGCTGTCCTTGCAAAGTCAAAGCTTCAAAGTAACATTAAGTATGTTGTATAATGCATAAACTGGACATAAATAGAATATACACTTTTTAAAAGCGATACATCAATTACATCAAATTTGATCAATTAATTATATACTAATGTGCTTAAGTGTTGGAACACCTAAAATGATGAATTTTTCCATTTTGGTCAAATAGAAATTTAATCATTTTTGGTGTCCCAACACTTAAGAACATTATAGTGTTTTCTATAAACTAGTAATGATCAAGTCATTCTATTAAATAGCAAATCACTAGTCTCTAGAGCTACAAAATATCCTCTTGAAATCAAATTCTTCTTTTTAACCCCTTTCAGACTAGAAAACATTTTGTGGACATATGTAAACAGTGCAGATCCAGTTAAGATGGCACAGTATGCGGCACCTGATCAAAGTCTACACTTTTTGTTTCCAGGAATTTCTATGCAAAATACCCTAATGTGCTTAGTATTGGGACACCTGCAATAATACATTTTCCATTTGTCCCAAATGGAAAATTCATTATTTTTGGGTGTCCCAATATATACAGACACTACAGTACAATAAAAGTGAAAACAGTCACTAGAAACCCCTAAAACTAGAAACAGACCCATCCAAATGATGGTGAAGCCCACTGGTCAGAAAAGGGTTGAAGGTAGCCCTCTTTCGTGAAGGGGTTCTTCCACAAGGAAAGTATCCTAATTTTGTTTCCTCCCTTGTAAAAATGGCACTCAAACCATGCTATAGAAGGATGGCTTGAAATTAACAGTGTTTCAGTCATGACAGAAAGATGGGAAGGTGACAATGAAAGGCTGTGTGCAGTGGAGCCATGTTTACTGTTGGAAAGAGTTCTGCCTCCAGTGGGTCTCAACCTGTGACGGCTAGCTCAACAGGCCAGTGCTTAACCTACTGAGCTACCAGTGCTCCTAAGGACAGATGATCCTACCCCTGATCCACACCCAAGCATTAAATGCTGCTTGTAGAGGCAAAATGCTGTTCCAGGTTCAATGCAAAATCACACTCTGAACAAGGAAATGAGCTGCGGCATGACAAAACCAACAAAGTGGCATGTGCACATAGGGAAGACTCAGATCAGCATTGGCATCCGCCCAATCTGATCAGAACCATTGCTGTTAGCATGGAGCTAGCGTAGATCCTTAGCTATACCCTATTAAGCTCACAGCAAAGTCTCTGATCAGGCTGGGCAGCTGACCAGGCTGATCTGAGACTTCGCTGGGCTCACATGCCACTTTGTTGGTTTTCTCAAGTCGCAGCTCAAAATGTTTAAGTTACACACATATGTAAAAATGTTTCACCCTCAAATAAAATATGTATAATGCTAATTAAGTAAATATGGCACAATTTGTTCACCTGCCTTTAATGTGAACTTAATCCCTTGCAATTGGTTCAAACATATCATTTCACATTTATCAACAAGAATAGTACGAAGAAAATGGAGCATGCCTTAAGGAAGCTTTACTTAATAACAAGGCTACCTTTATATGAACAATATAGGTCAAATAAAATGAGGTCAACTGCAGTGTAAGAATAAACAGTTTTCTGGAGATTGAAGAAAATTCAAATCCATGAAACAGAGCTGGAGACAAAAGACAAAAGACCTGTCGTCAGACAGGATAGCTCACCTGAACCTGCACTTGCCCATCTTCAAGTGCTAGTATTTGATTCTAAGCGGTGGGGATGGTGCTGAGTAAAATTTCCAATCAATATCTATCATCATACCAAATATAATCCAAATCCATCAAAGGGTTTAGAAGCTATGAGATTTCAAAGACTTTGACATAAAACTTTAACATAAAATTTTTCTAAGTCTGTGACCTTGACCTATAGGTCATGTGCAGGGGGTGAGGATGCAGTTGAATAAAATTTCTAAACAATATCTATCGTCAAAACAAATATAAATCAAATTGATCAAAGGGTTTAGAAAGTATGAGAGCTTAAAAACTTTACTGTAAAACTTTAACACAAAATTGCTAAGTTTGTGACCTTGAACTAAAGGTCATATTCAGGGCTGGGGATGCGACTGAATAAAATTTCCAGCTTGTATCTATCATTAAACCAAATATAATTAAAAAAGATCAAATGGTTTTGAAACTATGACATCTGAAGAAAACAAACATAAAACTGCTAACTTTGAGACCTTGACCTATAGGTCATGTCCAGGGGATGGGATTGAATGAACAAAATTTCAGACCAATATCTATCATCATACCAATTATAATTCAAATTGATTAAACAGTTTAGGAACTCTGAAATCTTAAAAAAATTTAACAGAAAACTTTAACATAAAACGCTTAAGTTCGTGAACTTGACTTATAGGTCCTGTGCAGGGGTGGAGATACTGCAGAAAAAAATTTCAGACTAATATCTATCATCATATCAAATATAATTTAAATAGATTAAAAGGTTAACAAACTATGAGATCTTCAAATCTTTAAAGGACACCTGAAATGACTTATGTGTTTTTATCCCCGAAAAGACAATACAAACGTATACCTGTTCCCTGCAGAAGCAGTGAAGATACTATCTAAATTTTTGTGTAAACTTGAAAACCACAAAATCAACACTGATATTCATATCATTCGCCTGTTATCGGAAAACCAGATGCCAGTGATGTCAGAACAGCAAGATGCTTATCAGCTGTCTTGTAGAGTTCAAGTATTTGATAGTAATATAACCATAATGATTATTATGATGTGTTGTTTATTTAGGATAGCAGTGTTGCTAATTCAGTTATTTATACATAATGTTTCATTCTGATAAATAATAAACAGTTTGATACAATAATAGGACACTTTCATTGTACCTAAGTTGCATGCATGGATGCGTATAAATGTAACAAGCAATTTGTTATAAAAAGGGATACAAACGGGCAAACACAGTCTGAAGTGCTTTTGGTTATACATGCAATTACTTCGCAGGTTGGCATAGGTTGCAATTATTTTCAGTTGTTCAATCTGTTTGAATTCGCACCACTTTGTTTCTCCTTAACTTGTTCTTTGACATTTCAGCATATAAAATTGGCACAAAAAGTTGTAATGTAAATTTGCCTATAAAAATAGTCAAAAACCCACGCACCTGTCTTAGAATTTGTTGCTTTCAACTTCCAATAGTCAACTTCTGTTTATTTTTTTTTTTTTTGCAGAACAGACTATGATTTTTGTTAGAAAAGACCAGACTTTATAATTAAATGTATTGGAAACAGGAAATGTTTTCAAAGTTAATTACCCACCCCCCCCCCCCCCCCCCCCCATCCCCAGGCCTCAGAAAGCCAATTTGCTTGTATAAATGTGCTATAATAACACATATTATATGTAATGGCATGCTGAGGTGTGGTTGGAGAGGGAGGGCGGCGGTGGGTTGGAGGGGGGATGGATCCTAACTCTTGCTCTTAGCTTCCATTCAGTTAGTTGTTCGGTCTACTTGAAGGTTTTCTAATCCATCAACGAATCCTTATGGGAATTAAATATACCAAACACCACTGAGGAAGAGAAAACCCACCAGTTGAACCCAGATGGGCTAAGCAGCCCCAGCCAACTTTAATATAAGGGTCCACATAAAATTATCATTTACTAGCACCTTTGCTGTCTACTATGTATTCTACACCAGGACATATTAGATGTGGTAATCATGGCTTAAGAACCTCTGACAGAATCAATGCAAGTTGCTATTTTTCAACAAAGCATTGCGGTTCCTTCAAGGAGGTAAAAGTCGAAATATTTGGTATTTATGTAAATTTATGCATTATTATAAGAAGAAGTTTAAACAGTGGTAAGAAAGTTGAATGAAACGTTCGATCTCTGAAAATAAGTTCTTTTTTCCCCCCATATGTTTGAATTTTGATTGATAAATATGCGTGAATGGGTGTAGACACTACAGCTGATAATACTAAATTGGTAACATTTCTAAATAATAAAGACCCTAGCCTAAATTTTAGATATGTGAGGTACAAATATGGGAACCATTTCTTCAGTTTTTCAGCTGAAGACTATCCCCCTCCCCACCACCCGACACCCACACCCCCATTTATCTCTCTTCTAGTAATGTACCATTCCAAGGCAGTACTTCTGTTTCGATTCCTTACTCAGGGATCTCCCCAGACCATTAAGGCATGTCGCTTGCAACATGCCTTCCTCTTCAAATTACCTTTGCAACATGCCTTAATTGCAATGAAAATTTATTCAAATGCTAGTATTTTCATTTCTTAGCCAGTAAAGTTGTTTTAAATGCAATAAGGATCATTAATAAATTATTCATAATGTAAATTTAGGCTAATTTTGACAAAACATTGCTACATGTATATTAATGATTTTAAAAATTGATCAACATGTCAAAATCTGATTTTTGTGTTATAAGTGACATGCCTTCTGAAATTTCTGGGGAGAACACAGTAAGTTATTGTTAACTGTTCTTGTCAATATCAATTCTTTCATTCAGCTAAATCATTTGAGTTGCTTTTTAGTAAAGGTAGCTGAATGAAAAAAAAAAAAAATAAAATACTATGAGTCACACGTAAAATTTAAAACTGTTTATGCTGCATGTGGTAAAAATGATTTCAAGTGCCCTGAATGACTAATAAATAGGGTTAAGACGACGTAAAGTTCTTATTCTTCCTTTTTGATGCTACTATCTATCTGTCTGATCTAGCTACACACTAGCAGAGAATGCTGATGTGACGTCAGACCTCCTGCAGCACTTGAGCTCATTATTTATCGGAAATTTCTTCCACATGTTCGGCAGACTGGAAATACCTGGAATTTACACTGCTATATTTATACTTCTGGTTGGAGTTTAAGAGTGCAAATTTCAGTGATGCATTTATCTTCTTATTTTCTGCTATAAACAATGGAACAGAGCAGCATTTCAGGTCTCCTTTAATGAAAAACTTTAATATAAAATTTCTATGTCCGTGACCTTGACCTATGGGTCATGAGCAGGGGTGGGGATGGTCCTGCATAAAATTTTGGACCATTATCTATCATCATACTAAATATAATTTAAATTGATTAAAAGGTTCACAAACTATGAGATCTTCAAATTTTTATCGTAAAACTTAAACATATAATTTCTAAGTCCGTGACCTTGACCTATGGGTCATGACCAGGGGTGGGGATGGTCTTGAAGAGAATTTTGGACCAATATCTATCATCATACTAAATATAATTCAAATTGATCAAAGGATTTAGAATCTATGAGATCTTAAAAACTCTAACGTAAAACTTTAATATTTTGCTAAAGCCGACGCTGGGGTAGTACAACAGCTCTAAACAAGAGGGCCATGAGGCCCTGAATCGCTCACCTGAACAATTGGCAAAGTGGCTTTTTCTTATGTTTTGAAATTGTCAAAATATGAGTCTTGGGTAAAAAGTCAAAGAATGACCATGACCTATTGTACTCATAAATCTTCATGTACTCATTAAGGCAACCATATATACCATTTTTTAGGCAAAACTTTCCATGAAATCTTATGTTCTAGCATTTTCCCATATTTGACCATGCCGCAAAAAAAAGTTAAGGAAAAACCGAGGTCATCATTTGAACAGTCTTGGTAGTACTCTAGTACTCCATGCTACTTACCAAGTTTCAAGGCCATTGGTGTATTGGTTCTGGAGAAGAAAAAATATTTAAGATTTATACCATAAATGGGTATGGTGGCCATGTTGGTCATGTGACCTGGACCGTTTGAACAAATTTTCGTTCAATCAACCCCTGGAGGCTCTATATGAAATGTGATTACAATTGGCCCTTTGCCTTTTGAGAAAATGTTTGAAAATGTCAAAATATGAGAGATCTGGGTCAAAGGTCAAAGAATGACCTTGACCTCTTGTACTCATAATTCTTCATGACCTCATTAAGACGACTGTATATACCAATTTTTAGGCCAAAAACTTCCCATGAAATCTTATGTTCTAGCATTTTCCCATATTTGACCTTGCTGTAAAAAGGTCAAGGTCAACCAAGGTCATAATTTGAACAATCTTGATAGTACTGGAGTACCCAATGCTACATACCAAGTTTCAAGGCCACTGATCAATTGGTTCTGGAGAAAAAGATTTTGAAAGGTTTTTACCATAAATGGTCATGGTGGCCATGTTGGTCATGTAACCCAGACCATTTGAAGAAATTTTCATTTCCTCGACCCCTGAAGGCTCTATATAATATTTGGTTACAATTGCCGCATTGGCTTTTAAGGAGAAGTTTGAAATTGTCAAACTATTCTGAGAATTCAGGGTCAAAGGTCAAAGAACAACCTTGACCTCTTGTAGTCATGAATCTTGATGTACACATTAAGATGACTGTATTTACCAATTTTTAGGCCTAAATCTTCAAAACTTTCCATGAAATCTTATGTTCTAGCATTTTCCCATATTTGACCTTGCTGTAAAATGGCCAAGGTCACCCCAAGGTCATCATTTTGAACACTCTTGATAGTACTGGAGTACCCAATGCTACATACCAAGCTTCAAGGCCATCAGTCAATTGATTCTGGAGAAGAAGATTTCTTTAGGTTTTTACCATATATGGGCATGGCGGCCATGTTGGTCATGTGACCTGAACCATTTGAACAAATTTTCATTCCCTCATACCCTGGAGGCTCTATATGAAATTTGGTTACAATAGGCCGAGTGGTTTTTGAGAAGATTGCTTGAAATTGACAAAATATGAGAGCTCAGGGTCAAAGGTCAAAGAATGACCTTGACCTCTTGTACTCACAAATCTTCATTGTACTCATTAAAGATGACTGCATATACCAACTTTTAGACCTTAATCTTCAAAACTTTCCCTGATATCTTAAGTTCTAGCATTTTCCCATATTTGACCTTGCCGTAAAAAGGTCAAGGTCAACCCAAGGTCATAATTTGAACAATCTTGATAGTACTCGAGTACCCAATGCTACATACCGAGTTTCAAGGCCATCGGTCAATTGGTTCAGGAGAAGAAGGTTTTTCAAGGTTTTTACCATATATGGGCATTGGCGGCCATGTTGGTCATGTGACCAGAACCATTTGAACAAATTTTCATTCCCTCATCCCCTAGAGGCTCTATATGAAATTTGGTTTCAATTGGCCCAGTGGCTGTTGAGAAGATTGTTTGAAATTGTCAAAATATGAGAGTTCTGGGTCAAAGGTCAAAGAATGACCTTGACCTCTTGTACTCATAAATCTTCATGTACTCATATAGATGACTGTAGATATCGATTTTTAGCCCAAAATCTTCAACGGTTTTCAAGATATCTTATGTTCTAGCATTTTCCCATATAAAAGCACAAGGAAGCAAATTTGACCTTGCCGTAAAAAAGGTCAAGGTCAACCCAAGGTCATAATTTGAACAATCTTGGTAGTACTCATGTACCCGATGCTACATACCAAGTTTCAAGGCCATCGGCCTATTGGTTCTGGAGAAGAAGATTTTTTTAGGTTTTTACCATATATGGGCGTGGCGGCCATGTTGGTCATGTGACCAGGACGGTTTGAACAACTTTTCGTTCCCCCTTCCTCTGGAGGCCATATATGAAATTTGGTTACAATTGGCCCAGCGGTTTCAGAGGAGAAGTCGTTTGAAATTGTGGACGGACGGACGACGGACGACGACGGACGACGGAGCCTTACCATCCTATAAGCTCCCCCGGAGCCGCTGGCTCAGGTGAGCTAAAAATCACTGAAGTGTGATATATAGGTCACAGCGATTGATCAGTACTACCAAGTCAATAATTGTGTCTGAATGCTCCATTATGAAACTTATTCCACAAATCCAGGATATTGTGTCAAAGACTTTAGGCAAAAATTAGTGGATCATGAGATACAGGTCACACTGAGCTACAGTTAGTATGATGTCATTCTGACTGCGTCAGACCAAGCTATTACTCCATCTATTATGCTAATATTATAAAACAGTTTCAGAAATATGAGGCAAAATCAGTGAAGCATGAAATATACAGCTGTAACATATACGGTTACTGCTTTCTCCTGGACCTCTCAAGATGAAAAGGAATGCCAAATATTACAACTCTACGTCTTGTAGCTACTGAGAAAACAATGTAAACACACTTGGTGATGCAGTTTTCCGGAGGGCAGTGAGACACATGAAATATAGATCAACAATAGAAATGGTTTGCTGCATTTATCTGTGTTTTCCCAGATGTCACTGTATACCAAGATTGATGTCTGAATCCCTTTTGGCTAAAGTATAAGGTGAACCTAAATTTTCTATGTTCAAGGAGCTGTAGGTAATGGCCCCAATATGGACCACTGCATTCAGTTGTTCTTGTCCAAATACTTTTGGGTAGCAAGTTTGAAAACTCTGTCTCTGTTGATTACTTAGAAAATGGGATACACACAACTGGTGAACCAAAATTTTCAATGTTCACAAATAAATGATATAAAAGTTATGGTCAAATATGCAGCTGTTACACTGCTTTCAGATGATCTTCCCCAAATGTTCCTGTGTAGCAAGTTTGAAGACTCTATCCCTTTTGGTTACTTATAAACTGAGCTAAGTGCAACTGGTAAACCATTTTTTTTTATGTTCAATGATCCATGGACTATACGTCATGGCCCAATATGCACCACTGCATTCAGTCTTTCTTCTCCACATGTTCATGTGTAGCAAGTTATCAGACTATCATTTTTAATAACTTACAAATTAAGCTGATTGCAACAGGTGAACAAAAATGTTCTATGTTCAATGATCCACAAAATATAAATCATGGTAAAATATGCATCACCGTCTTCAGTTGATCTTCCCCACCTGTTCCTGTAGACTGTCCCTTTTGGTTATCTAAAAACTTAGCTAAATGCAACTGAACCAAACCACAATACCAAACTTTTCTATGTTCAATTATCCATGAAATAAAATGAATCACTGCATTCAGCTGAGTGTAGCAAATTTGAAGACTCTATATTCCTTTTGGTTTCTTAGAAAATGAGCTAAAGGTAACTGTGGAACCAAACTTTTCTATAGTTAATGACCCATAAAATGCAGGAAATAGCCCAACATACATCACTGCATTCAGTTGATCTTCCCAAGATGTTCCTGTGTAGCATGTTTGAAGATTCTATCTATTTTGGTTACTCAGAAACCGAGCTACATGCAACTGGTGAACCAATCTTTACTACATTCAGTGTTCTAGGACATGACCCAATCTGCATCACTGCATTTTGTTGATCCTCAATACATGTAGATGTTCCTGTGTACCGTAGTTGTGACTTTGAAGACTCAATATCTTTTAGTTTCTTATAAACTCAGTTAAATGCAACTGGTGAATCTTTTGATCATGCACACATATAAACATGCCTATAAGCATGGTGCCTGGGTATATGCACATGCACAAAGGGTATCACATAGCACCCCTTTGACTCCCAAAGGCACACTAATAATATACATACAAGTAACAGTAAACTTTGGGTATCCATGATAGAACATATATAAAATTCCTATTCCTAACATGAAACATTGAAACACAAGGCAGGTTATACCTTATTTCTTCGGTAAGAAGATGGGGCTTTCCCTTCCAAAACAATCTGAAAAATTTTCACGTCTAAAACCATAGGTAGGTTTTTGGGATTGTTTTAGAAAAGCAAATTCTATCTTATAGCAGAATATGGTAAACAGTTATGGTCATGTCGGGATGGTCAGTTAACCTAACCACACTGTTCCTGGGCAGGCTTAGACCTCACAAGCGATTAACTAGAAACATGGTAACTAAAAGGGCCCCGCCTTTATGAAACTATTGATGACATTTAGGTCGTATGTGCCCAACCAGAAATAACAATACCAGCTTTCTGTTATCATGTTGTTCCTTCATATTCAGTTTGAAATTAAGCCTCTGGCAGTGTCATTAAGATATGGGCAAAATACACAATTATGATTGATTAAAGCAGCATGGGCAACACTCTGTGAAGCAGGAAACTGATGTTACCATTCTTGCATTCAGCACACCTTCAGATCATCTAATGATGCTTTATATTTGTACCAAGTTTCATGAAAAATATCTTCAAAGGCTTTAAAGTTAAACAGCAGACAAGATCTCCATACCTCAAATAACAAAAGGAAGGTTCAGTTATGGTTCTTGTTCTCTGCACATTGTCTGATGATGATTTACATTTGTACCAAGTCTCGTGAAAATATCTTTAACCGTTTCAGAGTTATGGAGCTGACACAATTTCTGTACTCAAAATTTCAAAGGGGCATAATTCAGTAAAAAATGTAGGCAGAGTTATGGTTCTTCTTCTCTGCAAATCGTCTGATGATGCTTTACATTTGTACCAAGTCTCGTTGAAATATCTTTAACGATTTCAGAGTTATGGAGCAGACACGATTTCTGTATTCAAAATTTCAAAGGGGCATAATTCAGTAAAAATAGTATGCAAAGTTATAGTTCTTGTTCTCTTGTTCTCTGCACATCGTCTGATGATGATTTACATTTGTACAAAGTCTCTTGAAAATATCTTTAACCGTTTCAGAGTTATGGAGCGGACACAATTTCTGTACGCAAAATTTCAAAGGGGCATAATTCAGAAAATAATGTTGGCAGAGTTATGCTTCTTCTTCTCTGCACATCCCCTGATAATGTTTTACATTTGTACCAAGTCTCGTGAAAATATCTTTAACGATTTCAGAGTTATGGAGCGGACACGGTTTCTGTACTCAAAATTACAAAGGGGCATAATTCAGTAAATAATGTAGGCAGAGTTATGATTCTTGTTCTTTGCACATCCCCTGATAATGTTTTACATTTGTACCAATTCTCGTGAAACTAGAAACATGGTAACTAACAGGGCCCCGCCTTTATGAAACTGTTGATGACATGTAAGTCATATGTGCCCAACCAGAAATAACAATACCAGCTTTCTATTATCATGTTGTTTGAAATTAAGCCTCTGGTAGTGTCATTAAGATATGGGCGAAATACACAATCATGACTGATTAAAACATGGGCAACAACTCTGTGAAGTAGGAAACTGATGTTACCATTCTTGCATTCTGCACACCTTCAGATCATCTAATGCTGCTTCATATTGTACCAAGTTTTATAAAAATATCTTCAAAGGCTAAAGTTATGCAGTGGACAAGATCTCCATACGTAAAATAACAAAGGGAAGGTGTAGTTATGGTTCCTTTTCTCTGTACATTGTCTGATGATGTTTATATTTGTACCCAGTTTTGTGAAAATATCTTAAACAGTTTTAAAGTTAGAGAGCAAACATGTTTTCTAGACTGTAAACTACCAAATGGAAATGTAGATGAAGTTACAGTTCTTATTCTCTGCTCACTGTCTGATGATGCTTTATATTATGTACAAGTTTTATGAAAATATCTTTGATGGTTTTAAAGCTATAGACCTATAGAGCATGATTTCTATATTTAAAATTACAAAGGGGCATAATTCAGTAAAAAATGTAACAAATTTTGGATTCTTGTTCTCTGCACATCGTCTGATGATGCTTTACACATTTATACCAAGTCTTGTGAAAATATCTCTAATGGTTTCAGAGTTAAAGAGCTGACACAATTTCTGTACTCAAAATTTCAAAGGGGCATAATTCAGTAAATAATGTAGGCAGAGTTATGGTTCTTGTTCTCTGCACATTGTCTGACAATGCTTTACATTTGTACCAAGTCTTGTGAAAATATCTTTATTGGTTTCAGAGTTATAGAGCAGACACGATTTCTGCACTTAAAATTTCAAAGGGGCATTATTCAGTAATCAATGTAGGCAGAGTTATGGTTCTTGTTCTCTGCACATCGTCTGATGATGCTTTACATTTGTACCAAGTCTTGTGAAAATATCTCTATCGGTTTCAGAGTTATGGAGGGGACATGATTTCTGTAGTCAAAATTACAAAGGGGCATAATTCAGTAAATACTGTAGGCAGAGTTATGGTTCTTAATCTCTGCACATTGTCTGATGATGCTTTACATTTGTACCAAGTCTCCAGGAAATAACCTTATCGGTTTCAGAGTTATGGAGCAGACACGATTTCTGTACTCAAAATTACAAAGGGGCATAATTTAGTAAATACTGTAGGCAGAGTTATTCTTCTTGCTCTCTGCACATCGTCTGATAATCCTTTACATTTGTACCAAGTCTTGTGAAAATATCTTTGACAATTTCAGAGTTATGGAGCGGACACGATTTCTGTACTAAAAATTACAAAGGGGCATAATTCAGTATATACTGTAGGCAGAGTTATGGTTCTTATTTTCTGCACATCGTCTGATGATGCTTTACATTTATACCAAGTCTCGTGAAAATATCTCTCGCGGTTTCAGAGTTATGTTGCGGACACGATTTCTGTACTCAAAATTTCAAAGGGGCATAATTCAGTAAAAATTGTAGGCAGAGTTATGGTTCTTGTTCTCTGCACATCGTCTGATGATGCTTAAGATTTGTACCAAGTCTTGTGAAAATATCTCTATTGGTTTGAGAGTTATTGAGCGGACACGAAATGATGACGGACGGACAGACAGACGGACGGACAGACGGACGGACAAGGTGATTACTATAGGGCCTCCGCAGACTTCGTCTGGCGGGGCCCTAAATATCTTTAACGATTTCAGAGTTACGGAGTGGACACTATTTCTGTACTCAAAATTTCAAAGGGGCATAATTCAGTAAAAATTGTAGGAAGAGTTATGGTTCTTGCTCTCTGCACATCATCTGATGATGCTGTACATTTGTACAAAGTCTCTTGAAAATATCTTTAACAGTTTCAGAGTTATGGAGCGGACACGATTTCAGTACTCAAAATTTCAAAGGGGCATAATTCAGTAAAAATTGTAGGCAGAGTTATGGTTCTTGTTCTCTGCACATCGTCTGATGATGCTTTACATTTGTATCAAGTCTCGTGAAAATATCTCTAACGGTTTTAGAGTTATTGAGCGGACACGAAATGATGAGGCCGGGCCCCATAGCGCAATCAGTAGGGCACCTGACTCGTAAGTCAGAGGTCCTGGATTCGAATCCCGGTCTGGCCACATACTTTCGTTTCTCCTTCCGCTGATTCAAGAAGGGCAGTTGTCAGTTACTGGCGAAAGTATGTGCACTTAGTACTGGTTAACCGCTTAGGAGGTCAAAGCCTGCCTAGGAATAGTGTGGTTAGGTTAACTGACCGTCCCGACATGACCTTAGTTGTTTACCGTGGACGTTAAGCATCAAATCAAATAAAAAAAGAACGAAATGATGACGGACGGACGGACAAGGTGATTACTATAGGGCCATTTCTGTACTCAAAATTTCAAAGGGGCATAATTCAGTAAATAATGTAGGCAGAGTTATGGTTCTTGTTCTTTGCACATCGTCTGATGATGCTTTACATTTCTACCAATTCTCGTGAAAATATCTTCAACATTTTCAGAGTTACGGAGTGGACACGATTTCTGTACTCAAAATTTCAAAGGGGCATAATTCAGTAAAAATTGTAGGAAGAGTTATGGTTCTTGCTCTCTGCACATCATCTGATGATGCTGTACATTTATACCAAGTCTCGTTAAAATATCGTTAACAGTTTCAGAGTTATGGAGCGGACACGATTTCAGTACTCAAGATTTCAAAGGGGCATAATTCAGTAAAAATTGTAGGCAGAGTTATAGTTTTTGTTCTCTGCACATCGTCTGATGATGCTTTACATTTGTATCAAGTCTCGTGAAAATATCTCTAACGGTTTTAGAGTTATTGAGCGGACACGAAATGATGACGGACGGACGGACAAGGTGATTACTATAGGGCCTCCGCAGACTTCGTCTGGTGGGGCCCTAATCAGTACTAAGTGCACATACTTCCGCCAGTAACTGACTGCCCTTCTTGAATCAGGGGAAAGACAAACAAAAGTATGTGGCCAGACCGGGTATCGAACCCAGGACCTCTGACTTATGAGTCAGGTGCCCTACCGACTGTGCTACGCGGCCCGGCTATGGAGAGAGAAAAACCCATCTTACAGTCAAATATAGTAATTTTATCCTGGAGAAATAAAACTTGTCTTACAATAATCCTAACAGTCCCAATGCTCCAAATAAGCAGGGGTAACAGGGATAATTTTGGGGTAATTTTCCATATTTCTCAATGAATATGTATATTGTGGCCCCTCATTAGAACCGTCTCTTTGAGACGGTTCTAATGAGGGGTAACAACATATGTTTTGATAGAGAAATAAGAAAAATTATCTTTGAATTATCATTTATACCCCCTCTTATCTAGAGCTCTGAGTCCTCTTAGCTGCACCTCTGCTCTCTGACACAAATTCCTTTTATTAACCTAGCTCACACACTTTTTCAGCTGCTTGCCATTTTTTCTACTTCGTCAGCCATCTGTGCCCATTGTTCTTCAGCTTGTCCTTTCTTTTTTGAGGTTCTTGCAGGTTGACTCTCTTTCTCTCCATTCTGTGCATCTAATGTTTTATCTTCTGAAAGCACAGTAAAACCTTTTTTTTTTTTTAGGAATGCATACAATAGAAAAGGGTGATTCAATCATATATTTGATTCAACCATATACTAAGTAAGAATCAAACACAACAAGACCTGTCACAGGGACAGGATAGCTCGCCTGACAGCACCTTGCCCATCACATAAAAAACTTTAGCGTAAAACTTTAACATTTTGCTAACGCCCACGCCGCCGCCAATGCCGATGCCAACGCTACTGCTAACGCCGACGCCGGGGGTAGTGCAATAGCTCTTCCTGAACTTCGTTCAGGCGAGCTAAAAATGAGCTAATTGCTTGTCTGAGGCAGGTGCTTGCACAGCTGATTGAGAAAAACAAATCATCATCAACTATATTACTAATTAAAACATTTTAACAGAAAAAATTTGCCTCAAAAGCAGAGTGCTTCACCAATGAGGATGTTCACAGAATAATCTAAGCAGCCGCTAGAGAAAATGACATGAGCAGCTACACGAGAAAACCAACAAAGTGGTTGTGCGCCCAGCGCAGAATCAGATCAGCCTGGGCATCCGCCCAGTCTGATCAGAGTCTTCGCTGTCCGCATGGAGGTAGCTAAGACCCTTAGCTACCCTTTAAGTGCTTAGTGCAGAGTCTGACCAGACTGGGTGGATGCCCAGGCCGATCTGAGTCTGCAATGGGTGCACAACCACACTGTTGGTTTTCTCGTGTCGCGGCTCACATACTCCTGACCATGGTCCAGAAAGGAAACTAAGGTCTTCTGACTTAGCAAAGGCGATTCTACAGAGCATAGTGAAAGGAATAAAAGGCCATCGGCCAAGTGTCACCCGACGTTTGAAATGTGTCACAAACTTCAGCCCTGTATGTCAAAAAACAGAAAATATATATATTACAGAACCTGGTAAGCAAATGATAACTGAACATAAGCAAAGACATATACCCAATTACTGGACCTCTTTATAAAATACTTAAGTTCAGAATGGGGCATATATGTGTAAAATAAGGCTACTGAAACTATCACACTGGTCTGGCATTCAACACAGGCAACGAAGGCAACGTACTATAAATCTCGATTGTTTTCGCTTATTTCTTAGATTTATTTCAACTATCATTCTTACGGACCCGGCAGTTTGTTAGACCTCTTAGTCAGATCAGATTTTTGAAGAAATTCCGTGTAGTTTAAATACAGTGCTTGAATAAGTTTCTACACCAAGTCGTTGCCTAGGCGTTGTAGCCCAAAAATTGTTTTCAAGCATTTCTTGACTATGCATATCAATTCAGTAAAACTTTTGATTCCTATTTCAAGAGTCGGGGGTCGGATGGTCCGTGAGACTATACTTCTGAAACAAACTTATCCTGATGAGCAGAAAAACCAAGTTTCATGTACGTTGTCCTCGTTACCCGTGTTGAATGCCAGACCACTGTGACTATAGGCCCTTACAAAATGACCAAAACATCAAGACTGTATACCCAGTAACAAAATAACAAGAGCCATAATCCTGCTTATATGAATCTGATGAAAAATGAACAATGCATTTATGAAAATTCAGCCCATTAATATGAATAGTTCTGGAGTTATCCCTTTACCTTGAAGTGAATGTCTATTATCTATGAAAGGGGAATAACTCTGTCACTTATAATTTAGCATATCCTAACAATAATCAGAATAATCAATTTTCCAAATGCTAATAGCATACCAAATTTCAGCTCTCTCGGTCAAACGGTTCAAAAGTTGGAAAAATGCCAAAAAACGACAAAGGGCCATAACTTTGTAAAAAATAGGACAATTGAAATTCCAAAATCACATGCACATCTTCAGATCATGATGAAGCATTCTGCGCAATTTCAAGTCAATCTGATACAAGATGTTGCAGGAGTTGCGGGGACAAGGTCTAAGTAAGTAAGGGCCGTAACTCCATTAAAAATGGCCGAAACAAAAATAAAAAACCACATGCAAATCTTCATATCATAAGAATACAATCTGTAAAATTTCAAATCAATCCGATGAAAGATGTAGGAGGAGTTGCGGGGACAAGATTTCGGAAGGTCTGAGTCAGCAAGGGCTGTAACTCCATCAAAAATGGCCGAAACAAAAATCGAAAACCACATGCACATCTTCATATCATAAGAATACAATCTGTAAACTTTCAAATCAATCCGATGAAAGATGTAGGAGGAGTTGCGGGGACAAGATTTCGGAAGGTCTGAGTCAGCAAGGGCTGTAACTCCATCAAAAATGGCCGAAACAAAAATCGAAAACCACATGCACATCTTCATATCATAAGAATACAATCTGTAAAATTTTAAATCAATCCGATGAAAGACGTAGGAGGAGTTGCGGGGACAAGATTTTGGACGGACGGACGGACGGACGCACACACGGACGGACGAGGGTCATTTCTATAGTCCCCCTCCGCCTACGTCGGGTGACAAAAAGAAGTGGTAGACATCTGAAGAAGGATTGGAAGAAAATATTAAAGATTTGACAAGGATGGACTTTGCCAGCACAACTTGGGCAGCTAAAACAGGATTTGACAGAAAGCTTTTGTTGAAAAGTCATCTGTGACGAGCTAACAACCTTGCAAGGTTATAGGATAGAAAAGAATAGACTGATTGATTGATTGTTTTGGGTTTAACGGCCCTTGAGACAGTATTTCAGTCTATATCGGGCTGTCTCCCTGAGAGAGGGAGAAAGAAAAGAGAAATTATAGACGAGAGAAAAAATGTCCAAACAACCCCCACCCGCACCTACTGCAAGCACAGTAAGCCCTTGTCCTACTATCATCCAAATCAGTAGAATGCCCAGGCACTGGAAGTTACATTCAGCACCATCGCACCACCCAATACATTGTATGCTTCACAGCTTTACCTGTGTGTAATACAGATGTAGATTTTCAGGATCGCTTTGGGTGAGAAAACCCCTTCTTACAGCAGAATTTCATAAGACTGATTTAGCTATTTGGCGTCATTTTAGAGAGGGACACCCTGTCTTATAGCCCGATAAAAATGGCAAAGCAGAAATTAAACCAATAATGCAAAATTTACTTCATTACATCTGTTTTACCTGTATCTGGCCAAAAATAAGCAATGTCTATGTTTCCAAAGACCGAACGGTCCCAAAGTGTTCCCGCGACAATAAAACATTTTTATTTCCAAATTATGTGCAACATGTGCTGCTTGTTGCTGAAAAATGTTATCTGTTGCAGTTCATCAAAATGACTTTTTATCTGTTTCGGTAGAAAGCAGTCCCCTTTCGAACTGGTGGTACCCACAAGCTTAGGGCAAATCACATTGTTTTATGAATATAGGTGACAGAAATGAGACTGTTGTGCATCATTTACAGTCAACACTCGATATCTTGAACACCTATATCTCAATGTACCATTTTATATCAAAGAATATAGTTTGGACACTTTTCCTAATTTTCTTTACATTTCAAATATTATCTCAAACTACTGATATTTCAAAGTAAATTTTCTGGCACCAGAAAATTTACTTTGAGATATCTGTAGTCTGAGATGAACTTCAACTTCGCGATATCAAGAGTTGAATGTATTATTGATAGTACCTGGTTTGTTAGAAATTTTACCTGTTTCAGATTTTTGTTCTTCCGATGCTTTCTTCTTTGCTTCTTCCTTGGCTTTTTCTTCCTCTCTCTGTCTTCTCAACATTTCTTCCTGTTTCTGTAACCTTATTTGTTGAGCCATTTCTGTTTGAATACAAAACAGGGTAATCTTACCGGTTTACATATGAACCGCGACACAACTGAACCAACAAAGTGGTATGCGTGCCCAGTGCAAACTCAAATCAGCTCAAGCATTTGCACAGTCTGATCAGAGTCCCTGCTTTGCGCTTGAAGGGTAGCCTTTTGTGGACAGGGAAGTCTCTGATCAGACTGGGCGGATGCCCAGGCTGATCTGCATCTGTGCTGGATGCTCATGCCACTTTGTTGGTTTTGTTGTGTCTCGACTCATATTATATTACATCTCATTTTAAAGGTGGGCTTACACAGTGACACTCGGTGCATGACACTTGTGTAAGGCAGCCATTTAGGTGATATTTGAATGATTAGGCATATTGCACGTGTCACAGGCACCTCTACCTATGATACTACAGTCAAGCACCAAAAGCAATTCCACAAAATTAATTTTCCCATAGACTTCAGTGTATCTTCATGTTCATTGGAAATTATATTTGGGCACTTCTATTTAAACTGATTACAATAATTTTGGTACTGGTAGAAAGCTGAACAAATAAAGCATGCAATTGTTTCATGTCAGCCATTAACCATATTCTCAAACAGCATGACTTTAACTTTAATGTTTGAGTTTTTGGTCCAATTTTTCGCAACATCACCATTAACGTCGATGGCAATTTGGGAATTTTAAAATTTATGCTAAGTTTGACAAACTGTTTCTTAACACTGAAAGGTCAGAATTTAGTACAGTAAATAATGTTTATTGCATTGTTCATTTAGCTTTTCAAACTTAGTAATTATTTTATGCCTGGTCTTAGGTAACTCCCAAAATTAATTTTCTTGTAAACATGTAAATGCACTGAAGTCTGTGGGAAAATATTTTTGTGGAAATACTTTTGACCCTTGACTGTACTTTTATAACTTTGTATTTTAACTCTGCAAGTCAGGTGGTTGTTTCCCCATATTCTGATAGCATTTGTGTTTAGTTTTCATTTCTTCAGCTTTCATGTTTTAGCTGACACTATGTCTTGTATATAATGTTTGCATATCATTACTGCTGAGCGCGGGAAACAATATTTTTACAAGGGATTCAGAGGCATTATTTTTTGCTGGCTACGCAAAGCATAAGACGTCTGAGCATCCCTAGTAATTAGACTGCAGTCAATTAGATTTCAAGATTGCTAGGGAGGGGAACTGCTTGCACTGTCCTCCATACATATGAATATGTGTAACCCTAACATTTGTAAACTTTTTCATAATTATCCTTTGGAGGGCCCTTTCTTTGTGAGCTGGAAATAACCCGAGAGTGGCGGTTTATCCAGGGGCTTCACTTTGCAATTTATATTGAAGGAAGTCAAAGTATGCTTGTTTGATGTACACATTTACAGTTAAAAGAATATTACAATTCTTTATTATATGACTGTAATTTTACTATCTTCAGGTAACAACATTTTATATTTTTCATGAAATATGTAAAATACTATTTTCTTCATTTTGCATAAAATGGGGAATTTCTAATTTTAATAATTATTTCTACGATCTAAGGAAGCAAGAAGACGCACATTTCTGTAATAAATGAATGATTCAGTTTTAACAAATATTGCATTTGCGTAAATTTCCTACATAACCAGAACTAAAATTTGATGAGCATTATTCATGTTTAATACAATTTTATTTTGCTTTTACATGTCTATTGAAGGAAGTCACTCGTACTTGTTTGGTGTGCGCATTTACAACTAAAAGAATATTACAATTCTTTATCATATGACTGTCATCTTACTATCTTCAGATTACCGTAATGACCCTAAAATTTGGCTAACCAAAAGTCGGACAATTATTGTTAAAAAATTCTTGGAAAGTGTATTTTACACAGGTTAATGCATCTAAATTATGCTTAGTGAATGGCAAACGTTGTAGACAGCTCCAGACCTGTCTGTCTGAATATATGGGGTCCTTACGGTTAACACAGAAGTCTAATTGGACTGCCTGGTAGTTGCGTTTCTATTGCCCTGTGAATAAGATACCTGATACACCCTGTGACACATGCAACAGATCCATGCCATAAAACATACATTTTTGGGGTGTTTACACAGTGACACATGGTGCATGACATCAGACATGCAAACCCACATACACACTATTGGTATGCATAGGCTATCAACCAAGTCCTTAGGTCTTCATCCAGTGGAAAGACCTGCCTGTGATTATTGAAACACCTTTCACGTCGAGGGGTGTGGAAGGTGTTTCCATATGCACAAGCAGGTCTTTCCACTGGATGAACATTGAGGATGAGGCCAAACTTACCAAAGTAGAGCATTCTGAAAGCAACATATTGCCCTCCCTCCCATTGCTCTCTCTTTCTCTCTCTCTCTCATGAAATACATACACACACACACACAATGAAGACAGGTAGCCTGATGTGAAATTGACCAATACAATGTACATACACCAATAGATTGATGGTCTAACAAACGAATGCAACAGCAAGGCATTGCAAGCGATCCAGTCCCCTGCCACTGTGCATGGTCCATAAATGCAAAGGGGCCATGACCTTTTTTTTTTTTTTTGTAAAAATAACAACTGTGACCTTGATCTGAAA
Organism: Ctena decussata; assembly: GCA_963989385.1. NCBI lineage: Eukaryota > Metazoa > Mollusca > Bivalvia > Lucinida > Lucinidae > Ctena > Ctena decussata. The sequence goes on from OZ022504.1 coordinate 66,570,797, forward strand.
CTGACAACAATGAAACACAAACTTGTCCACGCTATTGTTACATTTGCTAATAAAGTTATACTTATACTTATACTTATACTAAACATTTGTGTTTCAGTGTTGTAAGTTCAAGATCAAGGTAACAGTTGCTATTTTTAGAAAAAAATTTAATTGCTCTAGCTGTTTGCATCAGTGCCAGGAGATTGTATTGCATTCATTTGGTTGACTACTGGATTATGAACTGGTCAATTTCACATCAGTTGTTGTCGTTGTGTTATTGTTTATCATCCACAGTAAACAGCTATGGTCATGTCCAGATTGTCAGTTAACCTGACCACGGCTTAGACCTCCTAAGTGGTTAGCCAGTACTAAGTGCACTTACTTTCACCAGTAACCAGAGCTCTAGATAAGAGGGGGTATTTGATGATAATTAAGGATAATTTTGCTTGTTTCTCATTGAAACAATATGTTGTGACCCCTCATCTGAACCGCCTCGTCGAGACGGTTCAGATGAGGGGGCACAACATATGTTTTTATGCAGAATTAACACAAATTATCCCTAATTATCACCAAATACTCCCTCTTATCTAGAGCTCTGAGTAACTGACAACAATTTCACATCAGGCTACTTTAATAAAGAGGAAGCAATTCTTCTATTTTCCTTCTTTTGTGCCTTCCTTCTGAATAAGAATAAGAGTCAACTCTTAAAGGCAAGAATTTGCTCCTCTAGGAGCAAATTCTTTCCTGAAAGAGTAGACCCCATTTAGAATTGCTACATCTTCCCCAGAAGCAAACAGGAATTCATTAAAGTTGTTCCCCTTTGTATAACTGATGGAAAACTTTATATATTATAACTTTATATATAAGCATTTTGCTTACTGTCAAATCCTGATACTTTTGAAATTGTATTGTAGTATATGTATGTAATTTATAGTTAATAAAATATCATTTAAACCAACTGATGGACATGGTAGCTATACCCATGCACCTCAGGATATTTTAAACATCTCAGAAAAGAGACAGGGGGCAGTTAATTGGGCAAGGGTGTTTATTAGGATTTATATGGTACTTTGATGGGCTGGTGGCAGATAGGTATACAACAAAATCCTGTGAGCTTGATACTTCAGATACAGTCCACTACTCTCTCCAGATTTACTCCCAAATCATGGAGTAACCATGTGTATTTTATATGTGTATTTATCAGGTTTTAACACCTGTTTGTTGGGGAAAGTAAAGTACTGACTACTCACCTGCTAATTGCTTACAGAATTTCTTATGTGTAAACCAGTGCATTTTCTGGCACTCTTGGTTACAGTAATAGGCCTGAAAAACAACAACAAGGGTTTTCCCAGCAGGCACATGACGTCAAAATGACGTCATACTTACGTCGATGTGATGTCATCATGTCACATCGATGTTAGTACAACGTCATGTGCCCACTGGGTATATTTTGGTTTTCATTTCACCAACTAAGTTTACAAACACATAAATTCAGATTTTCTTTTATAACCCTCCCCTTTCCCTCAAATACCTGCTTGTCCCGCCCCTGCCCCCAATCTGTAAGTTATATACTGAGAGACATAAATTTAGCAATTTTTTCAAAGGGTTGTGAAATTTTCTTTAGGGATAGTATTCCAATGTTGTTGATAGCATATAGATAGTTTTAGTTAGGAGACTGCGATTACATCAAGCTTGGACGAAAAAGGTGACTTAACGCACGTTTGACGTCACTTTAATTATAAATGAATTCACTCTTTGCGCGGGCTGACAAACAATTAAACAAAGAAAATTGTCAAAATGCTTTTGAAAGGGTTTAACTGGAACCTTAAGCAAGAAAACCGTAAATGGGTTTGCAAATAAACGCATAAGAAGCCGGCAATGGGGCACGATTGTTTGACGTTAACTTGCCGAAAAATTCAACCGCCATTTTAAACGTTATCAATTGACGTTTCGACTCGAATATTATTGCGCTTTATTACTGTCAACTTGGGGAACACTATCATGTAAAAAGATTACCTCATGTAATCCATTTGTTTTAATGCAACGACCAGAACCTTTCAAGATTTGAATGGAGGCGTCAAGTTTACGTTATGACGGAAGTTGACAAAATCTGTGGATATTGAATGACCCTTATGTGCACTTAGAGAAGAAAAACTTTAAGTTCAATATTACTGATGTCAAGAGGATCTTTGATGGTTTTAAACACTGACGTCAGAATGACGTAACTGTCGAACCTGGTGTGGTTAAACCTTCCGGAATAGCGCCAATTTACAGCAACAAATTGCTTCAAAGTGTTCTGGTCATTTAGAAGCCACGCCATTGCAGTTTGGTTTAAGATTTTAAACAATTCGTTAACGGTGACTTTCTCTCAGTCTCAATTGCTTTGTGAATGCCAATTTTGACGGCATCATAAGCACATTTACGTTTGTCATGGTTACAATCTTTTAGCACATAACACTGTGTCCTTGTTCACAAATGTCTACACCGCCGCAAATTGGCTCTGGTGTAAGATTTGAAGTTGAAACAGCGCCTCAAAAAAGATGAGTTGCATAAAAGAATTATGGCATTTTTTAGGTTAAACCCCTTGGGTACAAATGCGACGCGATTCTGCTCTATAAATAAACTTTCGACCTTAATTTTTGGGTTTCTGGTACCCAAAATAGTGCCTTACACTATGGAAACAATACAATTTCCCACTTTTTAAAAAAGTCTGAATTATACTCTGATTTGTAAAAAATTGCTAAATTTATTTCCCTCAGTATATTACAATGACCTCGTTTTGTCAGTCAATGAAAATTCAAATTTTACAAGGAGTAACAGGGACGACTGAAAAATACCATTACTAAGGCGTCTAATAATTAAAGAGAAACACTCGCTAAAATCGGATCTGGGTTCAAATTGTAGAACTTGATTAACAATTATGTCTGCGGAAAATTTCTTGAAAGACTGAAACTAAGATGTAAAGGTTTAAATGTCTCAAAATGGCGGCCATGGAGGCCTCCATTTTAAAAATGTCTGTCACACGATAAGAGGTTTAATCTTGCATATCTATGAGAATTTCTTGGTATTATCGCCTTATTTTTGCTTCAATTATCTCTTTATAAAGTCAGAAATAGATTAATTCATTGCATTTGCCCAAAATATGCTTCAAATATGATTTGGAACTTTGCAGTTTCACTGTGCATCTATCATGTCATTTACTCTTAGATTTGCTGGTTCCCAGCTCAATTCAATATTTTCAAACTTTCATATCTCTCTTAACCTAAGTCTGATCTTCATAAAATTTTCTGCAAATTTTGTTTCCCGAGTTTATACTTTATACACACTTTTTGATTTACTGTGTGTCTCCCTTTAACAATGTTTAATGTGGAAATGGAGAAAAACTCACCACAATTTCTCATAAATAGGACATATAAAATAATTACTTTAACTGTCCTTAAAATTGAGCTGTTTGGTTTTAGAATGCTGTAACGCTTCTGAAAGATAGTAGCAAACAGTGTAGATCCTGATCAGACTGCCCCTGTAGGAGCAGTCTGATCTGAGTCTGCACTGTTTGCTCAGACCAATCTGTCCAAATGTTTATCATTTAAGGATATCCCCAAATTACGAGGGGAGTTCAATAAAATTGTAGAACTCGGGGTTTAACTCACAGATTGGAAGATGGTTTCAGTATTATTTTTCAATATAATCCCCCTTTACTTCAATGCATTTGGCCCACTTTTCTGTTAAGCAGTCTCTGCCTTTGAAATAAAAGTCGTCTGTTTGGTCCTCAAACCAAGCCTCTGTAGCAGCCTTGAGCTCATCATCGTCCCAAATTTCGAAACAGATAATAATCACTTGGGGCCAGGTCTGGACTGTATGGTGGGTGATTTAACTGCTCGAACTTGCACTCACGAATAGCCCCTTGTGCAACTCTGGACTCCACCCTTTGCTGATGATCTTGCATGTTCAGGTTTCTGGGTACCCACCTGGCAGATACTTTTGACATGCCTAAATGTTCATGGATTATAGTGTAAACACTTCCATTAGAAATACCACATTCTGAAGCAAGTTCGGGAACTTTGATTCGGCGATAGTTTAGCACAAGTATCTCAACACGGTCGATCATCTCCTGGCTGATGACATCCTCAGGCAGACCTGGCCTTGGGTCATCTTCTTAGGAGTCTCCCCCACGTTTAAATTCTGCTGACCACTTTGCCACTGTGGAATACTTTGGGCTACTATCACCATACACATCAGCCATGCCCAGATGGATTTCTTTGGCTTTTGCCTTCTTGAACTCCCCTCGTATCATCAAGTACACCTCTTATTAGGCTCATCTAGATCATACGTACTCATACAGGGAATTCCAATATGGATGATATCATTATTTGCATATACAATCAGTATCAAATCAACTCACCATTCTACAGGCTGAGCACTTTCTCTCCGCCTTTGGTTCCCCACAGGTCGTACAACTTTCATATTCCTCAAACGTAAACTTCTGACCATTTACTCCTTGCATGAGAACATTGAGAGAAGATGGATGCTCTCCCTTGAACAAAATTATATACAAATTTAATCAAATAATTTCAACATCCACATACCATATTAATCCCAATAAATGCCACTGCTCTAATAAACCTCGCCCTGCCTCTTTTCTCAAAATAATATTATATTTACTTGCATGAATTCCTACTTGTTTCTCTGGATGAGATGGCTCTTTGACATGGGGTCTTCTCTTGCAGGAAAGAATTTGCTCCTGAGGATTATCTTGCAATGTTCTGGTTGTTGGGAAATGTGTAAAAAATAGTTTTTTTCTATTTATTTTTGGTATCAACAGCCTATTTGCGGCGATGCTCATCGCTCAAAATATGATCAATGTTTTACAGGTAACCTTTTTCGTTAAAAATATAGTGTTCTGTTGCTGATGTAAATAAATGAAGAATACATGTTATTTTGTTTCTTTTTTGTCATTAAAAGTCCAATTTCTGAAGGCATAAGCGAAGATGACAGTCAAATTATCTGTTTGCATCTTCTTTCACGCCTTACAGAAGAGGTAATTACCACAATACAAGTGCGTTTCACACGTTCAACGCGATCACAAGGTCACGGTAGAGTTCTGACATTTCCGTTAAGTACGGAAATAGACGACTTGGTAACTTCGAAATTCGGATAGTTCAAAGTAAAATCAGGAGTCCCTGGCACTTCGAACTACCGAAGTTTGACTGTATCTACTTTGAGTTTCATTTTCGAAAATCCACAGCCTGATTCATCTATGGATTATACTACGAAAGCAGCATTTAGGCACGCTTCGATGTCACAGTTATAACTCAGATTAACTTAGTCTGTGGTTTATTTTACCCCAAGAAATGGAAAATACTGGATTGTTATATTTGGCTGCTTTTCTAAAATTAGATTGCAAATGGACACAGATGAAACACAACAAATGGTTGTTTTATATCGAAAATCTTTGAGCAGGTTTGCTTACTAGGGCAGTGTGATGACCACTAAAATAAGGTCCATGTAGATGTCCTTTATATCTGTTTGTTGGTGTCTTTCATTCTTGTCTTCTTTTATCACTTTTGTTTTATTGGATGTATTTTTAATTGTTTTGTAACAGCATAATAAGTTCTGATTCAGCAAAATGTGTTTCTTTGTCCATGTTGGCAGAGCTCTAGATAAGAGGGAGTATTTGGTGATAATTAAGGATAATTTTCATTAATTCTGCTCAAAAACATATGTTGTGACCCCTAATCTGAAGCGTCTCACCAACACGTTTCAGGTGAGGGGTTACAACATACAGTTTCAATTGGAAATAAGAAAAATTATCCCTAATTATCATCAAATACTCCCTCTTATCTGGAGCTCTGATGTTAGCATAACAATTATGCCAAAACTGTAATGGCTGGTAGGTATGTGTTGTCTACAGAATCTGAGATACTTACAAATGTGAGTAGATACTTACAATTTTAACCATGGAGAGTTGTCTCACCATGGTCTGAAGAAGTTGAGATTCAACGTAAGGAAAATCTTTCAGGGCTTGTCGTATCAATTTGTCCTGCATCTCTGGATATCCATCCTCCTCTCGACCTTTTAATAAACTTAAGAAAAGACATAAATACATTAGCTGCGACATGACAAACCAACATAACGGTATGTACGCCAAGCAAAGACTCAGATCAACCTGGGCGTCCACTCATGCTGATCAGAGTCTTCACTGTCAGCATAAAGCTAGCTTAAATTAAGCACACAGCAAAGGATCTGATAAGAGAGAGTGGATACCCGGGCTGATCTGAGTCTTCGTTGTGGGCACATGCCACTTTGTTGCCTTTGCTGTGTCCATCCTCAATTGTAAGTTTTCAGAGCATTATCACTATATCAAGCAAAACTTGAACCAAAGCATCTTAACTCTTTCGGCGCCAAAGTCACAAAAATGTGACTTTGCAAACAGCGTATATCCAGATCAGCCGGCTCTTAAAAGAGCCGTCTGATCAGGATCTACACTGTTTGCCATTCAAATATGAACTTTAAAAGCCTGATTTTATGAAAAATGTCTTTCGATTGTTAAAATTTCCAATTACAAATCTGTCGTCTGATGATTTGAGCAGACGAAAATTTGTCGTCTGAAAAATTTGGCGCCGAAAGAGTTAATGCATGCAAGGCTGCCAGCAGGCCAGCAATAGCTTTACAGGGCTTATTCAACGAAACCATATTTTCCTATGATTTTTGGTAAAACTGCTGTGAAAGTGAGGATAACCAGCCTTACTGTGTGTCTTAGCATCTGCCTTGGTACTGAAATATTCTGTGAACGAGATCTTTTTATCATATGACGTTGCTGTTATTCAGTGGATAAGGTCGTGTCATTAAAATTATATGACCACACATGTAATAATACTTTACGTAACATCACTGACAACATCCGTGTCCACAATGTGTTGTTTTATTGAAATCATGTTCAGTTTGAAAGCAATAAAATCCCATTTTAAAGGGTCATATGATAAACAGAATCTTATACTCGCGATCATTTCAAATGAAATTTATGAAATTCACCAATGGCTCATTTCATAAATTTCGTATGAAATGACCATTCATGTAAGATCCTCTTTATATTCCCATATACCAGCAGCTATCACAAGTACAATATCTGAAACACTTTGCCTAGTTGGGTACACTTCCATATATTTCTACCATTTTTACATAAGGAAACAATCATTATGTCTTCTTGTTTGATCCCATGGGCTCAACACTGTTCCAAAATCTTTAGGAAAAGAGATTTGCTCCTTGAAGAGCATTCTTTCCTTTAAGAGTTGAAGCCAAACGAAAGGAAAGGGGTGAGGGCTTCATATCTCTCCAAACGCTTAAAAGGATTTACTCCCAGAAGAGCATTTTTTCATGTACAAGCTGACCCAAACTGAAAAGGGAGGGGGGAGGGAGAGGCGCAAAAATTGAAATGGCAGAAGTGCTTTCCCTGAAAGTGTCCTCAAACACCTTGGGCCATATTCATAAAGCCACTTAAGTCATTGCTATGCAGTTGCTAAGGCTAAATATCTATAAAGGAGATTCCCTACAACTATGAAATTTGGTCTGGAGGAACAGTCTTTGTAAGACTGTTCCTCCAGAGCAAATTTCGTAGTTGTAGGGAATCTCCTCCATAGAAATTTAGCCTTAGCAACAGCATAGCAACCACTTAAGTCGTTTTATGAATACGGCCCCTTGACTCTAGATCTTTAAAGGGAATTAATTATGCAGCCTAAACTGTTTTTTGTTGTTTCTTCATTTTTTTTTTTTTTTTTTTTTTTTTTTTTTGAGTCATTGTTACTACCATATTTCTTAGGTTATAATTTGGAGCTTCTTTTTCTTCCAAAACAACCCCCAAATTTCTGATCTCTTGTAAAGATGGATCTAGGTTTTTGGGATTGTTTTGGAGGAGAAGACTGATATAAGATTTATATATTCGGAGTAACTTTGGAATGGAAACCCTAATAGTCAAATGAATTTGGTACCTTTTAATCCATGTATTCACATCCTTGCAATCTTTGGCATGTCGTATCAATGTTGCAAAATAGTGAGCTTTCATCGCCATGACATCGTCAGTGTCACGTGACTTCATCGCTTTCTCACATATCAAGTCCAACACTTTACACACTTTATAATTTTCTTCTAACAGACCAGGGAATTCTATTAGTAGTAACGACACCTGAAAAGAGAGTTAAAAAGTTACTTAAGTCCCCAAAAATGAAAGTATTTAAAGTTGCAAACAGCGGCGATCCAGACAAGGCGGCTCATGTTGAGCCGCCTCATCTCCATCTACACTGTTTGCCCACTGATCTTTGCATCCACAATATGATACTGCAAGAACATTTTTTTTTTTGAAATTCTGCAGACCTAACATTTGTCATCTTTCATGGTGCTTTAAAGGTTATCTGTTTACAATATTTATTGTCTCCCAACATTGCAACCACACCTATAATCCTCTAGCTTTGTGATTTTTTTTTAATTAAATGGTATTTTGTAGAGTAGCACAGATCTTGAAAGCAATATTTCTATGCCTCATTAGAAACAACTTGTTTGACTATATGGGCCATCCTGTAAAGCCAGACCCATAAAAAATCCAATATTTCAAATGTATTAATTACTTTATAGTGCAATCTGACTACCTTAAACTTCTATGTGATATTTTATGTACATTCTATGATACCAAAATATAATTTCAACAAGCTGCTAGCTTCTAACACTGTACCTATACAATCTAAGGGTGTTTGATATTTTAGATATTGTGATTACTTCTATATGCACACATACAGATATTATCCTATCTTTGAACATATGATTTACTACTCCCTAAACAACAAAACAACAACTCACTATACAGAACATATCATCAAACATAATTCATCAACCAACAGAGAGGGGAAAGTGGGGAAGTGTGTGTGTGTGTGGAGAGGGAAGGTACAACCAAGGAACAAACTGAGTTAACAAATTTGATGGAAACCCATGTTGTCTAAATAATACCACATACAGATATAAACTATATGGGTGTTCCATATATGGAAAGGTTTGGCTGATCACAGAGCTCCAGATAAGAGGGAGTATTGAGGATAATTCAAAGATAATTTTTCTTATTTCTCAATGAAAACATATGTTGTGACCCCTCATTAGAACCGAGACGGTTCTAATGATGGGTCACAAAATATGTTTTTATGGGGCAATAATGATAATTATCCTAAATTATATCTGTTACCCCCTCTTATCTGGAGCACTGTGATCATTCTACCAATGTTTTTCCTTCTTTCTCTGCAAGTCACATGATGTGGCTCCTCATTAAAACTGCCTCAGTAGGGTACTTTTACTTCTTACTCAGAGCTCTAGATAAGAGGGAGTATTTTGTGATAATTAGGGATAATTTTCGCGAAATCGGCATAAAAACATATGTTGTGACCCCTCATCTGAACCGTCTCGACGAGACGGTTCAGATGAGGGGTCACAACATATGGTTTGAATGAGAAATAAGAAAAATTATCCCTAATTATCATCAAATACGCCCTCTTATCTAGAGCTCTGGTAAGAGGGGCTACATCATCTATTTATGAAGACAAAGCAGAAATTATCTCAAAATAACGCTACATGTAACTACTGCCAAACCCACACTCATTTTGCACTCAGAATTACCTTCACAGGATGCATATTAGCCGTGTTTAGTAACTTCAGCATGCCTGGTATCAACACGAACGGCAGTTTGGGCTCTTTCTCTAAACCTAAAAGGGAACACATATGAAATCGAGCTATTGGATTTTGCTGCAACAGAGTGATTTGTTGATCATACCCGTTATCTAACATAATCTACGCATTATACTGCATATTTACTGTTCCTTTGAACTTTGAGTGCATAAGGACAGCATTAGCTGATATTGCATCTCCATTAAAAAGTCCACAGAAAATGCTTTATAAAGCATTTTCTATGGACTTCTTAGTGGAGATTACTCCATTTATTAATTACCGCTGCTCAATCACAAATTCCAGGTGAGTCCAGCCACTGATATGCTCAATCACTAATTGCCTAGACTGTCCGCATGACTCTGCTTTCTGCCAAGAGCCTCGGCAGGAAGCAGAATCACGCGGACAGTCTCTGCAAGAAGCCATTTATCATATATACAAGTCTCGGCAGGAAGCAAAGATTGCGGACAGTCTCGGCAGAAGCCAAATATGATGTACAGTCTCTGCAGGAAGCAAAAATTAGCGGAATTGATTATACTTGTGAAAATGATTAAGAAAAGATCACAAATGTCTGTCAATCAAGCCTCAAAGTAAAGAATCTGTATGCTAGTTTGTAAGGTTTACAAGAACAACTGGTTTTCCGTAATTTACTCTATGAAAAGTCAAGCCTCAAAGTAAAGAATCTGTATGCTCGTTTGTAAAATTTATAAGAAAACAAACTGGTTTTCCGTAATTTACTCTATGAAAAGTCAAGCCTCAAAGTAAAGAATCTGTATGCTCGTTTGTAAAATTTACAAGAAAACAACTTGGTTTTCCGTAATTTACTCTATGAAAAGTCAAGCCTCAAAGTAAAGAATCTGTATGCTCGTTTGTAAAATTTACAAGAAAACAAACTGGTTTTCCGTAATTTACTCTATGAAAAGTCAAGCCTCAAAGTAAAGAATCTGTATGCTTGTTTGTAAAATTTACAAGAAAACAAACTGGTTTTCCGTAATTTATTCTATGAAAAGTCAAGCCTCAAAGTAAAGAATCTGTATGCTCGTTTGTAAAATTTACAAGAAAACAAACTGGTTTTCCGTAATTTACTCTATGAAAAGTCAAGCCTCAAAGTAAGCTCGTTTGTAAAATTTACAAGAAAACAAACTGGTTTTCCGTAATTTACTCTATGAAAAGTCAAGCCTCAAAGTAAAGAATCTGTATGCTTGTTTGTAAAATTTACAAGAAAACAAACTGGTTTTCCGTAATTTATTCTATGAAAAGTCAAGCCTCAAAGTAAAGAATTTGTATGCTCGTTTGTAAAATTTACAAGAAAACAAACTGGTTTTCCGTAATTTACTCTATGAAAAGTCAAGCCTCAAAGTAAAGAATCTGTATGCATGTTTGTAAAATTTACAAGAAAACAAACTGGTTTTCCGTAATTTATTCTATGAAAAGTCAAGCCTCAAAGTAAAGAATCTGTATGCTTGTTTGTAAAATTTACAAGAAAACAACTTGGTTTTCCGTAATTTACTCTATGAAAAGTCAAGCCTCAAAGTGAAGAATCTGTATGCTTGTTTGTAAAATTTACAAGAAAACAAACTGGTTTTCCGTAATTTACTCTATGAAAAGTCAAGCCTCAAAGTAAAGAATCAGTATGCTCGTTTGTAAAATTTACAAGAAAACAAACTGGTTTTCCGTAATTTACTCTATGAAAAGTCAAGCCTCAAAGTAAAGAATCTGTATGCTTGTTTGTAAAATTTACAAGAAAACAAACTGGTTTTCCGTAATTTACTCTATGAAAAGTCAAGCCTCAAAGTAAAGAATCTGTATGCTTGTTTGTAAAATTTACAAGTAAACATACAGGTTTTCCATAATTTACTCTATGAAAATTTTGATTTGCAAGACACAGGCTGGACATTAACACTTCACATTCTTCTGCCATTTTTACAAAGGGAAACAATTTTTGTGATTCCCTGTTCCACAGCCCTTCCAAAATTGGGTCTGCTTGTAAAGAATTTGCAGCCAGAGGAGTGATTTTTCCTTTACGAAATGACCCTCATTGAGTCAAAAATGAAAATGAGTTATTTCCCTTGAAAGTGCACTTATTCTCCTTATTGTACATTGCAAATTATACTTTACCTTGTATTTTTGTGTAATACTCTAGTTCTTCTTTTGGATAAAAATTGTTGATAACAGTAACAGCAGGGTGTTGACCTATACAAAGAAATACCACATGAAAAACATTAGTACCTAGACAATGTGGACATACTATTGGTTGATGGGACATCTGCACCTAAATCATGTGCTTATTGTACTGTAGTTTTATGTATTTTTGAAAAGTCTTTATTTTGCTAGGCTTTGACTGAAAGTGGTTAAAGGACCCAAACAATAAGGCCAAACTCGTAAGTGATATAAACAGTGACAATTCCAGAATGTTTGATACACAGATATGGACATCAAAACAGAGGCCTGATCAGGTGCTCACAAGTAGTAAGCATCACACAGTGCTCCAGATAAGAAAGGGGTAACAGAGATAATTTTGGGATAATTATACATATTTCTCCACAAAAACATATTTTGTGACCCATCATTAGAACCGTCTCGTCGAGATACCATGGCTCCAGATATTAAAGAAATTTTGATGTAAATTTTGTGGTATTTTTCCTTACTTTTCTATTAAACTATACATTGTGGCATCTGTTAGAATCACCTCCAGGAGGCGATTCTAATGGGGTGCTACAAGTACAATGTATAGTTTAACTCAGTGGTGTAGAAAATATTTCAAATCCTCATTAGGTACTCCTTTTTATCTGAACCTCAGTTATGCTGTGCGTGTGTAAATCTACTGAAAATCAAATACCCCTGTAAGTGGACTTATATTTTAACGCTCTTTACCTAAATCGCCAATATCGCTAAAATTCAGTAACCCCCAAATATAAGTTTTTACAGTAATGATTGAGAGTTCCAGATAAGAGGGGGTATTGACGATGACTTGGAGCTAATTTTTTCACATTTCTCAATGAAAACATACATTGTGACCCCTCATTCGAACCTTCTCGGCGAGACGGTTCTAATGAGGGGTTACATGGAATGTTTATATGGGGATAAACGAAAAATTATCCTAAATTATCCCTGTGACTCCGTTTTATCTGAAGCACAGCGAATTTGCTCCTACAGAAGCAAATTCTTTTCATTAAAAGTCGCTGCACATTGAGACAAGGCAAATATGAAAATGGTGGAATTGCTTCCCCTAAATGTTTATACCCATTCAGCTTAATATGGTACCCATTAACTCTTAGAATACCATAGAAATTCTAAGTATTGGCAAAGATAGGTTAGAGCAAACATTGTAGTGCAGTCTAGTGTAGGCAAGAGCTTTTACACTGTTTGCCAATGCATTCACATTTATAATGCACTGTAAAATCAAACTGTGCCATTTTTAGGACAAATCTGGTAATTATTCTGGGTGTCCAAGATTTTAGAATTTTTATGCTACATGTTAAACAAAACCCTTTCAATATTACATATCCAGTAACACCATTACCACGTTTAAACCTACCTACAAAGGCAGCCATCTGAGCAGCATTTCTTCCGACAGAGTTCACATGATCTTTCCTTGCACCATGTTCTAACATTAATTTAGTTATATCTGCATTGCCTGCAAAAAAACAAAACAATACAATATTTGCATAAAATCAGATCTCAACACAACATGGAGTTTTGAGGATAATTCTGAGATAGTTCTGTTTCTTTCTCAATGAAAACACAGAGCTCCAGATAAGAAGGGGTACAGGGAATATTTAGGGATAATTTTCCTTATTTTACCATAAAAACATACATTGTGACCCCTCATCAGAACCGTCTCACCGAGACGGTTCTGATGAGGGGTCACAATGTATGCTTTTGTTGAGAAATAAGAAAAATTATCGCTGAATTTTCCCTGTTATCCCTTCTGATCTGTAGCTCTGAAACATAATTATGTTGTAAGCCCACCATTAAAACTGTCTTTGAATGATGGTACTTACGAGAGGTCACAACATGTTTTTTTTTTTTAAATACAGATTATGTGACCCGTCGCGCAAAAAGGGACGAGTTGGGTGTCCTATAGCGAAATTTAGTTTTATGTCTCAGTGAATAAGCAAATCTAAGAGGATTTGGAAAATATCAAAATTTTGGTAGCTCTTGGCCATTTTGGGGCTCAAATTGTCTGCAGAACGTAGGTACCGTCATGAATCGTCACAAATCTTTTGATGACGTTGTGGTGACGTGGCAAAGTAAAATCGTTCAGAACTTGTAACTGATAGATAAAGTAAATATTTGTTTTGTGTGCCGTCCTTGGAAGCTTTGTTTGCTGAATAAATATTCCGAACCATGCTTCTCGGGAACTTCTTCCTGCAGGTATGACAAAGAGATCACCCACTGGCATCAAATGAAACCAATAAGCATTTTGATGTATTATCAAGTGACATGCACATATATGAGCCGCGACGCGACAAAACCAAGACAGTGGTATTTGAGCCACACGAAGACTCAGATCAACCTGGACATCCGCCAAGTCTGATCAGAAGCTTCGCTGTGCGCGTAAAGAATGACAAAGGGTCTAAGCTATCTTCATGCCGTTGCATGCGTCGGCGAAGATTGATCAGACTAGGCGTCTTCACTGGGCGCACATGCCACTTTGTTGTTATTCTATCCAACTATGCGTGATGGTTTCTGCAGTTTTTACGGGCGCCCGTAAAAATAACAGGAAATGGACTGGCAGTTGGTTTCCGGTTATTCTACCGTAAAATCTTCGGATTTTTTACCAGGTAATGGTAACTGATGGTATTTTCCTTTTTTGTCCAAAAAGAATGCAATTGCTTGATAGAACCGCCTCAATCGGCGATGAGGCGGTTTTAATGAGTAGTAACCATCTATGTTTTGAGACTAAATAGAGGCCTAAGTAAAATAATGCCGTGTTCACGAAACGTTTAGGACAGTCTGACAGAGCCTTGTAAACATCCTTGGCAAAAACTATTCTAAAATTTTACGCGTACAACATCATTAACCAGTTTTGGTTAGACACTGAATTCTAAACTTTTTTTGCGAACTCGGACAATGCTCCACTTTTCCCTCTACAAAGTTGGGTTTTCAATGGTGTTCATTACACAACCTTGTCAACAGGGTGCTCGCATTATTTTCTTCCTTTTTTACATGAAATCCGTCCAAATTTCAATGACCAGAGGACCATTGGTCCTGTAGCTCACCTGAGTCCATTTATTGTCAGCATGTAAATGTTGGCTTTAACCCAGAAGACCATAGGCTGTGAATTGCTGACCTGAGCATCATCAGATGCTACAAAGCTTATAACAATAGCTTAAGACAGTGAAAGATAGTGTTCAAGAAGTCCAGGTCAGATGTTAATGACAGGCCTCTTGATCAAAACCAAACCAAGTTAAGCTTATTGTTACAGGTAAAACATCAACCTACTGTCCTCATTTCAACGAAATTGATAGTATTTGAGTTGTTACATACTGCTGACTCACATCTGCATTTCATTTCTAGAGTCAAAGACATTTAGTTTTTATTTGATATGGACAAGGCAGCCATCTTGGTAATGCAATAAGGGACAACTGAATGTATGAATATATTTTGTGTTGAGCTAAAAATATGATCAGCAATTTTTTTCATGGTGAATCCATTAATGAAATCTCAAAGCACCAACATACATATATAGCTTGTAAGATATGGCATGTATAAAAATGTACTTTGAGGACTGAACTGATGCATGGAAAACTCAAATCAATATGCCCCATCAATTTCTTTGAAGTAGGGGGGCATACATACTGTATTTTACATAATATATGGACCAAGTTGCAAGCTATCAGTTATTTTTATGGTGTTCTTTATTTTGTATACACTGTGGCACACAGCTTCAAGGGTTTCGATAGTAAAAGGTTGGATGAGTAAGCAGTGTCTATTTTGAATATTTAGCAAGTTATGGTACTTACCCATCTAGACTGCTTTTAAGTTATTTTCCCCGTGATCAATAATGGGCTGCTTATCTCCAGTGTGATCAATGATGGACAGTCATCTCTTTGGTTTCAATCTTATACTGGCTGCTAGGCAATTGTCAATAATATGTCAAGCACTTGCACACAAAGCTTGCTTTAGTTGTAATAGATCCAACGAGGCTGTTAACTTCTTTAATTTTCAAACGGATCAAAGTCAGATGGACTTAGCTCTGGTGAATAGGTAGACTTTTGAAGAACCCCAGTCCAAATCCCGCAGTAGTGACATCACAATATCTGTTTTATGACATTAGACATTCTCAAACAGTAAGTGGTTTGACAGACCGAAGAAAAGGGGTCTGCATTTCAGTTTTGACATGAATGTTGTTGAAAGAAATGTCCTGTAGTATTCTTCGTTTACATTTTGACCTTTCTGAACAGCACTGAGATAATATTCTTACAAACACACACACATATCAGCAATGTCTTTACATATCCTTGTTTATATCAAAACGTTTTTGGTCACAGGAAGTTGGGGATGTGCTGATTGGGACTTAAATAGTGACTCCTAGCTATGTATCCAAGTTTCTTCAATGGCCACAGCACAAAAGGAAAAAAAAAAAAAAAAAAAAAAAAAGAGAGAAAAAAAAACTTGAAAAAATATATGTTTTACTATATTCAATGGGTTTTTGAATAGTTTCTGTAAATTATTAAAGTTCATTTAAGAAACTTTCTGAAATAACTTCAAATATTATCCATAAATTTGTCATCCAGTATTACATTTTAAAACAGCATTTAAACTCTCAACTTTCATGCACCTTCCTTGCAAACAGTGTGTATTTTTTCAACTCCAAATAAATAACAAACAACCTTTTACTTTCTTCATCATGAGGATTTAGTACCAATATTTTAAACAGTGGGAGTCATAGAAATATTGATCAATACATAAAAATTCCATTGTATCTTCAAATTTTGCGCTTGTTATCTTTATAACATATCATGGTTACATGCAGTAACAATATGCTTTATAACATCCTGTCACAGATATTAAGCTGCACCTCTTAAACACATAAAATGCTTCAACAATGCTTTTCAAGAATGTATCAATGAAACAATATATAAGTTTGTCATCTGTCCAATCAGATGACATGTCATGAAATAATCAGTAACTTTCCAGTAAACAGTGTGCAATTTTTTAAGAAACTTCCATGTAACTTCTTTTCAACTTTCTCAGTAACAACGTTCTTGACTGTCTACGCAAAAGAAATACTTAACTAATGTCTAAAATTTAACTTCATTCTTGAAGGTCTACACTCATTATCTGTATAACATGGTAAAAAAAAGGTGTATAACATCCAGAAACAAGCTATATCACATGCTGGATAACCTGCTCTACCTTACATGCCGTACAACCTGCTCTTGCTCTATATATAAAGTTTTACCTTTAAAACAGATGAAATACACCAACAATGCTTCTGATTTAAATTGCTATGTATCTAAGGCACAATAGATAAGTTTATGGTCAGTCCAATAAGCTTCAATGTCACAAAATGCTTGGCAATTTGCAAAAATCAGATCTAATACTGATCCAGAGTCAGTAGTAGAGTGTTTGATTTGTTGCACACAGCTGAACAGTGTTCCCATGAAATCAACAAACTGTGAATTGCCAGAATCTATCTGAATATTGAAATCACCCAATATGACTAACTTTGCATTGACATTTACCACTGGTTTCAAATGGCAACGAATGTCGTCTTTAAAATCAGTCTGGGAACTTTTTGGGTATTTGTACAACAGAACAGTTTGAAAATATCCTTTTGAAGGGGTTTGCAAGGCAGTCAAAATGAATTCACATGAATGGCAATGCATTTTTATGACTCTTTTAACTTCAAAATACTCTTTTATGTATACAGCAAGTCCATGGTGTGGCCTATTTAATGATTCAGTCTCTGTATCATCTAATCTAATAAGCCTAAATCTTTTTAAAGCAAAATGAACATTTTCATCTCTTTTACATAACCGTGATTCTGCAAAACCAACAACATCTGCAGCCAACACATTTGGTTCAAATTCTATATCCTTAAAGTGCTTATGCAAAGACCTTGCATTGTTAAATGCAATTTTGATTTTGCCTGGATCAACTTTATATAATGGCACATAACAAAGTTTCAAAACTGCTTCAGTCTTCAGTCTTTGCATCTCTTCAGTCACTTTTGCATCTAAAGCCATAGCACGCTCATTAAGATTCAAAATGTATAAATTTTCAAGCTTCTTTACTCTACTAAGTGCAACATAGTGAATATGTGCTACTTTTCTAACAGTTTTCTGAGTAAGATCAATCACTACTTTGTCTACCGTGGCACCCTGAGCTTTGTGGACCGTTTTCGCGGCAGCAGGTCTCAATGGAAATTGAAGTCTTTGATAGGTTTTGTACTTGTATATGAAAGTTCTTTCAGTATCAAACACTGGAGTCCATTCTCTCTGGATATTAACATTATAGAATCCTCTATTGAAGAACTTTTCTCGGGTTGACCTACCAATTCGAGGATCATCAAATAAAACCCAAATAATACTAGGGCGATTTGTTCCTTCCATCTTGTACTCAATGAATTTCACAATCCCTGTAGCACCATTTGTTAAGCCATCTTCTACACTGACATTCACTGTCATAACATAAATCATTCCTACAGTTACTGTCAACAACTTCAACAAACTGCCTGTTTTTGAGAAATCATCTGGAAGTGAATTAATTAGCTCACGAGATCTTTTTGCAGAAATGTTTGCTAAAACAACGGTATCATGACAAGGTATGACAACTTTCTCTCCAGGCATCTGATTCAAAATTTTCTCATTATGATTATCCACACCTAAGTTTTCAGCAAACAAATGAAGGGCATCTTTTGGATAGTCATCACTATGACGGTCAACAACACGTGTTTGCAACTTGTTTTTGTCTTCTTCAGTCATTTCATTAAGTCTAAGTCGATTCAGTAACTGGGCAAACTCATGATCCTCTTTTTGTCTCATTATATCTACTAATTCATACATTTTGAACAGTTCCTTCCATAAGTTAGGTGCAAGCGAAGAAGCTTCCTTTTCCAAATCATGAAATATCATTGAATCACCTACTGGTTTCAGCTGGTAAAAATCACCTACAGCAATTATGCTTAAGCCACCAAAAGTTCTTTTTGTTCCAGTCAGCTGCTGCAGTCGTGTGTCAATAAAACTGAGTAACTGTGTGCCAACCATAGATATCTCATCAATAATAACAACCTTTAAATGTCTGTACTTTATTCTAAATGTATTCAACTCATCAGCTGATAAAAGGCTTGTACCCTGATATATTTTTTTGTGGAACGCAGAGCAAATGGTTTGACCACCTATGTTGAAAGCAGCAAAGCCCATATAAGCACAGAGTAAAATTCTTATATCCTCTGGATTTTCTCCTTCCTTCAAATTCAAAGTTCTATACAGGCTTTGATAAAGTGCTCTTATGACTACAGATTTGCCAACACCTGCGCCCCCTGATAAGAAAGCATAAATTGGTTCATCTTTACATTTTATCCAATGCACTACATGGTTGAAAAACTCTCTTTGTCTTAAATTCAGACTCCTCAGAAGAGTTAAATATTCTTCTTCAGGTAACATAATGCCAGTTGTTTCTACAGGTGGTACTGAACATGTGGACTGCAGTTCTATACCAATATCATACTGTCTGTGCTCAACTACTCTATCTGGATTAAAATATACAAAAGTTTCAGATTCATTTGCTCCTTCTTCTTCTGCCTCTCTATTTTCTTGTTCAGCATTTGGTGCAATCTGATCATATGCATTCTCCTCTTCTTCAATCATCTGTCTTGCAGGTTCAAGTTCTTCAGTGTGATGTTCATACTCATTGCTTTTAGACTGCAGTGATTCTTTCATCAAGTTATAATGGTCCCGATAGGTGTCAAACGAACCTAACAGATCTTTTTCTTCATTTCGCCATGGCATGTAAAGCATTAACTGTTCCCTGAAGTAATTTTCTGGGTCCTTTTTCCTATTGTACCTTACAAATCGTATTATTCTAGGGACTTTTCTACTCTTATATCTTGTTCCATTCTTTGCTCTATATATCAAGTCTGAACAAACTGTTTCATTTGGAACATTTCCTTCTTCACAGCTCCCCTCATTTTCATCACTTGAATCAGTTTCACTGCCACTATCATCATTTTTATCTTCCACTTTCTCTGATAGTTTGTTTTCTTTAGGATAAATAACATCAACTTTTGAGATATAATCTGCCAAGCAAAATTTCTGAAGCTGCTTCGGTCTTTTTGAATAACGCTGGATAATATTATCTGATTCTATGTTTGTAGACTCAGCAGGTAGCTCATCAAGAACACTTTTTGGCTTCAGCAGAAATACCCTTTCTTCAGGAGTTGATGTATTTATGAAAACAATGTCCCTTGTGCATTTTGTCAAAGGAATTTGCAGAGCAAGGTAAACTGCCTCTTGAGCACTCACTTCAACTGAGTTTGAAAAAACATTTCCAATATGTCTGACTTGCTTTTTAAGATCTAAATTTCCTTTTCGAGCTTCTTTGGCTGCTGCATCAAGCTGTGCACTCATTCCTCTTTGAGATTTACTTATATAACCAACAATGTATGATGCACAACCGTATGGTTCAAGAACTATCTGAATGTCAAGATTTGCCTTCCATGCAAGAAGAACTTTAACATTAAACAGATTGACTCTCATTTCATTTGGCTTCCTTTTTAGAAATACTTTTGGTGCATTCAGTGAGCTTTGTATGCATTTGATATAATCTTCAAAATCCATTTTGGCTACTTTCTCCAGAAATTCCTCAATTGTCATTTCTACATTGTCTTTATACTCATTCATGGCCTTTTGAAGCTCTGTGTATTTCTTTGTGTACTTTTCAACTTCATCATCAAGTGGATATAGCAACAAAGTTCTTGGAAGAGGTGGTAATGGAAATCCAAATCTACATATTGGTTTTCCCTTCTTTCTGCAAGTTCTTGAGTGTTTATGTGTTTGTAAGTTAACAAGACTTGCGGTTTCCTCATTATCAGCGTCACATGTAAGGTATTGATCGACAAACTGAACTATTTCCTCTTCCGAATTCTTTTCCAGCACTGGACCATTTTCTATCCAAACAAACATGTGGATATGAGGCGAACCACGCTGTTGAAACTCAACTCTATAGAAAAAGTCTTTCAATTTTCCAATTGGCTGACAATCACTTTTAAGAACTGTTTTCAGGAATTCCTGTACACGATGATCAAAGTACCTTGAGCATGTTACTGGATCCTTCTGAACAAGTTTTGTTTTCTCTTGCCATGTCAAATTCTCTATATCTTTCTCTGAATATTCAACACCATCATTTAGTTTTGCCAACATCCTCAAAAGATCTGTCCACCTAGTATCAGCTGCTGACAATGACATAAACCAAGTGGGCAAGGAGAGCTGCCTTATCATTGCAAAAATATCCTTTTTTCTTGCTTCAAGATAAGCAGGTGAATTTCTGAGCTGACGAAATATGTAATAGCCTTCGTCAAGTTTTACAAGCTTATCCAAATATGCAGAATCTCTAGCTTCAGCTGCTGTAATTTTCTTGCCTTTACTTTTACATCTTCTTACAGCTAAATTCACTTTGTCACTGATTTGTTTCATCTGTAACTTTTTATGTTTAAAAAAGATGTTTGGAACTGACTGTGCTGCTCTCCTATCAATACTTCGTAATTCCCATTTAACAATATCACTATAATGAACAGAAACAGGTCTTTCATCTTTGCTTGGTGGCCTCTGACCGCAAAATATTGTAGGAAAGCATAAATATTCTGCATCTTTATCCTGATATAAACTAAGTGGATGTTGTCCTTCTCCAGGTGCGAAGGTAAATACCTGATCATATTTGTTTGCAATATTTGCATCATCCACTAATGTATCTACATTTCCAACATTATTATTGGCATCTATTTCACTGTAATGATCAGAATCATAGCCATTAGTTTCAGCACTGTCTTTAGCAAATGTACCAATGTTCTTCACTTGCTCATGTACTGGATTCTCCAAGTTATTACTGTCCTTGGTTTGCTCTGTTGACATTTCCAAAAATTCTTTAACTGTGTCTTTTGCAGTTTCGGTAACTTCCTGAAACCAGCTGTCATTAACTGATAAACCTGCATTTTTATATAATTCACTATTATTTACTAACCAGTGTAATGCAGCTAAAACTCTTACTGGTCTAACATTTTCTTTAAAATCAACTTTCTTATAAGACAATTTCTTTTTGAGCTGAATAGCAACAGTAAAGTTTTCATCCATGGGTCTTGGAAGACAGTTTACAGTGGGCTGAATATCAACTGGTACATTAATAACATTCCCTTTCAAGGAGTATTGACCACCACGTGGCAATTCTCTTATTTGCATAAATGGAATACGAAGTGCTATTAATCTTTCTTCAAGCTGATGTAAATAAAGTTCTGGAGGCTTTTCTGGCCATTTCATTCCATTTGCTACAGATAATTTTGGAACTTTACCATCTCTTAATGCGCTCAAACAAGTATGACAAACCCACTCTTCATCATTAACAGATGTAAAATTTGTGCAGAAAAGACTTTTACTTTGTGCTGGGATGTGGGTATTCTTTAATATGGAAACACTTTTTCTAAACCATGTCTGATGGCAGGATGTACACACAAATAATGGTCCAACAGCAATACTTGAATGAAATTGTTTTATACATTCATTCATAGTTTTCAACCCTTTTCAACCAGATAATTTGTTTGAGTTTTGGTCATGAACATTATCTTTGGCAATTTTACATTCCTTTTCAGATTTTGGGTCCTCTCGATCAAATAGCACATTCAAATTTCGTTTCTGTTGCCTTTTTTGATGTTGCTTGATCCTTTCACACTCCTGTATATTAGGTTTTTTTCTTGCTTTTTGTTTCGATGTACGTTGATATACTATTTCCTTAGCTTTAAAAGCAAAGTCTTCTCTTGCAGCCTCCTTTTCAGCACATTCTTTGGATAAGACACCTGGCTTCTTTCTGGCATGCTGCTTAGATGCAAGCTGATATATTTTTTCTTTCTTTTTAAAAGCCAGATTTTTTCTTGAAGATTCCTTTTCAGCACGCTCTTTAGATAAGACTTCTGGATTTTTTCTAGCATTCTGCTTAGATGCTAGCTGATATACTTTCTCATTTCCTTTAAATGCAGCATCTTGTCTCTTCTTCTGCTTCGAAGCAAGCTGACACACTTTCTCATGTGTTTTAAATGCAGGATCTTGTCTTTTTGTCTGCTTAGATACTTTCTCATTTTCTTTAAATGCAGCATCTTGTCTTTTCTTCTGCTTAGATGCAACTTGACATACTTTCTCATGTGCTTTAAATGCAGCATCTTGTCTTTTCTTCTGCTTAGATGCAAGCTGACATACTTTCTCATGTACTTTAAAAGCAGGATCTTGTCTTTTTTTCTGCTTAGATGCAAGATGGCATACTCTCTCATGTACTTTAAATGCAGGATCTTGTCTTTTTGTCTGCTTAGATACTTTCTCATTTACTTTAAATGCAGGATCTTGTCTTTTTTTCTGCTTAGATGCAAGCTGACATACTTTCTCATGTACTTTAAATGCAGGATCTTGTCTTTTTTTCTGTTTAGATGCAAGCTCATATACCTTCTCATTTGCTTTAAAAGCAGGATCTAATCTTTGTTTCTTTTTGTACGCTGCATTGTACTCTGTGAGTTTCTTCCTTTTCTTAGCATGTGAAGCTTCTTTAGACATACGTAAGTTACTTGCATGACTTTGCATTTTTTCAGCCTGTTTTAACATTTGATCCTCAAAATAATCTTCAAGGCTACAGTCCAAGTGTCCTTTATAGCTTTCATTCAGTTCACATTTTTCGACCGTGACAGGCAAAAAGTCAAACTGCAAGTTCATATCTATTCTCATACTATTATAAAATGCATACAGGTAAGTGATCAGATCATTCAGACATGAGAAAGATATCAAAATTGATGTACCATCTGCATTTGAAAGTCCATTCTCTCCATGTGAGTGAGAATCAAAAAATACATACAAATCATTCTTCTTATATACAGCTGAACATATTGCTCCAATCATTAAGAGGCCAGATGATGTTTTAGAAAACGCTGTTTGTAAAGCATTATGAAGTGTGGGAAAGCCATCATCTTGCTGAGTGTTCACCAATATGCCACTTATTACTGGTTGCTTCTCTACAGTAAATGTTCCAATACCAACTTTAAAATTGTCAGGAATTTCTACAAACTTAATAATGCATGCATAAACTTCCCTTCTGCTTTCAACGTATTTATCACATTTCGATAAACAGCATCTCCATCACAAAGAATTTTATCTAAGTTTGTGCTATTCTGTACTTCCAGACAAGCTGAGTATGACAAAATACACAATGCGTTGCATGTGCATTGAAATCCCCTTGATTCATCTGAAAATCTTTGATTATTTTGATGAAAAGTCCCAAAAATTGTATCACAAGCATTCCAAGAGAAAGTTGTCAATGATGCATCCTTACTATTTGTATTTAAATTGCTCATACTATCATTTTCTACATAATTAGATGGCTCTCTATTCATCCTACAAACATCAACTGGAATAGCAACAGATTTCCTCTGAGTCTCACTTCCTTGATTGTCTTTTCTAGTTTCTCTATTATCTGGCAGGTTATTTGGCAGATTAGTTAGCAAAACAATTGGCAGATTTTTTGGCTCGGTGACAGAAGTCACTATGTCTTTGTTTTCTGTTTTTAGTGAGGCCAGCTCCTCAGTCACGTCATATTCATTACGTCTGTCCTCATACTTACCTGGCTCATACTTACCTGTCCTAGCATTCGGATTCCCTACCATCGCCACAGACCTCCTCCACCCCTTCTTTTTAGGCATAGTTATCTCTTACCTGAAAATAGAAAGAAAAATCTTTCAGTATACAGAAGTTATTTCACACAAAAATTATGTGGAATTTTATGCCGCACCTGCATTCCCCATACACAGTAGTAGAGGTCACAGTTAAAAGAAAGTGTATGCTAGTTATGATGTATTTATGTAGAAAATTTTCAGCGACCTTGGGCTTTTTTGGGCTCAGTCAGCTGAGTACGAAATAGGTAAAGGGTAAAAATAACTGCAACAGCCCTAGAAGAAACTTTATGCTAGGTTTGATAATTGTAGGTATCACAGTTTGCAAGAAATGGACTTAAACGCTAGGGTCAACCTAATTTTGATGTAAAATTTTACTTAAGTCAGCAGAGCATAAAAGATGGTCAAAGGTAAAATGAGTGCAACAGCCCTCAAGAACATTCTAAGAAGAAACCTTATACTAGGTTTGATTGTAGGTATCCTATAGTTTGTGAGAAATTAACTTAAACGCTGGGGCAATGTAATTTTGATGTAAAATTCTACTAAGTCAGCAGGGCGTAAAATATAGGTCAAGGGCAAAAATAATTGCAACAGCCCTCCAGAACATTCTAAGAAGAAACCACACCAGGTTTGATGATTGCATGGTATCACAGTTAGTGAGACACTGACTTACAAGCTAAGGTCGACGCTAGAGGCGACGTAATTTTGATGTAAAATTTTACTAAGTCAGCAGAGCGTCACATATAGGTTGAGGGTGAAAATAAGTGCAACAGCCCTTAAGAACGTTCTAAACCAGGTTTGATGATTGTAAATAAAATAGTTTGTGAGAAAGTGACTTAAACACTAGGGTCAAAGAATTTTTTTGACGAATGGATGAACACAATAACAGATGGATGGACGGACGGATGGACGGAAAAGTGAAGTCCTATATCGATCCCTTGCGACAAAAACCAGGTGCCTTTTGAAATGATTGGTGAACTCTGGCTAGTCGGCATCTTCTCCAGTTGAACAAGAATTGCACGGAATCTTGTGGCTACCCTGGCTGTGCATTGTCACAAAGCAAAGGCAAACACAAAAAACCCTCATTCAAAGTAATACCTATGTCTCGCTTCTGCCAGTCACCAGCAAAATAAAAATGTAAATTTTGCTAAGTCAGTGAACCGTAAAATGTAGGTCAAGACACAAGAGTGATGATGATTTTTATCTCCACTCTTGCAGAAGTATGCATGACCTGAGTTTCATGACCCTAGCCTTTATAGTTCTTGAGAAACATAGCTAAACCTAAACTCTATACTTTTTGCCTAACCGGTAAACCATAAACTGTCTGTCCAGATGAAATATTGATGGTGGCTTTGAGGGTTACCTTTCCAAATGTAACAATGACCAAAAGTTCTTGGCTCTAGTGCTTATACCTTTTTAGAAACAGGCTATAAACATAAAAACTGGACAGAGACTTGCAAAGTCGAAGGACTATAAACATGAAAACTGAACAGAGATTTGCAAAGTCGATGGGCTATAAAAATGAAAACTAAACAGAGATTTGCAAAGTCGGCGAACTATAAAATGTTTAGATGGCTCTCTATTGATCCTAGCAATAACAACAGACTTCCTCTGATTCTCACCTCCTTGATTGCTTTTTCTAGTCTATTATCTGGCAGGTTATTTGGCAGATTAGTCAGCAAAATAATTGGCAGATTTTCTGGCTTGGTGACAGAAGTCACTATGTCTTTGTTTTCTGTTTTTAGTGAGGCCAGCTCCTCAGTCACGTCATATTCATTACGTCTGTCCTCAAACTTACCTGTCTCATACATCACCACTGATCTCATCCACCCATTCTTTTTAGGCATTGTATGTCTTACCAAATGACCTTGTATGGTTATGGGACAGAACAGAAAAGAATAAATGTCTTACCTGAAAATAGAAAGAAACAACTTATTATTATCGTATACATAATTTATTTCACAGGCATAATTGGTGAATTCAGACTAGTCGACATCTTCTCCAGATGAACAAGAATTCTATGGGATCTTCTGTCTCGCCTGTCTGCTCATTGTCACAAAGCAGAAATAAGCACTAAAACTCCAAGCAAAATTTACATCGTCAACACCAAAAAAGTAATACCGATGTCTCACTTGTGCCAGTCGCAGGTGAGACAAGAAACACAATGCAAATTTTTTAAATCAGTGAATCATAAAATGTAGGTCAAGATAATATACTGATAATAGTTTTCATCGTCACTCTTCCAAATGTATGCATGGCCTGAGTTTCATGGCTTTGGTCTTTATAGTTCTGGAGAGACAGAGCTAGTAAGTAAATTTTGCAAATCCTGTAAACCGTAAATGTCAGTCCAGATGAAATATTGAAGGTATATATTAGCTTTAAGATATACTATTCCATATGTAACTATGACACAAGTTTCATGGGTCTTGCACTTATAACTTACAATTCTTGAAAAACAGGCAAACACAAAAACTGGACAAAGCTTGTAAAGTCAATGAACAATAAAATGTCTGTCAAGATGCAATATTGATGGTGGCTTCAAGCTTTACTCTTCCAGATTCTCAGTGATCGTGAACAAAGGGGAAAGAATGACCTTGACACTGAGCAACATAATGTCTTCATTTGCTCATTTAGTTACCCATATATACCAGATATAATACCCTGGACTTAAATAGTTTCTGAGAAGTCGACGGTGTAAGTATTTCCCCCCATATAAAGCCATATATGTGTTTATCTACCTGGTTATGGCTAAATAAGTGCTATGAAAACGTAAACCTGTTGTTTTCATTAGTGGGTGGGGTATTCAGGGCCTATACCATTATACTGCGACATCACGTATCACGCTGTTCGACTTTTTTGTCTCCCAGCACCTGCATTATAACAGCGCTTCAATGTATATGAAATTTGTCCACTTTTCCCATTGCAAGTCTATGAAAACTTTAAATTGGCACAGAAGCCAAGCACATGGGCAACAAAAATAAAAAACTAGAAAACTGTGTCTGTAAAACACTAATGATGCCCCCGTGCAGCACCTGTCACAGGACATGTGTACATCCCTAAAGCACCTTTCAAGCACAAATGCTATTTACAAAGAATCCACTGAAAACATTTCACAAACTTTATACCCTTTAGTGCAAAATGCAGCCAAAAATGACTAAGTTTAAAAGGCCATAATTCCTTCAGAATTATTTTTTTCCTATCATAACTAACATGCACATCTTCACTGAGTCCACAACAAGTCTCCGATGTCTGAAAAACAGCCAATGAAAATTGTGGGAGGAGTTGATTACACAAAGTACTTACCCTACAATGCAAACATATGTTTAAAATGACTAAGTTCAAAAGGCTATAATTCTGTCAAAATCAAGTCTAGCTCCAACAAAAACCCACATGCACATCTCCAATATGTCCATAACATGTATGCAAAGTTTAGAAAAGATCCATTGAAAACTGAGGGAGGAGTTGATTACGCAAAGTCCTCACCAACTCCTCACCCTACAAATGTAAAAATTTGCCTAAAATGGCTAAGTTCAAAAGGCCGTAATTCTGTCAAAACCAATTCTAGTTCCAACAAAAACCCACATGCACATCTTCAATATGTCCACAACATGTATGCAAGGTTTGAAAAAGATCCATTGAAAACTGTGGGAGCAGTTGATTACACAAACTGCATACCCTACAATGCAAAAATTTGCCTAAAATGACTAAGTTCAAAAGGCAGTAATTCTGTCAAAATTAATTCTAGCTCCAACAAAAACCCACATGCTCATCTTCAATATGTCCACAACATGTATGTGAAGTTTGAAAAAGATCCACTGAAAACTGTGGGAGAAGTTGATTACACAAACTCTATACCGTAAAGTGTAACGAACGGACGGATGGACAGACAGACAGTTGGACGGACGGACAGACAAGAGCGAATCATAATGCCCCCTGACTATTGTCACGGGGGCAGAAAAACACAATTCATATACAGACTAAATGTCATTAGCATGTATGCAGAGATTCAGCTTCATACCCCTTATGGCTTCTGAGTGGAAGAATTTTTAATATTACTCTTCGAAAATTTACCCTTTATGTTGCCATGGCATCCAAACAAATTCAGTGATTTAGACAAAATTCATATGAATCATAGAGGACTTCTCAAGAGACATTTTTGTTGAAAAAAATATTCTAAGTAACTGCAATTCGACAGCAAAAACTGCCAATTTCCACTTTTACCATTGTAAGTCAAATGGAAATTAGAAGTAGCAATAGCAACCAAACTGCCAGAGCAGTTGCCATGAAAAACAATTATTCTATAGAGGCTGGTACTACTAAAGATCCTTTCTGTAAAGTTTGAGCTGTATCAGCCACACAGCTTCTGAGAAGATGATTTTCATTTTTTTTCTATTTTTAACCATTTGGTTGCTATGCCAACCAGCCAAATTGTGCAATTTGCAAAAATATCATACAATTGGTAGAGGAGAACTAAAGGAACATTTGTGAAAAAATTATGCCAAAATATTTGCAGCGACAGTGCTATAAATGCAAATTTTCAATTTTCCCATTGTAAGTCAATGAAAACTATAAGCTGCCATAGCAACCAAACTGCCAGAGCAATCACCATGAAAAACAATATTGTTATAGAAGTTAGTATCAAGATCCTTTCCATAAAGTTTGAGCTTTAGCGGCCTCCTAGTTTTTGGTGAGATGATTTTTTAATACTTTTTTTTTTCAATTATTAACCATTTGGTTGCCATGGTAACCAGCCAAATTGTGCAATTTGAATAAATTTCATGTGGTTGATAGAGGACAATTCCAGAAACATTACTATAAAAGTTTTGTCAAAATATCTCCAGTGACATAGCAATAAATGCAAATTTTCAATTTTCCCCATACTAGTCAATGGCAACTTTAAGTTGCCATAGCAACCAGAGTTCTGGACCAATTTGAATAAAAAACAGTATTATTAGTTCCCCCTGCCTATAGATGCTATTTTTGAAATTTGGTAACAATGGGCCTTGTAGTTTCAGAGGAGATGTTGTTTGAAAATACTGACGGATTATTAACCATTTGGTTGCCATGGTAACCAGCCAAATTGTGCAATTTCAATAAATTTCATGTGGTTGATAGAGGACAATTCTAGAAACATTACTATAAAAGTTTTGTCAAAATATCTCCAGTGACATAGCAATAAATGCAAATTTTCAATTTTCCCCATACAAGTCAATGGCAACTTTAAGTTGCCATAGCAACCAGAGTTCTGGACCAATTTGAATAAAAAACAGTATTATTAGTTCCCCCTGCCTATAGATGCTATATATGAAATTTGGTAACAATGGGCCTTGTAGTTTCAGAGGAGATGTCGTTTGAAAATATTGACGGACGGACGACGGACGGACGACGGACGACGGATGCCTGCCTATACTATAAGCTCACCTGTGAGCCTTCGGCTCAGGTGAGCTAAAAATGCCTAGGAAATTATAGAAATGACTGTTTTTAAGGAAAACGAGTAGCATGACGTCATTCCGCAAAAAAATATGGAAAGAAAAAATGGACCAATTCACGCCTGCTTATTATCTCCTGAATCACAATAGCGTGTTGTGAATAGAAAAAAAATTGAAGGGATGTCCAGTTGCGCTGGAGGGGACTCGAAACAGGGATGACACAAAGGTTAGTGAACCAGTTGAACCGAGATTTATTCTTTTCCAATGTCAAGTCTCGAAAATCGAGGATTGTCATGAAAGCAACCCTCTATTCATTCTCCTATACACTGTAGAAAAAATCCGTAGATTTTACGGTAAAATAACTGGCAACCAGCTGCCAGTCCTTTTACCGTTATTTTTACGGGCGCCCGTAAAAATTGCAGGAATCATATAGCAGAGTGGGACAGAAAAGAGCAGATGTCGTTTTGGTTAGATAGCCCTTCAACAATACAAAGTTATTTTCGAGTGCGCCAAGTTAACATATAATGATTTACGTGTTCAGTATATTAAAAGATACTACTGGGTAAGACCAAATATTCCTAAATTTATAGAACTTTTACAATCTGAGAATAAGTGTGTTGCAAAAAATCTTTCAATTTATATTTTCAAAAGTTTTCTTAAACGTAATGAAACAGTTTTCGATCAAATCTAAATTTCTCCTCTGTATATACGTATCTGTATTCAGTCTTCCAGATGGGAAGAGGTAACGGGGAAGATTTGGAATTTGTTTTTCCTCTGGTTCTCCACGGAAGTGTGTGCTGCGGCCGCTCACTTGAGTCGTCTCGACGAGACGATTCTGGTGAGGGATAGCGGCGCGTGCTTTCGTTGGAGGGCGGGAGGGGTTGCTTCTGGATTCTCCCCATAACCTCATCTTATCTGGAGCTGTATGTAATGGTAAAATTTATTGAAGATATTCAACTCGGTTTATTCTAAATTAAGTAGACACTGTCTATGCTCAACTAGGGATATACATGTTTGGAAACTTGTAATTTGTTAGAACACGTGTTAGATTGTATTTGTACTTATGCTTAATCATGCTGATGTGTATATTTTTCTTGTTTACATAGATCACCATTGTCCATTGTATTGCTATATGTTGTTAAAACGGTGTACTCATGGGCCTTTGGCCTACTGTATGACTAATAAACTCTTAACTCTAAACTCTATAGCTGAGTGGAACAAAATAGAGCAGGTGTCGTTTTGCTCAGATAGCCCTTCAACAATACAAAGTAATTTTCAAGTGCGGCCAGTTAACATAAAACTTGCATTTCGTGATTTCATAAAATGTCTTACAGGCAAACGCCCGTAAAAATAACGGGAGAAGGACTGGCAGCTGGTTTCCAGTTATTCTATCGTAAAATCTACGGGGTTTTTTTAACAGTGTAGGTGTGAATCGAATTTGAAACAAGATTTTATGTTTAACGGCAGAAATCCGTTTTGTCCTGGAGCAAGGGTAGTCAATATTATGCCATTTTGACGGAATGCGAACAAATTGGATACAGATTCCTGATGTTGTCAAGCGTAAATGATTCCATCCATCACCATTACTTTAAAAGGGCTTTAACGTTAATGTGCTTTACTGACCGAACGATATTCTGTTACTATTTGTTGCCAAGAAAATGGGCATCTTGTTGAATTTTGTGATTAAAGGGGTCGGTTGTGATTAGATGGATAGGTTATGATTTAGGGGAGTGTGAAATATTGGTTTGGTGTTTGTTCATTTTGAGTCGTTGTATGTTTCTTGGGCGAGGTGAGGCTTGGTTGGCAGGTGCTCTGGTAACCAGGATTTGGTAGATCGATTTGTATAGGGAGGGCCGCGGATGTGTGTAGGTATCTAATCGTTCCACCTTTGGAAGTTAGACCCACTTATCTTCTCTACTCTACTTTTCTCTGCTCTACTCTTCTTTACTCTACTCAAGGCGGACAGTGCAGTGCATCACAATGCCATATAGTAAGCTGTTAATTGTAGTAACGTACTATTAACTTCAGTACTGTACATTGTTCCTCCCTCCAAGAGGAAATCCGAGTAAACCAGGCATCGCCGCCACGGGAAACTAACAGGAAGCTATAAATCAGGGAGCCACAAAAGTTGTTTCCCTTTGCATAAAGTAAACCAAGTTCTAGCCTAGGTGATGGCAATAAACAGACGCGCAATATATTATGGCCATCCTATGCAGCATTAAACTCGTACAAATAAAGTTGTTCGGGCCATACACTGCAAAAATAAACGGTAGATTTTACGGTAAAATAACTGGCTACCAGCTGCCAGTCCTTTTACCATTATTTTTACGGGTGCCCGTAAAACTGCAGGAATCATCAAGCAGAGTGGGACAGAAAAGAGCAGATGTCGTTTTGGTTCGATGGCCCTTCAACGATACAAAGTTATTTTCGAGTGCGCCAAGTTAACATAAAACTTCCATTTCGTGATTTCCAACAATGTCTTACAGGCAAAAGCCCGTAAAAATAACGGGAAAATGACTGGCAGCTGGTTTCCAGTTATTCTACCGTAAAATCTACAGATTTTTTTTACAGTGTATAAATATACAAATTAGCTGATACAGGATTAGGATTTCTAATAGTTTGAAGAAAAAAAAAAAGAAAGAAAGAAAATGAGATTCGAACTTACACGGGACAACTCTTATACTAACAACTCAGCGGACGAAACCACTCGGCCACCTTATCACATGACACAATGGCCAGAAAATTAAAAGATATAGCTACGAACACACTGTACAGCTTTCCTTTTTATGATAATTTTCTCTTCCTCCTTCCCCTATCATTAGCTAAATCTAGGGTCTCTTTATAACCATCTTCTAAGCTTAGGAAACAAGTATCGGAAAGGAAATTTGAATGAAGTTGTTGTTCGACTCATATTTTCGCGGCATCAAAACTTAAATACTCTTCCAAGGGACGCAACTTTATTTACGTCAAATATTTGACAGGCCTGCGGGCGGGAATAAACTCCCCCAAAAATAAAGCCTGAAACGATTGACAAAAACGCGGGCACCTGTTTATCGCGCAAGTGAAATTAATAAGTCGTGACGTCAACGTTGAAACGTAATTTCTTGAAACAACGTCATCCACCCAACTCGTCCCTTTTCGCGCGACGGGTCACATATATGTAAAATTATCCCTAAATTATCCCTGTAATTCCTTCTTACCTTCATTAGCCTATTTATGAGCAAATTCTCTGAGTTGACCACTGCTAAAATGGGAGGCAAAAATGGAAGAGGCAGAGTTGCTACCCCATGAAATTATGCCCACACAACTTAATAGATGGATTTTTCAACACAACTAAACACTTGATGGAAGTGTTTTTCAAAGTGGTAGTTTTAGCACTTAATAGCAGCATTTAGTGAAGTATATACTTTAACATATTAATATAAAGAAAAAATTAGACATGCACTACTCTGGCATCTCTCAACAGAACTGCCTCAGCAAGGAGAATTTATTGAAGGGTCATGAGGCAGGTTGAAATAAAAGTTATTCCAAAATTTATTCAAAAACTAGTTATTCCTAAAGGAGCAGTCTGATCAGTGGCTACACTATTGCCATTCCAATTGCATCTTTTGGACTAATAACTATATTGTAAAACCGAACTGTTCCATTTTTACTACAATTTGGTACTTATTTGAACCGTCCCAATTTTTAGAATGTTTTCCATAAGTTATTTTCCTACCCACCTGAAAGGGCTGCAAACATCAAAGCTGTATACCCATTTTCATGGTGATTAGAGTTGACATCTGCTCCGTGGGCCAGCAGATGTTTAGCTATAGCTGTCCTGCTCCTAAATGCTGCATGTTGGAGAGGGGTCATGCCCGACTGAAAACAAAGGACAAAAAACATTAGAACAATGCATTTTAAATAAACTCTGCAAGCAAAATTAAAATAAAAATGTTATTATTTTGGAGAGGGGCATTTATTTTCCTCTTGAAAATGCCTTGAACCAAAATTATTGATTTTTCTTAAAAAAAACCCTCATTAGAATTGTTTAGGCGACTAAGGCTAGTGGGTTCTAATAAGAGGTAACAACTTACATGTTATGAAAAAGATATATCAGTGCTAGCCCTTCTTGTCTGGAGCATTGCTATGCTGCCGATTAACCTAGCGTGGCTTTTACTAAACATTTTTATAATCAGAGTTCCTGTTAAGGTGGAGCTTCTAGAGTTCAGTTGTAAATTCTCTACCTACACATAACTATGGTACATTATGGCCTAGAAATAAAACCCCATAGAAAACCATTCTTCTTCAGTAAACCATTTCTATATACCATATATGAGCCAAGACACGAGAAACATACAAAGTGGTTGTACGCACAGCGCAGACTCAGATCAGCCTGGGCATCCACCCAGTCTGATCAGAGTCTTTGCTGTCCACATGGAGGTAACTTAGACCCTTCGCAACCCTTTAAGCGCTTAGCGAAGAGTCTGATCAGGCTTGGCAAATGCCCAGGCTGATCTGAGTCTGGGCTGGGCGCACAACCACTTTGTTGGTTTTGTCATGTCGTGGCTCATTTGGTAAAAGACAGAGAGGTTTCCCTTTCAAAATTACCTAAAACATGTAAATTAGTCTTATGTAATTCAGCTATAAAACAGGTTTTCTCTTCCAAAAATACAATCCCAAAAGGTACGTCATAGTGAGCAGCCTCTTCTGGGTCAAAACTGTTTGCCTCTTGTTTTTAAATTCTCAATGATGGAGCCTCTTCAGAAATTTAGCTGATGTTAATTTTGTTATCTGCTTTTTAGCGTTTTAATGGCTAATTTCTGTATGCCCTTGATTTCTAGCTGCTATAACACTGCTTGGTGCATTACATTTATTGACTAGAGCAACGGAAGGTATTATCGACAGGTAGTAGTTATCGACACCCCCTTGTGAACTTTTCCATTTCATGACATCTTTTTGTACATAAGGCATGATAGTTTTGCTATTTCATTTAGCTTTATGTATTGGTCCAAAAAATGCTAGAAAGTTAGGTGTTTGGAGAAAAAATAGACATATTTGTTGATGTACTAATGAAATAATGTGCCTCTTATGCATGGCTGTAAGGGGAGGTTACTCTGACATATGATTATTTTTACTCATATAAAGCACTTTCATGTGGTTTTATTCCATAAACTAGATCACCCTGGAGAATATTAAGAGCAGACATGGTTACTCTCTTCAAAACCACATATGGTACTGTGACCTCCAGGGTGTCGATAACTACTTCCCTAAATGCAGATTGGCAGTAATTATCAACACCCCAAAATTAAATGTCTAAAAAATGCACAGTTTCTAAAAAAATAGATCAGAAAAATAGTTTATTTTCAAGTAAAATTATCTCAAAAAGCAAACAAAACATCATCAAATGTACAATGTTTAATTTTATCTTTGTAAGATTTTTTTTATTTTAAGGGTAAGAATTGAAACAGAAATCCACAATTTTTACAGCTACTTTTTCATATTTTTGCATACTTTCTGGCTGAGAGTGTAAAACTCAGAAATCTTGGGATTTTATGTTTGAATTTAAATTAGCAAATCTTTCAGTCATTATCTACACTAAATGATCATAGCATAATTTTAAGAGAAGTTGTATTAAATCATCATTATTTTTATCATTATCATTCAGGGGTAAATGGGGTGTTGATAACTGCTTCCGGGTGTTGGCATGAGGCAAAAGTTAGTTTTGAAATATAAACAATAATCTAAAGAGTTCCTTCTCATCATCTTGGTAGAAAATGGTGTTAATAAAAACAGGTCAATCCAATATGAATCTTACAAAAGTATCTGTTTAAAACCAAATAGTAGCTTAAGGTGTCGATAATACCTTCCGTTGCTCTAGTCTTATTAGCAAGTTGATAATTGACATGATAACTGTGACCAAAGCTGACTGAAAGAAGAAATTATCAGTTTCCCAACAAAATTCATATGTGACAGACCAAAATCAATGAATCAGCTCTGGCACAAGAAAAGTTATGTTAGTGCATAGTAATCATAGATCCAGATAAGGTGGGGTTTTGAAAACAATTCTCTGATAATTTTTATTTCTCAAAAAAATATGTTGTGACCCCTCATTAGAACTGTCCAGGTGGAATTATGGAGAAACAGAAATGTGTCCATAGTACACTGATGCCCCCACCTAGTGCCTTGAGTTAGATGGCACCTTTATCAAGGTACTCGTAACTGGCACTTGTAGGATAACTAGGTTCATAGAGGCAGACTTGTATAATATAAAAGGCCTCAGACCAAGGCTTGAAGCGTCCCTTAATGTTTGAAATGTAACATAAACTGCAGCCCTTTATACAGTTTCCTCTAGGAGCAGATTGTTTACTTAAAGGACCCCATTTGAGGTGTGCATCCTCCAGAGAAACAAACACAAATTCATGTTGTTCCCTTTTGTAAAACTGATGTAAAACGCAAAGCTTAGCAAATCGATGTAAGATTATTTCTAGAAAAGAGGCAGGCAGTGTTTATTAGAGCAGGACCATTTAATAGGATTATTACAATAATTCAGGGGTTCAACAATACACATATTGCAATATGCTGTGCTCTACTAGTCCAGCTGACATTTAGCATATTTGACCACTAGAACTAGTTCGAGCCATTGAAGTTCTACTGTACTTGATAATGCTCCAAGAATTTGAACAAGTCATCTAAAATCTATGGACAAGGCTTGGTGCTGACTCTAGTGATGTCTTTTAGGGTAAATGGCAGTCATTCTGGACGTTTAATAATAGTCTGTCAGTTCAGCCTAGTCGAGGCTGAGGACTCTAGTCAGTTTAAGTTTGTTTAATTATTTGTTCTTGCAAAAGAATTGCATTTTAGTTTATTATCCTGAAAGATTTGAAGAAAGAGTTCCACACAGATATACTATTTTCCTTCATTACCATTTCAGCATTTGATACTTTAATAGTCACTACTAGTGGT
Source organism: Ctena decussata (assembly GCA_963989385.1). Taxonomy (NCBI): domain Eukaryota; kingdom Metazoa; phylum Mollusca; class Bivalvia; order Lucinida; family Lucinidae; genus Ctena; species Ctena decussata. The sequence goes on from OZ022504.1 coordinate 66,607,712, forward strand.
CAAATATGCTAAATGTCAGCTGGAGTAGTAGCGCACAGCATATTGCAATATGTATTGCAATATGGGTTATACGGTCAATGTCATATTGGAGTTCATGGCGCCAAGTAGAGCAGCATATGGTGGTTTTACATGAACACCGGTGACACCAAATTGGAAAAAAAAAAACCTATTAACTTTTGCTTTTGAACAGCTGTTTTTACCTTGAAAAACAATATATTTCTTATAGATAATTCGAGAAACAAGACATTCTATGACAAGTTATGCATTGCTTAAAACCGATATGGTAAAACCAAACCGCGGTTCAATATTTTTGTTGTTCAAATCGCGGTTTATCGGTATGTTTATTGGTATATCGGTAAACCATTCCACCACTATACGATATATATGACAAATTGCTTTACCTCATCCAAACAGTCAACCCTCACATCTGGCTCTTTTAGAAGTATTTTCACTTCATCTAAGGTCCCTCCTGTATGTAAAAATATATACATGTAAAACATATATGCTGACAGGATAGAAAAATATGTAATCTATCTAATATGTATCTAATAAACACCCTGATTCGTAAGTCCTCACTAAAACTGTGAGCATGGTGATGACTTGCCTGTGAGTTTATTGTCACATACAGAGTAAAACCAGCAAACATGACTACAGTTCTGCAGCCAATACTGACAGAAAATACCTACATCTCACTCCTATTAGCCCCAAGGGAGACAACAACAGTCTACCTGAAGTTTACTGGTGGCCTTTCTAATGTATTACATGGGGCCCAGAGGATCAGCCAGTTTCATGCCTATATTCTGTGTACTGGATACTCATCCTGTGCTATGCTGGGTAAATTGGAAACCTGAAACACCTACAGCAAACAAAACTATCTGACTGATAAAGGCATGGTTGTGTGAAGTCAATGTGAGAACTTTTGATGCAAATTTTTCAGCAACTGATTTAACAGGTCTAGGAAAGTATTTAATTTAACGACAATCTGTAAATCTAACGACTGTCTTTGAATTTAAAAATAGTTTGGTCTGTTAATTTACAGACTGGTACAAATTAGTTCTATATAATTAATCCAACTAAAGATTAGCAACCGCTCACTTCAGTTACAAGAAGTTTTTGTCACATTATGCAGAGCTCTAGATAAGAGGGAGTATTTGGTGATAATTAAGGGTAAGTTTTGTTAATTCTGCATAAAACCATATTTTGTGACCCCTCATCTGAACCGTCTCGACGAGACGGTTCAGATGAGGGGTCACAACATATGGTTTGAATGAGAAATAAGAGAAATTATCCTTAATTATCATCACATACTCCTGCTTATCTAGAGCTCTGCATTATGATCAGTATTTTGCAAAAGGTTTTATTCGTTTTATGTGGATGCTTTCTCCAGTTTTACAACTAAAATGCTCGGTCAGGCATAATTCTTTCCCTCTGATCACAAAATCCATTTAAGCAAGGTACCGTAATGACCCTAAATATTCGGACAGACAGGTCTGAGCAAACATTGTAGACCCAGATCAACTGCTCCTAAGGAGCAGTTTGATCAGGGTTTACAACATTTGCCAGCCACTAAGCATCATGCTCCTAAGGAGCAGTTTGATCAGGGTTTACAAAATTTGCCAGTCACTAAGCATCATTTGGATGCATTAACCTGTTTAAAATCCACTTTTTAAGAATTTTCAAACAATAATTGGCCAACTTTCAGGTGTCTGAAATTTAAGGGTCATTACGGTAACATCGTTGGTGTTGGGACGTTTGTTCCAAAGGCAATTCATCCAATAACAGGTGTAGCTCAATAAGTCATAGGCAAGTTTTAATTTGAGCTGTGACACGAGAAAACCAACAAAGTGGTTGCGTACTCAGCGCAGACTCAGATCAGCCAGGGCATCTGCCCAGTCTGATCAAACTCTTTGCTACGGGCTTAAAGGGTAGCGAAGGGTTTAACCTACCTCCCTGCAGACAGTGAAGACTCTGATCAGACTGGGTGGATGCCCATGCTGATCTGAGTCTTCACTTGGCACACAACCACTTTGTTGACTTTCTTGTGTTGCAGCTCATTTCTGAAAGGTCGCTATGGACTAGAGTCACTAGACGATCTTGATTTGGCAGCCACAAGCAATAATTTGCAATATTCAATGTGTTCCAATCACAATCCATCCAGATAGAACCAGTGTAGTACTATCTTTAAAGAGAGGACTTGTTTTCAAGATGTCTTGCTCAAAAGATCGACATGCAAATCACCCGCATGCACACTTTTCATGTTTTCCCACCCAACATTTACTCAGCATACCAGATATCAGGGTTCAATCCAGAATATAATCAGAATGGGCCAGTGGCCCACCAATATTTTGAAAATGGGCCACTATTATTTTTAGACAAGCTAGCAATTTTTACGACCAAATAACCAGGATTTTGGCATTTTAAAACTCAGTTATGATACAACAGAAGTAAATAGCATTACTTTTGTCTTGCTGTATACATGATACGGCACGTCATCATATTTTATTCCCATCGTCGTAACGAAGCCAGGAAACCGAAGTTTTTTGTTGCCACTCATTTTGTAATTTTTTGCACAGGATCTCAAAATTTTTCATCCTCTGATTGTTTTTCATCATTGGTGTCTTCGGATTTCTCCGTTCTCCCTTGTTTGGCGGAAGAATTTCCGCCAACAGAAAAGAAATTCACTAATTCATTTCTGTGTTCGCATTGCCGACATGTTTAGAATAGCTGGTTTCCCCCACATTTGTTAGTGCGTCGTAAAAAATTGATATCCGGTTACCGGACACCCTCTCCAAGTTGTCGAGATGCTTTGCGCTCATATTTCAATACTGCAGAAAGCACCTTGAACTCTTCTAACACTGACTAGCTAAAAGCTATACTGCTAAATAAAAGCTACGCCAGCACACAAGTGACACAACGAAATCGGAAAAGTGCCAATGCATTGGATTTTGCACCAATCTGGCACACTAGATTTTCAAAAACGGGCCAAGGACTTTGAAAGCGCGCCACTGGCTCAAAAACGCAGCCTGGATTGAACCCTGAGATATCAAAATGCAATTTTTATGTTAAGCACAATTTTTACACTAGTAATCATTTGGCAAAGTCTAAATTTACAGACTAAAATATCTTTACAAGCCTTTTATGATTTTGTAAAAAAATTGAACTTCCACCATTACGTTTTATGCAAATTGAGGAAAATTTAAATACAAGAATATCTTTGAGCTGCCCCCTCAAACTGGACAGATACATCCACTTCTGTCATGGTTTACATGCCTGCTACGCTGGGATCATCTCAGAGGTATCATTGGACTGCAATTATAGAAATGTCAGGGGAATGGGAAGAAACGTTTAAATAAACATGACATTGTGGTTCTTTCACAAAAACGCAACCAGGAAAAATCAAATTGCTTTGCATTCCATGATTTTCATCAATATTGAAAGCACAGTACTCAAAACTTTGCAATTATATTCAAAATGGATTCAGGTCAAGAATCTTCACTTTATAATGCAATTTCTATACCTCAATCAGGCTATATAGCTCGATCAGGCTATATACAGTCGAACCTCGATAATTCGAAATGACAGGGACCTCACTATTTTATTCGAATTATCCGTAGTTCGAATTTTCGATTTTGTTCTTTCCCGTTCATTTCCGTACATTTCCGGAATTCGTTATTATGTCAGTTTTCAGACAGTCCGATCTTTTATTTCGCTATACTTTCTGACGTTCATGGATTTACAAATCAATGAAAACAAAATCAGAACGTATCGGAAACATCCAAAACATCCACGATCATAATATCGCGAGACCACACTTCGTAATTGGCACATGTACATGTGTATTGTCCGAAAGCAGCAAAGCTGCCGAACATTTTCCAACCTCTTTAAATCAACTGCTTATGACAATGCAGCGCCGGCGAAGATCAAAGTCAGACTGAACGGATACAGGCTAGCCACTTAACGCTGACATGTTTCTATCTCGAGCTTTACTGTACTTTCACTTTCTATTTATGTTTCCGGGAACTGGGCTACTTTCGTTTTCAGAAAAACGACTCAGCCGTGTCACGGAAAAGGGTTCTCAGTCATTCGGAGTCAATGCATTCGGGAACAAGGAATACTCAAACCAGACTGTCAGTCTGCACAGTGTAGCAAGAGACTCTGTTTAGTGCCGTGTGCAAACCGTATGATCCGTGGGCAAACCGTATCACAGACTAACGAAATCCAATTTCGGATGTGCATGGTAGTCAGAGCCTTTGCTGGTTATAAAGGCCATCAATTAACAACTTCAAACAAGATAATCTCCGTCAATTATGCAATTAGACAGACACCTTTTGCTCAACAGAAATTAATAACTTAGCCATCAACAGGTTAGTGGTCGTGAAGCAATAATTACCTGTACAGGTGGCAGTGATGACCTGAGGCTGTAAATATTTATCTCATCGATGATAAATAAAAAGGTATGAAATTAGACAAAGATTTTTGATTTCGAATTATAGAGGGATATTTATAATGAACTTACTACGTCGGGACCTAATTTTTCTTTCGAAAAATCCGATTTTTCGAATAATCGAAATTCGAATTTGCGGAAGTGATTTTGCATAGAATTAAAAGGCTTACAATCGGGAGTGGTTTCAACTTTGAAAAATCCGGTAGTTTCGAAAAATCGGCGTTCGAATTACCGAGATTCGACTGTAGCTCCATTTGAGCTTCTCCCTAACCTGTTGAGCTCCTCCCTAACCTGACCAATGCAGCGGTCGGAAATCTTTTCAATCACACACTGGGTTCCATAGTTCTATAACATAAAACTTGCCACTCTCTTATTTAATATTTCATTTTATTATTCCTATTTTTATTCTGACATTTTCATTTCTACTTTCATTTTCATTTCTTGGAGAGTGACGTTTTATCTACCATCTACTTGAAACCAGAGCAAACACTTTTGATCAAGTCTGGAGAAAATAACAGCTGAATAATAAAGATCAATTTATAAGCTGTTAATTATCATTAAACTTCAACGATTTGATCGCTCCACTTTGTCAGATTGATCTGGATTCTTTTGTTAGGGTTTTTCACTTTCCACTGGCATCCATTTTGTTTGAGAAAAGTCGGTAAATGCAAAAATGATAATTTTGAACGAAATTAACAAATACAATAAAAACAGTCTGCAGAAACACCTAACAATGTAATATGTTGTACAAATATGTATTTTTGCGGAAAGAAACATTACATATGTGAGATGTAGTTGTTTTTACACACATATATTCAATGGGATGAAATATTCTAATCAAATCAATATTAATTTTATTTTGCCAAAGAAAAAAATTCTTGCTTTAGGAATCTGTTGCATTGTGGGATTTGTTTGGATTACAGGCCATTGCCAGTTACGGGAACTCTCATTTCTGATGATTTTAATTGTTCTTTCTCACAATTTTCAAGTTAACAGTTCATGGTAAGTTGATAATTAGTATGTCTCTAAACAGGTTTAACATGTACTAAACACAAGCAGGTCTGTTTGGCTTGTTAAAGGCGATTTCTTTCCACGACATCAACTGATGGTTAAAGATGCAAATGCAAAACCTCAATGGTAGATGAGAGATCGGGTATTCAATGAAAGTAAAAATGTAAATATCAGTATAAAAACATAAAATATGGACGTCAGAATACCCGATATCTCATATTATGGGAGTATGGGTTCCACAGCACACAGCCTTTCATTTTCACCCACCCAGTATACTGATATGACTGAAATACTTTTGAAAAGGACTTACAATCGCAGTCATCCATTCATAGATCTACTGATATCGTGATGTCATACATTATCGCCACTCATATGTTTTCAATACCTTCCTTTAGGTTGCGAGATTTTCATAGATATTACGTCATTTGGTCACGTTGACCTTTGATCCTGTAGACTGAAGCTTTGCCGCCAACTCAGTGAAAAAAATCAAGTAAACATGCTTAGAATCAAAGCAAGATCACTGTACTTACAATACAACATGTAATTTGTTCATTTTCACTTATATCCATATTTCTTGGCCATAAATTCATTGAAAATTCCACTTTTGAAATTTCTGCAACTATGGACGCTTTCCTTCTGTTTATTTACTCTATGGGGCTATAAATAGAACAGGCTGCAGCGAGTGACTGTGTTGGATTTCAAAAGTACAGAAGTGCAAACGTACCATAGGCCCTTATCATACAATATAGGGAATTTGATTTTTCTCTTGTTTTTAGCTCAAATTTGTAATTGCTGCTGAAAAGCTACTTAGATTTTATTACAATTTAAATTCAATGTATATTTATTGTAGAGTGTTCCAGGTGTGAACTACATGTTCTAGACAGTATGGGGCGTCTATCTGTTTCTAAAAAACGAATGATTTTCAACACCATGCTCTCTATAAATTTGTAGCAGCATCTATTTTAGCAAGTTTTGTAACATACCTTTTTCATTAATGGGTAATGTGAGCTTACAAAAACAAAGAAGAAAGTAACAGTCGATTTTCTTCACGAAAATGAATGATTTTAATACCCCACCGCAGATTTTGTTGTTACACTTACACAGCGCATGTCAATTTAGATATGCAAATGAGTATCGATAGCATATGACGCACTATTTCATTGGTCAATTTCGAAGGTCATGTTTCTGGGTCAAGTAGCAAAACAGTCGGCGCGGAAAATGGCGTGTTTTCACCAAGAATAAAGAGGGAAAATGCGAAGTTTCACGCATACAGGACAAATATATGTTGATGTTGCTGTGTTGCTTATAGACCGGGATACTTTATTAAGGTATCGATAACACATGAGCCCAGGATATTTTTAAAAATCTAAAACTTGTCTCACCTTCAGACACCTTTTCTATTAATTTCTTTTCATTTTCTGACAACTCTCCCTTTTGTGGTTGGCCCATGGTTGCAATTTCAATTTTATTGTCGTTTAAACTGATGAATTGCTAGCTGCCGACGACACTTAGACAAATAACAAGCTAGAAAAATTCGAGAACAATCGATGTCGATAATCATGTGTTTTGCTGCGGATAAAATAGCCAAGCACGTAATATTGCATTGCACCGTATTGATAATTTTCCGCATCGGTCTGCAAGGGACCATACTGTACCGTTTTCGATCGGTCACCCTAAATACCGCAATGCAATTGTCTGTTTCTGACAAGTGTTTATTATATGCCTCGTTGACACAACCAAAGTTTCTTTGTCACAGAAACTTTAACAAAGAAAGTTTACCAAAAATTTTTCGTTCATACGGAGCAAATAATTTGTTAAAGAAAAATGTCGCATAGAATCTTTGTCAAATAACCATTGGCAAGGAAATATTTGCTGCTGTATTCACACTATTAAACATAATATGGAGGCCCTACCAGGGGGGGGGGGGGGCGTCAGTGCACCTAGCTCCCTGAAAATAATGTCCAAATCTCCCCAGCTCCCTTGAAATATTTCCCTATGCTCCCTAAAATTATTTTGCCCCTGCTCCCTGAATCCCTAAAAGTAATACGGCTTCTCCCAGCTCCCCAAAAATATTCAAGCATGCTCCCTAAAACATTCGACACTTTCATCAGTTTATCAGACTTACATTGCAGAAAATTTGTTGGATATTAGTTGAAATAACTATACTCAGAGGCCAAAGAAAGTACACACTTTCTGAATGTCCATATTTTACTATTTTACTATCTTTTACTGCTCATGCAAATTTTGCAGGATTTAGTTTCTTTTCTCCAAGGTTAACTGCTAACTCCGCTAGGGCAGCTGAAAACAGGATTAGGTGGAAAGTGATCGTGTGAAGTCATCTGTGCACATGGTGCCCCAACGGCCTTGCAAGGTTATGGGGTAGGCATGAGTAGACACGTTTAACTGATGTGGAATAGCACTGTTAGAAAGGGTTGACTAGCTGCACTATAAGTACATGTCGATTATGCACTCTTTTCACATGCAGCAAACTGGACAACTTGATTTTGCTGTTAATCTGTAATTGAAATTTCGGATGTTTTCCTAATAAAATCACAACATTTGCGTTTTATTTACATAATGAAAAGGCTTTCTGAGACAGAGAGAAGTCACTTACTCAGAGGCCTTCTTTAATAGTAAATTTGCAAAACGGATCTCTTTGCAGCACGGGATATCTGCAACAGTTTTGGACAAATATAAAGCCAATTGTAGTTCTGGGCCAAGCTCACAGTATAGGCTGTGGTCCAGTCTCTGCCAGCCGTCCGTTCATTTTAAATACTTTCGAAACCCAAAGGTAAATTAAAAATCTTATATGGTAAGGCTGTGAAAGAATTTAATAACCTATCGGCCCTTTTAAACGAAATGTAACATCTGTGGGATGGCGGAGCAGTATGTTCTGTTTCATGCCTATTACCAATTTACTGGTACCTCAGTTGCTTTGGTAGCTTGAAGTCGTCACTGACTTTAACGGGAACATCCAAAATGTTTTTGTCATAATGCTCTAACAGCCTTTGTATTATTACCATATAATTTTCGCAATGAAAATGTGGCATATTTTTTCATTCACACGAGCAAAATTTTCTGTGACAAACCTACTTTGTCGCAGAAACTTTGCCCGTGTGAACGAAGCTTTAGACAAATATCACTCTTTATTGATGCACTGTAAAAGAATCCGTAGATTTTACGGTAATATACATGGAATCTGGCTGCCAGTTCAGTCAGCGTTATTTTTACGGGCGTCTGCCTGTAGATCATTTTTGGAAATTATAATATCATAGGGTTACGTTACCTGAATTTTTTTACCTGTAGAAGAAAACAATAGATTTTTTCTTCATGAAATGATTTTTCATGAAATGCAGAACAAAATCTCTTCCCTCATAATAGCTAGACTCTACAGAGATGAAATATGACAAAAATCCCGTCTGCAAGGGGCCATATTATACCGTATTTGGTCAGTTATCCTAAATATCAAAATGGATGATCATGTTTTTAATACGAATATAAGCTCTCCGGATACAAAATCATAAGAGGCACATTACCTCGGTGTGTGTTGTGTTTAGCGTGCACTTGCACATACTTTAGGTTATAACATTGCCCTTTTACACAGTCACTAGTTCCTATAGTTTGATGCGGCGGATGCCACCGCCAACGTTTATTGACACTGTTCACAGACCACCATCCCGATACTTATTATTGCAGCCCATAGCGCACTTGATGCGGATTTATCGGTCTATTGGATTGAGGAGAAAGAAAGAAAAAATAAATAAACAGTCGAAATGTGATTTGCAGTACTAAGCGCAGAGCATTCGTCATAAAAAGGTTAAAGGTGCTGGTCACCAATACCCTGGTGGCTGGGGCTAGATGACCACTGTATCTTGGACACAGCATACGAAAGACGGAGCCCATGCCTCTCTTTTCGCTACCTTAACCTTTCCTGATTCAAAAAAGGTACCGAATTACTGCTGGGTTGATAGTTTTCCAACTGCCGACAGGCCCAATCCGGATTTGAACCAGACATTCTGCACCATAACCGAGCGTTTCTAATACTCCACCACGGTGCCTATCTAAGTACTAATACTAAAATACATGCAAGGGCTCTGATACGAAACTATAACTCTCATGGAGTGGTGTATATTTGGAAACTGACTAAAAACTGACTTATACTGATCCTTTCAGGAGTAGGATCAGAGCTGGTGAAATTCCTGCTTGTTCAGTTTCTCGTCATCGTATTAATCATGAAGTTTAAAAATGCCTTGAACAAAGGTTATGGTGACAACGCGGTTCTGGACTGCAATCAGCCCGAAAGTGAAGCGTTTCAACCGATCCTTCGTGAGGACGTTGAGATGGCAGTAGCAACACGGACGAATGGGAAGTCTGCAGGAGTCGATAATATACCGGCAGAACTTGTTCAAGCTGACGGGGAGACCATGCGAGATGTTTTGAAAGAGATCTGTGGCGGGATCTGAATAACAGGAGAATGGCCTACCCCATGGACTCAGTCGCTGATTATTACACCCCCTAAACAGGGTAACCTACAGCTCTGCCAGAACTACACAACCGTAAGCCTCATCAGTCATTCAAGCAAAGTCATGCTGAAATTCATCTTGAACAGAAACTCCAAGCCGAGAAGTGATCGATGAAGAACAGGCTGGTTCAGAGTCGGAAGGAGCACCACGGAACAGATCTTCAACCTAATAATTCTGTGTGAAAAGTATCTCCAACATCAGCTAAATCTGTAGGTATGTCTTCGCGTACATGGTACCTTTGACAGGGTAAGGCATGCAGCCTTATCGGTCACCATGCGGAAGTACAATATCAGTGCAAATCTAGTTCGCATAATTGAGCAGCTCTATGACAAGGCTACAAGTGCAGTCCTGATGAATGGCAGCACGGGAGAATGGTTCAGACCGATAGTCTGAGTAAGGCAAGAATGCCTCCTGTCACCCACACTCTTCAACATTTTTATCGAACGGATCATGTATGATGTTCTTGGAGAACATGACGGAAATGTTAGCATAGGCGGCAGAAATATTACCAATCTGCGGTTTGCCGATGACACACGTCCGCAACTTTCTACGCCACCTGGAGTAATGTTTGAATTCTGTTGGATATTTGCGCCAGCATAGAAAATAAGGGTGCTGATCGAAAATGTAAAAATGACCGCACTGTTTTACTTCCTATTTCAATAAAAAATATATCAGTGAAATGCTGAATAATTGTAGTTTTCGGAATGAACACGGAAAATTTTCATTTTATGAAAAAAAAGAGACATATGCGGGTAAAAACTTTGATCAACGCAGTAAAAATGTCATGATTTACTATATATTCTATACATTTTGAGGGTAGTCAACTTAAACTAAAAAATGACCGCGGTATTTCTTATGCAATCTTTTCAAAAATTATATCAGGCTGTTCGCAAATTAATGCGGTTTTTGAAATGAACACGGAAAAATGGATTTGAATATAAGGAAAAATAAAATAAGAAGAAAAAGATGACTTGTCCATATCTCGTAGTGTATTTCATTACCAACTCGATTCGCGAATATCGATTATCGATTTTTAAACAGTGGCGTGGAAAGTTATCCATGGACGCTCTAGCTGAGGAACAGTAGGAACTAGAACCCTAGTTGAAAGTCTCGACAAAACCTGCATGAGGTATAAGTTGGAGATCAAAATAAAAGGGCAGAAGCTGGGTACCGTAACAAGCTTCAAATACCTTGGAGCAGTCGTCTCAGATGATGTCTGTAAACAGGAGGTTCTCTTAAGGATCGCACAAGCCACTTCAGCTCTTATAAAGCTGAAGCCAGTTTGGAGAGCTCTAATGTATGCCTGTAAATCGTGGACATTGACAGCAGAGTTAGAGAAAAGAAGGCAGGTCTTTGAGATGAGACGCTACGGAAGGTTACAGAACATTTTGTATAAGGACCATATAACTAATGGGGAGGTTCGCAGAAAGATCTGAGCAGCCATTGGAGAATATGATGAACTCCTGGCCCTGCTCAAGAAACGGAAACTAAGGTGTTTTGGCCACGTCTCAAGGTCTTCTGGTTAAAATAGCAAAGATGATTCTACAAGGTATAGTGGAAAGAAAAAGAAGAAGAGGTGGGAAGACAATATTAAAGAGTGGACAGGAATGGATTTTTTCAGTTCAATTAGGGCAGCTATAAACAAGGATCGTTTCGAAGTCACACAACGACCTTGTAAGGTTGACGTTATGGGATAGAATAGAATAGAAAAGATTAGATAAGTCCCAATATGCAGACAAGCCTATTCCCGTCTTTGGCAATTTCCATGGATTTGATGGGTGGATTGATAATTTGCGATGTTTCATCCTTTTTAACAGTATTTCAGTCACACCAGGACGATGGGAGAGTGATAATGAAAAGCTGTGTGCAACGGAACCCCGGTGAATGCCAGCTCAGCGCTTAACAAACTGAGCAACCACGGCTCCAATATCAAGAACTATAACTTTGAACCGCAACACGAGAAAACAAAGAGGCTGTGCGCCCAGCGCAGACTCAGATCAGACTGGGCGGATCTTCTGAAGCTAAAATCTCCAAACTTAAAACAAAAAAAAAACACATTTGGACAAAGAATCGTTGTATTGTGGGATTGTAATTCAGGCTTATTGCTCTTATTCCTCCCTTTATCTGTCCATTTTTCAGTCTTTCCAAGGTAATTTTTTGTCAGTTTCTCAGGAATTATGCAAGCTAGAATCTTCGAACTTGGTATACATATGGAGAATACATTGTTGTATCATGGGATTGAGACTCAGGCTCATTGCTCTTATTCTTTGTTTATTCTTTTAATCATCCATTTTTCTGTCTTCTCCAGTAAATTTGTATCAGTTTTCTCAGGAACTGTTTACGGTATTGATTTATGGTAAATGTAAAAATCTGCATAAAACCATAAAAAAGTAAGGGATCTCCCTGAAAGTTAGCAGACTTCTTATTTTTGTTGTTCTTTACAGTTTAGAATACAAAATAGACGTACATGCTGCTTAAAAAAGTGTTTTAATAAGGAAAGATCAAAGGGTAGTTTTCTGCGCAATAATCAAACAAGAGGGCCATGGTGGCCCTGAATCGCTCACCTGAGCATTAATCAGTTCACTGGCTCTGGTGAAGATTTATAAGAGTTTTTACCATACTAACATTTGACCTAGTTTTTGACCCGACATGACCCAGTTTCAAACTTGGCCTGGATATTGTAAGAATAAACATTCTGACACAGTTTCATTGAGATTGGATCAAAACTGTGCCCTCTGGAGCGTATACAAGGTCGTTCTTATATTTGACCTAGTGACCAAGTTTTTGACCCGACACAACCCAGTTTCAAATTTTACCTAGATTTCATTAAGATAAACATTCTGACAGAGTTTCATGAAGATTGGATCAAAACTGTGCCCTCTAGGGTGTATACAAAGTTTTTCTAAGATTTGACCTTGAGCCGACGTGACTCAGTTTCATAGGGGTCTTAGATATATGGACAATAAACATTTTGACATAGTTTCATGAAGATTGGATCAAAACTACATGTATGCCTTCTAGTGCTTACACAACGTTTTTCTAAGATTTAACCTAGTGACCTAATTTTTTACCCAACATGACCTACTTTCAAACTTGGCTGAGATTTTATGAAGATTAACATTCTGACAAAGTTTCATAAAGATTAGATCAAAACTGTGTCCTCTAGAGCGTACACAAGGTTTTTCTATGATTTGACCTAGTGACCTAGTTTTCGACCCGACATGACCCAGTTTCAAACTTGTCCTACATATTATGAGGATAAACATTCTGACAAAGTTTCATGAACTTTGAATCAAAACTGTGCCTTCTAGAGCGCACACAAGGTTTTTCTAAGATTTGACCTAGTGACCTAGTTTTTGACTCGACATGACCCAGTTTCGAACTTGGCCTAGAGTTTATGGAAATAAACATTCTGACAATGTTTCATAAAGATTGGATCAAAACTGTGTCCTCTAGAGCGTACACAAGGTTTTTCTATGATTTGACCTACTGACCTAGTTTTCTGACCCGACGTGACCCAGTTTTGAACTTGTCCTGGATATTATGAGGATAAACATCCTGACAAAGTTTCATGAACTTTGGATGAAAACTGTGCCTTCTAGAGCGTACACAAGGTTTTTCTAAGATTTGACCTAGTGACCAAGTTTTTGACCCGACATGACCCAGTTTCAAACTTATCCTACATATTATGAGGATAAACATTCTGACAAAGTTTCATGAACTTTGGATCACAACTGTGCCTTCTAGAGCTTACACAAGGTTTTTCTAAGATTTGACCTACTGACCTAGTTTTTGACCCGACAGGACCTACTTTCAAACTTGGCCGAGAGTTTATGGAAGTAAACATTCTGACAAAGTTTCATAAAGATTAGATCAAAACTGTGTCCTCTAGAGTGTACACAAGGTTTTTCTATGATTTGACCTAGTGACCTAGTTTTCAACCCGACATGACCCAGCTTCAAACTTGTCCTACATATTATAAGGATAAACATTCTGACAAAGTTTCATGACCTTTGGATCAAAACTGTGCCTTCTAGAGCGTACACAAGGTTTTTCTAAGATTTGACCTAGTGACCTAGTTTTTGACCCAACAAGACCCAGTTTCGTTGGCCTAGAGCTTATAGAGATAAACATTCTGACAAAGTTTAATAAAGATCGGATCAAAACTGTGTCCTCTAGAGCATACACAAGGTTTTTTCTATGATTTGACCTAGTGACCTAGTTTTCGACCCGACATGACCCAGTTTCAAACTTGTCCTACATATTATGAGGATTAACATTCTGACAAAGTTTCATGAACTTTGAATCAAAACTGTGCCTTCTAGAGCGCACACAAGGTTTTTCTAAGATTTGACCTAGTGACCTAGTTTTTGACTCGACATGACCCAGTTTCGATCTTGGCCTAGAGTTTATGGAAATTAACATTCTGACAATGTTTCATAAAGATTGGATCAAAACTGTGTCCTCTAGAGCGTACACAAGGTTTTTCTATGATTTGACCTACTGACCTAGTTTTTGACCCGACGTGACCCAGTTTTGAACTTGTCCTGGATATTATGAGGATAAACATCCTGACAAAGTTTCATGAACTTTGGATGAAAACTGTGCCTTCTAGAGCGTACACAAGGTTTTCTAAGATTTGACCTAGTGACCAAGTTTTTGACCCGACATGACCCAGTTTCAAACTTATCCTACATATTATGAGGATAAACATTCTGACAAAGTTTCATGAACTTTGGATCACAACTGTGCCTTCTAGAGCTTACACAAGGTTTTTCTAAGATTTGACCTACTGACCTAGTTTTTGACCTGACAGGACCTACTTTCAAACTTGGCCGAGAGTTTATGGAAGTAAACATTCTGACAAAGTTTCATAAAGATTAGATCAAAACTGTGTCCTCTAGAGTGTACACAAGGTTTTTCTATGATTTGACCTAGTGACCTAGTTTTCGACCCGACATGACCCAGTTTCAAACTTGTCCTACATATTATAAGGATAAACATTCTGACAAAGTTTCATGAACTTTGGATCAAAACTGTGCCTTCTAGAGCGTACACAAGGTTTTTCTAAGATTTGACCTAGTGACCTAGTTTTTGACCCAACAAGACCCAGTTTCGAACTTGGCCTAGAGTTTATAGAGATAAACATTCTGAAAAAGTTTCATAAAGATCGGATCAAAACTGTGTCCTCTAGAGCATACACAAGGTTTTTTCTATGATTTGACCTAGTGACCTAGTTTTTGACCCGACGTGACCCAGTTTCAAACTTGTCCGAGATATTATAAGGATAAACTTTCTGATTAAGTTTCATGAACTTTGGATTAAAACTGTGCCTTCTAGAGCGTACACAAGGTTTTTCTAAGATTTGACCTAGTGACCTAGTTTTTGACCCGACATGACCCAGTTTCAAACTTGGCCTAGAGTTTATGGAGACAAACATTCTGACAAAGTTTCATAAAGATTGGATCAAAACTGTGTCCTCTAGAGCGTACACAAGGTTTTTCTATGATTTGACCTAGTGACCTAGTTTTAGACCCGACGTGACCCAGTTTCAAACTTGTCCTAGATATTATTATGATAAACATTCTGACAAAGTTTCATGAACTTTGGATGAAAACTGTGCCCTCTAGCGCGTACACAAGGTTTTTCTAAGATTTGACCTAGTGACCTAGTTTTTGACCCGACATGACCCAGTTTCGAACTTGGCCTAGATTTTATAAAGACTAACATTCTGACAAAGTTTCATGAAGATTGGATCGAAACTGTGCCCTCTAGAGTGTACACAAGCAAAAGTTGACGGACGTCCGGACGGACGTCCGGACGGACGTACGACGGACGACGGACATCACGGTATCCTAAAAGCTCACCCTGAGCACTTCGTGCTCAGGCGAGCTAAAAAAATTAACATCGTTATTGAAAATTTGTAGTACTGAAGGTGCCTTATTGCATAATGAAGAGCGTCCAAGCAATTATTTATTCCAACTCTTTCTCAAATTGTAATGTAGACCAGATGAAAACGGTAGCTTTTTCTCAAATGTTCAACCATGTACAAGGTAATGTACACTGGATGCATTTATTAAATATAGGGTAGGCAAGCATACCTATGTAACACCTACAGTATAAATAATACATTCCTTACATGATCACTGGTGTGTAGATGAAATTTTTCAACCTTGTTAAAATAGTCTCACCTGTCTCACCTGTGTGTTTTGACAAAAAAAATTGAACACAGGCCGCATCTTTTTTCATCTGCTCAGCCTGATAATGTGTGAAAGAGTTTGAAAAAATAATTGCTAGCTCGCTCTCCATTATGCAATAAGGAACTCTCAGCACTAAGTATATTCTCAATAACAATATTATTTTTTCAGATTATTGCGCACCAAATTACCCTTTGATCTTTCCTTATAAAAACACTTTTTAACATTAACACATGCTGCATTTTGGGAGTCTGAATTGTCAGAAACAACATAAAGAAGGCATATGCTAAGTTTTGGAAAGATCAGTGGTATTTTGAGTGTTTTATGCAGATTTTTGTCTTTGCCCCAAATCAGTGATTATCACCACCTTAAGCAAGACACATCAGTTTTGAGTTGTATTATGGGATAGACAAGCAGGATTTATTCCAACTTGGTAGACATGTATAAGTAATGAGTTGGTGCACTGTCTATGATTGAGAATGAGGATCCTGGTTCTTTTTCTTCCTTCTACTCGTTTTCTCAGGAACTAACTGTCTATTGGCTTGGCTAAGTGGATTCAATATATATGCTCTTTTTCTTACAGTCATGACATTGCATTACCAAAGAAGTATAGCAGGGCTATAGTCAGGATTCTCTGACAGTTCTAGTTTTAGTCTGAATCATCCTCACCCAGTTAGGTCGGGAAACTATCTCGGCTTACTTTTTCTTCTCTGTTGCACCAAAACATGTTGCATGTAACTGCGACATCCTTGAGAGATCCTCGCGGATCATGCAACATCCGTGCTGATCGTGCCTTGATTAGTTGATTGACTCTGACCAGACTGCGATAAGTAACAGTTATAGCATGCATGGTTTGTCCGGCTGGAAGACTATTCCTTCGAATCAACAATCCGTGAATTCTGATAATACATTTGAAGTAGTCCAGAGTCTTCTCTTTCGGAAGCAAACTATGGATCATGAAGAATCTAAATAGCAAAAGCTCTGATCAGACTTGCTATGGCCCATACGAGTTTTTGACGTGACAGTTCGCATATAGCTCAACACCCATCTTTTCCGTACCATCCATCCAGAGAACGGATTTGATCTGCATTTCGTAGAGGATAAATTATTTCCATCAATCCATTTCGTAGAGGATAAATTATTTCAATCAATCCATTTCGTAGAGGATAAATTATTTCCATCAATCCATTTCGTAGAGGATAAATTATTTCCATCAATCCATTTCGTAGAGGATAAATTATTTCCATCAATCCATTTCGTAGAGGATAAATTATTTCCATCAATCCATTTCGTAGAGGATAAATTATTTCCATCAATCCATTTCGTAGAGGATAAATTATTTCCATCAATCCATTTCGTAGAGGATAAATTATTTCCATCAATCCATTTCGTAGAGGATAAATTATTTCCATCAATCCATTTCGTAGAGGATAAATTATTTCCATCAATCCATTTCGTAGAGGATAAATTATTTCTAGATTTCTTGTGTAGGATGTCCCCTATTTATTGGGTGAAAAGGCAGAATTTTC
The DNA here is from genome assembly GCA_963989385.1 of Ctena decussata. Classification (NCBI taxonomy): domain Eukaryota; kingdom Metazoa; phylum Mollusca; class Bivalvia; order Lucinida; family Lucinidae; genus Ctena; species Ctena decussata. Next base: position 66,625,416 of record OZ022504.1, read on the forward strand.
TCCCAAAGCAATCCAAAGTATCTAGATCCGTCTTCAAGACGGATCTACATTTTTGGGATTACTTTGGAAGAAAAAAACCCATCTTATAGCAGAATGTCTTGTTTCACTGAACGTTAGACTGGTTTCAATGTTTGGGAATAATTCTAGACATGGGGAATCTGTCTTATAACCGAACAAATATGGTTGATATCAATATACATAAAAAAAATTCTTCTGCTTGCTGTAAATTTCTTTGCATAAGTCATATAACATGTATAAATCATAACAGCAAATAATTAGGGGATAACTGTCTTAAAAATTGTTATTTGGGGAGGTAAATCATCGGTTTTATGGTCGGAAATTTCGTTTTACGGCGACGCGCCAGCGGAGCCGTAAAACGCAATTTGCGACCATAAAACCGATGATTTACCTCCCCAAATAACAATTTTCAATGCAGTTATCCCCATTCTAATGCACTTTTTAACATTTTCACCATTCATCATGTACTAGTTTGAACCATTGCAAGCTCTGTCAGCAACATAAAACCAAACGTCAGCCAATGAGAAGCGACGTTACTTAATGACGTCGGGTTTACGACAGTATATCGCAGAATATACTGTCGCAAATTTTTGACGTTATCCAATCAGAAGTCGCGTTATATTTGTAAGTGCATTAGAATGTCACATAAACATAATGTATGACAAGCACGGAACACGTACAACTTACAAATGCACACTCAGACATACAGACAGAAAAATTACCTGGGGCCGTATTCATAAAACGACTTAAGTAGTTGCTATGCTGTTGCTAAGGCTAAATTTCTTTGAAGGAGATTCCCTACAACTATGAAATTTGCTCTGGAGGAACAGTCTTACAAAGACTGTTCCTCCAGACCAAATTTCATAGTTGTAGGGAATCTTCTTTATAGATATTTAGCCTTAGCAACCGCATAGCAACGACTTAAAGACCAGGATTTTTGTCATTAGTAAGTTATGTCATCCTTATCTAATCCAATAAACAGTCTCCTGTGGCTAAGCTGTCTTTTCCAGACCAGTGTCCCAGCAGTCTCTTATGGAGGCCCGAAATGGGGGAAATCAATAACAGAGATACCTTGTTTTAATTACTGGCATTAATATTCATCAAAGTTTGATGTAGAAAATCATTTTAGATACATATATTCTGGTAATGTTTACAAAATCTTAAGTTCACATCTATCCCTTTTCACAACCAAAATTCATTATGAGAGAAGCCAAAATAAAATAATATACTCTGCATGAGGAAACCAAATATTGATAATGATAAATCCATAGTTGTCAAATTGCAGTCTAAAACCAACAAAACTACAGTGTCAGTTCTTGTAAAAACAAATGAACTTTAACCAATTCACTGTTTTCAAAGGTGTGAAAAACATGTTTAATGTCACCAAACTGCTTGAAACATTGGTTTCACAATCATATCAAATTGAAGTCTTTTGGGTCTCTGATGGGATCCTTGAAACAAAATTTCATCTTCGAATCTTGCATTTTTTTTTCTTCTTAAGATTATTATAATGGCTAATGTATTAAATTACAGAGTATTTGACTCACTTCGAATACACAAAAAATAAATAAAAGAATAAATAAAAAAAGAAATTATAAAAACTAGAAAATGTGTTTATGAAACACTATGCCCCCAACCTTATGCTTGCCTCTAAGGGGGTGCATCCCATAATTTATGTCAGAAAGGTGTATTAACCGGTTCATCTACGTCTTAGTCTGTAACTGTATGCCAAATACAAGGAACAAAGCTTGAGCAGTTCTTTGGATGTTTTGTTCACAAGCTCGCTTATTTTTCATGTACATGCCACACATAAAATTTCAACTCCCTATCTCTAACGGTTCTTGACTGTATGTACAGGTTCTTTTATACCACAGGCTTCAATGCACTAAGTCAAAAAAGGGGCTCAACTCAGTCAAAATTAACAAATTGTTTTCAACAGCTGAATGGGTCATCTACACCTTGGACAATGTCTTCCTGCAAAAAATCATGATCCTAGAATCAGGGGCTCTCAAGATATTTTGTTAACAAGGTTCCATAGGCTTAAATGCACTAAGCTGAAAAATGGGCATAACTCAGTCAAAAATTCACGATTTTTTTTCAAAAGTTAATCAGGTCATCTACACCTTGGGCAATGTCTTCCTGCAAAATATCGTGATCCTAGCATCAGGGGTTCTTGAGATATTTTGCTAACAAGGTTCCATAGGCTTACAATGCACTAAGTTGAAAAAGGGGCATAACTCGGTCAAAAATTCACAATATTTTTTCAAAAGTTAATCAGTTCATCTACTTCATAGGCAATGTCCTTCTGCAAAATATCATGATCCTAGCATCAGGAGTTCTCGAGATATTTTGCTAACAAGGTTCCATAGGCTTACAATGCACTAAGTTGAAAAAGGGGCATAACTCGGTAAAAAATTCACATTTTTTTTTCAAAAGTTAATCAGGTCATCTACACCTTGGGCAATGTCTTCCTGCAAAATATCGTGATCCTAGCATCAGGGGTTCTTGAGATATTTTGCTAACAAGGTTCCATAGGCTTACAATGCACTAAGTTGAAAAAGGGGCATAACTCGGTCAAAAATTCACGATATTTTTTCAAAAGTTAATCAGTTCATCTACTTCATAGGCAATGTCCTTCTGCAAAATATCATGATCCTAGCATCAGGAGTTCTCGAGATATTTTGCTAACAAGGTTCCATAGGCTTACAATGCACTAAGTTGAAAAAGGGGCATAACTCGGTCAAAAATTCACGATATTTTTTCAAAAGTTAATCAGTTCATCTACTTCATAGGCAATGCCTTCCTGCAAAAAATCATGATCCTAGCATCAGGGGTTCTTGAAATATTTTGCTAACAAGGTTCCATAGGCTTACAATGCACTAAGTCAAAAAGGGGCATAACTCTAGAAATACATGACCAGTGGAAAAAAGAAAAAATATGTGTCTGCTTATTTTTCATGTAGATGCCACATATAAAATTTCAAGATCCTAGCATTAAGGGTTCTTGAGTTTCAGAGCTGCTTAAAAGTGTTACGGACGGACAGACGGACAGACGGACAGACGGACGGACGGACAGGCCCAAACCAATATGCCCCCTCAACTTCTCCGAAGTTGGGGGCATAATAAGTAAATAAAAATTAAGAACATAAAATTAAAAATAACTTATTGAAATATAAAAAAAAAAGTTAAAGTATTTAGTGATGATACAAGACAATATTTGTAAGATATATTCAATTATTTATTTTTTTTCTTTCTTCCGTAAGTTCTTTTTTTATTCAGTTTTTTTACCTTTCCTCTTTTTTTTTCTTTCTTTTTTTTTTAAATTGATATTTGAGTTTTCTTTGACTGTTTATCAGCAAATTATATTTTACAAATTACAGAATACATTGTTCTGATCTCATACATTTTGACATGCAAGAATTTATCCCCCTGGAGCCCCACAGGCAGGCAGTGATTTCAGCACTGCATTGTTTTATGACCCTAATAAATGAGGTGATTAGGAGGTGCCTTTGATTTTCTTATCACTTGTTTATTGGAGGGGATTAGACTGGGGGGGTCAAAATGATAGAACAAAATCCAGCCCTTTAAGTGGCTTTATGAATACGGCCCCAGGGCTTCAGAAACAAGAAATATCAGACAGAAAGAGAATATATTTACTGTAATTATCCGGATATAAGATGGGGCGTTTCCTGTCCAAAACATCCCCCCCGAACTCTAGATCCATCTCATAAGATGGATGTAGATCCATCTTATAAGTTGGATGTAGATTTCGGGGTTGCTTTGGAATGGGGAAACCCCATCTGACAGCATAATTACACAATACTTATCTTCGGGGTAATTCTGGGGTAGGAACCCCTGAACCACCAGATTAGCAGGTCACCGTTCAACCCACTGAGCTTCAAGGCGCCCAAAACAGCCAAGAGTCAGAGTTCTTGTACATATATAAAGATGCAGTAAGAGATATTCAACACCCGAGGCCATCTTAAAAATATTTGGTTTGCCGCTTCCTACTGCGAGGTTTTAGAGTTGAGTAGGTAGGGAGCATATTTTTTTTTTTGCATATGCATAATGCTAATGGATACCCAGATTACAAGCTTTTTCTATAGTTTTTAGTCAAACAGAGTCAGAAAAAGATGCAGAAATCATCATTTATACAAGAGTTAGAGATGAAACGCAAAATATAGGCATTTTGCTCAGTAGGCAGAAATGAAAAGCAAAAAAAAAAAATCCTAATTCTGAGGCCATAAAATTTTTTTGGGTAGGGGGTAAATTGCTGGGTAGGTAGGAAACGGCAAACAAACATTTTTTTTAATTTAGGCCCGACGCTGCCTCCACTTGCCTATGGTGCCTGGTAACGTTAAAAACCTATCAGTCAAATTCAACACCTCAGAAATTTATTCTGTGCCAGAGATGAATCCACCTATCTGCTGTGCATAGAGAAGGAAAAATGCACGTTTCGCTGACCCTTCATTCGGCAAGAATTTTATACATTCTGTATACTCAACTAGCCCATTCATAGATATAATATCACAACATAAGAGCCACGACAGGAGAAAAACAACAAAGTGGTTGTGTACCCAGCCTGATCAGCGTCTTCGCTGTCCACAAAGAGATAGCACAGACCCTTAGCTACCCTTTAAGCTTTTGCGAAGTCTGATCAGAATGTGTGGATGCGCAGGCTGATCTGAGTGTGCATTGGGCGCACAACCACTTTGTTGGTTTTGTCGTATCCGGCTCAATTAAGCTATTTATGAAGAAAGCTGAGAATTTTATCCCAGAATCATGCTAAAACACACACACATATAATTCTGAGAGCAAAAAGCAACATTCTGACAATATGTATTTGTGAATCATATTAAACCGTAATAAACAGATTTTTTGCTTGGCTTGGCCATAGTAATCAGCTAGAATCAAGTTAATTTCTGAGCCCAGTTGTTCAAAACTAACGACGTCGTTAATTTTCAAACGCACTGTATACGCAAAAACGCTGTCGTTTTTTTCCGAAAAAGGTGAGAAAGGCTTTTGCAATCTTTCGGCAACTGCAACTAACTTTTTGAGTACTGTACACGTAAGACTTAAAGCAATAATCCTGCTCAAAATGACCCATTTCATTGATTATTTAAAATGTCTGCTAACATTACGTTTTTGCCTTTTAGAAAGCTAAAACACTTTTAACTGCTCATTTTGTATGTAAAGTGAGTCGAGTAACATATAGAACGTATACATGCTCTGGTGTGTATTGATTTTTATCGGGTCTCAATACATAAAACAGGCTAACAATAATGCCAAAAGTATCATTCCTGCTTGTAGATGAGTTCTGAAGTGAATGGAAATCAGAGTTATAGTGGATTTACGTGAATAAAAACTCTCTACAAAGATTTTGAAAATATGAAATGTGGACAGGAATACTGCTTAAACAAATCCTCAACATAGACATCGTTAAGCTAATGATGCTTTGAACAACTGGACCCTGGTTATGCTCTCATCATCTTATAAGGAGGGCCCAACTGTTCAAAGCATTTTTAACTTAGCGAAGTAGTTGGTCAAGGCTGCATTAAGTCTTCTGATACCCATAAAATCAAGTGTGCTAATATTTGTTTGCTGAAAACATGTTAGAAGCTTTTGTAAAAACTCTTTACTTTTTCAGCATAAAATGAGCATTTTGCAAACAATACATTTGAAATTGTAACGTCTCGTTTACGTTGTCAGTTTTGAACAACTGGGCCCAGAAGTACGATAAAAATAGGACCCTTATAAAAACAGCCATCATATTTACAGTTTTGACAACTTATTATTGCTTTTCATCATATGCTAATCAAGATGTGTTATGCAAATAAATGCTGCGCTAAAACAAAGCAGAGCAGCCCTAATATGTCATCATCCCGTCTGTTCTTGTGGAATTTTATTTTAATTTGGCTATTTATGATTTGAAATTCCTATCTGACTGTTTGAGAAACAAAAGGTGGGTTAAGCGCTGGCCTACTGATCTAGCGGACCCGGGTTCGAATCCCGCTCTAGGCGAGAATCTTTCCTACCGTAAGCGGGTTCCATTGCACACAGCCTTTCATTATCATCCGCCCATCGTCCTGATATGACTGAAATACTGTTGGAAAGGACGTAAAATCGCAAGTCATCCATCCATCCATCTTGAGAAACAAAAGACTTCAATTACGAGAAGAGAATACGGAATATCTGTTTTCTTTGAATATCTGAAAATGCTAGGAAACTATAATAAATTTCAACCAAGGTCATATTAGTGACTGAAAATAGCAGATGAAATGTAATTATGGCTCTAATATATATAAGACTGTCTTTAGAAATGGAACTTAACTTAATTGCTGAACCTTGTCCATGCATGCCATCACACATATGCAAACCGGAGAGTTGCATTCGCCCTTCTTAGCTTTTTGGGTACGTGTGCAACATAGGAGACAAGGTTTGATATACATTTATGCGGTAATAGAAAGTAAATTATTAAAGAAACGAAACAAAAATAAAATAAAAGCATCGCTAATGACTGCAGGATACTCCCATCCACCACACACTGCAAACACTTGTTTCATTCATTAACCCACCCCCACCCCCCACCCCACCCCTACTAACATACACACTGCAAACCTGTTTCATTCGTTGACAGATTCCCGATTTCTTATCTTTACTACCCCAAAGCAGGGCCAGCCAAACCCCATAGAATAAAGTTTTTGTCATGACAGGACACTTCATTTATCTGATCACTTCCTGTAAGCTCCCAATAAATCATCTTCCACTCCAATCATATACAATTGTAATGATTTCATACACAGAGATAACCACAAAGCACGGACAGGTAAACCCCTTAGGGCCAAATTTTGATCATTATAAGAAGCTTGTTTTACTTCTATCATCAATTGTAAGTTTCAGAAAAACCCCGAGTTTATAGATTTTACCATACATTTTAATGCGTGTAACACATGAGGCTTTTATTACCCTGATCATTTGCTGTAAGTTTCAGAAAAACTGTTTCGAACTCTGATTTTCTCTAGATTTCATTTCATGATTTCATACATGCGTTTCATAGCTTTACCATTCTTCAGAAACAGAGCTAAACAGGAAAACTATACACAAGCTGGCAAAATCAGTGATCTGTGAAATGATGGTCAAGACACAATATTAATGGACACTTTCAGCTTTATTTTTCCAAGCTCCATGGCCCCAGCCCTAACGTTCTTGAGAAACTTAGCTGCCCATGAAAACTCGCCAAAAGTTTATGCCGACAACACTGGAAAAACAATACATATATGTTTCACTTCTGCTAACTGCAGGCGAGACAAAAACTGTGCTTCTACACAAAACAAGAACAAATACAATCTGCTGCCACACAAAAATGCTGCAATACAAGTACAATGAAACACAATTCAAAGTTGGTGACGTAAACTGATTTCCTTCGTAACAGGACTCTCAATTAAGTCTGCAGCTGGATACAGTCTTTCAGTAGAGTCTGTTTTGACAATGTTTAACTTTCTTGAAGGGGACTGTAATGCTTTAGATAATTTACTTTTAATGTCAGGATTTATTCTAGTGAGAGTACCTTCTGAATTTGCTACAGGTGCCTTTCCAGTTGACATACCTAACGTTCGTGGAATAACAACCTGTTTTGATGTTGTTGGTTTCATTGAAACTTGAGTAACTGTTGGTTTAGATACAGTTTTACTTGACTTCTTCATTAAATCTTGAACAATGTTACTTGGCCCTTGATGAGGAGCTATACTGTCTACAACTGAAGTCAGATTCATATCTGAGTTATTTGCCAGCACAACACTTGAACTTTTCAACTTTCCTGTATCCGTCTGTAGCAAATCCTGATCCTTTCGGTTCAGACCTTTTTTGGGACCTGTTTTCTGTGCTACAGGAAGCTGTGACACATTTGACTCAAAGCTTTTTGAACCACTAGCAACAAAACTGGTTTTAGAAGCTGTCTTTAATGCAGAGAAATTTTCATTCCTCACAACAGAGATTTTGGCTGAATCAACTTCAGTGCTGTCTGAGATTTTTGCAGTTCTATAGGAGGGTACCTTGTCTGAGTTCTTGGTCCTGTCATATAAAGTTGCCTCCCTTACATTTACATGGCTTGTACTAGTTTCAACCACTGAGGTCACTGTCTCACATGGTGTTTGTATGACAGTTGTAACTGAAGGACTCACTAGAGGCATAGATGTCTTAGAATTCATTATAGTAGAACCATGGTCAGACCCCTTGCTTAATTTTCCTGTGAACATTTTTTTGAACTGGTCAGAAGAAGCTTCAGTATCATCTACGTAAACTTTTACTGATCTGTATGTTGATCCATCATAAAAGTACAGGGTATGAGCTTTAGTTACAGTCACAGGTTTTCCATCAACTATGTTTTTAGCGTTTCCTTCATTTTCAGGAGTTGCAGTATTTGTTCCTAAAGATTTTCCAACCAAAGAATTTTCTGCATCAGACTTGTCTTCCAAGACATTGTGTTTTTCAACAGTTTCACTGAGTTTACTTGAATTGTTTTGTTTTTCTTCTTTTATACGTGGTTCTGTAGTTCTTTTCACATTTGCACTTCCACTCTGTCGTGACTGAGCAATACATCCTTCTTCAGGCTTATTTTCAACCTGCTGCAAATCCAATACTTCAGTTTCATTTACACCAGAATTGACAGCATCAGGCGCATGATAAAAGTTTGAATTATATTCATCAGTACTCACAGACGAAGTAAATTCTGGGTTTTTGGCAATAACTTCTACACTTTTGTTCCTCTCTCCGTTTCCTGATTCCTGGTCACTTGTGTTAGAAAAAACATTCACGTCTGTCTCCTGTCTGGACTGATTTTTAATTTCAAGAATGTGTGACAATTTTGGAGGAGAAGTGATATTTTTACACGTAGTATTTTGTGTCTGTTCATCTAGTGTGACAATTTCTCCAAACTTAGATAATAACGGAGGGGTAGATGTAGCAAGACTCTCTGTTTCCCAGTCTGTCTCCTCATTCACTTTACACATCATTTCCTCATTAAGATTTTCATAACTTTTATCCTTTTCATCAATACTTGGTTCTTTTACTGAGATATGATAAAATGTGATTTTAGTTTTTCCATGTTTTTCAAGTTCTTGGTCCCCGGAAATATCATTAGATTCAAATTTCAATGTTTTATTATCTGTGTCATTGCTATTATTTTTAATATCGGTTTGTGCGTCAAATGAAACAGGCTCATCAATGTCTGCTGAATCAGTACTCTCATCTGATGAATTCACAATATTGTGTGATTTAGAGAGGCTATCTTCATCTGTTTTCAGATAAACTTCCCTAACAAATGAAGATTCTTGTATCTTATTTCCAGTTAAATTGTTATGAATTTTATCAATAGCACTATTTTTGACTTGGTACTCTACCATACTAGTGTCTGTGATACTTTGTCTTTCAACAGTTTTTGATGTAGTCTCAGTGCTTTCAGACTTTGATCCTTTCTCATCATCTACTCTTTCATCAATAACTAAAGCACTGTCTTCATCTTCAGACATATGTAAAACATCGTTTTGAACTTCAACTGATGAGGTCTCATCCTTATCAACCTCTTCATGAGTTTTACTGCCTGTGACAAGCTCACTGTTAGAATCACAATCCATCTTTTCATGCTGAATACTATCTACTTTATTAATGTTACTTTGTAAAGTTAAATCTGGAATATCAGCCTTATTCTTTTCTTTAGCTATCTCACTTTCTAAGTCATTTGTATCAAATCCCTGAGAAAGTTTTACATCACTTGAATCTTCAGCTGCCTCATCTTCCCTAACTTCTGAGAGACTAGAACTAACTTGCTTGCCTTGGTCACTAGAAACTGAAACTTGCCGTGACAGCACGGGCATGCCAGCATCAAACTCACTAGCTCTAGGAGAATCAAGCTCATCAGTTTCCATTCTTTTTACTGGCCTTTCTGAAGAATCTGGTTCTAGAATTCTTTCAGCGAGTTTTTCCTTTGTGCGAAATAGTTCTGAAGAGGCTTTTGCATCATTAATATGGTTTGCTTCATTAATATGGAAGGTTGATTCTTTTCTATTGATATTTGTTTTATCTGCACGGTCACATTCACTTGAAGCATCTCCAAGTTTCAATAATTTCTGACTTAGATCACTGTCTAATATTAGTCCTAATGCAGCTTCCTGACTTTCCTTACCCATTCTATTCTTTGCCAAGTTACGTTTCTCTGACAATTCATGAACAGGCACAACTGATTTATTAACTTTAGAAATGGGCAACTCTAATTCACATGAATTTCTATCTTTAATTCCTAGAATGGCACTTTTGTCTTTTTGTACATCTATTCTGACTTTCATTGCTTCTGCAGCTTTCGTTGCTGCAGCTTTCATTGCTGCAGCTTTTATTCCTTCCTGTGACAACGCTATCAGAGTTTTATATTTTTCTTTTGAAATGCTGAAGAATGGTTCATAGTCTGATGATCTCCTACTCTGTAACTGTTCCACAAGCACTGCATGTTTCTCGCCTAGCCCTCGATGTCTGTACTTTGATTTAGTATTATTATTCGACACTAACTGAGGTGAACTACGCGTCATAGCAGCTTTATTAGTCTTTTCTGCATCACTCAAACTAAGGTCTATTGGGTCTGAAAATGATGATCTCCGTGACTGAAAAGGTTTGTTGTCTTCCATGGAGTTTGAACGTGACAATCCATAGGGTGGTACTTCAGCCCCTATCAGTGAAGCTTTGATAGGCATTCTTGCTAATGGCAACTGAAAGACGAGAACATCATTAGTTTAGTACGACACATCATTATGATATTATGGTAAATGTGTATACTTTCAGGGGAAGCAACTATGTAGTTTCCATATTAACCTCTCTTCTAAATGAGTGTCAATTCTAAAGGGAGTCTCTTTCCTGTACGAGCAGAAATATTATCCCTTTACAGGAGATGAACTAAATAAGCCCCTGGCTTCCGTTCAGATCCTTTTGCTATTGTATATTTTTTGTAACCTGTACATAACTTGTATAAAATTGAAATGAAATATGTTTACACCAAATATTATCCCTTTAAGGAAAGCTTTTATTGTCCAGGAAAGAAAACAGAAATTAACAAAATTTACCTCCCTTTGAAAAATTGGCAGAAAAGCATTGAGGTGTACACATACACCTTAAGTTGCATCTTAATATTGGTTATGGGTCTAACATATATTATACAATTATTGACCTTTGTTGAGGTGAATATGCAGTTTTATTGACATGCAAACACATACTGACTGACGTGAAGCAGAGGTCAATATGTTATGTTTGCAGGGAAATAAAACTGCATAGTCACAGAAATAAAGAGCATTAATTGTTTAACTATATGATAATTGTAAATGTAGTTTTCTCTGAAGGATAAAAGATAATACTTTATCATATGACGTCGCATCTGAGAGTGTAATAAAGCCATGCATTAAAAACGATAATCCACTAGTGGATTAAATATGCAAATTACGTCGTAACGTTATACGTTGACGTCCATAAAAACGTCGCTTTTCTAATGGCGAAATCGTGACGTTTTAGTGCAAATTTTACTAATAAAATGCGATTTTAGTGTCATATGATAAAAAGAATCTTGCATTCGTGCTCCTGTATTATTGAATTTATTAAACTCGTTGGGGAAAACCGATAAAATGCTCGGCAAAGCCTCGCATCTTATCTTTTTCCCCAACTCGTTTGATAAATTCAATAATACACAAGCACTCATGTAAGATCCTCTATGTAATTCATGTTTTAGTCTTGCATGTAACACCAGTAACACCATTAACGTTAATGTGCATGCAATGTATCATCAGGACTATACAAATGAGTACTGGCAGGCACGTGACGCCACTTCAGCCAATGAAATAGTGTGTTACATTGTGGTCATACAATAAAATCATATACATGTACATTAGATAAGGAAGCTCTTTTTTAAAAGTCATTATTCACAGCATTGTCCACAAGTGTGTAAATATTTCATAATGCATAACACTGCCTAACAGCTTATGAATTCCATGCACTTTATATGATTGAGCCTGTCCAACATCTTACCTTCATTGTTGCTGCTGGTAATGCACCATCAGTTGATTTAGAAGCCTCCAACCCCTTTCCTATGATATCTAGAATCTTCTGCTGATTTGCTGGGTGTGGAGCCATTAATGGAGTTATTCCAGCGTAATTTGGAAGGTCAACATTTGAACCCTGGTCACGTAAGTAACGCACCATGCTCAATCTGTTATATTCTATGGCATAGTACAGAACACTTCGGCCAGCTTTGCCATCCTTTGAATTAGAAATAGAGAAAATACTTCAGCAATGTGGTGTATTTGATGGTTGTTGCTAGAGTTGTTGCAACTGAAAATTCTTCTGCTAATTTAGTTCAATCTGACCTGATGAGTGAAATATATATATATGAGCCGCGACACGACAAAACCAACAAAGTGGTTGTGCGCCCAGCGCAGACTCAGATCAGCCTGGGCATCCGCCCAGTCTGATCAGAGTCTTCGCTGTCTGCATGGAGGTAGCTTAGACCCTTAGCTACCCTTTGAGCACTTATCAAAGAATCTGGTCAAACTGGACAGATGCCCAGGCTGATCTTAGTCTGCCCTGGGCGCACAACCACATTGTTGGTTTTCTCATGTCGCGGCTCATATATACAACAGTAAATCCCTTGAACAAGAAACTCAAACTTGATTGACTTTGTTCCACATGTATTTTCTTTGTGGTTGTTTTTAAAGTTACGAGTATACTGTATGGCTATATATACATACATATGAACAAAACAGAATTGTTGAAATGAAATTGTGTAGATTTTACTGAAGTGTTTGATTTTTTTATTTCATTTGATGCTTAACGTCCACGGTAAACAGCTATGGTCATGTCGGGATGGTCAGTTAACCTAACCACACTATTCCTGGGCAGGCTTAGACCTCCTAAGTGGTTAACCAGTACTAAGTGCACATACTTCCGCAAGTAACTGACAACTGCCCTTCTTGAATCAGCGGGGGAGAAACGAAAGTATGTGGCCAGACCGGGTTTCCAACCCAGGACCTCTGACTTAGGAGTCAGGCGCCGTACCGATTGCGCTATGCGGCCCGGCTTTACTGAAGTGTACCTAGGGAACTAAATACTGAATTTTAAGTGATATTCTCCTCGCACTTTAATAGTCGTCAACAAAAAGTGGTTGAAACTGTCGGTTTGCGCGCTGTCTCCTCCATGAAAATTTCTAAAAGTTTAAAGGTATTAATACAACAACATACCTGTGCATCAATATATGCCCCATGTTTAACCAGACAGACCATCATACCAATATCATCCTGTTCAACAGCTGTATGTAGAGGTGTGTAACCTGAAATAGTATATTATACAATTATTGACCTTTGTTGAGGTGAATATGCAGTTTATTGACCTGCAAACATCATATTGACCGGCGCGAAGCGGAGGTCAATATGTTATGTTTGCAGGTCAATAAAACTGCATATTCACCGAAATAAAGGTCAACAATTGTTTTATTATATGATAATTCTAAATTCAGTTTCTTTAGATATTTATGATGGTACAACATGGTGTTATCTCGCGACGTTACGCCATTTACATTAACGTAAATCAGACGTTACGTCACGAAAATACAATGACGGCAGCGTAAAAGTAATATTCACTGACAGGCTGGTGAATATCTCAAAATATTGACCGGCATGTGACGTCAAAGCAGCCAATGAAATTGCGTGTTACATCTTGGTCATATATAAATAGCATTGGACTTAGAGCTCTAGATAAGATGGAGTATTGAATGACAACAGAGGGATAATTTTTCTTATTGCTCATTGAAACCATATGTTGTGACTCCTCATATGAACCGTCTCTTCGAGACGATTCAGATGAGGGGTCACAACATATACTTTAATGCAGAATTAACAAAAATTATCTCTATCACCTGATACTCACTTCCTCCTATCTACAACTCTGGCCGATTATGACCTGGATTATATATTGAAGCTGTATGTTTGAGGTCCATAGAAAGACATGGCATATTAATTTCAAATGAATGAAAAGATCATTTGCCTCATATTCCTCATCTTTGCAAGCCGAGGGTACTAAGTTCACTTTGTTCCTTAAGTTCCCTTGCCCGATGGCTTATTGGCATATCAGATTTCCCACAGCACCACCTTTTGGCTGCAGCAAGTTGTTCCCCTTGGCATGTGTTATTTTTAGAACAATCAAATGATCTGTTGCAAAACACAATTGTCCCACAACTTCGCATAGTTGTTTAAAAACACTGATGAATGAATTAATTACGTCTTGACCATCTACTCTGTTTTGGTAATTGTTCATGGTAAACACTATATTTTTTCTATTAACAAGGTGCCTCTTATGTGGAAAATATTTTGTTACTGATAATTTAAATGGATGTGATGGAAGTTGCTCGCGTCCAATGAAATGGTGCATTGGGAAATTTGGTTTACAAATAGGTCATGTGCCATAAGTATGCAAAGAACAAAGTTGACTTACTACCCTTGGCTTGCGAAGATGCACACTAGTATCACACTTTAGTCAGACTGACAGTCATGGCACTAAAGACAGTAAAGCATTATATCCAAAATAGTGTTATGAAGGTGTGGTGATTGAGTCAATGACTGATTGTGGGGGTACATGTGAGCAGCCACAATAATGTTCTGTGAATGATAAAAGTCAGCAGAAGCTTGAAATGTACAGGGCAAAACAGGCATACAGGGCGGTTCTAACTAACAAGAGTTCCATGGAATCTGAAGTTTCATTTGTCTGCGCATTGTTACAAAAAAGACCTAACCCAGATGACTTGATATGAGCCGCGACACGACAAAACCAACAATGTGGTTGTGCGCCCAGCGCAGACTCAGATCAGCCTGGGCATCCGCCTAGTCTGCTCAGTCTTCACTGTCCGCATGGAGGTATCTTAGACCCTTAGCTACCCTTTGAGCATTTAATGAAGAGTCTGATCAACTTTGGCGGATGCCTAGGCTGATCTGAGTCTTCGCTGGGCGCACAACCACATTGTTGGTTTTCTCGCGTCACAGCTCATATAAAGTTTACGCCATACCGGATCACTGGAGTTCATTGGCAATGACAATAACACCAGAAAAGTAACTCATGTCTCACTTTTGCTAGTCACAGGCAAAACAAACATGATAGTTACCTGGGCTCGTATTTATAAAACCACTTAAGTCGTTGCTATGTTGCCGTAAGGTTAAATTTCTATGAAGGAGATTCCCTACAACAGTCTTTTTAGACTGTTCCTCCAGAGCAAATTTCATAGTTATAGTGAATCTCCTTCATAGAAATTTCGCCTTAGCACCACCATAGCAACGACTTAAGTGGTTTTATAAATTCTGCCCCTGGTAATTGGACTTTATACAACAACTGTTTTTTGTTGTGTTGTTGTTTTTGTTGTGTTTTTTTCTTTTTTTTTTTTTTTCATTTTTAAATTTTATATGGATATTTTGCAAAGACAGGTATCTCTTAATCTGTGGGTTTTTTCTATCTAAATTAAGATGGGCCTTAAGAAGAGCTTCCATGACTTTATCCCAGTGTCCTTTCATGACTTTAAATTCCTTTAGGGCCATCACTTCAGATATTCTGTGTATTCAGAAACTGAATATTAAAACCTTACCCAGAGCTCTAGATAAGAGAAAGTATTTGATCTTGTAGTAAGACTAAGCACATATCAACAAGTTCCAGTAAAGGCTTTCAGGAAAACAGAGAAAAAGCAAAAAAAATGCAGAACTTTAACGCAACTGTTATACAAATTTCTAAGTCGGTGACCTTGACCTTTGTCCAGCAGCAGCAGCATCAAGGTGATGCACACTGATCAGTATCCATCCTGTGGTAACACTAAGCACTTATGAACAAGTTCTGGCTGACAGAAGCAAAAGAAAACAAGAGGGCCATGAGGCCCTGAATTGCTCACCTAAGGATGGTGGCCATGTAGGTCATGTGACCTACACCGCTTGAATAAATTTTCATTCCCTCAGCCCCTGGAGGCTGTGTATGAAATTTGGTTACAATTAGCCCAGTGGCTTTTGAGGAGATGTCTTAAATTGTCAAAATATGAGACATGGGTCAGAGGTCAAAGAATGACCTTGACCTCTTGCACCTGCAAATCTTCCGTGTACTCACCAAGACATCTAAAGATACCAATATTTGGCCAAAATCTTCAACAGTTTCCAAGAAATCTTATGTTCTAACATTTTCCCATATAAAAGCTACAATAAGCAAATTTGACCTTACTGTAAAAAAGGTCAAGGTCAACCCAAGGTCATAATTTGAACAATCTTGATAGTACTCATATACCCAATGCTACATACCAAGTTTCAAGGCCATCCGCCTATTGGTTCTGGAGAAGAAGATTTTTAAGGTTTTTATTATATATGGGCATGGTGGCCAATTTGGTCATGTGACCAGGGCTGTTTGAACAACTTTTCGTTCCCACGCCCCATAGAGGCTCTGCATGAAATTTGGTTACTATCTGTCCAGTGGCTTTTGAGATGTGTGAAATTGTCAAAATATGACAGATCAGGGTCAAAGAATGACCTTGACCTCTTGTACACATACATTTTCATGTACTCATTAAGATGACTGTATATACCAATTTTCAGGTCAAAGTCTTCAACAGTTTCTAAGAAATCTTATGTATATAAAAGCTTCAGAAAGCAAATTTGACCTTGCCGTAAAAAAGGTCAAGGTCATACCAAGGTCATAATTTGAACAACCTTAATAGTACTCGCGTACCCAATGCTACATACCAAGTTTCAAGGCCATAGGCCAATTGGTTCTGGAGAAGAAGATTTTAACGGTTTTTTACCATATATGGGCGTGGCGGCCCCCGCCCCCTAGAGGCCCTATATGAAATTTGGTTACTATCTGCCCTGCGGTTTCAGAGGAGAAGTCGTTTGAAAATGTTGACAGGGGGACAACGGGTCATACCATCCTATAAGCTCCCCCAGAGCCGCTGGCTCAGGTGAGCTAAAAACTTAAAGCAAAACTTTAACGGAAATGTTCACTTACGTACAGATGGGAGAACAGATGGATGGAAAGACAAAAACTATATACCCCTCGACATACTTCGTATGCCGGGGGTACTTTTAACAAAAATATCCCTATTTATCACCAAATATCCCCTCTTACCTGGAGCTCTGTAATCTAACCTTACCTTCAAAATTCTTTGTATTTAGTTCACATTCATACGTGCTGTACTCCAAGATAGTTTCTAAACAATCAAGAAATCCTTTCTCCACAGCAAGGTGCATGGCCGTACATCCATTTCTGTCTACCAAGTTTGGGTCGGACCTGGCTTGTAACAATGATATTATGATATCTGTTTCTTTTACCAGCACTGCTAGATGAAGTGGTGTCTGAGAAAAAAAACATGAAGAGCAATGAATTACAATGTATGGGTACAGTGATTTTAACCCTATGTATGTGCCCATAAACGGCACCTATCCCAATCTCAAATACTATTTTTTCCCAAAGGCAAGTTGAAAAAATTCCAGTTGCAAGAACAATTTGCTTAGGAAGGCCAAAAGATACCTAATAAGCATACAGTTACTTATATGGATTAGTTCTGCAAAAGGAGTACCCCACACTACCATTAAGAACCATCAACACTCTCCTCACCATCTTGAAACATTTACAAAGTTTTTTAAGACTGCCTGTTTGCTTACCTGGATGAGGAACTCCTTCCAAAATAGTGTCCAGCCTTGAAAGAGGGAATCTGCTCCAAGAAGGGCAAAGGATTGACAAGGAGCACAAGAATATGAGGTCATATAAATGGCAAAGTTGCTCCCAAAGAAGTTGTATTCACTCACATTAAAGGATTGATAAAACTTCCAAATTGGTATATGAATTCTTTCCAAATGTTACAACTTCACAATTTGAACCGCAACATCACAAACCAAACAAAGTGGCATGTGCGCACAGCGAAGACTCAGATGAGCCTGGGCACTCGCCAGGTCTGATCAGTCTTCCCTGTGCGCTTAAAGGGTAGCTATGGGTCTAAGCTAGGTCGAAACAAGGTCTTCGAGTGGGCGGGTGATAATCTCCGGTATTCCCGGTATCCATGTCCCGGTATTCACAGGGGTACATGGGTTTGACAGGGCATAGATTCAAAACTACTGCACAGAATTTCATAAACTTGGTGTCATTTGAAAGGCAATACACCAATCTATAATATGAAATAACTTTGTTCATATATATTTGATTTTCTTCTATTTATTTGCAACTAAAGTCCCGGTATCCGGATTTTGTTGTCCCGGTATCCAGGGGGTAGGCATGTTTAACTTCAAATAAAATTCAAACTACTTGACCGAATTTAGCAAATTAAATATCAGATAAAAGATGATGTTTTAGTGTAAACACTACATGTAAAATTTGTAAATTTGACTCAGCTATTTTGCATAAATAATGTCTCGAAGTCCCGGTATCGGGATTTTTTGTCCCGGTATCCATGTGGTAGCTATTATTTGCCTCATATTAAACATAAACTACTGAACCGAATTTCAAAAGTTAAACATCAATGTACAGGCAATGTTTTTATCTTAATGAAACATTAGAATTTTTTTTAATTTACCAGTTTATTTGGTAGCAATAATGCTTCAAAGTCCCGGTATCCGCTCTTTTCATTCCCGGTACCCATTGGTATGATGTATGTGAGGTGAAATAAGATCATAATTTCCGCGTTGAAACTAATTAAAATTGCATTAACAGAACTATTTTTGTAATAAATAAAGATTAAAGTAGATTCAACGTGCCTCAGCAGCCGTATACCACCAACATCCTGATATTCGGATAATGGTAAGGCACAGACCGACCGGTCCGTGCTTGAGCCGGTGCGGGATGGTGGTTGTTTAGATTTTTTTTGTTCTCTCATCTATCCGGTTCATTCTTTTTCTTTCTCCCTCTGTCTAGGAGACGGTATGTTATAGACTTAAAATTGTCTCAAAGACCGTTATATCCAAAACAATTTAACAATCTCAAGGATAACATACCCCCCCCCCCCCCTCCCAACAGCCCTCCCGCCCACACACGAACACATATCCCACTACACACACACACACACACACACACACACACACACACACACAAAAAAAATCAAACAGGTATATGTTTTTCCTATGAAATCATTTAATTATTGCACACATTCAGGGTAAACGATATATAGTCATCACAGAACTTGGAAATTTTTAGAAAAAAAAAGTGTTCAAACAAGTTTTTCGGCGTTTTTTAAAACCCAAAGTTCTGACCGTACTTGATCATTTATCGTTTTTGGTAGTTTGACCTAGATCTGCGCAGGTCGATAGGGTGATGTGAACCTCGAAACTTAAGCTGGAATTATTCTATCTGGGAACACAACGCTGAATCGACATGGAGCCAACGTTGATTTATTAACGTCAAGACGTTGGAACAATGTTGATTCAACGTTGATTCAATATTGTGTGCCTGTTGGGTTAATAATCTTTGAAAGAAAACAAATCAGAAATATAGTGGCGTACATAATCAAGCTAAAGCATAAATCATATGCAAGAAAATGCTATACAAAAAGTTATATGGCGGGTACACCGCGTCGAAACGACAGCGCAACGACGTAGATGTGACGTCATAACGTCCGACCGACGTAGAAACGATGTCATTTTAACCTTGCGTATATACTGGATAATAGCGAGGGAGTAATTGACAGAACATTTAAATCGCCACAAGAAACGCATTGCCAGTTAGTTTATTCTGCCGAATGAGACAGGCCATTGCACTTTTTATGATACCATTTTTTTGCATTTTCTGCTCTCGCAGCACACCATGTCATCAACAAATTCTGGTAATTTGCAGTGGCACCAAACAGAAATTTTGAAACATTTTGAATTAAACGTTGAAAACTTATTTACACTACACCGCGACTTTTCTTTAGGGAAAGGCGACACATGTCCCCTGTTGACGGCAGTTAAGCAAGTGTTTCCGCATTTCATCAGCCAAATAACAAGTTCTAAAATTGTCGGACTAAAACAAAAGTCTAGCAGAAACACCACAGTCATGAGAGTTAGGTTGTTGTTGCACTCTTGGCACTTTTAGAGACAGATTTTTTTTTATCTTTTATACATATTTGACCTACTTGTATTTTGGACATTATCTTTTAATTCTTTGATACTTTCGACATATCAATGCCATGCTCCTACTTCTGTATGTATTCTCTGCTCTTGAAGGAACTTTTTAAGATTTTAATTTTCAATGTGTTTGTCTTTTCAATGTGTCATACCAGCAGTACGCTGAAGATTAAAACTGTCACAAACCTACTGCTACTTCAAGCAATCTTTGATCCATGGGTCTGTATTATCGTTTTTAACAGATTTCAGATGGTATTACCAAAATTGAGTAGATGAAGAAGAAGAAGAAAAAAAAAACGTTTTCCCATGTCTCTTCATATTAAAGCTGCTCGTTTCACGCCTCGTTAACCATCGGCGTGAGTCACCATGCCTCATTACATGTATAATTGGGTATTTCACAGTTTTACAACTCCATTTTAAGGCAGTGGAGAAAGAAAAATGAAGACAAATTTTGAATGAGGAAAAAAA
Organism: Ctena decussata; assembly: GCA_963989385.1. Taxonomy (NCBI): domain Eukaryota; kingdom Metazoa; phylum Mollusca; class Bivalvia; order Lucinida; family Lucinidae; genus Ctena; species Ctena decussata. Next base: position 66,646,033 of record OZ022504.1, read on the forward strand.
AAAAGAAAAAAAAAAACATACTGAATTTTTTTTTTTATATAATGTTTTGAAAATAGTCAACGTTTTCGGCATCATGTATTGATGCCGCAGTTGAATATGTTATGATACTAAATGATTGGAATAAATTATGATAGTAAAATGTGTTTCAAATTAACGTTGTAAGACTCTCATATAATATTGTAGTATATACCATATTAATTCAGCATGATCGTGACTATCAATAATAGTATCAAATTATATTCCATTGTTCTATGATAGGCTATTCCAGATTTTTTTTTTTTTTGCTCTCAGAACGATTTTTGTCGAGTATATTTATTTATTTCATTTACATATTATTTAATTACCGTAACAGCGAATGTCAAGGCGATCAACGTAAATAGTAAGACAAACAGGTCTTGGCTGAACAGTGCAGATCCAGATCAGACTGCTCCTGGAGAGCAGTCTGACTTGGGTCTACACTGCTTGCCTTTCCACTAGCACTTCATGTGTACTCCATTTGTGGGTAAATTAGGTTCGTTTATCTTGTAGGTTGCTGTTATCTTTCGTATGTATTATGGATAATTAATATGATTTTTTTTCATGTTATGTAGTATTTGGGCTGCTTTTACGTTTTGCAGGAATAAAAAAAAGCCGACCTGTTTACCCTATGAAACTATCCTTGTTCGACAACTGTAAACATAATATTTTTTATGCTCGACTTAACATGGATTGCATTAAGATTGGGATTCTGATCAGCTTGCATATCCACTCATGCTGGTCAGTTTCTTGGCCTTTGGTTGTCTGGAAAATAGAAAAGTTCTCATGAAAACGCTAGCCGATGACGGTCTCCTGTTCGCAGTTTCCAGTCAATATATCCAATGATTACCATTCATGATACAAGTCATGCCAGTCCATTTGTTGATACACTGTTGATGCAAGTTAAATTGTTTTGGATATAATGGCTCTTTGAGACAATAATCAGTCTATACAAACCGTCTCCTAGACAGAGCGAGAAAGAAAAAGAATGGACCAGATAGATGAGAGTACAAAAAAATCTAAACAACCACCATCCCGCACCTGCTGCAAACACGGTCGGTCTATGCCCTGCCATTATCCGAATATCAGGATGTTGGTGGTATACGGCTGCTGAAGCACGTTGAATCTATTTAAACCTTTATTTATTACAAAAATATTTTTGTTAATGCAATTTTAATTAATTTTAACGCGGAAATTATGATCTTATTTCACGTCACATACATCATACCAATGGATACCGGGAATGAAAAGAGCGGATACCGGGACTTTGAAGCATTATTGCTACCAAATAAACTAGTAAATTTTGTAAAATTCTAATATTTCTTTAAGATATAATCATTGCATGTACATTGATATTTAACTTTTGAAATTCGGTTCAGTAGTTTATGTTTTATATAAGGCAAATGATAGCTACCACATGGATACCGGGACAAAAAAATCCCGATACCGGGACTTTGAAACATTATTTCTGCAAAATAGCACGACTAAATTTACAAACTTTAAATGTAGTGTTTAAACTAAAACATTATCTTTTATCTGACATTTAATATGCTAAATTCGGTCCAGCAGTTTGAATTTTATTTGAAGTTAAACATGCCTACCCCATGGATACCGGGACAACAAAATCCGGATACCGGGACTTTAGTTGCAAATAAATAGAAGAAAATAAATAAATATGAACAAAATTTTATTTCATATTATAGATTGGTGTATTGCCTTTCAAATGACACCAAGTTTATGAAATTCTGTGCAGTAGTTTTGAATCTATGCTCTGCCAAACCCATGTACCCCCCATGAATATCGGGACATGGATACCGGGAATACCGGAGATTATCATGCGCCCTTCGAGTGGTCGCGATCAAAATTAATCGCAGTCAGTCTTTTGAGCGTGCACAAAAGGCTAGCCGCGACTGTTTTTGGTCGCAGACAGGTTGCAATGGTTTCCTGGAAGTCGCCGATCGTATAAATGTAGTCGGCGACCGTTGTAGTCGCCGGCTAGTATCCACTGTAAGGTGATTGTATTAGTTTTAGCAACAGTTTGGCTCTGAAATGTTTGCAACTTTGCTGCAACCTATCGGCGACTGTTCGGCGACTGTTCGGCGAATGATCACTGATGAGGCGACGACTGATCAACAGTTCATCGGCGATCGGCGACTGGTAGGCGTTTTATCGGAGACTGGCCGCCGATAGGTTGAAACACCCCTGGTTACCTATGTATAAACAAGGGCTGTTACGAAACCAAAAAGAGCTGTTAAGAAACGAAAAAGTCATAGTTACCAAACGACCTGATGACCAGGTCGTTTGGTAACTGGCTCTTTTTCGTTTCGTAACAGCTTTTTCGTTTCGTAACATCCTTGAAAACATAGTTAACCAGGGGTGTGCAAGGAGGTTTCAGGCGTGCGCCGATCGATCGCTGAAGGTTCGCAGTTCCAAAAAAACAATGAAGAGCAGTTTTGATTGCAGAACGATCGCCAACATCGCCAACAAGACTCCAACCAGTCCCCGATCAGTTGCAACCAGTCGCTGAAGAGTCGCCGATTGGTACCGGATCACTCTAAACTAGTTACAAACCTGTCGCCGATCCTACGGCCAGCAGCTGATCGATCACCGACTACTTGTGAAAACTACCGCCGACCGTGCGGCGACTTATCAGCGAACATATTGGAGGGGGGAAGTAGTTGCAATGGACGCAGAGGTCGCCAGTCAGTTGCAAATGAAATCAGTCGCAAAGCGGTTGCATTGCATTCGCAAGGTCTGTGGGACCAGGGCTTTACCTGCATAAGTTTGTTGTATCGATCAACACTTTTCCCTGACATTGTCATGATGTCAACAAATCTCTTCACCAGTTCATTGTTCTGATGTACCACAGCAATATGAAGAGGTCTGAAAAAAAAAAAACAGTAATAATTCAGAAGTACTTAAGAAGCCGTTTTAGTGTAATACGAGGGGATATCAAAATTCAAAAAAAAAGTTATGAGCATCACACCGAAAAGAGCAAGATATTTGGATTTGTACTTCTTTCTTTTTCAACGTAGTCCCCTCCCAACTCCAGACACGTGTTGTAGCTCGATACCCGATCAGTAAAACTCAACATCTTGGTCCCCTAACCAGCCCTTCCCCAGCAGTCAGCAAATCTTCCGTCCCCAAAGTCTTTTTTTCAGCCTGGGAAAGAGATGGACAGCTTCCATCGCAACTCGGCTGGTTTGGACTCGCGCTTTCTCCTTGTGAAGCAGAATCCCATGCCGGATTTTCCCGTGGCGTTTCTCCATGATGGAATGGTGCACCTGCTTCAGTAGGTAGCGTAATATTCTCGATTCATTGTGGTTCCATGGTCAGATCGTCTCTGTGAATCACTCCTTTGCTGTCTCAGAATATGGTCGTCATAACCTTTTTGTTGGACCTGATGGTTTTGAGCTTCTTTGTCCTTCGAGTCCGATCGAGGAACTGGAAACACGCCACATCTCGAAGTTCGAGATGTGGCGTGTTTCCAGTTCCTTGATCGGATCCGATCATAACGATAGAACTGGGGCACCACAGGTTGCAATCCTAAAATGAAAATCATATGGTTTGGCGTTGTAGCGAGTTACATGCAGCAAAGCTCCACTGATGTTGACCCTCAGTAGCTTAATGTCATCCGAAAGGATTCTCGGGACCCACCTTGCACATACCTTGGACATGTGCGGTTTGTCATGACCTATGAGGTGTATGGATCCATATGAAAGTCCTGTTGCTCCTGCTAACTAATAGTGATACCGCAGTTTTCCATCACTAGTTTGTGAACTATTTCAAGGGCTGGGGCCAGACAATGAGAAACCAACATTAGTTCAAGGTTCCAAATTAAGAATAGCAAGTAAATGTAGCAAATTTGCCACCTAAAACCTCATTTGCCACCTGAAGAAAAAGTGGGTAGCAGAAAGTACCTGCCTAGGAATTCTTTAGAAAAAGTTAATTTCTTAGAAGCACTAGCCAGTTTTCATTAAAATACTGCTTCTTTGTGTTAGACTAAACACAGTTCCATAAGGTCATAGGCATTATCAATGACTTTGACCTTATGGTATTTTGTTTGGTCATAAATCTGACAACTTTTGAGTGGCAAGATGACTGTTTTTAGCCTCCATTTTTGGCCTCCATTTTTTGCTATCAGGTAAGTGAGTTTTACTACTAGCTTTTATACCAAGTAGCAAGTAGGGGAGAGTCGGGTAACTTCGGACAGGCGGGTGAATTCGGACATACAATTGCAAACAGTGAAAATCCAGATGAGACGGCTCATAATGAGCCGTATCATCAGGATTGTCTCTGTTTTGGCCAGTTAATTTTTGTTTTAGTTCCAAACAACTGAAATATAAAGGAAACAATGTCAGTGTCCGAAATTACCCGCTGTCCGAAGTTATCCGACTCTCCCCTACTTGCTACCTGCAAAAAAAGTTAATTTTTTCACTGATTAGTTAGTTCAAATACTTACAAATCCCCATCTTCATCTGGGGTCAGTGCTTGTTTCACATCCGAGAGTACTCTAAGACTGGCACTGGGGTCAATCGGCTTAAACCCATCACCTGTGAAAATATGTCAAAATATTTCTTTAAGGTTGCAGTTAGAAACAACACACGGATCTAGGTTACAATATATTAAATATGCGATTTAACAACAACAAAATGTCATGTCAACTTGTTGTAACTTCAAGAATTAGGACTGACAGGTCCGAGCAAATAGTGCAGACCCAGATTAGACTGCTCCTAATGTCTGATCGGAGTCTACACTGTTCCCTATTCCACCCTATTCCATTTGCGTCTTTATAACAGAACATTGTATTGTAAAACTGAACTCTTTCATTTAAAGACAATTTTTTAAAATTATTTCAGGTGTCCCATTTTTTTTTTAAAAAAAAGTTTAGGATACTATCCATCAGGCAAATGACGTTGAAATGACGTGACACCGACGTCTATGCGACGTCATCACGTTGCATCGACGTTAGTGCAACGTCATATGTCTGCTAGGATACAAAAGACAGAAGTGCCAGCCACACTCTGCGGATCAGAGAGCAGCAGTCTGATCTGTATCTGGACTGTATGCCATTCTGTCAGCACTATTTGACACATTGCTATCCTTATATTGGGGTAAGTATGGAAATAAATTTAGATTATGTTGTATCATACAGAAAGGTCAGCCTGCACAGCTGTGCTGACTGATCAGGATCTGCACTTCCCCAGAATCCATAGATTATCACTGCATGGACAGAAGCCTCGGATCAGCGAGTGGACTAGCAGTCTTGCATATGCGCAGGCTGATCTTATTTCTCATAAGGCCACCGCCCTTTGGGGTGTGTGAAATAGATGGGCTGCCTGATGCCTCTGCGACAGAGCTGCTACTAGCTGTAGCAGGACCTGAGTGTCATTTATATCAGACCAGGAAAAGACATGAAATCATTAAACACAACAACAACAAACTGACCTTGACGTCATAATTTTTGTGAAACAGACTATAGAAATGACTGTCGCTTACACAACAATCTATTTTTAGATCATCTCATTGCACGGTTGCATATGTTGCCACGATTATATATATACATGTACATCAGTCAATATAATGTGGTAAACATTCAGAACATGTCCAAATATACATATAAACAGATAAAAATTTCCAACTCCATGGAAGATATGTACGAAAATTAGAAATGGATTAAGGACAAATGATAATGAGAACGACTGTTAACAACAACAAAACAAAAAAATAAAATAATGACAATAACCGTTGTCTGACTAAATGGGCGTGTCGATCATTTTGAGCTAATGTGGTGAAATAAAAGATACTGACACTAGCTGAGAACTGAACTCAGAAGATGAAAATTTTGAGTTTTCTTACCTCTGCATTAAAGAGGAAACTTGTGAAAAGGGGTCTTACATACTGACTAGCAGTTTTACAAAGGGGAACAACAAGAATTTCTGTTTGCTTCTCTGGAGGGCATAGAAAAGTGTTTGACTATTCAAGCAGTGAATTTGAGCATATTATTTCCTATCAGAGCTGACCGCTATAGATAAGGGAGGCAAAAATAGGAAAGTATACATCTAAAAGTATATCCATTCACTTAGAGGCTTTAGGTTCTAAAGAAATCCCCCTTTCGTAAAATACAATGCTCCCAGGGCTTTTAAATAGGATTAAAAGGGTACCCTAAATATCTGGGAATATATGCAGGTGTGAGCAACTTAGACTGTAGACCCAAAGCAGCAGACTGTTAAAACACCACAAATACATGTAGTCCAAATTCACAAAAAAAAAAAAAAAACTAACAACATTTTTTAAAAAATCAGCTGGTTGAAGGTTGTGCATACAGCACATTTAATTTAAAGTTGACATTTGTTCTGTAGGCATTCATTAATTTCTTTAATGTAAGCAAATGCATCCATAATATGGATGACATGATTTAGTATGAACACTTTCAGCCTGAGTTTCAGGTATGTCATATAACTGAGCAGTGACACACGACAAAAGCAAGAAAGTGGCTTGAGCTCCCAGCAAAGACTCAGATCAGCCTTGGCATCTGCCCAGTCTAATCAGTCTTTACTGCTAGTATGAAGGTAGCTTAGACCACCAGCTACCTTTTAAGCCCACAGGGAAGACTCTGATCAGAGTGAGCAGATGCCAGACTGATCTGAGTCTCAGATGGCACACATGCCACTTTGTTGGTATTATCGTGTTGCAGCTCATATGTATAATACCTTCTGTGACAGAGCTCAGTTAAGCAGGAACTTTGATAACTATTTTTCCTTCTTTTATTTATCTTTTATTATTTTTTTTGTGACAACCCATTACAATAAAAGGGATCCTACCTACCTATCCTAAACCAGAGTCCAAACACCAACCTTTATGGAGGCCAATCATTTTCAGAGAAGTACAAGTTTCATTTTCATGTAGGGGTCAAAATCTGGGACCCAAAATCTGGGGCAATACCCTTATATTCCTACATATTCCTTAAAATAAATTCTATGCCACTTGATTGGGACAGATAGGACTGAGCAAACAGTGCAGACCCATATCAGACAGCTCCTCAAGGAGCAGTCAGATCAGAGTCTACACTGTTTACAATTCCATCTGTATTATTTTGAAGCATTCCTGCATTCTATAACCAAACTGTCCCATATTTAGAACAATAACCGTAATTCTTTTAGGTGTCCCAATTTTTAGAACTTCTTATGCCAGACATAATACAGGGACACCTTTACAGTATTTACAATTTATCCTAAAATTTGAACTAGCTGATTTCCTGAGACTATTTGAAAATAATTAATGACTTGTTTGGGTAAAAATACTTCAGTGATCAATTGTTGTAAATTTCAAAAAATTGTTGATTTGAGGAAGTGAAACTTTATCTCAAACTCAATATGTCAATCATGAATGGGATCGCATAAGGATGAAACTATTTTTGAAAGTACCCTCTTTTGGGGCAAAAACTGTCTGGGGATACGGTATTAATCCTAATAAACGCCTCTGCTCTAATAAATGCTCCCTGCCTCTTTTCTGACAATACTGTAATATTAACTTGCATGAATTCCTGTTTCCTTTTATCTGGATGACATAGCTAATTGAAATCATCGTGAGTCTACATATAAAGGAAAGAATTTTGCTCCCAGAGGAGCAAATTTTTTTTAGGTTTGACCCTTACTTAGAAGGGAGGCAAAACTTAAGAGCTGTTTCCTCTGAAAGTGTACCCATTCACCTTGATACTGTTTATTAGAAGTATTTTTGGCAGTGGCAGGCATACTACACTTAAGGCTGAAAATAATGCCCCCCACCTTTTCGTAAAATGCAATGCCCTGTGACCTTTAATAGAATTAATACGGTGTGTTTTGTTCAAAACTAAATGAGGACTTTTATGATCAAAATATTAGATAAATATATCACAGTTGTACTCTTTGCATGAAATGGAAAAAGTGCAAATTTTCACTCCCCTGCATGCTCTACATAAAAACTGCAGAGGATTCAGGGTTCTGATAAGAAATTTTGAAGGCACACAATGTATTCACAAACTAACACAAAATCATAATTGAGCCGTGACACAAGAAAACCAACGAAGTGGTTATGCGCCCAGCGCAGACTCAGATCAGCCTGGGCATCCACCCAGTCTGATCAGAATCTTCACTGTCTGCATGATGGTAGCTTAGACCCTCAGCTACCCTCTGAGCACAAAGCAAAGACTCTGATCAGACTGGATGGATGCCCTGGCTGATCTGAGTCTGCGCTGGGCTCCCTACCAATTGTTGGTTTTCTCGTGCGGTGGCTCAATTATGATTTTGCTGAGAAGTAAGAAAAAACATCTCAAAATTATCCTTTAATATGCCTCTTATCTGGAGCACTGCAGATAAGACATTTTTTTTTTTTTTTTTTTTTTGAAGAATTGGATAATTTGAGGAAACAATAAAATGGCAAGGTGTCCAATTATTTAGGTTATTACGATAGTTTACCTGTATATGGTTTATGAGTTGGAGTTTCTGATATCATGCTGGTCATGTGTGTTGTTCGAGCCAAGCGCAAAAGAGTTTGAACGTCTTCTTGAGAATTATAGTCTATTTGAGAAGCAGTTAAATCACCTACGCTTGAAATTGTTATCTCTGAATTTTCCTCTAGCTGAGGCAAAATACGACGCTTTTTCAAAGGCAAGCTAGTTTCAGTATTTTCAGCCTTTTTGCTAGAGTCGCTGTCTTGTGCCTCCAACTCTTGTTCATCTTTTACACTTAAGGAAGATCCTTTTCTCCCCACTGACTGTATATGATCGGCAAAACCTGCTTTAGTTGTAAGTCTGGAATATGAGACTTTGTTCTTGAAGCCCACAGATGGTTTCTCCTCAATCTGCAACTTTTCTCGGACTGTTGGAATAGCTTTTCTGAGTGCAGCAGCAACATGCTTATTCACAGGGTTTGTTGGATGCAACACACTCGGCAGGGAACGAGCATACTTGAGGTCTGCGGTCCCTTTCCTGGCAGCTTCACTCTTAGGAATAATGCTTTCAGAGGGGAGGTTGCTAAGAACATTGGACGCATCAGTGGTGCTGGTTTGTGCCTCTGGTTTTCCTTGTCGGTTTTGCAGTGAGTTGTACAAATGCATCAGAATTAATTTATTTGCTTGTTCATTAAGAACAACACCTTGACCAGCAGCTGGTCCATGGCCTTTGCCACTCCCCCTTGGCACAGACAAGTATTTGATCGAAGGCTTCCCAACAAGTGTAGATGGCGCTGTGCTCTGAGAGGTGGGATTTCCGTGATTTTTGTCCGACATTTTGTAGGTCACTGGAATTTTTAAAGACGTTTCAACTGACGGAATGCTAGACGCCGATTCAGCCGACTCTTGAGCTTGTGGTGTCAAGAATCTTAGCGAGGAAAGAACACTGGCGGCCTCCATTTTGTCCTTCATTTCTTGATCTGAGTCGCCCAAATCTTGAGACATCTTTCGTGCTTTCGCTGAAGATTGACCTCCAACCGCTTTCGATCTGCCACGCTTAGCTTTTTTAGATTCCATCTTCTGAATTACGATTAAGAAACAAAGTTACTTAGCAAATCACTTATGTCCTTGAAAATTTCCGGGCCCATCTTGAAAACCAAAATTCCTCAAGTTATTTAGGTCCAAAATCCCGCAACTTTTCACCACGCAGAAAAGAAACAAGATGGCAAACGGGAAAGTCCAAGTACCACGTGACTCAATTTACCCAATCTAAAGAACGAGATTTGTGCATACGGGTTTTCCCGCCCAGTGTTGGCATTACGCTTCATGTCTAAAAATAGATATCCCCGATATACTGGAAATTTCCGGGTTTAGCAACCGCCTATAGTCTATTTCATTAAATAGAAAAAAATAAATAGTAACTAAAAAATGCTTTTCTTGGAAATCAAACGAGCCCAAAACACTGCAAAAGTTACCTTATTTTGGCCACATTTCTCTACAAATAACCAAAATATTAAGATATTGACTATTTAGTTTATACGGTACTTTTTCATCATTATGTACAGCGATTACAAGCTGCTAACATCGTCTCCTTTAAAATAAACTCCCTAAAATGGTTATATCTTTTTCAACATGTTAATAGCGCGACTTTGCAATACCCTTCGTGTGCGTCCGCGCGCGCGAGCGTGTGCGCACGCGCCTTATATTCACCTATTCCGTTTAGCTCAGTTTCTGAGTAAGTCCTCGAACTTGCTCCATAGATACAGCTGGGGAAGATCTACTGAAAACAGCGACGCATAGCGGGCATTGACCTATATATTACGGTTGACTGAATATAGAAAAATATTCACCTCGGTGTTAGGCTCAATTTCTAAGTAACCACAAGGACAAGAGTCTTCAAACTTGCTCCATAGATACACCTAGGGAAGATTAATTGAAAGGCAGCGATGCATAACGGGCCATAACATATATTACATAGAAAAATATTCACCGGTTGCGTGGCGTTGCCTCCATGTGCCTTTGGTGCCCGGTAACGTTAAAAACCGACCATGTCACCAGTTGCGATTAGCTCAGTTTCTAAGAAACCACAAGGTACAGAGTCTTCAATCAAACATGTTCCATAGATACATCTGGGGAAGAACAGCTGAAAGCAGCGATGCATATCGGGTCATGACCTTTATTTCATGGTTGATTGAACATAGAAAAATATTCACCTGTTGCCTTTAGCTCAGTTCCTAAGTAACCAAAGGGATAGAGTCTTCAAACTTCCTCAAAAGATACATCTGGAGCAGTGATTCATCATGCCATGACCTATATTTCACGGTTGATAGAACATAGAAAACACATTCAGCTGGTGCGTTAGCTGAGTTTCTAAGTAACGACGAATGCTAGATCTTCAAACTTGCTCCATAGATGCATCTGGGGAAACTATACTGAAAGCAGCGATGCATATCAGGTCATGACCATTATTTCACGGTTGATTGGACATAGAAAAATATTCACCTTGTCCATTTGGCTCAGTTTCTAAGTTACCACAAAGGAAAGAGTCTTCAACTTGCTCTAATGATATGTCTGGGGGAAAATCTGCTGAAAGCAGTGATGCAAATTGGGCCATGACATACATTTCACGATTGATTAAACATAGGGAAAATATTTACCAATCGCGTTTGGCTTAGTTTCTAAATAACCTAAAGGGCAAGAATCTACAAACATTCTAGACTGGAGCATATGAGACTACATGAGGAAGATCTGCTAAGGGCAGAAATGCATATTGGGCCGTGAGCCAGTGTTTCACGGTCCAGTGTTTCTGCCCTACATCTGGAAGACTTTTTGATAAAAGAACATGATAGCTTGGGATAATAAGTAAAAATGACTCGATGTTTGATCTCAATCTAAAAGTAGGTCACAGTGACCTATATTTCATGGTCAACTGATTTTGCCTTAAATTTTGAAGATTAGTTTATAACCTTATGGGATACAGTATTCAAACTTGTTCCATGGCTACATCTTTGGAAAATCTACTGAAAGCAGCGATGCATATTGGGCTGTAGCCTATATTTCATAATTGATTGAACATAGGGGGAAAAAAATTCACCTGTTGCGTTTAGCTCAGTTTATAAGTAACCTCACCACAGCTACATCTGGGGAAGATCAACTGAAAGCAGCGATGCATAATGGGCCAAACCTTTTATTTTACGGTTGATTTAAATTAGAAAAAATCCACCTGTTGCATCTAGCTCAGTTTCTTAGTAACCACAAGGGATGCACTCTTCAAACTTGCTCCATAGATGCATCTGGGGAAGATCAACTGAAAACAGAGATGTATATCGGGCCATGACCTGTATTCCACGGTTGACTGATCATTGAAAAAGCATTCAACTGTTACGTTTAGCTTATAGGACAGAGTGAACTTGCTCCGTAGATACATCTGGGGAAGATCTGTCGGAAGCAGTGATGCATATCGGGCCATTTTCTATTTTTTCACGATTGATCGAATATTGAGAAAATATTCACTTTTTATGTTTAGCTCATTTTCTAAGTAACCACAAGGGCTAGAATCTACAAACTTGCTCCATAGATACATTTGGGGAAGATCTGCTGAAAGCAGTGATGCATATCGAGCCATGACATATCTAACACGAATGCTTGAAGCTGGAAAAGAATATTCACCTGTTGCGTTAAGCTCAGTTTGTAAGTGAGAGGCGATAAAGTCTTCTACCTTGCTCCATAGACACATCTGAGGAAGAAGATCTTTTGGAGACATCGAGGCATATCAGACCATGTCACAGGGGCGTAGCCAGGGGCTATTACATGATACGCACAATAATGTTTCATTATCTTTGAGGGGAAATCTAGGGCTTTAGCCCCCTAGATATCTTCATATTGCCATGCCTATTGACAACTGGTACTGAAATCTTGACCAATTTACACAAATTTTCTGCTTGCAAATACGCAGATGCGTGATGAAATTTTGTCAGTTTGACAAAATTTCAGTACGCACCTGCGTATTTGCGTATAGGTAGCTACGCCCTTGCATGACATAATTATCATGGATGGCTAAACCTGGGAAAATGTTCACTTGTTGCGTTTAGCTCAGTTTCTAAGAAACCACAAGGAATACAATCTTCAAACTTGTTCCATAGCTATATCTGGGAAGCTGTATTGAAAGCAGTGATGCATATAGAGCCATGACATTCATTTCACGGATGACTGAACATAGAAAAATGTTTACCTGTTTCGTTTAGCATAGTTTCTACCCAGATAGCATGCCAACGTTGGGCCAACGTTGGCATAAGGTGTCACCGTTGGCTGAGCGTTGGCGTTGGGAGTACAACGTTGGCCGAACGTTGGCCCAACGTTACAACAGCTGGGTATATTTCTGCTCTAGGTACACAGGAATTAATTATACTTCGACCTATGCTGGTTAAAACTATATTTCGTAGCATGCTGTGTACATTTTTTGTAAAAAAAAGTGTGTCGGCCATTTAACGGTCAGCCAACGTTGGGCCAACGTTTTCACATGCGTATAAATTTTGATAAGTTTTACGTAGGTTGAGTAACGTTTGCCCAACGTTGGGTGAGCGTGGGGAATTGAACACCAGGTTTCAATGATAATTAGAAATAAATATGAATTAGTCAATTTAATTTTTATATAAAGTCTACGAATTCAACTACTCAGTATCATAATTATCATTAAACGGACTTCTTACTATTTGTTTTTATTTTTATTTATTACTATTAGTCTTGTTTTTGCATGCTCTGACTTTGGCTAGCATGTACTAATAATTCTTTGAAAAAATTATGAATTTTTGCTTTTATAAATTTTATTGCATAATATAACAATACTGATTTAGGCATAATGATAATATTAATCATAAACTTTGGTTATTTACAATATCTGAACCAGTTACATAGAAAAGTGAAGTTCTGTAAGTAATTATCGATCACACAGCAAGGAGTCTTGTGTACTCCGATTTAATCACGAGCAAGGTCTGGTTACCAAGGAAACGATCCCCATTCAGCAATTAAGTTGTTAGTACTTCTGTTATTAATGACTTTCAGATGTACCAGAAGGATTTAACAAACCACGTGCTAAACATAACTAGGGCTTGGAGGAGCAAAGATTGTGTTCTTGGAATAGGAAACTTTCAACGTAATCTCAAAGTCATAACATTCAGCACCATTCAATACTTCAATTCAAGCAGATTGTATTTGTTTTTTTTTGTGAGTTTAGCTTAATACATTTCAGCCTGAATGTCTTCGCGCGAAAATGGAACTTAGGCATATGTACTCAAATCAGCCTGCACAACTGCGCAATGTGAAATGTAGTTTTTCATCAGGCAGATTGAATGTGTAAGTGAAGAGGGAATAATATCATAAGAAGGTGCATATGCGCAGGCTGATTTTAGTTGTAAAGTATATAAAAACCGCATTAAGTGATCAGCGATTAGCTGAATTGTGTATTTGGGATTGCATTTTAAAGACAGTATACGTTTAAATCGCTGACTCTTCTTTGTGGGAATGGATTTAGTTACTTTTACCGGATACTTCGCAGAGAGGAGGAATTTGTTTCATTTCAAAGTATATGTTGGTTTAAGGTGGCACAGCTTGGCCCAAAGTGAAATTTTTGCGTTGGCTGATTGTAAGCCATATATGTTGGCGCAACGTTCGCCCAACGTTGCAGGAAAAACTTACAACGTTGGGCCAACGTTGAGCCAACGGTTGGCTCAACGTTCGCCCGATGAGCAAAGTTACGTTGGCCCAACGTTGGCATCCAACGTTGGCCCAACCAAACTGACCACCTTAAGCCAACGTTGGCCCAACATAGGCATGCTATCTGGGTAAGTAACCAAAACGGCTAGAATTTTCAAACTTGCTACACTGGAATATCTGGGGAATATCTGCTGAAGGCAGTAATGCAAATCGGGCCATGAGCTATATTTCATGGTCCAAAGATTTTTGCCTTGCATTTCAAAGACTATTTGATGTATGAGCATGAAAGCTTGGGATAATAAGTCAAAATGATTCGATGTTTGTTTTATCTAAAACTAAATATTGATCACAGTGACGTACATTTCATGGTCGAGTGATTTTTCCTTTTATCCCGAGGACTGTTTGATGTATGAACATGATAGCTAGGGATAATAAGTCGGTATGACTTGATGTTTGACCTCAAACTGAAATTAGGTAACAGTGAGCTATATTTCACGGGTCAGTGATTTTGCCTTATATGTTGAAGACTATTTGATGTGTGGAAATGATTGCTGGGGATAATGACTGAGTATGACTGGATGTTTGACTTGAAACTAACAGTAGGTTACAGTGACCTATATATCATGGTCCGGTGTTGTTTTCCTTATTTGAGCCGCGACACGACAAAACCAACAAAGTTGCATGTGCGCCACGCGAAGACTCCGATCAGCCTGGACAGGCGTCAATTCATATAGGAGTCTTTGCTGTGCCTCTAAAGAGTAGCTAAGTGTCTAAGCTAGTTCTATGCGGACAGCGAAGACTCTGATTAGACTGGGCGGATGCCCAGGCTGATCTGAGTCTTCGCTGGGCGCACATGCTACTTTGTTGGTTTTGTCGTGACGCGGCTCATAGCTTGACCTATATTTCACGGTCCAGTAATTTTGCCTTATATCTTTAAGACTATTTGTTGAGCGAACATGATTGCCCGGGATAATGACTCGGTATGATCGGATGTTTGACATCAAACTAACAGTAGGTCACAGTGGCCTATATTTCATGGTCCAGTGATTTTGTGTAATTTTTCTAAAACTATTTCATGGATTTACCTTATACTTCGGTTAATGTCTGGGGCTAATACTGTGGTTGATCTCATATTGATTGTAGATCAGTGTGACCCATATTTACATGTTCCAGTGTTTTTGCCTCATATTTCTTTCACTATTTTATGGATTTGCATCATACTTGGATTAATGGTTTGGGCTGACACTATGAATGATCTCATCTTAGTTGATAGTCAGTGTGACCTTTATTTCATGGTCCGATGAGTTAACCTCATGAATTTGCATTATACTCGTGTAAATGGTTTGGGCTAACACTTTGAGTAGCCTCATCCTAAGTTTAGGTCAGTGTGACCTATATTTCATGGTCTAGTGATTTTGCATCATATTTCTAACACTTTTACGTAGATTTGCATTATACTCGAGTTAATGGTATGGACTGGCACTGTACCTCATACTTATTGTAGGTCAGTGTGACCTACATTTCATGTTCCAATGAATTCTGCCAATATCTCAAATTAAAATCTTAAAGAGTTCCTTCAAGAGCAGAGAATATATTTAGAAGAAGGAACATGTGCCAGACTACGTAGTTTGGCTAAAAAAAAAGCCTCATCAGTGTCCCTGACAATATCTGGTGACGAAACCAGAGAAAAGCACACTGAAATTTCTTAATTTTAATTGGGCAGTCGATTCAAAGACTGACTAGTATCAAAAAGGGTCCAAATTATACAAAAAGACGCTGATCTAGAATAAGATTCTCAACCAATCTAAAATTTCAGAATTCTCAGAATATATCCTATGATCTCAAAGGACGAAAATAAAATAAAATATGCACTATGGATTATGTACGGGGAGTAGTTTTACGGCCGCCACACGGCACAACACCAAGTGCAGTGAAGTAAAATTAAAATCCTAAAGAGTTTCTTCAAGAGCAGAGAATACATTCAGAAGAAGGAACATGGGCAAACACTATTTCATGTACTTGCATTATACATGCTTGGATTCATGATTTGGACTGAACTGTGAATTAACTCATATTTATTTTAGGTCAGTTTGACCAATAGTTCGTGGTCCAGTGATTTTAGTCAATATCTGTAACACTTTTTCATGGATTTGCACCATACTTGTTTTAATGCATTGTGTTGACACATACTAATTGTAGGTCAGTGTGACCTATACTTCATGGGCCAATGATTTAAGACAATATCTCTTACACTATTTCACGGACTTGTTTCATACTTGGTTTAATGGTACATTCAGATACAGTGATTTACCTCAAACTATTTCGAGGTCACTGTGACCTATATTTCATATTTCACTGATATTGTCATGTCTCTGGCAATAATTTAGAGGTTTGAATTATACTTAGGAGAACTGTTTATTCTGACAACGCAGTTGAATTCATTTCACTTGGCCGGTTATGTCCATATTAAACTTGCGGCTTCCGTAAGCCGCGCTTTTTTGTCTTCTGACAGTTCTTGTATTAATCAAAATAGTATAGTATTAATATGACTTAGCGAGATTTCTAAAAAAATCTTTACCCAGTGCAAGCTTTCTGCAGGTTTCTGGTAAAAGAACAGTCAAAGCACACTCATTATCAGCACTGAAGGCGAAAAGGAGGGGGCGTGGGGGTCATGGGGGTGGAGGGTGGGGGATACTTTCTCATGTAATAGATCAATATACTTTATATGTTGATGATTATAGAAGCAGTACCAAGAGCAGATACGCAATTAAAAGGCATTTTCGTAATTTCTTCGCATTGACTAAATTGATTTTTGTCCTTAAAATACAAGAAGAAATACAAAGGCAAATACGTGGAGACCACAGAAGCAGGAGACCGTTCCACAGAGGAATCGTATGTGGAATAAATGAATGCTTGAAGGCATCAGTATAGAGGCCCTCCCAGGCGTGGGATGGACGGGAGGGGGTCTGCCCTTTTTTATTTTTTATTACAGTGCCGTGGCAGTACTCTAACACAATATTAGTTTAGATGAAAGTCATTTTCGAGCTGATAAAATGAACTTCCTTCTTGTGGAGGTTTAATTTTCCTAATTTAACGAAGAAAGGCAACCACTTACAAGGGTTCATGACTTTAACGAATGGGTGGGGAAGGGGTTTTGCTTTTGCATTTCGGCACAATGGTAACAAAGGATGCTGACCATCTGTTTCAAAATGCCACATGCCAGAGGCGAAATATTCCTTAAATGCATGCCCACATACTTTTCTTGAAGACTGAAAAAAATGCTGTAGTCAGAATTAGCTTAAATATTATGGTCTTTTGCCCCAACGGTTTAGTTACTGGAGCTAAAGCTTTGAGTGCACATTTTACAATATTCATAAATAATTACGAGCATTGCTAAAATCACTAGCAAGACATGGTGTAGGCACCAGGGTGCAGCCCTTCAGGGCTCAACTCGAAATTGTCAGCCATCTCAGCATATAAATTACTGCATTTTTTGTACAAGACCGACCATTTGATATTCAGTGCTTAGATTGAAAGCCAGGTATGAAGATTAAAAAAAAGCCATTTCCTTTTTTATGCCCCCGCATCATATGATGCCTGGGGCATATAGTGTTTCGGTTGTGCGTACGTTCGTACGTTATTACGTTAAATCCGAAGTCAGTGGGCCGTGACATATGGATCTTCATGACCTGATTCTTGTATGTTCTTGTTGTACTTATATACCCTCATTCTAAGTTTCAAGTTGCTACAATAACAGGAGCCCTAAAATCTACATCTTACAAAAATCTTAACCTTGCAAAAATTAGCCTACGTCCGTTTGTCCGTACGTACGTGATCCTGTTAGACTCAGGTTAAGGTTTTTGTAAGAGGTAGATTTCAGGGTTCGTGTTATTGTAGCAACTTGAAATTTTGTATGAAGGTTTATATCTTTGAGTACTAGTACAACAGGAATACACAGGAATCGGGGTATGGTTATCCATATGTCACGGTCCACTGATTTCGGACTTAGGCTAATTTTTGCAAGGTTAAGACTTTAGTAAGATGTAGATTTTAGGGCTTCTAAACTAGTTAAAGGAAAGTAACCTCAAAATAAGTAAAGATATGTGTGTGTGTGGGGGGGGGGGAGGTGGGGGGGGGGGGGGGGAGTGCAATCATTCTTATAGGCAACACACTGTCTCAATTTAAACATATTGCTATAAAGTTTCATCATGATATTCCAAATACTTACCTAGTTATGGCCAGCACAAGAATAGCATTAAAACTAACCAAAGGGACATAACTCCAAAACTAAGGAAAGGGGAGCAATTATTCTAATATGTGACACACCATTTCAACCTAACACACACAAGTTTAGCTTTTGAAAAAGCTTGAGAGGTTATCCCTTAGCAATGAATCTATATAGGATGCAAGTGGTAAAGTTGAAAATTGCCAGCAATACAAGTTAATTTTATTGTATTCTTGGACTTCGTTGAAGCTATAGGTAAGTGGCGAGTTTGACAGCTTTTTCCTTTTGTCTAGTGATTGCTTATAACAGGTGAGTTTCAGTACTACATGTATTAACTTTTGTTAGGTGACCTGTACCGTTTAGTGACAGCTCTTCCTAAGTAATTGCTTGTATTAGGTGAGATGCTTGTAGTATGAGGACAAATTTTATAGCTCATGCCTTCGCAATGCTTGGAGGAGCCCTGCAGCTGGGTGCGTCGAAATATGGGAGTGAATACCGGAAAATAGTGGGACTCGCATTTAGCGAAACCAAACAGCGCATAATCTAGTACACAGCTTGTTTGTTATTGATCTGTACTCTTAATGACAACTCTTGGTAGATGAACTGAACTCTCGGGTAATTGCTTGTATAGGGTTCAAGAAAAGTGTTCAAGAAAAGCTATAAAGATCATGCATTGGCGATTCTGGCGGGAATCTTGCAGCTAGGTGCCGGGCTGGGTGTGCCAAATGTAGGAGTTCCGGGAAATAGTGGGACCTATTTCAGCAAAAGCAAACGTCGTACTACAATCGAGTACGAATTCCTAACTTAATATGGTTATCCCCAAGGGGATAACCAATAAAATGATCAAAGAGATGTAACTCTGAAACTAAGTAAGGGGGGACAACCATTTTCGTATCAGACACGCCGTCTCAACCTGAAACACATTGCTATAAAACTTAATCAAGATATTCCTTACAGTAACCTAGTTATGGTGCCCAGTGAGAACAGCCTTAAACTGACATAGTCCATTTTATCAAAGGGCTGCAACTCTGCTACAAAGCATCAGATCATAAGCTCAAAAGAATATGCGTTACACCACATCTTAGTCTTACTTTCTACAAAGTTTCAGCTTAACTGATGATAAAGTTTTCTTTTACAAGGAAATGCTTGCCTAGTTCTATACAGGAGTCCGATCAGTGCTAAAATCTAGTTTTATCAGTGACATCGTCATAGTCTTTTGCATGTAATAGTTATCTTTTGTGGAATTCAGACAAAGGGTTGCAAATATTTTAATAGTTGGTTGCTAAGTATCTTAAAATGGTTGCTAAGCACGACGATATACTCATTTTTTTAAGATTACAAAAATCCGATAGGTACAGGTACAATCCACAAAACAAACACCTTAGTTTATTGCAATAATGATTTACTGCCCATTTCGTGACCCCAGTTTTCAGAAATGTGCTTGCATAAATCTGATGCCATGGCAACGGATTTTATAATGAAGACATAATTCATGAACGGAATGTCCTCCCGCTTAATCATTCTAACAATGAGAATGAGAAATATTCACATTCTACCAAACAACAAATATGAATCTTTTAAATCAACTTTCTTTCAAACTTAAATGAAATGACCTTGACACTACCAAACCAGTAGTCAAGGTCACTTGTAGAATTCATTTTTAATTATTAACGCATATTTCCTTCTTTTTCTCCATTATTCTAAAGCACTGAACTTTGACCTTTAACCTTGACCCTTAGAAACAAAAAATCGAAAACAAAAAATAAATAAAATAAATCGCAGGAACTATTTTCGAAAACTACTCGTCAGAGCAAACATTTTGGTATATAACATTCCTGATTAACGAAAAATTGGCCACGGGTTTACTACATAAGCAATTCCAGTGCTATCAACGTATATAGGAAACGTCATCCGTCTTACTAAGGTTGCACTGACGATGAAAAACGTTTCAGTGTTGTTTGTCTGCTGGGAATGCTCAAAATAATAAAAAGAGTAATTAAAATGCTGCGGTACGTTTTTGACTAGTGTATACTCTTGCGCCTTTTTCATTTATTTATCTTTCAGTTTTATTTATTTATTTTTATTAATTAATTAATTTATTTATTTATAATTATTATTTCATTTTATTTTTTGCTTCATTCCTGCGATTCTTCACTCGTCTTATCTAACTTCCGGCAAGTGTTTTGCATAAACAACATTAAGGGAGATTAATGGCATTGTTGACTGAAAACTTTAAAATCCAGGGGATAGCCAAACATAATACTTTGTTGAAGCAAACATGTTCAGTCTGAATGCATGCACTTTAATGTGGTAAATCTGGCATTTTACAAAGGGAAGTAACTTCCATGACTTCCTCTTTACTTCCCTGGAGAAGAAAGTCTATAATAGGGTCTACTCTTAAAGGAAAGCATTTGCTCCTAGAGGAGCAAGTTCTTTCCTTTAAGAATTGACCTTATTGAGAAGGGAGGCAAAATGCAGAGTTTCTACTCTTGACAGCGTAACTAAATTTACTTTAAACATAGATGGGAATATGTTACAGCCTATGCTTCAAGACCTCCTAGTTTCACCCCTGAAATCGACCTTGCAACACATGCTGGTAAGATGATTGAGCTGTCAAACCCAACGTCGAGCTGACGTCGATCACGTCGCATCGACGTCATTGCGACGTCATTGCGACACCATGTGCCTGCTAGGTAGAGGGTCCATAGCCAGGAAAGGAATCTAAGAGAGGCATCGCAAATCAGCTACTGGCAGAATAGAAGTCGTATTTTCCGCTACCTAGGACGGTGGAGTTGTGACGTATATTGTGGTTCTAAAAAGAGTCCGGCTGTTGATGAACGTCTCTTTTTCCTAATGTCGTAAGCTATATTTTCCATACATGTAAGTGCACCGCATGTGCCAGGTATATGTTCAAGAGTTCAAAATGACTAGAATTCTCAGGAGCGGCCGGTGTTTATTATTTTACGCGCAGCACTGTTAGTCCAGGGGACGAAAGTTCAACCCCCCGCTATTCTGGTCCTGCGGATGAGACTTTAAACCGTGGTCCTGTCTCCCAATGACCTTTATTTGGAGGGGACGGCAAACCCGAGTTCACTTACTCTAAGTTTAGACGCTGCTTAAGCCAGCAGGTACAATACGTCTTTATGACGTCATACTGACGTCGATGCGACGCACTACTGTCGTCTGTGACGTCATTGCGTCGCATCGACGTTATGTGTTTATGCTCACATTTTTCTCATCGGCTGCTTGCCTGTTATAACTTCTTGGTGCAGGACCTCAACAAATTATAGAAGATCTTACATGAGTGCTCCTGAGATGGGAGTAAAGATACGATGCCGAGCATCTCATCTTTATGGACGTCAACGCATAACGTTACGACGTAATTTGCATATTTAATCCAATAGTTGATTATCGTTTTTAATGCATGGCTTTATTATACTCTCAGATGCGACGTGATATGATAAAATCAGAGTAAAACTTGCTTTCTTTTGTCCCTAGGGATATTGGGCTACATACACAAAAGAAAAAAATCAAAGGGATACTACGCAGACTTTAACCATGCTTTGATCAATACATACCCCAACTTAGACTCACTTATTTTCTGTGGCCTTCTGTTTTTCTTTCTTTTTATCATTTCTTTTTTACAACTTATACTGTTACGTGTACATGCTCTCACAAGAGCAGGTGTACACTCTATTTTTGCAGGGTGAAATTCTTTGATATGTACATAAAACTACAGAAGGGCTCTTTAAGCTCACAGGGGATGTCTCTTCCTGCACAGGGCGCCTCCAGTTAACGTCCTAACCCGAAGGACGGGACACTTCTTAACTGGCACACAGCACTGAAATACGTCAGTCTGTTGATTTAGCCCAGGGGTCGCAGGTTCGATCCCCCGCTTCTCCGGTCTTTCGGATGAGACTTTAAACCGAGGTCCCGTCTCCATATGACCTCGTTGTTGGTGGGACGTTAAACCCGAGTTCACTCACTCACTCACTGTTGATTTAGCATTTCAACAACGTCGCTTTAACGGCGTATGCCCTTGAGTAACCGCCACGAGCCACTTGTTTGAGGGCAACTAGTTCCAGAGGATTGCCAAATGCAAAACAAACTATTGCTAATAGCCATTTAATATTTATTTCATGGTTTTCCGTAGGCTTTATACAAGGCATCTTATCTCAGCAAGAACATGCATACTTATATAGACATTCAAGTTCACAGAACTCATTGGCTTTCCTCCTGGAGAAGAAAGGACTAATTAGCTGAAATTATTCTACATGTATGAGGTTTTCTTTGGTAAAACATCGCTTAAGGTGTATGGGCGCATCTCTATTTTTTCTCCTCAATTTCACAAAGGAGAACAATGTGACATCCTGTCTGTTCCCTAGAGAGACAAAATACTTTCCAAAAGGGTCAACTCTTACAGGAAAGAATTTGCTCCAAGAGGAGCAAATTCTGTCCTTTAAGAGTTGACCATCATTGAAAGAAAGGCAAAAATGACAATCGTAGAGTTGCTTCTCATTATAGTGTACCCACAATCCGAGCTTCTCTGGCGGTTCACTTTTTTATGTTGTGTGAAAAGCTGCCAATCAAAAAATTTCAAAAGGCTTCAACGCTCAGTGCTACATATAAAAAGAGGTTTGAGGGGTAATTCAGAGATAATTTTCCATATTTCTCCACAAAACTTTATGTTGTGATACTCCCTTTGTAGACTGTTTCACTGCTATGTTGTATACATATTCAATACAACATTGTAAGACTGTGAAAGAGTCTACTCCCTTTGAAGCGTCTTCCCTTCCACAGATGGTTCTAAAAACGGGTCACAACTTAGGCTTTTATTGAGAAATAAGAAAACTTAATTCAAAATTATCCTCAAAATTCCACCTAATAGCTGAAGCTTTGTTATTCTTCAGCGTGACTTGCAAACATTGTTAAGAAAGAAAGGCAGTTTTCAGAGCTCTAGATAAGAGGGGTATTTGATGATAATTGAGGGATAATTTTTCTCATTTCTCATTGAAACCATATGTTGTGACCCCTCATCTGAACCGTCTCGTCGAGACGGTTCATATAAGGGGTCACAACATATGTTTATATGCAGAAATAACAAAAATTATCCTTAATTATCACCAAATACTCACTCTTATCTAGAGCTCTGAGTTTTGCAAAAACAAACGCAAAATGGTTTTGCAAAGCTCCAGAAAACAAATGGAAATAGGGATAATTCAGGCGTAATTTTTCTCAAGTTTCCATATAACATATTTTGTGACCCCTCATTTGATCCGTCTTACCGAGACATTCTAATGAGGGTAACAAGATGTTTTCATTGAGAAATATTAGAAAAATAATTTGCGTCGCGACACGAGAAAAGCAACAAAGTGGTTGTGCGCCCAGCGCAGACTCAGATCAGCCTGCGCATCCGCCCAGTCTGATCAGTCTTCGCTGTCCGCATGGAGGTAGCTTAGACCCTTAGCTACCATTTAAGCGCTTAGCGAAGAGTCTGATCAGACTGGGCAGACGCCCAGGCTGATCTGAGTCTGCGCTGGGCGCACAACCACTTTGTTCGTTTTCTCGTGTCGCGGCTCAATTAACTATGAATTCTCCTCAAAAGCCCACCTTAACTGGAGCTCTGGATATGGCATTGACCAATATCTGGCATCAAACTTGATTTCAGTAAATAATTAAATATTTATTCCAGCAGGCACATAACGTCGAAATGATGTCATTGTGACTTCAATGTGACATCATCACGTCGCACCGACGTCAATACTATGTCGTTTTAACGTTGTGTGCCTGGTGGAATGTCCCTTATTACCCCAGCAGGCACATGGCGTCGAAAGACGTCGAACTGACGTCGATGCGACCCCATCGCGTTGCATCGACGCCAGTACTATGTCAATACGACGTCATGTGCCTGCTGGGTGAGGAACTCCATTTCCAGAGGGGCCTTGCTGATAACTTTAAGAGACAGCCACCTGATACATGTAGTGATCCTCATCAGAATCAATATCTGAATGCATTTTGTTTCCACTTAAGGACATCATCATATGTGGCAACAAGAAAAAAAAATCTAAGATAAATGATGACACAAGCAAACACATTATCGCAAGCCAAGGGTACTAAGTCCACTTTGTTCCTTACGGACAAGGTTACGTAAAGAACAAAGGACTCAGTACCATTGTCTTGCGAGATGAAGCTGACAAGGCTAGCCACATCAAAGATTCAAACATCATAGTGAGGCAATCTGTTTATAATGCACACATCTATATTCACACTCAAGCAACAAGCAAACTCTTTGGTCTGACTTAATACTGGAGGATATTTAATGAAAACTCCCATCTATCCATTAAAACATACGCAGCAGCATCTCGGTCTAAGATATAGCACAGCAAACATATGCTTACTGAAGGTCTTTAAGAATGGATGGCAGTGTGTTGGGGGTTGAAGCGGGGACACCTATCCCATAGTTTTCCAAAGTTTTTGGCATTATAACATTTTCACTTAAAGGTTTTACTACAAAAAGTACTACAGTAAATAGTTCTACTGTATATTGTTAATTATCTCTAAAAATCTAAACTCAATGACAATGTTTGCTCCCCAAATGATCTGACAGCTATCGCCTTGTTTCCTAAAAGTTCAAATTAATCTAACAATTGTTAATAAAATCCTAACATTTCTGTTACCTAGTCCCGTCCCCCCCCCCCCCCCCCCCGCCACCCCCACCACAAACTGGGCAAACAAAGTTGAATAATCTTTGAATAAACATTGATTCAACGTAATGGCGCTGATTCAATGTTGATTCAAGACCGTGTGCCTGATAGGATATGACACACACACAAAAATCCTCTAAATGGAAACCTATGGATATTTTCAAGAATTATCATCAAATATTCCCGAGGCTCCAATCACCTAGTCCCCAAACGTCGCTGAGAATTGTTCATCGCCTTCTTCAACTGGTTCCCCTTGTCTTATTATCTCTGCAAGTGTTTTCCTTGTCATTCTACAGCGTCGCTCTTGGCGCCGGAGTCCGTCCATTTCTCTTAAAATTTCCCGCAAATACTGCCAATCCTTTCCTGTAACGGGCGATAACTCTACGCCCATGGAATGTAACTCTTGAAGCCCGTAGCAATTGTCGGCTGCATCTGGGTCGTCGTTGTCCACGTTCGATACACGCACTATTTTGATTTCAACTCGTACAAGTTTCTCTCTGTTTTCTAAAGATCTTAACAAGCCTGAAAAAGCTGTTGAAAATGTCACCATAGGTGAATGGTTCATGAATATTTCAATGTCTAATTTTGCACCGCTGTTTACATATGGATCGTCAGAGATCCAGTCTAACAGCTTGTCTTCCGCTTTTTGTACTTCGCTGTCTGCCGAGTTGAACACGTGAATCAAAATGGCGTCACCGTCGTCCACGGTGATGACACAAACGGCAACAGTTGCCATAGGAACGTTATCTTCAGCAATACCAGTATTCCACAGAATATAAAATTCATCTTTGTACATAGTCGTTTCTCCTCCGGAAGTAATATTGCTACTTCTACTCGATACCCTTTTGCTGCAAAGGCAAAATACAAGTTATTTCTGGTAACTGGTCAAGCATAACGTGCAATAAAGGGGTTCCTATAAAACTAGAAACGGAACCAAAACGCAACGAAACGAAACGCAACGAAACGAAACAAAACGCAACGGAACGAAACGAAATAGAAATAAAACGAAATGGAGCAAAATCTGAAAAATACCATGAAAGTATCACATAGAACAGCACCACATATTAATGCAAAAGGAAGACTAAAAAAGCCCCATGTTTATCCCTATACATTGCTATATGAAGTTACCAAGTTACTGGGTATTTGTTAGATCAAATACATTAACTTTTAAACAGATACTTGGCTGATGATGATGATGATGTTTTCATATTTGATTGTTGCGCATAAAAATAATTCTTGGGGACCGAGGCAAGAACACTATTTCAGGAACCTGGGTCATATGTATGGAGCTGGTAGCCCGAAAAATGTAGAAAAGCTCATACGACGCTCCACAACAAAAAAAGTAAAAATAAATATTAATTATCTTTAAATAACAATCAAAAACTATAAAGATAATAAAGAAAATGCCCAGACCAAAACACCCAAAGACCAAATGAGGCCCCCAAATCGTATGTCAGTTTATCAAATTAAACAATTCAGCCAAGTATCTGTTTAAAAGTTAATGTATTTGATCCAACAAATACCCAGTAACTTGGTAACTTCATATAGCAATGTATAGGGATAAACATGGGGCTTTTTAGTCTTCCTTTTGCATTAATATGTGGTGCTGTACTATTGTGATACTTTCATGGTATTTTTCAGATTTTGCTCCATTTCGTTTTATTTCTATTTCGTTTCGTTGCGTTTCGTTTCGTTCCGTTGCGTTTTGTTTCGTTTCTTTGCGTTTCGTTTTGTTCCGTTGCGTTTCGTTTCGTTTCGTTGCGTTTCGTTTTGGTTCCGTTTCTAGTTTTATAGGGACCCTGCAACAAAGTACACTGCTCAAAATATTTAAAGCTGTATAAAACTAGGTTAGGCATCAGTGTCTATTTGTTCACATTGGTGTCTTTCCTGTTTATTACTTTTGATAATGAAAAAAAGTTATAAAGATTTTATGGAAATTCGTTTTTAAAGGGTTCTCCTTTAAGGGAAAGGTCATTATTTAGAGCCGCCTCATCTGGACCTGTACTGTTGGCCCTCTAGTCTTTAATTTCTCAATACGTGAATGTTATCGCTCATACAAAACAGTTATTCTTTAATTTTGCAGACTGCTTTTTGGCGTATTAAGGAAGAGATGACTTACAGTAACGGTCTGGGTTGAACAGGAGGAAAGTCATCATCGGAGTCCATTGTACCAGCACTTTCCTTGCTGAGGAAGGTTTATATGTAACTGAAAAAGGAAAGCAAATGTTCAGGTTACAAACATGTAAGTAATATTTGATTGCAGAAAGAGCAACGGGATCAGACAAAATATATTGCATTAGATGATCGTCTCCCTATTAGATATAGGATATGTTAGGCCCTATGTTAGGTTAGGTTTACTGTAGTCTAGATAACAGAAAGAAATAACAAGAGGCCCAAATGGGCCTGATATCGCTCACCTGGCTATTGTGCAACGGAACCATTCTGATACAAAATTGGTCCAATTCCACTGAGAATTTCTCATTTTCACATTTTGCTACTTTTAGTAACAGAGGCCAACTTGCCTGGTCTTTATATATTTACTTTTGAAACATCTCAATGCAAGAATCATTTTGCCACAAATTTCATCAAAATCCATTCAGGGGTTACTGAGATATTGCCAGTTTCATGTTTTGTGCTATTTTTAGTAACGGCAGATGGCGGCCATCTTGGATTGCTAAAATGCAAAAAATCGAAAAGCCTTCATGCAAGGACCATTTTGACACAAATTTGGTCCAATTCCATTGAGATTTTCTGATTTTCACATTTTTCTATTTGTAGTAACAGAGGCCAATATGAATGGTCTACAGTTAGATATTTTTGAAACATCTCAATGCAAGAATCATTTTGACACAAACTTCGTCAAAATCCATTCAGCGGTTACTGAAATATTGTCATTTTCATGTTTTGTGCTATTTTTAGTAACGGCAGATGGCGGCCATCTTGGATGCCATATTGCAATTAATCAAAACGACTTCATGCAAGGAACATTCTGACACAAAATTGGTCCAATTCCATTCAAGGGTTCTTGAGTAATTGTCATTTTTATGTTTGTGCTATTTTTAGTAACACCAGATGGCCGCCATCTTGGAACGCCAAATTGCAATTCATCGAAACGGCTTCATGCAAGGAACATTCTGACACAAAATTGGTCCAATTCCATTCAAGGGTTCTTGAGTAATTGTCATTTTTATGTTTGTGCTATTTTTAGTAACGGCCCCCATGGTGGCCATCTTGGATAGTCAACTGACACAAAATTGAAATAATTCCATTCAAGAACAAATTCTGACCAAATCTGGTCAGAATTGGTTGTATTTTCTTTAGATATTGACATTTGAGCAAAATCGGCCTTGTAAACGCTAAGTAGGTCACTGTGACCTAATTCCGCTATAGATTTTTTTTATTTTTACAATTTTTAATACCAAGGTCCCACTTATGTTCCATGCAAACTTTCAACCAAATATACCAAATGGTTCTGGAGAAGAAGTTGATTTTGTTGTTTTTGCTATTTTTAGTAACAGCAGCCATCTTGGATTCTTGACCTGACCCGATTTTATATTTTTGAAACCCTGCAGTCTGGTCATGCTCCATGTGAAATTTGAGATCCATGGGCTCAGTGGTTTTAGAGAAGAAGTTGTTTGAAGTTGTTTAAATAGGTCATTTTTTGACATTGGCATTTGAGCAAAATTACACACGTAAACAGAAAGTAGGTTACTGTGACAAAACTCCGCTACAGATTTTTTTCATTTTTATAATTTTGAATACCAAGGTTTCACTGATGTTCCATGCCAAAATTTAGACAAATATACCCAGTGGTTCTGGAGAAGAAGTTTATTTTGTTGTTTTTGCTATTTTTAGTAACGGTGGCCATCTTGGATTTTCAACCTGACCCAATTTTACAATTCTGAGACCCTGGAGTCAGGTCATGCTCTATGTGAAATTTGAGAACCATGGGACCAGTAGTTTTACAGAAGAAGATGTTTGAATATTTGTTTTTAGGTGTTGACGGACAAATTCCGTGACGACGCACGACGCACGCCGGACGCATTGGTATGACAATAGCTCCCTATGGCCCTTCGGGCCAGGTGAGCTAAAAACAGAAAAAGAAAGAAAGAAGGAGAATGCTATAAGAAGAGGAAGGAAGGAAAGAAAGAAAGAAATGAATGAATGAATGACTAAATGAGAAGGCTAAATGTAGAAGAACAAGAGGGCCATGAGGCCCTGAATCGCTCACCTGAACAATTGGCAAGGTGGCTTATACTTATCATGTCTGAAATTGTCAAAATATGAGTTTTGGGTCAAAAGTCAAAGAATGACCATGACCACTTGTACTCATAAATCTTCATGTACTCATTAGACAACCATATATACGATTTTTAGGCCAAAATCTCCAAAACTTTCCATGAAATCTTATGTTCTAGCATTTTCCCATATTTGACCATGCCGCAAAAAAGGTCAAGGTAAACCCAAGGTCACCATTTGAACAGTCTTGGTGGTACTCTAGTACTCCATACTATTTGCCAAGTTTCAGGGCCATAGGTGTATTGGTTCTGGGGAAGAAAAATATTAAAGATTTATCCCGTAAGTGGTAATGGCGGCCAAGCTGGTCATGTGACCTGGACCGTTTGAACAAATTTTCATTCAATCAACCCCTGGAGGCTCTATATGAAATGTGTTCACAATTGGCCCTTTGGCTTTTGAGGAAATGGTTGAAAATGTCAAAATATGAGCAATCTGGATCAAAGGTAAAAAAATGACCTTGACCTCTTGTACTCATAATTCTTCATGAACTCATTAAGACAACTGTATATACCAATTTTTTAGGTCAAAATCTTCAAAACTTTCCATGAAATCTTATGTTCTACCATTTTCCCATATTTGACCTTGCTGCAAAAGGTCAAGGTCAACACAAGGTCATAATTTGAACAATCTTGATAGTACTCAAGTACCCAATGCTACTTACAAAGTCTCAAGGCCATCGGTCAATTGGTTCTGGAGAAGAAGATTTTTAAAGGTATTTACCATATATGGGCGTGGCGGCCATGTTGGTCATGTGTCCAGGACCGTTAGAAAATATTTTCATTCCATCAACCCCTTGAGGCTCTATATGAAATTTGGTTTCAATTGGCCCAGTGGTTTTAGAGCAGATTGTTTGAAATTGTCAAAATTTGAGATTTCTGGGTCAAAGGTCAAAGAATGACCTTGACCTTTTGTACTCAAAAATCTTCATGTACTCATTAAGATGATTCTATGTACCAATTTTTAGGCCAAAATCTTCAAAACTTACCATGAAATCTCATGTTTTAGCATTTTCCCATATTTGACCTTGCCGTAAAAAAGGTCAAGGTCAACCCAGGGTCATAATTTGAACAATCTTGATAGTACTTGAGTACCCAATGCTACATACCGAGTTTCAAGGCCATCGGTCTACTGGTTCTGGAGAAGAAGATTTTTAAAGGTTTTTACCATATATGGGCGTGGTGGCCATGTTGGTCATGTGACCTGGACCGTATGCACAAATTTTCATTCCCTCAACCCCTGGAGGATCTATATGAAATTTGGTTACAATTGGCCTGGTGGTTTTTGAGGAGATTGTTTGATATTGTCAAAATATGAGAGTTCTGGGTCAAAGGTCAAAGAATGACCTTGACCTCTTGTGCTCATAATTCTTCATGAACTCATTAAGACAACTGTATATACCAATTTTTAGGCCAAAATCTTCAACAGTTTGCAGGATATCTTATGTTGCAGCATTTTGCCATATAAAAGCATAAGGAAGCAAATTTGACCTTACCATAAAAAAGGTCAAGGTCAACCCAAGGTCACAATTTGAACAATCTTGGTAGTACTCGTGTACCAGATGCTACATACCAAGTTTCAAGGCCATCGGCCTATTGGTTCCGGAGAAGAAGATTTTTTCAGGTTTTTACCATATATGGGCATGGCGGCCATGTTGGTCATGTGACCAGGACCGTTTGAACAACTTTTCGTTCCTAAGGTCCCAGGAGGCTCTATATGAAATTTGGTTACAATCGGCCAAGCGGTTTCAGAGGAGAAGTCGTTTGAAAGTGTGGACGGACGACGGACGGACGACGGACGACGGAGCCTTACCATCCTATAAGCTCCCCCGGAGCCGCTGGCTCAGGTGAGCTAAAAAAGAATGAATGAATGAATGAATGAATGAAATTAATCTTTCAATCATTATTGGGTTTGTTTTATTTTTTATTTTATCTAGTTTCTTATGTTTCTTTTTTATTCTATAACGAAATCCCAAATAATAATAATAAAAAAATAGATCTGGGCAGTGCTATTCGATCCGCATGGTGTTCTGAAAACCTCTGCATGGAAAAAATGCGGGCAAGGCCACGTGCATCCGGCATTGCGCATAATCATTAATACAAACAATCAGTTTCAGTGTTATTATGCACTTTAATTCGATGACTTTACAGAAATATTCACACTCTCGAACTCGCGGAAGTTATGCAATGCCAAAAGCTGAGGCCAGCAACTCCGGACCGGACTGTATCCCAGACTCCGGACCCTACCGGGCTTTGTTATAAAACCGGTAAAAAGATGCATAAAACGTGAAATATGCAAGCGCGTATTTAAATTCAGACAAAATCTCAGCACCAACGGCATACAGAGGAAAAAGAAAAGTGAACCATCTTACGCCCCCCACCCCCGAGGCCTGAGACATATGAGCCGCGACACGAGAAAACCAACAATGTGGTTGTGCGCCCAGCACAGACTCAGATCAGCCTGGGCATCCGCCCAGTCTGATCAGAGTCTTCGCTGTCCGCATGAAGGTAGCTTAGCCCCTTAGCTACCCTTTGAGCACTTAACGAGGTGTCTGATTAAACTGGGTGGCTTCCTAGGCTGATCTGAGTCTTCGCCGGGCAGACAACCACATTGTTGGTTTTCTCGTGTCGCGGCTCATATAATCATAATCAGAGCTCATGATGGTAGGGTCAGGTGAAGGTGCTTCGGCATTTTGGCTTAGAGCAGGTCGAATGCTCAAGGTGCACGCAGAATGTGCGCGTGGGTTGTTTCGGATATTTCCTCTCTCTTTTCTATCTCGCTCTCTCTGAGACGCGACTCGATATAGACTAAAATACTGTTTCAAAGGGCCGTTTAACCAAAACAAACAACCGACCAACAATACTAGTGAGTATATCAGTCAGATACTGCCCTAAGGTTGACCCCTAAACATTTCATCGAATAACGCATTATATAGTATAAGCAACGTCATGCTGATAAGACGTTATTTTAACGTTGCGTACACGCAACTCAGCAGATACATGACGTCGGAATGACGTCGATGCGACGTCATAACGTCACATCGACGTCAATCCGACGTCGTGCTCGCTGGAAAAAAGCGGGCAATAAAGCGGCGTTATATACCAGGTTTAGGCCACATTGGGTACAATATAGCCGGGGATGGTTGGCTAGAAATTTCCTGTAAGAGTGTCACCCCTGCAAGCACAAAACGTTGTATCAACATTGATTAAAGTGGGATCCCAAATAAATGACCCATTCCAGACCACTCTAAACAGCTCCGTGAGTGCGCATACACTTAGCATGACCTCCAAAACGAAATGTAGGTCAGTAATGAAATCGCAGTGCGCACAGGTTACAAAAAGATAGACAGAGAATAGAGGCGAAAGGAAAGAAATAGACGAAGTGACAAAGCCACGGACTGACAGATATCGGACACACAACGTTGAAACAACGTGGTATCGACCTCAGCGCAACGATGACGTTGCAATGAGGGTCGATACCACGTCGCTTCGACGTTGTGCGTCCACTGTGAAGATTCGTACGTACCTTGCAACGTCAGAAGCTTTAAAACAACCAATTAACACTGTATCACTTCTTTGTAAACCTGTGCTAATGTGAACAGACTAAAACAAGTTATAGATTTTATTCCAGACACCGACCACATTTATATGACCTATATCTCACATAATAAACATAGGAGCAGCGCCCCGCAAACGGGCCTTAGGGCATGCGCAGCCAGCGAAAACTCATCTCAGGCAAAACATTCGTAGTCTCATCAGAGCCCCCGCTTTTCGTGTACGTATCTCAGAATTCGCAAAGCGCAGGGTGATCTATGTTTTGGCTGTGAACCAAGAGCCAAAAGCCCGTTCCCGCCACGTCGAGTCCCGATTTAAAGAAACTGCGACGTTTGCATGCTAACACAATTTCATAAAACGCACAAAACACTCATCAGCTGTCATACATCATGTACCAGTACAGACAATACGCAAAAATTTACATGAATTTTACATCTCATTATTACCTCCCTTCTGTCATTTTTTCCATCGTAACCGACTAACCACACAGGGTATAATCGATTCCGCCAATTTTCGCTTCCTGCAGAGACTGTCCGTCATATTGGCTTCCGCCGAGACTGTCCGCGAACTCTTGCTTCCTGCAGAGACTACTGTCCTCGTAAAATGGCTTCCTGCCGAGACTGTCCGCGTGATTCTGCTTCCTGCCGAGGCTGTCCGCGTGAATCTGCTTCCTGCCGAGAGCCTCGGCAGGAAGCAGAATCACGCGGACAGTCTCGGCAGGAAGCCATTTATCATGTACAGAAGTCTCGGCAGGAAGCAAAAGATCGCGGACAGTCTCGGCGGAAGCCAAATATGATGTACAGTCTCTGCAGGAAGCGAAAATTGGCGGAATCGATTATACCCTGTGAACCACCAGTCCTGTGTCTCGGGACACCATGTCTTGAGATGATCAGACAAGGATCAACAAGGATATAGCCAATCGTAAGCAATTTAATTGGGCTAAAGGCAGAACGGAATCATGCTCCTATTTCTGGACAATAGAATTTATTGACCGAATTCTAGATTTTAAATAAACAGTACGTGTTCAAAAAAATCAAACTGCTACTGAAAAAGAGTTCATTCACATTTAGTCACGGTATTGTCACGCTGTGAATGGGTACACTTTTATTTTGCCTCCATTCTCAATGGGGATCAACTTTTAAAGGAAAATAATTTGCACCCCCCCCCACCCCCCAGGAGCAAATTCTTCTCTTAAAGAGTAGATTCTTTTTGGAAGGTCGTAATTCGTCCTCCAGCTAAGAAAGCAGGAAATCGTGAAAGTTGTTCCCGTTTGAAAGAATAATTGTTAGAAGCCAATGACAACTAAACGTTAGATTAACAAGTGCATAGTAAAGAGAGGTCGATCGATCAGGTCAGACATGAGACCCTCCCGGTGGGTGGGGGTGGGGTGCCAGTGCTCCCTAGCTCCATGAAAATAATGGCCAAATCTCCCCAGTACCCTTAAAATGTTTTCTCGCTCTCCCTAAAATTATTTTGCTACTGCTCCCTAAATCCCTAAAAGTAATTCATCTGCTCCCCAGCTCCCTAAAATATTCAATCCTGCTCCCTAAAATTGTTTCGAAGTCATTTCCGCCTCTAGAAAGAATTGAACTTAAAATGCTAGAATTTGCAAGTCTGAATGCCCATCTGAAGTCATTTTGACTTAAAAAGAATGACAAAAATGGTATTATTGATATGTATAAATGGAGGTCTTGGGGGTCTGGGGGCTGCGCCCCCCCCCCCCCCCCCCCCCCCCCCCCGAGGCCAAAAACAATTTAGAAAATCACATTCTGACAGTCCTCCCCAGCTCCCCAAAATTAACAGCTTGCTCCCTAGCTCCCTGAAAATAAATGGCCATGCTCTCTAGCTCCCCAAAACCCCTGGGAGGGCCTCAGACATAGTTCACTGGACACCATGTAAGATGTAAATGGTGATGCTAAATTTCCTGTGTTCAATGAGGCCTTTGCACGATTTGCATCACTGTATTCCGTAATCCCCTTTCGGTTACTTTGAAACTGAGCTAAACGCATGAGGCGAACCTCTTGATTTACAGGTCATGACCCGATATGTATCACTGCATTCAGCTGTCCTTTCCGAGATATGTTATAATGCAGCAAATTTGACGACTCTTTCCCTCTCGATCACTTTGCAACTGACCTAAACACAAAAGATGTATATTCCCTATTTATTGATAGACATAATTCAAATTATGAATATCCATTACTCGAATTATTGATATTCATAAATCAGGGTGAATATTGGATATCCATAATTCGAATCTATTAAGCGGAAAATGGATATCCATAAATCAAAATATGGATTTCCATAAATCATGTTGAGGTATAGATATCCATTATTCGATTTATGGATATCTATAATTCGATTTATGGATATCCATAATTCAAAACATAGATATCCATAATTTGAATATGTGGTGCCCTTTTACTATTTATTCCTTATTTATTGATATCCATAATTCGAATTATGAAAATCCATTATTCGTATTATTGATATCCATAAATCAGGGTGAATATCGGTTATCCATAATTCGAATTATAGACATCTATAAATCAAATAATGGATATCCATTACTGATATCTACAATTCAACATTATTTATGGATATCCATAATTCGAATTATAGATATCCATAATTCGAATTATGGATATCAATAAATCATTATGGATATCCATAAATAATTATAGATATCATTAATTCGAATTATGGATATCCATAATTCAAATTTTGGATATCAATAAATTGGGAATAAATAGTACAAGAGGCCCAAATGGGCCTGATACCGCTCACCTGGCTATTGTGAAACGGAACCATTCTGATACAAAATTGGTCCAATTCCACTGAGAATTTCTCATTTTCACATTTTGCTACTTTTAGTAACAGAGGCCAACTTGCCTGGTCTTTATATATTTACTTTTGAAACACCTCAATGCAAGAATCATTTTGCCACAAATTTCATCAAAATCCATTCAGGGGTTACTGAGATATTGCCAGTTTCATGTTTTGTGCTATTTTTAGTAACGGCAGATGGCGGCCATCCTGGATTGCTAAAATGCAAAAAATCGAAAAGCCTTCATGCAAGGACCATTTTGACACAAATTTGGTCCAATTCCATTGAGATTTTCTGATTTTCACATTTTTCTATTTTTAGTAACAGAGGCCAATATGACTGGTCTTACAGTTAGATATTTTTGAAACATCTCAATGCAAGAATCATTTTGACACAAATTTCGTCAAAATCCATTCAGCGGTTACTGAGATATTGTCATTTTTATATTTTGTGCTATTTTTAGTAACGGCAAATGGCGGCCATCTTGGAATGCCAAAATGCAAACTTTCAACCAAATATACCAAATGGTTCTGGAGAAGAAGTTGATTTTGTTGTTTTTGCTATTTTTAGTAACAGCAGCCATCTTGGATTCTTGACCTGACCCAATTTTACAATTTTGAAACCCTATAGTCTGGTCATGCTCCATGTGAAATTTGAGATCCATGGGCTCAGTGGTTTTAGAGAAGAAGTTGTTTGAAGTTGTTTAAATAGGTCATTTTTTGACATTGGCATTTGAGCAAAATTACACACGTAAACAGAAAGTAGGTCACTGTGACAAAACTCCGCTACAGATTTTTTTCATTTTTATAATTTTGAATACCAAGGTTTCACTGATGTTCCATGCCAAAATTCAGACAAATATACCCGGTGGTTCTGGAGAAGAAGTTTATTTTGTTGTTTTTGCTATTTTTAGTAACGGCGGCCATCTTGGATTTTCAACCTGACCTAATTTTACAATTCTGAAACCCTGGAGTCAGGTCATGCTCCATTATCCATGTGAAATTTGAGAACCATGGGACCAGTAGTTTTACAGAAGAAGATGTTTGAATATTTGTTTTTAGGTGTTGACGGACAAATTTCGTGACGACGCACGACGCACGCCGGACGCATTGGTATGACAATAGCTCACTATGGCCCTTCGGGCCAGGTGAGCTAAAAACGACACCCCATAAAGGTGAATCACAATCTTTCTATATCAATGAAACATGAAAAGATAGATCATGGCTGCATACGGCTATTGTTCCCCAAATGATACTGTGCAGCAATTCTGGAGACTAGACCAGCCATTTTGCTAGCTAAACGCAAAGTTTTCTATGCCCAATGAACCGTGAAATGTAGGTCCCGGTCCAATAATTACTGGAAAACAATTATATCAGGCAGTTACTTTTTTTTCTCATAAAGTTGTTCTCCAGCGGGCTCAAGGAAACAATGCATAACCTGCACTTCTTGGCACCGAATCTGTCCGTGCCCTCTCCATTACGAAGAGGAGACTCTAGGACGCGACTAGCACAGACATTTGAGCCGCGATACGACAAAAACCAACAAAGTGGCATGTGCGCCACGCGAACACTCAGATTAGTCTGGACATCCGCCAAATCTGGTCAGAGTCTAAGGTAGTTAAGGGTCAAAGCTAGCGCCATGCGGACAGCTCGTGCCACTTTGTTTGTTTTCTCGTGTCGCGGCTCATTTCTTTACATTGATCGCAAACTGTGTGTAATTCGAGTAATCAAAAATATTTTGCAGCAGCCTATCAGCTTATCTAGCTAGGCCTCGGGTTCGAGACCTGGTCAGTGTAAGCGGAAATCTTTCCAACCGTAAACGGGATTCCATTGCACACCACCGTTCAATACCACTCTCCCATCATCCTGATGAAATAGAAATACTGTTTTTTAAAATACGTTTATGTACCAAAACAGCCGGGCTGCGTAGCGCAATCGGTAGGGCACCTGACTCATAAGTCAGAGGTCCTGGGTTCGATACCCGGTCTGGCCACACTTTCCATTCTCCTTCCGCTGATTCAAGAACGGCAGTTGTCAGTTACTGGCGAAAGTATGTGCACTAAGTACTGGTTAACCGGCAATAACCGCTTAGGAGGTCTAAGCCTGCCCAGGAAAAGTGTGGTTAGGTCCCAACATGACCATTGCTGTTTACCGTGGACGTTAAGCAACAAATCAATTAATCAATCAATGTACCAAAAACAATCCCAAAGATCAAAATCCGTTTAACAAGACGGGTCAACTGGAGCTTATGTCTTCAATGCGGGCTGAGTAGTGCAATCGGTTACCTGTTACCTGGAAAGAGTATTAATGTGAATGCAGTTATTTCCCTTAGACCCGGGGAGCGATAGGCATTAATCGATATTTGGAATGTCATATCGATGTCCATATCCCAGGACAGGTGTTGAACTTCTCTGAAGCCGGTTTTGTCATCGCTGTGTTAACAATACGAATGCGTCGGATGGAAACATTTCTAATTTTTAACAATGTGGATTTTCATTTTCTTTTTCTCAGATCAAATCAATTTACTTTTTCAGTTGCTCCTTCTCGTTTTAATAAGTCTCGTTTTTCCCCTCTCTCTGATATTTAGGTCAAATTTCGTAAGAATTGGCGAGAAAATAAATTTGATTATTGGTCAGTTTTGACAGCGGTTTGTTTTAATTTCTGACAACAAAAACATAAAATTACTTATAATAATGAAATTATGATATTTCTATCCCTTTGACGGTCTCATCTTTATGGAAAGATTAAGCCTGATACAGATACCCATCCACCCACATAGTTTTTCTCATTTCTTTGTTTTTCGTTTACCCCGCCCATCGGGGCTCTCGAAATAGACTGGCTGCCTGGTGCTTCTGCGACAGAGCTGCTAGTCCTGGGTGTCATTTATCGCAGGCCGAGCAATACTTGCAGTCCCACAAATTCAGAGGCAACATCTCGAGGACTAAATTTTTTTACTGGGACGTTAAAACACTACTCAACAGGAACGATAACGTTTTCTCTTGATTTTCTGTTTTGACAAAACTGTTTAAAAGTTTTATGTAAACTGTGTCTTTCGGCATGTAACTAAGCTGCGCTATTTAAAACAATTAAGATTAGTCTGACTTTCTCTGTTTTTCTGCGAACAAAAATAAATAAACTAATGAGCCATACCACGACAAAAACAAATTGGCATGTGCGCCCTGCGAACACTCAGAATAGCGTGTGCGTTCGCCCATCTGATCTGGGCCTTCGCTGTCCGCATAGAGGTAGCTTAGAAGATTGCCTGTAAGCGCACAGCGAAGATTCTGATTAGTCTGGGCGGCTGCCAAGGCTGATCTGAGTCTTGGCAGGGCGCTATGGCGCTGCGTTGATTTTGTTGCGACGCGACTGAAATTACTGTTTCATACAAAAATAATCACAAGAATGACGTTCGGATTAAATATCCATTTCTGACCTTCATTGCCGTTAGCAGGTGTTAATTTTGAAATTGCATTGTTTTGACACGACGTGTGACCAACTGTATTTTCACACCTTCCGAGCGACAGTGACTACTCAGTTGATGTCTTTAGCAAACAATTAAATGAGCCGCGACAAAGGTGCACGTACGCCCAGCGAAGTCTTAGATCAGCCTGGGCATCCGCCTGATCCGATCAGAGGCTTCGCTATCGGCATGGAGGTAGCTTAGAGTCTTAGCTACCCTTTAAACGCATAGTTCAGACTCTGCTCAGACCGGGTGGCTGTCCAGGCTGATCTGCGTCTTCGCTGGGCGCCCATTCCAATTTGTTCGTCTTTTCGTATTGCGGCTCATATGAGGAAACTTTTGAACATTGAGCAGAAAAGAACGTGACCTGTCCATGGGCGGAACGCTCACGAGTGCCTTGCAGCTTTCAGCTGTTCTTTCCGTATTTCTTACTGCATTTAATTCTATCTCAATTTAATTTCCACATGATAATTTTAAATGGTTTTCATACAGTCACAGCCTGATTTGATAACACGTGTTCAAAATATTTTGAACAGAAATTCGGATCAGTTTGGTTTGTGCAGAAACACGGGTAAGGTTATGTACAAACTCAAATTCAACTAAAATTGACAAATTATTAACTGATCATAAACTCAGACTAGTGTTTTGCAAGAGCATAAGTTGGTCTGAGTCAGTTTGCATACATAATTAATTCCATAAATTGACTAGTGCAGCTTTATATTTTTTGCATATATGTTTGTTCAAGTCATGATGACTTTAACAAACTTTAACGGTTTGACAATAGAGGTAATATCGGATTTTATGATCGATAATCGATTAATCCTCGTGTAATTATAAGTATGTTAATTGTACTGTATATTGTCAACAAATTCCGATCAGCTTGCGCAAACTGATCAGACATTGTTCAGTCTTATCAGTTTGCACATATCAGAGGCTGATAAGTGTCCGCAGGTGCACAGGTTTATTATCGTAAGTACTTATATTATAGCAAAAATACAAAAAAAAAAATCACAAAAATATCTTTCAATATTCCTTGCTAGCTTCACTAAAACAGTCATAAAATTGAAGTGACAAACTTGCATTATGAACAGAAATATTACTAATAAAGTTAATTTATAGCCTTGCAAGAAAAACGTTTCATAGCATTGTTTTCCCATAGCGATTAATCCTTACACTACCACGGTTACGAGAAAATCTTCACCATGATTTAGTTACTTACATTATTTTTTTTTCGACAGTAATATCTTAAGAGAGCAATACAGTGTATGTATCTTCGTGTCTCCCGATTATGAATGAGCAAATCTGCCAGTCAAAAATATAATTCTATGGATTCTAAGATTCTACCCTGGGATACACAAAACATATTTCGGTTTCTTTGATAAAAACGCCCCACCACACTCAAATAAATTTCAATCAAAAATGTTAGAACAAACATTAGCAATTATGATAATAATTGATAGACTGATCGAACATTGCCAAAAAATATGTAATTGGTTTGCAAAGTTTTTTTTTTGTTTTTTTTTTTTAGCTTATAAAGGGATTTTTAAAACTACCAGCAGTCGATTAACTGTCTGTTCATTTTTGATGGTCACGTGTAGGAGTTACGTGACTTCTTTCTCTTTTTTCCTTTCTTGTGTTCATTCGTTTATTCTTTCTTTCCTTCTTTCTTTCTTAATAAGACAATATGAATATTATTCCTTTCTTAGTTAGATCATAAAAGCACATATATAAATACATAAACAAAACACGAATACCAAGAAATGAAGTGGTAAGCCTTTGAGCAATATAGGCGGATTTGGACTTAAACTATTTGAAACTATTATGAGCGAGGTTGTTTCGAAACGCGATTTTCTGTATGTTTAGAGATCGATGGAAGAAACTTATAGTATACTTATTTTATAATGAATTACATCAATGTAAACCTTATAAAAATCTCTCAGTGGTGATAACTTATAAAAGTTTTATAGAAAATCCGATCATTTTCAAATTTTAGGCTGAACATAGCTTCTTAGGCATTTTTGACATTATTCTTATATACTTTCATGTGACTGAAGCTTCAAACTTCAAAAGCCGATGGAAGTATCAAAACATGAAGTTAATTTGTATATTTTTATACCATATTAACGGACAAAGACTGAAGTTTATGATCATAACTTATAAAAAATTGTCGTAATATCATATATGTATTTAATTTCACATTTTATATTATATTTCTATGTAATTGCATATAACACTCGACATTATTTGAACAGGTAAGCTCTCGGATAAACCCGTAAGTCGCTATCGGTAGTTTCCGCCATATTGAAGCATTAAGTTCCCTATGCTAGCTCTTTGAGATTGTATAGAAGGGAAAGACTAGAACCTTGCAAGGTCGTTGGGGCACCACAAATGATTTTATAACACATCAATTGCACCAGACTCGATGATCTGCGTCTACATTAAACGAAATTCATAAAACGAAACAGGAATGCTTTATTTTCTAGGAATAAATGGAATACAAAAACATCATTACTTTCATTGCAAAGCCGGGCCGTGTAACACAGTCGGATTCAACAGCCAGAGGCCCCGGGTTAGATACCTGGTCCGTTCACATAGTTTCATGGAGATTGATTCTTCTCTTTCCGCTGATTCAAGAAGGGCAGTTGTCAGTTACTGGCGAAAGTATGTGCACTTAGTACCGGTTATCCGCTTAGGGGGTTTAAACCTGCCCAGGCCGAATAGTATGGATATAGGTAACTGACCGTTTCGACATGACGATAGCTATTTACCGTGGACGTATTAAAGGCCCCATTGCTCTATCAGCATGAAAAAATTTGAGGTATCGCTGCAAGCTACTCAGTATAGTTTCGTCGTTGTAAATGACCGTGATTAGTCAGCTTTAAACAAATAAAGCATCCTTGAATTTCAAATAACTTGAAAAGTGTTTGAAAACTTATTTGGTTTAAACAATATTTATTCAAAAAGAAATAGTACAATGCATACATGTATATAAACAGTAGACATATAACTAAGCGAAGAAAAGCATACATGCATACTTTGTTATATAAAACACTGATGACTAAACATGGATCTGAACGGAAGCCTTCGGCTTATAGAGTTCATTTCCATAATGATAAATAAACACAGCAGCACAAATTTAAACATGGCATGACATTTTGAATTCATATCGTTCAAATCGGGCATTTTTTTATCTAAGAAATATGTATCAAGAAGTCAAAAATAAAAGTGGGTAAGCAGTGGAGGGCATAAACCAGTTTGGACCTTATAGACTAGATTGACGGTTACATTAGGATTGATTCTAATTAAACTTGAGTATAAAGCTTCACACAGGGCTCGGCAT
The DNA here is from genome assembly GCA_963989385.1 of Ctena decussata. NCBI lineage: Eukaryota > Metazoa > Mollusca > Bivalvia > Lucinida > Lucinidae > Ctena > Ctena decussata. Next base: position 66,688,595 of record OZ022504.1, read on the forward strand.
TCTGTCTGCCATCAGGTATATAATAATTCGTTTTATACAATAAACGTACGTGGGCAGAACCTACCATGGGACAATCCTGCCGGTGTCTATAACATACAAATGGTTTATGCCTACTTTGTATAAGCTACATATTCATAAAGTTACCGAAATCGCAAACACCTGGGAATAAGAGATTGGGGAACAAATAAAAGTGATTACAGTAAGATAAGAAGAAAAGAGAAGAAAAGACTGGCTTCTGGTCCTTTAACCCTATCTGCTCCATGGATGCTATTTCAAACACTAGTTCAGCGACTCTACTGTCTGACAATGCACAGTTTTGTTTTATTTCCTAGTACTGTCACTGCCTACCGCTGAAAGCGCTTGGTTGCGACAACATATAATTGTACGTTCTTAAGGTGGAATAGGACAAAACCCAAACTTTCAGTTTTCGTGTAAAACGAACAACGATCAAGAAGCTCAGCACTTTCTAAATTACAAAATGACTTTCTTTTAAGTGTGAAACAAGTAGGTAGGTTTCAATGACTTCATGAAAATGTGAGGGTTTGACGTGTTTTTACGCAAAATAAATAGCGCTGGTTTATATATGGTTTTCGCATTTTTCTGGCTGTCCGTAAAGATATTGCAATAAATTTTATACCAAAGTGCGAGCCGTCAAGAGGCCTTTAAAGATATGTTATTACTTCTTTCAATTATTTCCGCAATTTGTGTTGATTTAGGCAAATATGACCTTTCATTAGCTATCGAACATTGCTTAATTTTACATAAACGCTTAAATATAGAAAAAAACGTCTCCGAAAAATATATCTGAAATTTTGATATGTTTTGATGAAATATGTTGACATGTAATTTTTTAAATAATTTCAAGTTTTCACCGTGCAAATTTTTCACAAAGTATATTTGTTTAACTATACCCCCTGTTCCGATGACGTCGTTTCTTTCAACGTCAAAGAGAGCTTATTCCTAAGAATGTTTTCCAGTTAATGTTTTGTTTCTAGTGAAACGTTTATGATCTCTTCTAGAGAATATAGCCTCACGAAAAACGAAAAAACTGAATTAATATCTTATTCCGTCTTCCAGGGAGGTAGATTTCAATGCATCAGGGGTTCATTTTTGCCATGATATTCATTTTGCGTAACGTGACGTCCCGTTAATTGAACTTTTACGAACCGCGTATTTCGCGACGTCAATTACTTCCGAAAACAGCAAAACCGGGAAAATGAACCCCTGACTTGTTTGAACTCTTCTGTCTAGAAAACGGAATGAGATATTTCTCCGATTTTTTCGTTTTTCATTTTCGTAGGTTTTCTAGACTAACTCGACATTGCTTTATCGGAATTAAAAGATAAGTCGGAAACCGCTCTTAGCGCTCAACTTAATTTGACGTCAGAAAAATCGACGTTGTTTGAACAGGGGGTATGGTTTGAAAAATATACTTTGAGAAATATTTACACGGTAAAATTTTAATATTCTTTCATTAATATTCCAACTTAACAATTCATTAAAACATATCAAAATTTGAGATATATTTTTCGGAGACGTTTTTTCTCTATTTAAATTTTTACGTGAAAAAGGCGAAATTTCAACAGCTTCAACAGCTGCTCACTCGGTTGGCCATATGTTCTCTGTATCTTGATTATTTGTAATCTTAGTTGTTTCCAACTATGGTTTGAGGGCTGGATTTGGATTTTGATTGTTTCAGCTCCTGGTCTTTGCATACTTTTTACTTTTATGAAAATAAATGTTTGCGTCAATTTACTCGTAATGCGTAGACATTGCGCAGAAAGTATAGCACAGCTTTATGGAACTCTTGATGGCACGTAATTTGGCATGGAATTTATTTCAATACCTCAACGGACTGCAGAGCAATGTCGATTAATGCGGATATCTCAGAGCTATAAATTTTGTGTAAAAAACGTCAGACCATCATATTTTCACGACGTCATTGAAACAGGAATAGTTCATTTCACGTTCAAAAGAAAGTCATTTAGTGAGTCACAAATAAATGAAGTTTTTTTTATAATATATTGTTTGACTAGAAAACTGAAAATTTTGGTTTTGTCCTATTCCACCTTAAATATCATATTATTTACATCAGTTGTAACGTCTTGAAGTCCATTTAAAATTAAAGAAAGGGTAAGTTGGTAGGGTCATACAGAGAGATAGTGTTGTCTGGGTTGAATGTAATTGGGACAAAAAGGAAATAATGCGTTGTGGTTTCCATTTCTCCACAAGAACAGAGAGGGCTATCTACTAAATGTTTTTGATACAGGTGATGATTGAGATTACTACACTCCAAGCGAAGTCGTACGTGTAGGACTTGGACTGCGCGACATACTTGTGATTTCTCAAAGTGTTTAGGCGGGTAGCGCTTCGGACCGTTAATTCTATTCTTGAAAGTATGAAGAGAGTGTGCATCTTTGATATCTTGATCTAATGCATTCCAATCCCTCAATGTGGAGGGAAGGAACGAGGAAGAGTAGGTAACTGTGCGGGACGGTGGAATTGAGAAATTGTGAGAATTTCTGAGAGGATAGCGGGCTATTTGCTGTACTCTTAGGGGTATAAGTTGCGGTGGAACCAGACCATTAATCATTTTAAAAAGTTGGAAGAGCTTATGTTTGTTTCTACGCTGTTGCAGTGTTTCCCATTTTGTTTCATCATACAGCCTTTGAATGCTGCAGAGTTTTGTGGCACCTGTGACCAAACGAGCAGCCTCTAGCTGTACATTCTCAACGGAACGTTTATTTTCAACCGTACAATTATCCCATAAAATGTTTCCATATTCAAGGAGAGGGCATATATATGTTTGGTATAGTTTTTGTAGGGAAGATCTGTCAAGCAGAAATTTGTATTGTCTTATGTCTCTTCCATGCTTTGGCTAATATAACTTCAAGATGATGGGTCCACGACGCGTCACTGGAGAGAACAATTCCAAGGTGTTTGTGATGTGTTACCTCGTTAATGTTCGTTCCTCCTAAAGTAAGGACGGGATGATGGGGTTTAGTTCGTTTTTTGCTGACAATAAGGGAAACTGTTTTTGATGCGTTAAAATCAACGAGCCAGGTTTTTGCCCATGCGTAAATGTTTTTAAGGTCAAAGTTAAGTTCCGTGGCTGCAGTCAGAGGACATGTCACGATTTTGAATAAGCTAGTGTCGTCTGCAAATAGTCTAATGTTACTTCTGATGACCTTAACTATGTCGTTTATATAGATTACAAATAAAATCGGCCCTAAATAGATCCTTGAGGCACGCCAGCGTTTATGTTTAACCAAGACGAATTACAACCTTTGAAACAAACTCGTTGACGTCTATTACTTAGATAGGATGAGAACCATTCCAGAATTTGATTTGAAAATCCGATGGACTTCAATTTAAACAATAGGCCCTTATGCCACACTTTATCAAACGCTTTGCTGACGTCACAGAGTACAACTCTAATTTCTTTACCTTCGTCAAGCGCTTGTAGAAATTTATTATTCAGATAGACTAACTGATTTATGGTTGAATCTCCACTTTGAAAACCTGACTGATAAGGTGTTATGACGTGATTTTGCTTTAGATAATTATAAATATGTTTGTGCATACAACGTTCCATAAGTTTACCAAGATGACAAAGAAGCGATATAGGTCTGTAATTACTAGGCTGTGATCGACTGTCCTTTTTATGAACTGCTGTTACATTCGCATCTTTCCAGGAGTCAGGAAATTGCCTTGAACTTAGAGAAAGATTAAACAAGTATTTGAGTGGGGCTAGAAGCTGATTTACTCCTTCTTTGAGAAGTTTTGGAGTAATAAGGTCAGGCCCTGAAGCTTTGTTTGGCTTTAACAAGCTAATAGCATCCTTAACATCATCAACTGAGATATAAATTTCATTTAAGGGAGGATAAGATGGATATTCAAAGATAGGCAATGCAGCATTTGTGTCATCTACAGTGGATTGATTTGCAAAGTACGTATTTAAAACTTGTGCAATTTCAGTTTCTGTTTCGGCCAAGTCATTTTGGGTTTCAAGATATGGTATTGAGTGAGTGTCTGTATTAGATTTTAATAACTTAGAAGTAGTTTTATACCATGAATTTGAGTTTGTAGTGTCTTTGAGTTCGTTAGCAAGTTTTTCGTTATAATGTTGTTTTGCCTCACGTATTTGCTTTGTAACTGAGTTGCGTTTTTGTCTGAATTTAGTCCAGGCTGTTTCAGTTTTAACCCTTTTTGCCGTTTTAAACAGTCGTTTCCTTTGTCTAATTTGTCTTTTTATCTGACTAGTTAGCCATTTTGGTTCATTTGGACGGATTGTTACTATTTTATTTGGAATTGAGGCTTTTGCTGAGTTTATAATAGTATCTGTAACTGCATTTACTACTGTATTTAAGTCATCAGAAGACAAAATTTGGTTCCAATTAGTATCAGTTAGCAGCTGTCTGTACTTAACAGAATCTCCTTTATCATAGAGCCATATATGGCGTTTATATGCCTGGTTAAGAGGTTTCGATAATTCAGGAATAAAACCGTAGGACAATGGTATATTACTAAATCTGGTATGAAGGGTGAGATTACATCACTGTAGAGAACATTGTTTGGTTTACTTACAAGAATTAGATCAATTAAAGATGAGGAATGTTCTGTGTAATTGGTTGGTTCATCAATGAGCTGATGGAGATTGTAAGAACAAGCTATCTGGCGCATTTTATTAAAGGAATTGTCGTTCAGCATATCGCAGTTAAAGTCACCAACGATTACTAGGTCATTAACAGATGAGTTAGACATGTTATCAAATGTTTGTTCAATAAGGTCCCAGTATTCCAATCCTTTATTAGGGGGTCTATAAACTCCACATAGCAAGAATTTGTGGGACTGAAGACTGACTTCGACGCAGATCGCCTCGAAGTCGTCGTACAGTAGGTCCTGTCTTTCAACTGAGGGTATTCCTATTCTGGTATATATCACTACACCGCCTCCTAGTCGACCCCATCGGTCTTTCCTGAATGGAGGATTGAAATTAGGAATACAGATATCATCGTTGCTAGTTCTAGGAGAAAGCCATGTTTCAGTAAAAACAAGAATATCATAGCTTTGCATTTCTACTTCAAGAATACTCATTTTAGGAAGAAGACTTTGGATGTTTAAGTGAATAATGCTAAGGTTGTGACTAGTCAGCAAAGAACAATTTGAAATAGCGGATGAGACTGTGGACGATAATGACTCAGGACCAGGGTTAGGATGCACGTCGCCTGATATAAGCAGTTGCAAGATCACGAGAAAGAGATTGCTGCTTATTAATACACTAAAAAACTTGATTGTATATGTTATGTTTTCGGTTCTGTTGCGTCCTGTAACAGCCTTTCTGGTAATACCCTTCGCGTAAAGTTTAGTGTTATTTGTAAGGGACAAAGACAAACTGTAAGATCTTACAGCATGCTGTGTTAGAATAATAAGTACCAAACTGGCAAACGTCAGACTACGACATAACGATATATGTACACAATTGTCACAGACATACCGATACCGACAACCACTGACGGGGAAAGGGTTGTTAAGCTGTGAGCTATCCCTTTTCATATTGGACTACGGTTTCAATTTCCACACCCCCGCCATCAGATGGCAGTCGCAGCACTTGTCCATGGAGAAGGTACTGTTTATGTACGAGAAAATGGGAGACCAGAAGCACAGAACTTTTCAGACAGAGAAAGAAGTTTAGAATATATAAGAATAGAAAGATAAGTATAAACTGATACATTGTAAGTATCGTAAGTGTAGTCTAACTGACAGTAATTCGGATCTTAATATCTGAGTCGACAAGAGGTAAGTATACATTTTAACGGCATTCATGCTGACAGTGATTCGTTTTATACCGAGATTCACTGACTCATCTTTGTAATGATGGACGATGCGTACGGAGTTTGATGGCCTAGATCAAATGTTTAAGAAGCGCTAATGAGAACGGACTGATACCATTTGATATGGGAAGAAGTTCCAGTACAAATCTTTGAGTGTACATTTATGACATTACATGTTTGGAGGCTTTGCGAATATCATCTGATGCGAGAAGTTGTTATTAATAATAGAATAGTGATAAAAAAGTATTACACACATAACGTTTCTATTGTTACAGCCATTATGAATTTGGAAATTGTTGATCTTGAGTTATGGAGATAGCTGGCAACTGATTGGGTCAGTCCCTACCGAGTCTATAGCTATCTACATATCATCCATATACATTGTACAGTTTTTTTTGGGTTTTTTTTCTAACGATTCAAATATGTAAACTGCAATAAATACTATCATAATTTAAGGCGAGACCTACATTCAAAGAATAGACTAGAAAGGTGATAGGCATCCGTGTTACTGTGCTTGCGAGCGTGCGCCTACTCGTGTGTCTGTACTTGTGTGTGGAGGGGTGGGGGAGGCTTGGTAAGTATGTTAATTACAACATTTTTTGTGTTTGTGTTGCCGAGTTTAGAAAACAAAGGATTCGCAAAATTGCCGCAGCATACCGTAAAGTATACTTTTCCACACAAGTTGAAGTTTGGCGAGAAGTTGCATGTTGTGCACATTCGACGCATATTTAAGACTCTCGCGAGACATTTTCAGGTATTTTCAGATACAGACAGTTTCTGAGATTATTTAATAGTTGCTTCACGAACAAATCGGCAGGTGTCTATTCTCCAAATTAAGCCCTCGGAAAAATAGATAGATGAAATGAATTTGAATAGTATGCAGAATCTCAACCTTCAGTGCGTCCGCTCGGCATATCAGTGAAGAATTGTGCATATTTAGATGGTCAATAAGCGAGTCTTAGGAAAGAGGTAGGACGGTGTAACTATGGAGAAAGCTGTTGCTGATCGAGCCTTTCCCAACCTAGTCTGTAGCAATCTCCACAGCATACATACACAAGCAATTCCTTAATAAGGTAAATAAATGAGTCGCGTCACGAGAAACAGGACCCAACAAGACTCTCCACAGTGTAGGCAGGGATCAGTCTACGCACCCTTATTAGAGCATGATTAAAGCATTATGCCTGCCACAGTTCATGGGATACCAAAGAGTCCATTAGGACAAAAAAGAAAGAAAAAAACAACAAAAAACGCGACTATCTACACGCGGCTGCATGCTCCACGTCGAAGCGGGGGCTCAGAATTTCACAGTTGAAAATAGTAGGTTGTTTCGATGTACACTTTGACAAAAACAATGTTTTTCTCGCCCACTGTGATACCACGATCTTAACTGACATACCGAGCAGTCGCAGCAAAATTATTACGAGACCGGTGAGACCGTATCATCCATTTTGTTCGAACCTGCCCTTTGGGCACATCACGTCGAATCAACATTGATTCAACCCTGATTCAACATCGTTGCGTTGAATCAAGGTCGACTCAATGCGGGCTCAACGCTCCCTGCTTGCAAATATATTACGGCTGGTGAGACCGTATCGATCTATTCTGTTCGAACCTGTCCATCGGGGATCACAACGTCGAACCAACATTGATTCAATATAGGGATCAAACATGGTTTTTCATGCATTAACGTTTACCAGGTCCCGAGTGAGATGTTGGAAACCGAGGCCGAAGGCCGAGATTTTCAACATCTCCCGAGGGACCTGGCAAATGTTAATGCATTGGAAACAAATCTTTGATCGCTGTTATTGCATAATTCAACGAATTATTCGTTAAAATTTGAGAAAAAAAACCTGGCACTCTATTTTGTCACCGTTTGACAGCCAACGCGCTGGTGCATTTGTTTACTAATATTCGTCTTCCGGGCCCGAGAATATTCATTCTATTCAAAATGGCTGCCATCATCCTATTCGACCTCATTATTTCGGAAAAGTGTCCAAGATGGTCGTTGTAGTTGATGCAAAATAGATGGTAAATTAATCAACAAAAAGCAGATACCTTGAGCAATAATTTCCATGCAGAACAGGCCTGATCCATTCATATACCATCCTGCAGTTCTTGATTACTGAAAGCTTAGGATGCATGTTTTCTTTAACACTTATTTACTCTCCATTTGGCATCGTAAGAATGAAGACAACATGGCTTTGAAATCCGTGTCGGTACTTTATGACGTATTAAGAGTACAAAGCATGATGACGTCATAAGAAAACATAGATAGCACGCGACCAATTATGGTAAATTAACCAAAAGGGGAGAGGCAAGGGTACATGGCGGTTTTAGTGGCCCGGCACAAGCATAATGAAAGTTCTGTCATCGTGCATCAACAGCGCGAGAGAACCTTTGTTGAAACACGGCTTTTCGCCTGTTGATGCACAGCTGTTAATACCTCTCGACACTGCTTTTCATGCAATAACCTTGATTCAACGTCGTTGCGTTGAATCAAGATTGACTCGATGCCTATTCAACGTTCCCTGGGTGAGCCCTGTAGAAAAAAGCTTAGTGAAGCAGTACTTTACAATTCACAATGCAAGGGGGACAACGAGTACTATTCAAAATAGTCACTGTAAGGTGGGACCTTAATCAATCAATGCAGTCCGCACATCTGCGCGACCTTAATGGTGCCTAAAGGAGGCCTAAGCCAACACTGAAGGATTCCCTAGGACAATAATATGCACAGAGATAAAAGAAAAAACGAAACAAAAAGAAAAAAAAACGCGTAGCGCAGATGTGAAGGCTGATCTGCAACATATAGAAACTATATATATTTATATATCTTTCCTGCAGGCACACAATGTCGAGTCAGCATTGAATCAACTCGACTCAGTGCCGACTCGCCATTGTGTGCCCAATGGATGACCAAAAATAGGTATATCAAAACTAGGTTGTGACTATCATACAGAATTGAATGCATCTATGGTTTTAGTCTATCTCTTTAGAACAGTCTCATCAGAAGCTGTTCGCAAAGATTTGTAAGGCTCGAGCTCATGGATGGAAGAGATTTTGTGAATATTGCCACTTAAATCCTTTATCAATATTTTACCGTCTGAGGACCACGGACCATGCAATTTTGGCTGCCTTAGTTTCACAAGAAGTCTAGCTTCATACAGGATTGAACTGCGATTTCTGGTGAGGTCCTCGTTAACAAAAACACCGTTAAGCTCAGAGCCTTTCAGATTTTTGCGGTGTTTCATTATTTGTTCACGTGCCCTGCAGCTCGTAAATTTAACAATGATGTCTCTGTGTGCCTTTTTCCCAGGTTTTCCGATTCTGTGCGACCTATCAATATCTCGTGATGAGACATCGATGTTCATTGTTTCAGCGACCTTGAGCACCAGACGATCAGTATCTTCGCTGACAGTTTCTGGTATGTTTGACAGTCGAACGCAATTACGCCGGCTGTATTGTTCAGCATCATCAAGCGATTGCTCTAAGCGGGAAACACGGTTCTTCAGTTGCTCATTTTCACTTGAGAGACGTTTGTTATCATCAGTCAGAGCTTTTAATTTGTCCTCTAAGACTTATTTGACCTACTTTCGATTTCAATAAGTTGAAAATGGCAAAAATACAATGTACAGGCGTGGAGCCCCAGTCACTATCCCGCCTATGTTTATATAGCATTCCTAGTCGGGAAACCAGACCAGGAAACTTTATATTGCGGAGTGAATTGTTATTTTTCAAAACTTGTTTTCTCTCCTTTTTGTCAGTTCTATGATTGAATATATGCACATCAACCCACATTTTATTACCAAAACGCGAAGGTTGAATCGCTTTTTACATTGATTTGAGTTTAGAAGTTTGTACCACTAATAGGGCTATGGATACTTTAAAGCACAGACATAACAACAACTTCCATCGCAGTAGTTAATGGCCATAAATATATGGAGAGATAATCATTAACAGTGCGATTCTCAATATGTTACCTAGCGCTTTCGCCTTTCGGCTTCTTCAAGCGTTTCAAACAATGAAAATAGAAACAATAAACAAAAATATTTTCGTTTCGAGAAAAATATCTGGACATTGAAAAAAAGCTCCTAAAAACAAAAATGAACAAAATACACCCCCCCTCCCCCTCCCTGGGACCCTGCAGTTCAAATTATGAAAACAAAATGACTGACCACGCTAAATGTTATGCATTGGTTTTGTACATACACTAGAGTAAACACAACGCTACAACAGTCAAAGTATAAAACACGGATATGGACAAGAGTCAAGTCGCTTGTGAAAACGTGAAACTGCATCATTGGTGGGTTGTGGGTCGTATTGGATTCGATCGTCCCCAGAGACGGCATTCGTCCTTACAAGGGAGAAGAGAAATGAAGTTTAACAGTATATGGGAATAGAAAGAAAAAAGGAATGCCGCACCTGCTGCAGGTTCTCCACTATCCTATCGGTTGGGCAATGTTTACGGCACCTACGTCCAAATACCAAAGACAAAAAAAAAGGAGGAAAAAACCGTGTCGTACCTTCTGCAAGCTCAGCCTATAGTCAAAATCTGAAGGACACCGCATCTGCATCCAGTTAACTATCCCCTGGAAAGTATGCTGCAGTTGAACGGTCCTATGAGGCAGTGTTTCAGCCGATTTTGGACCGTTTCAGAGAGTGGGAGAGAAGTGTAACATGATGGATAGATGAGAAGAGTTAATCCAAACAACCACATGCCGCACCAACGAGTACAGCAGGCCTTTGTGCGGCATTACCAACTATTGTGAGACAGTTTCACGGTAGCATCGCTGTCCAAGCCCTCGTGTTTCAACATGTTGCAGCCCGAACCACCCAGCGAACCCACCCTCGGACTCGGCAAACGTTAAAACACGGAAAAGAATGTTTTATCCTCTTATTAATAATTAATATGCTAGACCAGCATGATGGATAAGTATTGCCAATATCTCTGATGCTGCAGCCGGGCCGGGTAGCGCAATCGGTAGGGCACCTGACTCGTAAGTCAGAGGTCCTGGGTTCAAATCCCGGTCTGGCCACATACTTTCGTTTCTCCTTCCGCTGATTCAAGAAGGGCAGTTGTCAGTTACTGGCGAAAGTATGTGCACTTAGTACTGGTTAACCGCTTAGGAGGTCTAAGCCTGCCCAGGAACAGTGTGGTTAGGTTAACTGACCGTTCCGACATGACCTTAGTGGTTTACCGTGGACGTTAAGCATCAAATCAACCAACCAACCGACTGATGGTGCAATGGAATGACAAAGGTAAGTAGGGGGCCCTGGAGTTTCATCCATACAGCCTTTCATTATCACCATCCCATCGTCCTGATCTGACTGAAATACTGTTGAAAAGGACATAAAATCGCAAGATATCCATCCAGCCATCAAAGATAAGCCATGGTTTCCTGTACTCTTTGTGTGTATCTTGGGTCAGGAAAACCTTGTACAATTTCAGGTACAGTCCTAGGGTACAGTCTGATCTGCAGCTACAGTTTATGGCTGACATCTTTGAAAAATGAATAAGAGCCGCAACAGGACAAAACCAACAAAGTGGCATATGTGCCCAGTGAAGACTCTGATCAGTCTGGGCATCTGCCCAGTCTGATCAGTGTCTTGGCTGTCTGCATGGGGCTACCTTAGACACTATGCTACCCTTTAAGTGCAAACCAAACACTCTGATCAGACTGGCAGATGTACCAGCTGATCTGAGTCTGCACTGGGCACACAACCACTTTGTGCGTTTTCTCATCGCAGCTCAATTTTGTCATAAGAGCTGCGACACAAGAAAACTAACAAAGTGGTTGTGCGCCCAGCGCAGACTCAGATCAGCCTGGGCATCCGCCAAGTCTGATCAGACTCTTCGCTAAGCGCTTAAATGGTAGCTAAGGGTCTAAGCTACCATCATGGGGACAGCGAAGACTCTGATCAGACTGGGCGGATGCCCAGGCTGATCTGAGTCTGCCTAGGACGCACAACCACTTTGTTGGTTTTCTGGAGTCGTGGCTCATATAAGCCAAGGGTATTAAGTCCACTTTGTTCCTGGAATAGAGATGACTCAGAGCACTTGGCTTGTAAAAATGAAAATAATTTTGAAGAACATAGAAGAAGAAAAGCTTAAATAAATAGCACTTTATTTCAATGTTTACAATAATCAGATAAATTTCAACCTACCTTTTAAATCAAGACTTTTTGATCATCAAATAAATACTGACAACAAATTCTATCAACACTTGCTACCAAACATTTAAACAATTTCACAATGTGGAATAGTGTTTGCTCTACACAGAGCATGCGGTTTAGGCTACTGCAAGAATTTTCTTTAACCATTTAGGGACCGACCATTTGATATTCTGGGGGGGGGGGGGGGGGGGACCTGGTATTCTTGATGGAGACACAACATTTTATTTCACTGGCCTCTGGAAACAATTTCTTTTTTTTTCACCTTCTGGGAGCTAATTTATTTTTTTTACAAGCTGACTCAAACAGGTTATTTTTGTTTTAATTTTATAGCTGAACTATGAGATCCTTGTTTACTTGACCTTAATATCCTTTTATTTTACCCACGTCAGTATTTTTTACACCTTTTTTTCTCACAAAAAGAACAAGGTGCTGTCTTTAACCAGGCCAAGGGCATAGCTTAGCTTGCTTTTGCAAACCAGTGCCTGGAGCATGTTACTCTTTTCATCTAAGGTACAGATACAAACATCCCTGTATGAGTTCGGCAAAAAATTAGGCCTTAAATTAGGGATATTTTGGCCAAAATTTAGGGCTATTTTGGCAAAGTTTTAGGGCTAACATTAGGAATTTAAGTTTTTTTTCTATCCCAATATATGCCCAAACATGCTTTATCCGTACTTTAGAAAGTTTGATAAATACTTACTTGATACTACAGTCACACACATTATACATGAATGGCAATTAATAAAATGGCTGAAAGTCATGTGCTAAGAAGTTAACAAAGGGGGGTCTGGGGAAGCTAAAGAAATTTCTCAATTTCAATGGCAATTTTAAGACTGGAAACAATAGAGAAAAATAGGAATAATGATAAAAATAAGGGTTTTTATATTAGGACTTTTGCCTTTTAGAGTGTTTATTTTGCCATAATGGTTTTGTCTCCCATAAGCTAGTGACTCTTTTGCAATTCAGTTTTAGTGGAACAAGTTATAGTGGAATAGTAATATGGCAGATCAATAATACATGTATGTGAATGTTGTATAGGATGTTTTTGTAAACGTATGCACATGCGGGCCCGCTGGTGTAAACCAATTGTAGATATATTAAAATATTACTATAAATATGGGGGTCTGGGGTTATTTTTTTCTCTTACTTTTGAGGCCAGATTATTTTTTTAAGCCCCCTTATGAGCCAGGTTATCTTTTTCTTGCATATCCAAAGACAGGGAATTTTTTTGATAAATATACCAGGCCCCCCCCCCCCCCAGAATATCAAATGGTCGGTCCCTTAAAGGCCAAAAGAGCAAAATGACGAAATTCATACCTGCAAAATTAAAAAAATAATCTTGTCCCAGCTTCTGAGACGCTGAGAATTCAAAACCTAGAGGGTAAACAATGTAGATTCAGATGAAGCAGCTCAATGTGAGCCACCTCATCTGGACATATACTGTTTACAAAATCAACTTTTTTCATTTTTTTTTTTTTTTTGCTTCGAGGACAAAACTCTGTGATAGCTTGTCTAACAAAGTGCTACTTGGCATGTATGTGTATCCTTGGTGAAATAAAGTAAGCTCCACCCACATCTGAGTATCTTTGGTGTGATATAATGCACTCCATCCATTCAGCACATGAATCTTTCATATCAAAGCAAGTATCCACAGGTACAATATAGATTCCAAAATATGGACAAAAACACATGAGCAAACAGGAAAGACCCTGATCAGACTACTCGGTTTTGCAATGTTTCTCAGTTTGCCATTCAAGCTTAAGTTTGTAAAACATCACCATCATCAAAAAAGAAATGGGTCTGTCCCAATATTAAGACAGAAAAGTCCCTTTGTTGGTAAATTCACATCTGCTTATCTCCACAGTCACAAATTCAGAGCTGCTCATCACCACATTTATCAAACCAATTACTGTATCGGACAAACCAATGACTAAATCAGGCAGCTTCTATTAATCATTTGTGTTCTGAAAAGGCAATACAGTTCCACACCTTTTACATGATAAATGCAAGTACATGCTTCAAACTTCAAATTTATGCATAATTTGGCCAATAGTAAATGTTGTGATTGTGGTGATCAATTTAAAAAAATTCGCACTAAAAAATTGTGAATAGTTTATAATCACAAACTGCCCCAATTATGTGCAGACCAGCAGCCATGTTATGCTTTAGAAAATTTGGAAAAAACACTACATTAACATTCTTATATCAGTGAGACTGCTGCATAGCTAATAAATAAACAAGGTCTAACTGAGCAACTTAAACAATACAATAGCCAATATTACTAAACTTAGTTGGTTAAAAGAAAGAGATTTTTGTCCTTTAACTAGATGGCCGCGGCCTGCATGTAGAGCCTGTTGGCGCTTTGACAATAGTGAAAATGCTTTTTCGTGACAGTAGGTCACAGCGACCTAGTTTTGTTGGGGGTGACCTGGAGTGGTAAGGTGCAAACACTGATGAAGTTTCAATGTTCTGGGGCCGATGAAAAGAAAGATATGGGGCAGACCTCGAAAACTAAATATGTGGTACGATTTCATGAAAGTGGGTCACAGTGACCTAGTTTTGTTGGAGGTGATAAAATTTAAATGTTCTGGGGCCAATGAAAAGAAAGATATGGGGATGACCTCGAAAATTAAATATGTGGTACTTTTTTGTGAAAGTAGATCACAGCAACCTAGGTTTGTTGAATGTGATCTGGAGTGGTATGGTGCATGCACTGATGGAGTTTCAATGTTCTGGGGCCTATGATCTGGAGTGGTAAGGTGCATGCACTGATGGAGTTTCAATGTTCTGGGGCCTATGACCTGGAGTGGTAAGGTGCATGCACTGATGGAGTTTCAATGTTCTGGGGCCTATGACCTGGAGTGGTAAGGTGCATGCACTGATGGAGTTTCAATGTTCTGGGGCCTATGACAAGAAAGATACAGGGCTGACCTTGAAAACTAAATATGTGGTACTTTTTCGTGAAAGTAGGTCACAGTGACCTAGTTTTGTTGGAGGTGACCTGGAGTGGTAAGGTGCATGCACTGATGAAGTTTCAATGTTCTGGGGCCTATGATAAGGGAGATATGGGGCTGCGGACAAAAACTAAATATGTGGTACTTTTTGTGAAAGTAGGTCACAGTGACCTAATTTTATTGGAGGTGACCTGGAGTGGTAAGGTGCATGCACTGATGAAGTTTGAATGTTCTGGGGCCTATAATAAGGGAGATACCGGGCTGTGGACGAAAACTAAATATGTGGTACTTTTTCGTGAAAGTAGGTCACATTGACCTAGTTTTGTGAGGGCCAATTAGCATTTTGGTAGGGCATATTGTGATGAAGTTTGAAGGTCCTAGGGTCTACCAAACTCAAGATATGGCTGTAAATGGACGGACAGACAGACGCACCAACACCAAAGGGGCGACTATGTCTCGCTGACCGCAAGCGGGCTCGACAAAAACAATCCCAGAAATCTAGATCTGTTTTACTAGATGGATCTAGATTTGTAAGATTCTGTTGGAAAAGAAAATACAATCTTATAGCCAAATAACGACTGATTTAATTATTTGAGGTACTTTCTGGAGAAATAAAATTCTGTCTTATAGCCAAATAAATATGGTAACAAGAATTCTAACTGGTTGTTCTCACAAAGCAGCCCCTACAACACTGTATTTATTCAGTTATAAGACAGGGTTATTCCCTTCCAGATCTAGATCCATCTTGTAAGATGGATCTAGATCTTTGGGATTGTTTTGGAAGGTGGTTTTGAGCTATAGCCCAGACTGTAGTAAAGTTCTCACGACAAGCTACATACATCTGCCTTGCAGGTTGGAGTCTGGATGGAGTCCTGGTAGCTCAGTAGGTTAAGCGCTGGCCTGCAGATCTAGCGGACCCGGGTTCCAGGCCAACTGTAGGCGTAGATCTTTTCAATAGTAAGTAAACAGGGTTCCATTGCACACAGCCTTTCATTATCATCCAACCATCATCCTGATATGACTGAAATACTGTTAAAAATGACATAAGATAGCAAGTCATCCATCCATTTGGAGTCTGGTTTAAATGCATTTGCACTGGCAAGAATGAATGGCTGGCATTTCCCTTTCCAGCTGCGAGGTTTCTCAGAGTTTTTCCCGGCCCCTATACAACTGAAAACTACAAGCATTCTTCGACCACAGAACAGTCCTCTGATATGATACCATAATGTGCTTAAGTATTGGGACACCTAAAATTATTAATTTTCCATTTGTCCCAAATGAAAAATTAATCATTTTAGGTATTCCAATATTTTGGCACATTACAGTAATCAGATATGACCAGCCAAAGTAGTACCAGTATGGGAATGAAATTAAAATGCTTTAAGCACATTTTATGTTCCCAGTACAAAGCCCAGAGCTACATGCATATATTAAGGTGGGGTTTTCATGACAGTTCTAGACATTTTTTAGCTTCCATATGAAAGCATATGCTCTTGACTCCTAAACCCTAGATCTATCATATGACAGATCTCGATTTTTGGGAGTTTTAGGGTAAGAGAAAACCCTCCTTATAGCAAAATTATGCAAGACTGGCTTTATATTTGGGGTCATTGTCATGATTGTAGAGGGAGAAGCCCCATCTTAAACCAAATAAATATGATATGTTTGCTAAACAATGAACAGAAATCTTCAAAACCCCATATTTTCTGCAGCTCTGAAAAGACAAAACCACTGAAAACTAAGCAAATATATCCTAGGTATCAAAAGGCATTTTGAATTTTGCAAGTCTCTCATTTTTGCTCTTCAGTTTTTGCATTCTTGACTCATTCTTCCCTCCAGATGATGTAAACTCAACATTGATCTTTCTGCCTCCAAGTGTTGTGTTGTGAAGTCGCAACGCAATCTGTAATGTACAAGCAAGAAAAAATTAGATTATAATACCTGTCAATTAAATTTTTTTTTACATTGGTGGAAAGTAATTGATATGGGACCACTGTAATGAATGCCTTTAAAATTTGCTGTTAAATCCTTTTGCAAGTTGACAGATGAATGAAAATATGTTGGAAGTTAAGGTAAATCGGTATTCTGCCAAAGTGTTCTGTCAATTTTTACAAAAGGGAACAATTTTCCTGACTTCCTGTTTACTTC
The DNA here is from genome assembly GCA_963989385.1 of Ctena decussata. NCBI lineage: Eukaryota > Metazoa > Mollusca > Bivalvia > Lucinida > Lucinidae > Ctena > Ctena decussata. Next base: position 66,705,702 of record OZ022504.1, read on the forward strand.
TATGGATGAGGTAGCCTGTCTAAAAGGGGATCTACCCTTAAAGAAAAAAAAAGTGCTCCCGAAGTTGACTCCCATAAAGAAGGGAGGCAAAATTAGAATGGCAGAGTTGCTTCCCTTGAAAGTGTCTGTATTATCTTAATTACATATTTATCATGTAATCACTAGTAGCAGTATTCCAACAGAAGTACAATATACAGTTAAAACTCAAACAAACAAAATGCATATTGTCTTATTTTTTGGACATGTTGAAGTATGTATGTAACCTAAAAACAAGAGTTGTCAGAAGACAACGAAGCACGCCTACTGGGTGCCTGACTCTCAAGGTTACAAAGTATCCTGACTCAAAACATTGTTAACATAGTTAACTAGGGGCGAATGTGGTAGCTAGTGCACAAATGAAGTTTGCATCAGAAGCTAGACTAAGTCAGTTGTTTCCTTTGGCATACAGGGCCGACTTGTTTGCCATTATCTGGACCCTTTGGGAACATTAAGGGTCGTGTCCTCGTGCACCAGAGGTTCCTTGTATGGGTTTTCACACCACCTTTACCCAGTACTAAGTTGGTCTGATGACACCTCCTTACCCTTTGCAGACTTCTCATGTTTCCTTTGCCCCCCCCCCCCCCATAACCTCACCCCTAGCCTGAGCCAGTTGTCAAAGCCTGGTCTCGGGTAAGTAGCATACAACATTTAAACTTTGTAGCAAAAAGGGATCAAAGTCATGAGCTTGAAGAGAAATGCATATATTCATATTGCATATTTATTAAATAGTGCTAAAGGTATAAGGCAAAATCACTCAACCATGAATAAAAGTCAAGGACACAAGAGTCTGCATAGATGCTTTGCTGCTGCAACCCAATGCTCCATGAAGGTCCTGACCAAATACGAAGCATGAGTTTGGAGGTACGAGCCTTAAACTTTAACCGAAAAGTTTAACATGAAGATCATCTTAGATATTGACCTCTTGCCCCACCCTGGACAAGGATTCTTACTCATACTTGTGGATATGATGGTGGGTGGATGAAAGGGGAGGGTAGTGGGGTGTCATAGTGATCTACATGTATAAATAGTATGAGGTCATTCGCAATGTCAGACTGATCCACTATGCCAGGTATAATGTTAATTCATCAAATAGTGCTAATGATAAAAGGCAAAATCAGTCGACCGTGAATAAAGGTCAAGGACACAGGAGTCAGCATGGAAGCTTTGCAGCTGCTGCAATTATAGGAATCCTGACGCTAACGCTAACACCCACGCTCACGCTAACGGATACTTGGACTATGACGCCAGGAGTACTGCATAAGCTCTCCTTTGCATTCGCAAAGGCGCGCTAAAAATAGATAAAATTCATTCAAAAGTTGAGCAGTTCATCTACTCATCATCCCTAATCTGCTGATCAAGTTTCAAGTCCAAAGCTGTAATGCTTTTTGAGAAATCTTGCTGACAAGTTAAAAATGTTGAATATCTCCAAGGGCCATAACTCTTACCAAAATTATGAGAATTCATAGTTAATCAGTCCATCTTCTCATCATCTCTAATCAGCTAACCATGTTTCAAGTCCCTAGCTCAAAAACTTTTTCAGATATCTTGCTGACAAGATTTTATTACAATTTTTTCAAAGAGGCATAACCCCAAAAAAGGAGATTTGAATGATGAATGTACAGTCAAACCTGCTTATGTGGTTGCCTCTACTAAAGGATCACCTGTCATAAGCAGCCACCTTTTTGGGGTCCCTTGAACCAAATACAACTGCCAAATTTGTCTTTCCCTTGGGTGACCCCTTAAGACAGATTTGACTGTATATGTGAAATTCCAAAACTCTAGCATTCATGGTTCCTAAGATATGGTAAGAGTGGAACGGACACACAGACAACCCAGAAACAATATGCCCCCTCAACTTCTTTGAAGTTGGGGGCGAAATAAAAGTCCAATTTCATCAAAATTAAGTACTTTAACTATCCTAAGCTACAAAAATTTGGTTTTACAATGCAGTAATGCATCCAAAAAATGCAAGTAAAAGGGCAAACAATAAAGACCCTGATCAGACTAATCCCTAGCAGACTTAGCTGGGGCTGCACTGTTACTGTAAAACACTTTATATCTGTGGTATAAAAAATTAGCGGTTTAATGAAAAAGACATATTGGCACGTATTAATTTTGGCCGTCATGCCATACCATGTCTCCAGATAATAAAGAAATTTTGCTGTAAACCTGTGACATTTTTTCTGTCTTTTCTATTTAACTATACATTGTGGCATCTGTTAGAATCACCTCATCGAGGGGATTCTAATGGGATGCCCCAATGTATAGTTTGGCTGGAAAGGTATAGGAAAGTCTAAAATACTCATCAAATACTTCTTATATCTGAACTTCAGTTTTACTTTGCGTATGTCTATGTATTAAATGTATGTGATATTGGCGGACATATATTAGCGCTATTTGTCTTAACAGCCAATATCCCCAAAATTTAGTTACCGCCAAAAATAAGTGTTTTACAGTAGTCAAACCTATCTGTCCCAATATTTTAGACTTTCCAGGGTATTTACCTGTATGGAGAAAGAACTGAAACCAGAGCTTTAGATAAGAGGGCCTATTTGATCATAATTAAGGATAATTTTTTTTATTTCTCACACCATATGTTGTGACCCCTCATCTGAACCATTTCGGTTCAGATGAGGGGTCACAACATATGTTTTTCTGCAGAATTAACAAAAATTATCCCTAATTATCACCAAATACTCCCTCTCATCTACAGCTCTGGAACCCCACCCATACTTACTCTGTGACTAATGGTACTGTTGAACTCAATATAAGCAAAGCCTTTAGACTTCTCTGTGCCCTTTTCTTTAGGTATTCGGACTGCCTTAACACCTCCTGTGACAGAAATACCATAATTAACTTAAACACAAGGACACATTAACCAATAAGTGAATAACTGTATATTTAATTAAAACTTGCCCAAGCTGTCATACTGATGACAAGTGCTCAACACAGCACTGACAGGATGCCAATCTGTACATTGATTTTTCTATTCTTGTTGTCTTTCCAATTCCCTACACAAGGTACAACAGGAAGCACATAGCCGATTTTTCTATAAAGTTCACAAAGCATTTACATGGACCTGTATGCATTTTTGCTGTCATGAGGAAAGGAAACAGGTCATGTGGGATCAGTGAAAACTCAGATCAGCCTGTGCATCTACTCAGCCTGATCTGCCTTCCCTGTATGCATCAGGTTGTACATGTATTTACAAACACTGGGGCGTCTAAAAACTCAGACCAGTTTGCACAATCATATGATTGGTTTAAGTGTTTGCTGTATGCACATGGCTTACTGTAATGACCCTAAATATTCGGACATACAGATCTAAGCAAACGTAGACCCAGATCAAACTGCCCCTCAAGGAGCAGTTTGATCAGGGTCTATAATGTTTGCCATTCATTAAGCATCATTTGGATGCATTAACGTATGTAAAATCCACTTTCTAAGAATTTTGGAACAATAATTGTCCATCTTCCGTATGTCAAATATTTTAGGGTCATTATGGTAATGTCTCCATCTGATGTCAATTATAGGTTGCCAACAAAAGATGCATCAAACCTTATAAAGTGCACTTAAACTGGAAGCCCCAGTAGCACAGTGGGTTAAGCACTGGCCGGCTGATCTGGTGATCCCCAGATCACGGTGGGTAGCATAACGGTTGCTGACAGATCAAATATGCATTACCCGTGGCTGACGGATTCGGAATCGGTCACTTTTGGATTATTGTTGACATTTCAAGGTAAGCACTTGTCTTTTCTTTAAAATTCTGACAAAAACGAAAAACTTTAGCTTAAAAGTGATACGTGCACAGAATTCTACTTTTTCTGCTCTCTAAAATTATTCCCGTATACGTTGATGATCATTTATGGGAAGACAGCCTGAGAGGAAATACTCTAGGACCCAAGAATAAAATATGACATTTGAACCATCAATATGCCTATGTGTTCTTCTTTTCTCACTGAAAATATGAATTTTCACAAATTCCGAATAATGCAAAGGTGAACCAGAAAAAAATGACCCGTTAATAGTGATGAAAGACGACTTGAGTACATATCATTCATTAAAAAAGTATATAAAAATAAGCAAACAGTCCACTGATGCCATTCAAAATCAACACATGTGCATTATTTCACACATTTTATGGACCTTCTTCGCATACACAACGTGGGCAAATGTCTGACGGGTCCCCGTGCACACCATATTACATCAACTAAACTTTTCTTCTCTGAATTACCCATGCATGAATGGTGGGGCTCCATGCCTTTCTCTTGAAAATAATCCGAAAGTGACCGACACCGAAGCCGTCAGCCACGGGTAACGCATATTTGATCTGTCAGCAACCGTTATGGCTACCCTCCCATCATACTGATATGACTGAAATACTGTTGAAAAGAAAGTAAAATTTCAAGTCATCCAGCCGTTCAGGCAGCACTTAAACTGCACAATCATTATAACATGGAACTTCCATGGACCCAAAACTGTCATTTCTCAAGTGCTGCATTCTTGTTTGCCCCCGGGGCCTTTAACAGGATTAATATGGTAAGTAATCAGTTTTCTATGCCATCATAGAAGTACTGACTAGAGACGCAACTACTGTTCCAGTGGCTCTTGCACAAAACAGAATTGAATGACTTGAGAATAATTACAGTTTAGAGAAAATCACAATTTTCTACTGCATGATTTTTCAGGTTAGCATCTCGATTATAATGCAAGAGGATTACAAGTGGGATTACACAACAGATCTATTATCATAGCAACTATGAGATTACCAACTGTTGCATTTATTTCTTTGGCAGAATTGACATCTTGATGACGTCACTTTGACATCAATATAAACTATTAGTTGCTGTGGTAACAGATCTATGACATCATTGGTACCGGAGCATGGCATACAATTTTTCAATGACATTAAAAACTGAAACTCTTTCAACAGAAACTTCTGATTTTCTCTAACAAAAAATCATTCCCAAGTCATTTAATTCTGTGTTGCAAATTTATGGAAGACATCTTACCTGTTTTTCTGAAATGATCTTCTACCTGTTCTTTTGTCACACTATATGGCAGATTACCAACAAACAACACATACTTCTTAGGTGAATGAACACTGGGGGTCATCTCAGTCTCTGCCGTGTTGAAACTTCTGACACCATGTAATTCAGGGGGAGAAGATTTTTCTACACTTTGAGCTTTCTCTTTTGGCTTTTCAATCTTATCATTTGATTTGTTTTTATTAGCACCAACTTTAGTTTTCTTTTTATGACTTTTAGTAGCACCTTTTGCTGAGTTTCTTAATTCTGCGGTATCATTTTTGAATTGTTTTTGCTTAGAACTGTTGGAGGTAATGGTACTGTTGTGTGTAGAGGTAAATCCACGACTAGATGTGGTGGCAAGCATTGTTGAATCTGGACTTTGTTTGTCCTCCTTGTCTGTGGCTCTTGCTATCACAAAAAAGAACAAATATCAGGCCAAGCATAAAAAATATTTTGTTTGCAGTTGCCGACCTAGGATTTTTTGGAGGGTGTGTAGGTCGGCTTTTTCTTTTTTTTTTTTTTTTGTTCATTCCTGCAAACTATGAAAACAACAACAATAAATACTTTTACTACCTAAAATGTCAGATATTGTTACACTAATTGATGATACTAAGATAACAGCATCTTACATTTTAAACATATCTATTTCACCCACAAGTGGTGTACCCAAAATGTGCAGGTATTAAGGCAAAAAGTGCAGACCCAGATCAGACTGCTCCTGGGAGGTCTGTTCTGGGTCTACACTGTTTGGTCAGGCCTGTTTGTCTTACTATTTGAGTTGATCATGGTAAATTTGCCTTTTGCAAAAAGCTGTCCCAAATGGCCAAACATTTTTGGGGTAGGGAGGATTTAGGTGGATAGGTAGGCAATTGCAAATTAATTTTCTTTGGCCTCATCAGGAAAAAACCAGTACAGTAGTTCTAATGGGCATGTTGAAGGAACATACCATATTTTATGTAGAATTACTGGAAATTACCTTTTAGAAAAATGTATTCACTTTCACGGGAAGCAACTCTCTCATTTTTATTTTGTCTCTGTTTTAAATGGAAATCTACTCTGAAAGGAAAAAATTTGCTCCATTAGAAGCAAATTCTTTCCTTTGAGAGTAGACCCCAATTTGGGAGATTTTTTGTAGTCAGGGAGTCACAAAAGTTATTATCCTTGTGAGACAAAAATTCAGCAGGAAGTGGAGTCTTGCCTGTATGGACACTGTCACCAAACAGAGCTACAGCAGAAAACTTATTATAAAACTTATGCCAAGGGGAGTTGAAGGCCACCAAAACCAAAATCCTGGTAGTACCTACCGGTAATACTTGTCTCATTTATATTACATGTAGTTGCAGGTGAGACAAAAAATGCCAGAAAGAAAATAGCCAGTCCCTTTAAGTTACAAGTATCATCAAATGCTCCCTTTTTAACAATTTTTTTTCTTCTTACAATGTACAATAAGAATAAGATCACTGTTTCAGAGAATCTGGACATCTTACTTAATTTCATTGAACAATGACATCTGTCATCTATAGACTAATAATAACTGCATTGTATAAGCCAACCTGGAGCCCCAGTAGCTCAGTTGGTTAAGCACTGGCCTGCTGACCTAGTGGTCCGAGGTGCATAACCCAAAGAAGGCAGAAATCTTTCTTACCTTAAATACATATTTAATCTGTTGCACACAGCTTTTCATTATCACCCTCCCATTGTCCTGATATGACTGAAATACTGTTTTAAAGGATGTACAGTATTCCTCAAAATTATTGAGAATTACATTTTGGCACACAGTTGCTAGACATACATGTTCAACAATATTTTAAACACGGTAAATACAACAAAAGAACCTCTGTTTCAAGTTGGATATACAAAAATGACAATATGATGCATCTTCTTTCGTCAGTAGTAGGTAAGGATGGGCTAGGGTACACCCCTGTAAAAATTTGTCCCATGATTCCGGCTATATTTTTCTATACCACCTTTGCTAGAAATAAACTATCTCAGGTGAAATAATTTATTTTCTTCATTGGGCAACACCATCTACATTAGTAAAGTTGCCTTTAATTTTTTGCATGATTTAAAGTTACTAATTCCAGTTTCTGAGTCAGGGACTGGCTGTTATATTATAGGAACAATATTGAAAGCATCAGAAACAGCAAAAAATCTGATCGGTTAGTGATCTGAACGGAATATTTTTGGCAATGTATAGATAATCATTACAAAACTCATATCCCTTATAGCACGTTAACTAAGCCTTACAAAAAATATGGTTTTGTGCCGTTACCATCGAGATGTATAGAATAAGAATGAAACAGAGCAATATACCCTCTGTCAAAATTGCAATTTTCCCCAATTTCGGGCACTTTTTCGAAATGAAGTCACGTGTTTGAATGCCAGCAGCATTTACAGCTGACAAGCTCGCACAAAATTCTGTTTTCAGTTTGCCAACACCTTATCACTAGATGAGAAAAACATTCAGAAAGCAACTGATTTGTCATTATATTTTCCACAAATATCGATTTTATTTGGTAAGGGTACATAATTTTCCAGTCGGACAAAAAGTCTCTGGGTGGCACAATTCAAGGGGAGATAACATTTGTGACTCAAACATATGAGTAATACTGGTACGCTAAAAAGTTCACAGAGAGATGTTGTTAACTAAGTAAACAAAGATATTAAGTATATACATGATCTGTCAACTACCAGTGCTTAATTTTCACTTTGCGAAAAATTCTCAATAATTTTGAGGAATACTATATAATCATCCATCCATCTATCTTTTTACCATGTTATGAACAATTACTGTATTGCCACAATCTATATGGTATTCCTTCAATATAAAAATTACCCTAAATAATGGGTTATCTTTACAAATTATTATGATGTTTCTTATCATATTTTTTTGATCACAAGGTGGGATTTTTCCTTTCCAAAAAAAAAATCTAAAAATATATATCCCATCTTATAAGATGGACCTAGATTTTTGGAATTGTTCAAGAAGGGTAAACCCCATCTCATATTTTGCTTATATACGAATAAATAATGAGCCACAACACGAGAAACCCAACAATGTGGTTGTGCACCCAAGCGCAGACTCTGATCAGCCTGGGCATCCGCCCTGTCTGATAAGACTCTCTGCTAGGCGCTTAAAGGGTAGTTACGGCTCTAAGCTACATCTATGCGGACAGCGAAAACTCTGATCAGACTGGCCGGATGCCCAGGCTGATCTGAATCTGCCCTGGGTGCACAACCACATTGTTGGTTTTGTCGTGTCGCGGCTCATATAGTTTATCTAAAAAAAACATTTTTTTTAGCTAACACTGAATCATAAAACTTTTAAAAACTGCTGGTATGCTAGCAAACAGACCAAACTCTGATCAGACTGCTCCGTTAGGAGTGAGGAGTGCTCTGATCCAAGTCTACACTGTTCAAGCTTATCTGTCCCAATATGGATCATCACAGTACCTCTTGTTACTCTGGCATTTCCTTTTTTCTCTGCCCACCATTTCTTCCTTCTTTCTAGCCTGTCTCCTGCACTTTTCTTTCTATCCGTCTTTACTTCATCCATGGTAATGTTTGAATTCTGATGAAGGAAAAATGTGAGTTAGACATATAAACATAAATTATTGGAATTATTTTTTTTCTTTGTTACAAAGATGCGAAAAACTAGAAATGTGTGCAAAGCACACTGACGTCCCCGCCTCATGCCTTGCCAGAAAACCTTGAACCTAAGAAAATGAATAAATGTCAAGGATTCAGAAGTTCGCATGGACGCCTTGCAGCTGCTGCACTACCCTGACAAAGTGTCAACGGTAGCAGAGCTCTAGATAAGAGGGCGTATTTGGTGATAATTAGGGACAATTTTTGTTAATTCTGCATAAAAACATATGTTGTGACCCCTCATCTGAACCGTCTCGACGAGACGGTTCAGATGAGGGGTCACTTCATATTGTTTCGATGAGAAATAAGAAAAATTATCCTTAATTATCATCAAATATGCCGTCTTATCTAGAGCTCTGGGTAGCAAATGAAGCAGAGAAAGAGCTGTAACTCTTCAAAACTTTAACATTAAAAAAAAAAGCAATAAATCAAAGTAAGTGACCAGGGATCAAGCTAGGGGACAATTTGGGCATAATAATTGTCCTAAACTGGGCTCAGGGAGAAGTGTGAGTCTCCATAAAAAAATAAATAATAATAATAACAATTTCAGAATTTTCATCAAAGCATTCCACAAACAAGCTGTTATGGCAATTTATTACCCACGAAACTTGTTAGTCTTTCAATTTAATCCTATTGCACTCAGAACGGTCAAAGAGTTTTTGACTGTTCTGAGTGCAAAAGGGTTAAATGTCAATAATATGCAAACTAGCTCTTTTTCTTTAAATGAAAAAAGTTGTAAGTGTGCTATACCACTTCTGCCTTCATGGCTGTCACTTCTCCCTATTTCAAATGGAGGGAGAAGTCACTTCTTGAGTTTTGAGCCTGACTTGACCCCTGTTACCTTTAGTACAGGTTAAGGAGGCAGGACTCTGTGAGTCAGCTGCTGCAGTAACAAGGCTACCTGCAGGTACAAACATTATATCATCAATGGCTACATCACACTTACCCTGTTCCTGTGTGCATATGTGTGTGTGTGTTCTAGTTATACCAGGATTGTTTCTGCCCCATAACTTCAGTCTGCATGGTGCGATTTAAAAGTATTTGGTTTATATTAGTCTGCCTATGTGAAGCTACTTATCCTACAAGTGCCAGTACCTTAATCAAGGCACCACCTTACTCAAGGCACTAGATGGGGGCATCTGAGTCCTATTGACACCTTTTTAGTTGTTTTTTCATGTAGACTAACCACATATCTGAAATTTCATCAAAAGACAAAATATCCAAACTTCATCAGCATACATGTGATGTCTCCCGGATCATCCGGGAGTCTCCCGGAAATGGAGCCCATCTCCCGCGCTCCCGGAAAGTATTCAGAATCTCCCGGATGCTGAATTTTCCTGTCATAATTTTTTCTGAACCGTCCATTTTGCGGTAACTACTAAGCCGGCGGCTGTCAAAAGGATTAACTGTCCGTGACCTAATTACCTAACAGGGTGCAATATACACCTTTCCTATAAATCGATAAAATCGCGCAGGAGTTATCTACCCAAGTAGGCTGTGACGTCATCTATAGGAACATCCCATATAATTCAGTACAACTTCAAGCACACATAACATGCATAAAGCAGACGTTTTGTGAATGTGAACTGCAAAAAATACATTGAAAGACCAAATTAAAGTATAATTGCCCTGTTGTCATGTGACATTTTGTATTTATATATTTTTTTATATTTTAATATCATATTGAGAATCCCGACAAGTCGCTCATGATTTTCATGACCCCTTTCATCGATGCCGTGTTTTAACACCCCGGTAATACATTCACATTTTTTCAATATAAAAGAGCTACATTTCGTATAAATAAGTTTCGTAAATCTGAAAAGTTCTTTCCATTTTTCCGACAGGTAAAACGTCAGCATTCAGGTAGTAACTAAGCATTATTACCAGGCAGACTATAGCGCTGATATTTATGGTTTCTTGTCCGGTAGACCGATCTAAAAGCATCAGCATCCAGACAATTTTCCGTAAGTTTGAACCCGAGGTTGAATTTATATTTTTCCATCTCTTACTTATCTTCGGTATTATTTATTTGATCGTTTCCATTTCACGGTAGGGTGTTCTTAAAGCTGACACGTGTCTAGGTAATACACAATCATAGGTGTTTGTTTATTGCGGCAATGCGCGTGATTCGGTGATTACACAAACAAATTCCGTGTCAGCACACTTTGTTGTCATTTTTAGCTTGTGTCTGCTTTATAATAAGCTAATCGTTCGTTTTGTATCTTTTGTAATAACGGTCTGAACATCTTCCGCGATTTTCTTTCTTTTCCTTATGTTTTGGAAACTGTACTGGTGATACATGCTCTTGATTACGATAATTTTGGCCCGAAATTTTAGTCGGAAATCTTTAAATTTTATGTCAGTTCCCTTCTACTACATGTTATAAATCTTATTTTCCGACAAAGAAAGAGCTAAATATAGCTGGAACAAAATAGTTGCCTTAATCTTAACCGTTGAATGTTAGTTTTGAATATATGGAAAACCGGCATTTATTTGGTTACACAGTGAAAAACAATAGCCTATCCTATAGATGACGTCATAGGCGTTGCAAGGGACAAAACTCGAACAGACTCTGAATTATAGGAAAGGTGTATAGGACGTGTCATTCCGAAGGGTATTCGCTGATCAGACGCAGCGAGGTGTTCAATTGGCTAGCGCACCAGTAAAGGTACCTGTTCTAAATGTAATAGCAGGTAACTTTTACCGAGAGCAAATAACTTTTATTGCGTCGCGGCTTTATGCATCGGTCATTGTTTATGTCATTGAGTTGCACGAATGCAATGGATGGAAGTGCCGCCAATCAACAATGATTCCATATCGATTTTTTTTCAGTAAACATGTCAGATACGTAATGTACAGTCATTATAAATATCGATCATGCAAAATTTGCGCAGGCTGATCAGATCATACTTTCATGAAATCATAACGGTACAAGCAATTTTTTTTTGTTTTATTTAAGTCGGTTCGTTCACTTTAAGAATAGTTTCCCGCGTTTTTCTATCCAGTTCCCGCCGGTTCAGATGCATCGTATGCGAAATGAGAACCAGTGTGAATTTATAAATAAAACATGGGAAATCCGCGATCTTCAGCATCTGACTGAGACAGAAATATGCCATTCTACAAGTTTACTGACCCAAATATGCAGCTCTATTTGTTCTTAATCTAATATTCAACGAAAATAGACAGCTCTAATGACAGGTATGTTCATTAAAGTGTAGAATATAACTCGGTTTTGAGATAAACAGATTTTGAGTTTGTAACAAGTATCAGCTTTCATCAAAATAACTGGAGCAAATCGGACCCATCATCCAAGATGCAATTTTGGACTTTTATATTGAGGGAGGGTTAGGAAAAAGTGGGGAGGGGTGATGGTTTGAGAATGCCAGATAATCAGATTTTTTCTATCAATGGAATGGTCAGCACTAACACTATGAACAGTACTGTTCAATTACACTGTAAATTAAACTTAGGATGGTAGTGTTACTGCACTGAAATGGCATACTTTTGAGGTTATATTTGAAGTATTGGGTAACTCAAAAGTAAAGAAGTTAAACAAACTATACAACTGTACTTTAGTTCATGTTGTTTTATTTTAAAACAAGAAGCCCCCCCCCCCCCCACCACCACCAAAAAAAAAAAAAAAAAAAAAAAAAAACAGTTAAGTACTCGAAACAACGCGTCAAAGTTGCCGTCAAAAAGTCTCCCTGATGAGGAACTCAATCTCCCTGAAATGAAATCCAGATCTCCCACATGGTCCTCAAGAGTTCATCATATGTATGCATCAGACATAACATCAAATATGACAAAATAAACAGAGAGCAAAACATTAACTAAGATTTAACATCGAACATCAAAAGAATGAAAACATCATACAAACAATTTATGCCAAAATACTGAAATCGGAATCAGGACAATTCGCCCAAAGGACAACTTGCCCCACAAAATCTCTCCCCAAGACAACTCGCCCCCCGTTCAGAAGACAACTTGCCCCACATTCTCTGACACCCACCTTACTAGAATATCTACATTCTTGTCCCAGATGTTCTTAATAATTCTTGTCCCAGATACTCTTAATTAATTCTAAATCTTATCTTATTTTTAGATGCTCAGGGATCTTAGTAATTTAATTGTCTATTCAGAGCATTTTATTAATTCCCTTCTTAGGATTGTGCTTATATCTAACTGTTTGTATATGTTGTGTTGATTTTACCAAATAATATGAATCAATCAGTCAATCAGATCCAGAACAAAGTTCGCCCCAAAGCACTCAACAATGGTCTGGTACACCCAGGGGCTGAGCAGGGAGGTTAGCGGGTACTGCAGTTGGTCATTGAGAGATGTAAACTACAGGTCTACCTCATTATAACGCAACAAATAACGTATAAACAAAGATCAAACAATTATCATGTAAGTACTTTATTCATGATTATTTTTACAAACAACAACATAATTTCTCGTTCACCTAGCAGCTTTGAATCAGCGATCTGAAAAAAAAAAATGAAAATATTTTTTTTTTTTTTTTTTTCAAAATAACTGAAAATGGAACCTTGGGAAAAATTTGGGGTCCAAGACAGGTACCGCGTTATAACGGTATACGCGTAATGTTGAGGGGAGTTATAACGAGGTAGGCCTGTACTTGCTTACAAACACAAAAAGGTCCTTGTCAGGGCCAACAACTACCAAGAAAGAGAAACCTATTGATATGTCACTAAAATCTTTTGTTTTGAGAGATAGATAGGTAGATAGATAAATATATAGATAGATGTGAGGCATGCTACAAACATTTATAAAATGCTTTAATATTAGTATTTATAGTTAATCATGAGGTAGGGCAAGCTGTATTTTGAACTTTTGGTGAGATGCCTTCTGATGAAGGGGGGGAGGGGGGTGGCCGCCGGGGCAGAATTCTTTAGAGTGGTGAGTGGTCTCAGAATGTGGGGCGAGTTGTCACCTGATTCTGTGGGGCGAGTTGTCACCTGAAGGTGGGGCGTCTTGGGGCGATATTTTTTTTTGGGGGGGGGGGGGGGGGGGGGGGAGTTGTCTTGGAGCATGTTGTCTCTGCGGTGAGGTGTCCTTAATTTCTGAAATCACACAATTTCAGGTGTGATTAAAGATCAAATTTTTGCTATATTTCCCTTAAATTTCATTTGAAGCCTGTTCAAATCAGCCACTATCTTCTGTCCCAACATTTTTTTTTATTCTTACTGCTTTTTACCTAGAATTTTTTTCAAATTTTCCCAAATATACTTTTGATTTTATTTGCGCTTAAATATTCCTTCAATATTCTGTCTCAGTTGCTGTTTTGTCTTTCTGACATCCTGTCTTTTCATTGAAATGCCATTTGAATGTTTTGTCTAAAAGTTCTAGATTTTATTTGGAGACCCTGATTGACCTCCATGAAACAGGATTCTACTTTTGACCCATAACAGTTTGGGCTTCTTCTCAGCTATGTATGTAAAGGTTTATGCTTAAATTCTCCTGAAGCCTGAATAAGTAGACAGAACCAGAGGCAAGATGTTCATTTTCAGGAAACCGCTAATGTAAGAATTGGTAAGAAGTCCCACCTCCAGACTCTCAGACATGAAAATGTGATTCAATTAAATACCAGCTGGAATGCTTATTTGAAAGAGAAAAATGGCATATAATGTAAGATAAAAAATTTTGACAGTTCTAAAATCTAAGATATTTTTCAAATAGATCTAATAAATAAAAATAGATAAATGAATAAAAAGAGCTAATATGCCTATGTTGCTTAACACTTCAAAAATCCAACCCGCATGCGCACATGTTTCCCAGACATGGAAAACGTGACCGAATGCATGATTACAACAAAATAACGACTACTAGTATCGTCCGAATATTTACTGCAAATTATGATTCTGAATAGTGGCCCTTTTTCATCTTTTCCAGACATGAACTTATCCCAAGCGTTTAAACCAGTTTGAATAATTCATTAACTACTTAAACGGTCCTTTCATTTTCACCTGGATATTCTTTTAGGAATGTTTATCAGAAATTTTTCGTGACAGCATTTTGCTTTGTCTGAAAAAATAATGAATTATCTCCCTTGAATCAACTAGTCGTATAGTCACCGTGGGATGCAGGTTTCTATCTTCCTTTACGTCTCAACCCCCGAGGGGGACGTCAGACGGGTTCCGGCGAACCAAGTGCTGAAGGGGGTTAGCTGAAATAAAAGTATAGGAAAGTGTGTGAGATGAGTTTGTACAGTGCGATAAAGAGTGTTAATATAGTTAAAAGATAAAAACAGAAATTGGTGTTTAGGGAGAGACATGGATCACCTGGCAGACAGCACCACTGAACTGCGCCAAGGTGGGAAGGACCGGTATGAAGGGTGGGAGGGCATTCCAATGGATGATGGTCCTAGGGAAAAATGTGAACCTGTAATAGTCTTTATAAGTGGGGATTTGCCGATATGAAAGTGGATGGGTATGTCTTGATTGTCTAGTGTTATGAACAAGGTACTCAGATGCAGGAATGGCAACAAGGTCATATGTGACCTTGTACATCATTATAAGACGACAATCTATACGTCGTTGGTCTAGGGGGCGCCAATTTAGGTCCTTCAACATAGCAGTAACGCTGGATGTGTAATTATAATCTCTTGTCGCCCACCTGGCAGCCCGTCTTTGGACTGCTTCCACTTTATGTATATCAGTGGCAGTGTGGGGGGACCATACTGTTGAAGCGTACTCCAACTGGGGCCTTACTAATGTTTTATAAGCTACTGATTTCAGGTCCTTATTATGGACCCGAATGTTTCTTTTCAGAAATCCAAGAGTCTGGTTAGCGCTCTTGGTTATATTATCAATATGGGTACTCCATGTTAGGTCATCCGAAATGGTGACCCCGAGATATTTTGCAGATGAGACACTATCCAGCTCAGTATCATGTAAAAAGTACTTAGTCTGAATGGGGTTTTTAAGACGAGTGACGTGAAGGACCTGACATTTAGAGGGGTTGAAGTTCATATCCCACATCTTTTCCCATTGTTCTAGGCTGAGTAGGTCCTTTTGGAGGACCTTGCCTTCGGATGGTGAGCTAAGAGCAAGGTACATTGCAGTATCATCTGCAAAGAGCCTTACTCTTGATTTGACCTGCTCAGGTAGGTCATTGATGTATGCAAGGAAGAGAATTGGTCCGAGAACTGAGCCCTGCGGGACGCCAGAGGAGACTGGGATCAGGTTTGAATTTAGTCCGTTAATTACCACAGCCTGCTTTCTATTGTCTAAAAAGTCCTTAATCCATTGTAAAGCGACTCCTCTGATACCATAGTGATGCAATTTTTGAAGAAGTTTTTCATGGGCAACTTTGTCAAAAGCTTTACTAAAATCTAATAAAATCAAATCAGTCTGTTTGCCCATCTGCATAGTTTTAGACAATTCATCAATCAGCATGATAAGCTGCGTCTCGCAGGATCTCTTTTCTCGGAACCCATGCTGTAATTCATAAAGAATGTTCAGTTCAGTAAAGTGTTTAGATAGGCTAGATGCAACAATGTGCTCTAGTACCTTACAGAGGACACAGGTCAATGATATGGGCCTATAGTTAGCAGGGTCGGCTTTGTCCCCTTTCTTAAAAATGGGGGACACATTTGCCTCTTTCCAAATATCCGGTAATTTTCCAGTATCCAAGGATCTTTGGAAGATCAGCTGCAGGATGGGAGAGAGCTCTTTGTGTAATGACTGTAGTACAATGGGTTTAAATTTGTCTGGTCCTGCAGCCTTGTGTGGGTTCAAGCCTATGAGCAGCTTGTCAATGCCTTCAGCTGAAATGCTTATATCTGGCATTTTGGGGTAGGGACTGGGCTGGAAGGGGAGTTCGACACCAGAATCGTGCAAATCTTGCAATGACTTTTGTGCAAGGGACTTAAGACTTACTGGGGTCTTGGGGCTAAACACTGACTGAAACTGATCATTTAAAGTATTGGCCTTATCTGTTTCTGAGGAATAAGTCTGTCCGTCCCTTCTCAGGGAAGCAATACCGTTTGAATCCTGTTTGGAGTGCTTGAGCAGGGAGTACAGCTTCTTTGTTTTGACCTTTGGGGGTTCTCCCATGTTTTGGTCATCCCTTACTTCATTGAGACCTAGGATATCGCCTAGGTACTTTTCATAGGCCCTTTCTGAAACCCGCCGTACTAAGTGTTTGTATTCCAGGAATTTATTATGGTCATATGGTCTGCCAGACCTGGACCAGCGTTTGTAAACCTTATCTCGCTTACGTATTAAGCGGCGGATTTCTTGGTTAATCCAGGGGAACCCATCCCGGGTACCAACTTTCCTTACAGGGATGAAGGTGTCTATACCTTGCTGTAGTTTGGAAGCAAACTTATCCCACAGGGTTTGGACATCTGTGGTAGCAAGGTCAGACTGTGCCATTTCTATGTAGAAGTCCCTAATGGACTGCTTAAGCTGGTCCCAGTCTGCTTTCTTATACAATGGGACGTTACGTGGGACCTGCTTCGTTGCTTCAGGTTTAACATTAACCTTGGCCATTACAATGTCGTGGTCCGAAAGACCAGGGGTAACTGAGATGCTGTCCACGAGGGTTGGATTTGTTGTAAAGAACAGATCTAGAATATTTTGACCTCGAGTTGGGGAGGTCACCATTTGCTCAAGCATGCAGTCACTAAAAGATTCAAGGCACTCCCTGTAGAAGGTCGGATGACTACAATCGGAATTAGGCTTGAGGTGTTCCCAGTCAACCTTAGGAAGATTAAAGTCTCCCAGAAGCCAGATTGTTGAATTTGATTGTTTAGCTAGGGTAAGAGATTTATTCAGTTCATCAAAACTGGGCTGATCTAATTCATGAGGCTTGTAATAGGCTCCAATAAGAACTGATTTGGATCCAGTAAGGTTCAACTGGACCCATAGGTTTTCACAATCTGTTTTATATGCAGGCTTTTCTTCTGAGATAAATTTGGAGTTGATAAGCATGATAACTCCTCCACCTTTCTGATCTACTCGGTCACGCCTGTAAACTGTAAAACCGAGCTCAGGTGGGAAGTATTCACTATCATACATATCGGGTGTGAGCCAAGTTTCTGTTCCGACGATAATGTCGGGTTTGTAAAATTCAACGTAGCTGAAAAACTGGGGCTTTTTCTCCTTAATTGACTGGAAATTTATAAGTGATATTTTCAAGAAACTGTCAGGATTTGAAGTCATGGGTTTAGATTTTCTCTTTGAGGGTGTGGATGTAAGTGTAGGGTTAAAGTTGTATGTAAAAGAATCTAATGCGCTGAATTGATTATCAGTTGCAAAGGAACTCAGATCCTTCGAAGATCCGACAGAGTAGTTTATGCTGTTACATTTGGTACAGTACCATGAACAGTTGGAGTTTGAGAGGTAATCATACTGTGATTCACCTACTCTCTGATAGGGTGCATGAAACCACTTGTTACAAGTGTCACATTGAAGTCCTTTATGATCGTATGTGACAGGGGACAAGCATTTGCCACATGGGTAAAGGGTCTCCGCCTCTGCTGGATCAGCATCCATGCTAGGGTCAGTCACTAACAGTGACAGGCACAAAAATGCAAGTAGAGAACAGCAGAAAAACTGCAGGAGCTTCTGCTGTCTTTTAGTGTGGGTGGGGAATGTGTTCTGAAACACCTGGGGAATGGTGGTGTCACTTACCCTCTTGTCACTGAGAATATTCATTATATCATCAGGAAGTCTGGATAAGCACTATGTAACTTCAACAAAACTGCAAAACAGCTCATGTACATGTAAAATGAGTCATGTACGAAGGGGATTTCCCGAACCGGAAGTGAACTTTTTAGCCGGTGACGGTGACGGACAAAGAATAATGTAAGTTCCGAAGTTTCGCCCCCCTTCAGGGTTTTATCGAGGCCATGATTCGCCACATTCACTAGTTTTGTTACTGGAGAATTCTTAGATCTAATCTTTTAGCATTAGGCTAATGAATGTTAACAGAACTAGGCCTTTGTATCCAGTTCTAGTTAAGGACAAACGTCACAGAATACAGAATACAGAATACAAATTTTATTTTCAGTCGGTTTGGTATAAACATAGAATTTGTATTCTGTATTCTGTGACGTTCAAACTAAATTCAAACTTGTATTTAAGTAAAGGGTAGCCCTCACTCTCGTCTGCTTTATATTATCATACGTATTTTCTAAATGTACAATGAAATTCCTTGTAAATGGCGTCTCCCTTTCTACAAAAGTGTGTCAATCTGTGCCTGAAAAGCACAATATTAAATTTTGTCAAAGCGTAAATATATAGGTAAAAGTCTAAATTTGTGTCTTGCTGGTGTTTATATAACCATCATCTTGGCTGTTTGCTTCTGAAAATATGGAAAGTAGAACCAGTAAGAATCATAACATACATCATGGAACACTGTTGGTTTGGTTAAATGAAAGGTATGACCTGGCGGTGATAATACCTGCCAATTCTGTCAAACCCTGAGCTCCTGTACAGTACAACATATCCCATCGGGCACACGACGTCGAAATGACGTCGAACTGACGTCGATGCGACGTCGTTACGTCGCATCGACATCAGTACGACGTCATTTCAACGTCATGTGCCTGCTTGGATAGCAAACAATTTGTTTAAGCTGGTACCACCATCTACCTCAAGTCATAGAAAGGTCACGAGGATTCAGGCTCTGTCACAGAGATCCAGTACAAGACTCACTCTCCGAAAACCATCTAATCCAGAAGAAAGACTTTACTTCCCTCTACTAGCACCATTCACAGCCCTCTGAGCAGGTACCAGAGGGCTACATATGGGCTAATCCGGCTTAATATCTATCAGGTATTAGAATGAGGAGTTCGAGATTTTTGTTCATCTATCTCGTCAAGGAAATACTAGTATTTAAGCCTTCTTTCTTTATAGCCTATAAGCATGATAAGAGAAACACACTGCATGGTCAGTTTTTAGTGGACAGAAATACGATGAGATAAGATCTTTTTTACTTCGGTAAGTTTACATCAAATCAGCATGAGCTCTGAGAGAGCTGTTGAACCGACTGCTATAACCATTGTATAATAAAATAGCTGTAAAGTAATCTAAAGCAGTTGGTATAGAACTCAAGTTATAGACAACCTAAAAAAACAACATGTACAATTACTGAATACACCTGGACAGAACAGGGCTTGCCATTTTGATCTATCACTGCCCTGGAAAATAGTGCTTCACATGTGGCAGCTCAGTTACTGAACAACAAGTTGCACACCAACCCCCAATCAGTGTGAAGAGAATCCCACCATCGGACCGCGCGGATACGCAGGCTGGATGTGCCTTTTATCGCAAAGAGCAAAACTGGCTATCCTATGACGGGCATATACAATCTTGGTGCATAATATAATTTAAAGCTACATAGTGCAGTCCATATTCATTACTGTTGTTTTGTGTATAATGTAGTTAAAACTAGCGCTGTTTTCATCTATTAATTAATCAATTAATTTGAAACAAAATCAGCAACAACAACGACATAATCATTCTAAAAGACAAAAGTGGATGTAAATTGGTTTATACCTCCCCTCACACGCCAGCGTGTACTCATATAATAATGTAGATGCAGATACAACTACAGTCCATGAATTACTGAACGAACTGAAGGATAAATTTTAGCTGTTATCTTCCAGCAATGCATGATAGTTTCATCTCGAACAACATCCCTTGTGTTTGATAATAGGGCCCTACTTATGAAACAAAAACAACAAATGTACAAACTCGGCAGGAATTGAGTCTGTTCAGGCGATCTAGCGTTGAAACACCCAGTCGATGCACTCTTTAAAGCATATATCAATACTCAAGGTACTTCCTTTTTTCTTGTATATTTATTCTTTTTCTCCACTTACATGTATGTTTGAATGCTTGATGTTGGTTAATTTGTATGTCTCGTTCCCATATTTGTTGTAATTATTGGTTTACAAAATATGAGGCAAAACCATTCTGATATAGTAACTAATCCCATGTCTTAGGAGATGACTTGCATATAAGCGTTTCGCTTACCGTCAGATCCTGCACCATGTTATATTGTTATTTTCTTGTAATTATGTATTTTACACCGAATAAACAATGTTTAAACCAGTGTTAGACATGGGTGCACACGCATAGCATGCTGTTTGCCTCTCTGTCGAAGCACCAACATGACGATGCATCAGTCCCGTAAAATAGCCATGATCTGTAATCTTTCCAGTTCATTTTGTCATACACAAATATGTTGAAAACAATTAAAATGCTACCTATGGGACTGGGTTATCTATACTCATCCATCGGATTAATAGAATCTATCATGGAGTTGAGGCCGAGACAAGGACATCTGACTTGGTTGCAGATTATTCAGTCTTATGCCTGGCTTGCCGAGCATAAGACTTAAATGATATGAAAACGGACCTGAAATTTCGTCGCCGAGGCCTCAACCCCGTCACTGATTATTGTTCCCACCCACTATATTTCTATATATATAACACAGTATCCATTATACATTCCTTTTGTTCAAGCGATTACAATATACTCAGGGGTATTTTCTTTTCTGACATGACGTTAGAGGTAATTTTCTATCAATAGGTTTATTATGGTCATTATGTGCATGCATTTTACATGACTGACAGCTAATCAGATATCTATGGTGACATTTCATGTACAGTACTGGCTGTCAATCTCATATTCTGCATGCAATTTACATGCCAGGTAACAATGAATGAATTTGTTGAAAGTTACATAATTGTGCTATATAAAGCAATGGCTGACAAATGGAGACGGTTCAGAGCCTAGGCTGAGACAACAGGCCAGGACAGAAAAATCTCAGACAGGTTTAGAAGGGTATATTTTTGTCAAATGGGTGAGAAAAGAACATCCATTTCTAAGATGTCAGATTTTTCTGCCAGGTCCCGAAAGCTGTCTCGCCTGTCAGTCATTCCTTAGTACAGCCCATTAGTGTTCAAAGTTAATTTCAACAAATCAACTTGATACCTGTCATGTAAAATTGCATGTAGACTGTGAAATTGACTGACAGCCAGTATTGTGCATTTAATGTCGTGTAGATTACCGATTAGCCGCCAATCATGTAAAATGCATGCACGATACATGCACAAGGTGAAATCAACAGAACTACAAATAGAAAGTCCGCTTAAGTATATACAGTAATGGTTTGAATATTTGAGCCGCGACGCGAGAAAACCAACAATGTGGTTGTGCGCCCAGCGCAGACTCAGATCAGCCTGGGCATCTGCCCAGTCTGATCAGAGTCTGCGCTGTCCGCATGAAGATAGCTTAGTACCTTAGCTACCCTTTAAGCGCTTAGCAAAGAGTCTGATCAGCCTGGGTGGATGCCCAGGCTGACCTGAGTCTGAGCTGGGCGCACAACCACATTGTTGGTTTTGTCGTGTCGCGGCTCATTTTATTGAAAAGGTAGTGAATGATGGCCATGATGGCATTTAGACCGCAAAAATGACATCTCAGGCTCGTTTTCATATTATTCAACCCTTCTGCGAGGCCTCGCTTGAGACTTTTATTCTGAAAACAAGCGTGAGATGTGCTTATTCTGTTAGTATCCAGAAATCATATTATACGGACTGCTACAGAAAATGCGGTAAACATTACGAGAAAGGGGCCTTATCAGGCTTAGATAGCGAATACTTAGTCAGCTTAGAAGAACTCCATACCTGTAGCCGCATTTGCTCTCTAGATTTTTCAAGATCCTAAAACTATTCAAGCGAACTGGAATGACTCTGATCGGCTGTGTGGATGCGGAGGCTGATCTAACTTAATTGTCCGCACAATCGAGGCAGAGTATCGTTTCTCATGGCACGGCAAAAAAGTATAAATAGCTATGTACATAATGTGTCTTAATAAAAAAAATCAGGCCAAAGAAGAAAATACATGACAGACGTGAATAGATACTGCATGGAGGTGATTTGTAGTGATTTTCCGATATTATCGATAGAAATCAGTCGTGTCGCGTTTAAAAGGACCGTAAAATACTCAAATCGGTCTGTGTATTTGAACGGCCTGGTCAGAGCCTTTCATTTTCACTTTTTCCGTTCCTTAAGAATTCATAGTTTGTATGCACAAATAGGGAAGACTCTGGTCAGCCTTCGCGCATATTGTGGGGTATTTTTTCACGTGATCCCAATCAAAATCTGTCCGACAGCTGATTGATTGATCAGAGATATAAACTTATTCCTAGAAGGCAAAATAACATGTAATCCTGTAATAAATACATTAATATACATAATATACTGTATATTTCGCTGATCTTTAGATGTAAGCAAAATTGAGAAATATACATGTTAGTGTGACTTTCAACATGTCCAATGATCTCCTGTGAGTTTGAAGAGAATGTCTTCCGTGGTTATATTTACAGTAATCAGTGATTGACAAACTGATGCGTTCACTTCAAGGATTTTATCTTAAAGAACATACAAATATATATGAAGGTAGGTCACAAAAAGTTATAATCCACTTTATTTTCAGAGCATTATTATATTTTCTTGCACTTGTCTCTCTAGACAAAATGTATACAACAGAATGTCGGCATGCAAACAGCTACAGCCTTAGCATCAATGCAAACTATCTTAAGTCTTCGCTGTTTGCAAAGGAACAGGGAAGACTTTGATCATGCTGCAGAGAAACGCTGCCCAAAACTCAGAAATCCCGGTGTCGGTATGCAAAGTTTTGTCATTTGGAGCATAACTTTGAAGCAAACATATCTACCGTATAAGCATTTGACCAGAAGTATAGGTTGGTTGGTTGGTTGATTTGATGCTTAACGTCCACGGTAAACAACTAAGGTCATGTCGGGACGGTCAGTTAACCTAACCACACTATTCCTGGGCAGGCTTAGACCTCCTAAGCGGTTAACCAGTACTAAGTGCACATACTTTCGCCAGTAACTGACAACTGCCCTTCTTGAATCAGCGGAAGGAGAAACGAAAGTATGTGGCCAGACCGGGATTCGAACCCAGGACCTCTGACTTACGAGTCAGGTGCCCTACCGATTGCGCCACCCGGCCCGGCAGCAGAAGTATAGGACCACGTTGATACTGATGGTCTGTGCTTGCTGACTAATTTTCTTACAATGATCACTGGATACGACAAGTTAAATATAAATAAATAAAATAAAAGAAACACACACACACAAATTGAACTCATGTGTCAGCGGCTGAACCGCAGTCTCACCACAAAGTTTGTGAATCATTTAGCTGACTGCTTAATTAAATAGATGACTATCTTATCTGACAGGGCTTTGAATTCATAAGCTATCAATTACCCATGCATGACAACTCTGAAAAGACCTCTTTCAAAGTTTATTTGCATACAGCCTGTTGATCAAATAAAATCGTTTTCTTTCGTAACAACTACCTTGTTGTCTTATGCATATTGCGCAATCCTGACTCAATGAAACTTAAGGTGGAAGGGTACACATTCAGGGGAAGTAACTTTTCCATTTTCAGTTTTGTCTCTCTTCTCAATAGGGACCTATTTCTTAGGGAGCAAATTCTTTCTATTAAGAGTAGCCCCATTTTGGGAGGGCTTCTTAATCAAGGGAAATAAACAGGAAGTCACAAAAGTACTTTAAAGACCCTGTACAAACAGTCCCTACCGGTGGCGATTATTCATCTGACAACAATAACACGCAATAACGCTCCGTTAATGCCAGTATAAGCAGCTCCCACTGGGCACACACTGTTTAATCAACATTGAATCTATGTTGATTCAACGTCGGGACGTTGAATCAACGTAGATTCATCGTTGATTCAACGCTGTGTGCCTGCTGGGAGGACAAGAAACAGTGAAAATCATATAAGACAAACATTCTACATATGATTGTTGATTTAACCATCCTACGAAGCTATATAGCATAAGGGTGAACAGTACCTACTGGGCTCACAATGTTGAATCAACATTGAATCAACGATGATTAAACGTCATAACGTCCAACCATCGTTGTTTAAATATTGATTAAATGTTGTATGCCTGCTGGGGAATACCAGATCACTATAATCAGGCTGTACCCGGAACCTTACAGTTCTTTCATTTTGTGAGTACGGCAAATAGGGCATCATAGTCAAACTGGACAAGCCTTTTCCTTTTAAAAAGGAACTATAGGCCTTCGATCAGTGTTAACGACCGGCGACAACAGCTTCGCGTAGTTCGTAACAGACGGTATCATATAATCTATAAATAAAAATAATTTCATTGTTTCAGATGCTGATCGCGTGAGATAACACTACTTTACTTGAGGGCCCCATGGAAGATTGGTTATACCAAATGGGTCACTCTCTCTAAATAAAGAATTTACTTACTTACTTACTTATGTCGCATATTTAGTGACGTAACGGCCAAAAGTCGAATAGTTTGAGGACTAACGTCAACCGAAATTTGACGTTAAGGATGATAAAATGACAGCCGTTTCAACTTAGATTATCCTTACTATACAATAAAATAATTGTTGACTTTTGTTTGGTGAACATGGAGTGTTATTGAACAGCAAACAAATCATATTGACCTCCGCTTCCCCATAGAAGATTGGTTATACCAAATGGGTCACTCTCTCTAAATAAAGAATTTACTTACTTACTTACTTATGTCGCATATTTAGTGACGTAACGGCCAAAAGTCGAATAGTTTGAGGACTAACGTCAACCGAAATTTGACGTTAAGGATGATAAAATGACAGCCGTTTCAACTTAGATTATCCTTACTATACAATAAAATAATTGTTGACTTTTGTTTGGTGAACATGGAGTGTTATTGAACAGCAAACAAATCATATTGACCTCCGCTTCGCGTCAGTCAATATGACGGTTACTGTTCAATACCACTCCATGTTCACCTCCACGAAAATCTGTAATTGTATTAATTAAACACATCAGTCTCCAGCGAATATAGAATTGAAATGTTATGCAATAGATGCCAATTTATGAACTTTGACGACATATCAACAGAAGTGATCACCATAAACACCCGGATGACAAGTTCCGACTTTGTCCTCTAGATGCCTGGCCACCAAAGCACCCACCATTTATTAAGTTATATTTCACTGTTGAGCCTCGCATCATTATCATTTATTTTATGTGTTTGTTCAGGATTATTTGTCAGGGTTTGTAGGACGTCGTTATCAGAAAGTTTTAAGTTTTACCTTGGAAGTCTTGACTACCTAGTCATTTATTTATTCCAGACTGGATAAACCGTGAACTTGAAAAGGGCTGTTGAAATTCTTTTTGTAAGTAATGTTATTTTATTTCCATTATTCAGGGCATTTTCTCTTACGCCCCTTTTACTTTTAATACTTTTTGTTTCTCGAAAAAAAATAATCGACATTTCTTGAGAGCGTTTCTTTTTTTTATTTTTATTCTCACAGGAGGACCACCGAGCTCCACATTCACTTATGAACCAGTAGTAAAAATATTTATTGGGTCATCCTATCACTGAAACTTTTAAGGAGTAAGTAAGGGTACACATCCATAATGTTCCAACATTTTTTAAAGAGTGGCATATTTTGTGACCTTCTGTTTGCCTCCCTGGATGATGAAGCCCTTAATGGGCACCTACAATTTTCACCTGGATGAACAAATGAGCCGCGACACGAGAAACCCAACAATGTGGTTGTGCGCAAAGCGCAGGCTCAGATCAGCCTAGGTTTGATTAGATTCTTCGTTAAGTGCTCAAAGGGTAGCTAAGTGTCTAAGCTACCTACATGTGGACAGCGAAGACTCTGATCAGACTTTGTTGGTTTTCTCGTGTCGCGGCTCAAATTCATTTCTTTTGGAGTTGACCCTATTGACAAGGCAGGCAAAAATGATAACGGCAAAATAACTTGCCCTCAGGAAAATACCCAAGTCCACATACACTATATCAGGAATATCATAATAGATAGAAAAGGAAATACGGCATTTAAAATTTAACAATCGGTCCAATTTGTTAATTTCTGTATTAACAGAGTTACGGTGCTGTCCCGTAATTTTACGGTACCAGCGGGCTGGAGTTTTACATTACAAAACGGGGACTTTTGCAGTGCAGAATACTATAATCAAAATAATAATAATAATAATGATAATAATAGTAATAATAATGCCATTTGTCTGATAGTGTTATTTGTAATTTATAAAGTATGGACTAGGATCTGGCATGCGACAGAAATGTAAATTTGGCTAACACCGCATAGACCATCGGCGTTAATACGTTGATACGACGTTGTTCCATCAGCAAGGATATAAAAAAAACAAGTTACTGAAAGTCCTCAGACTATAAAAAGAATGAAATAAAAAGAAAAGAAATTAGAAAGTACTAAAAACTAAAATGTTTTCTGACTGAAAAAAGAAAGAAGAATGAAAAAGAAATGACATTATTTATTTTATGAAGGGTTGAGTCATTCCATGCAATTATAATGACAGGTAATGTGCATGCATATAAACACCGTATAAATTAGTCGGCGTCACGTTTAAAGGGACCCTGGCCATGAGCGTTCAGTGAAATATTCAAATCGGCCTCTACATCTGTGCAAACTGACCAGCGTCTGCACTTTTCACTTAAAATTTCCCATATCGATAGGTTTTGCAGACAGGAAGTTGTTTACCAGGCTGCGCGGATGAAACGTTGAGTTATATATTCCCTGTTTACTCAGATGGTGAGATGCCTTTTCATGCGATCCCACAAACTTCAGATTTTTTTTATTTCCACGAAGTCAGTCATAACCTTTAACGAAAGTTGTGTGTGAATATGAAATAAAAACGGTTTTGTGTTAACAAGTAATAAGGTTTAAAGGATTTGAATATACTTAAATGATATCTGTTTCTTGTTGGATATAGACACTGATTTGACATGGGGTATGCATAGTGTATTTGTACGAAATATGGGCACACTTTAACCCATTTATGCGAAGTGAACTTTTCCATCTTGATAAACTGGTCAAAATAAGTTAAACGCCATGTCAGTGTTAATATGTCAATAAATCGGTTATTACCAAAAACAAATAAACAAATTAAATTTCAACTCAAGTTTTGGTAGTCATTTCACAAAGTTTCACTAGTTTGAAAGCCTACTATGTCTTTCAGCATGTGTTGAAAATTGCAGGATCACCCATTTTTCAACCAATGATAGGGAACGAATCGCCACCTATACTCAAATTCTAGGACCGCAGCAGAAAAATCAGTCAATAAATGTGAAACTAGAAGAGACATTGCTCATTGCTGCTGCTTCTCTGAAAAAAAAAAAAAAAAAAAAAAAAAAAAATCGAGCGAAAATTATATTCAAGTATAAACCTACGGTAAAACAAATAAACAAAAAAAAAAAAATGACTGTTTTGTGAGAGAACTAGATAAGCAATATGCTTTCGTTCCGACTCTAAAATTTTCATGTTATATTCTATATTGTTGAAAAAAAACTGAAATAAATAAATAAGCTTAAACTAAGTCTTTGGGGGTAAGTACAAGTGGGGCTTAACTTCTTTAGACCAGTTCATATTGTATGAGAACATTTCCGTCAAAGGGCTAATTGGTTTATCCTATTTTTATTATTACTATTACTAAGAGAAGTGCCCATTTTCTTTTATAGAGTACACCCTGATAAGACCGCGTTTTGCTGTGCCTGATCTGGGTCTGCACTGTTTGCCCGTGTCCCATTTCCTCCCTGCTCGGAGAAGGGAGACAACTATTGGCATGAGAAGGATTATCTCCCTTGATAAAGTATCGATACACCTTAACATGAACAAATCGTTGCAGCAGTAATACGATATATTCCAAATATAGGTCTTGGATCATTTGTTACGCGATACCGTTAAGATTCTTAATATTGGAACAGACAGGACCGCACAAACAGTGCAGACCCAGATCAGACTGCTCCTGGAGGAGCAGTCTGATCAGGTCTTCACTGTTTTCCATTCCATCTGCATCTTTAAGACGTTATTACTACATTGTGAAACCGAACTGGCCAATTTTCGGAACAATTACGGTAATTTTATAGGTGTCCCAATTTTTTTTTTAATTTTACGGTAATACACCATAGTGGTATCGGTAGCGTGGGATTATGATCTAAGAACGGGGAAGAACTTTGGTTCAGTCGGCTAAGTGTAAATTAGCCGGTGTCAGTACTTACATTCAGACAATTTTCTTTATGCTTGAAGACCGTCATTGACTTAAGTCTAAACATGGATCAAAGAATACACAAAACCTGTGATTTATGATAGGTAAGACAGGTAAACGTTCCAATATTGTACCTCATCAAAGTAGAAAAGAAATACAAGACTTTTACGTCTACCCAGACTTGAAAACATATCGGACCTCTAACAGTAATTATCTAAAAGCTAAACTGTTTTACGGTCAGCGTATAGGCCTCTTATAGAGTGAAAATACTGAGAAATATAACTTGTGTACAAACACAATTTAACTCTCTTCACAGTCACTGTACAGCGCCCGTGCTGTGGGCCTCTTATGGCGACACACGGCATGTCTATAATTAAAACTTTTCTGCAGTTACTGAAAAAAGGCCAGTTTTATATGCACATCGAAATAAATGCAGAACTCGTAGGAATCTGCATCGGTCATGTAAGAAGACCTCCAGATATGGATATGCTTCGAATAATGATTATAGAATGCACCGACCGTTTTTCTGCCTTCATCACGTCCACTGTGGTACTTATTTGCAGAAGCCTCCTCTAATAGTTAATGTAGAACTCTCTATGAGAAATTCAGGCTCTGTATAAACCTTTTAAAATGAAGGTAGAACTTATCAACAAACATTGTGGTTCCCTCATAACAAGCGCTTGTATTACAGAAAGCAGGCCTTTATTCTCCAATCACTATAAAAGATTCGTGCATCAAGTTAAGGTAAATGAATAACTTAGTTCAATATTCTTTATAAAAGAGCCACTTGCCTCTTTAGTAAATGCATCTAACATTTTACAACATTCTTTATCCATTTGGCCACGGAGGACCGTTTTCCGATAAGTCCCGTCTTTAAAACGCGATTCTTATAAGGGTTCACATTGTAAAAGATTTCCGTAGATATTACGGTAGACTCCCTGGCAAATAGCTGCCAGTCCATTTCTCGTTATTTTTACGGGCGTCTGCCTGTAGAACATTTTTTGAAATCATGATATGGTAGAGTCATGTTAACCGAACTCGAAAATAATTTTATTGCGTTGAAGGGCTACATGACCAAAATAATACCTATCCTATTCTACCCTACTCTGTGCGATGAATCCTGCTCATGTTTACGGGCGCCCGTAAAAATAACGAGAAGTGGACTGGCAGCTGGTTGCCAGGTATTCTACCGTAAAATTAACAGAAATCTTTTAGAGTGCATGACGTATTTGTATGGGGAGCTAGCAGAAAGTATCTCTCAGCACTCTCATAATCTGTAGTTCTATTACATAAAACTTGCCACTCTCTTATTTAATATTTCATTTTATTATTCCTATTTTTATTCTGACATTTTCATTTCTACTTTCATTTTCATTTCTTTGAGAGTGACGTTTTATCTACCATCTACTTGAAACCAGAGCAAACACTTTTGATCAAGTCTGGAGAAAATAACAGCTGAATAATAAAGATCAATTTATAAGCTGTTAATTATCATTAAACTTCAATGATTTGAACACTCTACTTTGCCAGATTGATCTGGATTCTTTTGTTAGGGGTTTTCACTTTCCACTGGCATCCATTTTGTTTGACAAAAGTCGGTAAATACAAAAATGATAATTTTGAACGAAATTAACAAATACAATAAAAACGGTCTGTAGAAACACCTAACAATGTAATATATTGTACAATTATGTATTTTTGCGGAAAGAAACATTAAATATGAGAGATGTAGTTGTTTAACACACATATATTCAATGGGAAGAAATATTCTAATCAAATCTATATTAATTTTATTTCGCCAAAGAAAAAAATTCTTGCTTTAGGAATCTGTTGCATTGTGGGATTTGTTTGGATTACAGGCCATTGCCAGTTACGGGAAATCTCATTTCTGATGATTTTAATCGTTTTTTCTCACAACTTACAAGTTAACAGTTCATGGTAAGTTGATAATTGGTATGTCTCTAAACAGGTTTAACATGTTCTAAACACAAGCAGGTCTGTTTGGCTTGTTAAATACGATTTTTTCCACGACATCAACTGATGGTTAAAGATGCAAATGCAAAACCTCAATGGTAGATGAGAGATCGGGTATTCAATGAAAGTAGAAATGTAAATATCAGCATAAAAACATAAAATATGGATGTCAGAATACCCGATATCTCATATTATGGGAGTATCATAATCTGGTGCCCTGGAGGATTCTAGAGATAAATCAGCCAGCAGGCGCTTATAATTGCACCGTTTCAACGTCGCCGATAAAGCGGTGACGTAGAAAACATCCGACGGTTGTTGGAGTTTATCACACCTGATTAACTATGTTTTCAAGGATGTTACGAAACGAAAAAGAGCTGTTTACGAATCGAAAAAGTCATAGTTACCAAACGACCTGGTCAGCAGGTCTTTTTGTAACTATGACTCTTTTTCGTTTTTTAACAACTCATTTTCGTTTCGTAACAGCCCTTGTATACACATAGTTAACCAGGGGTGTTTATGTGTTAGCAGCTTTAAAGGCCATTGCAATGAGATTGTGTGTTTACCGTCTAAATAGGTATTTGGGTAAATAATATTAGCATATATTTAACTTTATCAGCGGTTTCTTCGAGTACAGCTAATAAAGAGAAAATTATTACAAATTGACGTTTAAGGATATTCATGCCTAATGTACATGTAAGTCATTTGTACATAATTAGTATAATTAGTGTATCATTTATAAAATAATAATAATAATTCTATGGAATATCAAATAAAAATATATCTGTGTTTTGTCTATTGGAAAATATGTTATAAATTCAAAATAAAAAAGCGGATTAATTTGTAGAAATAATTTAAGTTTACACAAAAGCATTAAGCTTGAAAGGGTTTTCAAAGTTTAATTCCACTGTATAAATGTTTGGAGGGAAGTTAGTTAAATATGTAACCGCAGAGCGTAAATATTACACTTTCAAATAAATGTTTACAAAAGTTATGAAATAACCAACTGTGTGAAGGAAACACATAAAGGCTTATAGTATGTAAGTAAGTTAAACGAAGACTCAGTCTCAAACTGGCATTCGCAAAGTCTTTAGGTTCTTAGTCTTACATAAATGTATCTGTATATCATGGTTCGTCCGCCTGTACGGAGAGATAATCGACGAGCTTCAGCGAATGGATTATCGACCGTACACTACAGGAGGACGAACCATGCTCTATCTCACTTTAGCACGATACCCAGTGTGGACCTTGCGTGTTTCGGGGTATCTCGTGCTCAAGATTTGGGTATCAGGGGATTGTGCCATAACAATCTTAGAGCATTAGTGATCATCATAGGGACAATGTCTGATCAGACTGTGCGAATGTGCAACTGAGCTGAGGGTTAGATGCTCATGCATGTAGTGAGGTATCCTTTCTAGCGGCATGGTTTAAAATGTCCGGGTATATCTCCATGTTTCCGCCACTTTTACAAAGGGGAACAACTTCTGCTGTGACTTCCTGTTTGCTTCCATGGATGACGAAACGCTTCCAAACTTGGGTCTGCTCTTAGGGGAGGGTCGGGTAAAGTTCGGACAACGGGTAAATTCGGACAGTGACTGTTTCCTTCATATGTCAGTTGTTTGGAATTAAAACAAAATTAACAGGCAAACAGTGAAAATCTTTATGAGCCGTCTCATCTGGCTTTTCACTGTTTGCCATGATATGTCCGAATTTACCCGCCTGTCCGAAGTTACCCGACTCTTCCCTAAAGCAAAGCTCCAAATTCCTTCCTTTACGATTCAAACCCTTCTGAGAATGAGAAGGAAGGCGAAAATAAAAATCGCAGGATTGCTTTCCCTGTACCAGTACAGACTTTTTTGTTTATCTTTATAAAGAACTAGTTAATGACGCATATTATCATTGGCCTTTATTTTTTCTGGAAACAAAAACTCCTATCGCGTTATCATTTGTGAGCCTGGAATATAAGCTGCCATAATGCACTAGTCATTTGTAACCACTGCCCCCCTTCCCCCACCCCCGGTAGGGTGGGGGATAGCGGGGCTAAAGTGCAGGGCAATAACTTTTTTATTGTCCCCACAGTGCCGGGGAAGTACCGGGGTTCTAACGTTTGGATCTTTACCCCAGTGGAATTTTCTGATGTACAGAGCGAGGCTAAGAGCACGACTATCCCATCAGCTTGTCCCTAGAGGGTGGGGCTTATACCAGGGCACTAAAGAATGAAAAGTCATTAGTCCCGCTATTCCCCGAAGATGTGTGTTTGGGGGGGGGGGGGGGAGTGCAGTGGTTACAAACGACTGCTGCATAAGAGGTAAGCCATAAATGTAGCTGAGAAAATTTAATATCTAGAGAGAAAAATACACGGAGCTGGTGAGAGTTTATATTTTCATTGAAAAGAACTTGTCTGCATCCTATCAATTCCTCCTATCATCAGACCAAACTTGACAGGCTGTTTTAGGAGGTGCCAATACGTTTGGCTGAGGGATTGGAGTTGGACAGGTCAGTCCACTCAGTGATATTACAGATGATTTTTTGTGTTGTTTGCATGGCGAGGTTTGCCTTTCCGTATGTCTGGGCTGAATGTACTGTAATGTTCGAGACACCATGTTATTTCTGTGGTGGACTTTTCAACCTATGAATTTGGACAAACCTGCCTTCTGTGGTGGTCTTTTCCAACTTTGAATTTGGACAAACCTACATTCTGTGGTGGTCTTTTCTAACTTTGAATTTGGACAAACCTACCTTCTGTGGTGGTCTTTTCCAACTTTGAATTTGGACAAACCTACCTTCTGTGGTGGTCTTTTCCAACTTTGAATTTGGACAAACGTACCTTCTGTGGTGGTCTTTTCCAACTTTCAGTTTGGACAAACGTACCTTCTGTGGTGGTCTTTTCCAACTTTGAATTTGGACAAACGTACCTTCTGTGGTGGTCTTTTCCAACTTTCAATTTGGACAAACGTACCTTCTGTGGTGGTCTTTTCCAACTTTCAATTTGGACAAACGTACCTTCTGTGGTGGTCTTTTCCAACTTTGAATTTGGACAAACCTACCTTCTGTGGTGGTCTTTTCCAACTTTCAATTTGGACAAACGTACCTTCTGTGGTGGTCTTTTCCAACTTTCAATTTGGACAAACGTACCTTCTGTGGTGGTCTTTTCCAACTTTGAATTTGGACAAACCTACCTTCTGTGGTGGTCTTTTCCAACTTTCAATTTGGACAAACGTACCTTCTGTGGTGGTCTTTTCCAACTTTCAATTTGGACAAACCTACCTCAGTTGAATGCATAAGTAGATGTTAGCAACTTATGTTGGTAGAATGCATGGCGTATACACCTTAAGGTGTACTGGTACACATTCATGTTCCTCCGCCATGTTCAACAAAAGGTAGACAACTTTATTAACTTCCCGTTTGCTTCCCTTGCCGACGTAATCCTTCCAAAGAGGGGTCTGCTATTGAAGGAAAGAATTTGCTCCTAGAGAAGCAAATCCTTTCTTTTAAGAGTTGACCCCTATTAGGAGGAAGTGAGTTGAAATTGACAAAGTTGCTTCCCATGAAACTATACCCATCACCTGAAAAACACAGTCAGAGCTAACCGTATCGATATGTT
The DNA here is from genome assembly GCA_963989385.1 of Ctena decussata. Classification (NCBI taxonomy): domain Eukaryota; kingdom Metazoa; phylum Mollusca; class Bivalvia; order Lucinida; family Lucinidae; genus Ctena; species Ctena decussata. The sequence continues at coordinate 66,740,074 of OZ022504.1, forward strand.
GGCATCAAAATTTCATGAGAATTTCGCTTAATGTCGTCGTGACATACAATTCTTTTAAGACATTTTGCTAATAATGCCTAGTTCGCTTAAGACGAAAATTGAATTATTCACAAACACACTTTATTGATACATAGTAATTGCCCTAGGTGCGCCTTAGCAAACAGCTCGGATTCAGACCAGATTAATCATCTTCTGATTGGGATCTACAATGCTAGCAGTTTCACTAGGTCTGTCCTAAGAAACTGTGACATTAGTATAAAAGAATTCAATATTAATAAGACTCACAGTCAGTTTGGCATCTACAGTTCAACTGAAGTGGTTCCACACCTTTTTAAATGTCCGTGTCATAATGACGGCTTCGAAAAATCGTTGACAATCATCTGATGTAGCCATTAAACAAATCGTTGAAAAGTTGTTGAAGAGTTTGTTATCCCAAATGGCATGACTTTGTACAGGTATCAGCAGATGCAGGCATTTCCTTTCTGGAACAGTTACTTGCTTACTTGTGAAAGCTTACCATTGGTTTCAAATGAAGGTATGGTAAACCCGAACATACTAAGCGAGATAGCACCACGGGAAAATTAAACACAATCCTTCATGTCGAAAAGTGTCGTTGAACCCTTACTGTTATTTCTGAATTTTCTCTAATTTCAAGTAACAGAGCATTACTTGTATGTACTCTAGTACTGGAGATAAGCAATGAGCGTGTTATTTCTAATACTGTCAAACAATACTGTCTTATATCCAATGGTCACACGGCGTTGAATCAGCACTGAATCAACTACAATTCAACTGCATATCGTTCAATCATGGTTGGTTCAATGTTGATTCAGTATTGTGTGCCCGTTGGGCTAGTTTCTTAATAACACCATTGCCACCAGGGTGAATTTTGTATACTACGAGATAATTTGTTGTTAATTTCGCATCTCCTGGGATGTGTGGTATACTTTTTCATATCAATATATATTCAAGTAAAATATATATTCAAGGTTTTTAGATCACCTGAGCCAGCGGCTCCGGGCGAGCTTATAGTATAGGCAGGCTCCGTCGTCAGTCCGTCGTCCGTCCGTCCACAATTTCAAACATCTCCTCTGAAACCGCTGGGGCGATTGTAACCAAATTTCATGTAGAGCCTCCTGGGACCTTAGGAACGAAAAGTTGTTCAAACGGTCCTGGTCACATGACCAACATGGCCGCCATGCCCATATATGGTAAAAACCGAAAAAAATCTTCTTTTTTCTTTTCTTTCTTTCTTCGTATACTGCTACACCCTCTCTCGAGGATTATGAGCAGGTAACTATAGAAGGGATCTTTAACCTGCACAGGGGGGGGGGGGGGGGGGCTCCAGTTAACGTCCCGATCCGAAGGACGGCACAATGTTTTAATGTCATCCCTGCAAATGACATTAAGGAAGCGTTTTCGGACACCGAAATTCAAACGCCGTTACCCGGGTTCGAACTCGGGACCTTTAGCATCAGAGGCAAGTGCGCTAACCACTGAGCAACCACGCTTCTCCAGAACCAATAGGCCGATGACCTTGAAACTTGGTATGTAGCATCGAGTACGCGAGTACTACCAAGATTGTTCAAAATAAGACCGTGGGTTGACCTTGACCCTTTTTACGGCAAGGTCAAACTTGCTCTCTTATGCTTTTATATGGCAAAATGCTACAATATACGATATCTTGGAAACTGTTGAAGATTTTGGGCTGAAAATTGGTATCGTCATAATGAGTACATGAAGATTTATGGATACAAGAGGGCAAGGTTATTCTTTGACCTTTGACCCAGAACTCTCATTTTAACAGTCTCCTTAAAAGCCGCTAGGCCAATTGAAACCAAATTTCATATAGAGCCTTCAGGGGTTGAGGGAATGAAAATTTATTCATACGGTCCAGGTCACATGACCAGCATGGTCACCACGCCCATATATGGTAAAAACCTTTAAAAATCTTCTTCTCCAGAACTAGTTGACAGATGGCCTTGAGACTCGGTATGTAGCATTGGGAACTAGTACTATCAAGATTGTTCAAATTATAGCCCTGAATAATTAACCTTGACCTTTTTTACGGCAAGGTCAAATATGGAAAAATGCTAGAACATACTACGCATAAAGTATCTACTGCAACAAACATCCTTCTAAAGGCAATGAAAATCTGTTACGGTCAACTGTCAGATCAAACATTCCGTCGAAAAACTGATTTCTTTGATTCAATTATAACTGTACTATTAAACCCGCTCAGTAAAGGGCGCGGTAACTAGATTTGTGGCGTCATTCTGTGAACCGCTAGCTAGCAAAGTAGTGACCGCCGCGGAAATCGTTATAATGTAGCTGACAAGTACCGTTATAAATAAATTTTGTGACAACGATCAACTGAGCCGCCGTCTGTGAAGAAAATACTTTGATCCTTTGTCTTTTTATTATTTTGAGATAACGGAACGTTTCTGAATCTCCTCCAACAACGAAATGTTGCAGTAGTTGATTGGCCCGTAGTAAGATTTCATGGAAAGTTTTAAAGATTGTTGCCTAAAAATGGTATATACAGTCATCTTAATGAGTACATGAAGATTTATGAGTATAAGAGGTCAAGGTCATTTTTTGCCCTTTGACCCACAACTCATATTTTGACAATTTCAAACAATGTCCTCAAAAAACACTGGGCCAATTGTGACCAAATTCCATATGGAGCCTCCAGGGGTTCAGGGAATGAACAAAATTTCCTAACGGTCCTGGTCACATGACTAACATGGCCGCCACGCCCATATATAGTGAAAACCTTTAAAAATGTTCTTCTCCAGAACCAATTGACCAATGGCCTTGAGACTTGGTATATAGCATTAGGTACTCGAGTACTATCAAGATTGTTCAAATTATGACCCTGGATTGACCTTGACTTATTTTCCGGCAAGGTCAAATATGGGAAAATGCTAGAACATAAGATTTCATGGAAAGTTTTGAAGATTTTTGCCTAGAAATTAGTATACACAGTTGTCTTAATGAGGTCATGAAGAATTATGAGTACAAGAGGTCAAGGTCATTTCTTGACCTTTGATCCAGATCTCTCATATTTTGAAATTTTCAAACATTTCCTCAAAGAGCCTCCAGGGATTGATTGAATAAATATTGTTCAAACGGTCCAGGCCGCATGACCAACATGGCCGCCATTACCATTTATGGTATAAATCTTTAATAATTGTCTTCTCCAGAACCAATACACCTATGGCCTTGAAACTTGGTAAGTAGCATGGAGTACTAGAGTACCACCAAGACTGTTCAATGATGACCTTGGGTTTACCTTGACTTTTCTTGCGGCATGGTCAAATATGGGAAAATGCTAGAACATAAGATTTCATGGAAAATTTTGAAGATTTTGGTCTAAAAATGGTATATATGATTGTCCTAATGAGTACATGAAGATTCATGAGTACAAGTGGTCATGGCCATTCTTTAACATTTGACCCAAGGCTCATATTTTGACAATTTCTGACATAAGAAAAAGCCACCTTGCCAACTGGTCAGGTGAGCGATTCAGGGCCTCATGACCCGCTTGTTATAATATTGAATGGTTGTGACAGCATCATTTAATTTTATTGTGTTTTTTCAAAAGAAAACTATTTGTGTCTACAAAATGTTACAAGATAACGTGGACTAGCTGGAGACTGACAAAAGAAATGCGCTAATATAATAGTACAACATCTGTGATACAGCAGAAAAGAGCTATACTTGCTATTCTTTGTTTTAAATAGTTTGTTACACTTTCTGAATATGCCCCATTGATAATGCCGTCGTATAGCTAACATGAGGCCCTGGACCGAGTAAAACAAAAATGGCAGACTGTGCGTGGGGGTGGGGGAGAGAGGGAGAGAAAGAGAGAGAGTGTGTGTGTGTGTGTGTGTGTGTGTGTGTGTGTGTGTTTCTTTTTCTTATTTTTTTCAGTTTCAGCGACAAGGGATTCGGAGTATTTGAATTATACCGGGATCCCTGACAAATAAGTTTGGGATATAGACGAGGTAAAAAAACCCCAAAAAAACCCCTATCATCCTCAAAATTTTGCTGATTATGTCTGGAGTTATCTGAAATTGATGAAACTGTGTGCTCAAATAATTTGAGCCGCGGGCACGAGAAAACCAACAAAGTGGTTGTGCGCCCAACGCAGACTCAGATTAGCCTGGGCATCCGTCCATTTTGACCAGACTCTTCGTTAAGTGCTCAAAGGGTAGCTAAGGGTCTAAGCTACCTCCATGCGGACAGCGAAGACTCTGATCAGACTGGGCGGATGCCCAGGCTGTTTTGAGTCTGCTCTCAGTGGGCGCACAACCACTTTGTTGGTTTCTCGTGTCACGGCTCAAATTTTGTGCTCAAATAATTTATCATATTCAGTTACGTATCCGTGGCTCTATAACTACCTACAAATTTTGTTATAATTTTACTTTGTGATTTATTGACTTAATGTGCTTTTAAATTTAATAATTATATACGTCAATATGGGCGAGGACATTTTAAGAAATTTTGAAAAAGATACTTATGGACCATCTCATACACGAAATCATTAAATGTTGTAATTTAATGAAGATTAATTTTAGTGAAGAGAATATCCTTATGCCATTTACGTACAGCGAAGCCTAAGATCAGTCTGCGTAGTTGCGCAGTCTGATCAGAGACTTTCCTGTTTGCATCTAGAGGAGTCAATTGTCTCTTGTCTGAGTGCGTGGATGTGCAGGCTGACGTGAGTATTAGCTGATCGCACATGGTGAAAGTAACGTTTTCTCTTGAAACGTCTGTATTACCAACAAACACGAATAAGGAAATACTTACAAAATCGAAAAGCTTGTTACATGGAATACGACAAATTGCGTATACTAAGAAAGTCATTTCCGGGTCATTTGACCCAGGATTAAAGCTTAATTAATTTATAGAGGGTCATTAATGTAGGTCTGACCGGCTTAAGCCAGTGCAACCTTCGATGGCCAGGGATATATTATGCATGAAAATAAAAATTTCAACAATAGATGCTACAAAACTTACAAAAAATATATAAGAAATTCAAGAAATTCTTTCGGTGTCTGCTGAAAAAACTTAACGTTCTTAGCATTAAAAGTTGTGTACAAACTCATTATATTAACATAATCGTAACTGCTACTAAGACAGGCTCTCTTGGAGGAAGGGGTACTACAAGTCAGCCAACAGTTTCATGAAACCACCACCTTTACATAAAATTTACAGGCTCTTCATTTGAGTTGCACCTGAGCCATTTTTGAACGGAGAAAAATATGCCACTTTACATATTTCTACTCATGGAGAGATTTTGTTAGACTTTGTAAGAACTGACTAACCAAAAAAAAAAAAAAAAAAAAAAAAAAATCACAGAATCTCAAAAGTCTTTGTTTTTGAAATAATGAAATAATATTCGTCAATTTTTATGAAATGTGACAAAATTGTTTTTATAAAACGACGTATTCATCATTTAAAACTACTGCTTCAGTAAGAGCCAGTGCTTCTATTATGCCTCCGAATGTTTTGTTTGTACTACAGCCAGTATAAGTAATACTTATACTATGGTATGTCCGCCTTTACGAGGAGATAATCCACGAACTTTAGCGAGTGGATTATCTCCCGTACAGGCGGACAAACCAAAGCTCGTGGATTATCTCCTCGTACAGGGGGACAAACCATGGTATAACTAGTTGATACCACCCTTACCAGTGTAGACCTTGCTCATTGCGAAATATTTCGTGCTAAAGTTGACGTGCTCTGGTAAGGGTGGTACAACTAAAGCGTTAACCTACGGGGGGGGGGGTAATTTTAAGTAAGGAAACGCCTTTTGTTGCATTTCTGCAATCTCTGCACTACAAAGCCCTTTTAAAGTGGCGTCTTCTCTTAAAGGAAAAAATTGAGCCCCAGTTGACCCCCATGAAGAAGGGAGGTATAAATGAAAACAGGCCGAGTTAGTTCCCCTGGAAGACTGCCCATTTACATTAACGAGCCCTAAAATTTTGTTGCACCGTCGGTCAGTTTTCTAAACGGCTTCATAAATTCGAAATGGGCCAGCACTCTTGAGAATTACGTAATTGTTATGAAATTGGAACCTAGTCTATATATTATTATTTTTTCATATCTATACAAGATTTGTTTAAAGCCATGTTTTAATCCAGATAAAAATACACCTTGGCTGGCGTCACAAGGATTAAACTGCATATCTTTCTTTTAAAACATAATTTTGCAGCCAAGGTGCATAGTAAACAATTGAATTTAAGCCTATTTATTTTAAAGCTTATCTCATTTATATTTCTTTACCGTCAGGACTTTAGGCCCTTTAAGACAACATTTCAGTCTACATCCAGCCATTTCTTATGAACATAACGAAACAAAAATGAAGACTAAAGATAATACACACACACACGCACACCATCCCGCACCGATTTCAAGCACATCAGGCCTGTGCACCATACGGTTGGTTGATTGGTTGTTTTGGGTTTACCGGCCCTTTGAGACAGTATTTCAGGGCCGTCGAAAGTAGGCCATTTTAGTTGCTAGTTAAAATGACCCTGATATTTTTCAAACCTTTTTATCGGAAACTCAAGGATGTTTACATTGTTTAAAGCCGGGCAAACACGATCATATACAGTGGCAAAACTCTGGTGGGAAGCTTGCAGCGACATATCACCAAGGGCGTAGCTACCTACACGGCAAATACGCAAGTGCGTATTGAAATTTTGTCAAAATTGACAAAATTTCAAAACGCACCTGCATATTTGCATGCTGAATATTTATAAATTAGACAAGATTTCAATACCAATTACCAAAGAGGCTGAAATACTAGCTTTCCCTTCAAGAAGCAGAGAATAAAACATGGCTGTGCGTATTATGAAATTGCCCATAGTTACGCCCTTCACGATACATATTACACGTGAATTTATAGGACCTGCTGTGCTTGCAGTAGGTGCGGATGATGGTTGATTGCACATTTTTTCTCTCCACTATCATCTCTCTTCTTTCTCCCTCAGTCTGGGAGACGGCTATATATCGGCTCGATATAGACTGAAATGCTGACTAAAACAGCTGTTGAACGCAAAACAACCAACCAACTACAGAGCAATGGGTCATGATGCCGGTAGTGTGAGCGCTTACTGTGCTTACAGCAGGTGCAGGAGGAGAGTTTTCATGTTTCTGTGTATCCACTTCTCTCAGTCCTTGTCTCTCAAAGACGACTCACTATAGTCGGAAATACTGATTGATAGGACCTTAAAACTAATAAGGTCCTTCAAGCAACCAAAAGCTTGCCATATCTCTTAAGTTTATCTTATTACCGTAGAAAATTTTAAACTTTGGACACCTAAAATGATAACCACAACTGTCCTAAAAACGGAAAAATTCGTTTTTGCAATATTTTTCTCAATGCGTCCAAAATGTGCACATCGTAGTCTGATCTGGGTGTGCCCGGTCTGCTCCCACATATCTGTCTCAATATTTAGAATTTTAACGGTACCTTAGCTTTGTTTGTAGATATTGTTATCACCATGTTTTGTAATTAGAAGATTTAAAAAGTACATGTACATGATAAAACATATGGCGTTGCGATAATAAAGTTGGAAGGTATTGTATTAGTTCTTATGTTCTGTATATAGGTCTTAATGGGAGGGGCGAGGATGGAGCCTCCAGCGTGACATGTATACTTTACAGTTAATTATTATACACATTGAGGATAATTTAAAAGACGATAATGGTACATTTGTTTGTATTTTTAGCTCACCTGAGCCAGAGGCTCCGGGGGAGCTTATAGTATAGGCAGGCTCCGTCGTCCGTCGTCGTCCGTCCGTCCGTTCGTCCGTCCACACTTTCAAATGACTTCTCTGAAACCGCTGGGCCGATTGTAACCAAATTTCATATGTAGCCTACTGGGAACTTAGGAACGAAAAATTGTTCAAACGGTCCTGGTCACATGACCAACATGGCCGCCATGCCCATATATGGTAAAAACCTTTAAAAATCTTCTTCTCCAGAACCAATAGGCAGATGGCCTTGAAACTTGGTATGTAGCATTGGGTACGCGAGTACTATCAAGATTGTTCAAATTATGACCTTGGGTTGACCTTGACCTTTTTTACGGTAAGGTCAAATTTGCTTCCATGTTGTTTTATATGGCAAAATGCTAGAACATAAGATAGCTTGGAAACTGTTGAAGATTTTGGGCTAAAAATTGGTATCTTCAGTCATCTTAATGAGTACACGAAGGTTTAAGAGTACAAGAGGTCAAGGTCATTCTTTGACCTTTGACCCAGAACTCTGATATTTTGACAATTTCAAACAATCTCCTCAAAAGTCACTGGGCCAATTGAAACCAAATTCCATATAGAGCCTACAGAGATTGAGGGAATGAAAATTTATTCATACCGTCCAGGTCACATGACCAACATGGCCGCCACGCCCATATATGGTAAAAACCTTTAAAAATCTTCTTCTCCAGAACCAATTGACTGATGGCCTTGAAACTTGGTATGTAGCATTGGGTACTGGAGTACTAGTAAGATGGTTCAAATTATGACCTTGGGTTGACCTTGAACTGTTTTACGGCTAGGTAAAATATGGGAAAATGCTACAACGTAAGATTTCATGGAAATTTGTGAAGATTAAGGCCTAAAAGTTGGTATGTGCAGCCATCTTAATGAGTACATGAAGATTTATGGGTACAAGAGGTCAAGATCATTCTTTGACCTTTGACCCAGAACTCTCATATTTTGAAAATTTCAAACAACCTCTTCAAAAACCACTTTGCCAGTTGTAACCAAATTTCATCTAGAGCCTCCAGGGGTTGAGGGAATGAAAATTTGTTCAAACAGTCCAGGTCACATGACCAACATGGAAGCCACGTCCATATATGGGAAAAACTTTAAAAAATTTTCTTCTCCAGAACCAATTGACCGACGGCCTTGAAACTTGGTATGTAGCATTGGGAACTCTAGTACTATCAAGAATGTCCAAAATGATGACCTTAGGTTGACCTTGACCATTTTACGGCAAGCTCAAATTCGGGAAAATGCTAGAGCATAAGATTTCATCGAAAGTTTTGAAGATTTATGCCTAAAAATTGGTATCAACAGTCATCTTAATGAGTACATGAAGATTTATGAGTACAAGAGGTCAGTGGCATTCTTTGACTTTTGACCCAGAACTCTGTCATTTTGACAATATCAAACCATCTCCTCAAAAGCTCCTGGGCCAGTTTTGAGACCAAATTTCATATAGAGCCTCCAGGGGGGTGAGGGAATGAAAACGTCCAGGTCACATGACCGACATGGCCTCCATGTCCATTTATGTTTTAAACCTTTAAAAATCTTTTTCACCAGAACCAATAGACTGATGGCCTTAGAGTAACTTACCCTAGAGTACTGAGGCTGAGTGGACTCAGGTGAGCTACAGGACCAATGGTCCTCTTGTTTTCTGAAATCAGACGGCTCGATATAGACTGAAATACTGTCTCAAAGAGCCGTTAAATCCGAAACAACAAAAAATCAGAAATCAGAAAAAATCATCCACAGAAAAGTAACTTTCAGTAGTGTTGGGTTAGTGTCGAGCATACAATTAAATATTTGAGCCACGACACGACAAAACCAACAAAGTGGCATATGCGCACAGCGGTTGCCCAGGCTAATATGCGTCTTCGCTAGGCGCACACGCCATTGTGTTGGCTTTGTCCTGTCGCGACTCGTTTGTTACAAAGGGGATGTGTTTGCAGCGCTTTCACAGTAAACATAACATTCTTAACTCTTAAGGTGGGTTAACACGATACAAGCTGCATGCCACAGATGCCATGCAACATGTGTCACCCTGCACTCTTGTAGGGTCGAGTCTGGTAACTTCGGACTGCGGGTAAATTCGGACATACCATTGCAAACAGTGAAAATCAAGATGAGACGGCTCATAATGAGCCGTCTCATCAGGATTTTCACTACTTGCCCAGTTAATTTTGTTTGGAAATATAAAGGAAACAATGTCACTGTCCGTATTTACCTGCTGTCCTAATTTACCTGACTTGTCCCTACACCCAAGACGTATTGCGTGCTACAAATCTGTTGCATGACATTTGTCGTTCAACTTGTTCTACTTTGTAAGGCATATTGCAGCAACATTGACCAATGAAACAAAAAGTCAAAGGCCTCTGATGACGTGATCGTTTACCTGATGGATGACTTGCAATTTTACGTCCTTTTGAACGCATTTCAGTCATATCAGGACGACGGAAGCCTGTTGGCAATGGAACCCATTTACGGTTGAAATGATTTCCGCCTCAAGTGGGGACCGAACCGTACAGAATACTAGCGCTTAGCTCACTGATCTACCCGGAGCCTACCATGTAATCGAAGAGATTGTAGTAGACTGACTGAAAATTTGACGAAAGTCATAAATGTCATCACCTAACAGGACTATAAGTCAGCGTGTTGATTTATTCCCTTAGATATGGGTTCAAGATTACTTTGATATTTGCATTTAATTAAAATTTTCACAATATAATAATCAGTAATTGGTTATCTATCTTATACTGAACTCAATGGTTACTCAGCTGAGACCGAAGAGTGTTTTATGAATGAATAAAGTAACAACAAAAAAATGAACAGCATTTATGAATGAATGAAACTCGAGTCAGTGAATTATAAAGTGCACGGTCAAGCACTGTGTTTGGTTTAACCAGTATTTATTCAGAACAACCTATAATACTGTGTTTATCAAAACTTGAAAATAAAAAAAGGTAAACCAAAGGGGCTAATACAGAAACGTTTGTTGACGGTAAAGGTACCATAAATTTAATATGAGGGGGGTGGGGTGTGTGTGGGGGGTAATGGTGGAGAGAGGGTGGAGTGGGCGGGAAGGGGGGTGAGGCCGTGGACGGATGCATTTAAATTTTGATAAGAGTTCGAGTTTTCAGCTAACACATGTTTTTACTGTGCATAATTCTCCGATTGCTTTTGATCAGTCATCTAGTCAGTAAACTTAGTAAACCTAGGACTGAATTTTTTAAAACATTCAGACCTGGGTCTAAATGTTTTAATCATTCAGACTGAAAAAAAAATAGCATTGAATGTTTTAAAATACTCAGACCAAGGCATCAACTCGAAAGTAACATTTTTTTTGCTTTCAAAGTATACAACACTCCTAACGTTTTACTCTAGTTCTCAAACTCAAAAGCATTGGAAACGGGTCGGGCTGCTTTAATTTGCAACATTCAAAAATATTATCATGATAAGCATAATGTTAAGGTACTTATGAAAAACTTCTTTTCAAATGCAACCTATATATAGAATGCATTGAAACTTTTGCATTATCAACGTTTAGTTACGGTTCGGTGATGTAATTTGCCTTCTAAAGTAATAAAAAGAAGACTTGTTGAAATTTTAATTGAATTATGAATGGAGAATTTACGGCAGAGTGATTTGTATTCATGACGTCGAAGATAGATGTTCCCACAATAAAAATCTAATGAAACGCGTACTTGTTTCGTCGCCTTCCTGTTTTATGAAAAGTTTGACTACAGCCATCTTCGCAGGCCAAGGGTACTAAGTCCACTTTGTTCCTTACGGAAGGAACAAAGTGGACTTAGAACAAAGTGGACTTAGTACCATTGGCTTGCAAAGATGGACTACATCTACCATGAGGCATAATTATTCGAAGCTCCAGAAAAAGTGGGAAAGTGGGGTTCTATTGAAATTTTGGAGATATTCCCCCCCCCCCCAAAAAAAAAGCATACACTGTGAGCCTCAGCGGGGTAGGTGGGTGGGTGCGGTGGTGGGGGGGGGGACATATTCGTTCCTGTATGAGTTGATTAGATTATCCCTGAAAGTTGATTCCGTCCCATTTCAGTCCATTCAGTACCATATTTTAAACTCTGCAGTCTATTCCGGGCCTTCTCGATGCTCCTGCATCTAGAAATATATAGCAGACTTGCTAGACTGCACGCTATATATTAGTCTTTGCTCTTACCAAGTCCCAGCGTCAGTAACTGGTAAGACTGGAACAACGTAGATGTGACATTCGACGGTGACAGGATCGATTGCCTGCTGGAGTAGAATGTGATGAACGAAAACCTTTCAGCGGATGATTACCAACTGTGAAGTATAAAACTATTTGTTAAATAGTTCACCTCAATATAAAAATCACTTATATTAATGTATAATAAATGTGCGATTATAAAGCAAATGGCATAATTTCAGTTGAAAGGGGTTTGAAATAGCTTATGATGTTGCTAATTTATTCTCCAGTGACACTCTTAGTAACACGAATCGTGCTTGCTTAAAATAAATCATATAAATGATATTACTCGAAAAAGTTTAGAATCAAAAAGGTTTTTTTTTACTTTTTTTTGGTGATACTATCGGCTATTATGTACATGTATAATGATACAGGGTCAATGGCTTTAAAAAAAATCAGTATTCTGACAGTATTTCATTGCAAGGGTCTATGCCTTATAAAGGGCTTGGCTGCAAGTTGGTGTCATGTCAAGGTCTGGAGGCGTCTGAGACTTGATAGATGTTTTAGGTCTAAAACAAATGAGCCGCGACGTGACAAAACCAACAATGTGGTCGTGCGTCCAGCGCAGACTCAGATCAGCCTGGGCATCCGCCCAGTCTGATCAGAGTCTTCGCTTTCCGCATGAAGGTAGCTTAGTCCCTCAGCTACCCTTTAAGCGCTTAGCAAAGAGTCTGATCAGACTGGGTGAATGCCCAGGCTGATCTGAGTCTGCGCTGGGCGCACAACCATATTGTTGGTTTTCTCGTGTCGCGGCTCAAATATAATCGCTGTGGCCATTTTTGGCAGCTGTCAGTGTCTTTACAGTGTATTATCTTGTTTAAGGTCTCGAAGGTATATTGATATAAGGGCCAGTGGTTTGGTTTATGTGCAGGTCTTAATTGAATATCAATGTTACGGTTTAGTAGACGTCAAGGCCTTGACTGTACTTTGGTGTCAAGTAAGGGCAGAAATCACAGTCTTGCAGGGATCGTATAAACACATTGGATGAATGTTGATGTCACGTTTAGGCAGCTGCCAAAGTCTTGACCATACAGTCAACACATATATTGGCAGATGTCAAGGAACTGACAGTATACTGACGCAGGGGTCAATGGTTTGGCAGACGTCAACGTCTTGACTAAATCTGTCGTGCAGATGTGAAGGTTCTGACCGTTTGCAGGCGTCATTGGTTTGGCAGATACCAGTTGATCATATGATGTCACTGTTATTCAGTGGATAACGTCGTGTCATAAAAATCGTACGACCACACGTGTAATAACACTTTGGCGTGTACAAGTAACGTCATTGAAAACGGCCACGTGTACAATATGTTTTCTTATTGAAATATTTTGAAGGCGTTAAAATCTCAGTTTAAAGGATCATATGATAAACAGAAACTTTCACTCATGGTCATTTCATATGAAATTTATGAAACTCGCCAAAGGCTCGTTTCATAAGTTGAATATGAAATGGCCACTTGTGTAAGATCCTCTATACCTTGATCGTGTACTCATATTGAAGCAGATCTTAAAACTTTGACAGATGTCACAATCCTGATGAATATTGATGCAGAGGTTAATGATTTTCTGTATATTGATACAGACGTCCATGTTTTTGCAGATGATAAGTTAGTCTTATTTCTGTACTGATTAATGTATGCACTTGAAGAAGGACTAGGCTTCACTCTACGTTGATAGACAGCCAAATACTGTCAATATTTTCATGCAGAGATGAAGTTTTTGGTTGAAAAATAAAACAAAAGTCCCTTGTCTTGCTCGTGCTCGTTGTAGAATTCAAGATTATTGCTGTACATCGATGCATAGGCTAGGACCTTTGGTGTTCCGGGGTACATATGAAGAGTCCGAGGCCTTAGGAGCCTCTAAATGCAGACGTCAAGGATTTGAAGCCTCTGAGGTGTACGTGGAGGGCTTTGCTGAAAGTTAACCCATCACGCGCATTAACTATATTCTATAATACTGTATCAACCTTTCTGCCAACCGTACTCGGGGATTCCCCAAGGTGTCTTACCAGTGTCGTCACGCTTTTATCTCCTACATAGCGTTCCAAAATAGTTGCTTTGGAAAACAGTGTTGACCCAGACTAGGCGCCACAATGTGGCGTCTGATCATGGTTTTCACTGTTGGCTTAAGAAAAATTGGGCACATCTTTAATGACCAATGGACTGATCCGGTTTTTTACGAAGACATAAATAGGTTACACAAGGGCCTAAATTGTTGCTGAATACTTTTACAGGAATCAATCAAAAGTTTAAGATGAAAAGATACACATCCAAGAAAGATCGTTCAGAAATAAAAGTATTTGTTTCCTTTGTCACAAGGTGCCAGTCTTAAAAGAAAGCATTTGTTCTCAACTGGAAGCAAATTCCTTTTTTTCTTTTATAGTACTTTGTGAAACGGGTTTCGAGTTATTAGGGAACTTTTTCTCCAGTATGGTGATGCAGAGATCATGGTCCTATCAGATCACGACTTTTCCAACAAATTTAAAAAAAGTCAAATCGATGCATAGATCAAGTCAACAGTTGTTTTGCTGTTTATCGAAAAATGTCAGACTTTATAGGTGTAGTTGTCTTATTAGTTACCTTTCTGTCCATTTCAGGTTTTCGTTTTTGTGACGATGTGAATTTGGGGTCACAGATGGCCTAAATGAGCTTGCTTAGAAAGGTAATGTATAATAATTATTATTGAAACTAACATTTTTGTTGGTCTTCATTGTTCGAGCGATATTATATATATATATATATATATATATATATATATATATATATATATATATATATAACAATCTATGTTCACCATTCTGTTGATTTCTTTTATTTATTGGTTTATTTTGTATTCATTCTGCAATACAGGCCATTTTACCTGGGAGTAACTTCTTAGAGCGTCATGAGTTTGACAGATAGAAACCCATTTGTGTCCTTGACCTCTGACCTTTGTTGGCGTTCCACTTTCGCCTTTAGGTCGTCCATTTGTATTTGTATACACTTTAAGAACTCCGGTGTTCAAATATGCTTTAAGTAAATATCGCCTTACCGGTATGAATGCCTTCGGCCCATTTTGTTTTCAATCACGCATTTTAATACCTGTCCCTTTCTGCTGGTGGGTTGAAATTTCATATAATAATAATTACTGAGCGGCGACACGACAAAACCAACAATGTGGTTGTGCGCCCAGCGCAGACTCTGATCAGCCTGGGGATCCGCCCAGTGTGATCAGACTTTTTGCTAAGAGCTTAAAGGGTAGGTGAGGGCCTAAGCTACCTCCATGCGGACAGCGAAGACTCTGATCAGACTGGGCGGATGCTGGGCGCACTACCACGTTTTTGGTTTTGTCGTGTCGCGGCTCATATTTATTCACCATGGAAAAATATCAGACACACATTTGATTTTTTTTGTGCCTTTTTTTTTTGAGGTTTGCCTCTTTTAAAAATGAGATGAATATATTGTTAGCAAGATAGATATCTCAGTAAAAAAGACATTGAGCTATGGCTTTAGTATTTTGGTATACTATTTGAGGAGTATAAAACTTGATTAACTTTTAAGAGATTTTTATAAAACTTTGATGGAGCCTTCATTGAATTTTGGCATTTTTCTAACTTCAAAACCGCTTGACCTATAGGAAGCTGATTTTAATATAGTAGTAGTCTTTGATAAGGTGAATATACTAGTAAAATTTAGGTAACTCTGGTTTCATACGTTACGGAGTTATTTAATCTGATGATCAATACTTATGCACTACTGGGCTCAAGAACCCCCGTGCGTAGGCTTTTGAAACTGCATATGGATTTATCGTGCATATATAGATTGACGATCAGAAAAAAGCTGATATGTATTTTTTTCTTATCAAATTATGCCCTTTTCCGGAGTTATGCCCCTTAAAAACTGAGATGAATACATTGACGGCAAAATATCTCAAACAAAATTTAAGCTATGACCTTGATACTTGGTATACTGATCGGGTAGGGGGGCGATAGTTACATGATTAACGTTTGGGAGAATTCCGTAAAAGTTTGATGAAATTATGCCCCTTGTCTGAATTTGGGAATCTTCCAACTGTTGAACTAGGAAAATGATTTAGTTAGTCCCCGATAAGTTAAATAATTCGATAATGGTTAGGTAACTCTGGAGTCATACATTACGGACGGTTGTTTTCCCCGATTTTACCTAATTTTAAGTCCTTATACAGCTACGGGTCTAAAGAAACTCTGATCGTAGAGCTTTGAAATTTCGGATTTAGATATCTCATGGAAAAATAGCTGGCATTTATCTTTTTTCTTTTCCGAAGTTTCTCCATGCACAGCAAAACAAAATTATCTAACTTCTTGACATATCTCAGGGTTTTATAACTAATATGCAATGGAAAAGGACTTTAATGACGATACACAGACATTTATAAAAACTGTTTACAGAATTCCATAGATATTCAGCCCGGTGCCTAGACAGACCTTTTCCATACCTTGGCCCAGGTACCTAAAACACAAATTAAGAAATGTTTAAAAATTTGGCACGCAAGTAAATGAATGTCTGAAGACAACCTTTGCACCCGTATACTACAAATTTCTTGTCAGTGACTGACAAATTAGGGTTAGTTCATAACATTTCTTAAAGTACCTTTCATAACAACACCTTCATTGAGTAGTTCATTTAGAAGATTACGCGGACAAATGATCCTTTATTATGAAAACTGATATGTTTCTTTAGACTGACAAAGAACATAAAGACGAGATTGGAAGCACTCCAGATCAATCACTAATGAGCCGCGACACGAAAAAAAAAACAAAAGTGGTTGTGCACCCAGCGCAGACTCAGATCAGCCTGGGCATCCTACCAGTCTGATCAGAGTCTTCGCTGTCTGCATAGAAGTAGCTTAGACCCTTAGCTACCCTTTATGCGCTTAGCGAAGAGTCTGATAAGACTGGGCGGATGCCCAGGCTTATCTGGGTCTGCGCTGGGCGCACAACCACTTTGTTGGTTTTCTTGTGTCGCGGCTCAATTATTTCGGACTATGCCACAATTACCAAAAAGAAAATACTGGACACCATAACCAGTTGTTTATTTCTTAAAAATGTTGCTTGTAGAAAGACAAACAATGCAGACACTGAACAGACTGCTCTCGTAAGAGCAGTCTGTTCTGGGTCTACATTGTTTGCTGTGACAGCTGTGCCCCAGTATTTTAGGATCATTTGGCGTACGGTTGGCTGTTAAAGTCTGTCATCGGAAGACGAGTTTTTTCCTTTCTGATTACTGCTTTCTGTGTGACAAAATCTTAGTGCCAGCTGACTTAGGCCTTCCAGTAAAGGCCTTGATAGTTTGTCTTTGTCAGTAGAGAGACTAATCTTCAGGATAAGAAAGACCTCGCCCGGAAATGTATCCCTAAAACTTATACAGCGAACGCACTGCTGGCCTGCGTCTTCTGTGGTCGACCTGCCGTGTGTATTAAGTACTTTAGCAGTTAGAATTTAGTCGCTGTTTCGGGATTCAATGCTGCTCAGTCAGTAGCGCAGATCAGTCATCGCGTTACTCTGTTCAAAGAGGACAAAGCGTGTTGATGTAAACCAGAGAGATACAGGTATCTGCGCGAAAGCACAAGCTGATCTGAATTGCTGCTGTTGGTTAAAAGAATAATTTCCTTTGTTTAATGTTCAATGGAAAGTATCAGGATTTGACAGAAAGCTAAAAGCTTATGGTGGTCATCTCTTGAATCGTCGCGATTGGAACAACACAATGTACGGAACATTTCTTGCGTGATATCGTTTGTTTTCATATCTTCTTGCAAGATGTCATAGGTCACAGCTATCAATTACGTCAGTCAGATTGTTTCACAAAATTAATTGCCTATGGCTTCTAAACATGAACGCATGTTTTTTATCCCACTATTTGCCAATCTGCACTTAAACAATGGGCATATCGCAGACGCAGTTTGGATATTTTGCCAAACCGTGAGAATTTTGAACTAAATAGGCCTACATGTTGTAATTTCTCCTTCGCGGTCGATTACATTTATGAGGACCATCAAATTCAGGAGTGTTCAATGTATAATTCTCTGGATAACCATTGACCCGGAAGTAAATTATTGCTGTATTTATGACTATTGGTGTCCCTAAATACCGATACCAGATCGCTCGCGGACGCCTGTTGTTGGCACAAATATCGTTTACAACCTGGTACCAGTGTATCGGGTGCTCGCAAACGCCGGTAGCCTATCAACGGGTCAGCCCTTTACCTCTGCCTGAAATAGTCATAAGGGGACTGGTGCCCAGCACGTAGCATATGCATATGTTACCTTAACAGATATGGTGTGAAGATTAAGTCAACCAATCAGTGGACCAGAATAACCAAACATGATATTTTCATTGGCTGAGGTGTTGATTCTATGACTGACACCGTTGTTGTTTCGTAGAGGTCCAAAGCTGCATCTCCTGGCACCTTGTCTGTCCCTTAATAACACTTTGGTCCTTATATGAGCCGGAACATAAACAAGAAAATCTTTAAAAAAAGATAATCGGCGCAGATTGAATGGAAGTGTGTTTTGTTATATGTCTGCAGTTGAAGATTTGACAGTAACTTTCATGAATTAGTAAGCTATGTCGGTAGGCACCCACAACCGTAATTTTGACACTGGGTAGCGACAACGACCTATCTCAAAATTGAGCTGTCCAATATGGAATTCCAGAATGGACCGCGGTTAATCTTGAAATTGACCTGATTTCAAAATAGTTATCAACATATTGCACTGTTTGTTAGAAATCGAAAGTAGATCTACGACGAAAAAAAAAGAAGAAAGTTTTGAATATCTGCGTCTGTTTTCGATAACATTTCTATTGTAAAATATAAGACAGAGTACTAGTATTCACAGTGCAGTACGACGAGAAAAAACGAAGATTAAAAATTCATTGACCTTTGATATTATTGACTAAATTTTGACATACGCGTAATATGACCAATGGAATCTTGTGAAATGTTGAACAATATCGAAATTTTACGAGGCTGCGCCTCGACAAAAACAATAAAAAGGCTATCGGCCAAGTGTCAACGACGTTTGAAATGTGACACGAACTGCAGCCGTTTAGTCAGTTTCAGCGTAACTGTATCGCCAAAAACAGAACATATGGGTATTACAGAAACTGGTGAGCAAATAATAATAGTATAACTGAAGCATAAGCAAAGGCATACCGTATACACAATTACTGGGCCTCTACGAAGTTATAAAATACTTAAGTTGAGGAAGGGGCATATATGTGTAAAATCATATTACTGCAACTTTAGGCCCTTACAGAATGCCCGCCGGGCCGGGTAGCGCAATCGGTAGAGCACCTGACTCGTAAGTCAGAGGTCCTGGGTTCGAATCCCGGTCTGGCCACATACTTTCGTTTCTCCTTCCGCTGATTCAAGAAGGGCAGTTGTCAGTTACTGGCGAAAGTATGTGCACTTAGTACTGGTTAACCGCTTAGGAGGTCTAAGCCTGCCCAGGAATAGTGTGGTTAGGTTAACTGACCGTCCCTACATGACCGTAGTTGTTTACCGTGGACGTTAAGCATCAAATCAACCAACCAACCAACCAACAGAATGCCCAAAACATCAAGACTGTATACCCAATAACAAAATAACAAGGGTCAAAATCCTGCTAATATGAATCTGCTGAAAAAATGAACAAATCATATATGAAAATTCAGCCCATTAATGTGAATAGTTCTGGAGTTATCCTTTAAGTGAATGTCTATTATCCGTGAAAGGGGAATAACTCTATCACTAATCAATTTTACTCTGTCACTAATCAATCAATTTTAGAACATCCTAACAATATTCAGAATAATCAATGTAACAAATACTAATAGCATACCAAATTTCAGCTCTCTCAGTCAAAAACTGGAAAAATGCCTAATCCGACAAAGGGCCCTAACTTTGTAAAAACAAACCCCAACAACAAAAAACAGGACAGTTGAAGTTCCAAAATTACATGCACATCTTCAGATCATGATGAAACATTCTGCACAAGTTCAAGTCAATCTGATACAAGATGTGGCAGGAGTTGCGGGGACAAAGTCTGAGTCAGCAAGGGCCGTAACTTCATCAAAAAATGGCCGAAACAAAAATAAAAAAACACATGCATATCTTCATATCATAAGAATATAATCTCTAAAATTTCAAACCAATTCGATGAAAGCTGTAGGAGGAGTTGGGAAAAGATTTCGGACGGAATGACGGATGCACATGGATGGACGAGGGTCATTTCTATAGTCCCCCTTCGCCTACGTCGGATGACAACAAAGTGGCTTGTGCGGACAGCGAAGACCCAGATCAGCCTGGGCAATCGTGATATGACAAAAGCTAACCGAATCCGTTTTTGGAATATGGGTTAGGGTCAAGTCAGGTAAATTCGGACAGCAGGTAAATTCGGACACACTATTGCAAACAGTGCACATCTAGATGAGACGGCTCATAATGAGCCGTCTCATCTGGATTTTCACTGTTTGCCCACTTATTTTTGTTTTAATTCCAAACAAATGACATATAACGAAAACAATGTTACTGTCCGAAATTACCTGTTGTCCGAATTTAGCTGACTTGACCCTAGGGAGCTGTGTCCGAACGCATACAATTACATGTACTTCATTCAGTATTTGCGCAGTACTTAAACATGTTAAATTTGATCGATGAACACTATATTTCAATTTTTTCGGTACCGTGAGACAAGGTAAAGTTTGGCAGATTAACAGTGTTTGCTAAGCAAATTTAAAACATATCTTGTACAAACAGTAAACTGTTTTCTTTCCTGATATTTGTCTTGTGTATTTACTCTGCACTCTGTAAAAATTTCCACATACTGTAGGTGCAGTTTAGATCAAAATATAGAGATCAAACATGGTTTTATGGTGACTTAGTATACAAATTCAAAAAGATTAAGGGTAGGACTGATTTTTTCTGATCAATTCCGAAAAATAATAATACGTCACAAACGTATTGGCTATAATTTAAATGTTATGCGACAGTCTGCATGCTTAGTGATTAACCCAATCACGGTTGATAGCTTTGCTGCACTCTTTAATTGCACACCGGGGGATCGGTCGTCAGACTCTATGATGGCCCCGACCTAAAGCTATATATTTTAGTTGGTTGGGACCGGAGCCTTTTTGTCTGTTGCTTGGTCCACCGGGGCTCAACTGGTGACCTTCTTTTGCTTCAGATATCCAGTGGGGTTGTTTGGCAGGACAGGGATCTCCACCTGTCAGACGGCCCGTTGTATCTGTTGAGTCCTCGTCTTTGCTTCTTCATGGTGTTGAAATTTGATTTATGTGTTTACCGTGATGATTCATTGACGAGTTAGAGGGTTATCATGCGAAGCGAACAACCAACTAAATGTTTTGTACCACTTCAGAAACTGAGGGTGAGGTTGGGCCTGTAAAATCGATTTAAGCCCCCCAGTAATTCATTACTGACCGTTCCAAGGCGGCAGTTCTGTTGTGGTTCTTTGTTGCCTGTTTTTGGTGTCAGAGTTTCTGTGATGTTTTACCTTATGTATGTTATTATTATTTTTGGTTCGGTTTGGGTTGCTGAGTGGCCATCTTTTGGGAACAAGCTGCTCACTCGGTTGGTCATATGTTCTTTGTATCTTGATTATTTGTAATCTTAGTTGTTTCCAACTATGGTTTGAGGGCTGGATTTGGATTTTGATTGTTTCAGTTCCTGGTCTTTGCATACTTTTTACTTTCATGCATTAATATTTGCCAGGCCCAAGGGAGCTGTTGAAAACCAAGGCCAAAGGCAGAGATTTCAACAGCCCCCGAGGGACCTGGCATATTGCAATGTAAACATGTTTGATCGTTATTATTGCATAAATTCCACCACAGTGCGACAAAAATAACGAAAAATTTTAGACACTATTTTTCGGCCTCATCGCTGTTACATAGTGGGTACATACACATACACGCACTATGCATTTTATATAAAATATCCTCCTTTCAGGCCATGGGCAGCTATGCTGAACGTTTGTCCGACTTTTAGCAGCAGCTCACAAGTCAAAAATCGTGTTCACTAAATTTTTCACTCGATGTCCCAGGTCCCGAGGTTATAAAACTTTTTTCGTCCTCAACTCAGCTGAGCATGAAATTTTCTCTGCTGATAAATATGAAAATGCCAACTAATGTTGGCATTTTCATATTCATAAGCAGAAAAAATTTAATACTCAGCTAATCTGAGCAAGAAAACGACTGTACTTATCAGTAATTTGCTATTTATTAGCAGGTAAAATTTCATGCTCAGCTGAGTTGAGCATGAAAAAAGTTTTATAACCTCGGGGCCTGATCTTCTATTTTTACAATATCCGAATCTGTATAGGTTGCACAACATAGATGTTTCGATCGATCAGCATGATCAGTGGCACTGCAGCTGGTAAAGTAAACAAAGTGACATTTCAGCCAGTTTGAATGAATAAACCATTCTTTTTTCTGTTTGAATGTGCTGTACATTTGCCTAAATACGCTAAATACTCTTTATAGCAATTTATAACCCCTACAAGGCCCTCATATGACTACTGTTCCAGAGCAAATGACACCCTACTCATTTGAGCGTCAAAACATTTCTTCAAAAATGGCATAATCATCTATGCTCTAGTCAGGAGCAGGGCAAGTATTGACACCTGAATCTTATAGATTTACCTAGAGGGCTTGTACATGATCACTGCCAGCTACAACTGAAAACCTGCAAGCTATTTTAGATTTTCAGCTATTCTTTCTTGAAAATGGGCACTTGTACTTTGGCAGTTAAATTTCAAGCTTTTTAAGGCAGCCATAGTTTCGCATCCATGCCGCGCAGTTATTTGATAGTTTTAGAAATAAATTCAATTTTCACTTCCCTGACGCATGCTCACTCAAACGAAGAAACGTTTCCTTCAGGAGGCAAAAATAATTTATAGCCCAAGATTTAAGCCTATCCCCAAATATCCGCATTTTGCAATTGGCCATAAAATGAGCGAAACTGTGACTGCATGGCAACCATAATTCTTGCACACAGGTCATTTATTAAGGTTGACCTTGAGCATTTTTTCGCCGAGAACAAATTTGCTTTCTGGTGCTTTTATATTGAAAAAAAATGTTTAAACATAAGATTTCATGGAACGTGAAGATGTTGTTACAAAAGTTGATAAAAAGAGTCAACTAAATGAGTACATGAACATTTTTGAGTAATAGAGATTAAGGTCATTCTTTCACCTTTAACCAATGTCTCATATTTTGATAGTTTTAAACTATCAGGTTTGTTCAAATGATGACCCTAGTTTGACCTTTTTTACTCAGGCGAACGATTCAGGGCCTCATGACCCTCTTACTAGTTTTTATAGTAAACGATTTTGAAAAATCGACATTTTGCATCTTGCACAGTTTAGGGATACTAAATTGTAAAGGGGTTCCGTATTGAGAAGTATCACGAAATTAACCCAGCTACGTCATTGCCTGGCTGCCGTCTCTGTTACCCTAAGTTAATATGGAACAGCCTAGAAAGCTCCAAGGTGTCAAAACTGTCTCAGGGTGGCATTATCTTTAACCAGACAGCTGACTCGAGTGTAGCCACATGAATTGTTACAGAAAAGGTAAACTAAGGACTTATAACGTCATCTTTAAATGACAGTCAGATATGTATTATAGGGCCACCTGGTGCCTGAGGTAACATGCCAATTCAGGTATTACTTGTAATGCAGTTTATTTGCTCAGAAATTATTAAGCAATTGTCCGTTTAACGACGTGACCACGAGAAGAAATTTACAAGGGGGGGGGGGGGGGGGGGGGGGGGGGGAAGAGAAAAAGAAAGAAAGAAACGGTCCATAAAATAATGCATATTCAATCAATTTTCAAGGCCTATAAAACCTCCTATTTGCACATTAACTTATCTACTACCTATGGCTACTTACATTATACATCATAACCAGTTTTTGAATAGGCTGATTATTTCTGAAAGGGCGATGCGTCATTACATTGCTGATCATACAGAAAACAGTGCAGACTCCGATCAGAACACTCCTGGTGATTGGGTACACTTTTAGGAGAGGAAAATCAGCCCCTCTTTTTTTTATAGGATTTCCCCTCTCTCTTCAATGGGAATCAACTCTTAAAGGAAAGAATTTGCTCCTGTGGGAGGAAATTCTTTTAAGAGTAGAATCCTTTTTGGAAGGTCTTCGTACTTCAGGGAAGCAAACAGGAAGTCACAAAAGTGGTCTCCCTTCGAAAAATGGCAAAAACATGGAGCTGTACCAAGAAAACTTTACAGCAGTCTGATTTGGGTCTATACTGTTTGTTCAGACAGCTCAATCCCCATATTTACTGCCTTTGCGATACATGCAATCGCTGATGCCCAACAAGTCCTTATCTACATGCTTATGTCTAAAACCTACTGATTGTTTACAAAAAGTAAACAGATTTATGCAAACAAGCACTTTACTTAGGACCACTTACGTTAACACTTTAAGATAAAATTGCGGTTATTTAAGGGCATAACTATAATGTCCAACTGCAAGATATATTTGGATTGGGTCGGCGTTTTCGGTAGCTACAAAAAGCGAAAACCAGGTCTTCCGAATGCAGGCACATTTGGAATGAATTGGTTTTGTTGGTAGATTGAAAAAAGCCTATAAACTGGAAAATGTTTGACTAGATTAGCTAAAAAGTTTGTTTTTTTCTTCTTTTGAATTCATGTTTCATGTGTTGCACTTCCTGGTGATAATAGCATGTTAATGTGTTTTTCTTTGTTGACTGCACGAGTTAAGGACAGCTAGACAAAAAGAGAGGAAGTTAGGTGTACCCTTTATTTAATTTGATCTTACTTTCGCTCATAAAAGGTAGGTTGTTTTTTTAATGCAGAGGTCGGTATAATATTCATTATGTCACACCAGGTAAATTTGTTTGTTTTAATATTAGTCTATGCAATAACAACAACAATATCAACAATAATGATAATAATAATAATAATAATAATAATTACTACGACAATTATGATAACAACAATAATTCATTATTTGACGTAGCATCGGAGAGTTTAATAAAGCCATGCATTAAAAACGATAATAACTAGTGGATTAAATATGCAGATTATGTCGTAACCTTATGTGATGACGTCCATAAAAAACGTCCCGTTTTCTAATGGCGAAATCGTGACATTTTAGTGCAAAATTTGCTAATAAAAAGCGATTTTAGTGTCATAATGTAAATAGAATATTGCATTCGTTCTCTTGTATTATTGAATTTATTGTACTCGTTGGAGAAAAACGATAAGATGCGAAGCATAGCCGCGCATCTAATCTTTCCCCCAAATCGTTTAATAGATTTAGTAATACATGAGCACTCAAAAAAGGAACTTTCCAAAATATATAACATTTATATTCAATGCAGTAATGCTTCTAAATGACGCAAATGGAATAGCAGACAGTGTAGACCCCGATCAAGAGCAGTCTGAACTTGGTCAGCACTGTTTCCTCAGACCCATCACTTCCAATATTCTTTGAAGCTTGAGCTTCTTCTCGAAGTGGGGATGGGGACTTGGGTTGTGTAGAGGGGCGATGAAACCACCATATTTTTTTCCAATGCAGAAATACATTGTTACCGAATAAACTCTAAAAATTGAAGCACCAAAAGTAATTACCAAAACAAAATTTTTGTTTTACAACGCAATAATCCGTCAAAAAAATGAGGTAGAAAGGCAAACTGTATAGACCCTGATCAAACTGCCCCTTTATCTGGATCTGCACTATTTGCACCTACATGTATCTATCTGTCCCAATACTTAGAATTTTGAGGTACCACCCATACATATATGGCATATAATACAAATAATAATAATAATAATAACAACAACAACACAATAATAATAACAATAATAACAACAACAACATTAATAACAACAACAACAATGATAATAATAATAATAATAATTTCAATTTATAATAATACTTATAATAATAATAATAATAATAATAATAATAATAATAATGATAATTTCAATTGATAATAATAATAATTTCAATTGATAGCGTTTGTGCAACAAAATGGCAATTTCATTTTAAACGTAACAGTTAGATATATTTGAAGACACTGAAATGCAGGTGTGGAATGTATAGTGCTCAGTAACAGAATGTAAACATGTGTCAACACAATTTTTATTTTAGTAGCATGTAGGCTGTATGTTGTTTTGCATCGTATAAACCTGTAACTATATTGCAGGTTAAATTGTTTCTTAATGTTTCTTATTGCGTTAAGGTATTTTCGTTTAAGCCAGCAACATTGACGATGCCAAATAGGGGATAACTGTACTCAAAATTGTCAAATGACAATTTTCAATACAGCTATCTCCATAATATTTTCACCTTTAGAGGTGTGCTACTTTGCACCCATAGCAAACGCTCGCAGCGACGTAAAACCAGACGACAACCAATGAGAAGCGGCGTTACGTAATGACATCAGGTTTCCGACAGTATATTATCTGCGATATACTGTCGATGGATATACTGTCGCAAGTTTTTGACGTTATCCAATTAGACGTCGCGTTACATACGTAAGTGCATTAGAATTTGCATTCTATTGTTGCAGTTCTAATATTTGAGCCGCAACAGGCATGAATCGTCAGTGCATTTGCAAACATAGCGAAGATTGGGCGGTTGTGCGACCTAGATCATTTGCAGTTCGTATATATAATCAGACCCTGAAGGGCCGTAACTAATGTTGGTAGAAATTGTTGCCCAACCCCATTGCATAACAATATGGCAATTAAATATGTTTAAACTTAATCAGACCATTTTATGAGCTACATACCTCAAATTTTAGATTTTTATGAACCACCTTCAAAGCAGTTTAGGGGGCATAATGGTTTGGGCCTGGCTGCCCGTTCTTCCGTTCGAACGTAACGTTTTATGGGTACTATTTTAACCTATAGTATGGTATAATGACACACTTTGGGGTTTTTAAATTATTTTCCCCTATTTTCACTCGTATGATACCACTTCCTGCGGTGCACATAATAAACATTATCAATCTGCGCAAACAGTCTTCACTTTTCACATTTTTTGAGTCGCCAGAACTCATCAATGGTATATGCGATAAAGGATGACTTTGATCATTATAAAACACCCTCTGGATTTTGTTTTCGAATAGCCTTTGATATTCTGAGCACACAAGTTATATTTTGTCGAGAAAAACACCAGGGGTCGTATTTATAAAAACACTTAGGGCGATACTATGCTGTTGCTAAGGCTAAATTTCCATATAGGAGATTTCTTACAACTATGAAATTTGCTCTGGAGAAACCGTGTTTTTTAGACTGTTCCTCCAGAGCAAATTTCTTAGTTGTAGGGAGTCTCCTTCATAGAAATTTAGCCTTAGCAACAGCATAGCAACCAGTTAAACCGTTTTATGAATACGACCCCAGAACATTGATGACATTAAACATTGTGTTTACATTTCGTTTCAGAAGCAGTTCAGCTGGAGAAGAATGGACTAATATACCAATCACAACTGGAGGGCTGATGATGTGACTGACCTATCAAATCCAGAAATAAAATTGTATATTGTTTATCCTAGTCATATAAAACAACAAATATACAGTATAGTCATGTCTTGGATGAAATTCTGGAACCGGAAATCCAAAAAGGACAGTAAAACTCGTTCTGATTTGGTTCGATCCGAATCGTTCAAGGAGGAGTCAGCATGGCAAGCTGAAACCGAAAAGGACAAAAATGCAAAGTTACGCCATACTATGTCTATTTCCCGGTCTGGTCGGTTTAAAAAACGAGAGAAGCAAAGAGCCGGAATCCTAGATAAACCGGAACTGTACGATGGGACATCTCCTACGGACGGGCAAAAGGAAAATGTTCCGTCTAGTAACGTTTCACAAACCCGACATGTGCCTGTGAACTATACAAATGATAGACCTATAAATAGATCTCCGCCTGGAACGTGCCGTGACGTCAGTGGACAAAATATGGCGTCTCGACGCTATGAAGGCCAAACGACAGTGCTATAATAGTTTAAGGTTATTGTGTTCTCTATCATCTGCCTTTGTACATAGCGTATTGTGATTTATTCTGTGGATAGATGTGCGGCGAAATATGAAAAGTTGTCAAATCGAAGAATGCCCAAATGGAATGACTGCAAATATGATGGTGTTAAATGTTGCTCTATACCCACTAGCTATACTGATCAGCGAATTCACGAAACAGGATTTAGCATAGGCCTATCTGCTATAGTAAAAAAAATGGAAGAAAAATATAACCTTCATCAGCACTCAGCAGTCGTTTTGGAAAAATTGATGCCAACTTTAAACAAGAATTCCGCGGAATGCGGTGTCTCGCCTGTCAGCGCTTATGACCTAAAAATCGACAAAGTTTACGCCGCCGCCGCCGACGACACCGGAAAAGCAATACATAAGTCTCGCCTCTGCTTCGCAGGCGAGACAAAAACGCACAGTATCTCCAAAATCAATGAAATTTTAAGCATTCTGCGGTACATTATTCTTAGACATAAAACTGTAAAAATGCACCAGATTTTGTAGTATGGTGTACCAAGAAGGTCAAAAGCACCGATACGGCTCGAATCTTACTTTTAAAATACGGGTCGACACGTAAAATTTACGGGTCGACCCTTATTTTTACGGGTCGACCCGTGTTTCAGAAATACATGTCTACCCTTATCGGTGCTTTCGACCATGATGGTACACCATACTGTAGGCCCACCGATGAAATCAAGTATTAAAAGTGTCTTTTGAGGAGTAACATAAAAATCTACTGTTTAAATAACGCGACGTGTTATGTCAATATGGCAGAATCTTTCGCAGCCAGATTGAAATTTTGTTCAGTAGCGCGCAAAGGAGTGAACAATATTCGAACAGCACGACTCAGAGCAGCTAGCCCATTTTGCATTTGGGTCAAAGTCGTTGCTGGTAGCATATACTTGAAAATCGAGCCTAATAGAGAACACCATGTTTGTGTCTTATTGATATTAAGTTTATCAGACGAGACAGAAACAGCGTAGGAATTGCCAGGTTTGCCGAGCCAATCCTACGTGTTCTCGAGCGTGATAAACTTGATATCAACAAATAAGCCTACTAATATGGTATTTTATTTATCATACATCAATTTATCATGCACCAATAGAAGATTATAAGGCATAACCAGCGTCAAACAAAGGAAAAGCAAACATAATTTTTTCGGAGCATACGGACGTCGCAACTGCGACGTGATTTGCTGACGTTATTTGACCAATCAAACGTTGTTATTCCGACTATTTAGCCAGTCGCATTCAGAGTTCGCTTCTGAAGAAGGCACGGTTTAAGCGCATTTTTAAAGCGGCATGACATCACATTATGTTACATGTTATCAGGTGGAATTTTCCAGCAGATGCATGATAAAAATCAGTGTTGGCGCTGAGGTACAGATTGTTTAGAGCCTTGCTGAACGCCCTTTTCCATATCCTGTGCTGTCTTTAAAATAGGCCTATATGGTCAATATCACAACACTTTACTGAGTTTCGCTTTAGCATGCAAACATCCGATGAGAGATTCCTAAAAGTTTGATTGTGCTTGTTTGAATGTTTAAAGGACGGAGACACCATTTTATTGAAGGAGATTTGTTTAGCGTGTATGTGCTTCATTAAAAAATTCATTTGTGTCACCCAACGAGAAACTGCGTCTGAGGGTGTATGTAAACAATGAAGATTTAGATCAGCCTTAGCATCCGCACAGTCCGGTGCACCGCAGTAACAGCCAGTTCATACCACAACCAAAATGAAAGATTGTGATCGTCTGCGCAGGTGCCAAGACTTGTCTTCGGATGTTTCATCGGATCAAAATTGAGACCAACAAGTGGCATGTGCACCAAGCGAAGACCCAGGCCCGCCTAGGCATCCGCCCAGCCTGATCAGAGTCTTTACTGTGCGCTTAAAGGGTAGCTGAAGGTATTAGCTACCTCCATGCTGACAATGAGTGAGCAGACTGGGCGAAAGCCGAGGCTGATCTAAGTCTTTCCATAGCGCACATGCCACTTTGTTTGTTTTGTTCTGTCACAGCTCAAATTTCATCATGTTACGCCATTTATCCATTTCTTTTAAATGATAGTGATAATGTTGTTAATTGTATTTGTGCTACTTTTAAAGTGTTGTGACACGTTAGAGCTCCAGAGGGAAAAAAAGAAAAAGAAAAATGGTGTAAATGCTGTTTCTGAATAAAATAGCCTCTCTAGGGTGAATTTAAGGATGGTTCTGGAGCTCTGATACATGTAAATCCTCAGGAGCTTAAACTCAGCAGGAACACAACGTTGAATCAACATTGAGTCAACGTCAAAACGAATCACGGTTAATTTAAAATGTTGCTAAACGTCTTGTTCCCAGTGGGAAGGCTCCTGTATATGCCCGATGGAATATGTCTCATAATATTTTATAAATGTCTCGCTTATGATTTTTTTCTCTGGGAGAAAGGGGAGAGAAGTGGGTGAGTCGGTACATGTAGCAGCTTAAAAGGAAGCTGGACTAATGCAAAGCGGAAAGTTGGTCCATATCAATTTATTGTCAGGCTGTAGGCTTCTCTCCAGTGTTTCAGATACAATGTAATAGGGAAAAATCATGGATTCATGGCTAATTTTCCATATTTCTCCATAAAAAACATACGTTGCAACCCCTCATTAGAACCGTCTTTGCGGGTCGACTCTAATGAGAGGGTCTAAGCATATGTTTTCGTTAAGAAATAAGAAAAATTATCTCAGAATTACCCTAAAAATTTCACCTTATCCGGAGCTATGGTACATGCATTATACCGGTATAACTTGGAACGCATTGAAATTCACAACTTTTCAGTTCAAGGGAATTGCACTGTCAGCGCAAGGTGTTGATTTAATTTTAATACTTTAGCGTGACTAAAATATATATCCTTCCTTAAAATCTTATTTGTTTTGACTGATATCATATTTACACACAGACGGATAAAACTTAGGGCAAATATGATCACTGTATATTGAGCCACGTTACGAAAAAACCTGACTTGAAATAAAAGGCCATCGGCCAAGTGTCACCCGACGTTTGAAATGTGTCACAAACTGCAGCACTTTATTCAGTTTCAGAGTAACTATATGGCCAAAAACAGAAAATATGTGTATAACAGAACCTGGTCAGCAAATAATAACTGAAGCACAATTACTGGGCCTCTATGAAGTTATAAAATACTTAAGTTTAGAAAGGGGCATTTATGTGTAAAACCAGAAAATATGTGTATAACAGAACCTGGTAAGCAAATAATGATTGAAGCATAAGCAGAGACATATACCCCAATTACTGGGCCTCTATGAGGTTATAAAATACTTGAGTTCAGAACTGGGCGTATATGTGTAAAATCAGGCTACTGAAACTTTAGGCCCTTACAGAATGCCCAAAACATAAGACTGTATACCCAATAACAAAATAACAAGGGCCATAATCCTCCTAATATGAATCTGATGAAAAAGAACAATGCATTTATGAAAATTCAGCCCATTAATATGAATAGTTTTTGAGTTATCCCTTTACCTTTAGGTGAATGTCTATTATCTATGAAAGGGGAATAACTCTGTCACTAATAAATTTAGCATATCCTAACAATAATCAGAATACTCAATTTACCAAATGCTAATAGCATACCAAATTTCAGGTCTCTCAGTCAAACGGTTCAAAAGTTGGAAAAATACCAAAAACGACAAAGGGCCATAACTTTGTAAAATATAGGACAATTGAAATTCCAAAATCACATGCACATCTTCAGATCATGATGAAACATTCTGCACAATTTCAAGTCAATCTGATAAAAGATGTGACAGGAGTTGCGGGGACAAGGTCTGAGTCAGCAAGGGCCGTAACTCCATCAAAAATGGCCGAAACAAAAATAAAAAACCACATGCACATCTTCATATTATAAGAATACAATCTGTAAAATTTCAAATCAATCCGATGAAAGACGTAGGAGGAGTTGCGGGGACAAGATTTCGGACGGACGGACGGACGGAAGGACGGACGGACAGAAAGACGGACGGACGGACTGACACACGGACGGACGAGGGTCATTTCTATAGTCACCCTCCGCCTACGTCGGGTGACAAAAAGATGTAGGAATCAATACGCCGACGGGTATAGCAATTTGCCAACGGCGAAAAAATAGGCAGATACGCTGGTGCGTATTGATTTTTTGTCAACTTGACAAAAATTCAAAACGCACCTGCGTATTTGCACGATAAAAGATTACATACTACTCAAAAGAAGTTTTGCATCACCATATAATTACTCATAGACATAATGCTAAATCAACTTATTTCCAAGAGGTATACAAGAAAGGCATGCCTCTGTTTTACTTTATGGTTTCTGTAACTCACTCACGTGTTTCGCGGTAAACACCTGACAAAACTGAGGACAGAACTGACCACCGTAGGGGTAGAAAAAAAAGATTTCTGACTGCCTAGTGGACTCTTAACCATACGGGAAACCAACCCGAATTAGATTTTTACTCTTTAAAAGCCTTTATCTACCAAGACGGACAGAACCGAAGACCAACATTTTCCCTTTTATAATACCGAAACATAAGACTGTTAATCATATAAAATTATAGCTTAGCGTTTCATTGCTACTCATATAACTTTTACACATGTGATATATAACTGTTTTGCATTAGCCATATGGAAAAAAATTAAGGTGATGCAAACCTTCGTTCGAGTAGTATACATTTGACAATATTTCACAGGCATGACAAAAAAGTATAAATATGAGGGTGCTTTTCGTGAACTATTGCCAGCAACTGTGAGGCATAATGTACAGACAAGCCCGAGTACATGCGCAGTTAGGTCAGGGAAAGAACTGTTCTCAACATGTGGTCAAATTTGACAAGAGCAACTCCCACATAGCTGAAGACAGGTTTTCTTATAAAGCAGTGCAATTACCGTATTAATCCTGTTAAACGCCACGGGGTGTTGTATTTTACGAAAAGGGGTTGGGGCATTATTTGGGCCTGAAGTGTAGTAAATCAGCCACTGCCAAATGCCACTAATAAACAGTATTAAGGTGAATGGGTATACTTGCAGAGGAAGCAACTCTGCTGTCTGTACCTTTCTTCTCAGCAGGGTTCAATTCACAAAGGGAACAATTTGCTCCTCTAGGAGCAAATTCTTTCCTTTAAGAGTAGACCCCATTTCAAGCGGGTACCTCATCCAAAGAAGCAAGCAGGAATTCATACCTGGTAATATAACAGTATTTTTGGAAAAAGAAGCAGGAGGCATTTATTGGAACAGCGGCGTTTATTAGGATTAATGTGGTATTTCTAATATTCTTAAATATCGGAACAAACAGTGAAAGCACTCTAATCTGGATCTTCACTGTTTGCCGTTCTATCTGCATCTGTGTTGTAAAACCAAACTGTTCCATCTTTAGGACAAATACGGTAACTGTTTAAGTGTCGCAATTTTATAATCTTTATGGTTATTGCTTTCAAAACTGATCCAATGCAGCGAATGCGAAGAGTCCTACACAGGCTTCAGTATGATCAATACGCTGGATGCATGCGCTCTGAGTCATATGGGTGCTTTTAATAAAGCTGATACTTGTTTTTATTCATGTCATAATTATGAAAGAAAATAAAGCTATTTTGAAGCAAGTTCAGAAGTTGTTACTTTAAATTTTCTTGCCAATACATTTAAGCAAGTTAAATACGTAACTTTGTCAAACTTACAATCAAAATCTTAAGGTGAATGGTTATACTTTTACTTTCAGCAACTCTGCGATATTCATTTCACCTCCCTTCAAAATGGAGGTCAAGCCTTGAAGCAATCTGCCCCAGGGCCTTAAGAATAGACCCATTGTTAAGGCCTATATCGTCAGAGAAATCGAACAGGAAGAACGAAGGTTCCCCTTGTAAAAATGACAGAAAAACATGGGCGTATGCCGATACATCTTTAAGTCTCCATAGTCCTACCAGTGGTAAAACGTCAGAATGTAAATCATTGTGAAAAGCGGTTCAATTCTCAAGTTCTGTGATAAAACGTGGGTTGATGTGCATTACTATGTCATATAACTGGCAAAAGTAGAACTAGCATGTTTTTGAAAAATGACAAATTACCCCACATAATATGAATTTCTTTTCTGGTACTCCGTCGAGCGATGCGATGTAAACAGCAGCGGGTCCGGAATGGGGTCCCATGCCTGTACATTGTATTTTTGCCTTCTATTCAAGTCAATGATGTCGTAATCAGGTCATTGTAGGTGCCAACAAAAATGACCCAAGTATATTTAAAACACTTTATATTTGAAACTCAGAGATGTTGGCTAATGACGGTCATTTTCAATGACGAAACTGTACTGAGAAGCTTGCAGCGATACCTCACGATAAAACATTTCATGTATTTTTACCACTGATATAGCAATGGGGCCTTTAACGACCCCATTGCTCTAACAGTCATAAAATACAATTGTAGGCCTTTAATGGATGTTATATCATGAGCCATCGGTGCAAGCTGCTCGGCACAGTTTTGTCATTGTAAATGACCGTGATAGACCAACTTAGCCAAAATAGGTGTTCCTTGCTACGTCTCTAAACAAAACCTGTGAACATAGCATCACTGGGCGGAAGTCTTCCTAGAAGAGGTCTACGGCTAGGATAGAAGTCAATGCTGAGCCAAATGTTATCAGTAAGACCCGAGCACGCCCTGCTCAGCTTGGTAAAACATCTATATTAAGGAGGTCAATGAATGTAGGAATATGGCCCAATAACTTTAGCTCTGAGTCTGGTTGTTTATATTATAGGCAGTGTATCTGTGTGTGGGGGATTGGGGGGGGGGGTCGGGCGATGGTGCTGGTTATAACTTTTAGTGCAGGGGCGTCCTACTTACTTGGACTGAAGTAGGGCAAGGGCCTTTTGTGCTTGCAGAAGGTGCGGCGGGGGTTGTTGGGATATTTTTTCTCTCAGCTATCATTTCGCTTCTTTCTCCCTCTTTTCGGGAGACGGCCCGATATAGACTGAAATACTGTCCCAAAGGGCCCTTAAACCCCAAACAACCAACTATAGGCAGTGGGCAAGTCAGTAAATAAGACGCTCCCACCTCAATGTTTTTTCCAACCCAATGGGTTAATAAGGGATGGTGGTAACACAAAACCACTGGGTGGAAGTCTTCCGAAAAGAAGTCAACGACCACGACAGAAGAACACTTTGAGCATTTTCGAGTTGTCAACTCGTGTTACTCGGGTTGAAATTTGGCGCATGCGTACAAAGGTACTCGAGTACTGCCGTATCGAACACT
This sequence comes from Ctena decussata, assembly GCA_963989385.1. Taxonomy (NCBI): domain Eukaryota; kingdom Metazoa; phylum Mollusca; class Bivalvia; order Lucinida; family Lucinidae; genus Ctena; species Ctena decussata. The sequence goes on from OZ022504.1 coordinate 66,775,362, forward strand.
TCGAGTAAAGAACAAAATGGCGACGACCATCGATCTTTTTACCTTTAAGTCCAGAGTCCTATTCTCGCATTTTTTCTTTTAAAACTCAGGTGTTTAATATTCACAAGAGTCAGGAATTACAAGAATTTTTAATTTGTAATGGGAATTTACGATTCTGAAGTCGTTACTGGCCCGCTGTAAACCCTGTTGAATATGGCAAAAGCACAAGCAGAATAATTATAATCATCAGTATGATGAACATAGTTATCCCATTCTCACTATTATTAAACAGAAAAAGGGCAAATCATTGGCGTGACAATGTGTCACTATGAAGGCAAAACCAAATATTGGTTTCTTTTACAGCGGAAGTTCACTTTCCGCCATCTTTAATCCAGGCTACCCGAGGTGAGGTGGGGGTTACGGTAGTCGAGTAAATACGAATATGTGCGCAGTACTGCGCATGCGTATTGCGGTTACTCGTGTTGTTCGGTCAGTAACTCTAGTTACTCGAGTAACTCGAGTTGACAAACCGAAACTGCTCTTTGAGTCAACTGTCATGTGTTTGTGACAAAGGCGAGCGATAGAGTAATCGTGGATTTCGACTGTAGTCAACATACACGGGGGTAAATCAATACGTGAAGGGACACCCTAGTCTTGCAAAATTACGTTAATTTTCTGTAAGTATTGCCACAGTTTTGCGACTCACGGAGTAAAATCTCATTTTTTTCAAAAACCACATTTGCAATGGTGTTGTCAATGAGCGCACGCTCTTTGGTAATAATTTGTTTCGAGATATATGCAATAGAAACGGCACTTCCGTGTTAATCATGCGAGTTAATTCGGTCACAAATGTCGTTCTGTCTGTTGATTTCAAGTACATGTGACTTTGGAACAAATTTTGAAAGGAATCAAAGAAGATGCGAAGTTTGGTTTATATTTTTCATGTTAATTTAAGCTTCGGTTTAATATTCTCTGGTCGTAATCAAATTATCTTTCATAGTTTTAAGGAAGAGAACAACTACGCATTTTATTGACCGTTTTGCTTAATGTACGATAAATTTGACAGTTTATGCTGTGACATTTTCTTTGACACAGTCAGAGTTCTTCATGTTTTTAACCCATGTATATGGCGGATTCACAAATGTATGAGTCAGAGTATACATTCTATATTAGAAATACGTTGAGTCGAGAATTTTAACGAAAAAATGTCCGTACGAGAGTAAACCCGAAGCAGAACCAGATTTTTTTTTTCTGACCACCATTGTCACAAACGATCGGCAATTGTAATGAAGCGGATAAGACTCTGCAACCACCCTTCATTTCTATGTCTGGTGGCTTTACCTGAAAGTGGATAATAAGCCATTATTCCACCTGCCAAATATGAGAGTTCATACGAGGTATCTTTTGACTCATGTACGAATGGCGTTGTCCCATTTTTCCTTTTTATATCCCCGTGAGTGTATTCAAGGGCCTTAATGTTTGTTCTTATCCGTCCGTCTGTCTGTCAATTCGTCTATACGTCACACTTTAAGTTATAGCGTTTCTTTAAGTGGCTCTTCTCATTTTTAGCTCGCCTGAACGAAAGTTCAGGAAGGGCTATTGTTGTCACCCTGGCGTCGGCGTCAGCGTCCGCGTCAGCGTCGGCGTCCGGATTGGATGTTTTGGTTAATTTTTTTTAAAGACCTATTTCTCCTTAACCCATGAATGGATTCTTTTGATACTTGCACTGTAGTTAGATATTGGTCCAAAGTTTAACAGGTTACCACCCCACCGCACTTAGTGACCTTTATGTCAAGGTCATGGACATAGAAAATTGGGAGCTTTTTGGACTGGATGTTTTGGTTAAAGTTTTTAAAGCCCAATATCTCCTTAAACCATGGATGGATTCCTTTGACATTTGCACTGTAGTTAGATATTGGTCCAAAGTTTTTTCAAGGTACAACCCACACACCCCTCAGTGACCTTGATGTCAAGGTCATGGACTTAGAAAATTGTATTTTTATTGATTGGATGTTTTGGTTAAAGTTTTTTAAAGACCCACATCAGTTGTATTGAAATTCTTGTTGTGGTAAACCCCGATCCTTCTTAGAGATTCTGCAAAAGAAAAGGAAATTCTTAGCAACTGGAAGCCAGATTTATGGGCCTTTGAACTGGGTATGTGTTACCGTAATGTCTTGGGAAAATACCAGTTGCTCCGTTACATATTTTGAGCAGTGTATATGTTTGAGCGTTTGCATAATCATAATGCAAATATCGTAACCGACGGATTACAAATGTAATTACGACTGTTTGAGCGCCTGTGCGCTAAACGTTTTTGAAACGGAGGCAAATACTTGTAGAAATCTTTCTGTCTTTTAAGCGCACGTCGAATTAATATATTTTTTAAGAAAGCAAATCTAAAGTTGAAACATAGGAGAAAAGCTAATTATATCATAGGATAGAATATCTTAACGAATGAAAACTGAAAGAGTCAACAGCATTTTCAGGTCTTGTAACCAAACAAACGAAATGGTAAACCAGTAAAATATGTAAGCTTATAGTCATATGCCTCAGAAATTATCATGATGTGCACTTGAAGAAGCATGTGAATGGAATGAGGTATGCATGTGACGCGATAGTGTTTGCTGTTAATGGATATTTTAGTGATGTACACAGCCCTGTGACAGGCATCGCACGGGGGCATCGTGCGTGTCTTACACATTTATTTAGGGTTTTTTTCTTTTAAATGTCGGTACTGCCACTACCATTTTACATGCCCCATCCCACCAAATTAAGCCAAAATAAATACCTTGCGTCACCATAGAGTATAATGTAACTCGTATGATGTGGATGCGGTCAACATTTCGAATATCTATACTGAACATAAAAATGCAGTAACATGCACAGGTTTTAACATAAGAGGTGTCCACCGCATCCTTATGCAAACATAAATCAGCTTGTGCGGTGGGCCGGGCGGTGGCACAGTCTCATCGCAACATTCTGTTTGCATGAACGATCCATTAGACCTGTGGAATCAATACAGTGAAATGCCAATTTTCTAATTTTCTGTATGGACAACTATAAAATTTAGAAGGAACCTGAGATCATTTACGCTCCTCGATGAGCAAAGTCTTTCCCTTAATAGTTGATCTCATTGAAAGAGGATACAGTTATTAAAAGCAGAGTTGCTTCCCTTGAAAGTGTAATCATCCACCTTTTAAAAAGAATGATAAACTTTTCTTATAGCCTTCACTGCTAAGCTTATTTTATAAGGCAAGTGCTGCCGAGATGGTTTATGTCAATATTTCTTAAGCAGTCATATGGTAAAGTGTATCAGTAAGCAGCCAGTTGTAGCAAAATAGGCCGTGTGGCGGCCGTAAAACGTCTCCCCGTACATCATCATAGTGCAGACTATATTTTCTGGTCCTTTGGGATCATTGGGTTCATTTATCTTAAAAAATGGAGTTCCGCTTGAACCTGTGCTAGGGGGCGTGGCTGGTGTCGCACAAGTCATTACTAGTCATGAACAGACTCAATTAAACAGAGTCTGCTATTTTCTGTTCTTTGATGTATTCCTTGCTTCCAAAAGATCTTACTATTTAGAACTTATTTTTACTGTTGTGACCGAATGGGCAATCAACCTTAGTGAAAAGTGGACTTGTCGGTTAGCATCGGAACTTTTTTTTTTAAATTCGTATACATGCAACACTATGGTATAGCCAACCCTGTCTTAAAGGGTCATCCAAGGGAAGGACAAATTGTGGCTGCTAGTAGTAGTAGTATTTCAATTTTCATATCGACGTTGCCCCCGCAACTCAGCGAAACGAATCCATAGCCGCAGTAACGGGGCGCGAGGCTTGTGGCTGCTAAAGACACATAGCCCCTTTATACAGGTTCAGTTGCACTGTATTTTGGCTAATGGGACCTTGAAAATCATACGGAGACGGGACATCGGTTTGAAGTCTCATCCGAAAGGACCGGAGAAGCGGGGAATCGATCTTACGACACTCCTGGATTGGTAGTCCAGCGCGTTATCCACTACACTGCTGTCGCTCCTTACAGTTCATATACCATCTGGTGCAGTTTCTTACGGTAAGCAAATCGTTTGTATGATAGTAATTTTCTAAAGATTTAGTTTGTACACAATACCGTTCCAACACAACAATTGTTCTCTCAGTGGACACCCTGGCCGGACTGATCCGGGTCTACACCGTTTGACCAGACATGTCGATGGTAGAGTTGTCCGAAAACTCCTGCCGGATGCCATATAGACATGACGTGACCTACCACTTTGACAACAAATATTAAGACACTGTTATCTAAGCAAACGGTGTAGACCCAAGATAGACTTTTCTTCCGGAACAGTCTGATTGGGGTCCGCACTGCTGGCCACATTGCCAGAAATCTTGACAACATCGCCTTACAGCAAAATCAAAGACGTTGTAAAACTTTAGGACATCAATAGTCATTTGGCAAAGGCACAATTGAGACAGTGGAATTACGCAGTTGGTGGGAAGTCACCTCAGGTCCGAAAATATTAGTTGTTTTCTTTTCTGATTAGCTATTGTATGTTAGATACTCATTTTATGTGTTCTTCATAGCATAAACAGTATTTTTACAAATGAAATGCCAACGTGCATCTACCATTTACTGGAAATAAGTGGGTTAGACCTACACCGTTATTTTTTGGCAATATAATGCAAGGCGCAACGCATTCTTACAGTACATTATTTAATCATAAGAAGAGCCTATAAGTCGGTCACATTGATTCAGAGGAAAGAAAATTCTAACCTTAAGACTGCCAGTTTCCAAAGTTACGAGCAAGTATATATTAAAGGTAGGTTTCTGTACTTTGGAATGCATCAAAATTTTGATGATCTTTCATCCAAGTTGTTGGAAAGCACTTATAAAAGGGAATGAATAAGATTCACTTAAAAGTGTAAATAAAAAAAATATTAGAAAAGTTGTTTTGCAAGGGATTTCCTAACTCTGCTTCGCACACCAGTTAGCGCTATGTTTAGTTAGCGCCAAAAATAGATAACGTGGCTGACGCCATGCTGCATAGCATTTTGGGATAGTTTTATTCCATCCGCCATGCCAGGACCTCTAGGAGAGCTCACGGCAAGGGAAAATTGACCTTTGGAGAATGGCATCAGAAATAGCCCACTTATAGACATAATAAACATAGTTATTTTTAGAACTGGAATTCCAACGAAAGAAAATAAACCAAAAGGGAAAACGACTATTTTCTTCAACATATGACGAGTTTCTCAGTAGCAACAAATTCAGAAAAATATGAGATTTCAATACTGCTCAGAAAAAGACGAAATTATTTTGTGGACATAAGTGTTATCGCTAGTCCAGGAACCTACCTTTAAGTACTCAATTGTAATGAAAAGTAATCATTGGAGCAATACTAGTATTTGCACTTATTAACAATGGACATATACAGGTCTATACTAGGAAATCATGTGCGTACACCGTTGTTTTTATGCATGGAAACGCATCCTGCAATACGTTCTTAGAGTGTATCATATAAACAATCACAGAGGAAGCTAATTTTGTCAGAAAAAGAGACGAAAAAGTTCAGATTGATTCAAAAGAAAGAAAATTCCTACCTTCAACCAGCCAGCCTAAAAAAATGTACACTACCTTGACAAACTAGAACCGAATTGGCACGTTAACTACTGCATCTCACGTGAAACATTTTTAACGAATATTAACTTTAAAGAATCCTCCAAAGCGTGACCAGTTCACTTTTTCTATAAATGTCCCGTCATGCTTATAATTGGTACTTATTTCACCAAAACACTCGTGTTGACATAATGTTTCATCAAAAACGAAAGTACACCGTGGCAAGACTTTTACCAAATACGCCCGGAAACGCAAGACTAGGTTGTCTCTTCACGTATTGATTTACCCCCTTGAACATATATACCGGGAGAGGGATGGGCTCGATCAGACTGAATTTTCCCCAAGATACATCATGATGGACGATCCAGTTGAGAGCAGCTCCTTTCAATATCACCATCATACAGGTCTAACATCTAAGCATGATGACAACGAGGTCGACCATTACAACAAGCAACTTAAGAAATCATAGACCAAACACCAAAGGACATTCTGGTTTGACATGAGGATTAGAATGCTAAAGTTGGGAAGGATGCACAGGCAGAACGGGGAGACGTTTGTGGGCCAAACTACAATTGAGAGAGGTCTCAGACTTCTAGAGTTTGCAACCTTTAACAGCCTAGTACTGACGACCCTTGGCCCTCACAAGCAATCCAGAAGATGGATGTGACACAGCCCAGGGAAACACCACAATCAGATTGATTACATCTTGGCGAGGAAGCGCTTTCGATCAGGTTGGTTGGTTGGTTGTTTTGGGTTAAAGGAACCTTTGAGACAGTATTTTAGTCTATATCGGGCCGTCTCCCAGAGAGAGAGAGAGAGAGAGAGAGAAAGTAGACGAGAGAAAAAAATGTTCAAACAAACCCCACCCGCACCTACAGCAAGCACAGTAGGCCCTTGCCCTCCTATTATCCAGATCAGCAGGACGCCCCGGTACTGGAAGTTTAACACAGCACAATCGCACCACCCGACCACCCCCTTCCGATCAGGAGTTTACATCCATAGGACAAGAACCTTTCCTGAAAAAGACATAAGAAGTGACCATCACCCGGTGCTACTGACCTTTCGAAGCGAGAAAGCCAACCCAGCCAAGACTGAGGTTAGGTGACATGCACTTTTCAGGCAACAACAGATGGGAAATTCCCTCCACTCATTGGTCTGATAGATGATGACATGTACATAGATATCATGATTACCACCTACAATACAGCAGTGACTGATGCAGTCAGTGAGATACCTTTGGAAGGAACGTCGCCAGAAAAAGCCCTGGGTCACCATAGCTGTGCTCGACCTCCGTGATGAGAAGAGAGATTTGAAGAAGAGGCAGTATGAATCAGAAGAAGCAAAAGAATACAGGGAAGCTAACAAGAGGATTCAGAAGGCACTGAAGAAAGCTTAAGAGAACTGGATAGGTATTCAGTGTGAAGAGATCTAAACTTGCTTGAACAAAAACAGCAGCAAGAAGGCATGCCAGTTAGATCAAATATTTCATTTAATACTTATAAAACGTTTCCTCAACTTCAAGGTGGGCCTGAATCTTGTGCCCGAATATTCTTTTCGGGCAACGGAATCAGTATTTTCTAAAAACCAACAATCAAATCTGGAAACAAGATAAGAAGTAGATCTAGGCGTTTGCCCTATCTGAAAAGGCGTTTTGCCCAAAACGCCCAGAATATTTAAAAATACAAACATTGTAATTATTTTAAAATTCTACCATTTTCCAGATTTAGGTATGTGTATTTGTGGACAACTTTGTTTCCTCTAACAAAAAAGTTGATTCCGAATGGTAAAACAAATTCTTTAAGCGGGGAGCGTTAACGAGCCAGTACCTGTAAGTTTATGAAGCAACTATGGGCGATTTAAATATATAACCACTTTAACATCCACTTTACAGTCCAGATTTGGCTATCTGTTTCCAACTGTGAAAGATCACCTTCGTGACAGAAAACGTGTTCCGCACGTGGGTGGAAAGATGGGAGAAGTGAAAGGAATAAACTTCAATTGTAAGTACATGTACCTCTAACGGTATTTACCTTATTTAGAAACTTCTCGAATTTATCGACCACCCCATGTAAGGATTCTATCTCACGGTGCATAACCATATCGGACGCAATCTGTGAAAATCTGCGTTACTTGACTCTATCTGTGAGTGCTACGGACTCTATTTGTTACTTGCCATGGACGCTTCGGCGATTCAGTCGAAGAAAAAGGGACAAAACGTGTAAGTACTGGGTTTCATAATGTCCACGGAACACATACCTTATTTTTCCTAATATTTCCGTCGATATTATTCAGCTAGCGATGTTTAGTGCTTGTCATCAGTGAAATCAAATGCGGCGTGATAGTGCAGGAGCGTACATGGCCCATGAAAACAAGGAAAAACTCCGACTTTTTATTTGTAGGTAATGAAATTTGTCCTTTATTTACGAAGATAATTATGTTCCTTTATATTTGTGTCTCCGAAATGATGTTATTTTATGCCAACGGACAGATTTTGTCCTGAAAGCAACGGACTATACTTGTGAGCAGCGGACCTTACTTGTGATGTTTGTTTTCTTTTTTTTTCCAGCCAAAAAGACGTCGTAAAAGATCAAACTTGTGGTTGCATCAGCCAAACGGCGAAGGCTTAGTCCCGAATTTGAAAACAGTCCGGCGGCGAATGCTCAATTCGTGTCCACAGTAGATTGTCAAAATGAGGCCTTGTCACCCACAACACCAATGGGAATTCCTTCGGTTATATAGATTATCTCTACTTTAAAGATAACGGTTCACTCAAAAGCTCTCCATTTATGGATTTCTTTGACATAAGATCATGCGTATAGTTACACCAACCTATAGACGTTGTTCATAATAAACCGCAACTCTAGGTGTCCACCACCGTTTGTACTTATAACTATTCTATTCATTCTATTCTATCCCATAGCCTTACTAGGTCGTTGGGGCACCACAGATGACTTCGAAACAATCCCTTTCCACCTTGTCCCGTCTTCAGCTGCCCTTGCCGAGCTGGCAAAATCCATTCCTGTCCACTTCTTGATATTGTCTTCCCACCTCCTTTTCCGTCCACCGCCTCCACTTTCACTGTGCCAATGGCTCATTGGCTGCTTGGATCTTCCTGCGAACCTCCTCATTGGTTTTATGGTCCTTGTACGAAATGTTCAGTAACCTTCGGTAGCATCTGATTTCAAAGGCCTGCGTCTTTTCTCTCACTCTGCTGTCAAGGCCCACGATTCACAGGCATACAGAAATATGGAAATGACAAGCGAGCGCATAAGTTTCACCTTTGATCCAAGAGATATGTTGTTATCTCTACAATTTGGTTTCAGCTTGGTAAGAGCTGAAGTGGCTAGTGCAGTCCTTCTGAGAACCTCCTGTTTTGAGCCATCATCTGAGACAACTGACCCAAGGCATTTGAAGCTACTTACAGTACCCAGCTATTGCCCTTTTACCTTGACCTCCCTCTGGATGCCATTTGCGCTGTTTGTCATCAGTTTGGTCCATTCAGCACTGATCTCCATCTGACACCTTGTGCAGGTTTGGCCGAGACTTACAACTAGAGCCTCTAGTTCCTGCTCTTCCCCAGCTAGAGCTCTATGTCATCGGCAAACCGCAGATTGGCAATGTCTCTGCTGCCCATGCCAACCCCCCGCCACGTTCTTCCAGAGTATCAGACATGATCCGTTCGAGAAAAATGTTGAAGAGGGTGGGTGACAGAGGACATCTTTGCCTTACTCCATCTGTTGTTCTGAACCATTCTCCTGTGCTGCCATTGATCAGGACTGCACTTGTAGCCTTGTCGTACAGCTGCTCAATGGTGCGAATTAGACCTGCACCGACATTGCACCTCCGCATGGTGGCCCATAGGGCTGCATGCCATACCCTGTCAAAGGCTTTTTTGAAATCAATGATGACAGCGCACAGATTCTGCTGATGTTGGAGATACCTTTCACACAGGACTCTAAGGCTGAAGATCTGTTCTGTGGTGCTCCTTCCCGCTCGGAACCCAGCCTGTTCCTCAGCGATTATCTCTTTGTGGTTTAAGCCTGTTCAAGATGACTTTCAGCATGACTTATAACTGCAACTGCAAAAATATGTATACCCGCGTATTGAAACGTTTTTTTCATTTCTTCGGCTTTGAGGTGACCAAAACCCTCTGAAAAGTTTTAAAATGTGTTCAAGAAGAGGAACCAATCAATCATGAACGATATCTAAATAGAAATCTGCCTCGTGTTGATACCATTTTCGGATCACTAGACAAATGTAGGCCCATGCTTCTGAAGCACAGATAGTTTCCTATGATATTGGCAGATAGAGTCCTGTGTGAAGCACGATTAGCCGCTGATAGAATCTGGTGCCAGGCGCATATAGCATCCAGTGCCATTGTAAAAGGTAAAAACATTCAATTGTCTTCAAAAAGGAGATATTCTTTCAACTCAGAGCCTTATAAAATTTTAAATTCATTCATTAGGGTCAAACTTATCAACCGATCTGTTTTCTTTCCATTGCGTTCGCAACTGATCGGCGTTCAAAGTGGACACACTCTTCAAAATTGTCAAATCTTGACCTTCATTCCAGCTTGTAGACTCGAAAGTAAATACGAATTAGGCATAACAGCTATAGATACTGGAAGACACGGATGTCTGATGTTCCGCGCACCTTATGCCCCATAAGAAAATGTGTTGTTTACAATTATATTTGAATTTATTAACACCCGCCCTTACCTCGTTTTCCATTTTTGGACGGATAGAATCCTAAACTAACGCAAATAGACTCCGAAATACACAGATAGAGTCCAGTTTTCACAGACAGCGTCCGATATGGTTATGCACCGTGTATCTGCGAAAACAAATTGATGATAACCATAGCCCAAAGTGTTTGAGAAGAGAATGTAACAAGTGTGGTTCGAATCTTTTACTAAAGTGTCTTGAACCCGTTGAAAAAGAAACCAAAGATAAAAATCTGACAATCAAATGGCAACGCTGGGAGTATATTACCATGGAAAGAACTTAAAGGTCCAAGATAATGGTTAAGTCATGTGTGCTAAAATCGACAACATTTGACTAATTTGCAAATGATTTGGAAGAGTATTCCAGTCGCAAGCTCCGAGCTCAGTGGCAGCAGAAATTAATGCTTGAATGTCTCCTGTCTTGGTCAAAAGAAGACCTTATGGGAATCATTGACTTTTCAGAAAATTACAAGTGTTCCGGAGCGCATACTTTGACGAGAACTTTGTACCAATTCACCCATCTATGAGCTACTATAAAAAATGAATGATCAAGAATGTCTGTAAAAACATTCAATAGTCGGCATATCAGATGACTTGAAACATAAGTCAACTACTTTCGATATCATTACCTTTGTGCAACACAAGTATCCACTGCTCTACCTTTTTTTTTTTAAAAAAAGAAAAATGACAAATTGCTACACCGAATTCCTTTTTCTCGGTTCCCCGTCGAGCAATGCTTTGATTAATTGACAGATTGTTTTGGGTTTTACGGTCCTTTGAGACAGTATTTCAGTCTATATCGGGCCGTCTCCCAGAGAGAGGGGATGATAGACGAGAGAAAAAAATGTACCCGTACTTACTGCAAGCACAGAAGGCTATGCCCTACTATTATCAAAATCAGTATGACGCCCCGGTACCGGAAGTTACACGCAGCACCATCTACCCACCCGACCACCGTCGACTCGTCGAGCAATGTAACCAGTACATTTATATGCGAGACAATGAATGTGGACCCATGCTTGTACATTGTATTTTTACCAATTTATCAGAGCATATGACGTCGAAAGTAGCTGAATTTAGATGCCAATTCAGAGGGTTAAGCGCTGGCCTACTGACCTAGCGGACCGGGTTCGAATCCCGCTTGAGGCGAGATTCTTTCCTACCGTAAACGGAGTTCCATTGCACACAGCCTTTCATTATCACATTCCCATCGTCCTGATATGACTGAAATACTGTTGAAAAGGACATAAAATCGCAAGTCATCCATCCATCATAATGACACCAATCAGTTTACGTAAAACTCAAAGATACGTCATTTGTTTAAAGTTGGATTATTAAGGTTATTCACGATGACGGAACTGTTTTGATTTCTACATCTGATAGAGCAAGAGTGCCGTGAAAGAGCCCTGCTAGCTATGCTTGCGAGTTTCCAGCACTTGTGAGGTATCGCTGCAAGCAAATCTGTACATTTTCATCATTGGAGAAGTTGTGATTAGCCAGCATACCTTTGATTTCCACAAAAAAAATTATTAAAGGTAGGTTCCTGTACTTTGGAATGCATCATTATTTTGATGATTTTTATCCAAGTTGTTGGAAAGCATTTATAAAAAGGGAATGAATAAGTTTTACTAAAAAAGTGTAAATAAAACAAATATTAGAAAGCTGTTATGCAAGGGATTTCCTAACTCTGTTTCGCACACCAGTTAGCGCTATTTTTAGTTCGCGCCAATAATAGATAAAGCAGCTGACGTCATACCGCATTGCATTTTGGGATAGTTTCAATCCATCCGCCATGCCAGGACCTCTAGGAGAGCTCACGGCAAGAGAAAACTGACCTTTGGAGAATGACATCAGAAATTGCCCAGTTATAGACATTTTACAGAATTATTTTTAGAACTGGAATTCCAACGTAAGAAAATAATCCAAAGGGAAAACGACCATTTTCTACAACATCTGACGATCTTCTCAGTTGCAACAGATTCAGAAAAATAAGATAATTCAATACTTCCCAGAAAAAGACGAAATTATTTTGTTTATATAATTGTTATCGCTAGTCCAGGAACCTACCTTTAAATTAAGTGGTCGACAAAAATTACCTTCTTTCTAATCATATGCGCGATGCAATGCATTCATAAGCGGGACACTCGCCTGTACATTGTATTTTTACCATTTTACTAAAGCTTTATATCGAAAGATCATTGTCCTATCAGTGGTAAAAACGTGTAAACGCAAATCATTATGAAAAGCGCTTCCGACTTCACGGTTTGTGATAAAATGTGGGTTGATGTGATAATACTGACCTATACCGGTCCGACATACATATTCGTGGTACTTACATATCCGTGGTATTCTGAAAATTGGATTTCCCGTCCAAGCGCGAGATCTCTGTGACGTCATATTTATTGTTTTGACTGAAGGTGAATTCTTCCACAACTTTGTCAACAGTGAACCGTTTTGCAACTGGACATGTAAGTTTCTTACAATTTTCTTACTGTCATATCAATTTTAACCTGTTTTCACTATTGCATTATTGCACCCATCTTCAAATGCCCCAAATATGAAAATATAAGCCCAGAACCTTCAACTAGGTCATCTCGTCTGCTGTGGTCTGTTTATAGTAACAAAATCTGGTGATGTATAGGGCAATCCCCACGTCAATTTTTTTTCTACGGTGGCCAAGAAGTGCCATCGCTTATATGACTTCTTACATTTTCACACTTTTAAAGTAGTTTAGAGATTGTGAATAGGTATGGTAGGCGTATTATCAGTATAATTTATAACTGTCAAAGGGATCTTAAATGCTTACAATGGAAATGCATTATAAAAAATATGGTTTTAAGTTGTTTCAATTTTCATGTGTCATATTTTTCATTTCCAAATGAGTGACAAAGTTTTAATCAAAAAGTATTAACTGTTTCATATTATGTGTGTTCTTTTGACTGAAGGTTTTTTGAGCTTACAGATAATGTAAATACACATTATTTACAAAATAAATATATTTAAAAAGTGCTAACAAGAAAGTCTGCAGAATAACTATCCAGCAGGCACACAATGTTGAAACAATATTGTATCAACATTGTTTGCCTGCTAGTTAACTTCCTAGGGCATTATGAGTCGTGTTTTTTTCCCTCTTGTGTTTTTCAGGTTTCTCCAGTGCCCAAGCGGAGACGATACAAGAGCTATTCCCCCCACTATGCTCACCAATGCCTATCTTGATGTTATTGAAAAGAAGACCTCAGTGTACAAAGCTGCTAAGAAGTATGCCATTCCAGAACAGACACTCAGAGACAGAATAATAGGCAAGGTCAACCCTGAAAACACCAGATCTCGACCAGAACCTGTGTTTACACAAGAGGAGGAAGCTCGGCTGGTCAAGCATATTTTACAGATTGCAGCTGTGGGTTATGGTTACACCAGGGCTGAAGTCATGAATATTGGAACCGAGTATGCCATCTGTATCCAGAAAAGAGACCGGGAACACCCTTTGTCGCTTCAGTGGTTTTATTCGTTTCTTGGGAGATGGCCAGAACTGAAAGTCAGACGACCAAAAACTATAACAGAGCTGAGGGCAAAGGCCACTTCAAGAGAAAGCATCCAGCAGTATTTTCAAGAGCTGGGAACCATTCTAGACAAGTACAACTTGAAATCCAAGCCTGAGTGTATATATAATGTGGATGAGAAAGGGATCACTCAAAACCATACCCCTCCTTATATTGTATCTGCCTCAGATTCTACTCCATCTGTGATTACATCAGAAAAGTCTTGTACCACTACGATACTTGGATGTGGAAATGCTCTTGGTTATACCTTGATCCAAACGAAATGTCAGGGCGGTAACAAATGTGCGCTGGCAATCACTGTCAAATTCGATCAGTCTACTAGAAGATTCGGTAGAATAAATTTTGCACGCTTGTTCAAGTTCACTAAGCATAACTCATTGTTATTGTGCCTCTTGTCACCACATTTACTGTCGTGTATGAAAGACGTATCTATGTTGATACAAAACAAGAAATGTTACAGTGTGTAACAAATGCCCCCGAAGGCCCCTAACACCTGATATTTGACCCCAGACCTTTGACTGTGAACCTTGGTTATGGGGACCTAAATTTTGTGCATGACACAACTTATCATTTTGATTTACCTTTCTGGAAAATTTGATTAAATTCGCTTCATTACTTTTTGAGATATCTTGGACACAAGATGTGTAAGAGACAAACTTATGACCTTTGACTGTGACCTTGACCTTGGCCGTGAGAACCTAAATTTTGTGCATGACAAAACTTCTCATTTTTGTTTACCTTTCTGTAAAATTTGATTCAATTCGCTTCAGCAGTTTTTGAGATATCTTGGATACAAGATGTGAGGGAGACAAACTTATGACCTTTGATTGTGACCTTGACCTTGGTCATGGGAACCTAAATTTTGTGCGTGACACACCTTCTCATTATGGTTTACCTTTCTGTGGAATTTGATTCAATTCACTTCAGGGGTTTTTGAGTTATTGCGGACACACGATTTGTAAGGGTCAAATCTATGACCTTTGATTGTGACCTTGACCTTGGTCGTGGAAACCTAAATTTTGTGCGCGACACACCTTCTCATTATGGTTTACCTTTCTGTGGAATTTGATTCAATTCACTTCAGGGGTATTTGAGTTATGGCGGACACACGATTTGTAAGGGTGGAACCTATGACCTTTGATTGTGACCTTGACCTTGGTCATGGGAGTCTAAATTTTGTGCGCGACACACCTTCTCAATTTGGTCTACCTTTCTGTGAAGTTTGATTTAATTCCCTTCAGCCGTTTTTGAGTTATGACGGACACACGATTTGTAACGGACGGACGGACGGACGGACAGACGGACGGACGGTGCGATTTTAATATGCCACCCGAAGTTCCTTCGGGGGCATAAAAAGTAAGAAGGAATGTGCATTTTATTAAGATGATAATATTCTGTGCGCAAGGAAGCAACATTTACGGTGTGACTAATTCCGCCGCGGCGAGATTCGAACTAGGTAAACCAGGTCCTAGCAGACTGCGTTTCCGACGTTTATATAACATCATCCCTGTATGCAAAACCTTAAAATAAGAGTCACCATAGTCATCATAGTGCCTAAGTCGGGCACATCCTGCATATAAATACTCGCGACAATTTATTTACGCTTATATTCGCGAATCTCTCTTGGCTCGCAAAATGAAACATTTCACGAATATTGGAACGCTTCAATCATAGGGTGTAAACTGCCAGCAATGTTGAAAAACGTCGTATCAACGGTGACGCACTCTAAACCTGAAAACAAAATTGTGCCACTCCAACATTGACATTTATACGACGACCTTTCAGCGGCTTTGTACCCATTGAATGTTTTGCCGCAACTGCAATAATTGCCACATGCCAAAATAATGTTTTTATACAATGTGCAGATTATCGGTGTAAAAGCGAAGCATCAGATCAGCCCGCGCATCCTCCCGTAATCAGCTTCTTTCCTATTTAGTACATGATGGATTCAGAAATAATACATTGTTGGGCCTTTTTTTAACACTTGAAATGGGAAGAAAAACACAAGCCTGTACATTCTGTACGTTCGAAAGGAAAATATTTGGATCATGAGGACATGCTGTCGTCTCCGTTCACATAGACGATATTTCGATCATAAGGAATATACAGAGTGTATTTGGTCATATAGGCTGTAAACTTCGCAAGCAAAGGCTGCTGAGTCCACGTTGCTTCTTATTTTGATTATTACGTAAGGAACAAAGTGGCCTTAGTACACTTGGCTTGCGAAGATGACAGACCCTATGATCATATATGAAGATCAGGAGTTGGTCTGTACATGTACTGAGATAGCATGTGCAAATAGCGATGACTCAGATAAGCCTGAGCATTCATTTCATCCCTATCTATGTATATGGCAAACCACAACTTATGTTCTTTATTTCGTTACTGAAAAGGCGAAACTTATTGAAAGTGTGAACAAACATGACTCAGGCCAGTCTGTGCATCCTCGCAGTTAATCTGGTAAATTCAAATAGTGAATGATTGGCGTCGCATGAATAGATACCTTATTGGATGTGCGAAAAGTAAATAATATGAGCCTGTGTATCTGATCAGTCGTGGGTGAAGTGTCGGCCTGCTGATCCAGCGGTCCCGAGCTTGATTCCCGAAGGCGTTCTCAATCGTAAACCGGGTTCCAGTGCACAGAGCCTTTCATTATCACTCTCCCATCGTTTTAATATGACAAAAACTGCTGAAAAGGACGTAAAATCGCAAATCAATTCATCCCTTTTTGATCGACGTTGTACAAAGACAGATAATATGGCTAGCCACGTGCGTCTATTGTTGACTATACTGCATATCCAGCTGTTGCGTAATTTTACGTTGTATTTGCAAGTTTTGTTACAGCTAAATAATTTTTGTTACCGGTGAGTGAGCAGCGTGTATGTCCTGTGCCCCTTTTTGTACAATAGAAAAGTCTAGGGGAAGGTACAAAGATAACTCCGCCCTGACATTTCTTTTGGATCAGGGTATACCAAATACCCCCATACTTTGTTTTTGCCGGTGCTAGAATGCGGCAGGAGCTTCTAGAAGGTTGTACACCAGGGACAGATGGCACAGTTAGTCAATCCGGCTGGGCTAATTCTGAAATTTTCCACACTTATCTTCAGGAACATTTTATCCGCTTCGCCAAAGGAGGTTCAGGTGACCAGAAGATCCTTCTACTTTATGACGGACACCGCTCGCATATATCTCCAAACCTGATTGACTGGGCTGTTGAATATAAAATCATTCTTTACGTGCTCCCTCCACATACCAGCCATATTTTACAGCCAATGGATGTGGGATGTTTTGGACCTTTCTCCAAAATCTATAGCAATGAGTGTCAGAAATTCCAAAGAACTCATTCTGGTAGTGTAAACAGGTATAGTGTTTGTTCCCTGGCTTGCAAAGCTTATACAGCTGCCTTGTAACCTGCTAACTTCAGAGCAGCCTTTCGCAGATCAGGCATATACCCGTTTGACCCATCAGCTATATCCAGTTCTGTTTTCTTAGCTGCAGATACCCTGAAGGAGATTGAGAGCGAAACTGTTACTGAAGAAGTTCAAGAACCAGTCCAAGCAGAAAGAACAAGTTTCACTGAGCCTGACAATGCTGACACCGTGCCACCAAGTCCTGACTATAGCCAGACCATTCAGCCAGACCAAGAAACCCAAGAACCCCCAACCAATACAGAATCAGAAAAAGTAAATATTTCCAGCAAGCAAAATGACCAAGTTTCAAGAGAGACCCAACAGCCACAGCCTTCCCCATCAACAACATTTTTCAAGCCAGGAAGCCAGTCTTTTTCAAGAACACAGCAGCCAATCCCAGACGTTCAATACACAAGGTGGTCAGTGGGAGAGCTATTACTGAACCTCAAGTTGCTAAAATGTCAAAGATTACCTACTACAATCATCTACTTCATCCAAGAAGGTCAAAAAGTTCACTCCACCATTGAAGACCACACCAGTTTCAGTTACCAGCACATCTCCAAAGTAAAGAGTCCACTCAAAGCCCAAAAGAAAAAGTCTACAAACAAAACACCAAAAAAGTCAACATCTGTCAAACAAGTTAAACCACAGCCTGGACCATCTGGAAAACAAACAATTCTCCTGTCTGATGATAGTTTCCTGTCTGATTCCTCTTCAGAACTTGATAATACTGAAAAATGCTGTGTTTGTAAGCTGTATCAGCCAAAAGAACTGACAAACTGTGTTTCACTAATATTTACTAAGTGGGGACAGTGTATGTTTCAAGGTTGCGGACACTGGGTCCATCTTCAGTTCTGCTGTGATGTCAGAGTGCTTAGGCTAAGGGATACCTTCTACTGCTCATGTCATGGACTGCCTTGTAAGCCATCTGAAGAGTGAGAAGTTGTAAGCTGGAGGACTTGTATATACTGTATATACGTTTTTGTGTGTTAGACAGCTATTTCATTGGTTTAAATTTATTGATAAAGTTAATTTAAGGTTAATTTGTTAAAAAACTGTTGAACTCTCAAACAACCCAAAAATGAGACATGACAGCACTTCTGGGCCACCATACGACTAAATTTTTGGGATCCCCCGAAAATATATGACGTCATCAGCAAGGGTCCTGGCTGAGGGTGTAAACAAAGATGGCTGACTACCATGTGCTCACGGAGAACAAGCATTTTAATAAACTGGCAGAGATTTAAGGTATGTTTTGTAGTATGTTTATTAGGAATTGTAAACTTTTTATCTGTAGGCATTTTGTTGCAATGATGGAATATTTCGCTAATACCACGAATATGTATGTCGCGAGGGTATATCTGGCAAAAAGTATCGGGAACATGTTTTTTAAAGACGACAAATATTTTAACAGAGTACAGGTTTCCTTTTCTGGTGGGGGTGGTCGGGTGGTGCGATGGTGCTGCGTGTAACTTCCAGTGCCGGGGCGTCCTACTGATTTGGATAATATAAGAACAATGGGCCTACTGTGCTTGCAGTGGGTGCGGGTGGGGGGTGTTTGGACATTTTTTCTATCGTCTATCATTTCTCTTTTCTTCAAGTCTCTCTGGGAGACGGCCAGATATAGACTGAAATACTGTCTCAAAGGGCCTTTAAACCCAAATCAATCAATCAATTCCTTTTCTGGTTCCCCGTCAAGCAATGCAATATCAACAAAAGCCCGACAGTCAATAGGGTCTCATGCCTGTACATTGTATTTTTACCATTTTATTCATTGTTTATGAAATCGAAAGTAGGTCAATAGTTGATAACTAAAATGACCCAAATCAATTTTCAAACCTTTTTTATGCGAAACTTAATGATGTTTTATTTGTTTAAACGGCTAATTGCCGTCAGTATATGGCTACAGTTTCGCCGTTGATTATTATCGTGATTGGTCGGCTTTGAAAAATCAAACTTCAAAGGGGCTTGTCGGGTGGTGAAATGGTGCTGTGTGTAACAGGGCGTCCTACTGATTTGGAACATTGTAGGGCCAACTGTGCTTGCAGTAGGTACAGGTGGGGTTGTTTGGTCTTTTTTTCTCTCTATCATTTATTTTCTCTCTCCCTATTTGGGAGACGGCTCGATATAGACTGCACTACTGTCTCAAAGGGCCGTTAAACCCAAATCAATCAATCAATCAATGAAAAATCAAAACGTCTTCGAGTTTACCATAAAATAGATTTGGAAAAAATAACTAGGTCATTAGATGCCAACTTTCGATTTCACAAGCTATTTTTCATGGTAAAAACACAAGGTGCAGGAGATAATAATACAAGGTACAGGCTTTTAACAGTTGATAAAAATACAATGTACAAAAACGTTAAGCAAGGATCCCACAGATTGACAGAAGACAATCATTCACCAGGACCTGGGATTAGGGAAGCCAGTCCCAAGCCCTTACGAGAGAAGTAAACTTAGTTGGGTCACGGTCAGAAGTGAATGATCCTTCATGGAGACGCATAGGGCAGTTCCTATGATCATAGTTGCAAATAAAGAATAAAGATCTGCCCCGAGAGTCACCATAGAAGTAACGACCTCCTGACTCCCAACATTTAAAACAGTTCGCTGATCCTGAATTCTTTGCAGTGCCTCAAACGTCTTATGGAGGAGAAGTTGGAATGATCTTTTCTATGGTTCTCTGGTGGTCTTGACTTGAATTTTGTTGCCTCACGGTGTCTTCATATTAAAGACTGTTTGTCTAATTATAGAATGGTATGCTTCGTCAGTAAGTTCCAAGTCATCATACATCGTGGAGAATGACAAATGACACGAAGCATCCATTCAGGATTATACTCTTCAGATTTGCCCCAAGTGCCCTGGGGGCGATTCAGGGTTTTCCAAAAAAAAAAAAAAAATCGTAATCTTATCACAGCACTTACAGATTTTTCCGAGACAAGGTCTTATGCTCATACCACCTGCAACGCAATGAATAATACTCAGCAGATCCATTGCGATACATGATCGTTAAAGGCCCCATTGCTCTATCAACATGAAAAAAATTTGTCACGAAGTATCGCTGCAAGTTTCTCACTATAGTTTCGTCATTGTAAATGACCGTGATTAGCCAGCTTTAAAAGAATAAAACATCCTTGAGTTTCGCATAATAAGGGTTTGAAAATTATTTGGGTCATTTTAGTTGGCAACTAAAATGACCTACTTTCGATTTCATAAAATGGTAAAAATACAATGAACAAGCGTGGAGTCCCATTCACTATCCCGCCTATGTGTATGTAGCATTCCTAGACGGGAAACCAGAAAAGGAAATCGTTTTTTGTAGAACGATTTGTTATTTTCAAAAACTTGTTTTCTCTACCTTTTGCCAGTTATATGGTTCAATATATGCACACCAACCCACATTTTATTACCAAACGTGAAGGTTGAACCGCTTTTTACAATGATTTGAGTTTAGGCGTTTTTACCGCGGATAGGACTATGGAGACTTTAACTTCCAGCCATCCGGCTTGTTGTCCTTCCACCAGATTACGGAAATTCATAATCCACCGTAAAGACCCTTGATCACTCCTTACAGTAAAGCGTACACCATAAAGATAAATGGTGGAAACGTTTTATAGAGCTAACTTTTGCCAAGAGTTCTTTTCTAGTGGTACAGTATTTGGTTCGCTTTTTGAAAAACACTGTAATACAAGCACCTAAAAACAGTAGGCCTAAAACACTGTCTCCATGGATCTTTCGAACAAATCTGTCGAGGTAGTGGCTCCTAATGGCATGATTTCAAATTGCCATAAACAAGCCCCAAGGATGCAAAATGCCGTTTTCGGACGGTCCGTTTCAATGAAACAAATTTGGTGAAAAGTACTTATTAAAACAGTTGAAAAACAATTCTTCACCACCTAAGGAATCTAAAGAATCATCAATATTATGCAAAGGTTGGCTGTCTTTTACAGTGACCTACTTTATCTTCCTATAATCTTTGCAAAATCTTATCTCACCGTTCGTTTTAGGGACAGTTGTTGCTGGGGGTGACCAGGGGCTATTGAAAGACTCTATTAGATCTTGTTCGGCCATAGCCTTAATTTCTTTTTCTGCTTCCTGGCGTTTTGCAAACGATATGGTTGTTGCTTAATAGGTCTTGTTCCAGGAATGAAGCCTATTTAATGTTCTACCAGTGAACTGCAACCAAGTTCGTGTGACATTTTAGAAAAGGTGTCCTGATAATCTGATTCTAATGTTTCAAACTGCGATTGTTGACAGAGATCAAGATTCTTGCAACTTTTGGAATAGCGTTCTTGAAGATGCTCATATAGTACAATATAATCTGTCTGAGAGCAAGTTTCTTGACTAGTGTGAGCGGTTTGTGTGGTAGTAACTGACAAAAGCTCTTTTGGCGGTAGATGTTCGTAAGTGGCCACAATTGTATGCCTATAAAGGGTACAGCTGTGCTCATATGGATTTACAATTTGTATGGACAAAGCCCCTGTGGCACGACAAATTATACTTTAGCCACTAATAACCCTTTTGTATGCAGAACTCTGTATCAACCTCTAAGAAGCCAGTGATGTCTTTGTCAGTTTTACCATCGGCAAAACCCTCCACTATGATTTCAATCTGGGATTGATTTTCTACGCGGCTCCATAAGGTGGCCCTACAACATTTCGGTTGTGCATCTCTACTCTTCGCAAATCACCGTATTCTTTCCCTATTTAGTTTATGCATTAACGTGTTAGCATTAAGTCACAACGGTTTGCTGTGAAAAAGTCTTAAGATTTAAATTCCTCCCTCTCAATGTCAGCAAACAAAGCTGTATGCTGATTAATGTGTGATCCTATCTGTAAATTCATGTATACTGAACAATGGAAAGGAGCTGCCACCACTGTAACCTTCGGCAATTTTGCATTTGAGCCGCGACACGACAAAACAGCAAAGTGGCATGTGCGCCCAGCGAGGACTCAGATCAGCATGGGCAGCCGCCCAGTCTGATCAGAGTCTTCGCTGACCACATGGAGGTAGCTTAGGCCCTTAGCTACTCTTTAAGCGCAAAGTGAAGACTCTGGTCAGACTGGGCGGATGCCCAGGCTGATCTGAGTCCTCGCTTGGCGCACATGCCACATTGTTGGTTTTGTCATGTCGCAGCTCTTTGTAGGTCTTACAGACTTCAGGGTTGAGAATGATGACAATGGTGACATTGCTACCATTAGCAACAAGAAATTTCTACTTTATTACATATGAATTTTCCCTTTTCTAGGACCCACCTTTGTCTCATGACAGCTGGGATGGGTCCTTCTTGCGCCTCAGTCTGAACCCGGACCCTTGTTTTGACTGCTGAAGTTTCCCTGTTGATTGTTTTGGTTTGCACACATTATGGAAAGCTGATTATTATACATTGGACGAGGATAAAAGGAGGTCTTCTCGTGTTATTCCTGGTGGCATCACCTCTGCTTCTGAAGAATTGATTTTGTCTAGGGGCGTGGTCGGATGGTGCGATGGTGCTTCGTGTAACTTCCAGTGCTGGGGCGATTTAAGGGCCTACCGTGCTTGAAGTCGGTGCGGATGGGGGTTGTTTGGCCAGTTTTTCTCTCGTCTTTCATTTCTCTTCTTTCTTCCTCTCTTTGAAGACGGCCCGATATCTAGGAAGTACTGTCTCAAAGGGCAGTTAAACCCAAAACAATCAACCAATCAATCAAACGATTTTGTCTAGGGTTTGGGTGATAATTTGACTTGAGGATTTTCAATAAGGCTAAGCGATTTCTGTAACGAAATATTTTGAACTGTCTTCCGCAGGTTCTGAAATTCCTACTTTGTTCTGACAACTGGTTTTCTCAGACTGGTCAGACTGACTGTTATGAACGGAGTATGTGAAGACATATTGGTATAAAGATGTGCATTAAGGCTAGGATTTTCTCTTCCAGCCCTTTCATCATGAGTTATGTCCCTTTTTAATACTTTTCACAATTTTCATGGGTATTTTCGGCCATTTTCGCTAAGAGTCTTTTCAGATTTGATCCATTGATGCAAGATAATAAAATTGATCCATACCTTTTCATGTTTCCTGAAAGGACTTTAGAGATGAATTATGCCCCTTTGAAGGGCTCTAAGGAAAAAGTTCGTTATTACTACTCTTAGACTGTAATCGCCCCTTTGTAGGTTTTTAGCTTACCTGAGCCGAAGGCCATACTAAAAGGTATGGACAAACTCCGTCGTCTATCGTCCGTCCACTCTTTCAAATGACTTCTCTGAAACCACGGTGTCGATTCTAACCAAATTTCATATGAAGCCTCCTGGTGTTGGGGGAACGATAAATTGTTCAAATGGTCTGGGTCACATGATCAACATGGCCGCCATGCCAATATATGATAAAAACCTTAAATAATCTTCTCCAGAACCAATAGGCTGATGTCTTTGTAAGTATTACCAAGATTGTTCAAATTATGACCTTGGGTTGCCCTTGACCTATTTTACGATAAGATCAAATTTGGTCTTTGGTGCTTTTATATGGGAAAATGCTAGAACATAAGATTTCTTGGACACTGTTGAAGATTTCCGCCTAAAATTTGTAAATACAGTCATCTTAATGAGTACATGAAGATTTATGAGTGCAAAAGGTCAAGGTCATTCTTTGACCTTTGACCCAGGTCTCCCATATTTTGACAATTTCAAGCAATCTCCTCAAAAGACACTGGGTCAATTGTAACCAAATTTCATATAGAACTTTAAAGGGTTGATGTGTTGAAAATTTGTTAAAATGGTCTAGGTCAAAAGACCAATATGGCCGCCACGGCCATATATGGTAATAACCTTTAAAAATCTTCTTCTCCAGTACCAATTGTCCGATGCATTTGTAGCATTTGGTACCCGAGTACTGGTAAGGTTGTTCAAATGATGACCTTGGGTTGCCCTTGACCTTTTCTACGGCAATGTCAAATATGGTATAATGCTAGAACATAAGATTTCATGGAAATGTTTGAAGATTTAGGCCTAAAAATTGGTTTATACAGTCATTTTAATGAGTATGTGCAGATTTATGAGTAGGAGAAGTCAAGGTCATTCTTTGACCTTTGACCCTGAATTCTCATATTTTGACAATTTGCTAACATGTCAAAAGCCACAGGGCCAGTTGTAACCAAATATCATTTAAAGCCGCCAGGGGCAGAGGTCCTAAAAGGCATTGTTGCTGTCATACGTAAAATGAAATCTGTGAATATTTATTTCAGCCTTCATCAATGTAGGAATTAAAAATTAATACTTTTGTCAGCTGAAGTGAAATTTGCGGCTAACATTATAGCTTCTCTGTTCTTTGGCAGGTCAAGGTTATAGCGGCTCACACATATTATAGTAGATGATAATTTCCGGTTTTGAAAATGTATTTTGTATTTATTTATTTATTTTTACTTATTTATTTTTAAGGTTACCGTGTCGTGAGCATGTTTACTATTTATTTTTATGATTCTAATTTACTGATGAAGGAAGGTACCTCAATATGCATTAGATGCTGGTGTTTGATAAAGTTTTGCAATGTGACTATGGTGTATATATTGATGCAACATATGTAATGAAACGAAACGTTTAAATTGTCCAACAGATAGTACTGTCACATACTTAATACATGTATCTGCGGTATCAGAATTTTGCGATTTAATGAAAATGACATTTTGGCGCAGATTAATTATGACGTTCATGGTATACTATGGCTCAAAATAATAATATATGACGCAAATTTGTGACATTTTTTCTTATATTTGTTTAAATTATACATTGTGGAAATCTATTAGCACTATACTTTTTGACGTCTATTAGAATCGCCTCGTTGAGGCGATTCTGATAGATGCAACAATATATAGTTTAATAGAAGGGTATAGAAAATATCTGAAATATTCATCAGGTTCGCCTTTTTATCTGAACCTCTGTTATGCTTTTCGTATGTAAATGTATCCAAACCCAAATATTGGCGGACTTATATATTAAAGCGCTCTTTGCCTTAACTGCGAATATCGCCAAATCACAGTAACCGCTAAATGTAAGTGTTTTACTGTAGTCAAATTATTTTTCATTAGACCTCCGCTGGCGGTAACGGAGGTAAAGTTCATAGTTTACAAGGCGTGTATTTTAAAATATGGGAGGGCTCTTTACGTACATTCCACATTGAGGTTAAATCAATATCAAGTTTTGAACTAGGCTCTAGGGGGACATACTGAACATTCTTTACAGGGGCACTGGATTATCGATTTTGTTATCGCCCCTATTGGGTACCAAATTTACATAGAAATGAATACGGAATATCAATAATTTTATGTTTTTCTTACCTTTTTCATATTTGAATATTTTATAACCTATACTCTGAAAGCATGATATATTACCTACACGAAGGTGTTTTCTTTTTTCGAGAAAATCAGTGTTTTCTTGCTTCCCTTGCCTTTTTAATTACAAGCCTATCTTGACATATACATTCCTTGGAATGTTAAAAAGAATTGCGAAATTTTCCATTTTCAGTGCGTATTTCTGAAAATTTCGAGCTATACTGTTTTTTTTTGTAACCTTATTTCTGACAGTCTTTATTCTGAGGATTAAACTGATACATCTTTTTCAAAGTTAACATTACGTCTCAGTCGCTTCGTTTAACTGAGAAATGCATTGCCACCGATCCTGACTGAATTCCTTTGGATGCGTAATGTAAATAGGAACTAGCAAAACAAATTCACCAATTCAAAGGTTCGCAAAGAAAAAAGAAAATGAAAAAAAAAGAAAAAAGAATAAATAAATAAAATGAAATTAAAAATAAAAATAAGAAATAAACACATAGTTTATTGTTACTGATTCTAGTTTATTCTTACAAAAATTCCGACATTTAAGGCAAACT
This sequence comes from Ctena decussata, assembly GCA_963989385.1. Classification (NCBI taxonomy): domain Eukaryota; kingdom Metazoa; phylum Mollusca; class Bivalvia; order Lucinida; family Lucinidae; genus Ctena; species Ctena decussata. The sequence goes on from OZ022504.1 coordinate 66,801,501, forward strand.
GCAGATCCTGCTCAGACCTCGCGTTTGAACCGTCTGATCTGGATGTTCACTTCTCGCAAGAGTCCCCTTTAGGGGATGCTAGGCATATGTGTTGTCACATAAAAGCGAGTCGATTATAGTGTTAACCGTTCCTAAGGGAAAGTATCCACTTAACAATACTGCACAGTTGAGCAGGAACCATCACCCGTCCAATACTCCGTAGAATGTTCAGCAGTATAGTCCGTTTGCTCCTAAGTGCAAACGGGGTTTTGCTTATTTATCGAAAACGATGAAAGTTCCGTCAAATGTTCTAATATACTAATGATTCCTATTACTATACATAACAGAATACGAAAAATCCAAATCTTTGGATGCTTTTGTAAAGTATTTTCCATTAACAGTAATGCAGAAACAGAGCAGTTTCATTGAAGGTTGTCGTATGCTTGTTAGAACAGCCAAAATATTGTTGATAGGCAATAGCGTAAAATCGTGGTTTACTAAAAGCGTGGGCGTATATGAATGAAATAGTAAAATGTATTCACCTGTCCGCACGCGTAATGCATGGTGTCACTGGTCAGGTGATACTATGTTGTAAATAAAACATTGAACTATTATAAAGTTTTGCGAGTAAAAAGTGTATGTTTTAAAATCTGATAATAAATTGGTGAAGTAAAAAGTAGAAAAATGGATTCAGAATGAAATTTCAATTAATTATGCAAATTTTATTCTTGGGATATCATACATTGGTCACATGAACTAAACGGGAAATCCACAAATTTTACTCCCTTGTAATCAGGGGCGTAGCTAGGGCCACTTACACAATACGCACAATCATGTTTTATACTCTTTGAGAGCAATAATAGAGGTCTGTTGGCTGTTAGTATTTAAATTATGCCCAATTAACAACATTTCAGCATGAAAATACGCAGGTGTGTGTTGAAATTTTGTCAATTTGACAAAATTTCAATACGCACCTGCGTATTTGCGTAATGGTAGCTACGCCCTTGGTAATTACGAGGTGAAAATGACATATTTTAGGTCCCTGTTTTGTATAGAAACTTTTTTATACAAAGCCTCACATTTCTACAAAATTATAATTTTGTTATGTATATGATGAGAATTAAGAATGAGCCATTCGAAAATCTTCTACCTCTCACCAGTTTTGAGAAAATATTGGGGATGCCGTTTGCATTTGGGAGCAAACGGACTATACAGGGCTATCGCGTTTCTCTTTTTACAAAGGAAAAAAATCGTTGACCGAATTGCTTAAAGAAAAATATGAGTCAGCCGCCGAACTCCGTTCGTGCCGGAACCCGGGATTGAACCGGGGGCCTTTAGATCTTCAGTCTAACGCTCTCCCAACTGAGCTATTCCGGCTGACAATCTATGTTGTGGATGTGACCTTATTTATATCTATCAGTCACTGACATTTTGACTGCCCCTTGGGTATTTCGTACTGGTAAAGGAAATACGACAACGTCGCACCGAAGTCGGTTTGGGCCTCGCTTTGACGTTATGCACTTGCTGGGGAGTGAAGGACTCTTAAAAGTTAGCTTAATGAGCTTTTGTAACTAAGATTTTCGCTCTTATTTGTGTTCTATGTACCATATTCGGGATCGTTACGTTTTATTGTTTCTATGGGCAACCTTCACAGATTTCTATTTGACCTCTTTACCATCTTTTCAAGGAAGCCTTTTCGATCGAACTTCTGTATGTTCCGCTGTATGAGTACACTTCTCTGTGTATTTGCGCCATTTTAAAAGGAGGACAAGTTTTGACCCCCATTTTGCTTTCCTTGATGACATTTAGCCCTTCCTAGGGGAGTAGATTCTTTCCTTTAAGTTTTGACCTCGTTGAAAGGGAGGCAAATTTAGATGCGGCATAGTTAGTTCCCCTGAAAACATACCTCTCTTGCGAGAGACGGACACCGGATTGCAAAGCTTGACTTCTGGCACACGTGACTTTTGTATGAAATACGACGTCAACGAGACGTATGACTGTTACGCAGTTTATAGGGAAAGACGACGTCAAAAGTTATGATCAAAAGAAACACAAAATAAAATGGACGAATAATTTTATTTACAAAGATTTTTAAAGCTAGAACATGCGACATTTTCTTTGAGGTTTAATTGCAAAAAGTACGCATTGAAGTACATCACAGACAAAAACACTTTAAAAAGTAATTCTAAGTACAGTCAACTCTTGATATTTCGAAGTCGAACCAGCCCAAACTACTGATATCTCAAAGTAAATCTTCTGGTACCAGAAGATTTACTTTGAGATATCAGTAGTTTGATATAACAGGAGTTGAAATGTAAACATGGTAAATAGAAATAGGAAATTTATTCTTCGATATAAGAAGATACTTTGAGATATCAGTGTTCGAGATATCGGGAGTTGACTGTATCGTAATAATTCTAGGTATTGGGACAGACGGGTCTTAGCAAAGGAGCAGCAGCGCCTGGTCTACAGTTTGCCATTCCATAAGCATCTCTTTGAACGCATAAGTGCATTGTAAAACCAATTTTTTTCCATCTTTTGGACAATTATGATAATTACTTTAGGTGCCCTTATTTTTCACATTTTACTGTAAAATTGGGTGGCGTCGCGAGAAAAGAGACCTTAAGTCCCGGGACTGTACATTTTCATGGAAATATCAACACTTACGTTTCACTTTATACATGGCTCTTCGCTTTTCGCTTCTCATATTTTAAAATTTCTTAAAATTGAGACACCTAAGATAATTACCTATTTGTCCTAACATGGAACAGTTTGATTAATGCGATAACGTATCCAAAAGATAAATTAGTTGTCAAATAGTGTAGACCCGATCAGGAACAGTCTTATCCGTGTCTGCACTTTGTGGTCGGACCTATATGTTCCGATAATTAGATTTTTAATGGCATTTAAAAGTGAGCCGGGACACGACAAAAACTTACAAAGAGGCATTCGCGTCCAAAGAAGGCTCAGATCAGCCTAGGCAGCTGCGGCACGAAGGCAGTTTTGACCCTTAACTACCTTTAAGCGCAAAGTGAAGACTCTGATCAGATATGTCCAGGCTGATCTGAGTCTACGCATAGCGCACGTGCCTCTGTTGCCTTTTTCGTGTCGCGTCTCCAATCTGAAATATTATTTATTCGCCATTTCTATGAAGAAAACCACATTTGCGTTCCAGAAATGTGCTACTTCTAAAGGAAATAACCAAGCAGGCACACCATGTTAAATCAACATTCAATCATCTTTGATTCAGTGCTTAATCAACGTTGGGAGTCTAGTGGGGAATGTGCTCTTTAAAATAGCAGTTTCTTTCCTGTAAGAGCGCCTGCTTGAAAGATTCAAATATTTTAATCGTAAGATTGGTACCTCTTAGAGATGTATCGGTGTATGAATATACATGTACCTCAATGGTTTTCCCGCCACTTTTACGAAGGGAACAAATATTTTGAACTTTCTGAATGCTCCGATGGGTGACGTAGCCCTTTCAGACCAAAATAGGTATACCCTTAGTCTTTTCTGTAAGAGTTGATGGCCATTTGGAAGGGAGGCAAAAATGAAACAGGCAGAGTTACTTCCCCTGAATGTATAGCCAAGCATCGTACACACAACGTGATATAAACACGAAACATATAAATTCTGTAACCAACAAAAAATAAAGCTAATATTTGCATGACGATCATATTGGTCAACGAATAAATACTTTAAGCACCATAGAATTATAGCTGAATTTATAAACAGCGTAGATCCTAAAGAGGCGGCTCATCATGAGCCGCCTCATCTAGATTTACACTGTTTATCTTCTAGTCTTTGAATTCCCAATATAGTTTAGCTTGAACTAAACATCTTTCGAAATTTCGCAGACGTTAATTTTGTCGTCTGCTTCGTGGTGCTTAAAGGGTTAAGGTGTATGTTTCAAAGGGAGACAACTTTTCAACTTTCTGTCCGCTTCCCTGGACTAAGAAGCCCTTCAAAAATGGGGTCTTTCCGAAGCCTGTCGAGGAGGGAGACAAAAACGAAAATGACAGAGTTGCCTCTCCTGAATGTGTAACCACACACGTTAACGTACTGCAAGCATACATAATGAGATCAAGGATTCGTGGTGTTATAATTTCACTGTTTTCCAATTGTTCCGAATAACAGAAAATGCGACCCAAGGACCGTAGAAGCCTTCATCATTTACACGTCAACAATACTGACGTCAAACACGAATCAAATGACTTGAGAATACATGTTTGTTTGAGAAAATCTGAAGTTTTTGTTAAAAGAATTTCAGTTAATAATTTCATTGAAATATTTGCGGAGCATGACATACATCAATGACGTCATAGATCTATTACCATGGCAAGCGAGAGTACATACTGGTGTCAAAGTGACGTCACAGAGACGTTCATTCTCCCACAATACAACGCACAATAGCTGGTAATTTCATAGTTGCTATGGTATCAGATCTTAGACATTACTGGTATAGAAGCATGGCATACAGCAGAGCCCTAGATAAGAGGAAGTATTTGGTGATAATTAGGGATAGTTTTTGTTAATTCTGGATAAACAAATATGTTGCGACCCCTCATCTGAACCGTCTCGACGAGACGGTTCAGATGAGGGGTCACAACATATGGTTTCAATGAGAAATAAAGAAAACTATCTCTCAATTATCATCAAATACCCCTCTTATCTATAGCTCTGATACAGTGTTTGCCATACTCCTTTCGAATTATAAGTGATATGCTACTTGAAATTCATACATTGGAAAAGTGTGATTTTCTCAAACCTTTCATTCATTCTCAAATATTTTGATTCTCTGTTGTCAGGGGCTGCCCAGGGCCTTTGACTGACCTTGATCTTTACTAATGACATTGTCATTTAATGGCCTTTCCATTGTTTGGACTCATGTTCCTTTTTTCTTTCATATCTGCTCTTGTATTTTAAATTGAATCACTTATGATACATGTATGTGGTCGTTGATAAATTATTTACATCAAAATGAAACAAAACAAGCAAATTTGGTGAATTTATATCCCCCGCCGAAGTGGCTTTGATTTGCTTATGTATTGTTTTCAGTTTCATAAAATTTGGCTCACTGATTACTTAGTTACGGCTGGATTTTAAATCAAATCAAGGGCAATAACTCTGGCATAAGTGAGGCATAAAGCATCACTGCACTGTGATGATACATTTTTAATTCTGTTACAAGAAATTTTATTCACTGGTACCTTAGTTATGTCTAATTTATGGACTTTAAATCAATTCAAGGGCACTGAAACAATCACTTCCGAAGTGATTATAACAAAACTTAATGTACACTGCTATGTTATGACAATACATAATCAGCTTACGTTTCATGAAATTTCGTTCATTGGTTACTTAGTTATGACTCAATTTGTTGATTTTACACCAACTCAAGGATGATATTCATTGCTTAATGAAGCAATTCTGACAAAACCTAAGATGTACCAACGTTTTATGGTGTTAATATTTAGTACAAGTTTCATCTAATTCTATCAATTGATTAGTTATGGCTGAATTTGTCAATCTTAAATTGATTCAAGGGCAATAAATCATGCACTACTTATGCCACTCTGATGAAACCTTAAGCATGTTAAGTACATAATTGCCTTATCATGCTTATGGTGATACATAACATTTAAGTTTCATGAAGTCTCATTAACTGGTCACCTTGTTATGGCTCATTTTATTGATTTTAAGTCAGTTCAAGGGCAATAATTGATACTTACTGAAGCCTTTCTGGTGAAACTTCACATGCAACAGCGCGTTATAGTGATATATATTTCAGTTTCATGAAATTCCGTCCAGTGGTTACTTAGTTATTGCTGCGGCTGGACGAGCAGAAAGACATATGGATGGAAGGACGGACAGACAGGCAGACAGACAGATGGACGGACATGGAGAAAACTATATCTCTTTGCCTTCAGCGGGGGGTAAAAACTTAAGATGGTGATTTGTGGTAATTACAAAAACCAGAATGAACACAATAACTTTTAAGATGGTAATTTGTGGTATATACAAAAATTTGAATAAAACTATAAGAAATTATCGTATCTCCCTGAAAGTTAGCAGATTTCTTTTTTTTTGTTCTCTACAGTTTGAAATACAAAATTTTGGGTCATGCTGTTTAAAACAAGTGATTTTATACGGAAAGATCAAAGGGTAATTTTCTGCGCAGAAATCTGAAAAATAAAATCTGTTCTTGAAAATGTACTTAGCTCTGAAGATACTTTGATGAGTTAAAAAGAGCGTCCTAGCAATTATTTGTTCCAACTCTTTCTCAAATTGTAAGGTAGACCAGATAAAAACAGTGGCCTTTTCTCAAATGTCTGACCATGATATAGTGCATGTATACTTATTGTAGTCATGAAATACAGGTAGGTCAGTTAAACCTATATCATACTCACAGTATAAATAATACATTACAATGACCATTACAGGTGTGTTATTGAAATTATTCAACCTTGAAAATAGACTCTACTGCGTATTTTAGACAAATATTTGGACACAAGCCACGCCCTTTTTATCTGCGCAGCCTGATAGCGTGCAAAAAGATAGAAAAAACAATTGCTAGAACGCTCTTTATAATGCATTAATTTATGTTCAGACCTAGTTACATTTTCAATAATGATGGTCATGTTTCAGATTTATTCGCAAAAAATTACCCTCTGATCTTTTCTTATATAAATTCTTTTAAACATCAACAAGTCCTGCATTTTGGGATTCTGAATTGTGAGAAACAACATAAAGAAGGCATCTGCTAAGTTTCGGGAAGATCTGTTGTATTTTCAGCATTTTATGCAAATTTTTGATTTTGCCCCAAATCAGTGATAAACACCACCTTAACATAAGTTCCCGAATGTTATTTTGTTGTTCTCTGCTGACTAGAATTCAAAAAAGTGACATAGTAATGAAAAAAGTGCTTAATAAGAAAAGATCAAAGGGTTATTTCCTGCCAATAAATCTAAAAATATACCAAACATCATAATTGAAAATGTCCTTAAGTCTGAAGATACGTCACTAGACTTGGAAGAGCGTCCCAGCGATTATTTGTTCCAACGCTCAATAAATAATTGTGGATGGAAAAATGATAAAAAGCTATGTACACCTGGCATACTTCGTATGTTGTGGTAAAATATGAACAAGATATGTAATCGATATCTGTGGAAATAGGACACGTGTTTTATGTTTGGTTTCTGTGTGGAGCATGATCAAGTGGACTATGAATAACATTTTTGAATCATTTTGCCACTCTATTGAAGTGGACTATCGTTACACAAAAGCCTTATTGCTCTTGCAATATCTTAGGCATTTTACTTATTATTTGAGTCACGTCGCGAGGCATGTTGTCTAGTGAAAAACACACATGCGCAATCTGGCCGCTGTATATGTAGTTTACTCAGTCATTGAATTTGTAGATTTATAAAGCCAACCTATGCATGCAATATTTGACTGTTTCGTGGATATGCGTAATTAATACATGCCACGTAACTTTTTAGCTCACCTGAGCCAGAGGCTCCGGGGGAGCTTATAGTATGGTCAGGCTCCGTCGTCCGTCGTCGTCCGTCCGTCCGTCCGTCCGTCGTCCGTCCGTCCGTCCGTCCACAATTTCAAACGACTTCTCCTCTGAAAGCGCTGGGCCGATTGTAACCAAATTTCATATACTGCCTCCTGGGACATTAGGAACGAAAAGTTGTTCAAACGGTCCTGGTCACATGACCAACATGGCCGCCATGCCCATATATGGTAAAAACCTAAAAAAATCTTCTTCTCCAGAACCAGTAGGTCGATGGCCTTGAAACTTGGTATGTAGCATTGGGTACGGGAGTACTACCAAGATTGTTCAAATTATGACCTTGGGTTGACCTTGACCTTTTTTACGGTAAGGTCAAATTCGCTTCCTTGTGCTTTTATATGGCAAAATGCTAGAACATAAGATATCTTGGAAACTGTTGAAGATTTTGGGATAAAAATTGGTATCTACAGTCATCTTAATGAGTACATGAAGATTTATGAGTACAAGAGGTCAAGGTCATTCTTTGACCTTTGACCCAGAACTCTCATATTTTGACAATTCCAAACAATCTCCTCAAAAGCCCCTGGGCCAATTGAAACCAAATTTCATATAGAGCCTCCAGGAGTTGAGGGAACAAAAACTTATTCATACAGTCCAGGTCACATGACCAACATGGCCGCCACGCCCATATATGGTAAAAACCTTTAAAAATCTTCTTCTCAAGAACCAATTGACCGATGGCCTTGAAACTTGGTATGTAGCTTTGGGTACTCGAGTACTGTCAAGATTATTAAAATTATGACCATGGGTTGACCTTGACCTTTTTTACGGCAAGGTCAAATATGGGAAAATGCTAGAACATAAGATTTCATGGAAAGTTTTGAAGAGATATGCCTAAGAATTGGTATATACAGTTATCTTAATGAGTACATGAAGATTTGTTAGTACAAGAGGTCAAGGTCATTCTTTGACCTTTGACCCAGAACTCTCATATTTTGACAATATCAAACAATCCCCTAAAAAAACTGGGCCAGTTGTAACGAAATTTCATATAAAGCCTCCAGGGATTGAGGGAATGAAAATTTGTTCAAACAGTCCAGGTCACATGACCAACATGGCCGCCAGGACCATATATGGTTAAAACCTTTAAAAATCTTCTTCTCCAGAACCAATTGACCGATGGCTTTGAAGCTTGGTATGTAGCATTTGGAATTCCAGTACTATCAAGATTGTTCAAAATAATGACCTTTGGTTAACCTTGACTATTTTACTGCAAGGTCAAATGTGGGAAAATGCTAGAACATAAGATTTCATGGAAAGTTTTGAAGATATATGCCTAAAAATTGGTATATACAGTCATGTTAATGAGTACATGAAGATTCATGAGTACAAGAGGTCAAGGTCATTCTTTGACTTTTGACCCAGAACTCTGTCATTTTGACAATATCAAACCATCTCCTCAAAAGCCCCCTGGGCCAATTTTGAAACCAAATTTCATATAGAGCCTCCAGGGGTTAAGGGAATGAAAATTTTTTCAAACGTCCAGGTCACAAGACCAACATGTCCTCCATGCCCATATATGGTTAAAACCTTTAAAAATCTTTTTCACCAAAACCAATTGACTGATGGCCTTAGAGTAACTAACCCTAGAGTACTGAGGCTGAATGGACCCAGGTGAGCTACAGGACCAATGGTCCTCTTGTTTTTTTTGTGATGAGCCAAAATCATAACAGTTTTATTACATTCGTCTTCCCTTTCTTCTGACACAACTTGGCTCAGAAATATCGATTCTTGGGCCGCAAAAGCTCAACATCCCATCTGTCACTTAGTTGCGATTCCTTCACTCGATCTCTTTCTTGCGTTGAAATGGATGAACTTTTGAGTGAAGAAGTAGTAGACAGAAATATGATGATTGAAACAAATTATGCATCTTCAATAGGTTCTTGTTATACATGTAGCCGTAAGGTAGTCTGAAAATAAAATGAGATGAAACAAGTTATAAAGAAACGTTTTCGACATGTGCAAAGATAACTTAAACCAATATAATTTAGACTGACTTCTTTTAAAATCTATGGCCATGGCTTATGGATTTTTTTCTGCATGGGTGAGATAAAGTGAAACCGAATCTTGGGATAAATGTTATCTCTGTTACATGTAAATAATATTAATTCTAACAGCTAAACAAAAAAGGCATACTATAATCAGGTTCCCTTTACGAACAATCTTCTTGTAGGTGCAGACATTTTCATGCGCTTGTCAGTTTTGTATGTGCAATTCTTAAGAGTCATTCTCTGTAAGCACCAAAATCAGGTGAAAATGACATGTCTCAGATTTTCACGAAACTCAGTGTCTTTTTTGCTTATGTCAAGTGATGAACAAAAATGAAAGTTTTTCTTCAATCAAACTATCCGTTGCCATGGCAACCAGGATTTTCTGTTTTTCGGCCTAATCTGGTGATTTTTCAAATGAAAAATGCAAGATTTGACTCCAGTTGTTCTGGTAGCAATTCACAACAAACAGTATTGATACTTACATTTTACAAGAGAACTATGTAAGTGCTGTTTACAAATACAGAAAAGTTTCTTCATATTGCTATGGTCAAGCAGTCAGTGACCTTGACTTACACCTTGTAAGGCTTCTATTTCAAACCATCAAAACTCAGCAATTTTTTAAGATGTTTTACTAAAAAATGCGGCTATAGATTTTTTTCTTTCTCTAGGTACAGAGAGTACAAAGCCTAGTTGTTTATATATCAAAAAATTGGAGATGGTATATTTTTTAAATTGAAAATATTTTTCTTTGAATTTAGTCACCGTGAGAGAAATCAGAAGGAACTTTCATAATTGAAATTCTGAGATAAAATACAATATCTTGAACATTTTCAAGAAATATGAGCTAAAATACAAGTTGATGCATGATTAACAACTGAAGAAAACTACATAGAGAGTTTTCATCCTCAAAAATACGTTAGTACCTTACAATTTGGGGTTAAATTACCCCACCCACTTTCTTTCAATGCAAAACAAAATTAAAAGTTGCATGCTACAATGAATATATCTCAGTCTTTGCTGATTTTGACTGGTCTATGGGGCTTCTACAAGCTCATTATTTATGTCCTCTTTCTTTTTTTCATAATGTTCCCACAGTGGTTGGTGGGTAGGGGCCTGGATGGGGTAAAAAAAAATTGTTTTGTGCGGGTCCCATCAGAGACTGCGTAGCCCTTGCCTGCACTCTATGTCCTGTAGGAATAAATGGATTATGACCATACTTGCATGCATACATAATTGGGTAGGGGTAAAGAACTGATTAGATTTTGTTGACCTTGACCCTATATTCAAGGTCACTGATGGTCAAAGAATGATGAAAATGGCTTTTCTGCACCGTATCTCTGAAATGGATAAATTGATTTTTACCAGACTCGAACAAATATATCATTGTGAAAGGGTAAAGAACTGGCTAGAATTTGCTGACCAGGACCTTATTTTCAAGGTCACTCTGAAATGAAAAAGAACTGATTAGAAATTGGTGACCTTCACCCTACTTTCAAGGTCACAGGAGGTCAGAAATGTTGAAAATGGCTTGTCTGAACCATATCTTCTGAATGGATGGATGGATTTTAACCAAACTTGCATAAACATTTCACGGGGAGATGGGAAAAAAACTGATAAGATTTTGATAACCTAGACCTCATTTTCAAGGTCACAGGCGGTTGTAGCGTGTTGAAATATGGCTTGTCTGCATGATAACTCCTAACGGGATTGATGGATTATGACGAAACATAGATAAGTTTATAATCGGGAGGTGGAAAAGTACTGATTAGATGGTGGTGACCTGGACCCAAATTTCAAGATTTACAAGAGATCCTTACTTTGCAATATTTAGGGAAAATGATACAACTGAGAAAGGATAGGAGGGGGTTCATCTGTTTTTTGTAAAAGAAACATTTCTAGTTTATTTTATTTATCATGTAGTAACCATGGCAACCTATCACAAGTCTGATTTTGTTGGAAACGAATATTTAAAATGGATGGATGGATGACTTGCAATTTTACGTCCTTTTCAACAGTATTTCAGTCATATCAGAACGATGGGACGGTGATAATGAAAGGCTGTGTGCAATGGAACCCCGTTTACGGTAGGAAAAATTCTCACCTCAAGCGAGTTTCGAACCTGGCTCGCTACTTCAGTTGGCCAGCGCTTAACCCACTGAGCTACCGGGGCTCCTGGATATTTAAAATCATTCAAATTTAGTTGAAAAGTGTTGATTGTGATTTTCTATCTATGTATACACTTTCTATTTTCCAAATAAGTCTCATCTTGGACAATAATTCGGTATATTTTAGTTGCTATGGATACAATCAGATGTTCCATCAAAACAGCAATTGACAATCTGAGTGCATCTGGTAGCAAGCAAATAAAGGACAACTAGAAATGTTTTTTGACAAAAACAGATGTCCCCCCCCTCCCCCACCTGAGCTTTCCCAGCAGTATCATTTTCCCTATATGCTGTCAGGTGAAGACCTCGTGTGACCTTGAAATAGGGTCAAAGTCACCAAAATTCAATCGCTTCTTTTCCATCTCCCAGTGATGTATCTGTGACAGTTCAGTTCAAATCCATCCATCCATTCAGGATATATGGTGCAGACACACTGACCTTGAAAATAATGTCAAGGTCACCAAAATCTAATCACTTCTTTGCTATCTCCCAATGATATATCTATGCAAGTTTGGTTCAAATCCATCCATCCATTCAGGAGATATGGTGCAGACAAGGCATTTATCAACACTCTTTGACCTCCTGTGTACATGATAATGGGTTCAAGGTCACCAAAATCTAATCAGTTATTTGCATCTCCCAGTTATGTATCTATGACAGTTTGATTCCAATCCATCCATTCATTCAGAAGATATGGTACAGACAAGGCATTTTTCAACACTCTGTGACTTCCTGTGACCTTGAAAATAAGGTCAAGTCATCAAAATCCAATCAGTTCTTTGCCATCTCCCAGTGATATATCTGTGCCAGTTTGGTAAAAATGCATCAATTCCTTCTGGATATATAGTGCAGACAAGGCATTTTTCAACACTCTTTGACCTCCTGTGACCTTGAAAATGAGGTCACGGTCATCAAAATCTAATCAGTTCTTTGCCATCTCCCAGTAATATATCTGTGCCAGTTTGGTAAAAATGCATCAATTCCTTCTGCAGATATGGTGCAGACAAGGCATTTTTCAACAATCTTTGACCTCCTGTGACCTTGAAAATTGGGCCAGGTCACCAAAATCTAATCAGTTCTTTGCTATCTCCCAGTACTATATCTGTGCCAGCTTGGTAAAAATCCATCAATTTCTTCAGAAGATATGATGCAGAATAGCTATTTTCCACTCTTCTTTGACCTCCTGTGACCTTGAAAATAAGTTCAAGGTCACCAAAATCTAATTTGTTTTCCCCCTCCCAGTAATGTATCTGTGCCAGTTTGGTCAAAATACATGCATCCCTTCAGGAGATAGAGTGCAGACAAGAAGCTACACCGACTCTGACGCCGACGGGATCCACACCAAAAACAATATGTTCCCCCATGGTGAAAGGGGGGGGGGGGGGCATAAAAATGAGCAGAAATACATTTAGATATTTCATAATGGAGAAGAAAATTTGCTTACATATATATCATATTGATAAACATATTTATGTCCCACCCACCCCTCAACATTGGGGGGGGGGGCGGGTATGTGGTTTTGGTGCAGATCCTGTCTGCATTGATGTCGATGTCTGTGTGTCAGTATAACTTCATGTCTGCACTCTATCTCCTGAAGGGTTAAATGTATTTTCACCAAACTTGCAAAGATACATCTTTGGGGGGGGGGGGGGAACTGATTGGATTTTGTTGGTGACGTTGACCCAATTTCAAGGTCATAGGAGGTATCTGAATGGCTTGTTGGCGCCATATGTCCTGAACGGGTGGATAGATTTGGATCAAACTTGCACAAATATATCACTGGGAAGTGGAAAAGAACTGAAAAAAGTTGGTGACCCTGACCATATGTTCAGGTCAGAGGCAGTAAAAAACAGTGAAAATGGGTAGTATGCACCATATCTTCTGAAGGGATTTATGAATTTTGATCAAACTTGCACAAGTATATTATAAGGAGGTGGGGAAACACCGTCAGACTTTGGTGACATTGACCTTATATTCAAGGTCACATGAGGACTTACAGTGTTAATAATGGTTTGCTTGCACCATATCTCCGGAATGAACAGATCAAGTGTGACCAAACTTGCACAGACACACCATTGGAACATGGGAAAAAATTAATTAGATGGTTGTCCAGGGACAACTTGTCGAGCCCACTGTTTGCTTTAGTGACCTATAAGTATGTCAAGACTAAATGCTTCATTTACTCATTAGAAAGAAGCCAAACAAGTATATATCATGATACAGCATATTTCTTTTTTTTCTGATGAAGGAAAACAAGTGGAACTATGGCCATGACAAGCACACATTATGACCATTTTATTATTTGACCTTGAAGTGTGACCTTGACCTTGGACCAACCTGAACAAACATTTCTACTTGTCAAGGAGAACAATTGTGCCAAATTATTTTGAAATTTATGCATAACTGTCTAAATTTTATGGCACGGACAAGCTCAGTTTATGACATTTTTATCATTTGACCTTCATATGTGACCTTGACCTTGGACCTACCATAATAAATTCCACATGCCACTTCTACTAATCAAGGAGAACACTTGTGCCGAATTATTTTGAAATTCATTTATAACTGTATAAATTATATGGCACGGACAAGCTCAGTTTATGACATTTTTTATCATTTGACCTTCAAGTGTAACCTTGACCTTAGACCTACCATAATGAATTCCACATGCCAGTTCTACTCATCAAGGAGAACAATTGTGCCAAACTGTTTTGAAATTCATCAATAAATGTAGAAGTAATGGCCAGGACAAGCCCTATTTATGACTATTTATATCATTTGACCTTCAAGTGTAACCTTGACCTAGGATATACCTGCAGATGTTTCAAATGGTACTTGAACTCATCAAGGAGGACAATTGTGCCGTTTTTTAATCCATGCATAAATGTAGCTGTTATGGCCCGGACATGCTCAATTTATGACAATTTTTATCATTTGACCTTTGAATGTGATCTTGACCTTGGCCCTACCTGACCAAATGTTCCAAAAAGGAGAACAATTGTGCCAAATTATTTTGAAATCCATCTATAAATGTAGAAGTAATGGCTCGGACAAGCTCAATATATGACCATTTTACCATCTGCCCTTTAAGTGTGACCTTGACCTTGGACCTACCTGAACGAATGCTTCAAATGGCACTTCTGCTCATCAAGGAGAACAACTGTACACAATTATTTTGAAATCTATCCATAAATATAGAAGTTTTAAAGGCCCCAGGAAGTCATAGAAAGTTGCTAAATGGATTGTCTGACCTTTATTCTGTTTTGGAGGTCAGAAGTGGTCTTAAAATGGTTAAAAAATGGCTTATCTATACCCTATTTTACGAAGCATTTGTTGGAATTATGCTAAACTAGCCCTAAATCATCATTTGGAGAAGATTCATAACTGATTATTAGGGCCTTACCAGACGAAGGCATTTTTAATTTTGTCATTGTGTGGTACAGTAATACTTTCATGAAACTTGGTACAAATGTAAAACAGAATCAGACAATACATGTATGCAGGGAGAAAGAACCACAACTCCACCTACATTGTTTACTGAAATATGCCCCTTTGTAATTTTTTGGTATGGAAAGCGTGTCCGCTCCATAACTTTGAAACTGTTTGAGATATTTTCACGAAACTTGGTACAAATGTAAAGCATTATCAGACAATGTGCAGAGAAAAAAAGTGTAACTCTTTCTACATTTTTCACTGAATTATGCCCCTTAGTAATTTCAGTCTGTGTCTGCTCCATAGCTCTAAAACCGTTTTAGATATTTTCACAAAACTTGGTACGAAAGTAAAACATCATCAGACCATTTGTTGACAACAAAAACCATAACTCTACCTATGTTTTTTACTGAATGATACCCCTTTGTAATTTTCAGTACAGAAATCTTGTCCGCTCTATAACTTTAAAACTCTCAAAGATATTTTCATGAAACCATGTACAAATACAAAACATTGTTAGACAATGTGCAGAGAATAAGAACCACAACTCCATCTACTTTTGTACTGAATTATTTTCCTTTGTAATTTAAAGAATAGAAATTTTATCTGCTATCAGCTTTTAAACCTTTTCTTGGAAATTTTTACAAATATAAAGCATTATCAGACAATGTGCAGAGAATTAAAACTGTAATTTCATCTACATTTTCTACAGAATTATGCCCTTTTGTAATTTTCAGTATAGAAATCATTCCACTCTCTAACTTTAAAACTGTAGAAGATATTTTCTTATAAATTGATACAAATGTAAAAGCATCATCAAACAATTTGTAGAGAAAAAGAACCATAACTGCACCTTCATTTATGTTAAACAGAATTATATCCCTTTGTAATTTTGGGTATTGAGACCTTATCCAATCTATAATTTTTAAGTCTTTGAAGATATTTTCACAAAACTTGGTACAAATATAAAGCATCATCAGAATATCTGAGGGTGTTCAGAGTGCAAGAATGGTATCTCCAGTTTCCTCCTTTACAGAGTTGTTGCCTTTGTTTTAATCAGTCATTGTTTTTTGCCCGTATCTTAATTATTCTACCAGAGGCTTAATTCCAAACAACATGAAGCAACAACATGGTAACAGAAAGCTGTTATTGTATTTTCTGGTCGGGGACCTACGACTTGAATTCTACCAACAGTCTCATGAAGGGGGGGGCCTGTTAGTCACCATGTTTCTAGCTAGGTTTTGGTGACTTTGACCCTATTTTTAAGGTCATTTGTTAATTTGACATGAAAAGCGAAGATGTATCTTGAACCATTAGATTCATTTTTACCAAACTTGCAAAGATCAACCTTTCAGGCAAGACAAAGACTTAGAATTTGGCACCCTTGATACCATTTTCAAAGTCACAGGAGGTTTTTGTCGAACCCGTTTGCCGTAAGCGAGGCAGTCGACAAAACTTCAGTTTAGTATATATGCATGCGTGCCTCCATCCAGAACTTTTACAAAAACAAAGTACAGTAGACAAGAAAGCTTATGCAGACCAGACATGTGATGAGCAACTTTAAAACAAGTGTACCAGGTGCTATTTCATCAACAAAACTCATAGTATGTAGCTTATGAATTTGTTGTATAACTAAATGAGGTGGGTGGGGTAACTCACCCCCTAGATATACAGATTAAACATATTAATGAATGATAAAATATAAACATTGTATGTGTGGTTTATTTCTTCTCCAATGCATGTATCTATCTCTATTTATGCTCAGTTGCTGTTCTTTCTCAACATCGTACTACATACACTCAGATTGCCTAATTTCTTTGTGGAAGGAATGAGTGGTTTTTGTCATAGCAACTATAAAAATACTGATTTATCGTATATTAATTAAAAAAAAAATCAACACTTATAGCATGCGTATGCATATGTAAAAAGTAAATAACAAGGAATATGTTTCATCAGCATTGAAACGATTTCCTGTAAATATCCGTGTAAATGGACACTGACCCATAATAGAATAACAGTTACCATGGTTACCAAATGATAAACAATGTAAAAACAATGACAGCAAACATGTGGTGATCTTTTAAAAATGTTTCAGTTTACTCACAATTATGGAAAACTTGAGACATATTATCCATGGCATGTAACTTTTGCATTCATTTCATATTAAGTGGAAGTGGGTGGGGTAATTGCACCCCAAACTGTAAATTTTAAAGATACTTCTGAATGAGAAAAGTATTTATGTAACTTCTTTCTGCTGTATTTCATGTATATATTTGTATTTCTGCTCATATTTGCTTATCATTCTCCAGATACTATCTCTTATAACAGATTTTCTGCCATGACAGATTTTTCTGATTTTCCTGATGGTGACTAAATTCAAAGAAAATTATTTTCAATTTTAAAAATATACCATCTCCAAATTTTTTATATATTAACAGCTAGGTGTTAAACTCTCTGTACCAAGAGAATGAAAAAAATCTATAGCCGCATTTTTTAACAAAATGGTTTTAAAATTAGCCAATTTTTGGTGTTTTTAAAGAGACGCTTTACTAGATAGAGGTCAAGGTCACTAACTCATTGACCGTAGCAATATAAAGAAAAATTTCTCTATCCGTGCACAGCACTTACATGGGTCTCTTAAAAGATATGAGTGTCAATAACATTTGCTGAGAAATACTGTCAGTACAACTGATGTCAAATCTGGCATTTTTTATATGAAAAATCACCAAATTAGGCCAAAAACAGAAAATCCTGGTTGCCATGGAAACGGACAGTTTGATTTTAGAAAAAAATGTATTTTTGTTAATCACTAGACATAAGCAAAAAAGACACTAAGTTTCATGAAAATCTGAGATATGTCATTTTCACCCCCTATTGCAATTTTTTGGTGCTTACAGAGAATGATTCTTAAATACTAAACTTAAATAAATTGAGCCACGACACGAGAAAACCAACAATGTGGTTGTGCGACCAGCGTAGACTCAGTTCAGCCTGGGCATCCGCCTAATCTGAGCAGAGTCTTTCCTAAATGCTTATAGGACAGCTAAGGGTCTAAGCTACCTTCATGCGGACAGTGAAGACTCTGATCAGACTGGGCGGATGCCCAGGCTGATCTGAGTCTGCGCTGGACGCACAACCACATTGTTGGTTTTCTCGTGTCGTGGCTCAATTACTCCTGCGCTTAAAGTGACGCACCGAAATATACATATACCTAGATTCATAAAAGAAAATCAGAAGAGTATGAAGGAGGAAAAGAAGCAGAAAAGATTCAATGGAATAACAAACAGGAACTTATTACCCCTATCTACAGAAATCTAAAAAAATGCGGCGCCTTTTACACTAAATGAGACTTGGTGAGAGAATTTATAGCAATAATTTGCAATTAGGGCAATTAGTCTTATAAAAGTATTTGCATCAAAAACTTTAAGATCCATACATATGGAGAAAAAAAGTCTGATTGGTCAGCCTAAATACAGACTGTTTGCAGATGTCCCTAGAAAGAAAGTTTCTCACGGCGTTACTTGAACATTGTGCAGATGTTACCTGAGGTTCTATATTCGGATCTGATGCTCAAATATGGCAAGTAGAAGCATTATGGTAACGCCAATCCATATTCCGATGTTATTGCAAATAAAGTTCAATATTGGTTTCTCTTGCTTTTTGGACAGAAGTTGCTGCATCTGAAAGAAAAAGAGAAACTAATAAAATTAAGGTGTAAGGGGACGCTAACATCTTTTCCCGCCATATCTTCAGAGAGAAACAATTTCTGGGGGCGGCTGCCAAGATGTACCATACGAGATTTCAACAATCCATCATTCTGTTACTGCAAACCTAAAAACTACTTAAAAAAGTTCCAAGCTGACGAACATGTCAATCAAATTTGCGTTAGGCCTTTGCAGTCTTATATATTATGCTGTTTAATAATAGCAGATCAGTCTGGGCATCCGCCTAGTCTGATCAGCGTCTTTGCTGTCTGCATGGAGCTAGCTTAGATCCTTAGCTACACGCTTGTAGCGCACACTGAAGACTCCGAACAGACTTGGCGGTTGCCCAGGCTGATCTGAGTCTTCGCTGGGTGCACATACCACTTTGTTGGTTTTGTCGTGTCGCGGCTCATATGTATACCTACGCGTGTATATAACATCCTACATTTAACATTTAATAATTTCGTTTTAGACTTTGTTTGAGACACAAAGACTCGTTGATTCCTAAAATGAAACCTTTTTTTAAGATAAAAGAGTGCTAAGATACTGCCTCTAAAGGGAAACAAAAACACTGACTTTTCACCATTGTGATTCGTTTCTCTGATAAAATAAAGACTTGTCGATGAGTAGACTTGCTCCAGTCCTTGTGTTTTAATTGCATATCTGTAAGAAAGCTAACTCTACAAGGAATATTTTTTACATCAAGTAATTGCAGAGTTACCCTAGAAACACTGGTTGGACATCTGAATAAAAAGAGCCACGTTTAGACCTTCTACTATTTGAATACCATAAAATGCTTCAGCCTGGAAGCCAGGCTAGCCGATGGGTGACGAATATTTTTTCCGGGCTCTTCAGGTTATTACTTTTACCCTTCTTTGGTTTAAACAATATTTTATTCAAATAAATACATATATGTAATACAATGCATAATGGTACAGGATCTGGCAGTAAGCAAAGTGCTTATATATAAGCCATCTCCTGAATACCATTACCCTTCTTTGATGAACGGTCTGCTCAAAATATCTGATTTATTCTTGAAGGGGCCGTAAAACCTATTGCAAAACATTTTTTAAAACTTTTTATTTTCATTTCAACATTATTTTATGTGTAGGAGAAGATTTGTGTTCATTTTTTTTTTCCTTTTCAATTTAAAGAGCCTTTTTTGGCTGTACACTAGAGGATAACTGTACTCAAACCTGTCATTTGGGGACGTAAATTGTCGGTTTAATGGTATGAAACTTTGCTTTACGGTGACACATCAGGGGAGCCGTAAAACGCAGTTTGCGCCTATTAAACCGACGAGCTACCTCCCAAAATGAAAAGTCTTCATACAGTTATTCCTATTTTAATGCACTATTCACATTTTCACCTTTTTAATTTTATTAATTTTCACGCTAAGCAATTGCTGTCAGCTACATAAAACCAAACGTCAGCCAATCAGAAACGACGTTACGTAATGATGTCGGGTTTCTGACAGTATATCGCTTGTTATACTGTCGCAAATTTAATACGTTATCCAATCAGAAAGTGCATTACATACGTTGGTGCATTAGGACATTATACTGTCGCCCAAAGATAATTTGTTTCCCGCGCAAATAGTCTAGCATGCCCATTTAAGGATAACAGGTAAAACAGGTTGTGAGTAGCCTCGGGCAATTATCCTCAGCTTTTGCAATACTTCCATGAGTACATTTCTTAATATTTCATCATTCAAACAGTTTGTACGTGGTCGGGTGGGTTAATGGCAGCAGTAGCGAATTCTTCTGACAATAAGCAGTTTAGTGCGAGTTCGAAACTCAGGCAGTGACATTTTTTTTTTCAAAGACTTTTTCTCAAGAGTTCTTACTTCCTTCGTATTTAATATTGTTACGCTGTTACTATCATTCATGTTCATTTTTTTTCATTTTGCTTTTTTTCTTTTTCTTTTGTATTATCATTTTTTTTTCTTTGTCAGTTTTATTTTCTATCGTTACAAACCGCGGTAGTATAATGGCCGGTAAATATTCTATTCCGCGGATGTCACTGGTTCGATCTCAAGATTCAATCAGACATGCCGTCACGGCATTAAGAGACATTAAAATTAATTTTCCAACTAGACAGCGTAAGCCTACTGGAATTTCGAAAGCGTCAGATTGAAATCTCAACATCAATTGCGAAAAAATAAGATCACCCAGCAGCCACATCATGTTGAATTAACATTGAACTTACGTTGAATCAACGTTGCGTCGACGTTGAATCAACGTTGAGTCGACATTGTTTCAACCTAGAAAAAATAATAACCGCAAAAGCAAGAATATCAAACAAACACATACAACAACAACAAAAAAAAACATACACGTGTGATTCGAACCTACGACCGTAGACAACCAAGCTAGATGTTGGTAATCTGGTCCACTGAGCTACTCTGATTCGTGATTTATTCTGAGGCATTTTAACCATTATGATATGGTCAGGCGTCCTAACTTACTACAGGTAAGTACCTGTCACCCCTTTCAATGATGCGTGCCATGTTTACACCAATATTTGTCAATAACACATTATCGTTGGCCCACTGTATAGCCTAGCAGGCACATAACATTAAAAGAACAATAAATTAACACACAATGTTTGGTATTTCGCCCTATCAACGTCATGTTGTTGAATCGACATTGATTGATGATATAACGTTGTGGTCCCATTGGGAAGTAAATAAAGCGTTATTTAATAGGTTAGACATTAGACTAGCCCTAGTCTGATAATGAAAAGGTTTACATTTTATAGAAAAAAGAATTATTTTTTTTGCTTCTTTTCTCTGGCTAGTCTATAAAACTTGAATCTGCTATTTTTCTGATATAATCAGAGAAGTCAAGCTATAAGTATATACTAGGTGCAGGAACTGGGAAAATAAAATGGCTGACTGATAACTTCTTTGCCTAGTGGCTTGGCTAGTTAGACATTGACTGAAATTATCTTACCATATCAACGAGGGATATATACAAGAACATTCCAGCTGTAATTGCGAAGATCCAGTTCCGAACTTGTGGGTCTGTGGATACCCCTAAACCCACATACAGACCCACCATGGCGGTGAGAGAAGACAGGAAATTAAATACCAACGCCCGACAGAAAGACAGGCCGCTGGTTAAAAGAATGGCAAAATCCCCTGCAATAAAGACAAAAAATATCAATCGAATTGCAAAGTATTTTGTTTTGAGTGGCAACGCGCAAGTGGGTGCGAAATGTTAATTTTGTGTATGCAAAGAACAAAGTCTCTAATCATCAGGGTTCTTCAGACGCACACCAACCTATCAGGCATACGTCAAAATGATATGAGCCGCGACACGAGAAAACCAACAAAGTGGTTGTACGCCCAGCGCAGACTCAGATCAGCCTGCCCATCCGCCCAGTCTGATCAGATTCTTCGCTAGGCGCTTAAAGGGTAGCAAAGGGTCTAACCTACATCCATGCGGACAGCGAAGACTCTGATCAGACTGGGCGGATGCCAAGGCTGATCTGGGTCTGCGCTGGGCGCACAACTACTTTGTTGGTTTTCTCGTGTCGCGGCTCAGTTATTTCCTGACGTCATTGTTGTTCTGTACTTGTTTACGTTTTAACAATATTAAGGTGAATGGGTACACTTTGTCTCCTTTTTTCACTTGGGATCCACTTTGAAATGCAGGATTTTACTCCCCTCGAATTCAGGGGCTTTCCAATCACTCTCCTGTGCAGAAACTCTTTCAAAAAAGTTTCTACCCATTCGTAAAATGTCTGAAAAGCATTGATGTGTATCTATTCATCTTAAATGTAATTTCGATAGCATGCACTTTAACTTATGACTTTGGCCTTTTACCGCACTAAACTTCAAATATTATTGTTGCATCATGTAAACAACATTTTTTTTTAACTTTTGCACGAAAGCAATATAGTTATTAAATGCCTTTTAAGATCCTTGTTCCTCGTACCATATACATGTACATCCGTGAGAGTTGAAGTAGTGAAATAAATAAAGCATGATTTGATACAGATGTACTTCAGGTAAACAACAGAAAAGTCAGACCAGGCCCGGAGGTTATAAAAATTGAGTACATTCTCAAACTCAAAATAAAGCACACTGATTGGCTGCTTCCGAGCACATGACCCAATTCAACAAGTCGCCCAAGGGCAACGATCGCTCACCTGCCAGTAAATGTTCAGGTCAAGTGGCCAAAATGGAAGCTTTCGGCTCAGGCAGGTTAATAAACAGGCTGCAATTCTAAAGGATTGGATAGTGAGTGTGTAAACTGTTCCATCATGGCCACTTCTATAAAAATCACTAAATGACCTTGACCTCTAGTATTTATAGAAGTTGAAGTTGACTGCATTTCCATATCACAGAGCTCAATAGCAAAAAATATGAAAAATGCACTTTCTCATCCTTTCCCATTCAAAAGCCTAAGGGACCAAATTTGACCTTGCCATAAAACAAGTCAAGGTCAACCTAAGGTCATCATTTATGTAAGCTTTGTAGTACTGGAGTCAAAGATGCTACATACCAAGTTTCAAGGCAATCGGGCTAGTGGTTCTGGAGAAGAAGATTTTTTTAAGGTTTTTACCATATATGAGCATGGCGGCCATCTTGGTCATGTGACCTAGGCCAAATATATAAGCTATCGTTCCCCCATCCTGTTAAGACTCTATAAGCAATTTGGCTTCAATCGGCCCAATAGTTTCTGAGGAGAAGATGTTTGAAAATGTTGACACCCAACGGACAAATGACCTTTGGTCAAGGTCACTAAATGACCTGGACCTCTCATATCCATAGGTGTGTAAATTGACTATATTTCCTTATCACAGAGCACAATAGGAACAGAAAAATGCACTTTTTCAGATTTTCCCATTCAAAGCCTAAGGGACCATTTTGACCTTGACATAAAATAGGTCAAGGTCAACCCAAGGTCATGATTTATATAAATTTCGTAGAACTAGAGCCTAAGATGCTACATACCAAGTTTCAAGGCAATCGGCCCAGTGGTTCTGGAGAAGAAGATTTTTAAAGGTTTTTACCATATATGGGCATGGCGGCCATCTTGGTCATGTGACCTGGACCAAATATATAAACTTTCGTTCCCCTATCCTGTTAAGGCTCCATATGAAATTTGGCTTCAATCGGCCCAGTGGTTTCTGAGAAGAAGATGTTTAAAAGTGTGGACGCCGACGCCGACGGACGACGGACCAAGGCTATGCTATAAGCTCACCTTGACAGGTGAGCTAAAAACTGGGTCCGAGGTTATAAAACTTGACTACATTCTCAAGCTCAAAATAAAGCACACTGATTGGCTGCTTCCGAGCACATGCTCGGAAGCAGCCAATCAGTGTGCTTTATTCTGAGTTTGAGATTATACTCAAGTTTTATAACCTCGGACCCAGTTTTTGAATTGGGTTAGTCTTACCAGAGATGCAGTATATGCTGTAAACATGCAAAAATCCGTATTTTGGATGTAATGGAAATCATCCCTCGTTTGAAAGATGGAAAAACTCCTAAATTTAAACTTAATTAAAGCTAAGGAGGAAAATTCTCAGGAACTGACACAATTCAATCCAAGATCCAACCCAAGACACAATGTGGGAAAGAGAAAACACAAAATCAGTCACTACCAAAGACAACAAAGTTACTTTTTTGCTGGACCACCAATTTGACTAAAAACCATACTAGGGTTTGTTCTTGAGCACCCTTTTTCGGTTTTGAAAGTATTGGTGTATCGTAGATGTTGTTTCACTTACCTAGTTCGTGTGGAAACTCGTGACAAAAAATGGCGATACTTGTTGATACACCTAAACTGATACTTTCTGTAAAGGCGGCGCCTATAGCAAGCCCGTCTGCAAAATTGTGTATGGCATCTCCGATAACTACCATTACAGCCAGCGTCGGCATCCCTGGATAATAAAACATGCGGAAGCATAGTATGACCCTTTTGTTTTTTTTTCTTATCTATTACGAAATAACACAAAATGGTCCTAACAGGTTGAGACAAAATACGCAAGATGCAAGACATATATTTTACACAAAAGACATACTACATCAAGACTTAACTGATGAGAAATATGATAAAGGGGACTTAACAGGCGTGCTATAAACAGGAAACCGAATAAGGCTCAGATAAAAAGAAAAATCAAAACAAAATAAAAGCGACGTTTGAATGATCCTCTTAGTATTTATAAAGCATATAGCGTGGATAATAATGTATGAAAATGAAAGGACCTCTGACAATGTAAAGGACCTGGTATGAAAAGGCCCATATTTGGTCCCCGGAAAATCCTATTTTCAAAAGTTCTATTTCGATAATAAAAATGCATACATAGGAAAGTTCCAACCTTGGATGTAACAGCAAACACAAAATTAAGCAGTTCTTGCATAAAATATTTGTGTTTTTATCTTGAACATACCCATATCCCTGGCGAATTTCACAAAAATGACGAATTTGGTAGCCTTTGCAGCTTTCAAAATATATGAGCCCGGCCTCCGGCACATTTTAAATTTTGTGTGCAGACAAACTTTATATATATTGACGTGTCATGAAAATGTGAAATGTGCTGGAGACCGGGCTCTATGTTTATTTTTAACTTTTTGTTACCAAACTGGCAGCATTTAGAACATTTTCACTGTTTTCCCAACATAAAACGCCAATATCTCCGCTCATAGACAAAATAAACACATGTTGTGGGTATTCATTTCCTTAGTTAGAACACAAGGAATAATTTGGTACACATTTTATTTTGATCTGTTGAAATTCTTTGGTTAGCGTCTCTGGACTTGCTAAAGTGAACGGGTGGGGTACCTGGAGAGGCATTGTGCAGTCTAAAGGTGGTTAGCAGTGCTATGCAACGTATATGCATTTCATCAAAAACCTGTTACCAAGAGCTTTCAAAAGCTGTTGTGAAAGTCATAGAAATAGCTATTTCTTTAAAGGAAAGGCTATTAAACTGATTTTTTCTTGCAATTTCCTGAATATTATTGAAATAAGACAGGCATGTCAGAAATCATGTTATTCTGAGAATTCACAAAGACGAGCCATATTATTTCTGTTTGTTTCCATACACACGAATAATAAGCAACAGAAACCATGTGATTTTAAGAGAATTTGAATGGGGGCCAAAAGCGGCCCTTATCATACCAGGTCCTTTGCCTATTAAAGTGGTCAAAAATGATTTTTTGGTATACTTCAAAATTTCCACTGAAATGTTTCCCTCGGAACTCCCTATAATTGGCACAAAAACAAATTTTCGGTTATTAAACACTAAGACTGAGACTTTTGGTGTAAAAAGCAAGTTTTTATAATTGAATGTATGGAAAATAGGAAAAGTTTTATAAAGATACCCCCCCCCCCGTGCCTCAGCTAGTCACTTTGCATGTATGTGTGTACAGTCAGTCAATATACACATTATATGTGAGTGGCAAGCTGAGGCACGGGGTGGGGGGTGGAATGATAGACTACAGCTGAAAAACTGAAAAGTGGTGGGGTAATAAGACCCATTGCATCGTAAAATTAGGCTAGCATACCTTTTATTTACATATTATTGCATGCTATATGCAGTTGAAGTATTTACTTTATTTTAAGCATGTTTAACAAAATAAAATTCAATAAATGAAATCGAAAATTTGGTGTATGTTGGATTCCACTTACCCCACTTTAGAGAGTATGTGAGAGTTGGTCTGCAGAAGTGATTTTCTTTCAAAATCAATATGAAAACTTAACAATGCCTAAGTCTACATGTAAATGCTAAAATCATCAACATTGGCTTAACGCACTGAGCTACCGGGGCTCCGCTTTTTTAAGAACGATGTGCATGTGTGCGTGTGCGTATGCGTACATGTCACTTACTATAATTATCATATGCCAATATAATTTAAACACAGATTAGGAATAGAAATATTTGTAAGAGATTTTTTCCTTTTACTTATACAAAGGACCTCTGACAGTTTCAATGCAAATTTGCCTATTTTTTCAAATAGCGGAGCCCCGGTAGCTCAGTGGGTTAGGCGCTGGCCTACTGATCTAGCGGACCGGGTTCGAGCCCCGCTCGAGGCGAGAATCTTTCCTGCCGTAAACGGGTTTCCATTGCAAACAGCCTTTCATTATCATCGTCCCATCGTCCTGATATGACTGAAATACTGTTGAAAAGGACGTAAAATCGCAAGTCATCCATCCATCCATCTTAAAATAGCGACATTTTGGCATTTTTCTTGACTCTTGCTGCCATTATTTGAGAAATTATACTGCCACTTTGATTTAAGTTAAAGGCTTTAAACTGCTACGTGATGAACTGGTACCGTATTTCTTTGGTTACAAAGCGGGTGGGGTTTCCCTTCCAAACCAATTCCAAACACATAGATCCGTCTTGTAAGACGGATCTAAGTCTTTGAGATTGGTTTGGCAGAGAAAACACGATTTCATTACAGATTAATGCAATACTGCTTTGCATATTTGCAGAAATTTCGGAAGAATGTTCTCCCATCTTATAATGGAATGAATATGGTAGCAGTGACTAGTACCTTTTATCTTCGGTTTATCATCATCATAATCTTCTGCAGGAATATTCGCATCATTATTAGGTAATGTTACATTTGATCCATATCCATTCTTAACCTGCAACAACAGATATACAGAAGTTAACAATAATACACCTAGCAGGCAAACAACGTTGATCTCTGTTGATCCAACGTCAAGGCGTTGAATCAATATAGGGATCAAACATGGTTTTTCATGCATTAACGTTTGCCAGGTCCCGAGGGAGATGTTGGAAACCGAGGCCGAGGTTTTCAACATCTCCCGAGGGACCTGGCAAATGTTAATGCATTGAAAACAAATGTTTGATCGCTGTTATTGCATAATTCAACGAATTATTCGTTAAAATTTTAGAAAAAACTTGGCACTCTATTTTGTCACCGTTTAACAACCAACGCGCTGGTGCATCTGTTTACTAATATTCGTCTTCCGGGCCCGAGAGCATTCATTCTATTCAAAATGGCTGCCATCATCCTATTCAACCTCATTTCGGAAAAGTTTCCAAGATGGTCGTTGTAGTTGATGCAAAATAGATGGTAAATTAATCAACAAAAAGCAGATACCTTGAGCAATAATTTCCATGCAGAGCAAGCCTGATCCATTCGTATACCATCCTGCAGTTCTTGATTACTGAAAGCTTAGGATGCATGTTTTCTTTAACACTTATTTACTCTCCATTTGGCATCGTAAGAATGAAAACAACATGGCTTTGAAATCCATGTCGGTACTTTATGACGTAATAAGAATACAAAGCATGATGACGTCATAAGAAAACTTAGGTAGCACACGACCAATTATTGTAAATTAACCGAAAAGGGAGAGGCAAGAGTGCATGGCGGTTTTTAGTGGCCCGGCACAAGCATAACGAAAGTTCTGTCATCGTGTTTCAACAGCGCGAGAAAACCATTGTTGAAACACGGCTTTTCGCCTGTTGATGCACGGCTGTTAATACCTCTCGGCACTGCTTTTTATGCAATAACATAGATTCAATGTTGTTTTAACGTTGTTAGATCCGTGTCATGTAATAAAGTGATGTGCTTGCTAATCAGAGGCTCAGCAAAAACTCAACTACTCAACAAAACATTTTTTTCAATATTTCATCAATATCATGATGACGCAGCAGCGTCGATTTTGTATTTTTGCTAGATAAGCTTTGCCCCATTAAGAATTTTCAGGGAAGACTTTAAACGATTTTCGGTAATGCAGAGCCTGACATTGATTGTAAATGCGGGCAGACAAGACTCTGTTAGGACTGCGCGGAATCCATAAGGTACCTATTCACGAGATGTTTATCGAATATATACTGACTCAAAAAAGTTCCTATACAGGAAATATTATTTGGGTCTCTAGTTACTACAGAGGTAAAACGCTCAGATTTTTTATTTCTGCAAGAAAGAATATCTATTTGTCTGTACAACAGTCCAATTTGATTTGATTTTCTGAAATTCTGCATGGAACAAGAATGTCTTAAACACCACAGGGGTCATTTATCGTTTTCGCAGAATAAATTCTTTAACCTTGCTATGCTTAAATGATTTAAAAATTCTCTGCATCAAAATTTTTTCTCATATTGCCCCATGCTACATTGAATTAGACACTATGGGTGTCGGACCGCAAAACGATTTGGGAAGTTCGGCCGCTTCACGTTCAAGAACTAAAACCATGATAAAAGGTACTTCATTTCACAGAAACCGTGTTTAATGTCACTTGCAATAGAAACTCCACAGAAAACTGAAATGGGGAAAAGTTTAAAGTGCGTGACTTTTCTTCAATATCTATCATAATATCAAACGGGGATAATGATTATGAAGGGATTTTGAAGGAATGACACTAAAACTAGACAGGTATAGAACAAATAGCAGTTTAAAAATCGCTATAGTTTTAATCAAAGGGAGATAATCTGAGACTTTCACAAATTCAAACATCGCTTGTAGTATCTGATTACAGAATGCAGTAAATTTAAGGTGTTTTCCGAGTTCCACGCACATTGACCTTTAATTTTCAGAATCAGTTTTACATATGCGCAAGCGCATTGATGGCTTACGTTCCAAATCATTCGACGAGAATATTGCAAGATAACTCTTGAACATAAAGGTCTGGTTTAAAGATGTTTGCGCTCTTTGTAGCTGAATGTCTATATGATAAGTCAAAAGCCTTGTTTATGTTCAGTAATTACCAGGTCACGCTAAAAGTTAGTCAGAAGCTGGTATCTGAACTTTTTTGAGTCAGTATATTTCCTAACCATA
Organism: Ctena decussata; assembly: GCA_963989385.1. Taxonomy (NCBI): domain Eukaryota; kingdom Metazoa; phylum Mollusca; class Bivalvia; order Lucinida; family Lucinidae; genus Ctena; species Ctena decussata. Next base: position 66,831,119 of record OZ022504.1, read on the forward strand.
CCTGCTTTTTCATCGGTTGTTCACCCTGGTAATTTATGGCCATTTCCAGCGCATGGTCACCATGATCTTCAGAATGCTGAAACCAAAAAGCTAAACTGAATAAGGCAAGAAATCAGTTTTGTTTTCTAAGTGAAATTCGAGGGGCAAGATCAGACTCACGGCACAGCACTCACCATCGGAGTCGTTCTAAGTAAAATTGACAGTGTTTGTATATATAAGGGTGCATGGTAAAATTATTTCAGTGGCCCTGGACGAATATATTGAAAGTTGCATAGCCGTGCATCAACAGCGCGTGAATGTCCTTGTTCATACACGGCTTTTTGCAGGATAATGCACGGCTGTTAAAAGCGTACGGCTCTGTTTTTCTCCAATAACACTGAATCAACCTTGATTCAACATCAAGACGTTGAATTAAGTTTTATTCTTATGTACTAACTTATGTAACGCGACGGTTGATTGGATAACGTCAAAAATTTCCGACAGTATATCCTGCGATATACTGAAGCAAACCCGACGTCATTACGTAACGTCACTACTCATTGGCTAACGTCTGGTTTTACGCCGCTGAAAGCGTTTGCAGCATAGTTTCAAAGGTAAATACATGTATGTGAAAAGTGCATTAGAATGGGGATAACTGTGTTGAAAATTGTCATTTGGGGAGATAAATCGTCGGTTTTATGGTCGCAAATTGCGTTTTACGGCTCCGCTGACGCGTCGCCGTAAAACGAAATTTCCAACCATAAAACCGACGACTTACCTCCCCAAATGACAATTTTGAATACAGTTATCCCCTAAGTCACTGTTGGCTCAACGCTGTGTGCCTACAGGGTTTTATATCGTTACCATTAGACCTCTGTAATAAGTCGAATAATAGCTCTGCAGCTGTTGTAAAATATAACACTTCAAGCTTGATTTTGTTTGATACGTTTGAAGTAAAAGGAACAAGTATGTATGAACCCATTTAATCTAAAAGAAGCCATCCTTCCTATTTCAGTGTTTTAGAAAATTAAGTGTACGTTTAGTAATAATGATTATTATATACATATCTACGATACACTCTATGAACTGCCTGTTTTCTGTACATCTAACACAGAAAGCCATGTCACTATCCCTTAAAACAAGGCTATGTCTGGGTTCCAGCTTCAGGTGCGTCATTTTTAACGTGCATCGTAGAAATGAGAACCAGAGAAACGGAACCAGTGACGCAACGTCAACAAATACGTCAAAAGGCGCGCCTCGATAGTTCATTAGCGGTTTTCTCACGACTAGCTTTTATATCACTGCCGCGCAGGTTCGAATCCGGGTCAATACATTAGCGCTGGCCAATATGAATGGGTGACTGTTCCCTGAGGTATATAATAATCTATTTATTATAATAGTAACTTGATCTGGCGAACTGTATCACGTCTCGTGGATGAGCATCGGATCACCCTCGACTTAAGCGTCTCGGGTGATCCGATGGTATGAGTTCATCCACTCGACATGATTCAGTCCGCGAGATCAAGTTACTATTATAATAATGTGTATATAAAGAATATACATTTTCAAAATAAACTGTGAAAGTTTTGAGAAAATGACAGTTTTTTTTCAATAACGTGGAATAATAAAAAAAATAATCTTCGGATTAAAATGCAGGTTACACCGACAAGACTATCGATTATTTATGCGTATGCACGAGATCATGTACAAGGATCTTTTCAGATTCGTGCACGTGATGATAGTTAATCTGCATATGAGCCGCGACACGACAAAATCAACGAAGTGGCATGTTCGCCCAGCAAAGACTCTGATCAGCCTGGGCATTCGCCCAGACTGATCAGTCTTTGCTGTGCGATTAAAAGGTAGCTCAGGGCCTAATCTACCTCCATGCCGACAGCGAAGACTCTGAACAAACTGGGCGGATGCCCAGGCTGATCTGAGTCTTCGCTGGGCGCACATACCACTTTGTTGGTTTTGTCATGTCGCGGCTCATATTCATTCGAGCAGTGCAATATGTGATAAGCATGATAAATAGCAAAGATACCTACCCCTCCGTTAAAGATTGACATGGTTTTCTCGAAGAGGTAGAAAAGATATATCCCACCTAGCACCACCAAACTGTACCACAGAGAAGGATCTATGTGAAGCTCGTCTCCGTGGTCATGGTCTCCCTCTCCTTCATGTCCGTGAACACCAAGGGCCTAGATAAATGAATTAATAAATATATAATTAATAACTAATCAAATGTGCTGGCCTGGGAATGGACAGTTTGCAAATACACAAATCCAGGTGTTATCGCAACCATGCTCTTTCAAGCTGGCATCTCAAGACCAGATCTCAAGGTATGATTAAAATTCTAGACTATCCTTTTTCAGTACTTATCAATTAATACGTATTTTGAGACCCTCATTTGAACTACCGTGGCGTGGCCGTTCGAAGGAGAAAGAGCAGTCTTCAAACCTTGTACACAGTTTTCACTTCATTTGTGTATTCCTTGCATCCAAAGGGTAAACCTTTTATAGAACATATTCCCAAACTGTCTGTCAATGGCAGGAGCGGCTGTAGTGTAGTGGATAACACTCCGGACTACCAATCCAGGGGTCGCAAGTTCGATCCCCCGCTTCTCCGGTCTTTCGGATGAGACTTTAAACCGAGTTCCCGTCTCCATATGACCTCGTTGTTGGTGGGACGTTAAACCCGAGTTCACTCACTCACTCACTCTGTCAATGGCACCTTGCAGATCGTATGTCTAGCATCTGGCGCCACATTTTTTAATAATAATTATGGGAGTAAGCCCAATTTGTCCTATAAACCTACGTATATCATACTTAACGCTGCCAAACAGGTTATCGGGACAATTACGTCGCGCAAATGTAACACATACATGTATGTATTCGCATTTGAAAAAGTGTATAATTTATTCTCGCACTGAACGCGAGTTCCGTGACAAACATAGGTTAGTCTACCTATATAAGGTGCTGAGATTAGAGACGTAGCTTTTAAGGTCACCTAACCCAGTAATTTGCCAAAAACACCCCCGTACTTATCAGCAACAATACAAATATTACTGCAAAGTTTACAGTATGCCGCTTAGCCGATGCCATCAACTAAGTTTGACACTGTTAAAAGCAAATATCCCACTGGGCACACAACGCTGGATCAACACTGAATCAACGTTGATTCAATGTTGATCCAGCGTTGTGTGCCTGCTGGGATGTTTACATAATTTGTCCGCTAAACACTTAATATGGAAGTAAACTTACATGTATATTTCTTCCTCCAACATATTAACCGTTAAAAGTTGCTTTGTAATCTCCGCCCACTTAAACTGTTCTGCTTTTATGACAAACAAACAATTTTTGCACGTAGATTTATATTTATAATGCTCAACGTCTTCAAGTACAAGCATTCATCAACGTCTAATTATTAATTTTCCACGCATCTACGTAAACGTATCCGAGCAAATATCTTTTAACCCTACCGCATACATGAATAAACGCAAACATCAAAGGAATAAATGAGAAGTAATTAGATATTACATAACACGTAAACAGGGAGAAAAGGGAGGAACTCCGGTAGCTCAGTGGGTTAAGCGCCGGTCCGCTGAACTAGCGGTCCCGGTCGATTCCAGGGACGGGAATCTTTTCAAGTTCCATTGCACATATCCTTTCATTATCACCCTCCCATTGTCCTAATTTGATTAAAATATTGTTGAAAAGGACGTAAATTTGCAAGGTATCCATCATCATCCAAGAAGAACAGAAAAGACACTGAATGAACCGCAATATAATATTCAACATACCGTATATAAGATAATTTTCGCGGTGTTCCATTTTTCGCGGTATTTCGCGGTCACTTAAAAACCGCCAATATTAAAATCGCGAAATAATTTCCTGTTTCTTACAAAGTATATTCTGTAGACACAGTGTTCATATATTTTGCTTCTGTTTGCTTCGGTAATTGCTGGTACTTTTCACTTGAATCAGTTCTTTCATTAACCTGCGGTAGCCCTGTCGCAGGTTAATGAAAGAACTTGTTCGAGCGAAAAAGAAGTAGACTAGTTTTGCTTTTCGCGCAATTTGCTAACCGCTAAAATTAAAAATCGCGGAAATTATTGTTTATGTTTTTGACCCTTAACCGCGAAAATTTGAACCCGCGAAAATTATCGCGTATACGGTATCTAAGATGAATGATCCAGATGTAGACATGCTTTTTTTTAGTCTGTAATTTCAAGATGTTAAACTGCATATGACATTCAAATGAAAACTTCGCAAGGTCATAGTCTAGGCCTTGTTATAGAATTTTTATGAACCGTTCCTTAACAAAAATATGGCGATATTGTTTCCTTTGATTTTGTGACCGTCTACAGGAAAGACATATTCGTCACCAAATTCGTTATTACAGAGTTGGCATGTTTTATATTTCTAGAAATTCTTTTTCGTGCATTTCTTTCATAGCACTGGACATTGTTTAGCAAACAGATCTAACACTTGGCCAACAGATGACATCCTTCATTTCCTTTATGATTGGTTTGGTACGAAAATAACTATTCCGTGCTCTTTTTCGGAAGTTGCCAAAACTACGGGTCCTTTGCAATATGATAAATCAAATGGAACCTGCTATTTGCGAACATTGGACCACGCTGTTGAAAAATGTCACTGCAATGTCATGACTTACATCTCTCGTTATCTGCCCAAGCGGATCTGGTCAAGTCGTCGGTGTTTCCATATATGGAATACGAACATATAACTGAGAAATCGACCTGATTCAATTGGAGAGAGAGACAGAGACAGACAGAGAGAGAGAGAGGGAGAGAGAGAGAGAGAGATACATACCATAGGTAAGAGATGCAGCAGAGCGTCTGAAGAGAGGGTGGAAACAGCCAGCCCAACAAAAGTTGCTATTAGAACTCTGTATACAGCTTTGCTGGTACAGGGTAGGATAATGACACCGCCTAGTGAGCACAGACAACACAGGATGTTGGCGATGGTGCCATAGCCATAACCTGTGGAACAAAATAGATTTTAAAGGCCTAGATCCTGTTCCCCCGGCAGAGGTTAATCCTCTACCGGGAGTACAGGATTTAGGCCTTTAAGTCAAGTGTTAATAACCAGTCAATTTCAATTCATTTGTCTTTTCTTTGTTTCAAAAGAATTTTTTCTTCAGAACATATTTGAATACTGTTTGATTACATGCAGCAAAACCACCAATCCAAATTTTGCTACTCTGCAAAAGTGCACCAAAATTCTTTTGTTTGTCGGTTTCATTGATTTCACAAGAAAGTCAACTAACTTATTCAAGTCTGTATCCCATATTTCTTGTTTGTATATATAATACGGTGTATTACTCTGTGTTGTAATAGTAGTGTATAGTTTTATTTTGTGCCTGTGTCAAATGTGTGTGCGTCGTTTGTTTGCAATTTATCTTGTTTGCTGTGTTTGAAAACAAACCTGTATGCACGTGTTAGCTGTGTAGCGCTTGTATTTGCATTATTTGTGTTTGAGGTGCGTCTATATTCATATATATATATATGTATGTATGTATATATATCTTTTGTTAGCATTTAAATATGAATTCATGAATAAAACCGCATACGCTCTAAATCTGTTGGAAGCTCTTTGTTCCCATTCTTGTGTGGCGATCCTTCTTGTTTGCAAGCGTTTGATAGTTTCTGCTGTATCAGGGATGGACATATCTCTTTGAACCGCTGTTGTGTTATACCCGTGCTCGGAACATTGTAAACAGACATCAGCTGATCGCCAGAGTAGCATTGGTTTTGCTGAAAATAAACAAAAAAAGATATAAGCAGTCACCCACTGGACAGATTTCGTTGAATCGACAATGAATCTACGTCATGACATTGGATCAACATTAAATCTACGAATCTATGTTTATTTAATGTTGATTCAACGTTGTGTGCCTGACCGCCAAAACCAAATGTATCGATTTAAATAGTTTATTGCCAATAGAAACTTTATAGCTTTACAAAGTAGATAGCTTGGTAAGCTTGCTTCACCAGTTCATTCGTACAGCTGAAGATAATTTCTTTTGCATATATAAATGAGATAAGACTCAATTAATAACATATAAAAACAAAGAGAAATGTAGAAAGTAAGGTGAATCTGAGTCAACCGTCGGAACTGATGTAGCCGCAGGTTACCAGAAAGCAATTTATCCAGTTTTTTTTTAAACTATGTGGTTTATGTAGCCCATCAACCACCGTCTTAGTCGTTTATACCTACTATACTTGGTAGAGATGTCGTTTAAGTTTCGATATAAAAAAGCGTTGTTAAAAATATAAGTGAAAAGACAAGAGTCTTAAAACCAAGCTGAAAGAGTTTTGGTTTTACAGTGGCATGGCTACTATTTTTTATTTCAATACTTTATTTTTTACACTTTTAACTAACTAACTATTCCTGAACACACCCGGTTTTGTTTTGTGACAAAACCAAAAAACCTATTTATTTCACAAGAAACGTTAGATATGGCAAAGAAGCGTTAGTTTTATCGGAAAAAACATACCCATGTTTCTTGCTCTGTGAGGACAATCGGGTCCAGAGCTCGCTTTCTTCTGTGACTATGCCCATGGCCATGGCTATCTCCACCAGCCATTTCAGAGGCACTTTGTTTCCCTATCTCTAATTTTGTAAGAAGTTCCACAAATTCTGAAATAAAGATGAAGAGAATGTTTTCAATCAATCATTGAATCAAATAATCAATCAATCAAAATTAACAGGTCAGTTCAACCGATCAGTCTAATCAAAAGGTAAATCAGTCAATCACACAAGAAATCAATCAAGCAACCAGACATGTAATATTACATGCCTTTGTGTACACATTAAGATGCTTCAGCTTCTGTTTTTCTCTCTCTAGAAATGTAGCTGTGTGTTTAATCTAAATTTTAGGAATGGATATTTGTGAAAATATAACGTAGAATTCAAATACGTATACAATTTAATGTTTTTTTTTTTATATTATTTTCTAAATTTTAAGGCGTATGAGTACACCTGCATGTTTTTTTTCTCCCCTTTTTGAAAAGGGGAACAACTTGGAACAACTTTCTTTACTCCCTGTTTGCTTCCCTGGGCAAATCCTTCCGAGATTGGGTCTACTCTTAAAGGAAAGAATTTGCTCCTAGGGAGCAAAATCTTTCCTTTAAAAGTTTATCTTTTCTTTAAGAGTTGATCTGCAGATGGAAAGGAGGCAAAAATGAAAATGGCAGAGTTGCTTCCCCGGAAAGTGGACTCGTTTACTTTAATAACGCAAATAGTTCTTCCTTACCCCCTCTATCCAGCACATCATCCGCAATGCCGAGTTGCTTGTATACGGCCTTGGTGAAGTATTTCTGCCTTGGTAACAACCTGCAACCCCTTGATATCTTGGAGCCTACAGATTCAATAACACATTTGTGGTTAGAATTAGACATTGCGTGTATATAAATCTTTAAACAATCGTTATGGCAAAGAATTTCAAATCAACCCGAATGGCGACTGTGTCATGAGCGCTTGTCTCATTTGAAATACTAGAAGTACATAACGTGATTCAACTGTGTCCATTGAATCGAAGCTAACGGAAACATGACAGCATACATTGCTTTTATCTACACATTAATTATTTTTACAGTTTATTTTATTTTGATCCATGTTTTCGATTCCATGTATTTATATTTGTTTATTCTGGGGGCGGTGGTCGTGGGATGGTGATGTTTATAACTTTTACTGCCGGGGCGTCCTACTTATTTGGATAAAAGTAGGGCAAGGCCTACTGTGCTTGCAGTAGGTGCGGGCGGTGGTTGTTTAGATTTTTTCTCTCATCCATCATTTCTCTCTCTTCGATTCTTTCTCCCACTCTCTGCGAGACGGCCCGATATAGACGGAAACACTGTCACAAAGGACCATTAAACTCAAAACAATCAACCAACCAATTTATTTATTCACCTTGCATCTAGTATGTCAATTCTTTCAGCCGTAATATAAATCATTTTTTCCATGTCTAGCAGTTTAAGTAGAAGTTTAGTTTAAACTTATTTCATTATTCAAGAAGAAACAGTGGAATTGGGCAACACGTTTAAATATCATAACTCTAAGGTACACAAATTCCGCAAAATACGTTGGCTCGCCTGTCTGCACACTACAAAACAGAGCTAAACAGAAAAGCTCGAAGAAACTATAACGGTAACGCCAACGACGACAAAAGTAATACCTATTTCTGCCAGGCTCAGGCAAAACCAACAATCATAAAATAACCTTAAATGTAGGAAGCAGCATGACAAAATTTATTTCTTATATGTACCTGCCAGAATGTGATAAACCATTACTGCGGATAGTTCTCCAAGATGGTCCGGATCCATAGGAATATATACGTCTTTGCCCAGCTGGTCAAAAATGATGTCAGCACTGACACACTGGAAATTGAGTTAAAAAAAAAGTTAATTTGAGGACAAACAAGTCTGTCATTTTACGTTTTTCCCTTCTCAGTGGATGTCAACTCTTTAAAGGATGATTTTGTTCCTTTTAAAGGTTGATCCCTGAAGAGAAGACATGAAAATGTTTTATAAAAAAGACAAAGATGCTTTTCCCGACAATGTACCCATTAATATGCCATCTTTTTATTCAGGTGTATTTTCGAAATTACACAAGTCAAGGAAGTCTGACTAAATCGCTGATCGGAAAAGCAGGAAAGTGCAGACAAAAAAATCCGCGTCATAATAATTCATCGCGACCTACATTTTGTGCCTTTTGAGGTGTTTGAAAATATTGTAATAAGAAGGTTTAGAAAAAATTATGTTCAAATAAAGTATACTTCTTTGCTTAAATCATTTTATTTGTATCGACGCATAGAAATCTTTTATCAAATGATAACGAAAGATGACAAACGTTTCAAAGTTTATTATGTATACTTTATCTTATCGTGCTGAGCGTAAAGGCAACTGATGATGCTAAAGTAAAGTTTTGCTTCAGTTTTTGTTTTCTATTTTTTACCAAATTCATAAAAATGAATGGCAGGTAAACCATTTCAACGTTAACAGGGTTTGCCGTCAGAAAAATGTTTTTTTGTGATTAATTGGAATTTCTTAATCGTTTACCTTTCTCTTAATTAATCGATCATCGTCGTCATCATCGTGGTCATCGTGATGATCATCATCGTCATGATCGTGATCGTCAATCTCATCGCTGTGATCATCATGGTCATCATCGTCATGGTGGTGATCATCATCAGCCATCGTAGGATCATCGTGATGGTGGTCATCTGTAGAGTCATCGTGATGGTGATCATCTAAAGCTTTTCGTACATCTTTAGGGTGGTGGTCGTCTAAAATAGAAAACAATTAAAATATGTCAAAATATTTCATTTTCATGACGCCGTTGAAATAGAAAATATTTGTTTCATGTTCAAAAGATAGTCATTTGGTTTAAACATATTTTATTTCAAGAAACATCTATGAACAGTACCAATATTGTTCTATATATAAACATAATAGGATTAGAACGAAAGCATTAGCTTATTTAGTTCTTCTCCTTTAGTGATTCGCAAAGGACTAAAGTTTGTTATGAGACATTGTTGGAGTAGAAAACTGAAAAGTTTGGTTTTGTCCTATTAATTAATAAACAATTTAATGAGCAACGCATCAGAGAGGTAATGTATTTTGATGACGATTTAGCCAGATGTTATAATTCATATAACTTGCATTAAATGCAGGTGGAAAAAAATCCGAATATTCTGGGATGGGGAAATTCTTGGTTATACATTAGTTTAATGAAGACATACTAAGGTTTCCTCAACTGTTTTGAACTTGAAACTTGGCCATGTGGTTCTGAATACATTCAAACTAGAATTTTAACTAGTTTGCACTTAATATACATAATCAATTTCATTAATTGCTCAAGTTTAAAACGCTTCTGACACTGCTCATTATTGATTGCTGTTCGGCCATATTCTGTTTTCTGATCTGTTTCAGTTCTCGTAACGACCTTTTCCAAGTGGCTCAGCGGTACGTAACTGCTGTTCGGTTAAACAAAGAACTTATTTTATACTTAACAGTGAATTCAATGCATATCTAGCACATGTAAAAGTGATATTGTCTACAGTGAAAAAATATCGTATCCAATTACAAGTGACCAAGTGACTGATACGATTTATATTTTTCACTGTAGCAAACTGCGGCTGTTTTTGGCCATTTTGGGCTTATATTTTTTCTAAATGGTTTGAAATGTAGTGTTCTTGCTTGGCATTATGCTCTGCGCCCTAGCACGTCAAATGAAGCTACTGATGTCACAACTTGACATCACTTTTTAAGCTAGTTGATCGCTTATTTGCACGCGACGTCTATTTGACGGCAGCTTTAAGCGGCTTTAATAAATCGCCGATTGCTTTTTTATTCATTCATTAAAACGACATTTTAAACCATTTAAGGTTCAAACTGTGTTTACACCCAATACCCACTAAATGCGCTAAGCTAAGCAAAATTAACGAGAAATTACAAGGAAAAAGGTTATTTTGAAGCAGTCTGTTTTCCATTATTCTGCTTAACAGAAAGAATACAAAGAAAATTTACTTGTTATTCAGTGAATACCAAATATAATTCATCTCATGTGTTAAAAATATCAGCAATTTCACTCGTGCTACGCACCCGTGAAATTGCTGATATCTTCAACACATTTGATGAAACGTGTTCGGGATTCACCTGGAAAAAACTGAATATCTTCTATTTCTTTGAGATGTCTTATAAGCAGGACAAAAACGATTCTAATTTTAAATCAGCAAACAAAAATACAAGTGGACATACCACCTAAAATGTTGACAGGCTATTTTTAAAAATTGATTTTTTTTTCAGCGTTCATCGTGTGATGAAGCCAGTGGGCGGAGCTAAAATTCCACGAATTCTTGTAGAATTTTAGCGACGACCACTGGCTTCTTCACACGATGAACGCTGAAAAATCAAATTTCTATTCTTATATTTTTCACTTTATTTGTAATCCTCTCTGTGCCGTTTTCGTGGTAATTTGGTGTAGAAAAGGCAAAATATGGGTCGAAGAAAAGTTAGTAACGACGCGTTCGGCCATAACGTTAAACAGCCGTCGCCCTGACACGGCGTCAGTCGAACGTTACAAGAACCAATCAAGACGTTTGTTTACATAACACGTCGCTTGACGACAACGTCACATGATCAATTGTCCTTCATCGGTGTATGAAGCTAGTCGCTCTAAAGGATTCATCTATGGGAAGTCGGTGGCAAGTGTAAATATTAACATATGACATGTTCTTGCAGCAGAAAATTTTTCTACATGTAAGGAGTGTTTGCAGAATAAACCTTGTTGCATGCAATATATCAACGAAGCCTGTTGCATGCTTATTCAATGAAGTCTTTTGACTACACAATGCCCAACATTTTTTCTTTACCTGTTTCGATGCTTCGTTTCACAAACTCGCCAGCTTCATGTGCATGTCCATCGTCGCCATGGTGATCGTCCACGTGTTCATCCACGTGGTCGTCAATGGCATCTTTGACCTTTTCAAGAGTTTCTGTGGAAAGAATAAAATAAGAAACCTGAGTCGTATCATATTAAAAGTATGTGAACAGCGGATAGTCTGATCAGTCTGACCATTTGCGCAGACTGATCAGAGATTCCTCTGTTTACCATATAGATTCCCCAGGAATGCAAATTGGGAAGATCTGAAAAGCCGGCGCGGTCGCACAGACTGATCAGAGTCGACCGTAGTATTGATAAAAATAGGAAAGACTAACTATTAGGGGCACCCACTGACACAAAGTTGATGTTTTGTCTTCGCTGCTCGCACCCTAACCATGCCCATGTAAGACATTTGTTGTCATGGTTATAATGCCTACGCCCACATGGTTCAGGTTTTATCAATCAATGACTATGTCAGAAGTCCATCTGTCAAACATTGATATGAGCCACTCATAAGCGCCTAGCAAGTGGGAGTAAAAGAGGAAGAAATAAAATCATTCTGATATTCTTAACCCATTAACAGTGAATTCTTCTATCAGTATATATTGGATGAGTCCATTTGTCATTTAAGGGGCCTCAAGTTTTGTTTATGTCAAGAATTTTTGTTTTATTTTGATGAGAATTAGGCAAAATATGGGCGTTTTGCGGCGTCTGATCTGGGTCTGCACCGATTGCCTATGCCCATTTTGGGACGCTAGGCATTAATAGGTTAATAAATGGCCTAGGTTTAACATTTGACGAGCAAATCGAATTTCCGTGTATGTCAACGTCACGACTGCAAGCTAAAGATGTAAAGAAATGTTACTGTGTGCAATGAAGCCAGCTTCTTATTTCCCGCTTTTTGCTATATATACTGCTCAAAATAAGTAAGGGATATTAAGACATTTAAGGCAGCAAAAGTAAGGTAAATAGGTAAATGAATATTGAACTGTTATAATTCATGAAACAAATATTCATAGGGACCCTCAATATGAATACTGAAACGATTAAGCTTGTCACATGACCTAGAGTAAATTGGAAGTAGACAAGGGGTCGATATCCAAATTTCACACGAATCAAGGGCAGCAAATACTAACAATTTTTATGCAACTTTTATTAAGACAGATGCCTAATGCCTAAGTTAACATGATACAGATACTTTTTTGATGCGGTTTTATCACAGAAGTAAATGATAGGCGTAAAAGATACCATTGGGAGGTGAATTGTCTTATATATGGTGACATTTGTAACAGCCCTACACTTTAAATAATGCAATAAAGCATACCAAAGTGGGTGTTTTCAGTTTGGAAAATTATGGAGAATTTTATTATCAACAGAATCTGAAGGTCCAAATGATTTTTTTTCACCGATGTGAAATTGAGGTGTAGACCCCATAGTCCTTTATGTGCTGCTCTAAGTCACATGACCTGCTGTGACTGTTTCTGTTTTAGGTGAATATTGTTACTTGAATAGTGTTCTGTCAATATACAACAATAAACTAACCCAGCAATTATTATTATTTTTGTACATGCTTCTATGTCATACTATCCCCTACTTTTTGTGAGCAGTATATATAATCTACCTGTAGGGTCTTGAAGAAAGAAAAACTTCAGCATTATTTTTCATTTACCACACTATTCGCGAAAAGTGCAAACTTTGTTTTACTTCTGTTTTCTTTGAGTCATAATTTACATCTTAGCAAACAACTCAGTATCAGCATGCATGCTATAATAATTTTGAAGTAAATGTAATTGTCTATCATTCGTGTCACAATATAAAACGTGATGGGGCGCAGCGCGGAGTGTTACAAAGAAATCTGGTTTCATATTCTATTTGTTTCATTTTTGCTATGAGCTTTTTTTTGTATTTTGTTTTGCTTGCCTCATCTGCTATTCTAGTAGTCTTGGACTATTGTCTTATTTGTCAGTTATGTTGAGACTAGCTAAGTAGGGCGCGTTTACACGACCAAAGTTTCTACGACAAAGTAGGTTTGTCACAGAAAAATTTGCTCGTGTAAATGCCAAAATATGACGATGTTTCTTTAACAAATATATATGTTAAAGTTACTTCGATAAATTAAATTTGTCCGTGTAAACGGAAAACTTTGCTAAAGATTATGTAACAAAGAACATTGCTACAAGCGTGGAAAATGTGACAAAAATTTTGTTTCATCGCTGCAGGTAACTTTGACGAATAATATTTGGTCGTGTGAACACTGCAGCAAATATTTCATTGCCAAAGTTTATGTGACAAAGATTCTATGGCACATTTTCTTTAACAAATAATTTGCTCCGTGTAAACGCAAAATGTTTGTCATACTTTCTTTGTTAAAGTTTCTGTGACATAGAAACTTTGCTCGTGTAAACGCGCCCGTAGCCACCTGTTCGGGAAAAAATGTGTATTTGTTGTGGATCAAAGTGCGAGTAAGTTAAGACAATGTCATTTTTCCGATAGACCTAATGTCAAAACTTTAAATCAAAACGTTTGTTACCTAATACCCCCTCCCCGCTCTCCCCAACTGGAAAATTTCTAAAGGAAACAGTGCTTAATTTAAAAGTTACAATAAATCAAATATAAGTGATTTGTATTAAATCGATGGGGAAAAAAATCAGGTGTGGCTTAACTAATTGTGACCATTTTATTTTCATACACATGTCTTACATTCTGGTCGATTGTGACGGAACGATTAGTTAATCTGACAGTTGGTTTGTGGTAAAACACCGATCAACATCGTCGTTCAGGAAGTAACTACATGGAAGTGTACATGCATCAGCACGCGCATATTTGCCTATGAGGATGTAGTTATATACATTTTAATCAATTTAAAAGTTTTTGTAACCTTTCTGCAGCAAACACATATAATTGGCTTCAAATTTAATGCATAATTATGTAAAATATCGTAAAATCATTTTTTAAAATAGGCATAATTTCAAAATTGTAAAATCGAAATTTTTGTTGCCAAATTTTATCTCGGCAATCATTTTACAAATTTCAGATGCATGTTACCAGTATTTGACGACTTTTGCAAACTTTTACAGGAATGTCCTCTTTCTCGTGAATTTTGCTATAGAAAGGATGGGGGATTAAAAACGACCCTTCGTGAAATTCCTGGATCTCAGCACAAAATTGATATATTTAGACACATGTGAAATACATAGCACTTTTTAGGCGACGTTTTTTTTCTTTGCTTCTACGTAGAAAATTTCTGATGAAAACGGCCTTGCTGAAAAAATTACGATAACTCATATATATGAATGATTTTGCATCAAGTCATGTAGTTTAATTTTTGTGACCAGTTGATTTTCATATCCGCATTGTGGGTTGTGATGCTACGCTTACTTAATCTACGGGAAGCTTGTGATGAGGGGAAAAATGACAAAGTTATTAAATTAACTGATTGTTGGTTTGTGGTAAAACATCGATCAGGATGTTACTACATGGGAGTGTACATGTATCAGCACGCGCTTAATGTCATATTTACATATGAACATGCGATTACATTCATATTAATCAATTCTAAAAGCTTTTGCAACCTTTCTGCACCAAACACATACAGTAGGCTTTCAGTTTGATGCATATGTAAAATATTGTCAAGTCATGCATACGAGGGGCATTTCAGAAATAGTGTAAATGAGTCTGCCATTCCTTGTAATGTCGACAGATTTTTAAACTTTCTGTCTTAACTTTTAGGTTTACATATCACCCAATGGGCTTCACTCAAAAATTTTGAGTCACTGGTATTTTCTTCAAAATATGCCTTGACAATTGTTGTTAGGGTAGGGACACTGGGCAGAAATAGAAGAAATATTTATGTGAAGACAAATTCAAATTTTCTTAACTCTGGATACAAGCAGCTCTGGATTGATACCTATATTATCTGTAATTCTGAAAATATTCCAGTATGAAAGGCATTGTATCAGCTTTGATAAAACATACGATTTGCCTTGCAAAGTAGGCTAACCATGGAACAATGCACATTTCTAATGACGTCACTTCCTGTTCTTATTTGAAATGTATAGTAGGCTGTTTAAACTTCGGTTTTGAGGTCAGTTTAAGTGAAAGTGAATGTTTGATGACAGATATGAAACAGAAAAGAAATAACATTTAATTCGTCATGCTTGTTTTTTTGTTTCAAATAATCTTTTACGGCACCTTATGCGCTTTTGTCAGTGGCCTACCTGATTTTTTTACGATAAGTTTGCCCACCCACGCACATATTTCAATGTCGGTATGTCATATAAAATAACAAGTTTTTCAAGTCTTTGTGTATGAATTATGCTTTCAATATGTCCTTCTAATTTTTGACATTTAACTTAGTGAAATATATTTAGCCTGTTATTTTCTATTGGAAGATAATTTTATTTTTGCATGAATTGCTGCTACTTTGCAACTCCCAGCGTGGAGTTTGCACACGTATCACCCAGTTTCATCAGTGATTTGATGCCAGTCGTAACAAAATATAGTGACCTAATCATTTCAGTCATAAACTGTCTGTCATTTGTTGAAATTGGATCTAAATATGGTCGAAAATCACAATTTATTGGTATAATGCATTTTTAATAACTTAGCATTTATATCCACATAGCAGAGAAAAAATCTCGTTTATTATGTAACTGGTGTAGAATCTGGAAATGATTTCTGTATAACTTTCTAATTTTACAGTTAAAGGATAGTATTACGTGTTTCTTTATTAAAATATATCATTTTTCATGGAGCAAACAGCAATAGAACACAAGAGACTTTCAGTGTAAATGAACAGTTTTCAGTATCCACACCCTTATGACGGATAAGCACTTGCTGTCATGCATGAGTGACTTAGAAATTCTTTTAATACATACCATTCTAAAGCACTTGAATTTACCTTTCCAATGATATATAACACTACTGATAAATATCAGCCAATAGACTACCAAGAGATCATTTACATTATTTCTGAAATGCCCCTCGTACATGTATCGGGAACAAGATCATAATTCCCTGCAATGCACTTTGAACAGTTGCCTGAACTGTTGGCCATCATCATCCTATATGCTCTGATATGAGCCGCGACACGACAAAACCAACAAAGTGGCGTATGAGCCCAGCAAAGACTCAGATCAGTCTGGGCATCCGCCCAGTCTGATCAGAGTCTTTGCCGTGCGCTTAAAGAGAAGCTAAGAATCTGAGCTGGCTCCATGCGGACAGTGAAGACTCTGGTCAGAATGGACGGATGCCTAGGCTGATCTGAGTCTCTGCTGGGCGCACTAGCCACTTTGTTGGTTTTGTCGAGTCGCGGCTCAATTATATTTTTGCTGTATTTGCAATAGCGCATTACTAATGTTGTGCTCCATGCGACATTGATCTATATTTATTTAATACATTCCCCCCAGCGAAGACTCAGAAGAGGCTAGGTGTCCACCAAGCCTTATCAGCATCTTGGCTATAAATCTTCGCTGTCCGCTAGACTCTAAGCAGTCATTTAAACACACAACGAAGGCTCTGTTCAGAATTGGCGGCTGCCCAGACTGCTGGGCGCCAATGCCACTGTTGGTTTTGTTGAATCGCGGCTCATATTTTAAGGGAGTAAGAGCATTTTCTTACCCCCCAATATTGAGCTCTGATATTACAGGGTTGCCACGGTCAGGATAAAACATCTAGAAAAAATTCAGGTCATGGAAAAATCAGGGTTTGTTATTTTGGTTGGTCAGGGAAATTTGTAAAGGACTTGAAAAGTCAGGGAACAGTTAGAGAATCTGTAAATTAATGGCTACGGCAGTCTTTAGAAAATTATTAAATATACTTATTCTGTTGAATGACAAAGGATGTACTTTCTAGAGAGATTGTCCAGGTACATCGCCTTCCTCATATTGGGTTACTCTTAAAGGAAAGAATTTGCTCCCCGAAGAGCAAATTCTTTCCTTGCTGACTAAATTTTATCCTTTCAGAGTAAACCCCAATTTTCAAGCAATACACTTAGCACTGTTAAAGTAAAGAGTAAATCAATGTTTGGATCCATAAAATGGTATGGAAACTGAAGTGTCATGGAAAAATCAGGAAAAAGTCATGGAAATTAGTGACAACCCTGGAAAACTAATTAACAAATGCCATACCTTTAATGCCATGGTCATCGTCATCTTTTTTGTGATCATGGTCATCGTCATCATGATCATCATCATCGTCAAGCTCATCTTCCATTTTTTCTAAAGCTTCTTGAATAAACTGTAGTTTTAGCGGACCGCCTGGAACACCACCACTAAACAAGGATATAAGATCATTTTCAAAGTCGGATACATCGCGATCATTATAAACTTCTATGTCCATTCCGCAAATGTCAAGAAGGTGCACTCCATGGTAAAGTAGCACTGACGAAATTTTCTCGAATACGTCCTCTGTGACAAATGGAGAGGTGTAGTGGAGAGCGCCGAGCAGTGATGTTGTGTTGAAACACTGTAAAAGAGAAATAAATGAATAAACAAATAAATAAATGATTAGTATCATCATGTACTTGTCATTATACCACCCTTGCCAAACAACGCAAACTTAAGCACGAAAAGTTGAGCCGCAACGCGACAAAACCAACAATGTGGTTGTGCGCCCAGCGCAGACTCAGATCAGCCTGGGCATCCGCCCAGTCTGATCAGAGTCTTCGCTGTCCGCATGGCGGTAGCTTAGACCCTTAGCTACCCTTTGAGCACTTCACGAAGAGTCTGGTCAAACTAGGCAGATACCCAAGCTGATCTGAGTCTGCGCTGGTCGCACAACCAAATTGTGTGTTTTCTCGTGTCGCGGCTACGCGCTTAAAGGGTAGCTAAGGGTCTAACCTACCTACATGCGGACAGCGAAGGCTCTGATCAGACTGGGCGGATGTCCAGGCTGATCTGAGTCTGCGCTGGTCGCACAACCACATTGTTGGTTTTGTCGTGTCGCGGCTCATTTATACCATGGTTTCTCCATCTGTGTGGGAGATAATCCACTCGCTTAAGTTCGTGGATTATCTCCTCGTACAGGTGGACAAACCATGGCATAATTTTACTGTGATTCTAAGATAATTCTAACATGTCAGATCGAAGAGAAATCTTGTGCCGTGATATATTCTACCTGCGCCTACTGGGACCCTGCACATTCGCAGTCAGATCGGCGCATGCACAATTTCACTCGAAAAAGCTTTAAAACACTTAGCAGACTTCCCTGGATCAAAATGCTCAGATATTTGCTTGCAAGTTGAAAAGGGTTCACGAAATAGTGCTCCAGATAAGAAGGGATAGTAGGGATAATTTAGGGATAATTTCCTTTATTTTCCACAAAAACATACGTTGTGACCCCTAATAGAACTGTCTCGCCAAGACGATTGTAATGAAGGGTCGAAACATATGTTTTCATTGAGAAATAAGCAAAAATCATCTTTGAATCATCCCTGTTACTCATTCTTATCTGGAGCTCTGTGGAAAAACTGTTACTTTGTATTTTATAACGTTATTAAGTCTGATTATTTCTTGGCTCAATTTCTGGACCCATGTGTTAAAAGCATCGTAAGCTAAATGGTGTCGTTAGTCAAGGATTCGTTAAAATGTTAAGAATTTAAATTATATAAAATCAAGTGCACTAATATTTTTGCCGAACAAAACATATAAAGAGCTTTTGCACTGTGCGCGTCACATTTATTTATTTTTTATTTATTTCGTTTTATCTATTTATTTATTTATTTGCAAAATATAGCAGAGGTTTTGCGTACTATATGTTAGCGAATGTAACGTCTCGTCAACAAACGACGTCGTTAGCTTTGGTCTAGGTTAGCTTTCGTGTAAAAACATGCTTTCGTGTTTAAACATTACTAGTCTAAAACCTGGCAATGGTATCGTGGTCCATAATCGGGAGCAATTCTGTCAGCAGCAATAACTAGATCATTTACGCTGTTCTAAAATTCAAGACAGGCTCTTGTAATCAGTCATATTTTATTAGAGTTTTGATTTGCATATTACGTAAATGAAATTTGCATTAATTGGTGCATGTTAACATACATAAAACTGATATTTATAAGTATACATGATCTCTGTGAGTTATTCTTAGTAAAAGTTCAAAGTTCAAAGTTTATTGAGCATACAGGCACAATGTGCCCCTCGCCCTAACAGAATACATATGAGAAGAGCAAATATATGATCAAAATACATATACAACATCAAAACATATAAATTATACAGCAAGATAGTTAAATCTTAGTAACATATGTACACTACTCTTCTGTTGCAGGAGGCTCGCTGAAAAACGAATATTTAGCAAGATTACTAACATTTCTGACACGCACACTTTGTGAGTGTATATATCTTCCCACCAGGCACACTTGATTCAACGTTGATTAAGCGCTATATGCCAATGGGTTAGCTTAAGTGTATTCACCTCTCAATATAAAAACGCATGTTTTTTGTTGTTCTGTTTCAAGGGTTGAGGTGGCTCTGTGGGGGACGCCTGCGCCCGCGGATTAATACGTAGGCGTCTCTTACCTGATGTCTGCAGCTAATGTGTCCCGCGGAATGCGACAGTAAGTGTGGCTCGGAGAGGGATGCTCGTTGCCTGCCGAGACCTGCCATCATATCTTTTTTATCAAACTTTTGGGGTTTAGCGACACTGAGGAAGTTAAATACAGAAACGCGCGTCTGTCGCACTAAATTAGGTATGAATACGTTTATTTCAATCCATAGTGCCAACCAAAATAGTTCTAAGGAACGTGGGCACAGAAAGTCCGCATTCATGAAAAGATTATTTGTCTAATTTAAGAGGCAAACATTAAAGGCCAAAATGCTCTATTAGTATGGAACATTTTATCATGAGGTATCGCTGCATGCATCTCACCATAGTGTCGACATAGTTAATGACCGTGTTGAGGCAACTTCTAACAAATAAACAATTACTGGGGCTCACTTAAATAAATAAGAAAATATCTGGGTCATTTTATTCGACAACAATAATGATCTACTTTCGATGTCACATACTTGAATTAAATGGTAAAATTACAATACAAACGTTACCCCGCTTTTGTTTCTAGCCCATCCCTCGACGGGGAACCAGAAAGGGAAAAGTGTATTAATATGTTCCCTCTAATTTGTGACTCAATATATGCGCATCAATCAACATTTTATCACCACCAAACGTGTATTTTGAAGCGCATTTCACATGGATTTGTGTTAAGAAGATTTTACAACTGATGGGACTATCATCGGGAAATTTAAAACTCTCCATAGTCCAATGAGTGGGTAAATATCTAAACACAAATCCTTATGAAAAGCGGCTCGCTCTTCACGTTTGGTGATAAAATGTGGGCGGATGTGAATATAATGAGTTATTTGAAGCACAAAAACGTAAGATGTTCATTTGCTTCGTTTGATCACGTCCGGTTATGTGCGGGACCTTCTTCATAAAATTATGCAATATACCCTAACGGACGCTAACGGTGCAAACAGTTGCAATGATTTCACTGATGGATTTCGGCAGCAACGACCTAGGCGGGGAACCCTCGCAATCAAAGAGGTTGCTGACGCATGCCCTCAGTGAAATTGTTGGGACTGGGAATTGCTGACGCATGGGATTAACTAGCACACCGTTGGTTAATGTTCTTGATATGTTTACTGATTTTATTCAACTGTTTTAGCTAGTTCAAATCAGATATTGTACTTTATCTTATAATGTTTTCATGAAGTCAATCTAATGACATGTTTTAACTTGCTATGCCTATGGCTTAACAGTCAGTATTAAGGAACATACTGCTGGCCTGCTATAGTCACAACACATTTGGGAAGAGACAGATACCCAGTGGGATTCTACATCACCAGAACAACGCGCCAGTCCACACCAGCCGTGTTTCGATATAAGCTGTTCGTTAGTATGACTACGAACTCCTCCCTTGCCAACCCTATTCTCCAGACCTAGCTTCCCAGGACTTCCACTCTTTCCAAGATTGGCAAAGCACCTTCGGGGCCGGATATTCGACTGATGCTGTGGAGGACTGGTTATGGGACCCAAATGTTGACATACCATTCGGGTGTCAGTGACTGGCAAACTAGATGGAACAAGTGTGAGGAGCTTGAAGGGGACAATGTTGAAAAATAAAGCAACATAAATCCACAAATCGTACTATTTCTGTGCGAGGCTCAAAACTTTGTGATATTCCCTCGTATGCATCTGCTTGCCTCCGTAATCTACATGCAGCATATATTGTCCTTAAACTATGCTAATATTTTGAATACGGCATCACGTTTGCCATAACAGTTTACAGGTTTTAATTCCGCTTTGTCAACCACAATTGCATTTGATTTTTCTGTTTAATCATACTCGTGACTTTGAACAGTAGACATATGTTGTCAAATGTCAAAAAGATGTTATGTCAAACTAGCGACAACAAACTTAGCAATATTGCATTCTTACAACAAAATTACATGACCCTGTGTATCGGACCGAAACAGGAACATTTAGATAATTTAAGTCAAACAGTGGGCGTCCGTCAAACAGCTATTTTGCAACAGCCCCGGATCCAGTGGATGGGGTTTTGGGCTTCAGTCCAGCCATCGGGGGCTCTGTGTTATGTATAATAAATAAGCCCCAAGACCAAACAATAAGGAGTATCTGATGATAGTTTGAGTTAATTTATCCATGTGGTAAGATTTAATATATGTTGTGACATCTCATTAGAATCGCCTCCGCGAGGCGATTCTAGTGAGATATCACAACAAATATTTCAATGCAAAAAAGACTTAAAAATTTTTCATCAAATTGATCCCATATTCTGTAATATATTTTCAAACCCTCTCCTAAAGCTTTATTACAATTCTTTTTACCGTCTGTAATAAGGGAATGGAACGAACTTCCAGAAGATGTACGTAATTTACCGAGCATAGCTGTCTTTATACCGAGTTAAATTCTAATATTATGAAAATACCCTCCTTTTATTTTGACGGTATGAGACTAGGCCAGATTTATCATGCACGTTTAAGAACAACTTGTACCCCTCTCAATCAACATCTATTTTCTAAAATATTATAGACAGTCCGTTGTGTGTATGTCAAGTAGTTGAGGATACTAATCATTTTCTGTTCAACTGTGAACGCTTTCATGACCTCAGACAAGAACTCTTTAGTAAAATCACTCTTTATTTGTTGCCAGCCTACTTTAAATATACTTCTTTTCGGTAATGAACAACTGACTGATATTGACAGCTGACACATATTCTTAGCTGTTCAAAGAGTTTTTGATAAAATCTAAACGTTTTGAAATTGCATAATACGAGAGCACGTAAATAACTTAAATAAATCACATGTTATAATCATTCTCATAAATATCTGCTGATGTTTTTTTCTCCACTGCCATATATGGTTGCATACAAATATGGATGATATATTGAGACTCCGTAATTTTGGTAAAATGACATCCAAAACTTTTCTTGGCGACTATTTATTGTTTTATCTTTACAGGCAAAGCAGAATAATTGATTGCAATTTATTTTCCATTCCCCGTGGAGCTTCAACAAACCAGAAACAACAACTTAGCTTTTTTGTTGAGAATGTTTTAGTACAAAGAGTTGGAATTCATTAGTATGTCTATTCTATTGGTTTTTTTTTCTTTCAGAAATACTCTCATTTCGACATTAGTCTACCGTGTTTCTTAACTTTATACTTATTGGATTACTGTTTGGTAAATCATTTACAGACTTTAACTTTGGATATAGTATACTTCAAATCACTTGTTATTTATAAAATTGTATACAGTAACAGTGGGATACAGATTACATAAGTCGTAGACTTTCTTCTGAATCCCTTTCAAGCTACTGTATAGAGTTATTGTTCTGTGAGATTGTATTGTTCATATTTGCTCGGTATGTTGAATAAAATATTGTTTACACTAAGCCCCCCCCCCCCCCCCCTCACACATATATCTCGGCATCTCCCAGCCCTACCAGTTATCCAAAGCCCCACCAGTACGCGGTACTGTAGTTTAGTTGAAACATATTTTATTCATAATTTCACTGACATGCAACATAAGATATACACAGGATAGAGTTAATGGGATTGGAATGAAAGCAAAATACTTATAGGATTCCTTTTCCTACGTGGTAGCTTGGATCCGGGTCTGTGCGACTTTATGATATATACCTTCCACTGGGCGCACAATATTGGTAAATGCACTATATCGGTGTCACTTCAGCATGTTCAGTGGAATGAAAATTTCAAGCTTCAGAAAATAGTCAGCCAAACAAACTACACCGATGATTTAGACTCATATACACGTACAGCAGCGGCACTACTCCATAATTTCATAAACTTTTAGATTTGTAAAAAATTAAACTGGTGGATTTTTCGTAAAACTATTAAACTGGCCAATCGTGTTTTGTTATAACTCCAACAACTCTTTTACCAAAAAGAGAAAAGAAAAAGAAGTGATTGACTGTCTTGCGGTTTGACGGCCCTTTCAACAGTATTTCAGTCACGTCAATCGAACCCCATTTACGGTTAAAAAGAATTTTGCCTCTAGCGGGTCATAAGAAACCAAGGTAGAATGCTTAGTCTTGATGTGTTAGAACCAGAAATATATTATAAATTCAGTAAATATACTAAACACAACTTCTAACCGACCACTTGCTTTGTCTTGAACACTGTCGTTTGAAGATGGTATCCTGACATAATTTTCATATATTCAGTACTCCCAATGTGTCTTGTAAACGTTGTAAAATGTTTGAGCTCAATACCTTTAGAATCGTTTTCCTGGCAGCAGAGGATGCACATGTACCCCCATTTTCGAACTTCGCAAGGATTATGACTGTGGAGGAGAAGGTGTTTTAATTGTGACTAAAATTTTGAATTCTGTATTAATATAATACCTTATCATAAATTCTGAAGATCATTTAAACATTTTCTAAATATTTGCACAAATCATAAGCACATGCTGACAAGATTCCGAAATGTGGTTCTGTCCGAATCGTGAAAATCTGCTGAAATGTTGCGATTTTCGAAAACAAGGGTACCATTATCTTTCACTTATTTAATGGTATACGGACAAAAAATTTATTTCAGAGTTACCTGATTTACTTTACCAATATGACCAGTTAATTAAAGACGGAAATATATGTTGGATTGGCCTTTTTATTTAGCGGAAAATATGCTATAAATAAGTGATCGGTTGGAAGTTGGTTCTAGTATATAAGGGAACAAAGCTCGAACAAAATGATAAAAGGAGAGTCAAAAAATCTAAGAATACCACATTTGTAGAAATATTCTGGTTTCCGGTTTGATTTGGGCACCTCTGCTTGTCCTATATATTTGACACAAACTGCTAAGAAAGGTGGATAGTGCAAACATCAAGACCCAGCTCAGACTATGCTCTTTGCAGAGTCTCGGTTTGATCTGAGAACGTATGGGTGTCGCGAAAACAGCAGAATGATCAATGTTCACGGATAGTCAGTACTGTCTTGAAAATTGTCATTTGGGGAGGTAAATCATCGGTTTTATGGTCGGAAATTTCGTTTTACGGCGACGCGCCAGCGGAGCCGTAAAACCCAATTTGCGACCATAAAACCGATGATTTACCTCCCCAAATGACAATTTTCAATACAGTTATCCCCATTCTAATGCACTTTATCACAATTTCACCTTTCATAATGTACTAGTTTAAACCCATTTCGAGCGCTGTCAGCAACATAAAACCAAACGTCAGCCAATGAGAAGCGACGTTATTTAATGATGTCGGGTTTGCGACAGTGTATCGCAAAATATACTGTCGCAAATGTTTGACGTTATCCAATCAGACGTCGCGTTATATTTGTAAGTGCATTAGAATCTGTCGTTAATGCATTAGAATCTGTCGTTAATGTCGTGGTCAAGTTAAAATTTGTTTTCAGCACAAAAACTGAGAGTAACTTGTTTCATTTATATATATTGACATGTTCATCGATTTCTCGTCTTATCTGGATCTGCACTGTTTGTAAAAGTTTCTAAATGGTTAAAGAGTTATAAACGAAGACCTTTTTTTGAAAGCCTCCCAAGTTCCTATATCTTATACATTTAAATATTTTTTGAAGGTTTATTCAATGACCGGGACCCCTAACCGGAGCATAGGTCAAAATAAATAAGAGCGAGTTGCTTAGTGTAACCTCGACGCGATAACATAAAGCTTTGCTACCGCGAGGCTAAGTGTTATCCGGTAAGAGTTAAATGTTGCAGTAGCAACGCTTAGTGTAATGTAACCCGCAACATTTTAAGCGTTGCTATTTCAAGGCTTAGTGCTTTCCGATAACTTGATCGGGTAACACTACACACTGGGGTTACATTTAGCGGCGATACAATACTTGCACATGCCTTCAAGACATTTTTTGTGAGACCAGTAAAAGTTGTTTATTTTCAGTACAACCACTACGGACCATGGTGATTAGTGGCTATTGTTTTGCTTTTAACTGTCAACCATATGTTGTCAGGTATGTCCCAGCCTTTGTCATAAATTAGGTAACTAATTAAGGGAATCACTCACAATTACTTGTCCCCTGAAGGCAGCTAAACATACTTCATCAGAGAGCTCAAAAACATATATATATCTGCATTCTATAAATACTATTAGAAATATATATAGATTTATATAATTCGAAAAGTAAAACAAAAGAATGCCGTTGTTTTCTTCAAATTTACTAATAACTTATTTGACTTAATGCGCGTTATTTCACTACTACATTGTACAAGTGTAGATCATCAGAAGGCATAGTAAATGATATTAGATCTATATATATATTGCAGTTACTCTTTAAAGATCTATTTCACTGCAGTTATTTTTGTTTGTTTTGTTTTGTCTTGTATTTCTTTTTTTTTATTATTATCCTCGTTTTAATATCATTATTATTATTCAGTTTAAAGTAATACGCATTTCACGCATTTAACCAGATAAACAGACTGCGACAAATTCAGAGGAAAAGCCAGGGTTCTCCGCTAGATAATAATGCTAGAATAAATATTTGTTCTACGTCTTATGTCATGTAATCATGTCTAGATATTTTTGACATATAAAAACGTGACTTTAATGCACGGAACCACGAAGGACAGGCGGAGGAGTATATCTCTATTCACTCCGTCAAAGTCGTTAATTGATTCGTTGTAAATTCATATCAATGAACTGTTCAATTAATACTTATTCTTATGAACTACTATATTTAAGAAATAGTTAACCTCTGTTTGGAGGTCAGTTGTAACGGAGATCATATCACGAGCGCGGAGCACGAGTGATATATCTACTTACAACTGACAGACAAACAGTGAATTATTACTCAACAATTCAATGCTAGAGCTGAAATGTTTCGATTCTAACACTCAAAAACGCTGAAATATCAAATTCTCCCTACCATCTTGCCAGCGCGTTCATGTTCCCGCTGATTTTCTAAATTGTATCTAATATAAATGTACATTTTTATGACGCTTTCAGAAAGAAAAAGCGACGTTACACCGTCTAACGTCTCAAAACGTCACAAAATTACGTCAGTATTACCAGTGACGTCAGCAATTAGACTCACGCGCTCCTAAACAGTGAATTGTTGCAGAATAAAACACGGGAACTTTCGATTGCTTCTATAGGCGCACTGTGTTAGAATAAATGATTTTCGCGAGTTATACTAACGTTTGAACGGTTTAAGAGCCCATAGGAATAGGACATATATTAACTCATTCCCACGAGTAATAATTCGTAAACGTAAAAGATATTCAACTATTACTCAATACCGCCTTCCAGTTGATGTTCTGTACGACTGATTACTCCATTTACAAGTCCCAGGGACGAGACCGCCCCATCCCCCTCCCCGCCAGTGTATTACTATGTTTATACTAGCAAGGAAATACACTAAGCCGCTTAAAGTCAAATAGGGTGTGATAACTCTGTTATGCGACATTCCAGTTACACTGCTACTTTATCAAAGAAAATACCACATCTCACACAGGTAATGACATAACAGGGCCATAAAACAGCTTCCAAGCTGGGGTGTGGTCAATAAAGAGGAGAAAGAATGTCTGGAAGGGAACGAAATGGGCAATAAATTTCATATATGTCCCTTACGTGTTATGTGTTATGAATCATGCCCCACGGATATTATTGTCTTTTTTACTTATTTATTTATTTTTTTTGGAGGGGGGGGGGGGGGGGGGGTTGGGGGTGGGGAGGGAGGGGGTCTATGTATACATGTTGTTGCAGATCAAAAAAAGATTTGAAGATGAGACCAGGCGCGAAGGTTATAAAACTTGTTTCATGCTCAACTCAGCTGTGCATGAAAATTCTAACTCGTATCAAACGAATTCTATGTTTTTGCGGAGACTTTAATTGTTTCCAGAGTTGCTTTTCACACAATTTTCTATGCCCTGAACGTTCAGAAATAACAACGTTTAGTATTTTGAATTCTATTCAATCTCTTAGTTAGAGCACATTCTCAGCTGAGCATGAAAATATTTTAAAACCTCGGGACCAGGAAATGGATAAATCGGTGTTTTGGGAATTGATTTCCCTGTAAGCAGAACCTCACCTATTATTTGGTCGATGCTGGGTCGATGGGGATACACGTACTAGAGCAGAATCTGTCTGGGCTGGACTTGGATACGCGAACAAGAAGAATAGGTAAAAATCAGTGACTGACACAGTTTTCATGGTGCACTAGTTTATAAAATTGAGCCGCGACACGAGAAAACCAACAATGTGGTTGTGCGCCCAGCGCAGACTCAGATCAGCCTGGGCATCTGCTCAGTTTGATCAGACTCTTTTCGTTAAGTGCTCAAAGCGTAGCAAAGGATCTTAGCCACCTCCATGCGGACAGCGAAGACTCTGATCAGACTGGGCGGATGCCCAGGCTGATCTGAGTCTTCGCTGGGCGCACAACCACATTGTTGGTGTACCTAGTTTATAAATGTTTTCCGTGATGAAAATAAACAAACATAAACATGATAAATATTTGTTGGGCAGAGGTTGTCAAATGACCGAAAAGTCGTGTAAAGACTAACGAGTTTGGTCAGGACCCTCTTAATTTATTACCTGTAACAACTAAATGTCTTCGCAAGAAGAATAAACACTTTCTGGTATGTGCAGACAGCCGTTTCTCGGCCAGACTGCGAATTAGCGCAGTCTGATCATATCTTTTGGTACTCAATTTACTTTGAAAGCAAAGAGAATGTAAGGGGCGCTCGGTTATGGTGCAGAAAGTCGCAAATTCGAATGTGGGTTCGGCCATACGGCGACTGAAAAACTCTCTCTGTCAACTCAGCAGTAACTGAGTATCTTTTTCAGATCAGGGAATGATCAGGCAGTGATAGAAGAGGGAAGGGCTCCGCCTTTCATATGCTGGAAGTCATATTGTTACCAAAGCAACTAAGAGTTCATATTGATGGATGTCAAAGTAATGTCATCGAACAGTCATTCTGCCAAGGTACTCAGCACAACATTTGTTAATTCCATAAGTGCTATGTTAACAGATCTATGACATCATTAATATCGGAGCATGGCTAACAGTGTTGGTCATGCTCCGCCAATTGTCCAATGACAACACAAACTGAAATTCTTTAACAGTAAATTCAGATTTTCTAAATCAAAGAATTATTCTCGTCATTTAATTCTGTGTTTCTAGTGAAAACTGATATATTATATCGCTTGGAGGACAACGATATCCTGGTAACATGATCAAAATATTATTTTCATGCCTGACAAACATTGTACAGAATGTCTGTTTCGCTTCATGCAAGAACGAGCACCAAGTAGAGTAGCTGAAAGACCCTTGTTGTCCTCCTCTTGTGAAGACCAAAATTAAAATGAGGCTGAAACTATGGGGAAATGAAAAAGATGAAAATCCCTGCTCCTCTTTATCTTTTAAAAATCCATTGACCCTCGGGGCCAACAACACGTCACTGAAGGCTTTACCGTTATGCGAGTTATGACAATATGTGGAAATATGTACATCGATGAACGAAGTCTTGTACATGTAGGGGAGAGTCGGATAACTTCGGACGGCGGGTAAATTCGGACAGTGACATTTTTTCCTTTATATGTCAGGTGTTTGAAATTAAAACAAAATTAACCAGACAAGCAGTGAAAATCCAGATGAGACGGCTCATCATGACATGAGCCGTCTCATCTGGATTTTCACTGTTTGCCATGATATGTCCGAATTTACCAGCCTGTCCGAAGTTACCCGACTCTCCCCTAATGCGTTCAATTTTCATCTAAATTGATACTATGACATGCGACGGCATTGGCCCAGCAGGAACGCAATGTTGAAACCTTGCGTTCTGATTCAACGTCAGGACATTGGATCAACATGGTTTCCGTGTTTTAATGGTTAATGCACAGTGGGCAATCTACGATGTCTACACGTGCGCATGTTCTGTGCTTAGTTATCATTTTAAGTGACAGTATGACCTGCAAAGGTATTTGACGTCTGTTTTGAATAATAATTGAGCCGTGACACGACAAAACCAACAATGTGGTTGTGCACCCAGCGCAGACTCAGATCAGCCTGGGCATCTGCCCTGTTTGACCGGGCCCTTCATTAAGTGCTGTAGGTAAGGTTCTAAGCTACCCCCATGTGGACAGCGAAGACTCTGATCAGACTGGGCGGATGCCCAGGCTGATCTGAGTCTGCGCTGGGCACACAACCACATTGTCGGTTTTGTCGTGTCGCGGCTCAATTATTATTACATTCTCCTCTGGACTAATTTGGCACCGAGTAGTACAATTCGTTCACGAAATTATTAAACAATAAGACAATACAAACAACAAAGAGCATACAGTCATCTAGATATCAACCTTTTAAACTTAATAACCGTGTACTAAGATAATGTCACCAGTTCAACAGCACACTCTTGTGCGAGCAGCCACATGTGAAAAATTATACAAGCGCATTTGAATGTAACAGTAAAAACTACAATAACATTGTTCCATGACAGATGTTGATAATACAACTGCTTTGCAAATGTTCAAGATTTCTCAATGAACTTTTGTGATGTACAGATTTGAATAAGTCTGTAGAGAGGATTTGGATTTTTTTGTTTGTTTTTATTCTCGTAACGATGGTCTACAAGAGGTTCGGCTGAAAGATCCACGGCTGCATCGCCTGGCACCGACTCGGTCAATATGAGCCGCGACATGTGAAAACCAACAATGTGGTTGTGCGCCCAGCGCAGACTCAGATCAGCCTGGGAATCCGCCCAGTTTGATCAGAGTCTTCCCAAAGCGCTTAAAAGGTAGCTAAGGGTCTAAGCTACCTTCATGCGGACAGCGAAGACTCTGATCAGACTGGGCGGATGCCCAGGCTGATCTGAGTCTGCGCTGTGCGCACAACCGCATTGTTGGTTTTCTCGTGTCGCGGCTCATATGTTCTTTTTATGTGTTCTGCGTACAAAATAGAGTATATAGAAATAAACTTTTAAGATGAAGTGTTGTTATTTCTTGAAATAAGATATCAAAATATATGCATATTGCATATAACATATTCCTCGCAGCATGACAACTTACAGCATTACAGGTCACGTAAACCGAATGTAATCAACATTGTTTTAACTATCTGTATCAATCACTCAACAGCGCAAACCACTTCCTTTAAGATCATTTACATTCTTCTGCGCCCTGCATGGCTAGCGGTGCAGAAAAAGATGTTTGCTTTTAATGGCCAGGGGTCGTATTTATAAAACCACTTATGTCGTTGCTAAGCTGTTGCTAGTGCTAAATTTCTAGGAAGGAGATTCCTTACAACTATGAAATTGGCTCTGGAGGAACAGTCTTTTTTAGACTGTTCCTCCACAGCAAATTTCATAGTTGTATGGACTCTCCATCCTAGAAATTTAGCCTTAGCAACACCATAGCAACCACTTAAGTTGTTTTATAAATACTGACTTACGGTCTGATCACATGACATATTATTTTCTATTTGTATGTACATGTTGAATAAAGCGAGTTTAAGCCAGTGATCACCAGTTTCGTAAACCCAGTTTCAGTTTTATTGCTGGTCTGTCAAAACATAACAGTTTGTACTCAGAATTATCAGTTAACTAATATTAATACAGTATTGATATGACAAAAGCAGTCCACATCATACCAGTCATAGGCTGGGCTTATTTTGACAAATTCGGCAAATACAGGCCATCTCGGCCAAAACAAGCCAAACTCGACCAATACAGGCAATACTCAGCCAATACAACTCGGCCAAGATCAATGATGTTAAACTCGGCCTATATCAATCAACCGGTAGGGCACCTGACTCGTAAGTCAGAGGTTCTGGGTTCGAATCCCGGTCTGGCCACATACTTTCGTTTCTCCTTCCGCTGATTCAAGAAGGGCAGTTGTCAGTTACTGGCGAAAGTATGTGCACTTAGTACTGGTTAACCGCTTAGGAGGTCTAAGCCTGCCCAGGAATAGTGTGGTTAGGTTAACTGACCGTCCCAACATGACCTTAGTTGTTTACCGTGGACGTTAAGCATCAAATCAACCAACCAACCAACCTATATCAATCACGTTAATTAATAAACTGCCATTAATCATCAATTGGGTCCCTCGGACTGCTGTATCGGCCCTCTGCCTCTTTAATTTCTTGATTAATAACATTATAGTAAACATTAAACAACAAAACGAGTATTATGATGGTTTATAGTCAAAAGATATTTTAGTCTGCTATCCCAAAACATGAGGAAATTAAAGGAATCGTTTGTCAAAATTACTCACTGAGTGCAGACCTGTTCGCCTTGATGCTATGGAGAAATCCGTCCCTATGAAACCATTGGCTAATTGGTTGGTTGTTTTGGTTTTAGCAGCTATGGGGTACCACGCCTGTACATTGTAATTTTACCATTTTTTTTATAAAAGTTTACTTTCATGTCTCATGATATTTGCTTAATTCCCGAATTAGGGCCACTTACAATGATGACACTATATAGTGAGAAGCATGCAGCGATACCTAATTATTATTATTATTTTAATTTATATCATTATACCTCGTATTGAGCAATGTTGCCTTTGAATAGGCCTGAGACAATTTTCAATGTCTGAAAAGCCTGATCAACACAATTTTAATTTCATACAGAATTTATAAACTTCGCTAAAGACTCGTTAAAAAAACCTTACACCAAAATGACTACTCGTGTATAGGTTGATAACATAGCTTTGGATACTCCTGGCGACACGTATGATGTTGTGAAATCGATTACTCTGGTCGCCACATATGACATTTTCCATACGCGTGACTTGAAAAAAAAAAACATATCCTCGAGCACGATACAAAAAAGTTTCATCGTGACTTAAGTCTCCATAGCACTGCCAGGGTAAACGCTTCTAAACATAAATCATTAAAAACAATGGTCTGACCTCCACGTTTTGATGGCAGAACATGGGTTGATGTGTATATATATGAAAAATAGGGAGTACATATTTTTGAAAAAAAAAAGAGTCTTATTCTTCAACATCAAGCATTTTTTTCTGATTTCCCGTCGAACGATGCAGTATAAACGAATGGGGCCCCACCCCTGAACATTATATTTTTTACCATTTTCTTCAAGTTTATGATATCGAAAGTAGGTCATTTTGGTTGACAACTAGAATGACCCAATCCATTTTCAAAACTTTTTATGTGAAACTCAAGGATGTTTTATTGTCAAAAACCAGCTTATCATAGTCCTTTACAATGACGAGAAGTGAGACGCTAGCAGCAATACCCAAATGAATGGAGCGACAGGACCTTAAATTTTAAGAGAAAACCTATCGTCTTGTAACCAAAGAACTACGGTATATTCTTACATCACAATCGTTAGTGTTACAGTCAACACTCGATATCTCAAAATCAACCTTCATCCCAAAGCTACTGGTATCTCATAGTAAATTTTCTGGTCACATAAAGTTTACTTAGATATATCAGTAGTTTGAGATAACAGGAGCTGAAATGTAAATAAATATAAAAAAATGTACCCAAAATATATTCTTTGATATAAGATTTTACATTGAGATACCAGTGTTGGAGATATCGAGAGTTATCTGTACTTACCAAAGAGTGTTTACATGTTCCTGAAACCTTTCCGAGAGCAGCAGTACAATGAAATCGGCCAAAGAATTTCTTAACCACATCATCAAGAATATCCTCCGTGAAATCTTCAGCTTTGGTAATTTTGAACATTTCCATAACCTCATGATATGGATCTAAAAGAATGTCATGCATATCTTCAGCATGATCTTTCATTTTGTCTATCATCTCTCCTGCAGCGTCCTTCACTTTGTCAGTAGCTTCTGCTAAATGATCTACCATATCACCGTGAGCATCTTTAGCAGTGTCAACAATATTATCTGCCGCATCTCCAACTTTATCAGTAATCTTTTCATGTATATCTTTTGTGTTGTCCACAATATCACCAGCGCTTTCTTTGATACTTCCTAGAATCTCGTCGACTCCATGAGCGCTAGTTTTAGGTATAGAAGACAATAAGACAGCACAATAAAATGTAACAGTAAAGATTTTATATGACTGCATTTTTTCTATGAGCACGTACAGGTGCAATATTATACTCGACACTCAATTTCTAGTAGCTTATATGATATTTTTGTTAAAAAAATAATTATATTCCTTGGAAGATACCAGAACCGCGTCAGCTTAAAAACTAAATATCCGTCCACTATTAGTAGTTTCTCCGAAATGTAGTATAATAGGTTTATCCCTAATTTAGGATGTGTGTTTAATCCGATGTGCACCTTTATCAACACGAAAAAATGTTTTCTTGTCTGAAGCGCAGTTTTAAAATACTTTTGTGACAATCCGTTACGTTTCGCAGTCTGACTCAGATGACAAGACAGGTCACTAATATTTGAAAGTTAGGTGAAAAGTAGAGTTAGGCCTATATGAAAAGCATAAAAAACAGAGCCAGAGTAAATACCTTTCCACTTATAATCGACGGACTATGCAAATACAACAATTCGGGGTTCACTGGTAATTATTTAAGCGGCCTATACATTGTGCGGTTACGCTAACTGTCACAGAACGACGCAGTTTGTAGACGTTGGAGTAATCTTTTCGCTTGACGTGCATAAACTGTCAACGTTACTACGGTCGTAGATGACGTTTGACAAGTAATTGTCGAATGAATGAAGGACTACACGAAGAAACCACTTTGAATATATTATTTAGCAGAAAACTGATTAGCAAGTGCAATATAATTGTGAGTATAAATAAGTAAATGATAATGAATCATATAGAAATGAGGTTGCTAATTACACTGCATAGGTGCTCAAAAACAAAAGGCACTTGCGACTCCACTGGGAAATTCTGTGTTTGCCGTCAGTTTGTATTTTGGCTTAAGTTTTTATTAAAAATGTTCCAGGGCTGAAATAAAAGGGGTATGCCGTAGATTGAAAATTGTTCGGAAATGTATTTTATTGCGGATTAAGTTTAAATAAACTCGGCGTTTCCGTTTAGTGAAAACAGAGAATCGGCGAACCCAATGGAAGCTTCCCGAATGTGTGCAAAAGTGAAAAATTCATTTTCGTGCAAGTGTGGTATACTGTTTAAACTCACAGAACTTCAAAAAAACCAATACATATTTTAGTTATAATTGTTCCGCGACACGAGAAACCAACAAAGTGGCATGTGCATCCAGCGCAGACTCAGGTCAGCCTGGGCATCCGCCAGGTCTGAGTAGAGTCTTCATTGTCCGCATACTGCGGATAGATTAGACACTTAGCTTACCTTTGAACGCAAAGCGAAGACTCTGACCACACTTGGCGGCTGCCCTGGCTGATCTGGGTCTTCATAAGGAGCACAAACCATTTTGTTGGTTTTCTCGTGGCGCGGCTCATATTCTTTTTGAGCATCCAGAGTTACAAGACTGCGACTTTATTAATATATCAAGTATAAAGTTCAGTGGCGAAAAAAGGTCTGCTTATTTTTTCTACGCCAATCATTATAATATTGAAGGAAATATAGCAAAAAATGGTTAATGCACAATTCAACCCTATGCTATATACCAACAATAGAAATCTTAGCCAAAAAGTCCTATGGGGGAAGGGGGTGGGTGGGGAGAATTCAAGCCCGTTAAAATGTCATTGCTATTACATATATGAAATTTCAAAAACCAAGACACAGCCATTTGCATATCTGAGACGGGCGATAGTTTTATAACTGATGAATACGAATACCTCTATGGTGGCTGGTTTGTGCCATTTCGTCTTTTCGTCACAAAAAGATGCCACGCGAAAAGACGCCATGCGAAAAGATGGAAAAAAAAACGCCATGCGAAAAGACGAAACCCGCCATGCGAAAAGACTAAATTTCAGCGCGAAAAGACGAAAAACGCCATGCCAAAAGACGCCATTTAAAACTCTTATTTTGTCGTCTTTTCGCGTGGCGTCTTTCCGGCTTATCGCCTGGCGACTTTTCGCATGACGAAAGCAACGTCTTTCATTTAGGTGTTGTCCCTCACACAGAAGGCAGGCAAAAAGACACCACGCGAAAAGACGAAATAACACCACGCCGAAAGACGAAATAACGCCACGCGAAAGGACGAAAAGACAAAATAACGACACTGCATTTTTGCATGCCTTCTGTGTGAGGGACAACACCTAAATGAAAGACGTTGCTCCTCTAGGAGTAAATTCTTTCGTTTAAGAGCAAACCCCTTTAAGAAACGATTTCTAACAAGGGAAAAGTTGAAGAGGAGGTCACAGAAGGAGTTTCTTTTGTGTTCCTTTGTGTTTTTGACATTGGGATTACTATAAATAAATTTTCTAGCCTGTCGTGTCAAAAGGTCGCCGATTCCATTCGAACCTCGTAAATGCGTAACCACGACTATCTGTAGCAAAACAACCGTCCGCCTTTCTCCGTAATATACCCGAATGCACTCGTCATTATCCGTCAGTAAAGAGCATGGTATAACTTGAGTAATAATGCTACAAAATACACTGTCCGCTGTGGCGAAGAGGGTAAAGTAATAAGCACCACGAGAAAAAAAAAATAAGTTTTGCATGAGCATACCGTTGGGTCAGTGTTTTTTTTTTTTTTTTTTTTTTTTTTTTGTTTTGTTGTCGTTTTTCAGCAGCAGGGGCGGTGGATGGGTATTTTTTCCCCGATATAGCATATCGTTGGAAGATTTTTTAACTGTTTATGGGTCTCATTGGCATTGAGCATTTTATTCTATCGAACTACTGTGTCGTTGCCCTGGTCGTATACTCAAATGATACATGAAGGTTTTCACATAATTGTTTTCATTTTTTTCCGTTCCTCCTACATTTCGGACAAAGTTGGAATAACGCGTGGCGAATCTTCTACGAGAATTGAACAAAAACTGTTGAACTCATATCATGGCTGGACGATTGCCTGTCATGTAGATTTAAGTACCCTTTCTTGCTGTTTTGCCGGCAAAGTCATGCACAATCAATCTGTTTAAAAAGTCTCTTTTTGAAGACTCACGAACTTGCCTGTCCAACAGAGAAAGAGCGAAACATAACCTCAACGCAGCATGCAGACTGACCAGGACATTGCTGATTAGACAAAGCAGAAAATTCAGCTCAAAATGTTGGTTGGTTGTTTTTTGGGGGCTTTACGACTCGTTTGGCCAGTATTTCAGTCTATATTGAGGCGTCTGCCAGAGAGAGGGAGAAAGAAAAGAGATGTGATAGGCAAGAGAAAAATATCCAAACAGCCCCACCCGCACCTACTGCAAGTACAGTAGGCCCTTGCCCTACTATTATCCAAATTAATTGGACGCTTCGGCAGGTCCGCAACCAATCCTGCTGCTCAAATTGACAAAATTTATGCTTTCCAAAGGTCAGACAGAGATTCGGTTTTGTCACAGTCGAGCGCTATTTTTGGAGTTGCACTTTAAGCTGAAGCGTCCGTGTAGCAAAGTTGTTAGTGCTCCCGACTTTCGATCATTGGGTCGAGTCCAGATGGCAGACAAGGCTCTGTTTTAACCTAACCGATGCTTTATTGCACATAGTCTTTCGCAATCACCATTGAATTGTCCTGGTATGACTAAAATATTGTTGAATAGACGTAAAGCCGCCATTTCATCCATTTATCATGTGAATTCTCGTTTTGATACAAGAAACCCCTTTGCATTGTATAAACCCTAGCTATTATCATTTATATGTAGTTTCACATATTTCGTAGTAAAACAAGAAGATGAGAATTCGTTATTAGAAGTGGAGAACTTATAATGAAATGAAATTGACAAAATAAATAAATAAATAAAAAAGGCAAAAAAAGGGGGCGAGGAGGGGGGGGGGGGGGACAAAAAGAAAAGGGAAATACGGGATTTGAAGCACTGACTCAACATATTTGTTCTAAAAGTCTACAAGCTGAACCTCTGGACGACATTGACATGTATGAAAATCGTTTTAAATGGTTATATATAAAAGTGTTCTGACTGATACGGAAAGAGCCGACTTTTTCCGTGACAAGCTGCTCAACCTATTTCAAGGTTTGGTCCAAAATTAAAAGTGCATTGACACGACAGTAAACAAAATTTGATCTGTATTGTTGATAAGGGTTGACCTGACACTCATTTATTTCCGTCATAACACTCGGATGTTTTCGTTAGTACTGGAAAATACTGCTATTTAAATATAATGCAGTCTACGCTTTGTCGATGACGCCGTAGCGTAGTGGTGAAGGCTTCCGACGGGGAATACAGATATCATGTGTTCGAGTCTTATAGACTTCGTTTTTAGTAATTCATTTTTTACTTTTTAGCTCGCCTGAACGAAGTTCAGGAAGGGCTGTTAGCGTCAGCGTTAGCAAAATGTTAAAGTTTTACGTTAAAGTTTTTTATGTGATGGGCAAGGCGCTGTCAGGCGTGCTATCCTATCCCTGTGACCGGTCTTGTTGTCTTTATTCTTAAATGCATATTTTTATTTAATAATTTTAAACGATTTTCTGTCGTATGGGTTTCCCGTAGGTGTTCCGGTGTCTCTTGATTCCTGCTTACTCTGAAAATTGTCCTACTGCTGACACCAGCTGCATTTATTGTCTGTTAGATATATATGATACGCCTCCAGATGCTTAGTTTTCTGAAAATGCTTTGCTTCGGAAGCAATGAGTTTTTTTTTCTTTGACTCAGATGTTTTTGATCGACATTGTTGTAGGATTTACATGTACATGTGATAGTAGAAAGATGGTGCATCTCGTTCTATATATACTCAACCGAATTAAAAACGCAACACCTGATTTTTCCAGTATTTCAAAGCTCATGTCATATGCAGGTCATTTTCAGTTGAATTTCTTGAATCAACAGGGGTTAATGTTTACTGTCCCAGACATTTAGTTCTGTTGATGAAATGGGTCACGCGTGAGAGCGCACTACCTAGAGCTAACCGATTTTCAAAAGTCTGAATTAGGGATATGTCTGCCAAGGCCCTTGGAATGTTGCATGCTTATGTAAGCCTGTGTTTGGAAGCCAAACATTTCCATTACCACCCATCAATCTTTGTTAGACTTGTAGAATGAGTTCGGCGCACCTAGGACACCCTAGATTATCTTAGACCCGGCGCTCGATGCAACGCATACATCCTGTCTCGCGATAGTTCTACCTCTTTTTGAGACTTTTGAAAATCGGGTAGCTGCAGGTAGTGCTCTCTCAAGCGTGAACCATTTCATTAACAAAACTGAATTTCTTGGGTAGTAAACATTAATCCCTGTTGACTCTAGAAATCAAACTGAAAATAATCTGCATATGGCATAAGCTATGGAATATTGGATAAATTAAGTGTTGCGTTTTTAATTCGGTTGAGTATATATATAGGTCACTGATGTGGAGCGGTGCCATTTTGTGGGTCGTCGTAAGAAACAAATTATTATTAAATTTGCAAACTACCATACCAAAAGACGAGTTTTCACGAATAAGAAAAACTTGAAAAATAACCCCGGAAAAGTGTTCATGTCTGAGGACCTTACTAAAATCAATCATGAACTTAATATCAAGATTTTGATGGATGAAAAATTTATAAAAAGAACAATATTTGGTTCTCGACCCGTGATGGCTCAATATTCGTGAAGAGCCGTAAAGATATTATGAAATTATTACGCAATCTGGCGGCTCCCTCTGATGCTACCAGGGTTTAAATAACAACATGAAAATGCCACGCGAAACTGGTTGAACACATTCATGCTCATAGTAACTATACGCATTAAGGTGAATGGGTGCGCGTTCAGGGGAGCCGGACCTACCATTTTTTCTCCCCTCTCCACTGGGGCTGGCACTTTGGGGAGATAACTTGCCCCTAAATGAGCTTGTTCTCTCCTCTGAGAGTGTTTCCCCCTTTTCTTGGAGATATTTTTCTCGAGTGAGTTAATCGGGAGGTCAAGGAGGTTTTGGCCCCTTTAATGGATTATATGGAGGTGCACCCATACACCTTACACATCCCTGCTTACACCTTAATCGTAGAGACCGAGACCTCCGCGTTTAGTCCGGACTTATTGTTTATTAATTAAGGCATTTGTTTATGCATCCCTCGTTACCCCTAACTACTCAATTGAAGTTTTTGTGAACAGTGGGCCATGATGGGTCAGTGACCAAACACATTTTCTAATAATTTTCTCATAATTTAGCTGCTGAAGACGGGCAATACCGGGGTACTCCCTGATCAGCCTGTGTACTTGCGCGTTACACTTAATAAGTATCTGCAGTGCCGTCCATCCCATGAGTTGCTTATGTTAAAAAGGGACCGTTGACCCTTGTGCTATTGAGTTCGCTGTCTACCTATTGCAGTTATGCCCATATATTATTTCCCTAGTTTTAATAAGATATTTGAATTTACGATATATTCCCTATTTCCTAGATAGTTCTCTGTCTGAATGGTGAACAGTGCTTAGTTGTGAACGAAGGACTATAATTATCCCACTGGGCGCGCACGTTTGGATCGGCCTTGACTCAACGTCACGACGTTGAATCAATGTTGATTCAGGGTTGATTCAACCTTGTGTGCCTGCTGGGATGATTTTACTCCTGATAAAATTAAACACAGGTAATCCTCGTCGCTTATAGAGTTTATACCTTGGAACAGAGACGCAAGTTTAAATACTATAGTAGGGCTTGATTTTAATTTGAACACGGACTTTCAGTCACTAACGAATGCACATATGTTCAGGATCAAGCATATTTATAGTCATGCATTATTCATACCATGCACATATCTGCAAATGTTTTCATCGTGTCTTGGTAGATGTTTTGTTGATATACAGTCAAGGGACATAATTATTCGCCACCCAAGAAGAAAATTAGTAGACTTGGTTTACACAGTGTGTTTATTTTGCTCTGTGCTACTCACACACAAATAACCAATAACTGGAAGTTATATGAGTTAATTGCTTATAACCTCATGATGATGTCACAAGGGCATTTGATGACATCATTACCATGAACACAGAGTGCATGATGGGTAAACAGCATGGCTGCCAAGCACAATAATGTTGACAGGTGGGCTGTTAAAGGGAATGTTTAGTTAATTTATAGTCGACAAAAAGTTATAAAACTTAATGATCATATTTTGCATGTCTTGGGCCACAATTTCATGACTGATGAAGGAAAAATATAGTTAGTGTTGTGAAGAAATGAAGCCAGACTGTGATGGTAGATGTTTGTTTACATCCAAAGCAGATAGCTAAATTTGAGTTTAGTGAAAATCAACAGCAAGACAACTGTGGGAGAATTCTGTGGCATACTGGAATTTGTTATCAGGTACAGATTTTACAGAAACGATAATTAAGAGAAAATGATAAAGGACTGTCAGAAAATACAAGGATCATATGAGGTGGGTGGGGTTGGGGGAGGTGGGATGATAAAGAGGATGGCATACGATAAGGAGTAGAGGGACTGGATTATTGACATACAATGGGGGTGAATGGACATCCAATGATGATTGTCAGCTACTTCATGTTTTATTTTCTTACAAATCTTGGATGTGGAGAGACAATTTATTACATGCCCGTCACTGGCAGGAGCCTCACCGTAGACAGTATGTCAATACTATTGGTTTGTGACTGTTTGTTTTTGAAGCTTTCACGAATCTAGCTCAGGAGTGATAAAGTATGAATGCCCTTAAAGTATGAGAAGATAGCAAACAAACTTCACAATTAACTAGTACCAAATAATTTGCAATTAAAGATCAGTCTTCAAAATCAGGACCCCCTCTGTACAATTAATGTAGCCCTTAAATTTCCACAAGGCCCAGGAACTAAATAGTATATCTGTATTTTTCTTTTACACTACAATCACGAAAGTTCCTCAAAACTCATGGTTTGTCACAAAGTGAAGTCAAGAAATTTATGTTTGAAAGCCAACCTCTCTCATTTAACAAATGGAACCAATTCAGCCTGCTTGAAAAAACATGCAGTTTTAATTTTTCAAAGATTAACAGCAAAATATTGAAGGAAAGTGGTATGTAGTTAATAGCGAACACACGAAGTATGTTCGCTTTACTGTATCAGTTTTGGTCCTATATACTTAGGCAGATAAAATGTGTGGTAACGATCATGGTTGCGGCCATCTTGGAGAACCGGAAGTTCGAAAGTTATCGCGAGACTAGTCACGAACCAAGTGCTCTAATCGAATTTTTTATGAGTCCACATACTTATTTTTGCAATCACTCTATACAGGAAATGTACATTAAATATTTCTCGCTACAATAATTCTCGTTTTTG
Organism: Ctena decussata; assembly: GCA_963989385.1. Classification (NCBI taxonomy): domain Eukaryota; kingdom Metazoa; phylum Mollusca; class Bivalvia; order Lucinida; family Lucinidae; genus Ctena; species Ctena decussata. The sequence goes on from OZ022504.1 coordinate 66,873,182, forward strand.
TTAAATATTTTCGTAGAAAGGATAGCTCAATCTGTGAACGTTTCTCTTTAGAGGTTTTGTCGTCTGCTCGTGACCGGAACTTGGCCTAGACCGGAAATGAGTTCCTAGGTAAAACCCCGTACCGTGGCGCGTCATGTGAATTGGAAACGACGGCGCACCCGAGAGCGCACCAGAGAGCACACCTAGGTTAGAATGGAGCAGGAATGGTGTGTTTGGCCAGTGTTAACAAGCACTTTGATAAAAAAAGTTTATTTCTACGACTTGTTTCAGTAAAATAATCATGACACAGCCTTAACATCTATATTTTAGCCCATTTCAATTATCTTTGGAACTGAATAAATAACAATCAGATACAAAAACGAATTCTTTGATTTGCATATCAAAGAAATCATCATGAGTACAATTTTAAACACCATATGATTTAATACTCAGAATTGCACTAATTATCTGAAGTGTCTCTCAGCTGCGGAATATAAAGACTGCTGAGAGAGGGCAGCAGGGCTGACTTCCGTTAATATTATTTTGAAGACGGTTGAATCCCTGCCTCTTAATGGTGCAGATCGCTGAGGAAAGTGTGGACTTCCAGATGATTAGTGCACCCCACCACTGTCACAAAGCAGCTCAATATTGTGACAAGGACACCTTAAGAAGGCGAGCCTACATATGTTTCCATTCTATCTGCATACCGAACAAGTCTGCTATGGTTCTTTCTTAAATGGCACTGCGGTTCTTCTTCGACATTTAAATTCAGACTCTAATCGCTACTGGCATGAGGTTCAAGCCTTCAAGCCCGTCTTAAGGATTGCAAAACCAGCCGAATAAACCCTATAAGGTGTATTTTATTTTCTTTCTTTTTTTTTTTTGTTTTTCATTTCATTTTTTTTCTTAAACTTTTTTTTTCTTTATTCTTTCTTTCCTACTATGCATTACTCCAGTGCATGACCCCGTTGCTGATGCCTTTTCCTGCACAATGAGGCTCATGTCGCTCATGGGTACTGGTGGCTTAGCAACGTCTTCAAATCAAATAAATCAGTTAACTCTTCTTAAATCCAGTTACAGAGCTGCCCCCAAGTACAGTACAAAACATACAATTCATAAAAGCATTCGGTACATGCAAGTGATGTATTTTCTGACCATGACAGTGTATGGCTTACTTACTATATATAATGTTAAAGTGAAACATCTCCAGAGGAAGCAATTCAGGCATCCCATCTCTGTGCCCCCTCCAACGCAAGACCAGCTCCCTAAGAAAAGAATTTGCCCCCATTCATTGAATTAAACGCTTTCCCCTACAGAAGACCCACCTGGAAGGGCTATGCCTCCCAAGGAAGGAAAAAAGAAATCAGAAAGGCTGCCTACTTACGTAAAAGTGGCGAAAAATATGAAGGTGCACCACAGTTAGTTGCACCTGTAGTAGGAGGAGAAAAATCTGTAAAGAAAATTTCGTTGAGCGCCCCGACCGGGGATCGATCTCACAACCTCAAGATTATAAAGCGAGCACACAACCACTAGGTTAAAAGGTCCGGACCAGTTAGACTAGTCAGTTATACACTCTATATACCTAAATACATATTTACACATCACTCATTGGCCGTACTACTACACTCCTCCATCCTACCAAAGAACATTTGTATCAAATGTTAAGGAAATCAAATTATAATCAAGGTTCTTTTAACTCTGCAGCCATTGCTTCGCCCTTGGGCTCCAACTGTTATCATCCTGGTCACAGAACCACTGTAGTAGGAGAAAAATCTGTAAAGAAAATTTCGACGAGCGCCCCACCGGGGATCGATCTCACGACCCCAAGATTATAAAGCTAGCACACAACCACTAGGCTAGAAGGTCCGGACCAGTTAGACTGGTCAGTTATATACTCTATATACTTATATACATATTTACACATATCTAATTGGCCATACTACTACACTGCGTTGAAAAGCTGGTGTTTTTTCACACCTTAACTGTTAAAGTATTTAAATGATAACGATAAGGTTAATGAGAACACCCTCGGGGAAAGCAGCCTGGCAAACGCAGACTCTGTGACTTCAAAACTGGGGCCAACACCCAAAGGAAAGAATCTGCTCCCTATAGAGCAAATTTCCTCCATTCAGAGTGCACCCCAGCCACCCGCCCACACAAACAAAAATGGCCACACTGCCAACTTGAGTGCCAAGGTAAACATGCAAGAATACACATAAGTTGACTCTCCTTTTGTAAAAATGGCAGAGACTTGCGCACACAGTATAGCTGCCTTGTTTTAATGCAGCATGGATGTCACACGAGCTGCACCGGTCTCTGAAGGATGTCACCATTACCATTATAGCATGATACAATTTGCTAATCCAGGTGAGTGCCACTCGGGCCAATTTGACCCAAACTACAATGACAAGGTGGTGCCTAGGGTAGCACTTAACCCCATCAAAGATCTTCAAGGACCGTAAAGAGTGTGTTCGCACAAAGGCAGTGCCTTAATTTCATATTAGAAAGGAAATTTATTTTTCAAAATTTCAATGAAAAAAAAATCAGGATAATAGCACAGTGCTAGTTTGAATTCAGTGCATCATTTCTTTGTTGATGGCGGCCATTTTGAAAGTGGCGAATAATTATGTCCCTTGACTGTATTTTACCATTTGAGATCCTTTCCAGTGAGTTGCATGCGCAGTCTTTTTTGGGGGGTATAATCTTGTTTTCAATGGTCAGTTTCTGCGGAGTGTAGGGTGAACTTGTTGCGCGGCGCCCGCAATTGCCACTACTTAATATTTACATTTGCCACTGACTTCCCATTGATAAACAGTAGAGAGCAACTGGCTTCATACACCGATGAACGACAGTTGATCATGTGACGTTGTCGTCAAGCGACGTCTAAGGTAAACAAACGTCTTGATTGGTCCACGTAACGTTCGACTGACGCCACGTTATGGCGACGGCTGTTTTATGTAATGGCCGAATACGTCGTTTCTGTCTTTTCTTCGACGCATATTTTGCATATTGTGCATTAAATTACAACGAAAACAGCACATGAAGGATATAAAAATAAAGTGTAAATATAAGAATAAAAATTTGATTTTTCATCGTTCATCGTGTGAAGAAGCCAGTGGTCGTCGCTGAATTTTAGCTCCGCCCACTGGCTTCATCACACGATGAACGCTGAAAAATCAAATTTCAATTCTTAAGTATTGCAGCTGCGGGCTCCGCTCGACGAAAATATATTTTGCTAAGCTGGTCTCATATATTGCGTCTAATACTATTCTGATGGTATTGGATCACTACTAGTTCCTTCCGCAACAAAGCTGAAATAATACTAATTTAATTTGAAGCTACTCTAAGACCTTCTGGTTTAGCAAAGACAATTCTTCAGGGCACAGTGAAAGGAAAAAGATGAAGAGGTAGACAGAAGAAGAGGTGGGAAGACAATATCAAGGAGTGGACTGGAATGGATTTTGCCAGCTCAGCTAGGGCAGCTGAAGACAGGACAAGGTGGAAAGGGATTGTTTTGAAGTCAACTGTGGTGCCCCAACGACCTAGTAAGGTTATGGGATAGAATAGAAATAGAATAGAATAGAACTCTAAGACCGATTCTCTCCTTGTGCACACGAAGTATCGAGGAGTCGCTAAACTGACCTTGACCGAACGTTGTCGCAACGTTGGGTTGACGTTTTTTTCGCGGTACTTCGACACAGTGTACCCGCATGGCTAACTTGTATGAAAACTAACGATAGTGACCTTAGGGCGCACAGCGTTCTTGGCACTGTGGGCAGTTACTGTCCTTAATGGACTTTTTCACTTTTATGATGTGTAAATAACTACATTTGTCAAGAGACTGAAAGGGTATGTTACAAAGTTAACACTGTAGGCTATGAGAAACCTTTACCTTTCTACCTTTTACCAAGTTCGCCCTTGATGATCGGACAATCAGTGTAGGTACTACAATGCCGAAAAGTCAAAAATCAATGATCTGGCAAGACTGTGTTGCAGTTTGAGATTCTCCATGTTTAAAGGCAGTCTAGTCCATTTTTCTTATCATATTGAGATATTTGCCGTTCGGGATATATTGCGATGTCTGATTATTTTGGGTTGGCGCGGAGATAGGCTGAAGGGTTCTATATTCCATATCCAGAGTCTTGGCTTGTCTGTGGCATTGGTATATTCTATAATACTTGTATCTCAAGAATAACTGTTAATTTTTCCCGTTGTTGTCCTTTCATGGGGCTTAGTATGTACACGTTATACTATTCGATTCACAAGCATGAATGAAGCAGATTATAAACTGCACGATTTGCTAATGAACCGACTTGGACGGACCCATTGGTCCGCCGTTAACTGCCATTCATCATAACTGCAACCTGTTTTACCTCTTTTCAATGGAGACATCTTATCTGGTCGCAGCTGTTATTACTCTACGGTAAACTCCCAAAAATTCATACTAGATGAATCATTTACTGCTTAAACATACTAATCTATCTACTTGTACTAGTTTTCTTCTTCTTTCTTTATCCTAATATATCAATTTCACTTGTATATGAGTTTATATAACACATGAGTGCAGTGTATCTTTGCCTCTGCTTGTCGCCCTTGCATTTCGTTTCAGTAAGGATGGCAGGCGGAGACAGGGACCATTAATATTGCATTCGCTGTGTGCTCAAGTGATTGTCTCAGTTCCAACCAGTTATTTATATTGTTGATGTTCAGAAAAATAATGTATAAACTGATTATGATCTCTCTCTCTCTCTCTCTCTCTTTGCCAAGGGGCTTCCATACGGCGCCATGCCGAGGTCGAATCGATTTCATGATGACATGATGTCGCATCGACGCCGGTATGAGGTCCTGCGGTTTCTCATGTTGGTTTCTCTTTCTCCCTTTTTCTCACACATATAAGTATGTTAAGAAAATTGTCTTTGTACCGGTATTTTTTAACACTATGAAATCTGCTTTGACGCTTTGGTTTTGAGAATCTCTGTACTTAATAGCTAGATGGAACGGCTAGCCATATGCTTTCTGCTGTCGTTCATTACTGTTATAATTATTTTTATGGCTGTTATAATTAGAATTTTGAAGATTTAATTGCTCTGAAAATTCGCTTACTTAGGATGCCTTACCCTTATGATATATTTGGCAGCAGGAAGTAAGCGGCGAGCCGTATAAGTACAATATAATGTAGTATTTTGTTTTCTTCCTTTCTTTCAGTTTCTCGATTCTGTGTTCTCCTCCCCTTGCATTTGAATTCTCAAATATTTCACTGTTACCACTATTAGTATTAGTATATGACCCACCGTCCGTTGCCATGTTGATTAGTATTAATGAAATTCCTCATTATGTCATGTTTACATGTACTTTGAGTGATTAAAGTTATTGTCTGTCTGTCTGTCTGCCTGTCAGTCTGTTTTGTTGTTCAATATTGCCTTCTTAAAGAGAATATGTTCCTCTCTGCTATCGTTTTGTCGTTCTTTTGATACATGCATTAAGTGCTTTTTACCATGTGTTCTTAATATTGAATTTTCTATGATTGTCTTGTTGCTCGTTGTAATGTCGGGGGATGTACATGTAGAAGGATTTCAACGCATAAACTTTAGGAAAGATGTACATCCCCAGGTCTTTTAACATATGTTGTTGAAGGAATGATTGCAGCACACAGACCAGACTTGGAAGTCAACCTTGATGACTCGCTCTGGATCGAAGTGACACACAAAGGTGAGCCTTACCTTATTTGTAATATTTATCGGCCCACGAATATACCAGTTCGTTTTGGCAAAGGCTTAATAATGTATTTGAGAAAGCAATAGAATCCTCCAAATGTTTATTTATCGTCGGGGACCTAAATGAGGATCAATTAAATCGTTTAAAAGCTCTACTAAGTATGAACAATCTCAAAAATGTCATTCAGGAGCCAACTAGGGTCACCCCACTATCTGCAACATTGCTTGATGTAATAATTGTATCTGAAGATGAAGACGTACTGAATTCCGGACTGTTGCAAATAGATCCAACTATTAGTGACCACTCTGCCGTTTATATGTTTATTACATTCAGTTATAGTCATGAAACTTCCTTCAAACGCGAAGTATGGAATTATAAAAGAGGTGATTATAAAAAACTAATGACCTAGTTCTAAAAACCGACTGGAGTTTTATCAACAATGGAGATTTGGATTTAGCGTGTGAAAATTTTACAACCAAGTTCATGAATTTTGTAAGGGTGTGCGTACCAAGTAAAACTGTACTTATTCGTCCTGTTGGTAAACCGTGGTACGACTCAGTTAAGAAAACGGAATAAGTTGAAACGTAAGACTTTAAAATCAGGTTTAATAAGCGATTGGTCTAAATACAAGAAAATCAGAAACAAAGTTAATAACCAAATAAAAGATGCCAAAGAACGTTTTTATAATAATATTGAAAATAGTCAAATTGAACGGATTCGAAACTATATTGGAAACTATTTAAACACTTTGTGAAAAAATAATAAAAAATCAGAAATCATTCCACCATTAAAAACCACTAATGAAAATGAATATTTTCACATACATAGTTTTGCACTAATAGCTTCCCAGCGGGTGCGCAGTGACTGGGTAGCGGCCATGTATACGTCGATGTGACGCTATCACTGATGTTGATGACGTCGCACCGACGTTAGTTTGACGTTATTTTGACGTCGTTCGGTCGCTGTGTACTTGCTGGGTCGATAAATTAAATTTCACAGTCCATGCTGAAGTGTACGGAGCCCGGGAGGGGACATAGCAATATATACACTGATTTTGTTCCTACAAAATGCATTTCGTTCCCACGCGTTGCGTTTTCGTTCCCTCAATTTAATATTTCGTTCACTCAAAATAATATTCCGTTCCCACGCTTTACTTTTTCGTTCCTTCAATTTAATATTTCGTTCCCTCAAAGTAACATTCCGTTCCGACGCTTTAGTTTTTCGTTTCCTCAAAATAGCATTTCGTTCCCTTAAAATAATATTTCGTTCCCCCACGTTACTATTTCGTTCCCTCAAAATAGCATTTCGTTCCCTCAAAATAATATTCCGTTCCCACGCTTTACAATTTTGTTCGCTCAAAATAACAATTTGTTCCCTCAAAATAATATTTCGTTCCCACGCATTACTTTGTCGTTCCACCAGATTGAAATTTCGTTCCCTCAAGATAATATTCCGTGGCCACGGGCAACCATTTCTTTCCTACGCAATAATATTTCATTTCCTTACCATAATATTTCGTTCACTCAAATTAACATTTCTTTCCTAAGAAAAAGCTTTTCGTTTTCTCACAAATCTATTCGGTGATGGTATAAGCAAAATCATAGAGTATTTTAGCAGCCTGGTTTCGAGGATAAATGCTTTAGTTTAACCGATATTTTATTAACTATAAATTACATACATAAACGACAATACAATTTCAAAAGTATCAGGATTTGACAGTAAGCAAGATGCTTATTTATAAAGTCATTTCCTGGATTTATAAAGTCATTTCCTGCTTTATTCTAAATGTTACAAGTCTTAATTTGACTCCGTTTGTTTTGAAGGCCAACCATATCTTTTATTTTATTATTATATTCTATTCAACATTGTCATTATTGTCATTTTATTATTATATTTTTTATTACAATTATTATCATTATTGTCATTTTATCTATGTTCTTAACTGCAGCCAGTCTAGTACTTTCAGTCATCCCAATCTCTGTTCTCCCTCTAATTCGGGGCCAACTCCTAAGAAACGAATTTGTCCCTATCGAAGCAAATGCTCTCGCTCCATAGCAGGCCTGCCAGAAAAGGCACTGTCACCTAGGGAAGCAAGAGTTGTCTCCATGTGGAAACCTGGCGGAAAAATATGGAGATACACCTACACCATCTATACACCCACACACCACATCTATACACCCACACACCACATCTATACACCCACACACCACATCTATACACCCACACACCACATCTATACACCCACACACCACATCTATACACCCACACACCATATCTATACACCCACACACCACATCTATACACCCACACACCATATCTATACACCCACACACCACATCTATACACCCACACACCATATCTATACACCCACACACCATATCTATACACCCACACACCACATCTATACACCCACACACCACATCTATACACCCACACACCACATCTATACACCCACACACCACATCTATACACTCACACACCACAGCTTTACCATAGCTCAAAGGTTATTATGCCAACTGTCACGATTAAATAACTGGAGTATTTCCGGGCCCTGAGTTAGCTGTCTTACCAAGTACCTAAATGATAAGGTGATTAAATAACTGGAGTATTTCCGGGCCCTGAGTTAGCTGTCTTACCAAGTACCTAAATGATAAGGTGAATGAGTACACCTTCAAGGGATGCAATTCAGCCATCCCAGTCTCTGCAAATTCAAAACTGGGGCCAATTCTAAAAAGAAAGAATTTGCCCCCCTTGGAGCAAATTCTTCCCTCCTGAGCAGACCCCTCGAAATGGTCACACTGCCAAAGGAAATAAACAGGAAGTCACAAAAGCAGACTCTCCTTCACTGGAAGCAATTCAGCCATCACCATCACCATCTCTGAGCCCCTCCAGGCTCTACTGATCACGAACCCAGAGCCCCTCGTGAACCATACAAGTACTCCGCGAACTGATGGTCGAAACCGCCGAGTGAGCACTCGATGTTCGGACAACGCTGACCCAACGTTCAGAAACGCCAATTATGTTTGTCCAACGTTGGGTAGACGTTGTGCCTGCGTAAAGTTTTCTTATTATGATTATAATAATGCTACATTTTCTCAGTCTCTTATTTTTAAATTGTTGGTAGAATCTGTACATGTAATTCGATTGTCATGTTCAAAGATTTAATATAATGTTGACCAAAATGATTATCATTATAAAATGCCCTTATTCAAAACAGAGCTCTTGTCAACGCCCATTATACACTGATCTGTGTAAAGCTAAAAATAGATGTAGTTTTATTCATTGCGAGGCCCCATAATAGTAAATCGTGGGAACGAAATATCATTTCGTGCGAACGGAATGGTAATCTGTGCGCTCAAAATACTACTGTGATAGAACAAAATATTATTGCGAGATAACAAAATACTATTTTAAGGACACGAATTTATTTTGCAAGAGAAAGAAATATTAGAACGTGCAAACGAAATAGTGATGCGTGCAAACGAAATGTTGTTTTGGAGGAACCAAATATTATTTTGAGGGAACGAATTATTATTTTGAGGCAACGATAAAGTAATGCATGGGAATGGTGTATTATTTTGAGGCAAAGAAAAAGTAATGCGTGGGAACGGTATATTATTTTGAGGCAAAGAAATGCTATTTTGAGGGAACGGAAAAGTAAAGCGTGGGAACGGAAAGCTATTTTGAGGAAACGAAATACTTAACTGAGGGAAAGAAAAAGGAATCCGTAGAAACGAAAAAGTAAAGCGTAGGAACGGAATATTAATTTGAGGGACCGAAATACTAAACTGAGGGAATGAACAAGAGGGCCATGAGGCCCTGTATCGCTCACCTGAACAATTGGCAAAGTGGCTTTTTCTTATGTTTTGAAATTGTCTAATTATGAGTCTTGGGTCAAAAGTCAAAGAACGACCATGACCTATTGTACTCATAAATCTTCATGTACTCATTAAGACAACAATATATACCATATTTTAGGCAAAACTTTCCATGAAATCTTATGTTCTAACATTTTCCCATATTTGACCTTGCTGTAAAAAAGGTCAAGGTCAACCAAGGTCATAATTTGAACAATCTTGATAGTACTGGAGTACCCAACGCTACAAACATGTACCAAGTTTCAAGGCCATTGATCAATTTGTTTTGGAGAAAAAAATTTTGAAAGGTTTTTACCATATATGGTCATGGTGGCCATGTTGGTCATGTAACCAGAACATTTGAAGAAATTTTCATTTCCTCGACCCCTGAAGGCTCTATTTAATATTTGGTTACAATTGGCGCATTGGCTTTTAAGGAGAAGTTTGAAATTGTCAAATATTCTGAGAATTCAGGGTCAAAGGTCAAAGAACGACCTTAACCTCTTGTACTCATGAATCTTGATGTACACATTAAGATGACTGTATTTACCAATTTTTAGGCCTAAACCTTCAAAACTTTCCATATAATATTATGTTCTAGCATTTTCCCATATTTGACCTTGCTATTAAATGGCCAAGGTCACCCCAAGGTCATCATTTTGAACACTCTCGATAGTACTGGAGTACCCAATGCTGCATACCAAGTTTCAAGGCCATTGGTCAATTGGTTCTGGAGAAGAAGATTTTTAAAGGTTTTTACCATATATGGGCATGGCGGCCATGTTGGTCATGTGACCTGAACCATTTGAACAGATTTTCATTCCCTCAACCCCTGAAGGCTCTATATGAAATTTGGTTACAATTGGCCCAGTGGTTTTTGAGAATATTGTTTGAAATTGTCAAAATATGAGAGTTCAGGGTCAAAGGTCAAAGAATGACCTTGACCTCTTATTCTCACAAATATTCATTGTACTCATTAAAGATGACTGCATATACCAATTTTTAGACCTTAATCTTCAAAACTTTCCATGAAATCTTATGTTCTAGCATTTTCCCATATTTGACCTTGCCGTAAAAAGGTCAAGGTCAACCCAAGGTCATAATTTGAACAATCTTGATAGTACTCGAGTACCCAATGCTACATACCAAGTTTCAAGGCCATCGGTCAATTGGTTCTGGAGAAGAAGATTTTTAAAGGTTTTTACCATATATGGGCATTGGCGGCCATGCTGGTCATGTGACCTGGACCGTATGAATAAATTTTCGTTCCCTCAACCCCTGAAGGCTCTATATGAAATTTGGTTACAATTGGCCTAGTGGCTGTTGAGAAGATTGTTTGAAATTGTCAAAATATGAGAGTTCTGGGTCAAAGGTCAAAGAATGACCTTGACCTTTTGTACTCATAAATCTTCATGTACTCATTAAGATAACTATAGATATCGATTTTTAGCCCAAAATCTTTAACAGTTTTCAAGATATCTTATGTTCTAGCATTTTCCCATATAAAAGCACAAAGAAGCAAATTTGACCTTGCCGTAAAAAAGGTCAAGGTCAACCCAAGGTAATAATTTGAACAATCTTGGTAGTACTCGTGTACCCGATGCTACATACCAAGTTTCAAGGCCATCGGCTTATTGGTTCTGGAGAAGAAGATTTTTTTAGGTTTTTACCATATATGGGCGTGGCGGCCATGTTGGTCATGTGACCAGGACGGTTTGAACAACTTTTCGTTCCCCCTTCCTCTGGAGGCCATATATGAAATTTGGTTACAATTGGCCCAGCGGTTTCAGAGGAGAAGTCGTTTGAAATTGTGGACGGACGGACGGACGACGACGGACGACGGAGCCTTACCATCCTATAAGCTCCCCCGGAGCCGCTGGCTCAGGTGAGCTAAAAAGTAATGCGTGGGAACGAAATGCATTTCGTGGGAACGAAATCAGTATATGTATTGACATGTCCCCTCCCGGGCTCCGTACAAGTGCAACTGAACTGAAAGAAAGGTAAATGAAATATTCAAGGCTGTTTTTGACGCATTGTTTATGCGTCTTGTTTATTTATAAAGCTCATATATTTTGGATACTTACAGCAACTATAAGTTTGAAGAAAATTATAGATTAGTTATGTATAAGATAGACATTAAAGATGCGCGTTACTTCACAGCGATAGCTGTGGTAGTTTTAGAGATATTTAGCAAAATGACCTGTTTTATAGACAGCAAATGACCTATAAGCAAATAATAACTGAACACAAGCAAAGATATATACCCAATTACTGGGCCTCTTTATGAAATACTTAAGTTCAGAACGGGGCATATATGTGTAAAATCAGGTTACTAAAACTTTAGGCCCTTACAAAATGCCCAAAACATGAAACTGTATACCCACCCAGTAACAAAATAACAAAGGCCATAATCCTGCTAATATGAATCTGATGAAAAATGAACAATGCATCTATGAAAAATCAGCCCATTATTATGAATTGTTCTGGAGTTATCCCTTTACCTTCAAGTGAATGTCTATTATCTATGTAAAGGGAATAACTCTGTCACTTATAATTTAGCACATCCTAACAATGATCAGATTAGTCAATTTACCAAATGCTGATAGCATACCAAATTTCAGCTTTATCGGTCAAACGGTTCAAATGTATGAAAAATGGCAAAAACCACAAAGGGCCATAACTTTGTAAAAATAGGACAATTGAAATTCCAAAATGACATGCACACCTTCAGATCATGATGAAACATTCTGCATAATTTCAAGTCAATCTGATACAAGATGTGGCAGGAGTTGCGGGGACATGGTCTGAGTCAGCAAGGGCCGTAACTCCATTAAAAATGGCCGAAACAAACAATAAAAAACACATGCACATCTTCATATCATAAGAATATAATCTGTAAAATTTCAAATCAATCTGATGAAAGATGTAGGAGGAGTTGCGGGGACAAGATTTTGGAAGGTCTGACTCAGCAAGGGCAGTAACGCCATCAAAAATGGCCGAAACAAAAATCAACAAGAGCTGTCGCCTGACAGCATAGCTCGCCTGAATAGGTGCTTGCCCATCACACAGTCGCTATGGTGGTGTGGACGGCTATGCATAAAACTTCAGGCAAGCATGTCTATAATGACAACACATTTATAAACAAAAGCTATCTCAGAAATAAGTTTAAAATGAAATTAAAATAAAAAAAATCAACATGAAATTTCAAAGTCCATGAGCTTGAGCTCAATGACCTAAGGGGTGGCGGTGGGAGGTTGGGGTTGGGGTCGGGGGGGGGGGGAGGGGGCTAGAGGGTATCAAAACTTTGAACCATTATCTAACATCAGTCCAAGTATAAGTATCAACTGTCACAGAGTGCACTTGCATTTAGATTTTCAGCGATTTTTATTTAGGACTAAGAACTCTTTGCACTGGGTGTGTCTCAGAAAACTTTTACATTTTCAAGTAGTCAAAATAGAATGATGATTCATAACTATAACTTGAGCAAGCTCATGTACATTTTCCACGAAATTGCGATCCGGAGTATATGCCATGAGCTTATTTGGCAATGACACTCTAGGCATAGAGATAGCATGCAATACGTAAGCAATATCACCATGGAAATTGCTCTATGAACTTTATGATAATAAAGTGCATGACCTTTCATTATATAAAACAGAAGCGCATCGCGCTCGGGAGATTTGGGGATTAGGATTTTGGCTTTTGATTGGGTTTAAGGTGTAACTAGGAAATAATAAAGAAGAAACAATGAATCTGAATTACTATGAACCTGGGTAGTTAGTAGTTGCGGAAATGTTAACTTTAATAAACTTAGAAAACTATACGATCACTTGACTTATCTATAAAGATGGCATGACATAGTATGACAGTCAACTTTCTTTTGGTTGCCGTGACCTAGGATATCTGGATATCTTCTTATTTGGGACATCTTAACTTGGACATTTGTGATGACAACGCTTTGGACTTTTTTATGGACAGTTGTGAGGACACTGAACATTATCGGAAACCTTAGTGAAGGACTTTCAATGCTATATGATGTCAGCAAAGACCTGGAATCAATCCAAGGTAAGGCCGTCTACTGGTTTTATTTATGCACATCATGCATGTCAAAACTGGAGGTTGACAATATGTGTTAAATGTCCTTGCATGTTAAGATGGAACGTATCAGTGTATATTTTGATTTGCATATTAGTTAAATTACAGCTTCTCATTTATAAGGTGTATCTGTACCTAGGCTTTTGTTAAGGGAGACAAATTAATTTGAGTTTTTATGCAAGATATAACTTGGTTTGATTTGACCTTGGGTATGTTTTTGCGTCTTCTTTTGAATTCAGTTAATTTATTCGGCATGGTTTATGGACTATTGGCTTTGGTCCAAGGCGCTTCTAAGAAAATCTTGGGAACTATTTTTTTTCTAGAGTAGTGATTAGGTTGGTGTTCTGCCAAAAAGACAGAGCAGCTTGCTAAGACTTAGGTTTGCGATTTGCCATTATTGGGTTCATACAAACTGGGTATTTTCGGTATGACTGTACTTTGTGTTTGTGACCTAACTTTATTTCGCTGTGTAGAGATATATGATTGTATGAAGCTTTGAATCATTGCTTCATACATACATGAGGTGTGTTCTCTGCAACTTTCGTTGTTAGGTGTGTTTGATTCAAAAGAATTATCTTCAACTCTTTCCTGTTAGATTGGTGCTAACTTTCGGTCAAAGGTTAAGTTTACTTTAGGATGTTTTTTCCTGCACCAATATGAACTGGCACTAAAGAGTTGCATGTTGCATTGAGTATGCATCATGAAATGAGGTATAAGGACCATTATGTTGATGTCAGCTTTGAGCAGCTGGTACGTTTGGTTCGCAACATCAATTAATGCATATGGTACCTTATGATTTGGCTATAGGCCAATGGTATAATTGTGTTGTATGAGTTTTAAATTTTGAGTAAGGTTACTTTAACCTGAATGGGCAAAACAAGGAGAGCTAGGTCAAGGTTTGATCTGTACTTTTTTTTGGCTTTTGTGTTGTGATGTACTTTTGAGTTTGTTGGCACTTCTCTTACATTTGGGACGTTATTGGGCCGTGTTGAATCCTTTCGACTTCTGTTGTTTGTTGTAGATTTGCATTTCGTTGTCACATATGCAATGTGGGCATATGATGTTGCCAAGCCTCTATGTTTTGCTCATGTTTTGTTGTGTTGAGTTTTTCCAGTGAAGGCCAATCCAAGGAAGCCTTCCTGAAGGTCAGGGAGCTGACAGAGATCAGAGGACCTAAGTTGGTCAAAGATGGTTAGTTTTCCATCACTCCCGACATGAGGTAACGACGAGGGGAATAGGATACCGTCGTTGGATTACGTTTATGGACGTAATTATGTCATGTTGACACGAAGAACTTTCTAAAATGCCTCGAGCTGGCATTTCGAAGGGACTTGACACTACAGGGTTGGTGACTTGTAAATAAAGAGTGACATTTAGAATATAGTTTACCAGTGTGGACATATGTAACCGTATTTAATCAGTGTGTCATATATAGAGGACATGTATGTAGTGTAGCTTAGTAATCTTGATGAAATATTTGCTGGAACTTTTTCAATGAAACTATTCAGGAATCTGTGGGAACTTTCTTATGCTTACGTCAGAGACTAGATATATCGTTATCAAGACTTTAGATATCCTGTGAATAAAATCTTGGATTCTGCTTACCTGTATGGACACTTGCCAGACTTTCTCCTGAATTAAAAGTTACCTGCACACATTATATCTTTTATGTGAACATTTATCACTCAAGCGGGAGATAGCGATTAAGATACCTGTATCATGATGAAGCAGTAATATATGTTTAATGTAACATGCGTAGACAATATGGGAAGATATGTCTTATCGTTGGGACAGTTCTTAATCCTGAGATAGCTGCCAGAATTTGGGAGTGTCGGAACAAAACGTCAAGTATAACAGGCATTCAAGACAACCGTGCCTGTGTGTCATATTCTAAACAACCGTATGCCACTTGGGTGGACTGAAGGCTAAAGACTGATGGGAGTGAAGCATTCTAAACTTTGACAGTGCTTAAAACTTTCAGAATGAATTTAGTAATAGTCAGACTCTGTTAGTGTATGGGAAGATGTTCATTCATATTTTATGGACTTATTAAGAATAATATGACTAGTAAGAATATTATAAAGCAGTGAGCAGTTGGCTAGAACAGTGACTTTCAAAGTGTAATAAACATTTAGAGTAATTTTAATGCATGCTTTTAGAATTTTACTTATTCGCTATATTATTCGTGGAAGACTCGGAATTGTTCTTGTTTAGTAAGAAATGTAAGTTTCTATAAGAATTCAAAAGTACCATATAAGAATTCAAAAGTAATATATAAGGCAATTTAAAACTTGAAAGCTATAAAAATTCCATAAAATCTTAAGAAGGGAAGGTCTGTCACAGAGTGCACTTGCAATTAGATTTTCAGCGATTTTTATTTAGGACTAAGAACTCTTTGCACTGGGTGTGTCTCAGAAAACTTTTACATTTTCAAGTAGTCAAAATAGATTGATGATTCATAACTATAACTTGAGCAAGCTCATGTACATTTTCCACGAAATTGCGATCCGGAGTATATGCCATGAGCTTATTTGGCAATGACACTTTAGGCATAGAGATAGCATGCAATACGTAAGCAATATCACCATGGAAATTGCTCTATGAACTTTATGATAATAAAGTGCATGACCTTTCATTATATAAAACAGAAGCGCATCGCGCTCGGGAGATTTGGGGATTAGGATTTTGGCTTTTGATTGGGTTTAAGGTGTAACTAGGAAATAATAAAGAAGAAACAATGAATCTGAATTACTATGAACCTGGGTAGTTAGTAGTTGCGAAAATGTTAACTTTAATAAACTTAGAAAACTATACGATCACTTCACTTATCTATAAAGATGGCATGACATAGTATGACACAACTGAGTCCATCGTGGCACTGTGAAATTATGTCTTCATAAATATAAAACTTTAACTAAAATCTTTAAGACAAAATTCAAAGTTGATGACCTTGACTTCAAGGTCATCTAGTGGGGTAAGTACATAGTGTTTTGTAAAATCTCAAAAACTTGTCTAACATCAGTTCAAGTGTAAACTAAATCTCTGACAAGCATTATGAATCAGTATGCAATTAGAAAACTTTAATAAAGACCAAATTTCCTAAGTCCCTGACCTCGACATCATGGTCACTGAGCGGGGTTGGGGTAGTACTCTGTAAAACTTTGGACTAATATCTAGGTACAGTGCAAATATAAAAAGAATTCACCTATGGGTTCAGGAGATATGTGTCTTTAAAAAACTTTAACCAAAACACCCAAGCAATAAATTTTCTAAGTCCATGACTTTGACATCAAGGTCACTGAGGGGGGTGGGGGTAGTACCTTGGAAAACTTTGGACCAATATCTAACTACAATGCAAGTATCAAATGAATCCATCTATGGGTTAAGGCTATATTGGGCTTTATAAAACTTTAACCAAAACATCCAATACAAAAACATGCCCAATTTTCTAAGTCCATGACCTTGACATCAAGGTCATGGAGTGGGGTGGGGGTGGTACCCTGTTAAACCTTGGACCAATATCTAACTACAGTGCAAGTATCAAATGAATCCATCCATGGGTTAAGGAGATATAGGTCTTTAAAAAACTTTAACCAAAACATCCAATCCGGACGCCGACGCCGACGCTGACGCGGACGCCGACGCCGTGGTGACAACAATAGCTCTTCATGAACTTTCGTTCAGGCGAGCTAAAAACCACATGCACATCTTCATATCATAAGAATACAATCTGTACAATTTCAAATCAATCCGATGAAAGATGTAGGAGGAGCTGCGGGGACAAGGTTTCGGACGGACGGACGGACGCACACACGGACGGACGAGTCATTTCTTTAGTCCCCATCCGCCTACGTCCGGTGACAAGTAGAGAAAACCCTAGTACCCTCTATCATTTACAGTCGGTTGTGATCGGGAGATGGTGCTGGTTATAACGTCCAGTGCCGGCGTTCTACTTATTTGGATGAAAGTAGGACAAGGTCCCACTGTGCTTGCAGTAGGTGCGGGTTGTTTGGACTTTTTTTTCTCTCGTTATCATTTCTTTTTTCTTTCTCCCTCTCTCTGGGACACGGTCCGATATAGACTGAAATATTGCCTCAAAGGGCCATTTAACACCAAAACAATCAACCAACCAACTTCTATAACTAATACCAAAAGTAAAATTAAACGCACCGCAGAACAGTTCAATAGCAGTTTCAGATGAAGTCAGCTGTAGATTCTAATTGACTACAGCATTACACGTCATCGTTACGTGTACAAACGAACCCGGAAACAAAACGGCTGTGCACGGTGTATTTGCAGAGATGAGAGGATTTCATGGCTGTGCCTATACCTAGGACTAGACCTGTATACCAGAACATATTCATTAAAGTAAGGGTTAATCTGCCAACAGGCACATCATGTCTCATCAGAGCTCCTTTGTTTCCCAATGATTTGGCCTCTCTCGCCCAGATGCGGGTGGGGTCTATGGGCTGCGTCAACTTGCTACGAAACTCGTTAGGAACATCGAATATTTCGTCAAACTCGAATGAAAATTACAGAAGAGCATCCAAAGTTTTTAAAAACATAGTGATTATTTATCATTTCTTTATTGTAAGACGGCAAAATTACGACAGCCGACTTTCGACATTCCGAACCGTTGTTGGTAGTTGGGTGAATATTTAACTACGGGACTGTTCGTGTCCGGTAGTAATTTTTCAGTTATATTCAGTAACAAACTTCTGATTTTAGTATTATTTCGTAAATATAGTATTTTTCTCATTAAAATAAAATTTTCTGTTACACTGGATAGTAATAGTCTGGAAAAATTTAGGTGTCTAGAAAGTGTATCCTATACAGCTCAAAGTAACGGTAAATGTCCGAATTTCAAAACACAAAATTGGATTTAATTTTTTTCATGAACCCATTCTACAAAATAGATTCTTTTAAACAGGTAATAAAAATACTTCATCTTTTTGTCCGTTTAAGGATCTTTTTGAGCACAATTGATATGTCGAACACTAATAAAATCCAAGTTAAATGTCTGTCCGTAGATGTTATGTCCATACCGTTACGTCCTCATCTAGACTTTTTTTCAAAGCCCCTACATATGAATTGGACAAGGTTGAAGATCCACTACACTTATATTACTTCATTATTCAGTTTATTGGTGGAAATACAGCCACACAATATAACAATCTCCTGAAAAAATGTAACAGGAATGAAATACTTTGCTTGATACATTTATTGTGTGTCTATACCGTTCATTTTAGTTCTCATGATAATTTTCAACATATTCATAAACTGGATGACCTGAAGTAGTATGGTATAAACTCAAGTTTGTTTACTATGGACACCACCATGTCTGTTGGGAAAGGTGCGTAATTCACTTGAAAAACACTAAAATGTCTACACCGTTACCGTCATTACCGTTACTTTTCACGTCCACACCGTTACTTTAATGTGTAACGGTGCAGACATTTTTAAGTTTATTTGCCTGATTTTCTATTTTCTTGTAACCCTTTGTTGCAGTTTTCGTTTTCAACTGATTGCTTAGAGGTCAATTAATATATAACGCTAAAATTATGACATTATAACATGTATATAATAAGTATTTACTTATTAAATATCACTTTAGTGAGACCTGCCAAGTTTTCCATGTGTTCCTCTTATGTTATTAGCTCAATTTTTTTCTTATAAGCATGCATAAAACGTTTTGAAAATCTCTATCCTTTGAGATAGTTTAGAATTGTTTGAAGCATACACGTTTTACGTGCCAAAACGCCAGCTTGAAGGTATTAGAAAGTATTACCGTTACGGCTGTCTTGTACCGTTACTACTGTCCATTCCGTTACAAATACAACTAAAAATGAATACTTTCAAGTAAATATCTTTTCTTTTAGGTTTTGTTTCATCATTAAACAGAAGTATGCGTAACAGCATATTGCCCACAGCAACTGCGACTTTATAGACATCTTTTTCAATACTGACAGAAAACTTTTGTGTCTAAATTTTACCAATTTACGTATGTCCATACCGTTCATAGTTTTTGTCAACAAAATTATTAAGTTAGAAATATTTAGTTCCATATTCAATAAGTATTAGAAATTCGCTGCAAAGTAAATACATATTTATTCAGTGTATATACAAGCTGAATGAAGGAAACCAACATTTTTGGCACTGAACACCCCGTAATGGTATGGACAAATTACCGTTACAAGGCATTTCCGGTTGCCATGGAAACCACAGTTTTTGTCAGAAATTGTCTTTATGTAAAAATAATATGCTTCTAGTGTCAAACGTTCATATTTCACATCGAAAATTTAAAAAGGAATATGTTTATTCTAAACATAAATTTCGGTCAAAAAGTCCCGTAGTTAAATATTCACCCAGTTCGCGTTGCGCAGAAGTCTCAATTTGTCACCAGCCAACATCCTTAAAGAAGACTTTCCCTCAGAAGCCAATAATGCATACAGAAGGCCAAAAAGTCTAAGGGATATTCTTGTTTGCGCAAAGCTCAACCCAGACCCCAGTGATGATTGACCCATATGGGAGTCAAAGCCTTGTGGTAATAAAAATATATTTGTCATCACCTAGGGCGACAGTGAAACCCAGGAAACAGACAAACTGCGAAGTAAATATATAGGCAACGATCAGGAATTAATATAATCAAATCCCACATCCCGCTCTTAAAGCCAAAAGGGAAAGAAGCACACACACACACACACACACACACACACACACACAAAAATTGACAAAAGCTCAAACCTGCAAATATCATCTACCTAATCACTTGCACTTAATTTAGGCGAAACAAAACGTGCTCATTATGAACGCATGAATGGTCACCGCTAAGATTGGACGACTCGAAGATTTCAGAGGTCACTTATCGCTCAGCTTTAACGGCCATGTTTCCATTTGCTGCACCGAACATGTCGATCAGTGATCGGATGATACCATAAAAGCCCGTGTGAGCTACGACATCCGGCGACTGAATACCATACAACCTCATGGTATCAACAATGGTGACTAGGACGGAAAATGGTTGTGGCAGTGCATGGGGGCGATTGAACTCAGGACGTCTTCGTATCGCCCCTGTAGAGTCGGTAGGGAGCATCGAGGATACCGTGAAACTGTCTACATTCGGGCACCTTAATACTTGTAATTGCAGTATGTGGTTAGTTGGATTAACCCTTCCTGTCTATCCCGTTTAACCTTTCTCTCCTCACTCTCTCTGTGGAACGGTTAAAACTCGTCTGAAACACTTGTCAAGGACCGTTTAGCTCAGGTATACCCTCCAGGGGATAGTTCGCTGGATGCAGATGACGTGGAACTTTCAGCACCAAGACGTCCTTTCGATATTGACCACAGACAGACAAGTGCTTGCAATAGGTGCGACACTTCTTTTTCACTCCTCATTTGTCACTTATCTTTGGTCCTAGATGATGTGAACGTTGTATCACCGTGAAAACTGGCAAGGACCTACTGCGGGTGCAGGAGGCGCGGGTGTCGCCCTTTTCTCTCTCTTTCCCCATGAACTTACCCTTAATTTCTCCGCCTTCTGGTATGGACCAAAGTACTCTAGGGACCGTAAGTCCAATGCAGCCCACAGACGCTTGGGATTTGGACTTGGCCAGTAGAGCCACAATGAAATCTCAATTTATACAAGATATTAATGCTTTACACATAATCTCCCTAATAATTCCATAAATGGCTCCCAGCTTTTAAACCTGTAGAATAAGTATCCACGTACCAAGGCAGATCAAGTACACAGGTGAGCTATTTTCATTTTAGAGCCGACTGGAATCCTTGTTATGGTTTCTAGTATGTAAGGTGTCGCCATGCTCAGAGATTGAAACCGGGAACCATTTATGTAAATTGACTGGTAAATTATGTGTAAAGGCATTTTTTTCACATGGTAGTGAATTGTTTTAAATAAATTTGTAAAGGCTAGACAAGTTCAAGCAATGACATGCATCTCATTGTAAAGATAAATGACTAATGAATCTACGGACACCAAATACTAACAGGTTTGTGCTGATTATGGAGAGAAACCGGGATAGTTTCCCAGGCCCATGCACAGTTTTGCTCGCCGAAGATTAATATCTTGTATAACTTGAGATTTCACTGTGGCTCTACACTGTAAACTACAGGCCAAAGTCCAAATCCAAAGCGTCTGTGATACAGCCTAAAACCTAACACACTTTACGTAATTGTAACCAGACCAGTTTGACGGTTTCTCGACCTGCACCACTTACTTCTGTAGATGTCTGTGTTTTATTCTTCTGATTATTGTAGCGCTGTGTTTTTTCCCGTAGTTAGTGTACAAGAAAATCACATTTAGGCATATTAAGCTATTGTAGTTTTATTATTTGGCTTACCTGGTCCTCGCTAAGAGGATTTTGTTCATTTTTATTCGGCTTTAGCTGTATAACCTTACTATTGACCTACATTTTAAGTATTTCATCGGTAAATATAAATACGCCCGGGATTTTGATGTAAATGTAAAGAGTAGCTTACTTTCGCTATCCCTTTCTACTTTCAGTTTCATTTGACTTTTGGCCTATAAACCGTGTCGTGATGAATCTAGGTATTTCGGTCCAAAGCGCTTTTCCCTGTTATGATGCTCATGTAAAAAAGAAAAAAAAAAAAGAAAAAAAAAAAAAAAAAAAAAAACAGCCAAATAACTTGTCACAGGAATCGAAGATGAAATTAAGTAATTGTTGCTGGTTTAGTTGTTGACGTTGTGTTGGAACTGTGAGACTTTTGATGTTATATGTGGGGCGGTCAGCCAGCCAATCCTCATTGTTATGTGCAACACAGACAGATTCCAATCAAAATTCAACAGCATTTCCGAAATCGAAACCCCAACACCAACAACAAAATTTGCAAATCATCATGCGCATCCGTTCAATCTGATCAGCATTTTCGATATCTAACGTGTACCTGACTCAAATTCAAGAAAATTACTGACAACTCTTAATATACATACATATTACAATTCACGCTTCTATTTAATCTGTGGGGTGGTCGGGTGGTGCAATAGTGCTGTGTCTAACTTACAGTGCCGGGGCGTCCTACACTGTAAAAAAACTGTAAATTTTACGGTAAAATAACTGGCAACCAGCTGCCAGTCATTTTACCGTTATTTTTACAGGCGCCCGTAAAAATTGCAGGAATCATCAAGCAGAGTGGGGCAGAATAGAGCAGGTGTAGTTTTGGTCAGATAGCCCCTCAACAATACAAAGTTATTTTCGAGTGCGGTCAGTTAACATAAAACTTCCATTTCGTGATTTCCAAAAATGTCTTACAGGCAAACGCCCGTAAAAATAACGGGGAAAGGACTGGCAGCTGGTTTCCAGTTGTTCTACCGTAAAATCAACAGTTTTTTTTTACAGTGTACTCTTCTGGAACATTGTAGGGCAAGGGCCTACTGTGCTTGCAGTAGGTGCGGTTGGGTGTTGTTTTTACATTTTTCTCTCGGCTGTCGTTTCTCCTCGTTCTTCCTCTCTGAGGGCGACCCGATATAGACTGAAATACTGTCTCAAAGCGCCGTTAAACTCAGAACAATCAATCAATCTAACAATCAAACAATCAAATAAATCAAACAATCTTTTTTTGAAAAGTATTTCTTGTTTTCTGTTTAGATAATTTTTTTCGAAACGTAAATATTGTTACTTAGTGTTTTTATTTTCTATTTTGTTTAAATCTCTGATGAAGACGAAATTGCTTACGTAACAAAGTGCCAAATTATGCACTGGTATATAATACGAATATACTCAATGGATACACAAATATTTCTAATATATTGAATTCCTAGTAATGACTACTCGGTTTCATGAATTTAATCAATTTTCGAACTATTTTTAACTGAGTTAAAACAGTAACAAATACAAACAGCCCGAGTCCAGGGATGGGTTTTGAGGCTTCATTTCCGCCATTTGGGCCTCTGATTAACATGTATAATGTGTAGGTATGTAGATAATAATTGATGACAGTTTGAGATAATTTATTCATAGGGTGAGGTTAAAATATAAAGTTTCAGGAGCTATTGTTGTCACCCTGACGTCGGCGTTGGCGTCACACTTTTAAGTTTTATTACAAAATTTTTTTTTTACAAACTTTTAAATCTCAAGAACCACTGATCACAACATTTCCATGTTTGGAACATAATCATATCACAGCATTACCTTCCATTACATACCACAATACCGCAGGGTCAGACCCTGGGTGGGGCTTTGGGGTCAAACATTTTGTCAAAAATTAGTTCACACTCACTTTAAAGTTTTACGACAAAGTTTTCATAACATTCATAGCGCAGCACCACTAGCAAGAACCCTTCCTAATTTGGAACATAATCATGTCATAACATAAACTTTTATAACATAACACTATACTCCAGGGTCAGATCCTGTGGTGGGGTTTAAGGGTAAAAAATTAGGTCAAACTCACTTCAAAGTTTTAGGACAAAGTTTTTGAAACTATTAAATCTCAACAACCACTGATCAGAACACTTCCATATTTCGAACATGATCATGTCATAGCATAACCTTTCAATACATTATACTATACCACGGCGTCAGACCCTGGAGTGAGGCTTATGGATCAAAAATTAGGTCACACTTACTTTAAAGTTTTACAATAAAGTATATGTCCTTTTCTAATGGATGGATTCTGTTGACGTTGGCACTGTTGTTAGATATTGGTCCAATATTTACACAGTACCACCCTCACCCTACTAAGTGACCTTGAGGTCAAGGTCATGGATTTAGAAATTTTGGATTTTATTAAAGTATACTGATAGCATACTAATCATTGATATAGAATTTTATCTGAAAGCTTTCGTTTATAAATATGTTGACAAACAAAACTATGGACATGCTTGGACATGCTTGCATGAAGTTTTATGTAGTGCAAGCCATAGCAGCAAATGCATTTAGATGGACAAGCTATGTTGTCATGCGACAGGTCTTGTTTAACATGTACACCGAGTGTAGCCGCACAATTGTGGAGGGGTGGTTGTGTCGTATCAGGAGTGTGTGCTTTTCAGGATATAGCGAAGGCTTGGTGAGTAACATAGGTTTTTTCTACCTTTAAACGTGCATATTGGCTCGACAAGAAAAATGCACGGAACACATTAGTTTCTTAACGTCTAAATTGACTTGTTGGATACAAGTCTACTGGTGTTATAACAAAACTGACGCGTGCAGCATTTGCTTGGTCGGTGTAAATGTACTGAAAACACCAGGAAGTTGCTTTAAAATGTCAGCAAATATGTGTTTTCAGCCGCTTATTTTCCTAAGCTGTCAAATATTTACCTAGTAATAAGTAAGATAGGGATACAAATATATGATCTGATACTTCATAGACGCCATAAAAGCCAGAGAATGTCAAAATTCCGATGTGCAGTCTGTGGAATGATGTCCCTGTGCAGAATGTGGCGTGCTGCTCTGTTTCTAAGTGTTCATATGACAAGCTTTCCGGTCAATTTGCGTGAAATTTATAAGGACTCATGCCCGGGAAGGCATGCTATAAATCAGCCTGTTTAACTGCAAAAACTGAAAAAATTGAATTTCAAAATTTCGAGCTTCAAATAACAGTTTTCGAGTTTCGAGTAAGGATTCTTCTCGAATTAAATTTTTTTAGTTCTGAGCAAGGTGTTGCTGAGTTCGAATTAACTTTTTTTCAAATTTCGAGTTTCGAGTTAATGTTTTCTAGTTTCAGAACAAAGATTAAAGCTCAAACATGTACTTAATGGGAGCCCCGGTATGTGTACCGTCAAGTGTTTTCGTTTTTTTTTCCTTCTTTTTTTATGGCGAAGGGGAGCAACTTTTCTGACTTCCTCTTTGCCTTCCGTGACGACGAACCCCCAGGTTGGGATTCTTTCCTTTCGGAATTAACTCCCATGGGGGGGGGGGGTATAGGTAAAACTGACAGAGATACGACTCCCTCCTCCTCTCCCTCTTGAAGTTTACCTAATTACCTTAAATATACGGACTATATTAATTTGTCAAAACTGACAATACTAAGTTGAGTGTGTATAAAGGGGATTATTACCTTGGGGATAAACAATTGATTAAGAAGAGACTCTCGCTAAAATTTCTTCTCGATACTAAAATATTTATTTTACGTTAGGCTAACTTGAGGAACATGTAGGTTTTTAAAGCACTGATTATTTAATGTTCTCTCTTATCTCCAAATCCATTCGAAAGTGCGATTTTAATTATCTGTAAGAAATGTATATGGCATTTTTATACTACCAATCTCAAACGTTGCTGGTTGCGTTCGTTATGACGTCTTGCAAAAATCTTACAGTAACGAAATAAGTCACTATGACGTCAAAGAACTTTGGTTTCTGACGTTAAATCAACGATGTGCCTGCTTATTAAGTAAATAAATGATGTAAATGGTAATGTATATTCCGTTAAGCGCAGAGTGATTACATCATATTTTGTTCTGGATCAAAACATTTCTTCTCGGGGAAAATTTAAAATTTCAGCGAATGAATTTCATTTTTATACCTTGCAGGAATACTCGCTGCATAGCGTAGCAGCAGCAATGTTCAAACTTGGCTTTCGATGACATGGTCAAAATTAGCATTAGGTTACACACGTTCACAGGCAACGTGTTCATAAAATAATCATAAATATTTGAGTGCGGAATAGAATTCGCAGTCTATGGGCATGTGAAATTCTTATATAAACTTGCGATTATTTGACATGCATACACAGAATTTCTAACCTCCTGTTCTTATGAGGTAGTTCCAAACATGAGCATTGGTACTGTGACCTAGTTTGTAGAGCGGAAGTAATATGTCTTGGGATAAAATAAGGAACTTCCACCATTTGTAAAAATGGTTTATACAAAAAATGAAAATAAAGAAGACAAATGAAACGAACAAGAAAGCAAATTCTTTTTTTACTAGTGGCTAAATAGCACCGCTTAGGGCTTCATGTGCAGCTCATTTTCTTATCCACATCCTGACGACTAACCAACACTCAAACAATTTTACATAAAGGACCTGGTATGATAAGGCCCATATTTGGCCCCCAGAAAACTCAGTTTTCAAAAGGCCTATTTAGATAATAAAAATGTATTCATGGGAAAGTTCTGACCTTGAATGTATCAGCAAAGACGAAATTGACCAGTTGTTGCATGAAATAATTGTGTGTTTTTTATCTTGAACATTCTCAAACCCTAGCGGATTCTGACAAAAATGACGAATTTGGTAGCCTTTGCAGCTTTCAAAATGTGTGAGCCCAGCTCCAGGACATTTTATATTTTGTATACAGACACAATTTTTATATATTCACATGCCATGAAAATATTAAATGTGCTGGAGACCGGGATCAATGTTTATTTCTAACTTTTTATTACACAACTTGCAGCGTTTAGAACATTTTCCCTATTTTCTCAACATAAAAACGTCCATATCTCCGCTCATAGACAAAATAAACATATGTTGTGGGTATTCATTTTCTTAGAATGCAAGGAATAATTTGGTACACATTTCATTTGGATCTGTACGAATTTTTTGGTAAGCGTCTCTGGACTTGCAAACTTGAGTGTGTAAGGTACCTGAAGAGGCCTTGTGCAGTGCACAGGTAATTAGCAGTGTTAGCTAACGTTTAAGCATTTCATCAAAAGCCTATTATCTAGAGCTTTCAAAAGCTACTGTAAATGACTTATTTCTTTAAAGGAAAGTGTATTAAACTCAAATTTCCTTGCCGTTTTCCTTCATATTATTTAAACAATATAGGCATATCATATTTTTTTCTGTTTGTTCTCATACACACGAATGATAAGCAATAGAAACCAGGCAATTTCAAGAGAATTTGAATGGGGGCCAAAAACGGCCCTTATCATACCAGGTCCTTTTATTATTGTAACACTTTGTGAAACATATCTACTGAATAAATGCGTATGGTCGACAACAGGACAGAGAAACTTATTCTGAAATCCTTATCGCAGACAGAAGCCGTTATGGATGTACGGACAGACACACGTATGAGCAAATCTAAGGGTTGTATGCCCTCAGTTTTAATTGATATGGGTATAAAATGCGGAACAGTGAAATGAACGAGAATAAAATAGGCACAACATCCAGAAGGATCTTTATGACTAATGCGAACAGCAGCTGCTCAGACCAGTTTACGAATAAGCGCAGTCCGCCCCAGCCATTGATATTAGCCAAAAATATAATTGACCTAGAGAAATATACATGCACAACACAAAGGCCGTTGATAGACTGCATGGATTCACAGTCTGCTTTAACATTTCGCAGATGTATTAAACCGACTTTTTGTGCGACACTGCCGGAAGATATTTTAACTAGCTCAAGAGATCATATACAATACCAAAACAAACTTCAAATCACACGTGGGTCTGCTAATATCGTATGTTATCTGTCATTTTCAAAACATACATCTTCCACATACGGTACAAATACGATTTCCACATACTGCACTTAGCAAAAAGTTTTATTTTTAGCAAAAAGCAGAGGCATTGTGTATTTAATTGAATATTAGGTTATGCTTAATAGCTAATAGGTGGCAACGGATACTTTGATCAAATAAAATAACGTAAAACAAGAACAAACACTGACAAACAAACACGATTTTTCCTGATTTACATTACATTTACATCGACCTAGTGAATGGTGCACGCGTCAGTTTTTTTATTACGGCAGTGATTTTGCTTCCGAAACGGCGTTTCACTCGCTAAGAAACTGATGTGTTCCGTGCATTTTTCAAGAAAAGCAAATATGTAGGTTAAAAGGGACAGAAAACATCAATTTATGACCAAACCTTCGCAATATCCTAAGAAACACACTCTCCCGATGCGACACATCATCACTCCACCATTGTGTGGCTATACCCGGTGATGTAGCTGACAGTTGTTTTGTTCATAAATAAAAAAAAATTCTGAATTTGCTTACCTGAGTTGAATATGTGAAAGAATTAGGTAGGCAAAGTTTCATGAAAATTTAGTCACTAGTGATGAAATTATATCAGTTCTAGTGTCCTTCACTTTTTCGCAAATGGCCTATACATAAATTCATTAAGCCTAATCTAACCATGATCTTTCTACCCCTGTGGAAAAGTAAGACAGGCGCGACATAGCGTTCCGCGGAACCCATTAGCACTTTAGCAGGGGAAAGGTTGTGGCTATTCACCACTATGTCATCAGTATAATTCAACCTCGACTTACTATTTAAAATCACTACACTAGGCTGTGTACTTATATGTTTACAAAATTAAAAAGATGGCTTGTACTCTTACGGTACTTTTCAACTTGAAGCTGTGCAAAGGAAACATAGTTTACCAAATATTAAATTAAATAGCGTTTCGGAGAGTGCTCAGTTCGGTTATGCTGTTTGAAATATTTTACTGCATTTAAGTATTTTATATCAGTAGTATGATTATGGTAGATTCTCTGAAAGCAAATTCAGAAGAGTTTTATAAAACGACTGGCAATATTTAAAGACTGAAAAAACAAGGACATGTAAGCAGGGGCTCACGTATGCCCCCGGCCAGCGCCATCGCCTAATAGACAACACAATTAAGGTAGACAGATACTGAATAAAAATATTGATGGGGCATTCATTCCAATATACCAGCTGAATAACCCAAAGGGCTATAAGACATCTGGATAAGAAAAAAAACTTTCACCGTTTTGTTTTCCTAAAAATCAAAAGTTTGTATTTCTACATTCAGCTTTACACATTTTCCATTTAAATCCATGTATCTAGCACATGAATGCACTTTCATTCCTGCAAATTATATAATATAGGATATTTGAAACAAACGCTAAAAAATTGCAGTTATCTTGATAATATGTATATTTTTTACGTTTAGAAAAAAAAAATGCAATAAAATTTGATTGCATGAAAAACGTCATAAAATATTATTCAATCGATGGGGCATGCTTATGCATATTGTTTTAGTATAAATTGCATTGTGTGATGCAGAATAATAAAAAAAAACCCTTACATTTCATCGTTTTGTTTCCTATAAAAACAATGTTTAAGTTCAAAAATATGCCCAAAACAGACTGCCCAAATTCTGCACCTGCTGCAAACACGGCCGGTCCTTGCTCTATTATTCATTTTCCTGTTATTCCGGTTCTGCCATGGCGTAATGCCTACAAAATGCGCAGATGGAATGGAAACTGTGAAGACCTTGATCATTCTGGTTCCCAAGTCTGATCTCGGATTCCGCTATTTGTATAGGCCTAGCTGTCCGAAAACTTAGGATCTTTACGGTAGACATTGTTACTGTGTGTGTATACTCCACAGTTGATCGATTTCACCATGAACAATAACTCTCATTTGTTTTAGCAAAGAAAAAACACGATTATTCAATAGTTGAATACTTAATACAAAAATTTGAAGTAACTGTTAAATAACAGACAGACAGATAGACAATCTATAAGAAACCCAGTGAAAGACCTTTAGACAAATACCAAAAGGTTTCATGAAAGGCTGCATTGCTCTATCAGCACGCCACGTTGTTGGTTTTCTCGTGTCTCGGCACAGATAACCTTGCGGGGAATGAATGGGGATGGAGAATTTATGCTATTCGAAGCACAGTGAAGCCGCGAATTCCCGACTCAGATATTGCTTCTTCTATACCTAACTCAAGAGAAATATACATTACAGACTTCATGAAAATTGCAGCGAGCCTGAGATACCTTTGCCGGATGAATGATATTACCGCTGTCTATAAATGTCGAAGCGGTTCCCCATTCATAAACAAAACGGAACTGTCACACAACTATACATCGGCTGTACAAAGAGATTTTTGTTCAAACTTCAGCAGTCTGACATTAGTATTAAAGTGAATATAATCAGCACAATAAGTCTCAAGTGAAATTAATAGCTTTGTGTCTATCTGATCTGGGTTGCATCATGTTTCTGTAAATGACTACAAATCCTGCTGGGGATCTGGATTTAATGTCATTTGTAGAGGAATGAAATACGACTGTTTTTGGAGGCTGGTTATATTGAACTTTTATTACTGTTTGCAAAGTAACCGATACCGGAAACGCCAGTCGGTTTCATTATAAAATCCTCAAAACTCTGTTTATCTTCTCTGCTCTGTGAAATTTTAGAGGGGGTGGTCGAGTGGTGCGATGATGCTGCATGTCACTTCTAGTGCCGGGCGGTCTGGCCACATACTTTCGTTTCTCCTTCCGCTGATTCAAGAAGGGCAGTTGTCAGTTACTGGCGAAAGTATGTGCACTTAGTACTGGTTAACCGCTTAGGAGGTCTAAGCCTGCCCAGGAATAGTGTGGTTAGGTTAACTGACCGTCCCGACATGACCTTAGTTGTTTACCGTGGACGTTAAGCATCAAATCAACCAACCAACCAAATCTAGTGCCGGGGGTCCTACTGATTTGGATAATAGTAGCGCAAGGGCCTACTGTTCTTGCAGTAGGTGCGGTGGGGGTTGTTTGGACATTTTTTTCTCTCGTCTATCATTTCTCTCTTCTTTGTTTCTCTCTCTGTGAGACGGCCCGATATAGACTGAAATACTGTCTCAAAGGGTCGTTTAACCCAATGCAATCAATCGATCAATCAACTGAAATTTTAGACGTTAGAACTATAACAAAAATGGTTAATCGTTTTCACTTCTATGGGAGTTATTAATATTTGAAGCCACACTTCCACCTCTACTAGAGTTATTATCTGATGCGGCCAGCTACGTATACATTAACATATATAACTGGATTTTTCTAAAATTATTATTGCTACTAGACCAGACTCTTTGCACACCTAAAGAGGTTGTGTCTGAATTAGAACATTTCAATTAATGTAACTTCTGATTTATATTCACATAACTTGTGGATTAGTTTGTTAACTTCAATTTCTTTTTGTCCTTTTATTGATAATAAATCAAGCTCGTGAAGATATTTTGCTTTATAGACCTTGTCTCAATCTCATTGTTCTCTACTACAGACTCAATCTTATTTCGATGCTTTTCATGCTGACGGGGTGGTCGTGGTCCTGCGATGGTACTGGGTAACTTCATTATCGGGGCGACATAATTATTTGGATGATAGTAGTATAAGGAGCTACTAAGTTTGCAGTAGGTGTGGCGGGGATTGTTTGGACACTTTTCTCCCGCCTTTCGTCTCTATTTTAGTCTCCCTCCTCTCTCTGTGGTAGACGGCTCGATATAGACTGAAACTCTGTCTCAAAGAGCCGTTAAACCCAAAGCACCATCCAACCAACCAAATCTTCATACTGAAATCCAGCTTCTTATAACAAGATTCTTTAAGCTTCATCATTTCACTACTTTGACAGTCGCTGCCATTTCTGATCTTTACGTCGCTTATCATCATAATTTATCTCGTCTGACAGCTTATCTTTAAGTAGCATTATTTCTGCACGAATGTTATATTTTATATTTTTCAATTCGTCCCTTTCAGTTCATCCATAATGACATATTGTAACTGCTCCATTACTGACGAGGAAATTTCATCCCTGATGGTATTCATTGCTCGTCCAAATATCTCATTTTGGGGTGTACTTCATTCTTTTACAGCTGTTCCAGAGATTCTGCATTTATCATCCTCTGTCTCCCCATTTCTGGGCGCTTGATTAATAATCGACTCCATACTAGTACGATAGGACAGTGATAAACTGAAGACGTGTGTACAATTTGGAACTCGGTTTACAGTTGAAAGGGTTTCCGCCTCCAGCGAACCAGACACCGCTAGATCAGCTGATCAGCAGTAAACCCTCTGAGCTGTCGGGACTCCTTAATTTTCAGCTAAACGACTATATTCTAATAGTATCCTACTCGTGTGTTACCTTTGTGGACTGCTTTAGAGTTTCGCCTCCAAATGCAGTAAAATCAGTAGTCAGGAGTAAATTTAAAGAGTAACTACACTTCAGGAACGGACTGAATCAGATCCCAAACCCTATCCTCAACATCTAAGGGAAAGATTGACAAAGACATCCCAACAATCAATAAGCCGAGTCAGCAGCTCTTTCCCAAATAGATGGCAACTCAGCTATCTTTATTAAACTAAATAATGTAGACCAACAGACGGGTTACAACGGACTAAGCAAATTATATGAAAAGCATTTAACAATTATTTTTACCTATTTTCTATTTTTATGATAGAAGGATTAAACTGAGAACACAATAAATTAAACAGCACCGAACATAAAACAAATGCAACCGCAACAAAAGTACCGCCTTGGGACGGTCAGTTATAACTACTGGGGGGGGGGGTTTAAACCGGTTTTACTGGGCCCAAACCTTCACCCTCACCCTCCGCTGCGGTGCACATAATTAGTTGGTAGCTCGGTTCGTATGGAGGTCCCCTAACTCATCAGAGTCATCACGGTTAACAATTAAGATCAAGAAAGACCGTGATGAAGCAAGGATGAGGACTCGACAGCCAAAACGTGTTGAGACACCCGGAGATCCCTGGGGCGTCAGCAACACCACTGGAGTACTGGAGCAAAAGAAGACCACCTGTTGAATCCCGGTGGTCCAAGAAACAGACAAACATCCGGCCCCAACCAACTAATATATAGCTTTATGTAGGGGCTATCATAGAGTCTGAACCCCGACTCACCGGCGTGCAATTAAAGAGGACAGCAAAGTTGTCAACCGTGATAGGGTTAACCACTCAGCATGCAGACTGTCGCATTACATCTATGTTATAGCCAATGCGTTTAAATCGTAAAATAATTTCTTAAATTGATCGGGAAATTCTGTTTTCCCTACGATTTTGCGTAATTTATATACTGAGTCACCATAAAATTCAGGTTCTGATAGGCCTTGTTGCAAAAGTGACCTTAACCCTATATTGTATTTAGAAACCAATTCAAAGTGTCTACGATAAAATTTAGAAAAAGCTTTCCGAAGTTTATGATACCGATACCCCTGCTGTAAAAGCTTGGCAGTCAAACTTTTATTACGAGCATTGAAGTCAGCCAGATGACTAGACACCCTAGCGAAGCGAATAAGCTGAGAAATGTAAACACCATAAGAAGTGGTGCGGGGAACATCACCATCCAAAAACGGAAAATTAACAATGTCGAAATCAAAATCATCGCGTTTGTCATAAATTTTAGATGAAACAAATCCATCTAAAATAGATAAATGTAAATCCAAAAATGGGGCCTCGGTATCAGAGGTATTTGCTTTATTTAACTGCAATTCAGCAGGATAAATTTGACTAACCATTTCTTCAAAATAAGGGATGTCAATATTTAAAAGGTCGTCCAAGTATCTAGACGTTGAGTTGAATGCTTCAATGACATGAGCTTGAGTATCATCAGAAAGAGACATCATAAAGTCTCTTTCATAGCAAAATAGAAACAAATCTGCTACAAGAGGAGTGCAATTAGTACCCATCGGAATTCCTATAATTTGTCTGTGTAACTTAGTACCGAATCTGATGAAAATGTTACCTAGAAGATATACTAAAGCATCACAAACATTTTGGCAAGACCAGATTTTAAACCTTTTTTGGTCATCGGAAGTAAAAAAAGCATGTTTATCATTGCAAGCAAGATAAAGATAAGACTTCAAAACGTTTAAATAACAGGGTTCTGTAACTTCACGATTTTCATGTTATGCACGACATCACGATTTTTCTAACGGACAAGTCTTGTGATATCAGCAACACGTCATAGTGTAAAGGATGAATTTGCCCTGTTTAAAGTTGGTTTACTCTGTTTCAGGTAACAAGCTTCAGGGGAGAAAGAGAACACCAGTAACAACCTAATCAGAATGAAAGTGTAACGTACCACCGTAACTGACGTCATTACACAAACGTTGCTGTCAAGTGAACGACATGTTGTGTTTTACAAGGCAAAAACTTAATGCCGAATGTGCCAAAATATTGCGACATAGCTGTCTCAGCAAACAGTAATAGATTCTGATCAGTCTGCTCTTTCAGTCTGTTCTGGGTCGGCAATGTATGACATGCGTTCGATAATTAACTATTTGATACATCACAAGGGAGTGAAATTCAAAATAAATGAGTAAATAAAAATTCATAAGAAAAATTTCGTACTTTTTGACTATAAAAAGCTTAAAAGACTGTGGCTTCTAAACAATTAAATGTACCGTATTGTTCCGAAATTGGCACAGATTGGTTTTACCATAGAGTGACACTCAATTAAGACCCCGATCAAACTGCTGCGTTAGGAGCAGTCTGATCTAGGTCTGCACTTTTTCTTAGACCGATCTGTCCCAATAATTTGAAGTTTACGGGAGGGTAACAACGTTGTACAATTGTAGTTTTAGCTACGCATAATGGTTTTCTGATACTTACAAAGATGTTTACTAACAACTGAGGTGAATTGTCATATTTAGACAAACTTTTATTAATTAGATTTGATGAATCGAGCAAAATCGTGTTGGGACATTAACTATGGAGTTTCTTTGCGTGTCAGCCCATCAGTGATGGTCGCATGACTACATTAGTTAATTTTGTACTTGGATGTGGTCTATGCAAGGTTTCATCAATCCATCACATAGTCTCAACTTCTTTATCAGTAAATAATTCCAGCTCAATTTTCTACTGCTCATTTAGCGCAATTTCATTGGTCAAGAGCGAACAGTAAGCGGCATAAATGGATTTTAATTTTGTGGACATCTGCAAAGTATGGCCAGACTCTTCGCTAAGCCCTTAAAGGGTAGCTAAGCTACCTCCATGCGGACAGTGAAGACTGATCAGACCGGGCAGATGTCAAGAGCGAACAGTAAACGGCATTTATATCTCGATAAATCCCCTGAACCAAACAAGAAATCGGAACTACTTGGATTTTTTGCGGCAGTTGGTATACCTGACATTTTAAAGGTAAAAATAACCGAGTTGAAGTTATAAAATAAAAATGGATTTTAATTTTGTGGACATCTGCAAAGTATGGCCAGACTCTTCGCCAAGCCCTTAAAGGGTAGCTAAGCTACCTCCATGCGGACAGTGAAGACTGATCAGACTGGGCAGATGTCCAGGCTGATATGATCTGCGCTGGGCGCACAATCACTTTGTTGGTTTTCTCATGTTGCGGCTCAATTATTTTAATGTTTAAAGTTCATAAGCAACAGAAAATAAAAGAACCGCAAGCACTGCATGATACCCTGCCACAGCTGGACATCGTAACATTTTTTTTTAAATATGTAATAGCTAAATAGCCACAGAACTGGGATGGGCAGAGATATGATGTCCTCACTGCAAATAGATATTAATATAAATCACTCATACATAGCAGTCTTGTGAGATTTCTACCAATGTGGGGCATTCAGACCAGTTTAGATTTAGATCAGGTAGTAAAGCATTTCTTTGAGCTAAGAAACTCCGTTTCTTATTCTATGGTGTTAAACATGTCTGTAAAGTTTCATTCAGATATTCAATATAGTAGCGGAACTATCAAAGGTAAATAACACATGAACTGGAAAGGTCAGAGTGACCGTCCTAATTCACATTATGTAAGCTTTGATGGTCCACATATCTGTGAAGTTTCATTCAGATATTCAATATAATAAAGGAACGACAGGTCAAAAACCGTTATCAGATCAATCAAGGGCAGAAAACTCACAAACTGGAAACGTAAGAGTGACGGTTCTTAGTCACAATATGTAACCTTTAATGTTCATCAAATCCGTGAAGTTTCACTCAGATATTCCTTATAGTAAAGGAACTACAGGTAAAAAAAATCATTTTTCAGACCTGTCAAGGGCGGATAACTCATGAACTGGAAATGTCAGAGTGACGGCCCTTAGTCACAATATGTAACCGTTGATGTTTAACATATCTGTGAAGGGTCAGTTAGATGTTCCATAAAGTACAGGAACAACAGGTCAAATACCATTTTTCAGCCTTATCAAGGACGTGTAACCTTTGATGTTCAACATATCTGTGAAGTGTCATTTAGATGTTCCATAAAGTACAGGAACAACAGGTCAAAAACCAATTTTCAGCCCTATCAAGGACGGATAACTCACGAACTGGATAGGTCAGAGTGACGGCCCCTAGTCACAATATGTAACCGTTGATGTTCAACATATATATGAAGTTTCAGAATTATCAAAATGAAAAAAATCTGTAGCAGAATTAGGCCGCAGTGACCTTACGTCGACCCTAGCAAAATTTACGTCGACCTTAGCATTTAAGTCCCTTCAAATGACTTATTCTCAGAAACCACTGCATCCATGGTTCCCAAATTTCACATCAGCATGATCAGACTACAGGTCTTCAGAATGTTAAAATTCAGCCGGGTCGAAAATCCAATATGGCTGAAGTTGCTAAAATAGTAAAACCAATAAAATCAAGTTTTTTTTCCAGATCCACTTGGTATACTTGGCTGAGATTTTGTGTGAAGCATAAGTAGAACCTTGGTATATAGTATTATCAAAATGAAAAAAATCTGTAAAATTCAGCCGGGTCAAAATCCATTATGACTGAAGTTGCTAAAAATAGTAAATCCAATAAAATCAGGTTTTTCTCCAGAACCACTTGGTATATTTGGCTGAACTTTTGCATAGAAAGCAGTAGTGGGACATTGGTGTTTTAGAATTTTCAACTTGAACAAGATTTATAGCAGAGTTAGGTCACAGTGACCTACTTTCTATTTTCAAGTCCAGTTTTGCTAAAATGCCCATATCTCAATAAATGCTGAACAGATATCAGTCAAATTGAATCAGAATGATCCACAAATGAAGTTCTTTCAAATTTGTATGACTGGGCAGTCTAAGATTGCCATCCGCTGCTGTTACTAAAAATAGCAAAAACATGAAAATGACAAGTCTCAAGAACCTCTGAATAAATTTAGGCCAACTGTGAGTCAGAATGTTCCTCGAATGAAGCTTTTTCATTTTTTTGCAAATCGATCATCCTAAACGGCTCCCATTGGTCGTTACTAAAAACGGGGAAAAGTATGAAACGGATAATATCTCATGAACTACTAAATGGATTTTGACCTAATATGTATCAAACTGATGCTTTCATTGAGTTCTTCATGGGAAGGCACATAGAGGTGCGACACAGCATTCCGCGGAATTCTTGTCTTATCAAGTAAATCAGAAAGTATTATTAAACCCTGCACATAAAGGCCCTTTGACAGTTTCAGTGCAAATTTGCCTATTTTTCGACAAATTACTGCAGCTTCCTTGGGAAACAAATGGCAGATGGTCTTTTTTCCCCACCCACTTTTCAGTTTCTCAGCGGTATGGGGTCTGCTCTGGGAGGAAAGAATTTCCTTTAAGAGCTGACCGCTACTGAGAAGGGAGGCAAATATAGTAGTGTTCTTACGACGTTACTACCATAACAAACGGACCAAAGCATAGCTGAAAAATTCCTAACTTTTGCTGGGAATCGAACCCCCGAACTCACGGTGACAGTCAAATGCTCTAACCACTGAGCCAAAACGCTACCTCCCGGACGCAGTTCTCAGAGATTGAATAAATACCGAAGCTATGCGCAATTCTACTATTATAGATAATGGAAGGTAAGAGTGTTGACCCACAACAGTGTTGCTTCCTCAAAAAGTATACCCAGTCCCTTTTATATTGCTTATTAGAGGTATTTTTGCGGTGGCTGATTCAATACACTTTAGATTCTAAATAACGCCCACTACCCTTACAAATAATGCAATGCACCGGGGCGTTTAATTCAATAAATGCGGTATGTTGTCCCTTTACGCGTGCCTGGTTATTTCCCTTCTCGCGTTTGATTACCTGGAATATTGCTTTAGGGTTCAAGTAGATTTTAGAGTACTTCTTTGGTTGTTACTGTTAGAACCTGAAGTCGCTCAGGACAATGCGCCGTAGTAGCTACTGACTTTATGAGTTTGGCTATGAGTTGCCGAGTTTGCTGCTGGTGGGGATGTCTTTAGTAGTGTCTAATGCTGTGTTGTCTTTTCCCACATGGAGCCTTGGGTGGGATCTGGGATTGAATTGTATCAGTTCCTGAGAATTTTCCTTCTTACTTTTGATCTGAAACATGATTCTTTCCTTTGCGAATGTTTGGTGATGACAGCGTAATGTATTCTCTGAACTGTGTAAATTGGGTTCTACACTTCTCAGAATTGCAGGGAGATTCGTTGTGAAAGATTAGACTTCCGTGGGAGATGGTTCGACGATAATTTTACTCAATACATATTTTCTTACTTTATCTTTCGTTACAGGAAATCTCTTGTCCATTCAAGTGATTTAATTCCTTCTTCCCAAAAAATCCTTTTAGCATGTCAGAACCATAAAGCCATCTCTGTTCATTTTAATCCTGTACGAGGCAAAATCAGGTGAATATGATATTGAGTGCAACTCAGTTGTTTTCTTGGGTGTGGGCCGTCTTTTTCACATACCGACAGATTCTTTTCTTTTGTAGTGGTTGGAGAATGTAATGTGGACTTGTACTTCGCGTTCCAACCCTATTTCTTCTGACTACTGGGACCGTAAACGGTTGTGTTCTTCTGTACATGGATAGTTTATGCTTTACCCGGGGGAACTTATTAGTAAGTACACAAGAATAGAAGTTTGGAATTATATTTATAACAATGAACGTATTATTTTAACAAGTGTTAATTACGAATTTTACAAAATGTGTTTTACTTGAAAGACACTAAAGAGGCTATTGGTTTCTATATTTTAGTGGGTAAATTTCAAAACCCTACCTGAAAGTACCTATGCCTAAATATGATTTAACAAGAGAAGTGAACTCATTCGCTATATTTAAGTAAAATTTGCCTTTAGCTGCATCGAAAGTGCCGAAAGTGCATATAATATCTGTTAGTACAAGTAGTGAAGATAAATATCCCTGAGAATTCATTTGTATAGGATGCCAGAACTTCAGCTTGGTATACTCATTTTGTAAGGGACTTTGAATAACATAGCAAGTGAATTATTGGATCCGGTGTATTTTTTTTACAAAGAACTCATACTCAACGTGATTTATTCATGTAAGAACACCTAATAAATACGGAAAAATGGACGGAATATCAAGTGGTACTTCATACTTATAGCAAATCATAAGGGAGACAACTCGAACTACCACACTCTTCCCTTGTTACTGAAATTTTTGTGTAACAAAAATGTTGCCTTACTGCACATTGTACATTTCACAAAGAACTCGGAAGACACTAACACGATCAAATGGAGCTATTGTAAGCTTCTTTCCTTTCAGTCGTTTAACAAGTTTATAAGGCTGTCCGTGTTTGATGAAAAACTCTTCGTCCCTATTGAATACTTATGTGTGAATCTTCACAGACGGGCATTTTTCAGCTTATTTCCGACGTTGCTTCCTAGCTGTTTCGATTCGTCTTGCTTAAAAATCCTTTCCATAACATTTCCAACTCTCAGGGATCCTTTTCCATTAGCATCGACCAAATTTTCATTCCTTATATTGCACAACCCGCAGGTTTGCACTACAATCACTGTGTGAGTCCGTCCGTCCGTCCATTATCAGTTAGCGAAAACGCTTATAACTCTTGAACCGCATTCTATATATTGATAAAATTTTGCATACTTATACATGTCAACATTATCTAACGACTCGCATGCATAACCGTCTTTTTTGATGGACGAGGCTTTGCTGAGCACAAGTTGAAAAAATACGGTCAAGTAGTGAAAATGCTCATAACTCTGGAACCCCGTGGTATATATGGTTCAAATTTTGTACTCTTATGTATTTTAACATTGTCCAGCCATCGGCATGCATAACTGTGACGAGGCTTCACCAAGCATCATTTTGGCCGTTTGAGGTATTTTGTCCATCCGGCAGTTATCAGTCAGCGCAAACGCTTATAAGTCTTGAACTGCATGGGATATTTTGACAAAATTTTGCATACTTATACATGTCAGCATTATCTAACGACTCGCATGCATAACAACCTTATTTGACGAGGCGTTGGTGAGCACAAGTTGAAAAATTAGGACCAACTACTGAAAATGCTCATAACTCTTGAACACCGTGGTAAATATGGTTCAAATTTTGTATGCTTATGTATTTTAACATAGTCCAGCCACCGGCATGCAAAACATTGACGAGGCTTCACCGAGCATCAATTTGGCTGGTTGAGCTCTTTTATTGAAAATGCTAATAACTCTTGGACCGCTTGGTATATTTGCTTCAAATCTTGTATACTAATGTACTTTAACATTGCCTAGCCACTGGTATGCAAAACTTCTTATTGCACAACCCGCAGGTTTGCACTATAATCACTGCTTGAGTCCGTCCGTCCGTCCATCCGTTATCAGTTAGCAAAAACGCTTATAACTCTTGAACCGCATTCTTTATTTTGATTAAATTTTGCATACTTATACATGTCTACATTATCAAGCGACTCGCATGCATAACTTTCTTTTTGTATTGACGAGGCTTTGCTGAGAACAAGTTGAAAATTTACGGTCAAGTAGTGAAAATGCTCATAACTCTTGAACCCCATGGTATATATGGTTCAAATTTTGTATACTTATGTATTTTAACATTGTCCAGCCACCGGCATGCAGAACGGTGACGAAACTCTAAACAGTATTGCACGGCCCACAGGTGTGCACTTTAATCGCTGTGCAAGTCCATCAGTCTGTTAGTCCTTCCGCTGTAGTCAGTGAGTGAAACTGCTCATAACTCTTAACCACATGGTGTAGTTTGATAAGAATATGCATCATTCTACAAGAAATGACCAATTTCATTTCCATACATTCCTTCTGGCACCAGAAACTGATTATTCTACATTCACCACGGATTGTGCACATTACCATCAGTTGATTTTCAGTTATAATGACACTCTTTCCTTTGTGCACGAGCTAATGTGCCTTCTACATTTAGCTGTGGTGTCAAACAAAACCGTGCAGGTCTTGACGGCGCACTTTGCACATTACCATCAGTTGATTTTCAGTTATAATGACACTCTTTCCTTTGTGCACGAGCTAATGTGCCTTCTACATTTAGCTGTGGAGTCAAACAAAACCCTGCAGGTCTTGACGGCGCACTTGAACTCACGATAAGATTGTAAGTGAGATCGATGGAAGTGGTTCATATACAACTTATACGTCTAGAATGTTATACCACTGCATGCTTCTATTTGACAGGGAGTATCAGTGTCCCAGAAGTCCTGGTCGGCGTTAACCAAAGAAGACACTTCTGATTCTGTGGCACCATGTTGCAAGAAATTATCCATGTCTGGAAATAAAATAAATCCTGCAGAATTCCTGCAGTAGGATTGATGACAATTTTGTTGAGATGATCAAGATATCGTTATTGAGTCATCCCGTGGTTCGATGCCAAAATCTATATGATCTGATTCTTCATTACGATGACGTAAATGACCTGATCAGTTTCCCGGAGCAATGAGCTCCTATATGAAACTAGGTTTAGTTGATTCTTCATGACGATAACGTAGATGCATACAACGCTGACTAGTTTTCCGGAGCAATGAGCTCCTGTATGAAACTAGGTTTAGTTGAGTCTTCATGATGATGACGTAGATGACTTGCCTAGTTTCCCAGAGCAATGAGCTCCTATTTGAAACTAGGTTTAGTTGATTCCTCATGACGATGTCGTAAATAACCTGGCTAGATTTTAGAGCATAGGCAGATGATTTCATGTAAAACGAAAATAACGTCAACAATGACGGATAAACATGTTAAGTATTTACATAGCTACCTAGTGCCTATCTTTATTCAAGAGCTTTCTAAGCTGCTATATTATATACAAAATTAATAATAGTTTATGTGTCCTATTTGCGTGATTATATTTGTTTTGGTTTAATTATTCGGCCACTGCGGGTCATATCTCTGTGAGTTGGCGTCGACATAAGCTGTGGCAAAAGTTCTGGGACTTGGGTTTCTGCTGTATGCTTTACAATTGTGTCATTATACTGAGTTATGTTTTCGATTGGTGGGTGATTCTTGTTGCTTTCCAGCCAATTGTCTGGAGCATTATTGCCTTAATATGGATTAATGTGATCTACATGTATATTAATTACACGGGAATCTGTTGTTTTCTGAATTGAATATGTTAGATTAGAGACCTTTTGATCACGATATATGGTCCCGTCCAGTCAAGATCAAGCTTGTGATTGGATTTGC
This sequence comes from Ctena decussata, assembly GCA_963989385.1. Taxonomy (NCBI): domain Eukaryota; kingdom Metazoa; phylum Mollusca; class Bivalvia; order Lucinida; family Lucinidae; genus Ctena; species Ctena decussata. The sequence continues at coordinate 66,915,861 of OZ022504.1, forward strand.
AGTTTGCGGGTACCATCTCTACACCCAGTCACCAGCGTTGTATGCTCTCGTTTTCAGCCCAATGTCATAATAGTTTTTTTCTGTCCAGCGGCGGATAATCCTAAGTTCCAATGGGCCAATTCATGAGTGCACTACATGGCAGATTTTATCCACTCATTTATGCTACCGGGCAAACATCTATAACACTGTTTAGCGGATCTCCGACCATTAAATCTTATGGGGATGAGGTTTCACGTTGCAAAAACAACACATTGGGGTACAGCTAGTGCTATTTGGTTGTGTGGCTCTATATGCCATCTTAAGAAACGGAAGATGGTCATCCAATCGCGTGGATGTTCTGACGCAAATATTCTGAGGATTTGTTTCAAAGTTCTGTAAAGTGTTTAACTAATCCGTCTGAGTTTGGTCTATACGGCGCTGTTCATGTCTTATTTGAATCGAATTTAGCACGTACGAGGGTGAAGAGTTTTTAGGTTCAAATGCTCTCCCTTTGTCCGTGTGTATTTGTTGCGGACAGCCGAAGCGTGTGAAAAACTCAGTAACTATTTTATCTGTAACAGTTAATGCCAAATGGTCTGCTGCGGCCCAAGCTTCAAACAATTTAGAGAAATATTCTCCAAGAACTATGATGTACTCGTTTCCATTTTCAGTGATTGTCAAATGCCCGAAAATGTCTATTGCTACACTTTGCATAGGGGCTGTGACACGAAAGTAACTGAGTGGGGATTCACCCAGTCCTTGCCCTGGCTTTGAGTGTGCTAATTTATCACACGACTTTATCAATCTTGGTTTAAACAATATTTTATTAAAATAAATACATATATGTAATACGATGCATAATGGTACAGGGTAAACGTGTAAAAAAGGTGGCAAAAAACAGTTTATCCATCTTGCTATGTCACTGTTCATACCAGGACAATAGAATCTTCTTCGTACATGTTCGATTGTAAGATCTTTACCGAAGTGACCTGCAGTTTTGTTCGCGTGAAGATTTTCAAACATTAACTGACGAATCTGACTAAGCGTGAAAGGCTGATAAATTGTGGATCGTTTTTCATCAAGCCATTTGCGGTATAATATACCATTTCTTACTTCACAAGACACCCATTACGGAAGGTATTGTGTGAAAAATTGACAAAGTTAAATTTGTAAAGGAGTGGCAAAAATTAATTTGGAAATAATGTGCAAATAATATGCACATCTACAGACCATGGCCAAAACATCTGAGAAGTTTCTAAGGGATTGTTCAACAAATGTAAGAGGAATTGTGCTCACAAAAAACACCCACTATGGAAGGTATTGTGCAAAAAATTGACTAAATTAAATATGTGAAAAAGTGGCAAAATTCATCTGGGAATTATGTGCAAAAAATATGCACATCTACAGACCATGGCCAAACATCTGTGAAGTTTCAAAATGACTGGCCAAAAATGTAGGTGGAATTGCGCTCACAAGATACCCACTATAGAAGGTGTATTGTGTGAAAAATTAACTAATGTAGAATAACAAAAATTAATCTGGGAATTATGTGCAAACAATATGCACATCTACAAACCATGGCCAAAACATCTCTATAGTTTTGTGGTTCTCTGTTGCCTGTTTTTGGTGTCAGAGTTTCTGTGATGTTTTACCTTATGTATGTTCTTCTTATTTTTGGTTCGGTTTGGGTTGCTGAGTGGCCACCTTTTGGGAACAAGCTGCTCACTCGGTTGGCCATATGTTCTCTGTATCTTGATTATTTGTAATCTTAGTTGTTTCCAACTATGGTTTGAGGGCTGGATTTGGATTTTTATTGCTTCAGTTCCTGGTCTTTGCATACTTTTTAATTTTAAAATGATCGGCCAAAAAAGGAGGTGGAGTTGTGCTGACAAGACACCCACTACGGCAGGTATATTGTGTAAAAAATGGACTTAAGTTTAACATGTAAAAAAGTGGCAAAAATTAATCTGAGAATTATGTGCAAAGAGTATGCACATCTACAGACCATGGCCAAAACATCTGTGAAGTTTATAATGATTGACCAAAAAGTGTAGGAGGAGTTGTGCTCACAAGACACACATTGTGAATTGTTGACGAACGGACGGACAAACGGACGGAAACTTTCACGCCTATATCGCCCCAGCTAACGCAGGTGCGACAATAAAATGAATTTAGTGATCTGTTTTTTATATTTCAAGTAATTGTTCTGTACTCCATGAGGGCAACCGACTGGGCTCCCTTTCGTCCGGAATGTTTTCATCCGGTTCGAATTTAAAGAGTAAATACATTTCAGGAACTGACTGAATCAGATCCCAAACCCTATCCCCAACATCAAAGAATGCAGGGCTGACAAGCGACAAGCAAACTAGAAACATGGTAACTAATAGGGCCCCGCCTTTATGAAACTGTTGACGACATTTAAGTAATATGTGCCCAACCAGAAATAACAATACCAGCTTTCTATATTATCATGTAGTTCCTTCATATTCAATATGCTGTTTGAAATTGAGCCTCTGGTAGTGTCATTAAGATATGGGCAAAATACATTATAATGATTGATTAAAACATGGGCAACAACTCTATGAAGCAGGAAACTGATGTTACCATTCTTGCATTCTGCACACCTTCAGATCATCTGATGATGCTTTGTATTTGCATCAAGTTTTATAAATACATCTTCAAAGGCTTTAAAGTTTTGGAGCGGACAAAATCTCCGTACCTAAAATAACAAAAGGTTATCATTCTTTTAAAAATGAAGGTGTAGTTATGGTTTCTGTTGTCTGCACATTGCCTGATGACTTTTATATTTGTACCAAGTTTTGTGAAAATATCTTCCAACAGTTTTGAAGTGAGAGAGCGAACACGTTTTCTAGACTGTAAACTACAAAGAGGAATACGTCTGCAAAAAATGTAGATGAAATTACAGTTCTTATTCTCTGCTCATTGTCTGATAATACTTTATGTTATGTACAAATTTTATGAAAATATCTTTGATGGTTTTAAAGCTACAGAGCCGACATGATTTCAATATTTGAATTTACAAAAGGGCATAATTCATGAATGTAGGCAGAGTTAGGGTTCTTGTTCTCTGCACATCCTCTGATGATGTTTTACATTTGTACCAAGTTTTGTGAAATTATCTCTTATGGTATCAGAGGTAAAGAGTGGACACAGTTTCTGAACTCAAAATTACAAATGGGCATAATTCAGTAAAACAAGTAGGCAGAGTTATGGTTCTTGTTCTCTGCACATCATCTGATGATGCTATACATTTGTACCAATTCTCATGAAAATATCTCTAACAGTTTCGATTTATGAAGTGGACATGATTTCTGTACTCAAAATTACAAAAGGCATAATTCGGTAAATAATGTAGGAAGAGTTAAGGTTCTTGTTCACTGCACATCCCCTGATGATGCTTTACATTTGTACCAAGTCTCGTGAAAATATCTTTAACGCTTTTAGAGTTATGCAGCGGACACAATTTCTGTACTCAAAATTACAAATGGGCATAATTCAGTTACGAATGTAGGCAGAGTTATGGTTCTTGTTCACTGCACATCCTCTGATGATGCTTTACATTTGTACCTGGTCTCATGAAAATATCTCTAACAGTGTCAGAGTTATGAAAATGACACGACTTCTGTATTCAAAATTACAAAGGGGCATAATTCAGTAATGCATATAGGCAGCGTTATGGTTCTTGTTTTCTGCATATCGTCTGATAATGCCTTACATTTGTACAAAGTCTCGTGAAAATATCTTTAACGGTTTCGGAGTTATAGAGTAGACATGGTTTCATCACTCAAAATTTCAAAGGGGCATAATTCAGTAAAAATGTGGGCAGAGTTATAATTCTTGTTCTCTGCACATCGTCTGATGATCTTTTACATTTATACCAAGTCTCGTGAAAATATCTCAAACTGTTAAGAGTTATGGAGTGGACTCGATTTCAGTATTCAATATTACAAAGGGGCGAATTAAGTTAATAATGTAGGCAAAGTAATGGTTCTTGTTCTCTGCATATCAGCTGATGATGTTTTACATTTGTACCAAGTCTCGTGAAAATATCTTTAACGGGTTCAGAGTTATTGAGCGGACACGATTTCTGTACTCAAAATTTCAAAGGGCATAATTCTGTTAAAAATGAGTCAGATTTATGGTTCTTTTTCTCTGCACATTGGCTGCTGATGCTTTACATTTGTACTATGTCTCGTGGAAATATCTTTAACGGTTTAAGAGTTATTGAGCAGACACGATTTCTGTACTGAAAATTTCAAAGGGGCATAATTAAGTAAAAAAAATTAGGCAGAGTTCTCTGCACATCATTTGATGATGCTTTACATTTGTACCAAGTCTCGTGAAAATATTTCCAACGGTTTAAGAGTTATTGAGCGGACACGAAATGATGATGGACGGACGGACGGATGGACAGACGGACAGACAAGGTGATTACTATAGGGCCATGGCAGACTTTGTCTGGCGGGGCCCTAATAAAATGATCAATCATAGTCTCGCCAGCTGATATCACATTATCGGACCCTGTCCCTTCTCGAAGTGAGCTGATAGGTGAATTCGCATGAGGACTGACATCGCATATATTCGCATCTGCCTCCGTAAAGACAAATGACTGCGTACAATCGGACCCAATTTTTTGAAACTGAACATGAAATCGCCTGTTGTGGAGCACAGTATCTACAGTTAATTTTGGGAGATTTACATGGGGATATTCTCGTTATCGCGTCTGCGTTTCTTACAAAGATCCCGGATGGTACTGCAATTCGTCATCGAAAGTTTCGATTATACCGATCCAGCGTGCTCACAGTCTTTCAGACTCTTTGAAATTTCTTAGCCAGACTAAGGGTGCCGGATCGGTTCGTATGATAAACGGGCGCCCCAAAAGAAAGTATTTGAAGTGTTTCAGAAAAGTTACAACACCAAGCAGAGAGGCGCCGTAGTCGAGTTGTTAGAGTGGCTCGGTTATTGTGCAGAAAGTCGCCGGAAGGGCATGAGCTCCTGACTCATCATCACCATCCGACGACTGGAAAACTCTGTCAACCCAGCAGTAATTGGGTACCTTTTTCGAATTAGGTAAGGATAAGGCAGCGTAAGGCGAGAGATGAGTTCCGTCTTTCATCAGCTGTGCCCAAGATACAAAGGGTCTCTAACCCCACTGCCCCTACGACTATAAGGCTATTGGAAGCCTTTACCTTTACAACAACTACAAGCAACTCTCTCTTAGTTGTGCAATACTGTTGTTGGGAAGGATTTAAAGTTTTTCTTTCATGCGATATAACTCATTCTTCCGCCATCCTGTTCTAGCGACATATCAGCCGCAACAATATGCTGACTCGCAAGGATATCTAATATCAAAGCACCCTGTTCTCTTGGATATGCTAGAATAGGCGCCGTAGTAAGGCATCTGATTAGTGTAAGGTAGGCTTTTTCGCATGCGTCAGTTTATTCAAAGGGAACATTTTTTCTTGTTAGTGGACATGCAATTTCAGAAAATTTCGAAATAAACTTCCGGTAGTGGCCTGCCATGCTTAGTATTCCATGAGTTTTACGTTTGTTTTTTGGGCGTTGCCAAGTCTAAATAGACTCTATTTTAGCTGGGTCGCATTGAATCCCTCCTTCAGAAACTAGATGGGCGAGATATGTGACTTGAGTCTGGAAAAGATTACATTTTTGGGCTTCAACTTAATGTAGGCTTCACGAAGTCTCTGTAAGACTTCTGCCAAATTACCCAAAGTTTTTTTTCGAAATCTGCCCCTGTTATAATGATGTCATCTAAATAACAGAGGTATTTTTCAGGTGTTAAGCTAAATAATACCCTTTCCATAAGCCTTTGGAAGGCGATAGGAGCATTAGTCAGTCCAAATGGCATGACATTCAATCTGAATAAACCGCGATGAGTTGGGGCAATACTTGTCTTATATTTTACTGTTGTGTGACATTTTTATTTGTCGTCAGCCACTTACTAAGTCGCAAGTGCAAAACCATATCGATGCGGCCAAATTTTCTAGCGTTGTGTCAATGGTAGGTAGAGGATATGCATCTTTTAGTGCCACGTCATTCAAACTGGACAGTCTACGATAAATCTACAAGGTCTGTCTTTTTCTTGACAAAGCAGACTGGAGCTGACCAAGGGCTATCGTTTAGTTCGATAATATTTTGCTTTAACATTTTCTTTGTTTCCTTAGCTATGACATTCCTTTTGAACATCGGACTATTGTGAGGGGTTAGTTTTATTGGTTGGGCATCTTAAGTGTTAATTTCATGTTCAACAATGTTTGTTTGACCGAATAGACCATCAGGTCCAACCAATTTATCCTGATACTCGGTTAAGAGTTTGGATAAACTTTTCCTCTCGGATTCAGTTAATTTCTGTGATGCACTGTTTACTAGAATGGTTAAATGACTAGGCAGTATTGAGTTTGAAGTACTTTGGTTTGAGTTTGTATGTACTTGATCAACTGGCTGTGAATTTCCTTGTGTTGAATTTTCATTTATTTTTACTGATTGTTCAGACAATTTCCAATTGCAACGACAACCTTCTCTTTCACTAGATTCTTAAAGGACACAGCATGCAAGCGCCCTTTTTCTGTCATGAAAGAGGATGTTTCACTATGCTTAATGATTTGTTTTGATACAGGGAAGGTCGACAACTGCTTCCACAAGTTTCTCTGAATTAGGAGGGTATTTCATCCTTTCAGCAATCTGGAATTTATTGCACAAGCATTCGTTCTTTGTTTGTACAATCTGATTTTGCCTGAAGATGTTTTCATGATTTTCTTGGTGACGTTGATAACTGCTTCATATCTGTAAAGAAAATTTATTCCAATTACGCCTTGGATGCCATCTAATTTGACAACAATAAAGGTTTGCTGGAAGTGATACCCTTCTATCTCAAGAAAGTATACTTTGGCCTTGCGTTTGAATTTTAGTACCGTCTGCGGCTTTGAGAGATATTTGACATTCAGTGAGTTAAAGTATATGACTACTTGAAATCTTGCTGTAAACTTTTGTAGAATGTATAGCATACGATGAGCTTGTATCACCAAGAAATTTTAGGTTCTGTTGGTTTAGATAAGCTTAAGTGTAATGGCATGTATGTGCAAAGTAACTAACATGAACGTCAGCGGATGTTGTGCTGCTTTAAGGACTTGTAGCCCATCCGTATTAGTGACGTGCTGACTGCAAGGTGTAATTACTTTCTTGCTCCTAAAGTTCCTTTTGGTAACATGGTACATTGATCTTAATATCTGTTTTGGCCCTTTGGGTCAGCTGGAATGTTGTGCTATGTAATTTGACCACAAAATTTGTTCATTACATTAAGTAAATCTTTTTTTTTTTTTTGATTATTTGAAGTATAATTCTTGCAGTTTTTGTTACTTAACGAATTTATTGTAATGGATTTGGTACTGTGTTTCTAACTTGTAATATTGTCAGAGCTTCCATTATTGCTTCTGCATGCATCATGCAAAGTGCATTCAGTACTTTAATTTTCTCGTGAAATTGCTGCAAGAGAATCACTATGAAACATAACAGGCAGAAAAAAGAAAACAAAGGTTGGTTTATTTTGCATACTGATCATGTGTATAAAGTTTCAAGGGATAGCTCTTACCGTCTTGACCGTATGTTAGGGTATCTTTGTACTATAGGCTTCAATGCAGTAAGTTGAAAAAGGGGCTTAACTAAGCCAAAAATTTACAATTATATTTTTCAAAAGTTAATCAGGTCATCTACACCTTGGGCAATATCTTCCAGCAAAAAAAATCATGATCCTAGCACCAGGGGTTCTTGAGATATTTTGTTGACAAGGTTCCACATGCTAATTCCAAAAACGGGCATAACTCTGGAAAAACATGACAGGCGGAAAAAAAGAAAAGACACTTGTTGGCTTATTTTCCATACCGATCTTGTGTATAAAATTTCAAGTTCTTAGCTCTTACTGTTCTTGACCATATTTAAGGTACCTTTGTACTATAGGCTCCAATGCACTAAGTCGAAAAGGAAAGGGGATTAACTAAGCCAAAAAATTACAATCTTTTGTTCAAAAATTAATCAGGTCATCTACACCTTAGGCAATATCTTCCTGCAAAAAATCATGATCCTAGCATCTGGGGTTCTCGAGATATTTTGTTCACAAGGTTCCATAGGCTTACAATCCATTAAGTTTAAAATGGGCAATCAAAAATTCACATTTTTTTTTTCAAAAGTTAATGAGTTCATCTGATTATTAATACTAATAAGGGGACAAAGTTTCAAGGCTCTAGCTGAAATACTTTTTGAGATATCTTGTTGACAAGATATCCTTGGGATTTTTTTCCAAAGTGGCATAACTCCAAAAAGGGAAACAACTGGGAAAAGAAAAAATATGTATCAGCTATTTTTTGATGATGAATCCATATGTGAAATTTCAAAACTCTAGCATGCACGGTTCCTAAGATAGGGTATGCGTGACTAACGGATGCACGAACGGACAACCAAGAAGCAATATGCCCCCTCAACTTCCAAGTTAGGGGAATAAAAATCTTCATGAACAGCTGTGTTATGTAAGCAGCTGTGGAAGGAGTTGAGTACACAAGACTTATTATAAAATGTATCACAGTGAGATAGACAGATAGACAAAAGACAGACTAGCGTAAGCATAATGCCTCCTGACTATTGTCACCCGGGCAACATAACTATCAGTTTCTGCTACATTACCACTGTAGCAGTTACCTTTCTTTTTACATTTGTCAGAACAGTCTTCAATTGAGTGACTATAAAGCTCTTCCCGCCTCATGTCCTCTATTTTCTTCATTACAGCAGTTAAGTTGTTCTCTTTTGTTACAGATATAGAATCTAGCAAGTTCCTCTCTGTCAGCTCTTCTTCCACTTCGCCATTGAAAAACATGTTGAGTGCAATTTTATTTGACAAAGTAATATGTAGGCTACTCTTGTTCTCTGTCTCTCTGGATGAAAAGAAAGAAACAAGTGTTAACTTTCCCAAATAGCTTGAAATAATTTAGCTCCATATAAGGAACAGTGTTGAACATAGGTTGAATTAGAAAAGGTGCTTTTGAAACACTATGCCCCCAATGATATGCCTGTCCCTGAAAGGGAATGATCTGCACTATAAAAATTTGACAGAATTTCTTCAGAAGTTAATCAGAAGTTAATCAGTTCATTTACTCATCATCTTCAATCAGCTGCCAAATTTTCAAGTCCATCACTCAAAAAACTTTTCAAGATATCTTGCAGACAGTCAAAATGCCGAAAATTTTAAAGGGTCATAACTCCTACAAAAATTGACTGAATTTGTTCAGAAGTTAATCAGTTCATCTACTCATCATCTCCAATATAGCTGTCAAAGTTGCAAGTTCTTCACTCAAATGCTTTTCAAGAAATCCGTTAACAAGTTTAAAATTTCAACAGTTTCAAAGGGCCGTAACTCCGAAAAAATTGACTTAATTTGTTCTAAAAGTAAACAATTAATGTACTCATCCACCCTAATCAGCTGTCAAAGTTTCAATTCATTAGCCAAAATACTTTTTTCAGATATCTTGCTGACAAAGTCAAAATGCCAAAATTTTCAAAGGGCCAAAACTCCTACAAAAATTAACAGAATTTTTCAAATGTTAATGAATTTATCTACCCATCACCTGCAATCACCTGTTAAAAGTTGCAAGTCCCTCACTCAAATACTGGTCAAGCTATTTTCCCTCACTCAAATACTTTCAAGCTATTTTGCTGACAATGTCAAAATGCTGAAATTTCCAAAGGGCCATAACTCCTACGAAATGTGACTTAATTAGTTTAAAAGTCAATCAGTTTATCTACTGATCATCTCCAATCAACTGTAAAGTTTCAAATCAATCACTTATATATTTTTCAAGATATCTTCCTGACAAGTATAAAACTCCAACATTTTCAAAAAGCCATAACTCCTACAAAATTTGACAGAATTTGTTCAAAAGGTAATCAATTCATTTTCTCATCATTTCCAATCAGCTATCAGAGTTTCAAGTCCCTCACTTGAATACTTTTTAAGACATCTTGCTGACAAAGTCAAAATGGCAAAATTTCAAAGGGCAATAACTCCTACAAAAATTAATGGAATTTATCAAATTGTTAATCAGTCAATTCACTTATCATTTCCTATCAGCAATCAAAGTTTCAAGTCCCTCGCTTAAAAACTTTTTGAGATATCTTGCTGACAAGTTTAAAATGCCAAAATTTTTAAAGGCCCACTATTCCTACATGACGACAGTATTCTTTCAAAAGTTAATTACTTCATCTATCTATCCAAGCAGCTGTCAAAGTTTCAAGTCCCTCCCTTATATACTTTTCTAGATATCTTGCTGACAAATTAAAACTGCCAATTTTTTCAAAGGACCATAAATCCTATAAAAACAAGAGCTCCGCTGAACGTGGCAATATACGCCCGTTGGGCTTAAAGTTAGAAAGACAACAAGAGATGACAAAAATTTTGTCAGTAGCTTAAATCTTCAATAATAAGGCAAATATAAAACTACAAAACAAACGAAGCTTAGTATGAAATTCCTAGAAAAATAACAAAGGAGCATTATTCCATCAGAACTGAATGTAGCGTCATGGTTCTTGTTCTCTGCATATGATCTGATATTGGTGAAAACTTTCATGAAGAAATCTTAAACGGTTTTCAAGATATGGAGCAGACATGAAATTACTATATGAAAAACTTAAAGTTTTTCAACAGTTTTCAAGATATGGAGGGGACACGAAGCTTATGTGAAATTACTATGCAAAAAATACGAAGGGACATTCTCTGCACATCGTTTGATGGTGCATGATATTTATACAAACTTTCATGAAGAAATCTTAAGCGGTTTTGGAGATACAAAGCTGATATGAAATTACTATACAAAAAAAGGGGCGTTATTGTTAAAAATGAAAATAAAGTTATGGTTCTTTTTCTCTGCACATCGTCTGATGGTGCTTTATATGTATACAAACTTTCATGAAGAAATCTTAAACAGTTTTTGAGATATGGAGCGGACTCAAAGCCTATATGAAATTAATATATAAAATATACAAAGGGATACAATTCTGTCAAAAAATAAAATAGGGTTATGGTTCTTTTTCTCTGTACTTGTCTGATGATGCTTGATTTTTATACAAAATTTCAAGAAGAAATCTTGAACGGTTTTCAAGATATGGAGCCGAAACGAAACATTACCGTTTGACCTATAAGTGTGAGCTTGCCCTTTGTTGGACATCATTGAAGTGTGAGAGGTCTGCACATCGCCTTGATAAGGCAAACATTTGACCCAAGTTTAAAAAAATCAGTTATATCCAAAAACATGGTACTTTCTCTTCACCAAGATGATCCAGATTTCGTAGAAAATCGCATCCTCTACTCCCAAAGTAAAAAAAATCATCATGCTCTCTCAAGCATTGACTTTAAGATAAGGAAGGACAAGCAGCTTCTTCATTTAAATGGCCCTTCCCAAGGGTTGATCATTTTCACTATTTATAAATATTTAAACTGTCATATTTAGACAATGCATCTGAAATGATGGACAAGCTCAAATGTCCATTTTCTTTCGCTCAAATGTCCGGTGCTTCGCTAAAATGCCTAGTTCAAAAAGAGGCAAAATTCCTTCAAATTTGGATGAATTTTCCACAAAAGTTTTTCAGATCACATATTTAGTGATTACAAACTGAGACCTACATTTCAGTAACTTAGGTGTAGTGATATTTTGATAAAGCCAGGACTTTAACTAAATGTCCCAGGTTTAAAATACATAACTGATATTTCCTAATAAAGTACACATATGTAGAAAACTACGCAACTTTTAAATGCAGACCCACCACATGAAACATGGCTGAGTGACTCATCAAAACCAATCATACATAAAATTTCTAGAATGAAAGGACAAACTTTCACACTCAACACAGACAGGTAATTTCTGCGGACTGCTAGTCACAGCTGCAGAGATCATGTTTAAAATAAAGTGTATGCTGGGTTTGATGCATTTATGTAGAAAAAATTCAGCGAATTGGGCTTACAAGCTAGGAAGGATACGACTCTGGACGTAAAATTCCAGATTAACGGCTAGATGGATGGAAATTTAACTCAAACATCACACCTTGCTAATGCAGGTGTAAAAGAAAGACCTGAGGTTATCACAAATTGTCTGGTAAAAATGTAACTATTGGTAAGCCAGTTGCAAGTGGAACTGACATAGTATTATAGTACTTCTATAATGTTGCTGAGTGGCCACCTTTTGGGAACAAGCTGCTCACTCGGTTGGCCATATGTTCTCTGTATCTTGATTATTTGTAATCTTAGTTGTTTCCAACTATGGTTTGAGGGCTGGATTTGGATTTTGATTGTTTCAGTTCCTGGTCTTTGCATACTTTTTACTATTATAGTACTTCTAGCATGCTACTTAACCTCATATTCCGCGTCTCTTACCTTCTTCTCTGGCATCGTATTCTGGATCTGGTATATGCATAGCATCCTCATTGTCTGAGCTGGATAAGGATCGTTTTGTTCTTCCTTCTGTGCAAAACAATCTGAAATAAATACGGGATCTTTTTATTCTTATTTCTGTTCAAAGACATCTGAAACAAATAAGGGATCTTTTTGTTTTTCCTTCTTTGCAAAGATATCCGAAACAAACAATAAGCCCAAGTACTGCAGAGCAACTAAAGTCTCTTACTGGTTTTCATGGCAACACCAAGCTGACATCATATCAATCAGCTGACAACATCCACCCTTATTGAAACCCTTGTGGAAATCATCACTTTGGAACTAGGTTTATTCTATTTGATAAACAACAGGGCCATGAGGCCCTGAATCACTCACTCGAGTAAAACGGTCAAACATCAAACTAGGGCCATCATTTGAACAAAACCGGACAGTTAGAAACTGTCAAAATATGAGAGACTTTAGTTAAAGGTCAAATAATGACCTTGACCTCAATTGCTAAAGCTGTTCATGTACTCATTTTTTTAACTTTATTCACTTTTGCACCAAAACCTTATACAAAGTGCATAAACTCTTATATTATTTCCTTTTACAATATAAAAGCACCAGAAAGCAAATTTGGCATTGTTGTAAAATGTCAAACTCAGCCCAAGGCCATCATTTGAACAATCTTGGGCTAAGATCTACAAAACTTTCCAGGAAATCTTATGTTCTCGCATTTTCCCATATTTGACCTTGCTGTAAGTTCAAAGTACATCCAAGTCTTCATTAGTAAATCTTGGTAGTACCTGAGCACCTGATGCTACATACCAAGTTTCAAGGCAATCAGTCAATGGTCCTAGAGAAAACGCTGTTTAAGTTTTTTACCATTATTGCTGTGGCAGCCATGCTGGTCAAGTGACCTAAACCGTTTGAACAAATTTTTGTTCCCTCAGTCCCTGGTGGCTATGTGTCCCTAGGGAGGAAAATATCCCGGCCCGACCGGGACTAAAACCCAGGGCCTCGCGCTGTCTGTGAGATAACTGAATTGTTGAGCTAATGGCAGACCATTGATATTTCTCCCCTGCTTAATAAGATTCATCCCCGAATCTACCCGGTACCAGGGAGGACCAATGGGACATGCACTATTTGAAGCTTGTGGCCCTAGCCATGGGCCCCACACTGGAAATCCCTCACAAGGCCTCTCGCTTACCGTTTATGAAATTTTGCTTACGTTTCAGCTTATGAAAGTTGTTTACAACTGGCTCTATGGCTTTTGAGGAGAGGGTTTGAAATTGTCAAACATTGAGAGTCCTGGGTCAAAGGTCAAAGAATGACCTTGACCTCTTGTACTCACAAATCTTCATGTACTCATTAAGATGACTGTATATACCATTTTTTTTTGGCCAAAACTTTCCAAGAAATCTTATAGTCTAGCATTTTCCCATATTTCACCTTGCTGTAAGAAAGGTCAAGGTCAAACCAAGGTTATCATTAGAACAATCTTGTTAGTCCTCAAAAACCCAATGCTACATACCAAGTTTCAAGGCCATCGGTCAACTGGGTCTAGAGAAGAAGAATTTAAAGTTTTTTACCATATATAGGCGTGGTGACCAAATTTGTCATGTGACCTAGACTGTTTTAACAATTTTTTATTCCCTCAACCCCTGAAAGTTTTATGTGAAATTAGGTTTCAACTGACCCAGTGGTTTTTGATTGAGGAGATATTATCTTCTGAAATTGTCGAAATATAAGAGATCTTGGTCAAAGGTCTACAGGCTTCTTATACTCACAAATCTTCATGTACTATTTAAGATAACTGTCTTTACCAATTCTTAGGTTAAAATCTTTAACAGTTTCCAAGAAATCTTATGTTCTGGCATTTTCACATATAAAAGCACCAAACACCATATTTAAACTTACCATAAAATAGGTCAAGGTCAACCCAAGGTGATAATTTGAATAATCTTAGTAGTACTTATGTACCAAATGCTACATACCAAGTTTCAAAGCCATCAGCTTTTTGATTCTTGCGTAGAAGGTTTTTGATGTTTTAAGCATTTATATGGGCATGGCAGCCATGTTTGTCATGTGACCAGGCCTGTTTAAACAACTTTTTGTTCCTCCGAGGTTGGGGCCAAAATATCTGTGATATAAACATATACATGATTGGTATTAAAATAATTTATACATGATTGGTACTAAAAAGTCTATTGGGTCCCGTATTGGACCCTTTTAGCGCACTGTACGTTTAACATTTTTACTATGTCATTAAAGACTTTCAGTAGACTTTCTTCCTGATAAGCACACATTTCAAAGAATTACTAGATATAGAAAGAAACAGAATTTAATGTTTAAAGCATCAGACAAAAGCTGCTTATAGTCATGTAGGATGGAGAAGCTTTGTAAGTGAATATAGTCCTGTAGGATGGAGAAGCGTAAGACTGCAAGATTCTTAGTCTTTTCAACACAAGCAATCAAGGGGATAAACCAGTGAAAGTATGTGTACTAATAATCATATGCCTCAGAAATTTCAATGATGTGCGCTTACTGAGGCATGTGCGCTTAATGAGGCATGTGCGCTAACTGAGGCATGTGCGCTACTTAAAAAATATGGTATATCTTTCATATCAAAAGAAAAAAATACAATGTACAAAATTCAAGATCTGGATAATTTTTGTAAACCAAATTCCCAAATGGCCCACATCCCCAAAGTGGGTGTTCTTCAAGGAGCTCCACTAAGACCTCTGTTATCAAATTGAATTTAATTTTCATTTTTATACCTCATATGCCTCTGCTAATAAATACCCATGGTATGAAGAAAATCCAAGTGTGGGCAGGCTTCTATGTAAATTTTACATTGATGGAAACTCCCCCCTTTGCTTCAGCAGTTTGTAACGTATTGCTGAGACAGGATTTAGTTTGAAACAGTGAAATTATCAGTTTCGATTTCACAAAAAAATCACTAATGCATTGAAAAGTATATAGATAAAAGCATCGAAAACGAATGCGTGATGCCCCGCCACTGCAAATCTATTTTAAGCGCAGATTTTTCCACATTTATCTTTCTCTGTATTACCCCAGGGTAGGGGCAGCCAGACCCCATGAAACATTGAAAAAAGTCTGTGTCATGACAGGACACTTCATTGCTCAGATCACTTACTATAAGCTTCCGATAAATCATTTACCACTCTAATCAAATACAATTTTAATAAATTTAAACATGTATGAGGCCATGGGACTGATAACCCCTGAGGGGTCAACTTTTAATCTCCACAAGGTAACATATAAAGGGTCAAATTTTAATCACAAGAAGCTTTTATAACTTCTATCATCAGCAGTTAATTTCAGAAAAAGCTGTTTCATATGAATTTATATAATATAGATTTTATCAGCATTTTTTGCATGTATACAGCTCAGGGGATATCAGGGTAAATTTGAGCATCACTGGAGGCTTTCATCACTCTGATCATTTGCTGTAAGCTTAAGACTAGAAATGTGTCCATAGGACACGGATGCCCCTGCCTAGTGCCCTAAGTAAGATGGCGCCTTGTTTAAGGTACTGGCACTCGTAGCATAACTAGGTTCACAAAGGCAGACTTCTGTGGTATATGTTTTATTGTTTTCCTTGTGCAGATGTATCGTGCTTCTTGGAACAAGAGAAGTGTGTGTGTGGGGGGGGGGGGGGGGGGTGCGGGGGGGGGCTTGGAGGGGGGGATGTCATTACTGTGATATGTGAAAACATTCTGTATCTTATCACAGAAATGGATGCCATGCAACTTTCCAAAAGAAATAGCCTGGAAACAAGTAACTTTTCAAAAACTAACTTTTCAAAAACTAACAAACGGAAACCATTATTGTAAGAAATCAAGTCGAAAAAGGGCGCAATAATCGACGGATTTTGCCCAACATCGAACTTGAACTGTACTTTATGATTATATAATTGTGTATAAAATAAGAATTCAATACACCAATGCTTTCAAAAGATATCGAACGGAAACCATATTCTCATACAAAATGAAGTCGAAAAAGGGCCATAACTCCCACAATAATGGACAGATTTTGCCCAACATCAAACTTAATCTGTATTTTATGATTACATATACCTGTGTATAAAATATGAATTCAATACACCAATGCTTTCAAAAGATATCGAACGGAAACCTTTTTTTCATGCAAAATGAAGTCGAAAAAGGGCCATAATTCTAACAATAATCAACGGATTTTGCCCACCTTCAAACTTGACCTGTATTTTATTAATATATACATGTGTATAAAATGTAAATTCAATACACAAATGCTTTCAAAAGATATCGAACGGAAACCATATTTTCATACAAAATGAAGTCGAAAAAGGGCCAAAACTTCCTCAATAATGGACAGATTTTGCCCAACATCAAACTTGACCTGTTTTTATAACTATATACGTATGTATAAAATATGAATTCAATACATTAATGTTTTCAAAAGACATCGAACAGAAACCAATTTTTTCAAACAAAATGAAGTCGGAAAAGGGCCATAACTACTACAATAATGGACGGATTTTGCCCAACATCAAACTTGACCTGTATTTTATGATTATATACATGTGCATCAAATATGAATTCAATACACCAATGCTTTCAAAAGATATCGAACGGAAACCATTTCGTACGGAACGTACGTAGGCTACGTACGTACGTAGGCTATGTACATACGTAGGCTACGTACATACGTACGGACAGAGGTGATACTATATGCCCCCCCCCCCCCCATTTTGAATGGCGGGGGCATAAAAAATTGCTTCGAACTTTGATATGAATTAGATTTTTTCGTGATTTCACACATGTATATAGCTCCAGGGCAGGGGCAGATCAGATAACCCCCGATGATAAAATTTCCGTGCTCATACAATGCTTTTGTTACTTCGATCATGTTTGTGAAGTTTCATCATGATACTCTTAGTGGTCAAGGAACTAGAGGCCAGAAACCATATTTTTTGTACATTGACAAGTGCCATAACTCTGTAAGATATTGAAATTTGCCCAATAATAATCCCAAGCGAGACATTCTTGGTACAAATGCATATGCAAAATTTAAATGAAATCCGTTGATAAATACCTAAGTTATTGAACGGAAACGAAGTGCGGACGGACGGACAGACAGACAGACGGACGCACTACGCACGGACAGACACATGGACGGCCAACGTGAAAACATAATACCCTGCCACTAACGTGTGGCAGGGTATAAAAACACCTACCTTGTTTCGACAGCCACCAGTAGTATCTGTTTGCTGCTGGGTGATCTTTGCTGAAGACACTGTTATAGATCTCTGCAAAGGCTTGGTGTGACACAAATGCATGGTTTCTGAAAAGTATAAGAAAAGATGATATTCACAAAATATATAGCACGAATTATTACGCTTACAAACATTTAGGTGGTGATAATCACTGATTTGGGGCAAAGACAAAAATTTGCATAAAACACTGAAAATATAACTGATCACCCAAAAACTTAGCAGATGCCTGCTTTATGTTGTTTCTCATAATTTAGAATCTCAAAATGAATGCTTTGTTGATGTTAAAAAGTGTTTTTATAAGGGAAGATCAACGGTTAATTTTCTGTGCGACAAACGGAATTTCATGTATAGGAACTTTTTTTGACTCAGTATACGTATATGCTTGAGCAGAGGGCCAACATGGCCCTTAATTGAAAAAAACTTTGAGAAATGCCATGAATCATCTACACCAGACAGCCTTAACCTGGTAAATTACTGGAAGTGAAGAAAATTTTCGTTGTCCTGATGTTATAACAGTTGATCAAAAGTAAATTCAGCTTGGGCAGGGTTGAAGTTCACACCCCCTACCACTGTCATCAGACCTCACTGACAGTATCGATCAGTAGAAGCTGGCCATATATGGTATCAAAACAAGTTATGATAAGAACAGTTACTGTTAGAGTAAGGCACCAGTCATTTGCAACCATGGCCCCAGGGGGACCGGGGATATTGACTTTTCACTCTGCAAAGCCCTGGTATATGCTCTGCACTGTGGGGACATTTTTGTCAAAACCCTGGTAATGGTCTCTGTCCCCCAGGGATCTGATAAAAGTATAAAAATCAATATTCTGACAATGTTTCGCGCTTAATTCTGTTAAAAACACTCCACTATTTCCCCTGCTGTTTTTGGCGGGAATCAAAAGCCTGGCGTATCCACAGCACTGCCGGGACACCTCTTAGGTAAAAACACTGTACTTAAGCCCCGCTATTTCCCCAATATCCCCGCCCAATGGGGGCCGTGGTTGCAAATGACAGGTGCACAAAACTTGGCCTTAGTAGATTTAATCATACTACAGTATGTTAAAGCAGACTGAGACATCATACATAGCATTTGTTTGAAGTTATATTAAAGACAGGAATTTTCTGCCATGGGAGAGGGGTAAGGGGGATCTGGCAAGGTGTAAAGGTGTGACAATTCATTCAACCAATCAGTGGACCGTAATAGCCAAACATGCTGAATTCATTGGCTGACTGGGGGTTTTGACAGCATGGGACCAAGAGACATAATGACACTGTGGACACAGTGTTGCTGATCTTATTCTCATAACAATGTTCCCCTGGGTGGTCAACAGAACTGTCCATGACTGCAGGCCCGGGCACTGAGTCATGCAGTCCGTCAGTGACACTAGGGAAGTTAATCCTTCTAATTGAATGCCCTATATAGAACTATTACAATGTTATAGAGTTTCCCTAAAAATAGCGACTGTGACCTTAGCCCTAGCATCCTTAAATGTGAAACTATCCAAGGAATTGTTAAACTAAAGATCTGACAGAAGTTATATAAAAGCGGATCCATAATTGGGTCGATAGAGTTATGACAAAGCTGGGTGCCAATAGTCACTTCCTATATAGATTCCTAAGGAATAATATGGTAAGCTAGACCTTTTCCGTACTCTTTTGTTAGCACATTACAGGACCCTTCAAATATGTCGGCATTCAAACACATTCTCTAAAACATTTGTAGGGCTTTGTACAAATAAAGCAAAAATTACTCAGATTCACTTATTAGCTCGTAGGTGTCTTTTGAGAGAAGCAGTTTTGTGCACACTCCCGTTATCTTCTCCATAAAAAGAACGCCCATGTTTAGGCTTGGTACAAAACCCTAGGTGATATCTGGTATCACAAGCTCTACATCGGAAAGAAGTCTTTAGTCCAGGTTCTGTGCCTGTCAATTTATAAATTGTCCCTTGAGACTTTCACTTGGATACAGCAAACCTCGACAGTTCCCATTTAAGCATTCTGACATTAGGTATCAGAAAATTAAGATACGGTTCTCCATACGAATTGGTAGCATTCCATAAAATATCCTGAAACAGTTACAACGCGTGTCCAACTGGTGACCGACGGTGGTCGGGTGGTGCGATGGTGCTGGGTATAATTTCCAGTGCCGGGGCGTCCTACTTATTTGGAACATTTTAGGATAAGAGCCTGCTGTGCTTACAGTATGTGCGGGCGGGGTTGTTTGGATTTTTTTCTCTCGCCTATTATTTCTCTCTCCCTGTCTCTGGGATACGGCCGATATAGACTGAAATACTGTCTCAAGGGGCCGTTAATTCCAAAACAATCAATCAATACGCTTCTGCTTTGACGTCTGTGTTGACCTTGGAAGGTCAGTTGTGTTATTTTGTGTTATTGTTTAACGCCCATAGTAAATAGTTACGGTCATGTCGGGACGGTCAGTTAACCTAACAACACTATGTCTGGTAAGGCTTAGACATCCTAAGCGGTTAACCAGTACTCAGTGCACTTACTTTCACCAGTAACTGGCAACTTCACTTCTTGAATCAGTGGAAGGAGAAATGAAAGTAAGTGGCTGGACCGGGTATCGAACCTTGGACCTCTGGCTTATAAGTCAGATGGCTACCGACTGCGCTACGCTGCCTGGCTATGGAAGGGCAGTGTTTGACCTTTGTGGTAAATTTCCAGCAGCTTCTTGTTGATTTTATCGGAAACTGATGTACTGCTTGACTTATTGTAGACCTATTGTGAATATATTGGACGGTAAATGATCATCTAGGATTCTTCCAATTTCTTCCGACGTTATGTTTTGAATATGCGCGCCAGTGGTGATTGATGCTACCAAGTATGAGTCAGATGGCTTAGGTTTCTTTACCCCATCGACTGAATGTTCTAATGCTTCAAATTCTGTAGCAAGTGCTATTTCTTCATTTAATGTTTTGGAATGGCTGGATTAGACATGCTTTTGAAGGTAATAATTTAATAAGCCACTGACATACTGAATTCTCTGTATCAGAGGTACTTAGATTTGGCGTTACGATCGCGCCAGCAATAGAAGGGAGATCACTGCTGCTTTGCTGTGTGACACTAGTTATTGCTTCCCTTTTATTGGTCGTTCTGCTTAACTGATCAGGTTCTACAAGCGGAGACAATGCCTGACCTGCTTTGTCATAACATGGTGTCTCCGGAATCAAATCCCGACTAAGGTCAGTAGTTGGAGTCCCATACAGGCGTGTTTAATCCGTTTCACCGGAAAATGGCGTTTCAGAGCGACGCATGGGGACAGGGTAAATTGTAGCTAATAATAAAGCCCTGGGGTGTGAATCTAACTTTTAATCTTGACTTTGTAAGGACAAACTGGCAAAATTGTCGGTAGCTCGTAAATCAGGGTTGACAGAACAATAATTTGGCCATCTGTGTGGGGGTACAAATACTGGGTGTGTCTACGTACAGCGGCCCATAGCCGCTTGACAACCAATTATCAATAAATGTAAATCACGTGAAAAAGGAATGTCATTGTGTTTAGTCATAATGTACACTATACTGCGGTACATAAAACTATTTTAGAAATTAAAAATTGAAAATGAAATAATTTTTTACCGCGAGTTAGCTAACAAACTATCCTGGCTGGCTGGTCACTAGACTCTAGTAGTAGAAGAATGAAATGTGGACGTGTTCTTCCGTTTCAACCCTATTCCTTCTTACTACTAGGATCGTAAACGTATTTGTTCGTCAGTACGAGGGTTGATCCAGAAGTAATGTCACTGCAGCTGTAAAATCGTGTAGAATAAAGAGAGAGCAACAAAATTTCGCATCCAAGTACCTTAATCTATTTGCATTATGGTCTGAAAATGTCATAAAAACTCAGTGCACAGTAACTGAGATATCGAGATAGACAGAAGGCATGGTAACGAAACGCGCCGCACGTCAATGACGTCGTTGGCGCACCAGACGAAGTTTCGGTATTGTTTCATGTCCAAAGTAGCATATTCGTTGTTCCAGCAAAGCACTAATGTCTGTTCAGCCATGTTTATTTCATCTTTTAATATTACTCGAACAGCCCCGCAGCTCAAGTTTAAGAATTTACACACTATTCGCATTGCAGAGCATCGATCTTCATATATGAGATCCGAACAAGAGTGACGTTATTGTCTGACATTGTACATAAAGGTCTTCCGGTTTTCGGACTAACCTCTAGCGACTCATCTGCACCCGTATCGAGCTGATTACACCTTTACACAAGCCTCATAATAACTGTTATATCACTACATGTCTAACTAAACAGCTCCAGAGTCTCCAATGGTGGTATTCCAAATTTGAGGCAAAAAGCGCTTACATCCGCTGTCGCGCGTTTATCAGAAATCAACATTTTTACTCGTGGCAGCAACAAACATTAGCAATAGCTAGCGAACTACAAACTGCAGTGACGATATTAAAATTTCAACAGTGGGCGGCAGAAATATATTTCGTCATCGTACCAAATTTTCATCTGATTTGGCCCATTAGTTTGATTTTGATTTGTGATTGTCTTTGAAATTTATGTTCATGTAATTAACGTTATTATAACGTGCGGCGCGATGGCGTCGGTGGCATACTTTGGACGTCTATATAATTGGAACGGAAAAAGATTCCAACTTTATATTTATTGTGTAAATCAGAATTGAATTACGGTGTAGCTTGATATAATTTTTGTTATAATGCTACGATGAATAAGCGCGCAGTGGACGCAGTGACATTACTTCTGGATCAACCCTTGTATAAGGATAGTTTATGCTTAACCAAGGGAAACTAAACCTTGCGAAATGTACGAAGTAAGCAATAATAGAAGTTTGGAATTATTTATAACAATATTATTTAAACAAGTGTAAATAACGAATTTTAAAAACTTTGTTTTACTTGAAAGACACTAAGAAGACTATTGATTTCTATATTTTTAGTGGGTAAATTTAAAAATCCTACCTATAAGAACCTATGCCTAAATATAACTAAAACAAGAGAAGCGTACTTTGTCGCTATATAAAAGTAACATTTCGGCAAACTCACTAACATGTAGATACGTCGAAAGTATATTTATAACAACTACCACTTTATTAACTGAAGGGAAAAAAACGCAGGGTAAACATCTTAGGTCATTAGCTGGTATATATTTGAATTTCCTAGAAATATTTTATATAAGTATAACAACCTACCTTTAATCAACAAAATTCCCAAATTTTAGTTTTTGACCGATAATTCATTAGTAATTGAAACATATTTGACGGTACCCCCAATATTGCAAAGTGAAATAGACTGACTCCTCAGTATCTCGTATGCCCCTCTCGCGCATCTGTGACAGCCCTGATTCTCCTGTGCATGGAGGTCATCAGTTCATTTATCCTCGTGGGGATATTGTGTCACTCTTCCAGGTAGTCCTTAATTGGTCGAGAGTAGCGAGGACATTCCGATGCCCCCTTATCCTCCTGTCAAGCTCGTCCAACAGATGTTCGATTGGTGACAAATTTGGACTGTACGGCGGCCAGCCGTGTGGATTAATGTTATGGTTTGTGGGAAAGTCTTGACAAACTCTGGCTACATGGGACCGGGCATTATCATGCTGGAAAATTAAGTGATGCTGTTGCAAAATTAGAACTGCAACCGGGCGGAAGATTTCTTTCCTATATCTTACGGCAATTAAATTGCCGGCTACGGTGACTTTACCCAATGAGATATTCCTCCCCATAATCGAGCCACCTCCAAACCTACCTCTGTTAAGCACGCAAGCCTCGGCGAAGAGCTCCCAACGATGTCGGTATTCCCAAAGTCGACCATTCGGACGAAAAAAAAGAGCGAACCGGGGCTCATGTGTGAAAAAGACCCTTCTCGATTGCATGATTGGAAATCGTCTGGGAGCATGAATCGCCAACCAAGCCGTACGACGCGCGTGACGTGCACGAGGGAGAGGCACACCAACAGAAGGATGACAAGCTCGCAGACCAGCCTCCGCACAATCGGTTCCTTACAGTTTTTGGGTGAATGTGGCAATTGTGATTTCCTATCGTATTTATAGCGGTGTCAATGGCAGTGAGGTGATAATCAGGCAGTTGAGCAAGACAAATAGTCTTGTCTTGATGCCGCGTCGTTACACGCGGACGTCCCGATTGCGGTTGGTCGGCAACACTTCAGATGAGAGGCAAGACGTTCTGTGGTGGAAAAAATTACACGGAACTGCATAGCAACCTGTTGTTGCCTTTGACCTTGCAATCGCAATGCAATGATATGAACCCCCTCACTTCACATCCGTACCATGCTATGCAAGAGATTCAAATGGCCTTAAAATAGCGAAAAGCGAAGTGTATACTTCAAGAGTATCAAGTGGTATGACAAGATGTGTTGAACTTGTCATCATTATTCTGTGCATGCTTTATGCTTTTTATCACTTTCTCTACGTTCTTAGGTACAGTTCACGGTTAAGCAACTTTAGGCACAGCTTTGAGTGCACATTGACCAAGATACTCGTCTGGCTGATTTTCATAATTTTAGGCCAAGCAGTTAAATAATTGTTGCATATTTTGTTACCCTGCGTTTCCTTTTGCCTTCATTATATATACATATATCTGTCATTTCTGTTCTGTTCTGTTTCAATTCTCCTAACGTGTGTGTATTTCAGTTCTCGTAACGACGTTGCCCCCAACAGTTAACGTGTGTGTATTTCAGTTCTCGTAACGACGTTGCCCCCAACAGTTCTGTTGGGGGCAACGTCGTTACGAGAACTGAAATACACACACTTTACACACACGTTAGGAGAATTGAAACAGAACAGAACAGAAATGACAGATATATGTATATACGAGGGGCGTTCGAAAAGTAATGCAAATGACGTAATTTCTCGGTAACCAACATAAAAACAGAACTTCTGATTGCAAAAACACATAAAGCTATGATATGCGTAGGAAAGTCTGCAAACACGGTGTAATTTTTTAAAAAGGGCGCATTTTTATCTTCTTTGAAAGAGGTATACCCTAAAGACACTGCAGAATTTTATTTTAGTAGGCCGTAATTTATATATCGTCAGTCTTTGATTCGTTTTTATTTTTGCTACTTAAAGACAATGCCCAGGCAATGTTGTCCTGTAAATATCGCGGAAATTACTTTTAATCTGGGTTCCATACTGGCCCGGGACTATGGACTGTGTAGTAGCAAATTCCCCATTTCTACAAAAAAATTAAATGATTTTGTAATGAAAACAACTGTATTCGCATTCAAAATCTTGTCAGCAAGAGCATTTACATGGGTCAACGAAAACCTGTCATTAAATTCAAATTAATGCCAAAACGAAGCCTCTACAAGCTTTTAAAAATGACGCTAACGTATATTTCAATAACGTCATAAGAATTGCGCATTGCTTTGCCGGGAATAAATCGATAACAGTTGCCACCCTTCTAACTTTGGTATGAATATTGTAGGCAACAATGGACAAGCAACTGACAAATATTAGTTTTGTATTTGCATCGATATTTGACTTGAATGTCCCAACACTGAAAAGATTTTACACATGAAATTAGCCCAGTGGTATGACAGGGGCCTAATAAAATGCGTTCTAAGTCAATATGGAAAGGTGTCTTTGTACAGCGGCTGGTATCATTGTAAAGATAAAATGCAATGTTTCCAACATATGCATAGCATTTGTACCCAGTATTCCCCTAAACAAAGTTATGAGGCCATTTGCATTACTTTTCGAACACCCCTCGTATACATTAACTACAATTCAGGAACTGACTGAATAAGATCACAAACCCTATCCCCAACATCAAAGGGAAAGATTGACAAAGACATCCCACCAAACAATAAATTACCAGTGATAAGCCGAGTCAGCAGCTCTTTCCCAAATGGGTGGCAACTCAGCTATCCTTATTGAACTAAATAATTTAGACCAACAGAAGGGTTACAACAGACTAAGCAAATTATACGAAAAACATTTAACAACTATGTTTACCTATTTTCTATTTCAATTATAGAAGGGTTAAATTGAGAACACAATAAATTAAACAGCACAGAACATAAAACAAATGCAACCGCAACGAAAGTACCGCCTTGGGATGGTCAGTAATAACTACAGGGGGGGGGGGGGGGGGGGTTTACCCGGTTTTACTACGCCCAAACCTTCACCATCACCCTCCGCCCGGTCTGGCCACATACTTTCGTTTCTCCTTCCGCTGATTCAAGAAGGGCAGTTGTCAGTTAATGACGAAAGTATGTGAACTTAGTACTGGTTAACCGCTTAGGAAGTCTAAGCCTGCCCTGGAATATTGTGGTTAGGCTAACTGACCGTCCCGACATGGCCATAGTTGTTTACCGTGGACGTTAAGCAACAAATCAATCAATCAAAACACGAAAAAAGCCAAAGTAACAGCGAAGACTTAGACCATCCTGGAAAGGGTAGATAAGGGTTTAAGCTACCTCAATGCAAAAACTGACGACCCTGATCAGATTGGACGGATGGCCAGGCTGATTTGAGTCTTCGATGGGCACACATGCCACTTTGTTTGTTTTGTCCTGACTTGTTTCACTATTGTTTGTTGGTTACGCTTATCCAGGCATAATGTTCACATGAGCTTTTACTTATTCTTAGTATGCATTATTCAAATTAGGTTTAAGCAAGTTAAGAACACGAGTCTGATTTTCGGCAGCTTGCATACTGATTTTTTTTTCTGAAGGAAAACTATAGATTACTGAAGCAACAGGAACTGATGGAATAGCAAGCTTCCTTTCAAAGTCTAACCGCCAATTAAAGGGAGGCAAAAATGAAACTCCTGAATGTGTATTTATGTGTGAATTTGGAAGCCTTATAACAGTATAATATCCAAGCAGGCACATAAGTCATAAGGTCGTAGTGACGTCGTAATAACGCATCGACGTCAGAACAGCGTCATTTCGACGTCATGTGGCCGCTGGGAAATTTATTTACTGAAGCCCACAACGAATATATAATTATGCTGTATGTCACAAAGGCAATGACCGTTTCTTGAGGAATTCACTTATTTAAGTTGACACCTATCTAGTCACTGTATGTCAGAAAGGCAATGACCGTTTCTTGAGGAATTCACTTATTTAAGTTGGCACCTATCTAGTCGCCTAGTCAAATCAACTTCTGTCCTGTTAAAATCGAACATGTTATAGAATATTCAAATTCGGAAATTACCATAAAAAAAGTATAGGTATATTTTTTTATTTAAGTCATTTGTCAAATACTGTATATTAAAAATCGAATTAGCCACACTATTTCTAACACTTTGTTAGCTCTAACATCGTGCGCTTAAAGAATGAATGGAAAGTTTCAGTAATTTATTCTGCAACAATTCACTGTATCAGAGCATGGGAGACAAATTACTGACGCCAACCGCAATTACTGACGTACTTTGTGTTGTTTTGGGACATTAGACGTCGCAACATTTTTTTCTTGTAAAATCACCATAAAAACGTATATTTACCTTAGATGCAGTTAAGAAGATTGGCGTGAGTATCAGAGGGATATTTTGAATGAAAAGAATACTTTTTTAGCGAGTGTTATAATCGAAATAGTTTCTCTAGCATTGACTTGTTGAGTAATAATTGGGTAAAACTGAACAGTCGGTCAGTTGTAATAAGATATATCACTCGCACTCCGCGCTCGTGATATGGTATTCTTTACAACTGAACTCAAAACAGTAGACTATAACACAATTCATTGCAAGAGCAGATCTATTTCTTCACTAGAATTCGGATGACAGAACATGTCGGTTCAATACACAGGCTCGATGTTAGGAGGAGCAGCCATGGCTTCGTTATTTTTAGCTTCTTGGAGGCCATTGTTATGAGAATTGTAACAACAATATGTCTGTAAGCTGAACATAGTCTTACACTTTAATCCATTATCTTTCAGCTAACAGACAAATATATATGGACAGTATAGGAAAAGGAAATACGCCAGGTAAAGAAACTTACACCGATTAACATTACCAAAGGAGACAGGGAAAAATATCAAAGTATAAATAACAAAACGAAAGAGGAGATAAAACAATTTATCATGAGAGAAATAGGTCAAATTCAAGAGCTCGGCTTTACAGAAGAGGCAGATCGGCGCTTACAGCTGTGGGAAAAGAAAAAAAAGACACTTACAAAGGATGGATTTATACTTTTCTACAGAAATGAGGCTATAGTGACCCTCGATGATGCAATGAACAACCATCCTTTGCTAGGTAAATAAAGTATTACCTTCTTGATCATACTAGTTCTCCTCTTGTAGAAACATTTCGACCTAGCCTTACTGTCCGCTATAAATTCCACCTTAATTTTACCAGTGTGATGCTGTTTTGCCAAAGATGCCTGGCCTTTTGCGTTGCCGCCAGGGTTTGCTTTTTTCACTGTACTTGAGGCAGCTTCCTATCAAAACATTTTAAAAATATAGATATAGTACACTAAAATTTCAACATTTAAATAGCAAACACGTCTATATAAAAATCGGTTCTACCTTCATGTTTTGCAAAACTTAGCTGGCAATTCGCATATTTTCGGTAGAAAGCGGGACGCGGCTAGCCAGGAATCACTATAATTTCTGGTTAAAAAAATACACAAGCGAGATCATAAAACGAGATCTTTCATTTATATAATGTACATTAACCATAAGTTTAAATTTATGATACAGAATGAATGTTATTCATGCTGCCAATTAATTTGTCAACACTTTTTATGAGACAATAAGCTGTGGATTCTCCGCGTAGTCGTCCAGCAGATCAGCAAACAAAATAACGATTTAAATTGTTGTTTTTCACACAAATAAACAGCGGTGAGCATTTTTCTTACCTTATTTACAACATTTTTAGGTTCAGTTTCAACAAGCAAGACTTACCATTTTGCAGTTCTGCACCGATTGTACGTGCGAGCACGATATTCTGTTATTTACCTTCTACATATACCTCGATCGAGCTATATAGCCCAATGAGGCAGATCGGCTCTTACAGATGTGGGAAAAGAAAAAAAGACACTTACAAAGGATGGATTTATACTTTTCTACAGAAATGAGGTTATAGTGACCCTCGATGATGCAACGAATAACCATCCTTTGCTAGGTAAATAAAGTATTACCTTCTTGATCATACTAGTTCTCCTCTTGTAGAAACATTTCGACCTAGCCTTACTGTCTGCTATAAATTCCACCTTAATCTTACCAGTGTGATGCTGTTTTGCCAAAGATGCCTGGCCTTTAGCGTTGCCGCCAGGGTTTGCTTTTTTTCACTGTACTTGAGGCAGCTTCCTATCAAAACATTTTAAAAATATAGATATAGTACACTATAATTTCAACATTTAAATAGCAAACACGTCTATAAAATATCGGTTCAACCTTCATGTTTTGCCAAACCTAGCTGGCAATTCGCATATTTTCGGTAGAAAGCTGGACGCGGCTAGCCAGAAATCACTATAATTTCTGGTTAAAGTCTCCATAGTCCTATCAGGGGTAAAATCGTCTAAACACAAATCATTGTAAAAGCGGTTCAACTTTCGCGTTTGGTGATAAAATGTGGGTTTATATGCATATATTGTCATATAGCTGGCAAAAAGGAGAGAAAGTATGTTTTTCAAAAATAATAATTCGCTCCACAAACTACAATTTTTTGTTCTGGTTTCCCGTCTATCGATGCTATATAACACAGGCGGGATAGTGATTAGGACGCCTCGCTTGTACATTGTATTTTTACCATTTTATTCAACATATTGAAATCGAAAGTAGGTCATTTTGTTTGCCAACTAAAATGACCCAAATACGTTTTCAAACCCTTTTTATGTGACACTCGATGAAATTTTATTTGTTTAAAGCTGGTTTATCGCGGTCATTTACAATGACGAATTTATTGTGAGAAGCTTGCAGCGATACGACATGATAAAAAAATTTCATGCTGATAGAGCAATGGGGCCTTTAAAAAAATACACAAGCGAGATCATAAAACGAGATCTTTCATTTATATAATGTACATTAACCATAAGTTTAAATTTATGATACAGAATGAATGTTATTCATGCTGCCAATTAATTTGTCAACACTTTTTATGAGACAGTAAGCTGCGGATTCTCCGCGTAGTCGTCCAGCGGATCAGCAAACAAAATAACGATTTAAATTGTTTTTCACACAATTAAACAACGGTGAGCATTTTTCTTACCTTATTTACAAAATGTTTAGGTTCAGTTTCAACAAACAAGACTTACCATTTTGCAGTTCTGCACCGATTGTACGTGCGAGCACGATATTCAGTTATTTACCTTCTACATAAACCTCGATCGAGCTATATAGCCCAATGAGGCAGATCAGCTCTTACAGCTGTGGGAAAAGAAAAAAAGACACTTACAAAGGATGGATTTATAATTTTCTAAAGAATTGAGGTTATAGTGACCCTCGATGATGCAATGAACAACCATCCTTTGCTAGGTAAATGAAGTATTACCTTCTTGATCATACTAGTTCTCCTCTTGTAGAGACATTTTGACCTAGCCCCACTGTCTGCTATGAATTCCATCTTAATTTTACCAGTGTGATGCTATTTTACCAAAGATGCCTGGCCTTTTGCGTTGCCGCCAGGGTTTGCTTTTTTTCACTGTACTTGAGGCAGCTTCCTATCAAAACATTTTAAAAATATAGATATAGTACACTATAATTTCAACATTTAAATAGCAAACACGTCTATATAAAAATCGGTTCTACCTTCATGTTTTGCAAAACCTAGCTGGCAATTCGCATATTTTCGGTAGAAAGCTGGACGCGGCTAGCCAGAAATCACTATAATTTCTGGTTAAAAAAATACACAAGCGAGATCATTAAACGAGTTCTTTCATTTATATAATGTACATTAACCATAAGTTTAAATTTATGATACAGAATGAATGTTATTCATGCTGCCAATTAATTTGTCAACACTTTTTATGAGACAGTAAGCTGCGGATTCTCCGCGTAGTCGATCAGCGGATCAGCAAACAAAATAACGTTTTAAATTGTTGTTTTTCACACAAATAAACAACGTTGAGCATTTTTTCTTACCTTATTTACAACATTTTTAGGTTCCGTTTCAACAAACAAGACTTACCATTTTGCAGTTCTGCACCGAGTGTACGTGCGAGCACGATATTCAGTTATTCACCTTCTACATATACCTCGATCGAGCTATATAGCCCAATGAGGCAGATCGGCCGTTACAGCTGTGGGAAACGAAAAAAAGATACTTACAAAGGATGGATTTATACTTTTCTACAAAAATGAGGTTATAGTGACCCTCGATGATGCAATGAACAACCATCTTTTGCTAGGTAAATAAAGTATTACCTTCTTGATCATACTAGTTCTCCTCTTGTAGAGACATTTTGACCTAGTCCCACTGTCTGCTATGAATTCCACCTTAATTTTACCAGTGTGATGCTATTTTGCCAAATATGCCTGGCCTTTTGCGTTGCCGCCAGGGTTTGCTTTTTTCACTGTACTTGAGGCAGCTTCCTATCAAAACATTTTAAAAATATAGATATAGTGCACTATAATTTCAACATTTAAATAGCAAACACGTCTAAATAAATATCGGTTCAACCTTCATGTATTGCAAAACGTAGCTGGCAATTCGCACATTTTCGGTAGAAAGCTGGACGCGGCTAGCCAGTGATTTCTGGTTAAAAAAATACACAAGCGAGATTATAAAACGAGATTTTTAATTTATATAATGTCCATTTGTACTGCTGAGTACATTCTTCTTAAATATGCTTTGCATATTTAGGTGTGCAGAAATGACTGTCAAATACCTGTAGCGAAATCTGTTATTTGGTTTCACGCCAAAGTTTCAGCCGCTACGTCGCCTACTCAACCGCTAGTGTTACTCGGTTGATTTCAGAGAGTCTAGGAATTTTCAGCTCCTTAATTTTAATCTCATCCATGTTTCAAGGCAGACACAGAAGGACACAGTGTATGATCCGGGTAGGAAATTGTACGATATATATGATTTTCTGTCTTTACTTTAAAGCTTAAAGACTGAAAGAAATTGGGTATCCACAATACGTCCAAATGACGTCGCCCTGATGCAGCTGCAGGTCATTACCTCGCATCCACCTCATTACGACGTCATGTGCCTACTGGGATCCTAACAATTTTATACCATGTACTAAGACAAACCAGCATTTCGCTTGAATTACAGAAGCACAATGTCAGGTAGTAAGACAAACCAGCATTTCGTTTGGGTTTCAGAAGTACATAGCTATAGATGAATTCAACCTAAATTAACCTATTTTGAACATTATTGTGTGCGACCATAATTGAAATAATCCAAGTGAAAATACGATTGTTGTATTTTTCTGTACACAGCAGGCACATGAGATCGTACTGACGTCAAGTCGACGTAATGATGTTGCATCAATGTCAGTTCGATGTCATTTCGAGAAGATGTAGCCGCTGGATATAATCTGTGAGTAGGGCCCCTTTTTCTTACACCGTCTTTGAAACTACTTTTACCCCTTGTGCAACCATTACCAAGCATGTGTAATTGCCATAATTAATAGCGGAACCTAATAAAATAATGCATTTGTAAAGTGCACTGCTTATTATTTCTTTTTGTATAATACAATACTTGTAACTTACCGATATATGGCGATGGTCATTAACATCCACCACACATTGTTTTCAGGCGCAGCTGATGGAGAAGTAAACATCGACTGCCGATGATGTAAGTGATCTGCCTCGATTCAAAATCAGCAAAATGGCTTCCATGGATCAAAACGTACGTGCAGGTGAGAGGCAAAAATTGTTAGACAATCAATAAACAATTTATAAGAAATAATTACCCGATTCCCGTTGTTTTGGGATAGTAAAAATCCGTTTTTCGCACAAATAAACAACGGTGAGCATTTGTTGTTTTTTTATCCTATTTACAACATTTTAGGTTAAGTTTCAACCACGGTTTCAACAAAAAAGACTTACCATTTTGCAGTTTTGCACCGATTGCACGTGCGAACACGATATTCACTTATTTACCTTCTACATATACCTCGATCGAGCTATATAGCTCAATGAAGCTATATACATGTAGCTCGATTTGAGCTTCTCGCTAACCTGTTAAATTAAATACTCATCTGCGCATTCTTGTTTCTATCAGTTGGCTCTGTCGACTGCAACGTTGGACACTCGAAACGCCAATGGCCGACTTTGCCACACACACACACACAAAAACAGCTTCCTGGCTTCCAGTATCGTTAGTAGATACTTGGTGGATTCTCCGACGTCGCTGTCGAAGTAGCAGGTGGTGGAACGTTTTAAGGACATGGTCTCCTCGATAAAAGGCCCCGCTCCTGTTTGAAATTCCTAGTAGCACGTGTTGTAGCCCTGTGCATGCGCTTCTCATCTTCCTCGTCAGAGGCAAGAGGATGAGACTCATACTCTTGGACAACCCGCCAACCAAGTTCCGAAGAATCGGCAAATTTCACAAGTTTTTGTCTATGATTAAGAATGTCTATACCTTCAGAAATCCTTGTTTTAGCAGAAATAGTAGATTCATCATAATGAGTTGACAACGCATCTTTTAAATAAGAATCCGCTTCATGCAGCTTGTCCAGAACGCGCACATTCGATTTTAAATGTTCCTCGCTGTCTTTACGTTTGAAAGAGTAACTCTGTTGAATTTCAGCAAACTGACTGTCCGAAATGTCTCTCTGTGTTGAACTGATTTTGTGCTCAAAAGAAGCCAGTTTTGAAGAAATAAGCACATCGATACTGGACAAAACGTCATTTTGAGAACACAGAATTGTGTGTTCTACAGCAGCATCAACTTCTTGAGAAGGCCCCGCGTCCAAAGACATCTTAACAGAGCTGGTAAATAACTTATTGACAGACTGCTGACGACTGGTAGAATGACACTTTTCAGCTCAAATCTTTCACATATACAAAGCATCACGAGCTTTTCTCATTGTACTTAAGCTCTAAACACCCCCTATAACCTGATACGTCAACACAAAACTTTCTTGCTATTCCTTCGGAAACGCGTGAAAGTAGAAATTGCACACACCTGGCGCCGAGTGTCCGTCCAAGTTACTCCCCAACACTTCTGTTCTGTTTCTGTTCTCCTCAGTATGACTTTCCCCAAGTGGCTCAGCTGTTGGTACCCTTAGTTGCGCACAATGCAAGCAGTAACGATGACTATCCATGAGAATTCATTTGTATTGGGTGTTAGAATAGGAAATTAAAGTTCGTTACCATACTAAATGAGTATACTAAGCTGAAAATGTGACTTATTGGATCCTAAGGATTCTTTTATACAGAACTCATACTCAACTTGATTTATTCATGTTAGTGCACCAAAAACATATGAAACAAGGGCTTCGCAAGCGGCGCATAATACGCCCGTTTCAATGTCCGAAAGGAGTTACAGAATGAACAAGATTGTCTACAAAAGGATAGACAGGCAGACAAACAGGGGCAACCACTCTATAATTAACTAGAACTGTCAGCGAACCCCCCCCCCCCTTAATTGCTTAAATCAAATGGTGTTATTTTCGTAACAAAAAGCATAAAGAGGGAGAGAAATCATTGTTACCATGTATACCAAATATGAATGGTTGCTGTGAAATCTGTTATAAAAAATTACATTATTCAAAGTCAGGAGAGAAAGAAAATTGGAAAAATATAGGGAAGCATAAGCAGGAGAAGACTGGTTATCAATCCCACAATACAACAAGTTCTCATCAACCTGCATACAAAATTCCCTACTCTAACTTACAGATGCATAGAAATGTTTTGCGCAAAAAATGCATTATTCAAAGTAAAGAGAGAAAGAAAATCAGACAAATACAGGGAATAAAAAGAGGAGAAGTCTGGTTCTCAATCCCACAATACAGTAAGTCATCATTAACCTGCATACCAAATATGACTAATCTAGCTTGCATGGTTGTGGAGAAAACTTTGATGAAAAATTCATTATTCAAAGTATGGAAAGAAAGAATATTGGACAAATACAGGGATGAATAAGAATAAAAGGCTGGTTCTCAATCCCACGATACAACATATCGTCATCAACCTGCATACCAAATGGGACTACTCTAGCTTGCTTGGTTGTGGAGAAATCTTTGACGAAAAATTTTATTATTCAAAGTATGGAAAGAAAGACTATTGGACAAATACAGGGAAGAATAAGCAGAAAAAGGCTGGTTCTCAATCCAACAATACAACATATCGCCATCAACCTGCATACCAAATATGACTACTCTACCTTGCATGGTTGTGGAGAAATCTTTGACGAAAAATTTCATTATTCAAAGTAGGGAAAGAAAGAAAATCAGACAAATACAGGGAAGAATAAGCAGGAGAAGGCTGGTTCTCGACCCCATGATACAACATGTCGCCATCAACCTGCATACCAAATATGACTACTCTACCTTGCATGATTGTGGAGAAATCTTTGACGAAAAATTTCATTATTCAAAGTATGGAAAGAAAGAAAATGGGGCAAATACAGGGAAGAATAAGCAGAAGGCTGGTTCTCAATCCCACGATACAACATGTCGTCATCAACCTGTATGCCAAATATGACCAGTCTAGCTTGTATGGTTGTGAAGAAATCTTTGATACAATATCTTTGAACAAGGGAGATAACCTACATACACTAGGTATACCTTTTTTAGTTCTACTTTTTTCCCTTTGACAATATATTACATGTACAACAAAAGTTTACACAGAAGTAGCCGATAAGAACTAATGAAAGGGATTCACTCTTAAACGAAGAAAGGGAGAGCAGCCATTGTTGTACGCGACACATCGTTAGGACTTCATACACATTGCTATGAAGTTTTATAAAGATATCCCAAACGGTTATCTAGTTATGGCGCGTACAAGACTTACAGGGATAAAATTAATCAAAGGGGCATAACTTCAAAAGTAAGAAAGGGGGAGCAACCATTTTTGTACGCGACACGTTCCCCCACCCTAATACATATGCCTACCAAATTTCATGAAGATATCCCAAATGGTTACTGAGTTATGGCGTGTACAAGAATGTTTACGGACGGACGGACGGACAGCGCCACGACATAATACGTCCTTTTTTTCAAAACGGGCGTATAAAAACGGACGGAATATCAAACTATAGGAAATAATAAGGGAGACAACTCGAACTACACACAAACACGATCATTGTACCAAAATGATACTGACTGGTTGTCTGGTTTTACAAAGCTGATATATTTTTGAATCTTGTGTTCGTATCGCAACTGTTATGCCTAAAGGTTGGTCACTCTGCAGAACATTTTACTCGAAGGCTGGATTTTATTACTTCCAGCCTTTAGACTATGACCAGCCTTCCGACAGCATACCTGAAGGCTGGTCAGTCTGAAGGCTGGAAGTTCTGTATGCCAGCCATGGTGCCGAAATGCTGCCGACTCAGAAGACAAGTCTCATCAAAATGTAGGCCGATCGTGATGCCTGAAAGCTGGTTACCCTGAAGATCAATTTCACTGGAAGGTATTGGTGCTTTCTAGTCTGACATTGGAGCATGAAGGCTGTCAGTTCAGAGGACCAATCTTATATGAACGCTGGTTGTTTTCTAGCACCATTGTACCTGATGGCTGGTTAGGGGGCCTCTGAAGACCAATCTCGCCTGATGGTTGGATTTTGTGAAAGCCGATCATGGTGCTTGAATGCTGGTACCTCTGAAGACCAATATTTCCTGGAGGCTGGATATTTTGTAGGCCAGTTATGGCGCCTGAAGATTGGTCATTCTGCAGACCGATTTTTTGTGAAGGCTGATTTTCATGTAGGCCACTGACCTGCCCTGCGGGCTGATCACTCTAAAGAACAACATTTAACACAGCGCAGCGTCTGTGTTTTTATTATATGCCGATGTAAAATATGGAGATTCAGATGTTGTGTCAAAGGCAGTTACAACTGCTTGTTATAACTCTGTTATCCAAGGAAGGGGGTGGGTCTGTTAATGGTTATCTCTCCATTTATAGCCTATTTCAAATCATTTTAGCATCCCGGGTGGATCCAGTGCTACCGAAATATTATGTTTGTTAGATGTACATTCCCCAAATCCTAACATATCTTTGAGCCGCGACACGAGAAAACCAACAAAGTGGTTTTGCGCCCAGTGCAGACTCAGATCAGCGTAGGCATCCGCCTAGTCTGAGCAGAATCTTCGCTGTCCGCATGAAGGTAGCTTGGACCCTCAGCTACCTTTTAAGCGCTGAGCGAAGAGTCTGAGCGGACTGGGTGGATGCCCAGACTGATCTGAGTCTGCGCTGGGCGCACGACCACTTTGTTGGTTTTCTCGTGTCGCGGCTCATATGGTCTGCTCGAAGTAGGAACAGGTACAATACCGGAATTGTCCTGCGCAAAGTAGGGATTCTCACATTCTCGCGCAAAGTGAGAATTTTACCTTGCGCAAGACAATTCCGGAACTGTTTCTGCGCAAAGTAAGAATATTCAGATGTTAGTGCGTTTAACAAATATGAGCCAGTCTCTGTGAAAACCGGGCTTAATGACATTAAAATAAAAAATTAACTAACTGCATCACTGAAAAGTGTTAGCTTCTCTAAACATTTCCTGAAAATTTGAGATAGTTACCATTATTTATTACTAAGATACAGACTTTAGAAGCTTACAGGTAGTGCAGTTCTTTAAAGGTAAAGGTTTCCCATAGCCTAATAGCCGTAGGGGCAGTGGGGGTTAGAGACCCACTGTATCTTGGGCACAGCTGATGAAAGGCGGAGCCCATCCCTCTCCTTTCGCTGCCTTATCCTTCCCTAATTCGAAAAAGGTACCCATTTACTGCTGGGTTGACAGAGAGAGTTTTCCAGTCGTCGGATGGCGATGGTGAGCCGCGAACTCACGACCTTCCGGCGACTTTCTGCACAATAACCAAGCCACTCTAACCACTCGGCCACCGCGCCTCTCTATATTCTCCTTTCTATGTTATCCTCTCACCGCGCAGTTCTTTATATGACGTTATTAACGTCACGCAAGTATGTTTTGACGTCAACGTTATTACGCTGTTTGAACGCACTTTCTGTCCTTGTTTCAGAAAATAACTCGGGCAAAAAGTGTGTTTGCTCATTTTCAATGTGTATTTCATAGCACTCACATTACAATTTGCATGCTTTAACATTCTTTCTCAAATGATAGGTCTTTGTGGTGGCATACCATTAGTTTTCAAGGCTTTACGGTTACCGTGGAATAAGCGTTGCCATGGCAACATATGTCATATTTATGACTGGATTTTGTCTGACTTCATAGGCTTTCGGTTATAATATCTCAACGTCTAAGGTATTTTCATGGAAGTAAACAGAGATCCGAAAATTCATGAATTTTGGTGTTTTTTATTCGTTCACAACGTAATTATCACGCAATGTCATTAAGCCCGGTTTTCACAGAGAATATATATTATATGTTTGCATCATTTAATTGTTTTATATGGTCATTTTTTTTATCTTTTTTTGTTAGTATGTGCGTGTGTGCGTGAGAGAGAGAGAGTAATATGTGACAGACAAGGATGTTTGGGCATCTGTTATTAATAATTACTTTCAAGACTGTGTATGGGACTGCTTTGTTTCGGAAAATTGGCCGCCCCTTTATGGTAACGACCTTAGTTTTGAGTCCTACATCTTCGATCAAACTCAATTATTTATCGTCTGTTTCATTTAACTTCACTATTATATAAACACATTTAAAACATGCTGCATTAAATATTTTGTAAAGGGTGGGGGGAGGGGGGGGGTGGTCTCCATGAGGGCCATTTTCTGGTTACAAATGGATTTTCACCAAAACTCACCAATCTCTACTTGTAAGTGTTGGCTTTCATATACTGAAATACTGATCTCATCGAAAGTGTATTTTGAGTGAAGCGCGGTGTCAAAGTGGGTGGGGTAATTCCACCCAAGACCTTACCATGTATCATTTTTTTTAATTATCTCTATAAGTATTAGTGGCTGATTTACAATTATGATTTGAAATAATACAGGCATATAATGCTAATTAATTGGGTTATATAACTTACCACTGATTGCTTATTTGATACCAATATATGAGCTTATAAGTGGTAACAGGAATTTTACTTAGTTTAGCTTCTCCAACTTTACGAAAAACCACAATTTTTCTTTATTTGTCCAGATATATAAAGGAAACTTTGTAAATAAATTGACATGATAGTATGCATTGCAGAATTATGAGAAAATTATCCTAGGCATATTAGTACCTGAATTATCTGCCCTTGATTCAAGAAAATATAAGTAATACAATTTAAATTGAAAGAACGAAATTCCACACTGGTAGGTATATTTTTGATGACTCTTTTGCTCATGTTCTAATATTATACTGGTTGTCAAGCTTTAAATTCCATATAGTGCCCATGATATGACACAAGAACTGTAAGTGGACAGCAGAGCTCATCCTGTTATGAGCTTATATGTGGTAACAGGAATTTTACTTTATTTTGCTTCTCCAACTTTATGAATAACCTCAATTTTTTATTATTTGTCCAGATACACAAAGGAAACGTTGTAATTATATTGGTATGATAGTGTGCATTACAGATAATGAGAAAACTATCCTAGGCATATCAAAACATGAATTATATGCCCTTGATTCAAGAAATTATAAGTATTTAACTTGAAAATGTAAGACCGAAATTTTACACTGGAAGGTATATTTTTAATGACTCTTTTGCTCATGTTTCTAATAATATACTGATTGTTGAGCTTTCAATTCCATATAGTGATATTACACAAGAACTGTATTTGAACAGCAGAGCTCGTCCTTGTTTATGCCACTTAATTACATAACATTCAAGATGTTATTTTCAGACCCAAAGTTTGATTTATGGATATTAGTTACTGATATATCAAATGTTGTTGAATACCTTTGTTTAGAATTTACAAGTCTCACTGAAAATTAACGACAGAGACAGTGTACAAGACCCTCCTGCCCAGCACACGCAATATTTTTTATATATCTGACGGTGATCATCCTAATGTTAAACATAAACTGTCTGAGGACACTCCTAAAACTCAGATGGCAGGACAGGATAAGAAAGTCCTGAATAGAGGCAGGGATGCAAAGCATATATACCCTTTTGAAACTGACTCAGCTAAGATGGGCTGGCCATGTCACCAGAACAAATGTAGAGATGAAAGACATTCACAGACACTGTTGGAGATATGTTTACCAAAGAAAATATTCCGAGGAGAACTTAAGTGTGAAAATGTTCATAAAGTTGCCAGAAGAAATGATACAAGAACATCCTTAAAGAAGAGAATCTGTGAAATTAACCAAAGGCGTAACAAGAGCTTCGCAAGCGGTGAATAATACACCCGTTAAGTTTAGAAATGCCCAAGCCAAACAAGGGAGATAATTCACGAACCAAGTAAACTAGAGCTACCATTCTTGGTCCAAATATAAACCCTTGACAATATACCCAACACCATTAAGTTGTTTTAAAACATTTTGAACCATTAAGGAGTTACAGAATAAACAGGAAGCTATAGCACATAATTTAGGGATTAAGTAAGCCAGAGTTGTGGTTGTTATTCAGGATGCATGGCTTCATTATATATATATATATTCCTATAAAGTTTCTATAAAATATTTCAAAGGGTTAAGGAGTTATGAAGTGAATGGGAATAGAATAAAATACTAACCAAAGGGACGTTACTCTAAAACTAAGTATGGGGAAGAAATCACTCTTATGTGCGACGCATTGTCTTGTAATAATGCAGACCACTATAAAGTTTCATCAAGCTATTTCAAACAGCTACCAAGCTATGGTATGCACAAGGTAAGTATACACAAAAATAGCCTAAAATACTAATCAAAGGGAAGTAACTATTAAATGAAGTGAGGGAAATTTAAATTTCAAGAATAACATTCGATATCTCAGTAAGTATAATCAATAAAATCCATAAATCACACTTTGGGTCGGAAAATGATATCTTGAATGTGATGTAATTAAGTGGCATGTAGCAGGATGAGCTCTGATGTTCAGTTACAGTTCTTGTGTAATATCATGGGCATCATATGGATTTGAAAGCTCAACAATCAGTATAATATTAGAAACATGAGCAAAAGAGTCATCAGAAATATACCTTCCAGTGTAGAATTTCGATCTTAAATTTCCAATTTAATAACTTATATTTTCTTAAATCAAGGGCAGATAATTTAGGTTTTGATATGCCTAGGACAGTTTTCTCATAATTCTGCAATGCACACTGTCATATCAATATAATAACAAAGTTTCCTTTATATATCTGGACAAATAAAGAAAAATTGTGGTTTTTCGTAAAGTTGGAGAAGCAAAAATAAGTAAAATTCCTATTACCACTTATAAGCTCATATATTGGTATTGAATAAGCAATCAGTGGTTAGTTATATAACCCAATTAATTAGCATAATGCCTGTATTATTTCAAATCATAATGGTAAATCAGCCACTAATACTTATAGAGATAATTGAAAAAAATGATGCATGGTAAGGTCTGGGGTGGAATTACCCTACCCACTTTGACACTGCGCTTCACTCAAAATACACTTTCGATGAGATCAGTATTTCAGTATAGGAAAGCAAACACTTACAAGTGGAGATTGGTGAGTTTTGGTGAAAATCCATTTATAACCAGAAAATGGCCCTTATGGAGACCCCCCTTTTATTTTTCTTTTCAGAATGCACATGCAGTTAGCCTACAGACTGTCTGTAATATTTGTACAAATTTTAAATTTATTTTTTTTTTATTTCTTTTTTTTTTTTGGTCAAAAATACAGATTCCCCATTTCTAAGTTAAGTCCCTGTTATTCCTAAATAGGAAGTCTATTCTCACTTTGTCCCAAAGATTCCCACTTTGCTCATAGACATTCACCTGTTCGATAACCGCCAAATCCCACGGATACAATTCCGGAATTGCAACACAAATTGAAAATTTCTACTTTGCGCAGGACAATTCCGGAACTGTACCGATTCTCACTTTGTGCTGTGTGTTCTGCGCAAAATAGGAATCGGTACAATTCTGGAACTGTACCGCGCAAAGTAAGAATTCTCACTTTGTTCCGGAATTGTTTCTGCGCGTAGCGAAAATCGGCACAAAGTGCGGCTTCATTAGGTCTCAAACAATAAAAAAAAAAGAAACAACAAGAAAAAATATTTACATTTCGAGAAAGAAATATGAACATAAAAAAGAGACGTTTCTCAATATAAAAATTAACAAAATAATCCCATTAGCAGGGATCACCATATAGGTTACATGTAAATTATAAAACTAGAATGGTAGGCTACGACAAAATGTTATGCAATGGTCTTGTACATACATAAATAAACACAACGCTACAACAATCAACGTTTAAAACACGGAGATGTATAAGAGTCAGGTCTCGCTGTGTTGCAGCTTGTGAAACCATAAAACTGCATTAGAACTGAAGTAATGTTTGGCGGGTTGTTGTTTGTATTTCAGTGAGAGATTCTATTTCAGCTTCCCTTATAATTTGCAGAGCTGTTATCTGGAGGAAATTCAGCGCAACATATTTCAATATTTTTTTTGAACTATACGGAAAGTATATTTGTTTATTCCCCCTCCCCCCAAAAAATTTTATTGGCAAATTCACATTACAACTGTCAGAGGTCCTGAAGTCAACTTGCAACACTTATGCATCTAGTGGCGCAATTTTGATCTACAGATATCCATAAAATGTAATTCTGTATTGCCAGTAATTCAGTCATTTCAGTGGCGCTATGAAAGCGCGGTGCGCAAAATAATCATGCCATTCCTCAGGCCATGGATATTCCCACGGGCTGGTGGATAGGAGGGGGTTAACTAAATAAGGATGTGCCAAAACATATGGTTGTGTGTGGGGGGTGCTTTTTAAGCTCTAAATATAAATATGGGTGCTACTTTCAGTATATGGGGCTTAAATCCTACTGTCTGAATTATAATACTGACACTGCTTTTAGGTAGGCATTATAAAATACAAGGGTGCGTACTGAATTTTTCCCACTGACAAAATTCAACACACACCTGCATATTTGATGACACTGACGTTTTGTAAATTAGACAAGATTTCAATAGCAACTGCAAACAGATATGACTACCTGAAATATTTTGGGGATTGTACGTAACATGT
This sequence comes from Ctena decussata, assembly GCA_963989385.1. Taxonomy (NCBI): domain Eukaryota; kingdom Metazoa; phylum Mollusca; class Bivalvia; order Lucinida; family Lucinidae; genus Ctena; species Ctena decussata. The sequence continues at coordinate 66,958,685 of OZ022504.1, forward strand.
TATTACCCTCAATTTCTCCCCTGAAATGGGTCCTGAAATATATTACATGTCAGATCAGAGGCTTATAACTACTCAGAGGCTTATGAATTACTTAAGGGATAACTGTCTTGAAAATTGTCATTTGGGGAGGTAAATCATCGGTTTTATGGTCGGAGATTTCGTTTTACGGTGACGCGCCAGCGGAGCCGTAAAACGCAATTGGCGACCATACAACCGATGATTTACCTCCCCAAATGGCAATTTTCAATACAGTTATCCCCATTCTAATGTTTTCACCTTTCATAATGTACTAGTTTGCACCCATTTCGAGCGCTGTCAGCAGCATAAAACCAAACGTCAGCCAATGAGAAATGACGTTACTTAATGACGTCGGGTTTGCGACAGTATATCGCAGAATATACTGTCGCAAATTTTTGACGTTATCCAATCAGACGACGCGTTATATTTGTAAATGCATTAGAATTCGTGATCATAAGCCTCTGGTCAGATTCATTTTAGTTTTAGCTGATCTGTTTTGGCAATATGACAAAATTTCAATAAGCATCTGCGTATTTGCGTAAAGGTAGCTAATTCCTTGGCCGTAAACTAGACATGGACTAAGAAAGACACTGCGAGGCGATAATTGATATCAGTACGCCGCCCTGCAGCTAGTCTAGAAAGAGAGAGAAACCCTGCTGATAAGCACTGAGTGCAAATAGTGGTTAAAAGATTAGGTCCATCTGTCAGTGCTATCAGGTATCAGATTTCAAGTATTGCTGTGTACACATTTCATAACTTGCAGAGTTTCAGAACTTACTTATATCAACACGCGTAAACGGTTGTTGAGTCTGCATTTAATTCAAATGGAAACAAGCAAACTATGTAGTTTTTCTTTGTGCAATTTCTGCTTACAATGATTAGATCTATGTGTATGCAGTAAGTGTAAAACACAGCCCTCTTCATGATAAATGGTTAATTCCGTTTGATTTTTACACCCTCTGGAATAGTTCAGAAAAAGGAAGTGGATCTTGGAGATAATTCAAATTTTGTAAGTATGCTGAGAGGGCAAGTCTTATAATTCCAAGTGCTGATATCGTATTTACCTTAAAATTAAAAAAAAGATGATCATCTAAAATAATTACCTTAACTGCCTTTGAAATTGAATAGGTTGTTTGTTAAATGCATAATGTGTCTAAAAGATGCAGATGAAATAGCAATCAGTGTAGACCCTGATCAGACTGCTCCTTTAGGAGCAGTTTGGTCTGGGTCTGCACTGTTTGTTTAGGCCTATCTGTCCTAATATATACAATTTTATGGTATTTATTTTGATTTTCAAAGTTTTCAAACATATTCTTGTTCTTGTTCTTAGCGTTCAAATGTCATACATTCTCATGTGTAAACAGCGAAAGACATAGATCAGCCTGCGCATCTTAGAAATTTGATCAGTACTCCATCTTCTCATTTGAATACACTCAGTTTGCGAAGATGTGCATGCCAGTCTTGCTCATAGTTTTTGCACATGCACCAGGAAACTGTAATATTTCCATGCATGCACTGTAGCACCTTTCTCCATACCAAGGCGCTCATGTTTTAAGGTGAATGTATACTCTTTCAGGGGAGACAAGTCTACCAGTTTTCTTGTTTTCTTCCTTTTCAGTGGGGGTCAACTTTTACAGGAAATAATTGTCTCATCTTGAAGCATAGTCTTTCCGTTAAAGAGTAGAATCAGGCCCCAAGGTTATAAAAATATTTTCATGCTCAACTCAGCTGAGCATGAAATTTAACCTGCTAATAAATAGCAAATTCATGTTCAGTTTAGCTGAGCATGAAACTTTCTCTGCTTATGAATACGAAAATGTTTCATATTCATCAGCAGAGAAAATTTCATGCTCAGCTGAGTTGAGCCCGACCTCGATGCCAGGGTTTCATCGTCCAGGGAATCCATAAGGAAGTCACTAAAGTTGTTTCCCTTTGTAAAATGACGTAATAACATGAATTTCTATTCACCTTCATATTAATTATTTTATTCTCTGTGTGTGATCACTGAAGGGATGAGAGAGAGAGAGAGCATGCATTCTTGTGCAAAAAAACAACTGTATATAGTGTACGTTCTCTTCAGTTAAAACTAAATTCTTTAGATTTTATCTCCATTTGATATCTCATGTTGATTTGTTTCCATGGATATTATCAAAAAGTTCTAGTATACTGCCACTATTTGCCAGTGGAAGATTAAGTAAAAGCAGCGTGATTCGGAGCATTTTGTTATCAATAATATCACGAAAAGTATATAAAAATATTACCTATCTCTCCTGTTCTCAAATTGTTTACATTGGCCGTCTGCAAGAGTGCACACATTTGATACCCCAAACTCTACCCCCTCATCTCCCTTACCCCCTACATCCCCCCCCCCCCCCCAAAAAAAAAAAAATAAAAATAAAAAATAAAGAATGAAAAAAAAAATTAACAAATAAATAAACAAAAACAAAACAAAAGGAACAGAACGGAACATCATGTTACATGTACGGTAATGGCGCCACAGAATCAGTGATATCTCCATGGGTATGTCTCTATGCCATTGCAGACTGGACTTTGTATTGAAATGTAACATAATAATTGAGTCACGACACGAGAAAACCAACAACGTGGTTGTGCGCCCAGCACAGACTCAGATCAGCTTGTGCATCCGCCCAGTCCACTCAGACTTTTCGCTAAACCCTTTAATGGTAGCTAAGAGTCTAAGCTACCTCCATGCGGACAGCGAAGACTCTGATCAGACTGGGCTGATGCCACGGCTGATCATAGTCTGTGCGTGGCGCATAACCACTTTGTGGTTATGTCGTGTCGCGGCTCAATTATTATTTGATGAAACTCCGGTCCAAATTTGAGGTGTTCTACCAAAAACTCTTTCATACATGGTTTTAAGCCCATGCTACACTATTCAATTTGTTTGTTCAATTACGGGTCAAATTCTGTTCATTCCAATTATTTGACAGTGTGGCACCCCAACAAAATAAGCATTCCAGCTTTTTTTATGAATAATCATGCACCCACCAAGTTGGATGCTAAAAATTTGACGGTATGAAATGAATATTGAATCGAACAACAACAAAAAATAAAGAAAATTTGACCAAAAAGCAACACAGTGTTTCATGACAAGCACTATCAATCAAGAACATTGTATCAGACTGAGTGTAACATGGTCTTTATATCCATTGGGCTAGAGAGTATGTTGTAATGCAACTTTAGGCTTGTTGCGTAACCGGAACAGTTTGATCGAGTTGACTTTTAGTATTTTCTTCATATTAAAACAGTAAATGGAAGCTCATTGAAATAAGGAGCAATAATATCCCACTGTTCAAACCATGTTGAATCAACACGAATCAACGTTGATTCAACGTCGTTACGTTGAATCAACGTTAATTAGATGTTGATTCAACATTTGTGTGCCTGCAGGGATCCTACTGTTACTACAGCATTCGTCTGTTTCAAATTCCAGATCGTTATGTTACAGTACAATTATTTTATTACCTACGCCTGTTTTTCATCAAACAAAATAGGCTGTAATGATTCCCATTACTCAAGGCAGGTAGCTTAATTCCTGGAAATTATGGTTTATTGTAAAACATGGACTTGACTCGGACTCTGGACTGACTCTGGGCGTTGGATATTGCCTGAAAGCTTCTTTCGGTAAACTTGGTTTCCAACCTAAACGGCATATTTTCAATCTTATAGAAAGATTTACTATTTTGTTTATGATAAGAAAATATTTGATGAAATTATACATGCAATATGTCCGAAATGGACTAATTAAAATGTTTGACAATTATTTTAGATAATACTATTTGTCAAAAGTAACAGTAAACCAAATGTCTGTAGATCCAAATATTAATTAATGTTAATATGAGTTTCGAAGAATTGCAGAAGGCGCTCGAAATTGCCTCACTAGAGAAAAAACTAAAAAAAAAAAAAAAAAAAAAAAAAAAAAGACAATTCAATCGTACGTCACAATCGCGTGCAAGAACGAGAAAAATAATATGTCTTGTATATCGCTTGATCACATGGTAAGGCTGTCAAACGTGATGTTCTTACTGGCTGTTAAAAGTAGGCAGTTTGTATTTAATTGGAACACAGTGCATAGTCTTAAATCTTTAAAGATCATTTTGAACATGTAACACATTTCCTGACGTAGTTTTATGCATATTCTCAAATCATTTTGAACATGTAACATATTTCCTGACGTAGTTTTATGCATATTCTCAAATAATTTTGAACATGTTACATATTTTCTGACGTAGTTTTATTTCTAAAACGACGAAATAAACAAGGGCAGCAATTACCAATATTTTGGAAATAAATTTACATAACCCACTCATCGACTCGTTTTTGTTTAGCCTTGTTTTGGCCTATCGACTTGTCCATTGATCATTTGGATTAGTCCATACAGATGACAGAGTTAAAAGTACGGAATCCTGGCCCCTCCCACGGGCCTGTCCCAAATGGCTTAGATATTTGTGCCGCTACACGAGAAAACCAACAATGCGGTCGTGCGTCCAGCGCAGACTCAGATCAGCCTGGGCATCCGCCCAGTCTGATCAGAGCCTTCGCTGTCCGCATGGATGTAGCTTAGTCCCTTGGCTACCCTTTAAGCGCTTACCGAAGAGTCAGATCAGACTGAGCCGATGCCAAGGCTGATCTGAGTCTGCCCTGGGCGAAAAACCACTTTGTGGGTTTTCTCGTGTCGCGGCTCATTTCATATCAAAGATAATGATCCTAGAGAGATCTTGAAGCAGATATGAAAAGTTATCGACTTTGGTAATTAAACAGATTTAATGCAAAACTTTGACGTCATTACAACTCCGAGGATCTAGCTTCTCAATCTTTGCCCCCACCCTGGCGCCTTTTCCACAGGTTTTGGACAATCTATAGCAAAGGTAGTGCTATAAAGATGTCATTAAGCCAATATAAATAGAATCTGACGCGTTGTTACAGAGATATGAGAAATCAAAACAGTTTAACGCTAAACTTTGAAGGAAAGGTTTTTGAACGGACGAACGGAAGGACGAACAAACCAACCCACGGACGAAATGAAAACAGCTGTAATACTTCATATGTCAGGGGTATAAAAAGAAAATTTCGAGACAAAGCTACACAAAACCTTCAAACTAGTTTTCAGATTGTGCTTTGAAATATATGATAAATGCGGTAGGGTATTTTTTGCAGACCATTAAGATATTATTTTGTTAGAAATAACTTTATTTAGCTCAGCTGCAGTTGTTATTTCTTGAAGATGAAATCAAGACTTCTATTAATCATTTCTCTTTAACACAGGATATGAATCTATTTTGGCATAAGGGTAGTCCTGTCGTACATTCGTAGAATTTCTGACAACACAAGACGTATGCTTTACAGAATACTTGTTGTTTCGGAAGATCTGTCTTCCTGTGGTGTGAGTAAATTGCTTTTGTCACTCAAGGTTTTACCTGCAGAAAGTTCAGTATTGTGCTAGCGTTCAGGTTCTTACAAAAGGAATGGTATTTTATTTCTTGAAGATAGTTCCGGGGCAACGCTCCTTCATAAGGTGCGACCTTTTACTACATGTTCCCGATTATTCATTTCAGAATATCCATAATTCATTTGAGCCGCGACACGAGAAAACCAACAATGTGGTTGTGCGCCCAGCGCAGACTCAGATCAGCCTGGGCATCCACCCAGTCTGATCAGAGTCTTCGCTGTGCGCATGGTGGTAGCTTAGACCCTAAGATACCCTGTAAGCGCTTGGCGAAGACTCTGATCAGACTGGGAGGATGCCCAGGCTGATCTGAGTCAACGCTGGGCGCACAACCACTTTGTTGGTTTTCTCGTGTCGCGGCTCATATCATATTATATATATTCGTTATAATTCTAGAATATCCATAATTCATTTATGGATATTCAGTTATCCAATTTGAGGTACTGGATATCCTAAAAATCATTTATGGATTATCCATAATTCGGTTTTTGGATCCAAAATTAGAATTATTGAAATCCACAAATCAATAAAAAGATTTATCATATGACGTCGCATCTGAGAGTGTAATAAAGCCATGCATTAAAAACGATAATCCACTAGTGGATTAAATATGCAAATTACGTCGTAACACAATGCGTTGACGTCCATGCAAAGGTCGCATTTTCTAGTAGCGAAAATGTGACGTTTTAGTACAAAATCTGCTAATAAAATATGATTTTAGCGTCATATGATAAATAGAATCTTGCATTCGTGCTCATGTATTATTGAATTTATTAAACTCGTTGGGAAAAACGATAAGATGCTCGGCAAAGCCTCGCATCTTATCTTTTTCCCCAACTCGTTTAATAAATTCAATAATACATGAGTACTCATGTAAGATCCTCTATATCCAATATTTATTTGTATCCATAATTCGGTTTTTGGATCCAAAATTAGAATTATTGAAATACACAAATCAATAAAAAGATATCCAATATTTATTTGTATTTAAGGATATCCATATTTATATGTATGGACAGTCATGATGTGATTATGGAATATCATAAATTTGGTATATGGATATCGAATTTAGGATATCACAAAATCATGATGAATATTGAATATCCAAAAATATAATTATGGATATCCAAAAACCGACTTATTGATATCCATAAATAGGGAGTAAATAGTAAAACGGCACCAGTTTAAACAACATAGGAAATATGTTGAAAGGGGATACATAGTGCATTTCAGTACGAATGGTGAGTCTTGGACCAGTCTTTTCATGCATGTATTTTACGATTTTGCCTAAAGGTACCCAGTTTAAGAGAAGAGTAAAGCCTCTGTCCAGACAGCAGGGTCGCGCAAGTGGTCTGAACCCTCACAGTCCGGTCTGTAATAACTAATAAATCGGCCTATTTCAGTGTAAAGAGTTTGTATCAAACTTTAAAAGCTGCTTATATATTTCGTATTTATCATTATTACTATTGTCCCTGCAGGAACACAACATTGAATTGTTATTTACTCAACGTTGATACAACGTCATGACGTTGAATCAACGTTGAGTCAATGCAATGTTGGCTTAATGTTGTGCGTCCATTTGCTAATTCAGACTTTCTTTCTCTTATTGCAGGTCAATTACTGAAGATGGCGGTTCCATTTATGAAGTATGTCCTTCTTGTATTCTGTATTTGTGGATCTGCTAACATATTTTATTTGTGCGTCTCGAACAGACACCTGTCTTCTGGCATAAAATCCGTGATACATACGACGTCATCCAAAGTCAAAGAAAAGCATGCATATGATTGGCTGAAAATCAAACCGGATGTGAGAAAACTGAAAGAAGCTAATCAGCCTGTTGAAACGGAAGTTGATGGAGTTAAAAATGTGGAATTTAGTAAGACGGGAAATTTTACTTTTGGAATTAATCCGCGTTTTGTATGCAAACCAGTGAATGAAACAAGTGTTGATTTAATTGTCATTGTGATTAGTGATATTAAAAATTTCCTCAGGAGAATATCAATTCGAAATACATGGGGTTCTGATGCTCACGAAATTCTTCCGAATGTTCGTCTGCTGTTTCTAGTTGGCAAAAGCGCTGGTGCTACTTTTCAACCTCAAATAGAAAAGGAATCCGAATTGTTCAAGGATATAATACAAGCCAATGTAAAAGAAGTTTATGAAAATTTGGCAAATAAATCTATTGCAATGCTGCAATGGGTCCGTGATTATTGTAATACAGCCAAATTTGTTTTAAAATCAGATGACGACATGTATATACATCTGCCCAATTTACTTAACGAGTTACAGACAAGAAAAGTGCCAAAGTTCTTTTTGTGTTATGTGTTCAAAGGTGCACCTCCTATTAGAGATAAAAATTCCAAATGGTATACATCTGTAGAGGAGTACAAATATAGCAACTTTCCAAAATATTGCTCCGGGACTGCATATTCTTTCAGTGCAAATATTGCATCAGATCTATATATAGCTTCAAAAACTACAAAAATCTTAAAGATGGAAGATGTATATATAACTGGTCTGCTTGCGGAAAAGGTTCACATTCCATTGATTCACAGTAATGGATTCTGGTTTTTAAAACGGAAATCTACCGGATGTGAATATAGCACAGGCATTTCCGGTCACGAGGTACCAGTGAAAGAAATGTATATTATTCACGCTCAGCTGAAAGACACGGCAATCGACTGTGAAAGAAATGTCAATAACGCCATTTCTGGAGATGATAATGATATGTTTCAGAAGTGGCAACAGAGTGACGTCACATGAGTATCATGTGACGTCACTTACTATATCTGAAACATATCCAGGAATAGGTCTTGAGATATAACGCGGCAGAAATGGTTTGGCAGGTACGTTCAAACGGACTCAAGCTTAACCGTGATCAGTTCTGATAAGAGATAATCCAGTTCCAAACACGAAAGGATAGGAATGAAAGCCTTTATATTTGGTAGACCACTGTAAGACTGTAGCGACTAGTTTTTAGCGCGCCTTTGCGAAGCAAAGGAGAGCTTATGCTATACCCCCGGCGTCGTAGTCCGAGTATGCGTTAGCGTTAGCGTTAGCGTACCCGTCAGCGTCCTCGTCGGCGTCCGTGATCAGGTTAACCAATGTTAACAATTGCGTTTAGCTCCATGTTCAACTCTGTATCTTACAAACTACAGCAGCTACAATCATCATACTTGGTACATATATACATCCATATGACTGCAGCAGCTGTATGACAGAATTGTAAGTCCTTGACCTATATGTTACGGTTGACTGACTTTGCTGTTTGGCACTGTTTTTAAGGCAAAATTTTTAGTTTTGATGAAACCTTTGACAGAAGAGACTTGATACTTGGTCAAATAGCATATCCCTATAATTGCAGCAGCTGCAGAGCTACCATGCTGACACCTGTGCCCTTGACCTTTGTTCATGGTCCAGTGATTTTGTCTTATATTTCAAGCACTGTTTGATAGATTAACATCACATCTGGCATAGTGGATCGGTCTGACATCCTGAATGACCTCATATTATTTATAGATCACTGTGACCTATATTTCATGGTTCAGTGATTTTACCTTGTGTCTCCAAAGCTGTTTATAGATTAACATCATATTTGGGAATTTGAGGTCACTCTAACATAAATTTTATCATTCAGTGATTTGCTTCATATTTTAGGTGTATTTAGTATGTATTCATCATATACCTGGGATAATGGCTCAGTCTGACACTGAAGATGACCTGATATATTTGTAGGTCTTGGTGACTGTGAGAATCAGGCACCCACAAGGCGCGCTTTGTTGTCTTCTGACAACTCTTGTTAAAACATAGAGCTACGCGAACGGTCAGTATGGAGCAGGCAGTATTCGTTCACCATTAAATTTGAGCCACGTCATGTGTCTTCCAGTAATGTGGCATTGGTGAAAAGCAAAGGCTTTGATCAGACCGTACATCAGTGCAGTCTGATCAGAGTCTTCGCTTGTCACATCAGCAATCTATGGAAGTGACTGAAACCATTGAGTCAACAGTGAGGTTTCTGATTACTCTAAATAAATGGGAAGAATGATCTTAATATCACAGAACAAAATTGCCGCATTGTTGGAAGTCACAAAACTTGGCTCATTTATTAAATGTGTCTGACACACACCTCCACGGGGGATCACTCTCGTCTGGGAGTGTTGTCTTCTCACAGGGCATGTGTGTCTGTGGGTGACTGGGTGGATACTCTCGGAGGAAAGAAACTCTTTCCTTTAACAATAGCCCTTTTTGGGGAAGTAATTACCAGCTGGGGATACGAGTGTTGTCGTATTAAAATTGCATCCCTTGTGAAATGGTGACCAAACCATAGACGTGTATTTTTACACCTGAAGCACGTGCCCAGCGGGAACATCACGTCAGAACGATGTCCCACTGATGTCGATGCGACATCACAGATTCCATCCCAGCAGGCACATGACATCGAAATGACGTCGACGGCATTGGGACGTCATTTCGACGTCACGTGCCTGCTGGGATGGAATCTGTGATTTTTTTAACTAGATGCGACAGTTTTAGCAATATGATGAGTTATTTACTGTTTTATATTTTCATTTTGTTGAACATACTAACTACCATGTTCATTGAAAGTTGAGGAGCGTAGTAAAATTTTATAAATAGACTGAGTCAAGTTCTCTATCCGAAAATAATCAAAGTTCACCACAGTTTGAGGCAGAGTGTACCACATTTTGAGGCAGGTGGTACCAATGTCGTTGCCAAGTTCTGACGTTGTATTATCGTTGTTTCAACGCTGGTAGCATCCAGAGATTAGATCTACCCTCAAAAGTTTAATAATACAAAATATATATCCTTTATCCTTCCCGGTCAGTTTCGTATACCGTTAACATTCTTAAGTATTGGGACATTTAGATTCGAACAAACAGTGCATACCCAGATTAGACGGCTCCTTAAGGTCTACACTGTTTGCCATTCCATATGCATCTTTTGGAAGCATTACTGCATTGTAAACTCTTGTTTTGTTTTGTTTTCTTCTGTAAGGACAGGTGCGGTATTTTATTTTAGGTGTCCCAACTTTTAGATATCGTCAGGGTATAGAAAGGGGCGAGGAGGTTGGTTTGTATATAGCCTTGCCCAAGGCTTAGAAATATACACATTTCGATTTTTCATAAATTTTCTTGAATATACATTTTTCCTTTGTGCTAGTCTATAGTTATGGGGCTGATTTTATATCTCAGACAAACCCACAAGAGAAATTTTCATTTCTAGACTCGACCATATAAAGAAGAATAAAAGAAGTGAATTATCTACATATATGTGACAATTTAATATATCCGACTGGAGCAAGTCTAGCTTGTATATGGTAGAGTGCAAACACGCGTTGGCGTCATGAATAGAGAACTGACGGTTCTAGATACTGATTCCGGTGGATTTCAAATTTATTTTGCTTGCTCCCGGCCTGGAGGAGAGTGAGTTATTTCTAAAAAAAAAAGTAAAATATACTTCTGTCTTTGCTTACAACAAGTTCAAAGAAGCTATGAAAGTGTCTATTTTCTTGAAGTGTTGCATGTAATAATTTCAAAGAAGAAAGCAATCTGTCTTCCTCATTATATCTGAAGAAGAAGGTGAATGAGCGTAGACAAATACGTTGTAAACTTGGCACATAAATCTCAATTATTCATCAGGTAGGTGTATCTTTGTGTAATGAAATAATTCATTAGTCTGTTACTGCTCAGCTTCCATCTACCGTACTTCCTTTCATTACGCAGCTTTCTTTTATACTTTTCAATGAATTATAGAGATTTCTCGGTGAAATCTAAACTGATAATCTCACTGTTTCAAACAGTGAAATTATCACTTTCGATTTCATTGTTTCAGAAATAGGATTTTTGTAAAATAGCCTCAAGCTTTTTGTTGATTAATTGGCTAAATCTTACCTGGCTTGACAAAAATTACGTCACGCATGTTTGCACGTCATCACGACGTTAATGCCGTCACTTAAAGCGTCAACGTAACATTGTTACTGCAAGTGACGTCAGGCCGCCTAAGTCTCCTGTAAGCATTCTTTCTTGGCATTTTTTTTTAGATCTGTTTATCAAAATGACATTTTAAGCTATTTTCAGTGTTTCCAACCAATATCATACCCAATAAACACGCTGGAAGCATCAAATTTGACGCAAAACGGCTAGAAAATAGTTGTGTTTCTGTCGTGATGGCTGGCGCTCTTGAATAAACAGAGTTATTGCGATTTTCAAGCATAAAAGAAATAGAAAATTTGACTTTTTCAGTGTAAGATGATTTTTTATTTCACTCATGAACACCAAAAGTGGTTTTTTCACCATCATGAGCCGCCTCATCTGGAACTACACTGTTAACTCTCTAGTCTTTGAATTCTCAATATGAAATGTCTTGGACAAGGTAGTTTTTGACGTAAATTTTGTCGTCTGCTTTTTGGTGCTTAAAGAGTTAAAGATTTACACCCTCAATATTTCTATTAACTTTAAAATTTCTCACAAAACATTATATTCTAGGCATGATAATGATTGCTATTAGAAGTACATTTATCTGCCAAATTTACGATTTGTGATGGTCATTGAAAATAGGAGAATTTAAGAAAATATACAAAAAGAGCGGCAATAGCGGGTCGCCATTCCCGCCAAAAATGAAGACTGGATACGCCCAGCAATCATAGTTAATCAGGTTAAAGTTATATCATGAATAATTTTAAGCCCTTTCTTTAATCGACTTCAGACAGTTATTGGCTGAAAAGAACTCACGTGCACAGATTAGAGTTTAATGCTATTGTAAAGTTATTTACTCCACCAATCATAAAGTTCAAAACATGCTTGCAGAAACGCCTGTGGGAGTCAATCAATTTATGACGACAAAATATTCGTGAATATTCAAGACGGGTATGCATTGATATATCGTCTCTGTCTCCGTAACAAAGATGTTTTCGCTGAAGATTTTTTGAACAAACCTTAATTGTGTTGCACACAACTAACCATTTTCATAATTTTGTGATTACTTCGTAATGAAAGACGAGGGAGTATACCTTTAAACACATGGAATGGGATGGAGTGTAATGATATGGATTAGCAAGGATAATTGCCCGGATATATTCCATGGATTTGGGATGGTACTCCAACTCTGCCATTTTCTCATCCCTTTGCTGCTTGGGTCAACTCTTAAAATAAAGAATTTGCTCATCTACTCCTAGTTTCAAGGGAGCAAATTTTTTCCTTCTAGAGTAGATCCCCTTTGGAAAGGGGTTTGTTTCCCAGGGAAGGCAACTAAAGACAAAAAAAAAAGGATTTCCTTTCGTAAAAATGGTGTAAAACATGGATGCGTATCATGCACCTTAAATAATGAGTCATACTTGCTTTTCTAGATCAACATTTGTGTATTCTGGAGCCAATGAAGATAAACCTCAGAACTAGAATTGGGCCCGGGTGGGATGTGGGGGTATGTTTCTGCACAAGTTTCTAACATTCTACAAAGGTGATGTTGATTTCACTATATGTTTACCCCAAAGTTCAAGAAAGAAACGTATGCAGTAGACTGGCTCCAGTCCTTGTGTTTTAAATGCACATCTGTAAGAAAGCTAACTCTACAAGGAAAAGAATCATCAAGTAATAGCAGAGTTACCCTAGTAAATGGTTGGCCTAGTTTGGATTACCTCCTCTCGCACGCCAGCGCGTATGATGATGTAGGTTATGCGGTTGAAAGAGCCACGTTAATACTTGTACCATTCGAATTCATATAACCATTTAACCTGAAAGCCAGGCATCGAATGCAGCACGGGTTTAAATTTGTAAAGGCAAGATACCAGTAAATCGGTTCCACGGCTAGCATATTCCAGGTAAATACAACAGCCAGAAATGTTACAAAACATCATCAATATTATTACCATGGTCTGGTTCTTATCAACATTATATTGATGGTAATGATCGCTGTTTATACCACAGCTACCTCGCGGCGAACATACGATGATATTTATAATGTGAACAACTTTTTCGCTGCTCTATCACAGTGAATGGGTGCTGTTTAAGGGAAAATAACTCTGTCTGTGCCAATTTGAGTATTGCACAGTCAACTTTTAAACGCTTAGGAGCATATTTATTTTCCTGTAAGAGTTTACCCAACATCGTCCAGGGAAGCAAACATGAAGTCACAAAAGTTGTCTCCCTTGGTAAAAATACTGGTAACGTATCTAATATACAAAATTTTAACAGGTTAATACGCATGCGTGTGTTGAAATTTTGTCAGTTTGACAAAATTTCAACACGCACTTGCGTATTTGCATATAGGTAACTATGCTGCATCATTTATCTTCTAGTAGCACATCTTCGAGTGAGATCTTGGTAGCTTTGATGCATGAGTATTCAGCTTTGATCTTTATCGTAGACAAGTTATTTTTCTTGGCAGAAGAGGCAGGTTTTATACATTTGCAAAATACCTATCATCTCCTGTATTGGTTTTTGCAACATCGCTGCCAGTTTCCATTATCTGCTGAGTTATATTTATATATTGCCGCGACAGAACAAAACCTACAAAGTGGTTGTGCGCCCAGCGCAGACTCAGATCAGCCCGGGCATCCGCCCAGTCTGACCAGAGTCTTCACTGTCTGCATGCAGGTAGCTTTGACCCTTAGCTATCCTTTAAGAGTCTTCACTGTCCGCATGGAGGTAGCTTGGACCCTTTGCTACCCTTTAAGTGCACTGCGAAGACTCTGATCAAACTGGGCGGATACCCATGCTGATCCGAGTCTGCACTTGGCGCACAGCCTCTTTGTTGGTTTTCTCGTGTCGGGGCTCAATTATTTCCTTCAGTCATCTTAAAGGTTTATGCTAAAACCATTCTGAAAACACATTACAACATAAGTAGAAGAATTTTTACTATCAAAACAGAAGTAGCCTAGCCAACAGTACACTAAAAAGATTCACCATTTACAGTTCAAATAAAATACACGAATACGTTTCGAGATATATAAACTGGCCACGAAATGAATGCCAAATTATCTTTTATTACTAAATCATTTATATATATATGTTTTCCTCTTAAATTTACTCATTCATATATTATTTAATTTATTTATTATTATTAAAACTATTATTATAATTGTTACTTATTGTTGTTTTTACACATCTTAACTTTTACCAAGGAACCATATTATCTCAGTGGGTAAAGCACTGATTTACTGGCCTAGAGATCCCGGGTTCGATTCCCACTTGAGGCGGAAAACTCTTCAACCATTGCACACAGCTTTTATATTATCACTCTCTCATCGTTCTAATAATTGAGCCGCGACACGAGAAAACCAACAAAGTGGCATGTGCGTCCAGCAAAGACTCAGATCAGCTTGGGCATCAACCCGGTCTAATCAGAGTCTTCGCTGTCCGCATGGAGGAAGCCTATGCCCTTAGCTACCCTTTAAGCGCAAAGCGAGGATTCTGATCAGACTGGTCATATGCCAAGGCTGATCTGAGTCTTCGCTTGGCGCACATGCCACTTTGTTGGTTTTATTGTGTCGCGGCTCATATATTTGTAATCCTGCTGGGCAGAAATGCCTGTAAAATGAAACAAATTCTTCCATAAGATGGATGTCTTGATGCCTTCCGATTTGTGATTTCAGTCATATGAGGATGCTGGGAGGTTTGTAATGAATGGCTGTATTTAATGGAATCCCGTTAACGGTTGAAAAGATTTTTTGCCTCCGATGCGGGAATCAAACCCGGACCTCTAAACAAGCAGGCCAACTCTACCCTAGGAACAACCTCATGTGACATAAGAAAAAATTAGCCGCGACACGACAAAACCAACAAAGTGGCATGTGCTCTCATTGAAGACTGAGATCGGCCCGGGCCTCCGCCCAGTTTGGTCAGAGTCTTCGCTGTGCACATAGAGCCAGCTGACACCCTTAGCTACCCTTGAAGCGCAAAGCAAAAACTCTGATCAGACTGTGCGGATGCCCAGGCTGGTCTGAGTCTTTACTGAGCGCAAATTTCACTTTGTTGGTTTTCTCGTGTCGCGGCTCGTGTCCAGGTCAGAGTAAGGTTCATCGGAGGTTTATCACCCATGCATTTGCCTCATACCGTAAAAATGCTAAAATGAAATTGGAACTCGTGACATGAGCCGCGACGCGAGAAAACCAACAATGTGGTTGTGCGCCCAGCGCAGACTCAGATCAGCCTGGGCATCCGCCCAGTCTGATCAGAGTCTTCGCTGTCCGCCTGGAGGTAGCTCAGGCCCTTAGCTACCCTTTAAGCGCAAAGCGAGGATTCTGACCAGACTGGGCGGATGCCCAGGCTGATCTGAGTCTGCGCTAGGCGCACAACCACTTTGTTGGTTTTCTCGTGTCGTTGCTCAAATAATTACTTTAATTGTCCTCAAATTGGAGAGTTTGGTTTTACAGCAATGCGTCCAAACGATGCAGATAGAATGGTAAATAGTGTAGACCCTGATTATGACATCTTTCAGGAGCAGTCTGATTTTGGTATAAGCACTCTTTGCTGACTTATCTGTCCCAATACTTTAAAGCAGTATTACTGCCAAAATTTCATGTTCTCGAAATCTTTGTATAGAGTTTTTTTAATGCAAGTGAAGCTGTTACATGTATAACTCTGAATGCCATTCACTTCAGGACTCATTTACAAGCAGGACTGATACTCTTGGCTAAGTGTAAGCCTGTTTTATATTTAGTGACCCGAAAATAATCAATGTACACAGGAGCATGTACAGTGTCTATGTCACTCTACTCGGTCTACACAATGAACAGGTTTCCATCTGCCTTAAAATGTTTAAGCTTTCTAAAAGGCTACAAAAAGTAAGTAAGCAATCATTTTAATAATAAATGGAATCGGTCATATTGCTATAAGTACAGATAAGAAGTTTCTCCAGCAAAACTGGGAAAAACAAGGAAAATAATATTTGTGACTTCTTGCTTCCTTCCCTGGGCCTGCTCCTTTTGGAAAGAAGTCGCTCTTAACATGCTTAAGGGATAAAGTTCTTTCCTTACAAGAATCTAGTATAGCTACTTCCACTAAAAGCACCGCTGGTTAACCATGTATATACAAGGGCTGTTACGAAACGAAAAAGCCATAGTTACCAAACGACTTGATGACCAGGTAACTATGTTTGGTAACTATGACTCTATTTGGTTTCGTAACAGCTCTTTTAGGACATAATTAAATTAAGCCATCCATCCTTTTCGATTCGTAATATCCTTGAAAACATAGTTAACCAGGTGTGAAGAGTGTTTACCTGAATTATAAAATTGTTGATAAAGCCACACAGTAAAGATCATAACCACACAATTCTAATGGTAGTTCGTTTGGATCTCTCACACATGAAATTATGGGAAATTGTTCCGATTTTGGTTTAAGATGGCAAAGAGAGAACGTAAGCTCACTAGAGAGAAGCCATATATTAAGTCTCCTTGGTTTATCGTATTCTACCTACTGGAGAGAAGCCTTTTACACACCTCTTCTCTCTCGCAACTGGCGGCAAGCCGTTAAATAGGAGCCGCGACAAGACAAAACCAACAATGTGGCATGTGCACCCAGCAAAGACTCAGATCAGCCTGGACATCCGCTCAGTTTGATCAGAGTCCTCGCTGTGCGCTTAAAGGTTTACTAAGGGTCTAAGATAGCTGATGTCCAGGCTGGTCTGATTCTTCGATGGACGCACTTGCCACTTTGTAGGTTTTGTCGTGTCGCGGCTCATATATATACTCACTGGGCAGACATTATCGTCTTGCTTCTTTGCTGATTACATCTTCAAGGCTCGGAAGTGTTATGTCCTATCTGCTTTAGTCATAAGGGGTAAGACGTTACGTCAGATGTTGGTGACAATTAGCGTAACGTCAGAAAACGTTAGATTTTGAGCTCTTTTGCCAGTTTACGGCAACGGTCACAGCGCATTTAATCAAATATTTGCCTAAATAAATACTCATTAAATGTGAATTTAATTGCCAACTGCATCTGCTAGCAGAATATATTCGGAATATACATGCATTTATTTTCGGGACAACTTACGATTTGCTCGATTTCAATAGGGAGTCCCGGCAGCTCAATAGGTAAAGCGCTGGCCTGTTGACCTAGCCGTCCCGGGTTCGAGCCCCGCTTGAGGCGATAATCTTTTTAAATGTAAACGGGGTTCAATTGCACACAACCTTCCTTTAGCAACCTCTCATCGTCCTGATATGACTGAAATAATGTTGACAAGGATGTAAAATCGCAAGTCATCCATCTACCCATTGATTTCAATAAAACGTTACCTACGTAAAAGTACAGTTGCGGACAAAACCGCTAGATTTGCTTATTCTTATTTTACATCGGCTCTAAGAAATGAAGTCCAGAATCATTCCTGGTGAAGAACTATTCGGAATTGGTATTTCATGTCCGCCAGATGTAAATTTACTCTATATTAAATTTTGATTTGCTTTTCATACTCAGAAAATACCACCCAGTATGTAAAATAAAGAAATCTGACGTTGTGGACAAAACCGCTAGATTTGGAAAATTTGGTATTTCTTTAAATCGGATCATACCTTCCGAAGTCTGATTTCTTATTTCAAAAATTCCAAGTAGGTATTGTATGTCAGTAAATTTTCTACTGTTCTTCTGCTTCGTATTGTTCTTTAGTGTCCCCTTGATCTTCATCGGATGTCGCTTTTTAGTGCCAAAAATCTGAAGTTTACCCTTTTCTTGAATCAGTAAATATTAAGTTTTCTTCTAGACGGAAAACCTTAACTTATTGGCGTTCCGGCGTCAGTTTACATTACTTCACTCGCATCGACAGTGAAAATTTTGTTGGTTTTTGAGCTCCGGTTTTCAATTGAAGCAGAAATAAGTTATTTGCACTGCGAGTGCGTTGCAACGTTTTACGGCGTAAAACTGACGTTGTCTGGTATTATAAGACGGTGTGTTTATTTTTATGCCTCATAGATGAAGATTTGCTATTTAACCTTCAAATACTCATTGAATAACCTTTTAAATGGTATAAAATTTATTACGTCTGCTCGTTCGTTAGAAATACTGTGCCGTGGGAAAATGATAAAGATGGCTTAAAGATGAAATTGTCACCAACAGCTGACGTTACGTCGTAAGCCTTTGGTCTATCTGCAGTTTTAGCTTTTAAAGAGAATCCTCATAACCTGTCCATTCCTCTAGTTAACTCATTCATAAATGGGACACAAGCAAACAGTGCATACCCAGATCAGACGCCGCATAATGCGGCGTCTGATCAGAGTCTCCCCTGTTTGCTTAAAATTCAAGCATTTCTGTAAAAGATTCAAACATGAAAATTTACCAGACACCCCTAAAATGACGAATGGACTCATCCATTTCATTAGGATAGAAGAATCCATTTGTCATTAATGGGTTAATAGACGGAAGACTTACTATGTTATGTATGCCGCTTTTACTCGCGCGGAAAAGCCTACTGTTTTATCTGCTATGTTTAGTCTACTTTACTCCCTACTTTTGTAGAGAAGCCGAACTACTACTAGGAAGCAGCCTTATGTTCTCTCTACTGTTCTAACAATTATGAGTAATATCATGTTCATTTTATTGGTCTTACATGTACTAATAGACTGCATCTTAATGTTCAGTTTACTGTTCTGTCTACTTTAGAAAGCCTTAAGTTTGGTCTTTTGCTGTTACTACTAGAGAGAAGTCTTATGGTCTCTCGACTTATATTTTCTGTCTTTTGTACAGAGATGCCTTGTGTTTTGGCTTTTGTTACAACCATTGTTACGAAGGTCTATGTAACGATCTGATCTGAAGTCGAACGACCGGAAAGAACCCCTATACTCAGCTTTATTGTGCATCTGATTTCTAACTACAGTCGTCACCTCAGTGCTATACTCTTCCAGCTGAATTGAGAACACAAATTGAGAACTGTATATCTTCACACAAGAGAACACAAATTGAGAACTGTATATCTTCGTATTCGGAACCAAGTTTTACAATAGCTGGAATAATCCCTGTGCACCAGTTTAGTAAGATTCAAAACAATCTGAATATCTTAAACTTCAAACTCATTTTCTTGCATAATGGCAGATAGAACAGTATAGCTCTGAGGTGACGAATAGTTCCAAAGTCTAGAGGCCGGTTCTATGTTCTGGCCACAGTCTATCCGCAGAGCCCTTCTAGTTTGGCCACTCTTCTTACAGCTGGAATAAAGATAAGCCTTACGATCTGATCACTGTTCTTGCTGCTTAGAGGAGCAGCGGTTGTGTAGTGGATAACACGCTTAGCTACCAATCCAGGGATTGCAAGATCGAGCCCCCGCTTCTCCGGTCTTTCGGATGAGACAGTTAACCGAGGTCCAGTCTCACTATGACCTAGTTGTTGGTGGGACGTTAAACACGAATTCACTCACTCACTTCTAGCTGCTTGGAGAAGTCTTCCATTCTGTTCCAGCTATAGGCTCTCAGCACTGGATAAAAACTTACAGTCGCTATGCGAGACACTATGTCTGCTAGCAAATAAATGCAAGAGAGAGAGCTTTGATTTTCTGTTGCTTTTCAAGCTTTATTAACTCTTTAAGCACCATAAAGCAGACGACAAAATTAACGTCTGCAAAAATTAAAAAAATGCCTTTTCCAAGACATTTCACATTGAGAATTCAATGACTAGAGGGCAAACAGTGTAGATCTAGATGAGGCGGCTCATCATGGTCTACGCCGTTTGCAAATTATGCTATTTTCGTCTCTGGTGCTTAAAGTGTTAATCATTAGAGACTGGAGAAAAGCCTTATGGTCAGTGTTCAAATTTTCTACTACCAGAGAGAAGCCTTATGTTCAGTCTACTATATTACCACTGGAGAGAAGCCTTATGTTTACTGTTCTAGCTTTTGCGTCGTTTACTGTTTTAGTTTATCATGGTTTATGGACAGCAGCGTTATTTTCTGTTTACCGTTCTAGCTACCGGAGAGCTGTTTTGCGTTATGTCTACCATTTAAGCTACTGGATAGATGTCTAAGGTTCTGTCTACTGGGTAGAAGTCTTATTTTCTGTCTACCATTCGGCTAATTATGGAGAGGCCTCATGTTTCGTCTATTGTGCTTGCTAATGAAGAGAAACGTTATGTTCTATCTACTGTTCTTGCTACTGAGGCGAGTCATTATATTTAGACTACTGTTCTAGCTGCTTGAGATTAGTCCTACGTTCTGTCTACTGTTCAAACCACCGAAGTGGTCTGATGTTCTGTATAAAATTTTAACTAGTTGAGAGAAGTCTTGTGTTCTGTCTATTGTTCTAAGTATTGGAGATAAGGCTGTTTTGTCTTCTTGCCATCGGAGAGAAGCTTTTATTTTTGTCTTCTGTTCTAGCTACTGGAGAGATGCCTTACGTTCGGTTTACAGTAGCAGGTGAGAAGACTTATTTTATGTCTACTGTCCTAGCTACTGCAGAGAAGTCCTCTGCTTTGTTTGTTGTTTTTACTATAGGAGACAAAATATAAAAGATTAAAAATCAAAAACTTTCCCTGGAAAACAAAGAGCAAATTCAATGACTAAAATTGAGGTCTTGGTTTCATTGAAACTTTTCATTTTACAGCTATACAGCCATATCATAAGAGCCGCGACACGACAAAACCAACGAAGTGGCATGTGCGCCCAACGAAGACTCAGATCCGCCTGGGCATCCACCCAGTCTGATCAGAATTCGCTGTTCGCATGGAGCTAGCTTAGACCCTTAGCTACCATTTAAGCGCACAGCGAAGACTCTGATCAGACTGGGCAGATACCCAGGCTGATCTGAGTCTTCCCTGGGCGCACATGCCACTTTATTGGTTTTATCAAGTCGCGGCACACATGCAAGACCCCTTGTACAGCCTTAGCCGAACTCAGTTTGTAAGGTTATGTCCATCACGGACTCAGTGAGCTCAAATGGAAAGAAATTAAAACCTTATCTGCACTATGAAAATGCCATTTTCTGTCTACTTTTCTAACTAATGTTCTGTTACTACTGGAGAAACGCATAATTTTGTCTACCACTCTCTTACTATAGACTTCTGTTCTACCTACTAGAGAGACGCCTTATGTTGTGATTTCAGTCTGCAGCATTTGCTACTCGGGAGAATCCTTTTACTTTGTGCATTGTTCTACCAACTTAAAGACAGGCACATGGCGCCGTTATGACGTCGTACTGAAGTCAATGCCACGTGATTACGTCGCATCGACATCAGTACAGCGTCATTTTGACGTCATGTGCCCTCTGGGCATAATTTTTGTTTATTGGGTGTCATAATCCTATTATGCAACAGTCCAGTGACACTGCTATTTTATCGAAAGAAATATCCCATCTCACATAGGTATGACATAACAGGGTCATAAAACCATTATAGAGTGGTACCACCTTTTGGCCTACTTTATGTATCCCTTTAAGATGGGTAAGCTCTGTCAGCTGTCCTAAATATTGAAGAGAAGATTCAGTGTATGTGTCCACAGGATTGACACTTGTACTGATAGTTGCTGGTCTGTCTCCTTCAGGGGCGTACCTAGGACCATTTGCATGATACGCAAAATCATGCTTTAAACTCGACTCCTTGAACGGAAAGGTGGTATTTGAGCCACTTTGGCAGTTTGTATTGAAATCTTGTCTACTTTTCTAAAATTTCAGCATACAAATATGCAGGTGCGTTTTTTGACAAAATTTCAATACGCACCTGCGTATTTGCCGGATAGGTAGCTAAGCCCTTGACCTTGGAAGAAAATACGTTTAATTTACAGACAAGGAATAAGATGAAACGAAGAAAGACCAGTAATCAATAACAGTTTTAATCACATTTTCTCACAAAAATAGGTACATATATACAAATTAAAATCAACATATTACGATTCAAATGATCCAGAAATGCACCAATGAATATTAAATGAATATCACTCATGCTATGTACATTCCCAACATACATGTAATGTCGAACTAATGTCGTATCGACGTCAGTGCAACGTTAGGACGTTGCGTTGACGATAGTACTATGTTTTCAACGTTATGTGCCTTATGGAAAGTACGATTCGACATGCAGTTTCAAAACAGCTGGCTTCAATGAACTTTAAATACTCATATTTAAACAATCAAATTATGCTAAGGGAAAAATATCGCATTTAATCAGACAGACAATCACATTGCTACCACAAACATACTCGTATCTATAATGATAAAATGTTAGAACGCTTCTACATCTAAAAGAAATAGGCAAAGTATAAAAAGCTTTTCACAACCGAGAAAGCACAATGAATATACGAAAGGCTTCAGCAACGTCGATAACATGTCATGAACAATGTCATTATGAACATAATATGACGGTATTTTTCAGTCTTATGTGCCCTTTTGGCATAATGCACCACCACTGAAAGCACTAATTAATTGTAGAAAATGAACTGACTAGTACTACTTGATATTCTCTGGCATACACAGACACACATTTAAAATTGAGCCGGGACACGACAAAACTAACATAGTGGCATGTGCACCCAGTGAAAACTTATATCAGCCTGGGCATCCGCCAAGTCTCATCAGAGCCGTTGCTTTTGGCATGGAGGTAGCTTAATCATTGGCTATCCTTTAAGTGCACAGCAAATACTCTGATCAGACTGGGTAATGCCCAGACTTATCGGAGTCTTTGCTGAGCGCACATGACACTTCAAACGGTTGGTTTTGTCGTGTCGCGGCTCAAATATGTTCAAGTTCAATAATTCATGACCGCACAGTACACACACCACAAAAAACTTCGTACAACGCTCCAGATAAGAAGGGGAAACAGGGAGAATTTAGAGGCAATTTTCCAACTGAGGTGTCACAACATATGTTTCAATTGAGAAATAAGAAAAAAACATCTCAGATTTATCCTCAATACCCCACCTTATCTGGAGCTCTGTTCGCATCTCCCGAGACCAAATATCATGACTTTGAATCTAAGTGGTACAGCGTGGTTTCAACGTTCTATGACCACTGGCTGTCTTTGTGTTCTATTCATATCATTGTTGCATTAAAAACGAAAGACAGATGGTGTATTCCTGTAAAACATCGTTCTGGAATTCTTAAGACGCACAAGATTTCTTTACAACCACAAACAAGAGTCTTGCCATATGATATACTCACATATTCTTACAAAACAAGGCTACGGATCTTTTCATACTAAAATTTCCACAACTATTGGTGTTTTTGCGGAATGAACGGTACAGTCACTCTTCCGTTCCGTTCCGGAAAATACCGATTGCCATTTTCACCTACGCGACTAATATATACATACATAGAAAGACCGACCGTTTGCAGAACCAATATATCATTGTTTTCAATAACTTCGAAGATGCTACCGGGACCGAAGCAGCATGGTTATGGCACGTTTTCTAGTGTTTTATGTAAGGTCCTCCGATATCATAGTCAAATCCCATTTTATTAGACTCATACACAAATAAATATTAACGCAAACTTAAAATGCAATCTTTCTATGAAAGGATGTATATGTACAAGGGCTTTTCTTATGACTACAACTTGCTTCACTGAAGTCCAATGTCGTAATTCATGAAAAGTGCAAATTTGAATCTTGTCATTTAGGGATTCTCTCTACACTGTTCGCCCTTCTATTTGTGATATTCAAATATTTCTGAATAATCTGTCAGTCCAAATTTAAAAATGGATGGGGCTATTTCAGGGCGAAATTAATTTTTGTTGTCCACACGAAATTTGCGAGATCTGAGGCTCCATTTCAAGACGAACATGGTTTAATTTGTTTATGTGATCAGCATTTTTCACTTCACTGTGATTTTCGTAGCAATCTTGCTCAACAGTTTTATCTTTGTCGTCCTCTTCTCTGATATCGGTAAAAACTGATTTTCGCCTATGATGGTCATTCGTGTCATATCCGGAATAAGTTGCGTCATTTCCGGTGTCAACAAAAACCGGATTTTCCTTATGGCCGGGATCGTAGCCATTATTCATATACCAGTTCACTGGCGTTGGCGAAACTTTTCTGCTATCAGACGTCTGTAAATAAAAAAATAAAATTTGAGGTGAAGGTTTTGCAAGTTTATATTTATCTAGCCAATGGTTAGTGTCAGTAAATGAGATCATCTTTCCTACTTTCGCTGAATGTTAAACAGCTGAAATGCAGGCACGTAACGCTGAAAGAACGTCATATCAACGTCGATGCAACGTCATCACGTTGCATCGACGATGACATGACGTTCTTTCTATGTTGTGTGACTGATTTGTTTTGACATCCCATTTCTTTGAATACAATGAACACAAAACAAATACAAACTTTCATTGATATTTTAAAACAGTTTATAAGTCACACATGAGAATGATTGTCTCATATAGACTTTGTTACGACCACGCGTGTATCTGTACAATGGGGAAAGGATGTTGTGTTTTGTAACTAATAGTTAAATGAGTGTCGTTTGTACGTGTCGAATACTTAAATAAGGGTCATTAGCCTTAATTAAACCGTCTTACATGGTTACGTTACTTTGCGCAAGTCATCGAATTTATGACTGTCACAGACATAACTAGTATTATGAGGATTTTCATTTAGGTTCCTCTCACAAAGAAATGTGGGTTAGTTGAGAAATGTGATGAACCAAAATAATGCTTCAGGGCGTCAAAATCTATAAGTCCAGGATAACGGATAAGAATTCACATAAGACCAGCGATCTACTATCTATTTTCAATTATTTTACGCTTATAACAGGTGTAAATATTAGTTGTTTAAAGATTTACTTTCTGTAATCATAGTCCATTTATTAGTTTGGACATTCCATCAATCTGAATGCTGCTAAAGGGATATCCCAACAACTAAACTATATTCTAAATCGAAATTCTGGGTTATTAAAATTCTAAATCTTCATTTGCTCTCAGTTTTGCCATGTCGTGCCAAAAGGAGCTTGATACGACATACCGCCAAAAATGAACATATTTGCATTTGCAAACAGCGTAGATCTAGATGAGGCGATTTATTACAAGCCACCTTATCTGGATCCACACTGTTTGCCCTCTGGTCTTTGACTAGTTTGGATGACAAACGTTTAAATTTTGCAAACATACATTTGCCGTCTGTTTTTTATGCTTAACGGGTTAAAGCAAAGCATAAAACACTGTGAACAACGACGTTTCAGGCAAGCCAGCGTATCTTAGCAGTTAGCAGGCTGGTCAGAAACTATATTCACTATAAAAGGTCCTTGCTTATGCAAATAGCCAAGACTCTAATCCGGATGATAAAAGTTTTCGATTCAAATTTTCTGCATACCCTACAAGTCGCATTTTATCGAGCCACGCCTCAAGTTTTGATCTTTGAGGTGGTCAGTAAATTCAGTAAGTTAAGCCTGTGATAATAAATGAATCTCGCCTTGAGAAACGCTGTTTTAAAACATATGGGAACCACGCATGCGCAGACCAGCGTTTGTAAGTAACGTAAGCTTACTAGAGTTATCCTGAATAGACTGCAGGTGCTGCAGTCTTATTAAGGATAACCGCAGTTAGCTTATATTGTACTTTTAATGAGTGCTTTGTGCAGCATCTGATGAGACAGCACATGTTTACTGGCTAGCTCGGATAACGGCCCGAGCAGGCCTAAAGACGGTTTTCGCACTGATAGTTTAAAAGCCTCACTTAGCCAAAAATTTTGATTTAATTTAAAGTTTCTTAAACACACAAGGTAATTCAGAAATTTCGACGTTACACATAATCTGTGCTCGGTTCTTTATTCTACTGCGCATGCGCAAAACAGAGTTTTCATTACACCGAACTGTCTTCGCGTAAAACAGACATACATTTCAACATCTCCAATGTTTGGCGGCATTTGAACTGAGACAGCTTAAGCAGAATAGTACTTGTTGCCCCTTGTCCAAAGCGGGCTTCTTTTTAAATTTGCTCAGAGTCGAGCTAATAGTTTCGGTTCAGAGTGTCTCTCCCACCCTAATAAGAAGGGAAGCAAATATATTCCCATCTCAGAGTGAGATCCCTTGCAGGTGTCTCCATTGACCTTATTTAAGACATAAAATGACCCGCGACACGAGAAAACCAACAAAGTGGTTGTGCGCCCAGCACAGACTCGGATCAGCCTGGGCATCCGCCTAGTCTGATAAGACTCTTTACTAAGCGCTTAAAGGGCAACTAACGGTCTTAGCTACCTCTTTGCGGACAGGGAAGACTCTGATCAGACTGGGCGGATGCCCAGGCTGATCTGAGTCTGCACTGGGCGCACAACCATATTGTTGGTTTTGTCGTGTCGCAGCTCAAATATAAATATCTTACCATGTTGAATGGCAGTGTCGGCGTGCTTGCTCTTGTAGATAGTGCCGACGGTGAGGAGCCTAATTGTTTGTATTCATCCGCGTTGTCATCGCCTAATGTATCCAGCAAGAAAAATTCCGCCAGTTTATTGGGAACTTTATGGTCCAGTGTAAATAGTATAAGTCCTATAACCGTGGTGATAGCCCCTGTAAAAAATTACAAAACAATGAAATCCCTCATTGTCAGGACAGGCATCTCTAAGCAAATAATGCTGATCCCAATCAGTCGGTATGTAATATTGCCACACGTTATGGTCAAGTCGGGTAAATTCGGACAGCAGGTTAATTCGGACGGTGACATTGTTTCCTATATATCTCAGTTGTTTGGAATTAAAACAAACATAACTAGGCGAACAGTGAAAATCCTGTTGAGACGGCTCATAATGAGCCGTCTCATCTGGATTTTCATTGTTTGTAATGATTTTGTCCGAATTTACCAGCTGTCCGAAGTTACCCCCCTCGACCCTAATAGCTTTAACTAATGTCTGCATGCCGTACCTTGATATGCTGAATTTTTAGAAAAAAAATACCAGTTTCCTACCCTGAGTTATTGCTTCCCTTCATATCACAATTTGGCTTTTCCTGTTCGATTTAAAGATTTTAAAGAAAAAGAAAAGCATCAATAACTAATTCATGTTTATTCTCCTTTACGTACCAAAGTTAAGTTTTTTATCACTGATTTTTGTAATGTATATGATATATTAAATTTCTACATAAATTCCATAGAATATCTTATGACTGAATCAGGTTGGTGAAAAGAGTGTACATCTCCGAACTCCTGTGGAATATCTAATTTTGGATTTTTAGTCAATGAATTAAAAACACTCTTTTTGGTGAAAAAAAAAGTGTTTTAATTCATTGACTTTATGATTTGTTCCCTTTGGAATAATTATTTGAAAGATTTCTTTGGATTTTAGCATGCCATTAAAATTTTAAATATAAACTTAAAAGGCATCATACGCCAGTTTAACGTTGTACCCACCTAAAACTATATTTGACCAAAAACACCAGCCGTAACTCATTTCCAGAACTCCATCCGCACACGGTAATTTTATTGTCTCGGCTGGACACAAACTATGGTAGACAACACCTGCCAACACCATACAGACTCCGGTAAGAGTAAATAGAAGAGCACCGTACCAGATCACGCTACAGAGAAGAATATTTCCAGTTACCCAGAATGCAAAGGCTGTCCTAAAAATAGAAGGTTCAACTTAAATTACAGATTTCAAGACATTAAAAGGGCTCATGGGCAGGCATGTGGTATGCGTTGGTAGACAGATTTTATATAAAACAAAATAAGGGGTAAATGTACTCGTTCACGTTTTTTCGCCATGTTTAAAAAGGAAACAACTTTTGTGACTTTCTTACACAAAGCACTTCCAAATGGTATCTAAAGACACAATTTAAGACACCATTTGGAAGTGCTTTGTGTTAGAAAGGGTGTGTATATCTTTATTGTAACATGGCATCTGCATACGCCCAGGCTACCTGTATTGCAAAGCATGCTTGGATACATGTCATAGACAGCAGATACAAATCAAGGAATTTAAAGTGCAAACGAACAAAAATCAAAGATAAAACGTGTAACACCTTTAAAACAGATAGCGCGAAAGTAATTTTGTTTTCTTTCGTGCATAAATGCACGTAGATTGCAGGAGAGAACTCACTTTGCATGCTCATAATTCATATTTTTTACGGCAAATTATCCAAGGCCGAAAAGAAAATAAATAATATAGATATATCAAAATTTATATCCATTAGCTGCGTCGTGTGAAAATGCAGAGGCCAAGACTTCCATACCAGCCTTTGATTCCATCCATCCAATCTGATCAGCCTTCTCAAAATGAGAAGGCTGATCAGATTGGATGGCTGGATGGATTCAAGATGGGAACATGCAAGACTCTGTTATAAGTTAACGGATGCGCAAGACTGAGTTGTGTCTCTACCGTTCGCGCATGATTTAAGATATTTTTTCGAGGGCTCGTCTACCTTGAATGTATTACAATAAAATTTTGATTATCATTTATATTTTCCTAGAATATGCTTATCGGAGTGTTAAGGGACCCCGCCTATCGCGACATTTCGAGCGATTGCTGTTTTTATTCTCCTCTACATATATCTGTCTTTCCTTTTTTTTTCTCCTTTGTTGCGTCGCACGATCTTATAACAGTTATTTTTTTTATCTTAAACAGTGAATTTATGTATCAATGTGATAAATGAATTGTTTATAAGATGACATCTCGACATAGTTAAGATAACAAATCCGGTATCTAAGAACCAGTATGCGGACACTTCCAACCAGTATGCGGACACTGATAACCAGTATGCGGACACTGACAACCAG
This sequence comes from Ctena decussata, assembly GCA_963989385.1. NCBI lineage: Eukaryota > Metazoa > Mollusca > Bivalvia > Lucinida > Lucinidae > Ctena > Ctena decussata. Next base: position 66,987,793 of record OZ022504.1, read on the forward strand.
TATGCGGACACTGATAACCAGTATGCAGACACTTCCAACCAGTATGCGGACACTACCAACCAGTATGCAGGCACTGATAACCAGTATGCGGACACGTCCAGCCAGTATGCGGACACTACCAACCAGTATGCGGACACCAACAATCAGTGTGTGATAACGAACAACCAGTATGCGGACTCTAACAACCTATCTGGTCACTAACAACCAGTATTCGGACACTTACAACCAGTATGTGGACACGTTACAACCACAATGTCGACACTAACAACAAGTATGACACTAACAACCAGTTTGCGGACACTAACAACCAGCATGTGGACACCACCAACCTGTATGTGGACACTAATAACCAGTTTGCGGACACTAACAACCTATGACGACACTAACAACCAGTATGCGGACACTATCAACATATCTGGAAACTAACCACCAATATATGGACACTATTAACCAGTAAATGGACACTACCAACAAGTATGTGGACACTACCAACCTGTATGTGGACACTAATTACCAGTTTGCGGACACTACCAACCTATGACGACACTAACAATCAGTATGTGGACACTAACAACCACTATGTCGTCACTAACTAGCAATATGACACTAACAACAGAATGCGAAAACTAACCACCAGTATGCGGACTCTACCAAACAGTATGCAGGCACTACCAACTAATATGTGCACACTACCATCCAATTTGCGGACAGAATTGTGCTTTGTATCCAAGAATCTTCCACAGATCAAAATATTCAGTGTAGGAATTAAAGAGGTCGCGTAAATTGATGCAACAATTTTATTTGGGTTTAACGACACTTTCAATACTATTTCACTCATTTTAGGCCGATTATTAAGCATATGTAGGTGAAAACCGGAGCTCCTAAGCCTTTGTCGAGCAGAATACGGCCTTCTCATTTTTTCGCCGGTCTAAGCTCGAACCCATAGCGGTGAATGCTCTGTTGTCTAAAAGACAGTGCTCTTAATCAGAAGACCACGGAGGCCCTCTCTTAAATTGCCTCCCTTTGCAAATACCAATTTAACCCCGTCGTAATTGTTTGTCAGAAGATCATCAACGCAAAATGGTTCTTGGAGCGCCGTTAGCGCAGTGGATTCAGCGCTGGCCTGCTGATCTGGAGGTGGAAATCGTTTCAACGATAAACAGGGCGCCATTGCACACAACCTTTCATTATTACCACCCCCATTATCCTGATATGTCTGAAATACTGTTGAAAAAAAAAAGAAAAAAAAAAACAAAAAAAAAAAAAACAACGAACAAACAAAAATGCCAAATCATCCATTCACCCACCAAAAAGGTTTTACTCTTCAAGGAGGAAATTGCTCCCAGTGGAGAAAATTCGTTTATGAGTTGACCCCGCATTCAGATAGGGAAGCATTATCCGAAAATTACAGAGTTACTACCTCTAAAACAGAAGTCATTTACCAATGGGAGATAATCCTATGTAGGATCTCTCCAAGACCAGATGCAACTTACCATAGTAATATATGTGCAATATATCCTGAGTACCAATAGGCTCTGCCGAATCTGATTTGCCCCTCGTCGGTAGCGAAATATTCATAGACTGACAGTAGTGGCTGGGGTAGCCCTCGAGTCATTGCTAATAATAGTTCTGACTTATGCCCTATTATTACTGTAAAAGAAGAAAAAAGTCAATTAGCATCGGAAGCCGAAAGGGAAAGTACTATGTTGCATTTGCACTCTTATAGATGCAGATAACCTGCAAATGTTCGCAGACTGCTCATTGTTTATGCATTTCTTGTAAATTCTTTTAGTCAGATTGTTGAGTGGGCAAGACTGATCGGACTATCTGGATATATTAAGACATTTGTAAAGACAGCATAGTTGTAAGAAGAGTTAGTGGGAATAATAGACAACGTTTGCAATATTTAAAAAGCGCAGGCAAAGCAAATATGGTATTCTTTGCAATGTGAAGACAGCCCTGTATAAAATTGTGAGACCTTATACAAATGTAGTGATGAACCTAACGTACTCAGACGGCAAAGGTGCACATGTTGATCTATGCCTTTGCTATTAGAATACCGTATTTTTTTCGGTTATAAGACGGGATTTTATCCTTCTTAAATTATCCCAAATGTTTACTCAGTCGTGTAGTTCAGCTATAAAACATTTTTTCTCCTTCTCTATCTCTCTTCTAAAACAATCCCAAAGATCCAGATCCGTCTTGTAGACGGATCAAGATCTTTGAGTTCGTTTTGGAAGAGAAAAAATTCCGTTTTATAACCAAAGAAATACATTACACTTCACCCAGTGCCTTACATAAAATAGTAGATGACTTATAAGGTATCCTTGCCTAAGTCCATACTTTTATATAAATAAATTGCTATATCATATGGAACTTCAAAAATTTTATCGCATTTAATGTCAGAAACTGATAATTTTAATATGATATTACATAAAGTAAATATGAACTAGGCTAGACGGCTAATTTCTTTGTTGGGTTATTTAAGTCTTATTTAATGCCGTTAAGCTTATATATTCTTCAGGTGACACTTACTATCCTCCAGCATTATTTCCTCGTTGTAATCAAATGTATTTTTCTCGTTCATAAAAGTACCTGCAAGAAAGTGGAAGCTTTCTTAACAAACAGACTTTCTCTAAGACAATACTACAAGAGTCGGTTTGGGCAAACAGATTATATGTTATCATATAACTAAGGTTTTGTTACATAAACTCTGTACAATACAAATGCTTTTGACTTTTTGAAGTTTGTTTCTTTCATACACAAACTTTATTTGTTTCAAAATCGGGCGTAGTAGTTTGAACACAAAAACTCCTTTTATGCCATTTGTTTCAAGCGGGGCCGGTTGCGGTCGTGTGATGGTGCTGGGTAACTTTCAGTGCCGGATGTCCTATTAATTTGGACAATAGTAGGGCAGGGGCCTACTGTGCTTTCAGTAGGTGCGGGTTGGGGTTGCTTGGACATTTTCCTCTCTCCTCTATCATATTTGTTCTCTATCCCCCCTCTCTTAGAGACAGCTCGATATAGAGTGAATTCTGTCTCGAAGAGCCGTGAACAGCCCCCCACCCTCCTTTCCACTCCACCCCCCCACGCCCCCTCCCCCCCCCCCCAAAAAAAAAAAAAAAAAAAAAAAAAAAAAACGTTTCAAGCAAACTTATAGGGGGCACGGCGCATTTAGTGTATCTATATCTAAATAATATTTTCAAAGAAAAAGTAAGTAATTTTAGAAATTTCATGATAACATATACAGACCTACTGAGTTAAAGTATAGGGCGAATTCTACGTCCAGATAAATGATTTTTCAACAATATTTTGGTCAGTTCAGATAAACTTGAAAATGGATGAATGATGATAAAGATAAGGTAATCAGGACGTTTGAGAACAGAAGAACCACGACCTAGATCGGACTCGAACTGATGATCCCTGGGTCCAGATCGATAACCTCTCCGCAAGCAAGACCGGACTCTTTTTCGTTGAATTTCTAATGACTGAATTGAGTATATTTACCTGAGAGAGTAAGATTAACCGTTCGAAGCCCCATTCTGACCCCTAATGTAGCTTGGATATTGCCTTCACTCCGGTAAATGTAAGGTGAGTGAACACCAACGTAACCCATCCGCCAACAATAACCAAATATACTAACTGAAATCGAGAAAATAAATACATTGAAGTTCTTATTGATTGGGCAGAAACATTTCACATTTATAAGAGTGCTACCTCTTCAAGCTGTTTGTAAGGGGGTAGGGGAGAGTCAGGTAACTTCGGACAGCGGGGAAATTCGGACACTGACATTATTTCCTTTATATGTGAGTTGTTTGGAACTAAAATAACAAATATCTGGCCAAACAGAGAAAAACCTGATGAGACGGCTCATGATGAGCCGTCTCATCTGGATTTTCACTGTTTGCAATTGTATGTCCGAATTTACCCGCCTGTCCGAAGTTACCCGACTCTCCCCTATTTGGTACATGTACTGGGTAGTAGTATCCATAAACGTCAGTCAGCAGGTAACTTACGGCATGTGCGAACAGGAAGACTCGTAGATTTTACGGTAGAACAACTGACAAGCAGCTGTCATTCTATTTCCCGTTATTTTTACGGGTGCCCGTAAAATCTGTAGGAGATACCATGTGGAAAAGGACAGAATAGGACAGGTATTGTTTTGGTCATATAGTCCTCTAACACTATTAAGATATTTTCGAGTGAGTCCAATTAACATAATCCTACCATATCGTGATTTCAAACAATATTCTACGGACAGATGCCCGTTAAAATAACGGTAAATCGACTGGCTGCTGGTTGCCAGTTATTTTACAGTAAAATCTACCGCAAATTTTACAGTGTATATTTAAGCATTTTGTTTACTGTCAAACTCAGCAACCTATGACATTATATTACAGTATATGTATGTAATTTTTAGTTAAAATATTGTTTGAACCAATTTATGAATGCTGAGGAATCTATATGGTGATAAGGAAGGCAAGCATAAAACTGGCAGAGCTGCTTTCCCTTTAAGTGTATATATTAAGGTGGTGATAATCACTGATTTGGTACAAGGACAAAAATCTGCATAAAATGCTCAAAATAACACTGATTTTTCCAAAACTTAGCAGGTGCCTTCTTTATGTTGTTTCTCATAATTTAGAATCCCAAAATGCAGCATTTGTTAATGTTAAAGAGTGTTTTTATAAGAGAAGATCAAAGGGTAATTTTCTGCGAATAGATCTGAACAAATAATATCATTATTGAAAATATACTTAGTGCTTAGAGTACCTTGTTGCATAATGGAGAGCGTCCTAGCAATTATTTTTTCAAACTCTTTCACACATTATCAGGCTGAGCAGATGAAAAAAGATGCAGTCTGTGTCCAAATTTTTTTGTCAAAACACACAGGTGAGACAGGTGATACTATTTTAACAAGGTTGAACAATTTCATCTACACACCACTGATCATTTCAGTAATGTATTATTTATATTGTGGGTGTTAACATAGGTATGCTTGCCTACCCTATATTTAATAAATGCGTCCAGTGTACATTTACTTTTTACATGGTTGAATATTTGAGAAAAAGCTACCGTTTTCATCTGGTCTACATTACAATTTGACAAAGAGTTGGAATAAATAATTGCTAGGACGCTCGTCATTATGCAATAATGCACCTTCAGCACTACGTAAATTTTCAATAACAATATCATTTTTTCAGATTTATTCGCAGAAAATTACCCTTTGATCTTTCCTTATAAAAACACTTTTTTTAAGCAGCATGTGCATCTATTTTGTATTCTAAACTGTAAAGAACAACAAAAATAAGTCTGCTAACTTTCAGGGAGATACGTTACTTTTTTATTGTTTTATGCAGATTTTTACATTTACCATAAATCACCACCTTAACTTGAAAAAAAAACGTATTAGACGATACCACTGATGTTATGCTGATGTTAAAGATGTTTCTTCTTCTTCTTGCTACAGCGCCATGGGCGAATAACGAAATGTTGGACCTGTCCATATACGAGTGGTGTTCAGAGAGTTCTGTTCGTGACGTCATATTTTGGTAAGCATGCATACTAAAGACAGAGCTTCTGATAGCGAAAATATGTAAAGCTGTGATATGTCTGGAAAAGTCTGCAAACGCAGTGTATATTTTCTAGGCACATTTTTGAATGTCTTTTTCGTTGCAATACGATACGATGGCAGCTGCGAATTTTATGTCGTATGCTCTTTTGAGAAGCTGGCCTCAATCCAGCAGGCACACTATTGTTTCAACGCAATGTGCCTGCAGGGAGGTGTCCGTCACTCCTGATCAGGACACTACGGAAGTCATATATTGTCATATAATAAAAGCAAACTATTCTTACCTAATACAATGCTGCCAACTGCCAAACTGTAGATCAGCCTAAGAAGCGTATACCATCTCTAAAAGAAAAAAATAGGGCGTGTCGTGAAGAATACGAGGATAGCTACAGGGGGTTGGATCATATTTTGGGGGTATATCAAATGGAGTTTATTATACATATGGTGTATATGTAACAGTTACATACAATTTATTCTCTTTTACCTAAACGAGTATGATTATTGTCCCTATATGGGTTAGCATGCTCAAATATTAAGACTGGGCTTGTTTTTAACCCTAAAAAGTGTCAAACAGCAGATTATATAGTCTGAAACTTCAAATACCAGAGGGCGAACAATATAGACCCAGTTAAGCTGGCTCATAATCTCTTTCAGATATAAAATCATCTGCGGTGTTCCAACGACCTTGCAAGGTTATCGTATAGATATATTATAAGAATAAAATACTGTAACAGTTGTTTAAACCAAAGGTTCTCGCTCATTAAACGAAAGGTTCTTGCTTACTAAAGTATTCGAGCAGCTATATGAGTATGTTTTCATCTTTATACCTCTTTCCCTCTGATTCCTGCAGCAGCGATGAGTGCAGCAATGGATATTAGCACGCATGCGTAGATAACTGCCGCTAGGGGGATATCTTGTGTCACTGACGTTCTGTATTCCCCGTAGTTAGAATAGCCGAACTCGTCCCTGAACGCTCGAAACCATGTCATTCTGAAATAAAACAAGAAAACAACTTACTTTCCAAAGACGTCTTTTCTGACATACGAAAGGAGTTGGGTAACATCAGTTACGTCAATTTTGTGATTGACACATTGAAATCGCCGACCGAAGCTGCACTGTAAGGAACTTTCCAATCGATTTTACGGTGAAAGAAATGGAAACTGGCTGCCAGGTCTTTTATCTTAAAATGTACGGGATAGTAGGGGAGAGTCGGGTAACTTCGGACAGTGGGTGAATTCGGACAATGACATTGTTTCCTTTATATATCAGTTGTTTGGAACTAAAACAAAATTTAACTGGCCAAACAGTAAACATCCGGATGGGCCGTCTCATCTGGATTTTCACTGTTTGCAATGGTATGTCCGAATTTACCCGCCTGTCCGAAGTTACCCGACTCTCCCTTACTGTAACTTTGATTATGCACATTGACTTCATTGTATATATTATATAAAAAAAGGCTTCATTTTATTCCACATTTGTTTTTTTTATTGATTTTATTTGCATATCGAAATAAAAGTCGGAATCAAAGCGAGAGTTGTTGCCATGTCCTTAACGTATTTAAGCTACGGGCTTCTTTTAAAGCGTGACATCGTTCACGAAAATTCAATATTAACTTTGCTATGCATACGAAAGAAAATGACATTAAACCTCCGTGTTCCCAATAGCGCGCTGAGATTAGACATTTTCTAGTAGATATTTTGTTCTCTGTAAATGCTTTCACGTTATTTGAACTATCCTGACATTGTCAATATACGCCTGCCACTTATCTGGGACATGCTACAGTTTCGGCGTGCTTAAATACTCCATGGAGGTAACCTAATTCGTCCCTCGGATCCGGCATTACATGAATTTAAAATCAACTTTCCTTGATTGAATGGGGTGGTCTTGAACTAATATGCATCATGCCTTGCCGTACAGAACAGTTGCAGTATAACTGAGCCATACCCGACAAAACAAACAAAGTGGCATGTGCGCCCAGCGAAGACTCAGATAAGGCTGGGCATCCGCCCAGTCTTATCAGAGTCTACGCTGTCCGCATGGAGCTATAGACTCTTACTACCAATTAAGCGCACAGCGAAGAGGATGATCGAACTGGGCGGATGCCCAGGCTGATCAGAGTCTTCGCTGGACGTACATGCCACTTTGTTGGTTTTGTCGTGTCGCGGCGCATATAATTCAAAACCGCATCACGCGCACTGCATAGTGCATTATTGGGGGGACTGACCTTATCAATTACCGAGCAACTGCGAAATGTGCCCTACGGCAGGCATCTACGCAGGCTGACTTCAGCTTGCTCGGATACCGTAAGGAATTTTGCGTGTGTCTGTAGAATCATTTTGTCATGAAATTGGTAAACAAAAACCGCAGAAGAACAGGCTTCTTAGGAGGTCTATTAATAATAATTTGAGCCGCGACACGAGAAAACCAACGATGTGGTTGTGCGTCCAGCGCGTACTCGGATCAGCCTGGGCCTCCGCCCAGTCTGATCAAACTCTTCGCTAAGCACTTAAACAGGTAGCTAAGAGTCTAAGCTGTCTCCATGCGGACAGCGAAGACTCTGATCAGACTGGGCGGATGCCCAGGCTGATCTGAGTCTGCGCTGGGCGCACAACCACTTTGTTGGTTTTGTCGTGTCGCGGCTCAGTTTTCTTCTCTGTCATATAAAAGATCATCATTGGATGATAATAAATAATTTTGAGATTTATTAGTCTAAACAAATGCTTGTCGGTGCAAGGGTCAGGTCAAACTGTGGCTTAGGGTGGATTTTAATGAGTATATGGCGTTGAATATAAACAACATAATTATATCATAAAGACAGCAAGTCAAATGGTTTGAAGATTTTTTCTGATTTGATAGTCCATTGACCGGATTAATAAACAGAATAATTTGCTTTCAAATAATGGTAGCAAGTACGAACGGTGACATATATCACCTGTGCATTGCATGCAACAGTCTAATCAGCATCTTCCCAGGTCCTGTCTATTCATTCTAACAGTAATCCTAGTCTTGTTCAACCTGACCCAGAATGCACGGATCTGGTTCTCAAAACCATCTCGGCTTACTTTTGTTTTCCCTTTCACCACTCATTCAAAAGGCTGTCGCCCGTTTTCATCACAGCGTCGCCATTACCACACTGGTCTGGCATTCATCACAGGCAACGACGGACTCGGCAGTTTGTTATACCTCCTAGTCAGACCAGATTTTTGAAGAAATTCCGTCTAGTACGTATGCAGTGCTTGAATAAGTTTCTTTACCGATTCGTTGCATAGACGTTGTAGTCCAAAAATTGTTTTCAAGCAGTTCTTGAATATGCATATGAATTCAGTAAAACTTTTGATTCCTATTTCAAGAGCCGGGGATCGGATGGTCCGTGAGACTATACTTCTGAAACAAACTTATCCTGATGAGCGGAACAAGCAAGATTCATGTACGTTGTCTTCGTTACCTGTGTTGAATGCCAGACCAGTGTGATTACAATGACTCATTGTGATGGCGACGCTCTGATAAAAACAGGCAACATCATTGAGAACCTGTGCGGCCCTTGCAACATCCATGCTACCCGTTCATTAATTGATTGACAGCTAAACTCAGCTCAGGTAAGTTGATTTGAGCCGCGACAAGACAAAACCAATAAAGTGGTATGTGCGCCCAGCAAAGACTCAGATCAGCCTTGGCACCCGCCCAGTCTGAGCAGAGTATTTGCTTCTACATTGAGATAGCCTGGACCCTTAGATACCCATTAAGCGCATAGTAAACTCTGATCAGACTGGGGGAGCTACGCGCTCTCAAAGAGCTCATACGCCCTAAGATGTGCTAGCTCATCATACATACCTTAAAATTTATGTTGGAAATGAGCTGCATCACAAAAATAGGGGGCTTAACGTATTTGGGTCATGACTCAACCAATCTGTAAACCCATGTTGTTTATGTTTGCGCAGTCTGATCTGAGCCTTTGCTGTTCACAAATGCATTAAGCCCCATTTATGCAACTCAAATTAATACCGTTCACTGCCATATTTCCGTTTGCCGTTTTCCAAATTGATGCAACACTTATCAGTTAGGCAGAAAAGTCTGAGGGCCTGTCGTATGTATAGTAGTAATAGTAGTGTTGTCAGAAAATAATTCAAAACGTTTTGAACTCGTGTTTCGATTTTCATTTTTTTTTCTTTTTTCATTTATTTAATTTTCTTGGAACAAATTGTTCTTACTCTATGCATCGATACCCCTTTTTCTGACATTTGTTTCATTATTTTTTCCTAGTGTCACCATAGGTCACAGGCTGCATGCAGCATCTGGTCATTCTGCAACGGCGTAAATTCAAATGTCGCTCTAGGACTGACATAAACATAAGATCAAAATAAACACAACATCTGTCACATGGGGCATGAGCCGTACTAACGAAATAAATACGTATAATGAACATAAATACTTGTGCATTCGGACCGGTTCGTCCGTTTTCTACGGACTAATAGATCAGTCAATTCCGATAGCTCGCGAGACAGCGGAGAAGCTAAATTCTCATTCATCATGTTCATTGGACAAGCATATCCCTCTCTAGAATTGTCTGAGATTAATAGAATCTATGATGGGGTTGAGGCCGAGACAAGGAAATCTCGGGCAAGTTTTCAGATTATTTAGTCTAATGCGAGGCTTGCCGAGCATAAGACTTAAATAATCTGAAAACTAGCCTGAGATTTCCTTGTCGAGGCCTCAACCCCAAATTGATTATTTTTCTCACACATTATATTCTAGAGAACAGAATATTCATTGAATACCTTAACTTCTTGCTGAAGACATTGCTTATTTTCTATTAATAGTTCTGACAGGTGTGTTAATGTCACCTTGTGCATGCATTTTTCATGACTGGCAGCTATTTAGAAATCTTCAGTGACATCTCATGCACATCACTGGCTGTCTATTTCATTGTGCATGCAATTAACATGACAGGAAGCAGCAAGTTGATTTGTTGAATTTAATTGTATAATTAATTGGGCTGTACTATATAGCAATAATTGGCATTTTGAGACAGCTTCCTGAGCCTAGGCTGAGATTGCAAGCCGAGATAGAAAAATCTCAGACACCTCTAGAAAGGGATATTCTTGTCCAGTGGGTGAGAATTTTCTATCTCGGCCTGCTATCTCAGCCAAGGTTCAGAAAGTTGTCTCAATATGTCAGTCGTTGCTCTATATAAAAGAGTATAGCCCAATCACGTTAAACAGTTTATTTCAACAAATCCACTCGTTACCTGTTATGTAATTGCATGCGGAATATGAAAATTGACAGCCAACGATATGCAAAACATGCCACTATAGATTTCTCATCGGCTGTCAGTCATGAAAAATGCATGCATAAGGTGAAAATAACAGGAGAGAACAATTAAAAGAAACATAACTTGAAGTACATAGGCCTGAACAAGAATTCAAGAGATATTCTGTTTCATCAGAAAAATGAGGCTCGGTAAAGTTAGCAGAACGAAAATTCTGCAGAAAATATTTTCTGCAGAATTTTCGTTCTGCTAACTTGACAAAGCTGAAAAATGATCAATGATATCAATGATATAGTAGGGCTAAGATATCGACAAGGAAATCTAAGGCTCGTGTTCAGGTTACATGTTATTTAAGTCTTGTTCTCGGTAATATGACAGCCAACCAGAGATTTTCTTGTCTCGGTCTCAACCCCATCACAGATTCTGTTATTCCCCGCTCTCAAGTTCTCAGTCCAGTTAGGTACCGTATTTTCTATATACAGCGAGACCTAGATCTGCATTTCTGTTTCAATCATCCAAAGAAAAAAAATGAAAATAAATAATTATCTTTATCATACCTGGTAGAATATGACTCCATTCTGAGAAAAAGGATGTAAGTATAATGATCAATCGTTGTTTTGAGTGAATTCTAAATATCATGAAAAATTAATGACGAAAACTTCACACTGGTCATCCGGTTAACGTTTTTTAGGAACTGAGAATGGTTTTCTTTCATCGTGAAATTCTGACATTACAATAAGAGCCGTGACACGACAAAACTAACAAAGTGGCATGTGCGCCCAGCGAAGATTCAGATTAGCCTGGACATCCGCCCAGTCTGATCAGAGTCTTCGCTGTTCGCATGGAGCGAGATTGGGCTCTTAGCTAGCCATTAGGAGCACATCGAAGACCCTGACCAGACCGGGCAGATCCCCAGGCTGATGTGAGATTTCGCTGGGCGCACATGCCACTTTGTTGGTTTAGTCGTGTCGCGCCTCAAGTATTCTATTAAAGTTCTCTTCTTTCTTGCTAAGTCAGGAGTTATTTAAAATAGAGTGAGTGAGTGATATGGTTTTACGGCACACCAGCACAAAAAAGGCTATTTCGAGATTCATATTAGACATGTGAAGGTACCGGTTAACCCTGTGCAGCAGCCAAAAACTCAGATAGCCATGTGCAACCACAACGACCAATCAGGGTTAGCGTATATATTCTGGCAGCCTGGCACACAACGTCGAAACAGCATAGAATCAACGTTTTTAAGGTATATATGATTACATATTTTGCGCCGTTTTCACACAGGGGAATAACTTTCGAGTCCTTGGAGGTCAAAAGCCTTCAAAATGGGGAGTCTACTCTAGGTAAGAATTAGTGTCTCTGCTAGGGAGCAAATTCTTTCCGTTTAAGGTTTACCCACATTGAAAAGGGAGAAAGGGAGAAGAAGGAAACAATGACAGAGTTGATGCCCCTGAAAGTTACCGTTTGCCGTAAGATGTTTGGATACATCTTCAAGGGAGGCACATCTGTCCTGAAAGCATTTGCCTTACTATAGGCTTAACCTTTATGAAAACATTTATTCAAAGATGGGAACAAGAAACGTCCTTTAAAGGTTCCCCCCTTTTACGAAGGAGTTTCAAATACTTCGGAAAAGAATGCTTTTCTGCCAAAGTTAACTCCTCTTGGAAAGGGAGACAAACACATTAAGGTGTGTTGATACATTACCATAAATTTCTTTGCCATTTTCTCATCGGGAGGCAACTCTTGTGACTCTTCTGAATGACGTTGCACTTCCAAAATGGAATCTACTCTTAAAGGAAAGAATTTGCTCCTATGGGAGCCAATTCTTTTCTTTAAGAGTTGATCCCCATTGAGAAGAGAGTCGAAAATGAAAATGACGCAGTTGCTTGTCCCTAAATATGTTTATATTCTCCTTGACTAAGAGTGCTTTCCCCTTACGTGTTTCAATCGTAAACGGGATTCCATCGCAAACAGTTTTTCATTATCGCCCTACGATCGCCGTGGTATTGCTGAAATACTGTTAAAAAGGATGTAAAATAGCCAATCATCAGCCTTGTAGCAATACACCTAAGAAAAAAATAAGGTCAAGGAAGTTCATTTCGAATTACGGATTTCCCCGTATCTTGTCTCAGTGTCAATTAAAACATTTTATGATATGCAATAGGTCAATGTCAAACTGACAATTTATTTAATGACAACAAACGACTTCAAAACATGATGTTATGTAGTTGCAGATGTTTGACACAGACGGAACGATTATCATAATGATTCATCAAAACTGCAAAATACGGAAAAACGTATCGTGCCGTACCATGCAGTAACAGGCGATTCTTTCTTTTTTTTCCAAATTATATCACGTTATCGCAAACTGATCGTCTGAGAACCGGTTTCTCATTTTTTATTATTGCGGTGTTGCTTCCTATCTGTAGAGCAAGACGCAGTTTGCAAACAAAAAAAATGAAGGCTAACCAGCGATTGAAGATATGAACAATAAAGGTTATGAAAATCTTGCTCATATGCACAGCTTTGGCCTTCACCTTCCAAACTTTCTTACATTACTAATAACCGTCTTCAGTCTACGACGCGGTACACGTAAGACCTGAAACTTTCCTCATGGTGTGAAAAATTTTCATATGAAAGTTTCATCATTTTCTGACTTAAGAATAAATGCAGTCGCATTTCGCATAGTTTCAGCTTATTCTTCCATGAAAACTATTTCAGTGGCAATGCATATGAAAGATTCAAGTTTCAAAACGTTCAAAAGGATTAGACATGAACGTTTCAAGTCCATGTATCATTATATATCATGAATGAAAATTTCATCACTTTAGCGTGTCATCAAAATTGGTTCAAACACAGTTTAAAAGCATTGCATATGAGTTTCATAATATTCTGGGGCTTCAGAACCAGATCAAATGTATAAGACTTGAACATATCAGAGTAATTCGATTTCTGAATCAGTTCACAAACATTTCATATCGTTATAACTCAGCTATAACGCAGGGTGTTCCCCGCTAGTATGACCACACATATCTAAATCAATCTTGTATTATTCTGCTAAAATATTTTTTTTCGCCCGTAACATCTAAAAATCCGTTTTATTTAGACCTGTCTTATAAGACGAATCTAGATTTTTTTGTGTAGAATTGGAGAAAATAAAATAAAAGTCTTATAAATGAATGTATATGTACGATAGTTGTATCATATTCTGTTTGTGGAACAAGAGCAGAAGCAGTAAGCATTTGAGCCGCGATACGAGAAAACCATCAAGCTGGCATGTGGGCCCAGCGAGAATTCAGATCAGCCTGGGCATCCGCCCAGTCTGATCAGTTCGCTGTCCGCAGGGAGCTAGCTGAGACCCTTAGCTACATTTTAATCAGGCTTGGTGGATGCCCACACTGATCTGAGTCTTCGCTGGGCGCACATGCCATATTGTTGATTTTGTCGTGATGTAGCTCATTTTACATAGTTACTACAGTAATTCTGTTTTCCACACAAAAGAAAAGAAATCAAGCAATGTCGATTTCCCCTTTTGATCAATCTTTCGTCAATAAAACGGAATTTTGAAAGCAACCACTATGTTTGACCAACGGAAATCAATCAAAAGCATATAACGTCTAATCGTTTTATCATATTCATGTATTGCCAACAGAGAGGACTTTCAAATGTTACACTTGAGCATTTTTATGTCTTTTACGAGTTCGTTATAATGAATTCAGTGAAAGTAAAATATTCTTGTTTATTGAGTGTCTGTTATGGAACAGTCCAGAGAGACACTATAAATACCCCATCTAACATAGGTAATGACATAGCAGGGCCATAAAACAGCTAACACCTGTGTTTGTGCGGGGGGGGGGGGGTCTACACAGTAGATATTAAATGTCTTTCAAACCTAATATTGTGTGCATTAAAGCAAAGCCTATGCTCATCCAGCAGTTCTGTACAAGTGCAAACAATCCTTGCGTTCGTTAAACCACTCGCTCTAGCTGACCCTGATGGATGATGCATGATTCTTCTGTCCATGCCCATTTCAGAAATTGATGTATGCTTGCATTTCTCATTCAACATGTTTTCCAAATCTGCGTTACCCATTAGCCCTTCAAGCGCAAAAAAAAGTAGACGCTAAAATTTACGTCGGCAAAATTTCATAAATGTTTCGTCCGAGATATTTCATATTAAGAATTCAAAGACTAGAGGGCAAATAGCGTAGATTTAGGTGGGTCAGGTTGTATGATGATTGCAAATTCAGCTGTTTTCATTTTTGAAGCTTAAAGTGCTAAAACGTTTGCCTTAACCACAAGAACTCTTTAATTGAGATTCACAATGCGTTCGTTATTTCATTCAGTATTTAAGAAGCAATAAAACATGTCAGAAACGTTTCGTAACGAACTATATTTGAGCCGCGACACGAGAAAACCAACAAAATGGTTGTGCGCCCAGCACATAATCAGATCAGCCTGGGCATCCGCCCAGTCTGACCAGAGTCTTCGCTGTCCGCCTGAAGGAAGCTTAGAGCCTTAGCTACCATGTAAGCGCCTAGCGAAGACTCTGATCAGACTGGGCGAATGCTCAGGCTGATCTGAGTCTGCGCTGGGCGCACAACCACTTTTTTGGTTTTCTCGTGTCGCGGCTCATTTCTATTAGAATAATGATAGACATCAATTAAATGCTATTCTAGCATAGTCACTTTCAACGGTTGCACGTTTCGCATAATTTAAAAAAAAAAACGGAATGAAATGGAACTGAAATGAGGGATTATGCACAGCCATTTCACTTTTCGCCTTCTCAAAGAGATCAACTGTAAAACAAAAGACTTTGCTCCCACAGTGGGTGAATACGTTTCTAAAAAAATTCCTTTACGTGTATACCCGCTTATTGTAAAGGCTTCGTTTTCGAGGGAAGCAAATAAAAAGTCACAAAAGTTGTTTCCCTCGTAAAAATGGCGGAAAAACATGGAAATGTTTCCACAGACATCATCAGCTAAGCCTTCGTGCATCTTTGTCCGTAAAGCAGCATACCAGAGGTTTATACTTCCTAATCTCCGTGCATCTATACTTGCCATTTAGTTTTTTGGATACCTCAAAATAAATGATTGTTTCTTGGTATATATTGTTACGAAGGTCATACCTTTATTCAATTTAGTGTAAACAAAGATTGAAGTCTATGCACTCAATACCTTTTCTAAGTACAGGGCATCGAACTATTAGTCAACCGTCACAAGTTCAGAATTTTATGAAAAAAATTCATTGCATTCAGCCACATGAATCTCAAGAGAGGCCTGATGACGGGATCCTTCCAAAAAAGGAGAAAAGTCTTTTCTTTAGGAGTTAACCGCTATTGAAAAGGCAGGTAAAATGAAACCTTCCAAACAGGGGTCCACTTATAAAGAAAAGAATTTGCTCCTAAAGGAGCAAATTCTTTTCTTTAGGAGTTGAACCCTATTGAAAAGGGAGGCAAACCGAAACTTGCTGAGTTACTTCCTCTGAGAGTATGCCCAGGTACCTTAATTGCACATACTCAGTCAGGCCAGTACACATTCAGAGTCTTGTCCTAGCACGCTGAGTATGCCTAAAAATACTTGGACTTTGAAGACTTTTCTTACTCGCATTACGTGTTGCCAAGGATATTTTTCAGAACTTACTTCAATGCAGCTGGCGTACCATGTGGCAGCGCTAAATTGTTTCCCCGCATTTTATTATAGTGCAGATAATATTTCCTGGTCTTTTGGATCATGGAACGTATTCTGGCAAAAGACTTGGTATGATGAGGCCCGTTTTGATCCCATAAAAGATCTATTTTGGTGATGAAAATGAATGCATAGCAAAATCTCAATCAAAAAACCAGCAAACACAGAACAAACCATGCAATTCATGCATCAACATTGTTTTGCCCTGAACATACCCAGACCCATACTTCCAGCCAACTGTGGCAATAACTACGAATTTGATCGTCTTGCGACTTTCAGAGAATGTCAGCTTGACCTCCAGCACATTTTGTATACAGACAGCAATTTTATATGTTAATCTGCAGTGAACATATTAAATTTCAACATCAATAGTACCAAACTTGCAGCTTTAATTCATTTACTGTTACAATTATATATACTGGAATGGGTAGTAAGGTCAGATAGCATCTTTCTCATTTCTATAGCCTGCTGCTCATGTGAGCTGGGGCCGTATTTATAAAACCACTTAAGTGGTTTGCTATGCTGTTGCTAAGGCTGAATTTCTATGAAGGAGATTCCCTACAACTATGAAATTTGCTCTGGAGGAACAGTCTGAAAAAGACTGTTCCTCCAGAGCAAATTTCATAGTTGTAGAAATCTCCTTTCAGACTGTTCCTCCAGAGCAAATTTCATAGTTGTAGGGAATCTCCCTCATAGAAAGTTACCCTTAGCAACAGCAGAGAAACCACTAATGTCATTTTATAAATACGGCCCGTGGATTGTATTCCTAACTGCATATGATAACTAAATACAAACAACAATTCACACCAGGTCCTCAAATCGTGATGAAATCAAACAGGGAGTGACAAAGGCTGCCCCACTCCACCCAACCCACCCCGCCTTTCGTAAGAAGTGGTGGGAAAACGTCGCGATGAAACCATACACCTTATGGTATGGCTGGATGCAGGTCTTCATTCTATCCAGGCCCCGAGGTTATAAAACATTTTTCGTGCTCATCTCAGCTGAGCATGTAATTTTCTCTGCTGATAAATACGAAAATGCCAACTTATGTTGGCATTTTCATATTCTAAGCAAGAAAATTTCATACTCAGCTCAACTGAGCAAGAAAACAACTGTATTCATCAGTAATTTTCTATTTATTAGCCGGTAAAATTTCATGCTCAGCTGAGTTGAGCATGAAAGAGTTTTATAACCTTGGAGCCAGATGTGTTCTTAATTCCAATCCCAGCAAACTGGTTAGAACAAAGGCTTGACCTAATTTCCATAAGCTGCTCAAAATGGTTAACGAGTCAGTTTCGTTTATATGTTTATATGTAAATACAAGCTTGAATTCGTATGTGTGTTATAGCCCTACATGTCTAGGTTCCAAAATACAACCTACATGTATCTTGTCAGTATACGCGCGAAATTACACATCGCGAGACCGGAAAGCACTGGGTCAGGAGTGTCGCGTGTCTTAAATACACCAGCAGGTCAAACGTGAAATAAAAAGCTTGTTCCGGACAATGTTTTAATGGTAGTATCATTATTTTAATGGTCATACAGGGGCTGAACTTGACCTCTAGCTTGCTAACACGATTATTGTCACTTAAATAATCGCAGACCTGAGACTTTTGGAGCCTTCGATACATGCTAGTTTCTCAGGGCATATTATGAATGGGGACTTGTTTTGTACTGTCATGTTGATCTTGATCGGTACATCAGGAATCTTGGAGGAAACTGATCTTGATTGGAGCATAAAACATTTTAGAGGTAGCTGATCTTGATCTGAAGATCAGTAACTTTTGCGCAAGCTGACCTTGATTGGAGCATCAGTAACTTTTGCGCAAGCTTACCTTGATTGGAGCATCAGGAATTCTACAGCAAGTTAATCTTGGTTAGAGCGTCAGTAACTGACGCTCTAACCAAGATTAACTTACTGACGCTCTAACCAAGATTAACTTGCTGTAGAGCAAGCTTATCTTGATTTGAGCATTAGAAATTTTAGAGCAACTTAATCTTGAATCAACTTCCTCTAAAATGCCTGATGATGCAAAAGCAGTACTACCTGAAATTTATAATCATTGTGAAGTCCGTGAATCAGATCACGACAGACTCCTAGAAACTGAAAACATTTCTCCTGAAACTTGTAAAAGTCGTATTTCAGTACAGAGTCAGACAGAAAATGAGCTTTTATCTTCAAAAGCTGCTGAAATGATCGCATCAACAGAATTTGATGCAACAGGGCCTAATAATACTGCGTACTCAACAACGTTAGATATAAACAAAGAACAGAAATCTTTTGACTAGAGGAGAAAATACAATGGTAGAAAAGTGCAGCAACCGCGTTCTACTTAGCAGTACATTACGTTATTGTAGATTCAGTTAAAATATTAAAATGTATGAGCTAAAACCTCTCACCCTGTTTTTTCTATTTATTAGCGACCACAAAATTATATGGCAGTACGACAGAGCGACCTTCTCCCAAGGCTTTATATGAAACGATGGCAGTTGTGGTCACTAAAAATAATCGAAAAAGGGAACTCTTCAGAAATACAGAAAATGCTCAAAGTTTGACAATAGCAGACTCGGTTTATACACAATGCATCAGAATAAACACACATCTGTTTAAACCATTTACCGTTAGATGTGATAGGTTATATGAAATATGTCAGTGGAACATTATGAATTAGATTTTGAATATTATGAGTCACAAATGTTGTCAAAATGAAAGATGACGCATATAACAATAAAATGTTAATTTGAATAGATAATAACACTAATTAAACGTATGAGCCATGATAGTAGTAAAACATGGGTCTAAACTCATTTGCGAACAGACACGACTCCGATCAGCCTGCGGATTCGCGCAGCCTGATCAGAGTCTTGACTGTTCGAATGAATAATCTGTGAAGCTTGATGAATTCATATAGGGAATACATGTAGCAAAGATACAACAATGTACTTGTCAGATTTTATTGATACACAGACTTATTTGAGTAGTTTTATTTGCAAACGCAATAAAATACACTTTCTTGGGCGAAGCTCATGTAAAGTTTTACTGCACTATTCTGAATGCTTAAAATTGCAATGTGTTGAGTGAGTGGGTGGGTGGATGCGTGTGTGGATTCTGTTTTGCTTGTCCATTTGTCCTGTCTTTCGAACTATACAGGCAAGAAAGACAGTAAAAATAAAAATATCTTTCGTAGCGAAAGTTTATTTACGTTCGAAGACTGCACATTCAGTCGAGTAGCACACAGAGACAACCATAAGCCCCAACCCATAATAACGCATTAAACAGTATAAACGATTTCTAGATTTTGTCCATTTATTTATTGTTTGTTATTACTGTAACAATTACTTTTATTACCGCTTTTCCTATTACCGTTTACTTAATAAATGAGATTATTCAACTGAGTCTACTGAATATTTATTCATGATCAAGTTCAAACTATGTCAACGACTGATGCGACTGCTGTTATCAGAACTGCAGTAAACATCAATCGAACTTTCGTCATGTGGGTACAGGTTAGCAAATTGCTATAAGGATCGGAATATAACAGGCGGAGAGAAGGACCACAGAATAGTGGACACGGCATAAACATGAAGTTCCACAAAGTCCTGGATAAAGGAAGCAGTGATGATACTATTCTGAGTTGCCGTCTGAGCTCCAGATATCTGAAGGTGTAGGGTGAATATTTCGCGATAATTATCGCTTGTCTTCATAAAAATTGTCAATGTGGGCTCTCGTAAGGATCACATCACATGTATTCAATACATGTGATGTGATCCTTACGAGAACCACATTGACAATTTTTATGAAGACAAACGATAATTATCTCGAAATATTCACCCTACCCCTTCAAATATCTGGTGCTACAATGTTAACGGGTACCCCTTCAGGGGAAGCGATTCAGCCAATTTATTTTTGGCTCCCTCCTAAATTGGGACATCTCTTAAAGGAAACAATCTGCTCCTCTTGGGGGCAAACATGGAGCCACAAACGTGGCTCTTTGTCCCTTTGTAAAATGGCAAAAACATGGGGTTTATATATATATACTGTAGATTAATTACCCTGCAGAAAATAAGAAATCAGCATACCGTGATCCATTTTTGTCGACAAATTCAATTTCTATGTCTCTGTTCTCGTGAGAACCCATGATGCTTCTTGTATCCTCTTATTTTCAAGTTATCGAATATTCACGAAACCACATATCATCCAGCTTTATACCCAAGAAAACTGCTTTATAGAAATCAAGTTTTTCAGCCACGTTTCCTTGACCGGTTTCAATGTGCGGAAGCAAAATTCAGTCTTTTTTATCGGAAGTAACTTTGAAAAAATAGGTTGTTTTGTAGGCAGTGTCTTTTCCTGGTTTAGGTGATTAACAACATGAATATATGTCAGTTTCCGAATGATGAGCTTTTTTTAGAAAAGCTTATTTTCACCACAAGTTTATTGTAGTTTGTTCCTTGGTCATAAGCTTGTCACGGTCCAATCAACTATCGAATAGGATGGCGAATTTTTAGGTCCCAAAAGGATCAGCGTTCTAACAGCGAAAATGCAAAAATGCACGTATCATTTTTCTTAAGTTGCTGAAACTATTGAGATCAAAGATAAACAATTGAGAAAGTTATTAGTGAAGTAATAGTGATAGTTTCTCCCTGGAACGGACGGATGATAATATTTCATTAATATCTTTATAGCCTTGGGGTGTCATTAAAAGTATATCATTTCTGTCATTTGATAACACAATCATACGCCATCAACGAAAACGCGCTCCAATTGTTTTTAGCAATTCGATTTCACCTATATTCTCTCACGTAAGCCCCTGTCAAACAGCTTTTTGAACTTTGGGCTAAATGGTGAAATATACAAAAATAGGTACATTAAAATGTCTTCTTCCGATTAACACCTTTATTTCTGCCGGATATTGCCGAAAATAAAAGGTTACATAACGAAATTGTATTTTACTCCTAAAACGCAAATCACTTCGAAAGATATATATCACCACATATCACCGTATAGCACTTTATTCTCCTATCACTTAGAATAAATTAGTAAGAAACTGCTTTTTAGCAAAAGCTAAAATCATAAGGAAAAAGTGGATCACCCTGTCCAACACCTGCCTGACAGCTAATCATCACAAACACTTATAAAAAAGGTTATGTTTTACACAGGAAGAGACTCTTGTCAATATACTGATGTAAACGAAAACGTGTCTGTGGTTTTGTAAAAGCTTCCGAAAAGAGATACGAACAAGTGACATTATGTCCTATGAAGTGTGAAATATAGTAAAACATCATCTTAAGCTGGAAAAGGAAATAGCTGATATAGCAGCGAAGGGATATTTTAGGGCAGAAGGTAGTTTATGTGGCTGTGATATAGGCCATTGGATTTTGTTGTTTATTTACTGTGTTTGGTATTATAGTGATTCCATCAATATATTTAGGGTTACCCCATGGGCACCCAATGTAGAATCAATGTTGACTCAATGTTGATTCAAAGTTGTGTGCCTGCTGGGTAATCTACTGATATGCAAAATTATTTCCATCGTCAGCAAACGCATCAGTTAACTTTGGAACTGTATCAGTGCAACGTAAAAGCCTCAAGTTTGTGCCAGAATTTCTTTAGGTGAGTCATCTTTATTTCATTTCATGCCATCTTCTATGTTAATTCGTATATACTTTTTAGGCCATTTTAAAGGTACGTGAGTTTTGTCATCCGATCAGTGTAGAAGAACCCTCTGCTCTTTTTAGCGACAAACTTCTTTCCCAAAACTGTTGCTGTTGTACTGAAATCTCTGTTAACAAGAAGCTAATAGAAAAACAGAAGTGTACTGTGGTGCCAGTCAAACTGAGTAGGATTTCACTATCACAATGTATTAGCCGTTATAAAAAGGTTTGACTTCTTGTAGTCTTTAGAGATGTTTAACATGTTTAATGGTTTCTTCGGGGTTACACTATAGTAAAATCTTACATTTATGCCAAATGCCGGACTTCTTGAAAGTGCGTGTGCATTTATCGATAGGGCTAACAATTGTAATTACAGCAAGCCTGACCCCGAGGTTATAAAACTTTTTTCATGCTCAACTCAGCTGAGCATGAAATTTTACCTGCTTATAAATAGCAAATTACTGATAAATACAGTTATTTTCATGCTCAGTTTAGCTGAGTGTGAAATTTTCTCTGCTTATGAGTGTGAAAATGCCAACATTAGTTGGCATTTTCATATTTATCAGCAGAGAAAATTTCATGCTCAGCTGAGTTGAGCACGAAAAAAGTTTTATAACCTCGGGGCCTGGATACCAATGTTACCCAGAAGATCTTGGAATCAGTGTAGTCCATAAACTGGAATAAGTGGTTTTTACTCATGATCCACTGATGTTTCAAACATGCTGTCAGACTTGCAAACCGCGCAGTCCGTGATTATATAGTGCCACTGAGATGAATGATTGTTATAAAAGTAAAAAGTATGCAAAGACCAGGAACTGAAACAATCAAAATCCAAATCCAGCCCTCAAACCATAGTTGGAAACAACTAAGATTACAAATAATCAAGATACAGAGAACATATGGCCAACCGAGTGAGCAGCTTGTTCCCAAAAGGTGGCCACTCAGCAACCCAAACCGAACCAAAAATAATAAGAACATACATAAGGTAAAACATCACAGAAACTCTGACACCAAAAACAGGCAACAGAGAATACTGTCCATCCCAGTACTAAGGATAATATTCCTTTTTGTCCTTGTTTTCAAAACCACCATGGTCAGATAGTTATGCCCAAATCGCTAGACTAGTCTACTTGTTTAGCTATTACACCTAGATGTTGGTCAATAGGTTGTTTGGGGTTTAATGGCCCTTTGATACAGTGTTTCAGTCTATATCGAGCGTCTCCAAGAAAATAGGCATGATAAAAACCCAAAACACTCGCACCTACTGCAAGCAGAGTAGGCCCTTGCCCTACTGTTAGCCAAATAAATAGGATGCCCGGAACTCTGCGACTCTTGTACTACAATATTCTTTTATAATCAGGTGATACCTGTAAGCTTTTTGTTATTGTCTTTTTTTACCATTTTACAAAGGAAGACAATCTTGTGACTTCCTGTTTCCCCCCTGGAAAAATAACCTTCCGAAAAGGGTTTTACTTGTAAAGGAAACGACACCATTGAAGAAGTATGAACAGCCAAGTCTAATACTTCATCTTTGCAGGCCAAGTGCACTAAGTCTACTTTGTCCCTGACGTCTGGTAAGGAACAAAGTAGACTCCCTACCTTTTGGCTTTACTTGCATGTAGCATAACTCAAATTCTACAATAAATTCTATGAAAAAAAATACAATTAATCGCTTCTTCAGACGTGTCAGATCAATGTGTAAATAACAAATCGAAATAAAAATACGTAGGAATATGTTTGCATGCTATTTGTGGTTGACATCAGCATCTCATATACATGTACGTAATTACCAACCAGTGTGTTAGATTTTGGTTTCTATATTCCTCGTAGTTTAAATATAATGACCAGCTGTTTGTCAGTTAGTAATTAAACAAACGGTAGCAAAGAATGATTCGTCAAAAACAAAAGCTACGTCAACAATGGTATCCCATGTCCCCGTGCAAAGTGCTCTACAATGGAAATCATTGTTGTCACTCAGAACACGTTTTAATTACGTTTTTGATATGTTTAAGCTAGGCTAGTCTTCATCTATTGACCAAAAAATATAGTTTTTTTCTATAGGCCATTCTTGTTAGAACATACTTTTAGAATCAGAAAACATTTCCAGATTTTCAGTTGCATCAGTGCTCATGCCCGTTACATGTAGCACATATTTGAGTAAAACTCTTTTCTTATTAATGTGAATGCAATCATGGTTCCAAGAAACCAGTAAGAATACGCAACACTGTGTATTTTCTGAATCAGGGACTAACAACAACTATAATAGTGAAGATGAATCGCTATCATGCCTTTAAAAGCCCTGACTGCATACTCATTTCCACTCAGGTTTTATAAACATACAATTCGAATACAAATTGCCTAAGTACTACAGACCTTTGTTGTAAACTAACACTTTAAGCGCCAAAGACAAAAACAGCCGAATTTGCAAACAGCGTAGATCTTGATGAGGCGGCTCATAATGAGCCGCCTCATCTAAATCTACACTGTTTGCCATCTAGTCTTTGAATTCTCAATATGATGTAGCTTGGATGAAACGCTTTTTGAAAACTTGCGGACGTAAATTTTGTCGTCTGCTATTTGGCGCGTAAAGGGCTAAACGAAAGTACCGATACATAGAGTCTAAACAGCTTCAATCACAAAAATGACTGGTATTTACATGGAGTGAAAATTGTAATAAATTATACATATTACAATTTCTTAATTTCCATTTAAAAACTCTGGTGTCATTTTGGATATGCTCAAATCTAGATACTTTCAGGCGTCCAGTTTGTCCGCTAGGCAAATGATTTTCTGCACTTTATACACTATTCGATTTTGCCACACACATTAATAGAAAGATAAACAGCTTGGTTTAACTGAAAGAACTTTTAACAAGGAAAGCTTTCTAGTAATGAGATATAAGGTTTTTTACTTCTGAAAACCATAAGCAGTTTACTTTATTAACTTGTCAATATATTAACGAGGCGCTCTCCCTTGCATTTAAGATTTTGCACAAATTCATGCAATGTGGGTCACGTGTGTACCATTGTTGCAGGATTGCTTCCATTATATTTGGAAAAGATCACACTTGTCTCATTCTACTTCTTGAACCGCATAAGGCCTAACTCACCACGCCGTCAGTCAGTTGAAGAGAACAACAAAGTTGTCGACCTTGAACCTTTACAGACCGAAAACCTGTTGTGGGGACATATCCAAACAGTGCAGGCCAAATTCAGACGCCACAGGGAGCGGCGTCTGATAAGGGTCAACACTGTTTGCTTACAGGAATTTCTATTAAAAAACAATCATGACAAGTGAAATAATCCCCCAGAAACCCTTAAATCTAGAAATAGACTCATCCACATAATAAGGATAGACAAGTCCCTGGTCTAAAAAGGGTTAATTGAGCAAATTACCATGCAAAAAATCAATAATGTATTTTTCTTTGTCTTTTTCTATGGCTCCTCAAATCCCCAACTTTGTTTCATAAAAGATCTAGATGAGTGAATGTATTTTGTTATTATGTCTCACCGAAGAGTTTGGGCCGAGTACTTTTAAACATTGCTTTCTGGTAATAATAGAATGAACCTGTCTAACATTATGCAGTATGCTTGTCATACTTACATGACTATACTGCTGTCGAGATGTAGTCTGGCCTTGGACGGACACTCGGTGCCAAGAGCGTGCAACTATGGCTACGTACCGCCGAGCCATTGGGGAATTTCGTTAGGAGAATTGAACTGAACTGAACGACGTACATATGTATAGATTGCCGCCTTATAATGATGTACAAGGTCACATATGACCTTGTTGTCATTCCTGCATCTGAGTACCTTGTTCGCAACACTAGACAGTCAAGACATATTCATCCACTTTCATATCGACAAATCCCAACTTATAAAGACTACTGTCAGAGAGTAGCTTTTCCCCCCTAGTAGTTTTTCCCCCCCGGAAAAATGACTATGATTTTTCCATAGTAGAATTTCCCACCGGAAAAATGGCTATATAGTAGAATTTCCCCCCCGGAAATATGACTATATAGCCAATTTTCCCCAGGGAAAATCTACTATAGGTGTTTTTGCATAGCCGTTTTTCCCCTCTATAGTGGATTTTCCCCCTGGTAATATGATTGCAGGAAAACATGCTCGTTGTGGAATTTGCACCTTCTCCAATCATAATAGTAAGATTCATATAACTGAAACAGAATTACGAGTATCTATCCATAAGATGTCGATGGATAACAGATGCTGGAACCGCATGCATGTGTCCATCAGTCTGTCTCATTTTTGTTTGGGAAAACTGGCAGGTATTTTGCTTTAGCCTGTTAGCAAAAAACGGCTATGAGTGTACGTGGCTGTACGCATAAATTTGTATAATTTTGTGTTTGTTCAAGCGTTCATCTGTGCGTGCGCGCAGCGGAGTGTCTTCACTAGTGTTCGCCTTTCATGCAGGAGTCGTAGGCCCGATTCCTATCGGGACACAAGTCCGATTATCATTTTCAATGTGCATGTAATAAACTGCCTGCTAAATCAAACATGACTGAACAAAGCACCTGTTCGTACATATTCGTGTAAGCGTGCATGGGTATGTGTACGTATATAAATATCTGCAATGGGAAGAAGTCACACCCTCCTCGTTTCTTAAATTAGTAATTATTGATTATTATAAAAATATGGTTGCTAAATTTGCATATTGATTTTTTGAATTAATCACGTTTATTACCTCCGTTGAAAAACTGATACATTTCTAATGCGATTAATTCCGTGAAATGTCTCTGTTCCATTCCGTTCCGTTTTGTTCCGTTTCGCAAAATACCAATAGTCATACAAAAGGTCATCAATAGCCAATTTCCCGGTGGGGGAAAAAGAACTATGGGGGAAAAGTGGCTCTATGAGGTCCGGACAATCCACTGTATCGTCGTCCTTCCTATAGCCACTTTTCCGGGGGAAAAGGAGGAAAAACCACTCTCTGACAACTACTACAGGTTCACATTCTTCCCTAGGACTATCATCCATTGGAATGCCCTCCCACCCTACATACCGGTCCTTCCTACCTTGGTGCAGTCCAGCAGTGCTGTCTGCCAGGTAATCCATGTCTCTCCCTAAACACCAATTTCTGTTTTTATCTTTTAACTATACTAACACTCTTTATCACACTGTACAAACTCATTTCACATACTTTCCTATACATTTGTTCCAGCTAACCCCCTTCAGCACTTGGTTCGCCGGAACCCGTCTGTTGTCCCCCTCGGGGGTTAAGACGTAACGGAAGATAGATAGATAGATAGATAGATAGATAGATAGATAGATAGATAGATAGAACAGTAGTCTGGCCTCAATGTAGGCTAGACTATAGGTCCCATGCATTAGCCTGGGTATATGCACGATGACGGGATTAGCTTTTGTAGGCATATCGTAGTTATATAAGTTGGTTAGAGCTGTTTGGATTTACATGGATATAGTATAACATTACTTCTGAAGCCTCGAAAAGGTGTAAGGTTGTATTATTACCTCATCTTGCCGTTGTGAATGGACTAAGTGTATCAATGGACTGCACAAACCAAATACCTACTAGTTGTTTTAGCTGTATCAGAGGTAAGTGTGAGTTGCTTGCGTAGCAGTAATTTAACCCTGCATATCTCTCGCCCCCCTCAGAAAAATAACTACGACCCCAAGTTGTTATTCTACTGAAAGTTTCAATGCGATTCTTTTACTTTTCTTGCTACACTGAATGTATATGTCATGAACATTTGTCATTCCGCTTTGTCATTTGCGTTTCGCTTCTTTTGATGTCTTGGATAGGTTGTGCTTTGTGATTGTGTCTCTTTTGAGGATTCTCCGTGAAGAGCTTCATGTTTCTATTTATAAGCCTTCTCAGAGAATTGGGGTGATCGTGGTCGAACGATGGTGCTGTGTAACTTTGAGTGCCGGGTTGTTCCGCTAACTTGGATAATAATAGGGCAAAGACCGACTGTGCTTGCAGCAGGTGCGGGATGGGGTGGTTTGGGTATTTGTAGTGTTATCTGTCCTATCTATATCTTTTCTTCCTCCCTGTCTCTGGGGGACAATGATTGGTTGATTTGTTGCTTAACGTCCACGGTAAACAACTATGATCATGTCGGGACGGTCAGTTAACCTAACCATACTATTACTGGGCAGGCTTAGACCTCGTAAGCGGTTAACCAGTACTAAGTGCACATACTTTCGCCAGTAACTGACAAACTGCCCTTCTTGAATCAGAGGAAAGAGAAACGAAAGTATGTGGCCAGACCAGGTTTCGAACCTAGGACCTCTGACTTAAGAGTCAGGTGCCCTACCGATCGCGCTACGCGGCCCGGCCTCTGGGGGACTGCTCGATATAGACAGAAATTCTGTCTTTAAGAGCTGTCAACCCAAAACAACCAACCAACCCAGAGAATAGGTACCAAAGAACTTTGCTTTTTTCGCTACATTTGTCAGTAAATAATGTAATATATGTCCATTAAGCTAAAATTTACAACCAATGTGATTATTTGAAGGCAGCCTCGTGAGACAAAAACTGTGATATGTCCAGGATTTTGTGTTGTTCAGCCAGGCCCACACATATCAGTTGAGATGCAAAACCTTATAACTCTAGAGGGATCTTTTCAAGGTCTTTGAACTGGTGCTCTGGGATACAAGGCTAAGATTATAAACAAGAGGACCAATGGTCCTGTAGCTCACCAGACACTTGGTCCTGATATATATTTTAATGCTTTTATACATGTATATAGCACCAGGGCAGGGGCAGATAACCCCCCTCCCTTGGGGATTAATGTTGAGTCCCAATTCTATATACCAAGCCACACGGTCACTGGGCCTTTGTTTCTGGACAAAGATTTCTGAAGGGTTTTTATCATAAATGGGTGTGGCGGCCACCATGTTCATACGACCATGACCATCTGAACAAACTTTGATTCCTTTGACCCAGTATTAAAGCTCCATAATATATGAAACACAGTAATCATTTGTATAAACTATGATGGGCCTGAGTGCCCAATGCTACATACCGGTACCAAGTTTCAATGTTATAGGCCTTTCGGTGCTCGAGAAAAAGACGTTTGAAGAGTTTTTACCATATATGGGCATGGTGGCCATCTTGGTCAAGTGACCAAGACCATCTGAACAAACTATGGTTCCTTTAAGCCGGTGAAGCTCCATATGAAATATGGCTTCAATTGACCCTAGTGGCCACTGAGAAGATGTTTGAAAATGTTGACGGGTGATAGAATCTCAATGACCTTGTACAAAAGTCAAAGAATGACCTCGACCTTTAACGACACAATATCTTCATCTGGTCAATTAGTCAACCATATATACCAAATATTGCACCTTAGACTTAAATAGTTTCTGAAAAATCCACTGTTTAAGCATTTTCCCATATAAAAGCCTACATAATGTACCAAAGTTGACAGTGTCATAAATTAGGTCAAGGTCAACGCACGATCATTTGTATAAACTATGATGGGCTTGAGTGCCCAAAGCTACATACCAAGTTTCAAGGTCATACACCATTTGGTTCTGGAGAAGAAGATTTTGAAGGGTTTTTACCATATACGGGCATGGCGGCCATCTTGGTCAAGACCCTGAGAACAAACTTTTATTCCCTGATCACACTTAGACTCCATATGAAATTTTGCGTCAATCAGACCAGTGGTTTCAGAGGAGTAGATGTTTAGAAAATCTTGATGACGGACAGACCGACAAAATGACTTTGACCTTTCAGTGACATAATATCTTCATCTGGTCATTTAGCTGACCATATATACCATGTATTGTACCTAAGACTTAAATAGTTTCTGAGAAATCCACTGTATAAGCGTTTTCCCATATAAAAGCCTAACATACCAAAGTTGACCATCCCGTAAATTAGGTCAAGGTCAACGCAAGATCATGATTTGTATAAAAAATGATGGGCCTGCATGCCCAATGCTACATACCAAGTTTCAAGGTCATAGGCCTTTGGGTTCTAGAGAAGAAGATTTTCGAAGGGTTTTTACCATATATGGGCATGGTGGCCATCTTGGTCATGTGACCCAGACCCCGAATATAAACTTTCGTTCCCCCATCCCACTGAGACTCCATATGAAATTTGGCTTCAATCGGCCCAGTGGTTTCAGAAGAGAAGATGTTTGAAAATCTTGACGACGGATGGTCCGACGGAATGACCTTGACCTTTAGTGACATAATATCTTCATCTGGTCATTTAGTCAACCATGTATACCAAGTATTGTACCTTAGACTTAAATAGTTTCTGAGAAATCCACTGTTTAAGCGTTTTCCCATATAAAAGCCTAACGTACCAAAGTTGACCATCCCGTAAATTAGGTCAAGGTCAACGCAAGATCATGATTTGTATAAAAAATGACGGGCCTGCATGCCCAATGCTACATACCAAGTTTCAAGGTCACAGGCCTTTTGGTTCTGGAGAAGAAGATTTTTGAAGGGTTTTTACCATATATGGGCGTGGCGGCCATTTTGGTCATGTGACCTGGACCAAATATATAAACGTTCATTCCCCCATCCCACTGAGACTCCATATGAAATTTGACTTCAATCGGCCTAGTGGTTTCAGAGGAGAAGATGTTTGAAAATCTTGACGACGGATGGTCCGACGGAATGACCTTGACCTTTAGTGACATAATATCTTCATTTGGTCATTTAGTCGACCATATATACCAAGTATTGTACCTTAGACTTAAATAGTTTCTGAGAAATCCACTGTTTAAGCGTTTTCCCATATAAAAGCCTAACGTACCAAAGTTGACAATGTCATAAATTAGGTCAAGGTCATCACAAGGTCATGATTTGTATAAACTTTGATGGGCCCGCATGCCCAATGCTACACAACACGTTTCAAGGTCATAGGCCTTTTGGTTCTGGAGAAGAAGATTTTTGAAGGTTTTTTTTTTACCAAATATGGGCATGGCGGCCATCTTGGTCATGTGACCTGGACCAAATATATAAACTTTCATTCCCCCATCCCACTGAGACTCCATATGAAATTTGGCTTCAATCGGCCCAGTGGTTTCAGAAGAGAAGATGTTTGAAAATCTTGACGACGGATGGTCCGACGGAATGACCATGACCTTTAGTGACATAATATCTTCATCTGGTCATTTAGTCAACCATGTATACCAAGTATTGTACCTTAGACTTAAATAGTTTCTGAGAAATCCACCGTTTAAGCGTTTTCCCATATAAAAGCCTAACGTACCAAAGTTGACCATGTCATAAATTAGGTCAAGGTCATCACAAGGTCATGATTTATATAAATTATGATGGGCCCGCATGCCCGATGCTACATACCAAGTTTCAAGGTCATAGGCCTTTTGGTTCTGGAGAAGAAGATTTTTGAAGGGGTTTTACCATATATGGGCGTGGCGGCCATCTTGGTCATGTGACCTGGACCAAATATATAAACTTTCGTTCCCCCATCCTGTTAAGGCTCCATATGAAATTTGGCTTCAATCCACCCAGTGGTTTCTGAGAAGAAGATGTTTAAAAATGTGGACGCCGACGACGACGCCGACGACGACGACGACGGACGACGGACCAAGTCTATACTATAAGCTCACCTTGACAGGTGAGCTAAAAATGACTGACATGAAAACCACAACTGTGAAGAAATGCAGAATGTTAAGTGAAAATGGATGCATTGTAAACCACTTTAAAGATGAATTATTAAACGCTCAATATTATTTATTTATGTGTAAGCGATGATAATTTATTATCTATTTTGTTTTACTTTTTACTGGAATATATGAATAAAGCCTTGAAATTAAACATTTAAAAAAAAAAAAAGATTAACGGAGTCTATAACTAATTAGTAGTAGTTTGTATTACAAAGAATAAAATGATCTAACTGGAGGTATATATATTTGCCTACCGGGCACACAAAATGAATCAACACTGAATCAACGTTGATTCAACGCTGTGTGCCTGCTGGGATATCGTATTCGCAGTCAGTTTCAGTGACTTTGGATGCTACAAAAAAGCCGTGGATTGTTGTAGAGATGTGTGAGATTGTGAGACTTAAAGGTAAGATGTATTTGAAAATTTAAAAAAGTGAGACTGCGACTGTTGATAGTTCTGCACTGATCGAACATGAGATTCATAAGAGTAGAGAATGGAATTCTCTCTCTCTCTCTCTCTCTCTCTCTCTATCACACACACACACACACACACACACACACACACACACACACACACACTAATGTGTTATTGGTTATTGAAACTAAACAACGCATGAGTCAGTCTTTGCACTTATTTTGCACTTTTTGTAATGCAAAAGCAAATTTACTTTACACACCAAATATTCGGGCAATCAATTTGAATATATTGCGTAGCAGTCTGAACAGAATCTGCGCTGTTTTCTGACCATGAAAGCAGACATATAATGATACTGACAAAAAAAAAAAAACAGTAAAAAATAACAAAAAAACATTTTTCCGATATCGGGGATGGCGGGTATAATTAGTCCGTATATTTAGGATAAAGACGGCATAATGCCTTTTACCTACAAACGCGCGGCTTTTAAAAGACAATGAAAAGCTATTTTAAACACGTAACATACCGTACTTTCACCAAATATTATCTTGGCATCTTAACCATCTTACAGCTTAAACGATATGAACTTTACCAGCCCGGCGATGTGTCGAAACAAATGCTGGTAGAAGAGAAATCAGTGAATATCATTATCAGCCTGCTCTCAGAGCAGTCTGATTATGGTCTACACTGTTTGCTCAAGCACTTGTGACCCAATACTTAGGATTATTGTGGTATTACATGATTTGATCTTCGCTCTAAGGTGGTTCATCGATGTCACATTATCAAAGTCTGATCACGTATGATTTATTGAGTTACACTTAATATGACACTCATTTGACCTACATTTGACATCTTTAGCCTTTGTAGTTTTCTTTCCATCTTTTTTTATATCTGTTTTTATTTAAAGTCTCACCCCTCTTAGCAATGAAAAAACAACAACAGACCATGATAATGATATATTTACACAAGAATTTAAAAAGCGACTTCGATACTGTATTACGAGAGACCCACTGAGCTAGCGGGATTCATAAAAATAACCGAACAGACTTTCAAAGCCGGTACATTCTACAGCAATGGATACCCAACATCTCGTAACAGTAAACACCAAGACTGTTGGATGAGAACGACAATAAAATCCATTTACCACAGCATACACAGGGCATATTCCTGCGATCGAAGAGCATAGGACACCCAGACACATGCTAGATTCCTGGCTGAGAAGTCCGGCTGCTGAAGGTCAGTCCTTTGTAGGCATAACAGTTATAGAGAAGTTCTGCTTCTTGGCACAGATGAAAGCACACTTTTAACAGACAGAGATGGTGTCCAGAATCAGTAGCCATTTATCTACTTTTCTAGAAAACAAAAAATGGGACAAAATGCAACGGTTTGGTTTTACAATGTGCTAATGCTTTCAAAAGATGCAGATGGGACAACAGTGTATGTAGGCCCTGATCTGGAACTACACTGTTTGCTCAGATTTGTCTGTCCCAGTATTTAGAATTTTACGGTATAAATGATGAGGCACAAGTTGAGCCTATTGTACTGTTTGATGAATTCCCAGCTGTTTCAATGAAACGACAAAAACAATGAAACTGTTGTCATTTGGCAAGAATCTAATATTTGCAGTGATCTACAAAACAGGAGGTCAACCAAAATGACAGAGTTACATTGTACTTTCAGAATATTTGTATCTTGCACTACGTATAGAGAAGATCTCAAAACGTTCAAGAAGACACACTGCCCTGATATACGCAGAGATCTCAAAAGCAGGAGGTCAAGAAATGGCAGAGAAACTTACAAAAAAATTTCAATATGTTGACAAAGGATGTAATCCCAAAACAGTTCAAGAATGCATCTTGCTCTAATATCTGCAGAGATCTACAAAGCAGGATGTTAGCCCATGGCACAGAAACTTTCAGGACTATTTTGTGTTATCTGGACAAAGGATGTAAACTAAAAAAAACGTTAAAGGATGCATGTTGCCATAATATATGAAGATCCGTCCAGCGCAGACTCAGCTCAGTCTGGGCATCCGCCAAGTTTGATCAGAATAATCGTTAAGTGCTCAAATGGTAGTTAAGGGTCTAAGCTACCTCCATGCGGACAGCGAAGGCTCTGGTCAGATTGGGCGGATGCCTAGGCTGATCTGAGTCTGCGCGGGGCGCACAACCACATTGTTGGTTTTGTCGTGTCGCGGCTCAAAGGGCTGAATTCACGAATCCTACATTTTGGCCCTGTAAATTTCCATTTTAGCAATATGTGAAATTTGTTTTGTTTTGTACGTTTTTATATTCTACAATAGTTTGTCTCCAAAACTACTCATGAAACATTTACCAGAATTGCCTTGGGTGTGATAGAGCTCTATCCAATCGGACCCCCTAACGCCTGAAATTTGTCAGTTTTTCATATTTGCACATGTAAAATGCAGTTGAAAAATATGAAGTCCCTCATGCGACACCTTAATATTTGGCAGGATGACTCTTAAATGAATGAAGAATATCTCGTAAAAAATTCAAGGTGTCGAAGTTGGGACTTCATGGTCTAATAAAAACAAAATGTAAATGTGCCTCTTTGTTCTTTTCTACTAACGCTGCCGAAGTTTGTTTGGTTTTGGGGTGAATATAATCAGACAGGAACTGATTCCATCAAGATAATACAAAAGTGATCAGCAGAAAAGAAATGGATACGATATTTCATTCCAAAAGCCGAAGAAATCGCTGTTTTCAGTAGAGAGAAACAATCGCTTCCGAAAATTACGCGACAATGACAAATAACCGAGAAAGACGCGCCAAGTTGGAACGTCACGGTTTCTTACGTCACAATGTAGCGTTGGGTGACGTCATTGACAGAGAGTACCGTGCCGTGAGAAACAGCTGATAATTCAATGTTTAATGGTCGTATAAATCATATTAACGTCCCGGGGCCGTTGCAATTTACGAAAGTGGTGGTGGTGTGTGTGTGTGTGGGGGGGGGGGGGCGAAATTGTTATATATCAGCAAAATACCTCTAATAAAAAGTAGTTTGGTTAAAGAGTATTCTCTAAATTTTTGGCTCCCTTCTCAGCGACAGTAGGGGTGGAGTTCAGCTCTTAAAGGAAAGAATTTGCTCTTCTAGGAGCAATTCTTTCCTTCAAGAGTGGACTCCATATCAAAGTTCTACCTAATCTAGAGAGAAAACAAGGTTTTCATGCAAGAAAATATAATATTATTGAAGGGGGCGTTTCTTAAAACAGGGGTGTTTATTAGGATTAATACGGTATTCTAGCTTTGCTCCGCCTAAACTAAACTCGGCGAATTTGACGAGAAACATTGATCTACGGGGAAAACGGCTTTCACTTCCAAATCCTCCGGACGAGCGGGAAGATGGGAGCACATACCAGACAGCTTGGCACCCACCTCTGAAATAAGCTAGAAGGATTTGCGGCTCTGTTTTACTGCTGACCCAAATATAGCATTTGTTCAGAAATATGAGTAGGGCGTAAGGGGGTACACTGAATAGTAATTGAAGGAATGTTGCGGGTGAGAAAGCAATTAGATTTGCAAAGCGAGAAAAGTGATAAAAATCCACTAATCATAATATGCATATTTACTGTGCATGTAAATGGATAGATGGATGGACGACTAGTGATTTTACATCCTTTTCAACAGTATTTCAGTTGTATCAAGAAGATGGGATTATGATAATGAAAGGCTATATGCAATGTAACCCCGTTTACGGTAGGAACGATTCTCGCCTCAAGCGGGATTCGAACCCGGTCCGCTAGATCAGTAGGCCAGACATTAACCCACTTAGCTACCGGGGCTCCTTTTCGCATGTAAAAGAAGTATGTGAAGTGAGTTCCAGAATGATAAATGCAAATCGGAAATCGGTAAAAGAAGTGGCGTAAATAAGGCACCTGCTAGGTTGGTTTTCTGATGCCCGTTTGCAAAAGCAATAAAAATAAAGAGTTGTAACCATAACGACCAACTCACATGGGAATTTGCAACCAAAAGCGTGCAAATTTTTAGACTGATTTATGACAAGCTGCAGGAGGTGTATTTAAGTACCGTCTGTCAAAAGGGGGAGGGGGGAGTGGATTGGGGGGGGGGGGGGGATATGGAACTACGGAAAGGTGAATACTGTGTCCACTCGCTGTTCTTTGTATAAGCAGAGGACAAAAAAAGAGAAAGTGATCAATAGAATAAACAGCAATTTATATAATTAGTAAGCTGAAAAGAAGTTGTTGTTTTTTTGTATACAAACATAAACAGTGATAATCCGCCTCCCCGCCCCTTACATACCTCTCGCCCCCGAAAAACAGCTCCCACCCCCAACAAATAGCCCAGTAGGTTAAGCGCCTGGCCTGATGATTTAGCGATGACAGATTCGAGGTCCGCTGGATGCGGAAATCTTTCCAACCGTAAACGGGGTTGTATTGCACACAGTCTTTCATTATCACCCTCCCATCGTCCTGATATGACTGAAATACGGTTAAAAAGGATTTAAAATTGCAATTATCCATCCTTCCATACCCCCGCCCCCACTCGCCGCTCCCCAAATCCATCAGATGCGCCTCCTGGTACCAAGTCTGTCCTTGTTCTCTCGTATTCAAAGAAGAGACTTTGAGTTCGATATAATTTATTTATTTACATGTAGATGACAAAAACTTCAAATGAAAAAAGTGCATTTCACTTTTTACTATAAAGAATATTTAAACAATTATTTTAGTGGGGAAAAAAATAAAATGCTCTTAAATCTATGATCCCTCGTTGAATTGCTAGTGATACATGTAAATTTTTGTGGGGTGGTTAAAGTGCATCAGGTCAGAATTTAGTCTCGCATGAGATGGATGGATAACTTTTGATTTTATGTCCGTTTCAACAGTATTTAAGTCATATCAGCATGTATAGAGAATAATATTGATAGATTGTGTGTAGTGAAACCCCAATGATTTCCGCTTCCTGAAATATTTCAGTCTACATTGTATACATCGAGTCGTCATCCAGAGAGATGGAGAAAGAAAAGACATGCTAGGGGAGAATAAAATGTCCGAAAAATCTGCACCCGCACCTACTTCATGCACAGTAGAACCTTGCTCCACTGTTTACCAAATTAGTCGGACTCCTTGACACTGAAAACTACCCGGCACCATCGTCCGTCCACAAGCACTTAGGTACGTGCCGAATTTTGACGGTTAACGACATAACAAAAACTATCATCTATGTTTATTATTATTTCTTCTCAGAACATCAGAACTGCAAAACTCGCATTTCGTCCGCAAAATAAAACGTAGGGTCCAAGCTCTTCAACTGCCAGTATTACATGTAATACCTTCACGCAGGACAAACGTGTGTGTGTGTGTGTGGGGGGGGGGGGGGGGGGGAGGGGTGATGGTGTTTGTGTGTTGGAGGGGGGTGAGGTTAATTATAAAGATTAACATATACATACGAGCTCCCAAAGTAAAAAAATAGCAACATCTAATCGACCACGTTAAAGAGTGGCAGCACAGAGCAAACGGAAAAGTGCTACACAGCAAACTTATAAGTTGAATAACGTCGTTAACGTCATAAAATCACTAAGTACGTCGCGTGGGGTAGGGTATTTTAATGACGTCACAATTGCGTAAATAACACGCGACACTTAACAAAATCCATTTTCAATCACAGGAAACATATAAATATGATATAGTAAAATTTCATCAATTTCTGAGACAGGGCCGATTTTGTCTCTTCGTGAACCTTGTCCTTTAATGAAGAATACTCACAGAATTCAAGAATACATTTTGTCCTTTTACCTGAAAGAAATTATAAAGCAGCGGGGTCACGAATGGTAGAGAAACTTAAAGAGTTACTTGTATTTTGAAATAAGTGGACAAAGGAGTAAATCTCAAACACCTCAAGAATGCATTTTGCCCTAATACATTCAAGGATCTACAATGCAGGAGATCAGCCAATGGCAGAGAAACTTGCAGAGAAACTTGGTGTAATTACTCTTTAAATTTGCAGAGCTGTATTGCAACAAGTGGACAAATGAGGTAATCTCAAAAGTTCAAGAACCAGTCTTGTCCTAATTCAGACATGACTCAACCAATGACAAGGAAACTTACAGAGCTATTTGAAATAAGAAGACAAAGACGGATATCTCAGAAGAGTTCAAGAATGCATCCATAATCCATCTTTAAAGTCGGACATGTACAATCAAGTCAGCAGCAGCCACAGAGGCATCTCTTTATTGTCAGTAGCACTGAAGCTCACTGTAAGAGCTTTCTTATCACTTTAACAATCATCTTGACGGACGAGAATTTCTAGAAAGTCAGTTTTGATTATTGAGGAAAGACAGAGAGTCAATCGAAGCTATCCCCATGAAGACAGCTCACGATGAAATTGCTAAGAACAAAATGTGAACTGTTCATGACATCTATTGACTTATCCCCTCATTTAAGATCATTTGACACAATCTGACATGATATACATCAAAGTTACGCTGCCCAGCTTGATTCATATCTATGTTTTGGCACTTCAGGAACTCAAGCTTGCGCGAAATAATAGAGATGACTCATATCTTGTTTCAAATAAAAGTGGAGCTGAGGAGGGGTGTCTATACAGTAAAAATATAAACAAACTGGTGCACCTAAAATTGAGAAAGGATCAGTTTGATTTTACTGCTCAGGAAAGGGTCCAAAGGATGCAGATGGAACGGTATACAGTGGGCAATGGTTGCTCGGACTTATCTGTTCCTGTTTCTCAGAAAATTTACTGTACAGGCACAAACACTTTTTTATCATTATATTTTACACCATGTTCAGGATACTTTTCAAGATGGTGACGAAGCTAAATCAATCAGTTACTACTTTGATGACAAACTATTAAATCTTAGAAGGTCACGAACCGAATCAAAGGTACTGACAAAAGTTCTAGATGAGATTGTCTGTGCAATGACCTGCCATTGATTGAGTTTCACAAGCTTGTGACATTTATAACCTCAGAATTGAAATATAAAGACATGTAATTTACTTGTTGCGTCTGGAAAGCAGTTTAATGAGCCTACCACTTCAGTTAAAAAATCAAAAAGATGGGATATATAACCATCTTAAAATTGAGGTTTTCAGTGCAATAATATGTCTAAAAGCTACAGATGGAATTTCAAACAGTGTAAAGCATGAATATACTGCTCACTGAGGAGCACAATCGGTTATGATGACCTTCGAAAAGATATGAAAAGGTTTAGCTGCCTCGCCTAATTCATACCAATGATGCAGCAATCCATGAACGAATGCATGCACAATTCCAGAATTGTTCGCTCAAACCTACTTGTAAATACGATATGAGGGTTCACCTATCTTGGAAGCACACTTCTTCGAAATTTGACCATGAAGTAAACACAAATGTAGCTAAAGCCGGTTCAGCATATGAAAGAGTACTTTGAAATGTTTGGTATCAAAGCAGAATCAGATTTGGTGCAGGGCTAAAAATCTGCCACCCTCTTACATGCAGGCGTGACCGGAACAGTATACCAAGACATAACCACCCCTCTCAAGTGCCTCCTAATTCTTGACCCAATTGAAAGAGAAGCGAAGAAAAAAATGATAGAGCTGTTTGCCGCAAAATATACCCATTCACCAAAAAATTAAGATGGCCAATGTCACAAATGACAAACCATCAAAAGGTTCCGAACGCCCCATTTGCATGGCTGGAACATCTTGTCAGACTAACTTAACTGAGCAAAGTAATCACTTACTTGGCCACCAACCCCACCAACTTCACGACATTCGATACACCCTTGTAAAAGTATTCCATTTTTCGTGTGAATAGTTCCCAACTATATCACAAGCTAAATGAAAAATCATCTGAATAACGAGGCAATTAAGTTGCCGTTGTTATTCTCAACGTCAGCACTTCGCTACCAAGCTTACCAAGTAAAGCCTTTATATTTTAACAAATTGACTTTCATGTCGGGAAATGTGTCCAAGTATGGTTGACGGATTGGCAAACAGGGCAGGCCTTGATCAGACTGCTCCTGGAGCAGTCTGATCAGGGTCTGCTCTATTTGCGCATGATTCCTGTCCAATATTGGGGATCCTTTCGGTATGCAGATTGTCTGTCATTTAACTAGCATCACACAGGTTCTATTGTCAATTCAGTCTAATTATATTCTCATTTAATAGGCGGAAACCTCAGGTGGAAAAGGAATGTATTAACTATTATTTAAGATGCATTTTCTAATGAGTATTTAGCTTATTTTTGTTTAATAATGTGATTGAAAAGTGCATTATGTTTTGGAATATTCACTCGTAAAGGTAAGTTCGGTTTGCTACTTTTCTATTGTTATTATTATTTCGGCAAAAGTATTTAAAATGATACTTTATTCGGCAGCATAAACCATATACCATTCTTCGGCAAAATTAAAAAGCGTGCAAATAGGTCAACGTCCATGAAGAAATTCACAATCTATGAAAATTCTATTGAAGAGCAAAAGGGTCATTCCCATAACTTGAAATTTCGGATTCGACGACTTGAAGGTCATCATTTTTCTGTGTTACGCATTTGAAGTTTCAAATTGTGGGACCCAAAATTTTCAGTTGTAGAGTCTGATATTTCAAGATATGGGGAAACTGTTGAAATTGTAAAATAAGAAGTGAAAAACTACAAACAAAAGCAATCTAATAGGTAAAGGTTTCCAATAACCTTACAGCCGTAGGGGCAGTTGGGGTTAGAGACTCACTATATCTTGGGCACAGCTGATGAAAGGCGGATCACAACTCTCTCCTTTCGCTGCCTTATCCTTCCCTGATTCGAAAAAGGTACAATCTTATTGACCCTAAAGCGCTTTGTGAATCAGAAAAATGCAAATTGTTTATCATGTTTATGGACAGTTTCATAAAGACACGGTCTACAGACATATACTGAACAAAAAGGAAACATTGTCATGAGAACTGTGTAAATGTATGAACCTACAGTCACGTTATTAGTCTGGAATATTTCATTTATTTAGTCGCATAATCTTGTTTCTCTCTTTGCCATAAAAGAAACTATGGTGCTCCTAATGAGTCATGTGCACACTACACGTGCACCTATGTTTAATTATATAGGTGCATCTATGCACTACAGGTCAGATGTCAGACAATAAAAACAGACTTACGAAATTATGTGGTTTTGTTTACTCCTTTTGTGACATTTTTCTGTGTACATTTATGCAGATGCATACTGTATTTATTTGTCATGTCTAGAAGTGACACTCCAC
Source organism: Ctena decussata (assembly GCA_963989385.1). Classification (NCBI taxonomy): domain Eukaryota; kingdom Metazoa; phylum Mollusca; class Bivalvia; order Lucinida; family Lucinidae; genus Ctena; species Ctena decussata. Next base: position 67,029,231 of record OZ022504.1, read on the forward strand.
ATTATGTGGTAATTAATTATTAATATCTTACACACACTAATGACAAAATGACATGCTTAGTAGGCCATCTTCCTTTTAACCGCGAAAACTACGTATTGGGGCAAACAGATTTTTGGAAAAAAAATGTAGATCCAGATTAGTCTGCTTCTAGTGTAGCAGTCTGATCGGGTCTCCAATGTTTTCATTCTCCGCATAATGTCGCACAACATCATAGGACAATTGTCAATTACATATATGAGCCGCGACACGAGAAAACCAACAATGTGGTTGTGCGCCCTGCGCAGACTCAAATCAGTCTGGGCATCCGCCCAGTCTGATCAGACTCTTTGCTAAGTGCTTAAAAGGTAGCTAAGGGACTGAGCTACCTCCACGCGGACAGCGAAGACTCTGGTCAGACTGGGCGGATGCCCAGGCTGATCTGACTCTGCACTGGGCGAACAACCACATTGTTGGTTTTGTCGTGTCGCGGCTCAATTATAAAGAATAATAGTTTAGGTGTCCCAATAAATAGAAAAAAAACATGACGGTAATAAGGGCGCTGACACAAAGAATTTTGTTCACTTTAATTCATCCCTTCGATTTATTGCTTCATGAATAATGCTGAAAAGTATGATACACACATGTATACCATTACATCAGGCGTCTCTAATGAAGACGAATTGATGCAACTCCATTTTCAAGTTCTGTGCAGTGTTTGACATGGAGGCAACCGTAGGCGTCTGTATTGGGATATGTGATGTAATTTCATCTTGCAGTTATTACTAATACAAAAAAAATCAGTGTTTACCTTATACCTTTCAGTTCAGTTCAGTTCAATTCTCTTATCGACGTTACCCAAGTGGCTCAACGGTACGTAACCATAGTTGCACACACTTGGCGCCGTGTGTCCGTCCACCTTATATTTAATCGTCATTTTGTATTGATGTAATTTCATTTTGCGGTTATTACTGATACACGAACGAACGAACGAACATATCCTTTCTGCATGTTCTGTGTACAGATATAAGAGGAAATAATATAATGCATTTACATAGACATGGTAGCAGTACACAACATATATTTAAAGGAGCTTACTACAGCATAAATACCCCAGCATATACATGACGTCGAAACGACGTAGTACCGACGTGCATGTGACGTCAATACGTCCCATAGTCGCCGGCACGGCGCTATTTCGACGCCATGTGCCCGCCGGGACCATACTTATAACTTGTCGCACTTTTTACCGTAATGTAAACGGTAATAAAACAGCTGACAAAATCGGAACATTGTAATACAATATGGTATGGTATGGTATGGTATGGTATGGGGGTGAGGTATCTTGTGTAGCAAGTTCTATAAATGTACGCACCATAAGTAGATTAAATATTAATGTATAAAACAGTTTTCATTTTCCAACCACCAAAGAGATGTACCTCCCCGATGTTCCAACCTACCCGCCAAAATTCGGACGAACTCTTGGCGTGGCTAGCCCGGGTAAATGCCACAAATACAAATCAGTTTTAGCCCGCCTGAACTAAGTTCAGGAAGAGCTATTGCACTACCCTTTGCGTCGGCGGCGGCGTCGGCGTTGGCGCTAGCAAAATGTTAAAGTTTTACGTTAAAGTTTTAAGGTCTCATAGTTTCTAAACACTTCAATCGATATAAATTATATTTGGTATGCTAATAGGTATTGGTCCAAAGTTTCATTCAGCACCATCCGCACCCCACAGACATGACCTATATGTCAAGATCACAGACTTAGAAATTTCAAATTAAAGTTTTACGTTAAAGTTTTTAAGATGTCATATTTTCTAAACCCTTAGATCAATTTGAATTATATGTGGTATGATGATAGATATTGTTCTGAAATTTTATTCTGCAGCAACCACCCTGCACATGACCCTATAGGTCAAGGTCATGGACTTAGACATTTCATGTTAAAGTTTTACGTTAAATTTTTAAGATCTCAGCATTTCTAAATCCTTCAATCGATTTGAATTATATTAGGTATGATGATAGGTATTGATCGGAAATTTTGTTAAACCACATCCCCACCCCTGCACATGACCTATAGGTCACAGTCACGGACTTTGCGATTTTATGTTAAAGTCAAAATGTTAAAGTGTTCTGAAGATGACATAGTTTTTAAACCTTTTGATCGTTTTGAATTATATTTGGTTTGATGGTAGATATTAGTCGGATATTTTATCAGCAGCATCACCACCCCTGGACATGACCTGCAGGTCAAGGTCACGGACTTAGCAATTTTATGTTAAAGTTTTACAATATTGTTTTGAAGTTCTCATAGTTTCTAAACCCTTTGATCGATTTGATTTATATTTAGTTTGATAATAAATATTGGTAAGAAATATTATTCAACCGCATCCCCACACCTGGACATTACTTATAGGTCAAGGTCACAGACTTAGAGAAATTTTATGTTAAAGTTTAACGTCAAAGTCTTTGAAATCTGATAGCTTTTAAACCCTTGGATGGATTTGAATTATATTTAGTATGATGATAGATATAAGTCGAGAATTTTAATCAGCCCCATCCCCACCCCTAAGATACAAATACCTGCACTTGAAGATGGACACGCGCAGGTTCAGGCGAGAGGTCTTGTTTACCTTATACCTTATATTTTATCGTCATTTTGTATGGGTGTAATTTCATTCTGCATTTATCACTGATACAAATACAAATCATTGTTTAGCTTATACCTTATATTTTATCATCATTTTGTATGGGTATAATTTAATTCTGCATTTATTACTGATACAAAATACAAATCATTTTTACCTTATACCTTATATTTTATCGTCATTTTGTATGGATGTAATTACATTTTGCAGTTATTACTGATACAAATACAAATAATTTTTTACCTTATACCTTATATTCTATCGTCATTATGTATGGGTGTAATTTCATTCTGCATTTATTACTGATACAAATACAAATCATTTTTACCTTATACCTTATATTTTATCGTCAGTTTGTTTCAAATACTATTTATTAATGTCGCTACTATTACCACACGATGCTTCAATAAAATTGCTTTATATCAACTGAGACAATTATTACACACCTTGGTCGTACAAATATGCTTTTCAAATTATTTCGAACGCGTTAGTATTATACTGCCATATCATTTGAATGTTAGTTGCATTTTTAGAATTGAGCCGCGACACGAGAAAACCAACAATGTGGTTGTGCGACCAGCGCAGACTCAGATCAGCCTGAGCATCCGCCCGTTCAGATCAAACTATTTGCTTAGCGCTTAAAGGGTAGCTAAAGGTCCTAGCTACCTCCATGCAGACAGCGAAGATTCTGATCAGACTGGGCGGAAGCCCAGGCTGATCTGAGTCTGCGCTGGGCGCACAACCACTTTGTTGGTTTTGTCGTATCGCGGCTTATATGTCTTGTGTTTGTGTATATTTAATTATATTTTTGCACTTTTAATTAGATTCTATGTTAGTATTTTAATTTTTTATTATATTAATGTTTATAAAGTGCCACTTGGTAGAATATTCTATCTAGCTAAATTTATCAACCTCTTAAAATACTGTGTAAATAATATGAATAAATACACTAATTGAGTAAAGAATTCGAAGCTAGTACAAATAATGATTTATGGCGCATTGCTATCCGTATAAGTTTTTAAACGTTGTGTCACATCTGAGATTTAACGACTTCGTCGAAAAAAGAAGAAAGGAAAAAAAAAACTTTCAGCACAATTTGGTATCAAAATGAAATTTTACAAGCTCGATGCACACACACCAAGTCTAAATTCAAAATATCATCTTAAGTACAATGAGTCATTTATAATTGTTGACATAAGATACCGCTAATTCTCTAAATGTTGGGACATTTTAACCCTTTACTTTACTTGGCCAAAAATTCAATCCGACAATGTATATTTGCGGGCTGCATTTTACACATTGCAGATCTTTATCAGAATTGTACGTCTAATTTGATTCTTTGCTAGCAATGTTTTTTTTTCTTGCACTGTCCCGATATTTAAAAGTATTACGGTAATATTAGATAATAGTAATTTACAAATACTGGCTGAACTGCCATTAACTTCTATCCACCATCCTGTCACAGACCTACAAAACGAGACCCTTTTTGATCTTAAGTGGTTCAAGTTTAAGGGTCAAAATGCAACGCCACGCGACAAACTATTTTATCAGTTCGTTCAAACAATCCTTTCACTAAAATACGGAAATGGTTAAAACAGTCTTATGAGGGTTTGACACATTTTTGGTCATTCAAAGGCGTTCAAATGTTGAAGAAAGTTTACTCGGTACACAAAAAGTAGTAATATGAGAATGTACAGTAGTTATCCTAGGCATTGTATATTAGTGTTAGGGCAAACAGTACAGACCCAGATCAGACTGCTCCTAAGGAGCAGTCTGACCGTGGTCTGCACTGTTTGCTCTATCTGACGGATCGCTCTATAGTGCAACCAGCCTGTAATTACAGTTGTAGTTAGTTTACAATGGTTTAGGTGTCCCATTATGCAGGGTAAGTTTGATGAGAGAAAATTGATCAAGTAACAACAATCTACAGTTGTTCTTTGTCGCATACGTTACTATGTCAATTAATGTGTTTCCGGGATTTGTTAAAAATCAGAGATAACGTTTCTTTATTTTTTTTACTGTCTGCATCCGAGGAGAGAAACGATTACTTTATTTCAGTTAATGGAGTCAATTTGTCAGTCCTTAGTTTTCTTAGAGATGTAATTATTAGCTATGTGAAAATTAGGGCACGCTTCGTCCGCATATACGGAGAAATGCTTTAGGGGTTAGCACTGCGGTTAATCGCTGTCATCTTTTGGTGTAAAAGAATTGCAATCAGTACATTTAGAATCTTACCATAATATACCGACAACCTTTAACTAACTACAAGTGACTATGTCAGTTTCGGTCTCTGAAATCCATACAGTTTTTGTAGAATTTCATTAAAAAAAGCAATAAAATGTCAAAAGTTAATCATACCGTAACCTTCTAAGTATAGGGACAAATGATCTAAGCGAACAATGCAGACCGGATCAGACTGCTCCTAGAACAGTCTGATCAGGGTCTCCATTGTTCGCCATTACATCTGCATCCTGTTTAGACGCATTGCTGCACTGTAAACCTAGGGTAAAGTCGGGGTAATTCGGACAGCTGGTAAATTCGGACAGTGACATTGTTTCCTTTATATGCGAGTTGTTTTGAAAACAAAATTAACTTGGCAAACAGTGAAAATGCTGATGAGACGGCTCATTATGAGCCGTTTCATCTTGAGTTTTCTGTTTGCAATTGTATGTCCGAATAACCCGCTGTCCGAAATTACCAGACTCGACCCCTAGCTGTTCAATTTTTATGATAATGACGGTAATTACACTAGGTGTCCAAATTATTAGATTTTTACGGTAATTCAGAAACGCATCCGCTTTGGTTAATCTATTACATGTGCATATGTTTTTTATCATTAATTTACCGCTGATTAAAGGGTGCATTAAAGGGGGCATGACTCGGCATTTAATATTAGTCGCTTAGTCACGAGCAGTTTTGTATAAAAGGGGAAATAACTGCATCGGGCCTTTGCGAAGATTGATTTCACCAGAGTTCTAAGTTATCTCGCAGTATGTGCAGCAGCTAAACTTGTCTGTTTGTATTACATTTTTACGTCAGAGAGTACATATTCCCGTAAGAGGAGTAAGAACTTTTTTGTTGAAACGGGCATTAACTAACTTCAAATTGGAAGCATCTAGAGTCAGCTCTCGGTGTCTCGAAGTCACCTCAAACAACTGATATCTCAAAGCTAATTTAATTTTCTGGGCTGAACATTTAATTTGAGATACAAGTACTTTATGATAAATTAAGATGAAATGTCAAGAAAATGAAAAAAAAAAAAAAAATGAGCCCAAAAATGTCTTTTGATATAAGAGGGTAGTTTGACACATCGTTTTCAGTAAACATCGTGTAATATAAAACATCTCAAAATGCTTATGACCTTTTTTAATGAAAAATAAAACATTATGAAAAGCTCAGATTCAAACCTTTCAAAATTTTCTTTTATTGTGCATGGGTAAACTTCTCTGTTTTTTTTCCACCATTTTTTACTGAGGGGGCAGCTTTTTTCACTTTCTTTTGCTTCTCAAAAAAAAAAAAAAAAAAAAAAAAAAAAAAACGTAAATAGCAGAGTTTTTGCCCTTGATATTATACCATTTTTTTTCTTTTAATAACTGAACAATAATCTGCGAAAGTAAATACTCGCACAAAAGTAATAATAATTAAATAAATAAATAAAACAGTAGCCTAAGGTGTACACGAGTGTTTTCCGGTACTGTCATTGTCAATTATTTTGACATTGCTTCTATAAATCCTCTCAATCGCCAAAACACCCAAAAGCAAACAATGATGTGCGATACATGTGTATAAACTAGTCACGTAGGTATCATGAGCAAATATTGTGCTTCTCAGAGAGAACTAAAAATGGGATTCCTTCCTGGTTGAAAAAAACAAAGCCTTTTAACAAGTAAATTTATGGTTGGTGATATTATTTTATTGATTGTGAAACTGGTTGAAATAATGCAATTCTAAGTCACTAATCTGCCAATGCAAACATCACTGTTTCCAAACATAAACTATTACGTAACTTATATTGAATAAATATTGTTTAAACCAAAACGTAAAATACCCAAGTATTATCATGAGCAAAAATGATGCATTTAAGAACAATTAAGTACTAAGAATTGGGATTTCTTCCTTGTTGAACTTAACCAATCAGAGCCTACAGAAGAAGTATCTTTCTGCTTGCTTTGTTTGCAATTATTTACTGGCATGGGCTTGCCGGGTTATTGCCATACCTCAAATATTAGTCACATCATGAGAAAACTTACCATTAACCCTTAAAGCGCCACAAATTAAAATTGTTGAATTGGCAAACAGTGTAGATCCAGATGAGGTGGCTCATCTGAATCTACACTGTTTGCCCTTTTTATTCACACATATTGTGTAAATAAAAAAAAGTGTTCGAATTCTCAATGATATCGCTTGGACGAGTGAGTGAGTGAACTCGGGTTTAACGTCCCACCAACAACGAGGTCATATGGAGACGGGACCTCGGTTTAAAGTCTCATCCGAAAAACCGGAGAAGCGGGGGATTGATCTTACGACCCCTGGATTGGTAGTCCGGAGTGTTATCCACTACACTACAGCCGCTTCTTTCACTTGGACGAAACATTTTTTGAAATTCTGCAGACGTAAATTTTGTCGTCTGCTTTTTGGCGCATAAAGGGTTAACTATGTACCTCAGAAAGAACAAGGTTGCAAACTTGGCCCAGATGCTCAAAGCATCGTTAGCTGAACAAAGTCGTTAGTTGAGGATTCGTTAAGTCGTCTAGTACACCTAAAATAAGTGTGCCAGTATTTTGGTTTAGAAAATGAGAAGAGCTTTCTTTCTTCGGCAAAGAATTGCAAATTTATGCGTAAATACGTTTGAAAGGACCTGGTATGATAAGGCCTGTATTTGGCGCAGAAAACTCATTTTTCGATAACTAAAATGCATTCTTAGGAAAGTTCTAACCTAAACTGAAACAGCAAATACAAAATAAACCAGTTCTTGCATAAAATATTTGTGTTTTTAATCTTGAACATACCCATACCCCAGCGGATTCTGATGAAAATAACGAATTTGGTAGCCTTTGCGGCTTTCAAAATATATGAGCCCGGCCTCCAGCACATTTTATATTTTATATGCAGACATAATTTTGATATATTTACATGCTATGAAAATATTAAATGTGCTGGAGACCGGGCTCTATGCTTATTTTTAATTTTTTGTTACCAAACTGGCAGCGTTTGGAACATTTTCCCTGTTTTCTCAACACAAAAACGCCGATACATGTATCTCCGCTCATAGACAAAATAAACATATGTTGTGGGTATTCATTTTCTTAGTTAGACCACAAGGAATAATTTGGGATACATTTCATTTTGATGCGTTGAAAGATTTTCATTAGCGTCTCGATCTGGACTTGCAAACTTGAGTGGGTGGGGTACCTTGACAGGCCTTGTGCAATGCACAGATAACTAGCTGTGGTACCCAACGTATAAGCATTTCATCAAAAGCCTTTTATCAAGAGCTTTCAAAAGCTATTATAAATGACTTATTTCTTTAAAGGAAAAATGTTTAAACTCATTTTTTTGGCAATTTTCCTTCATATTATTGAACCAACATAGGCATGTCAGAAATCATGTTATTCTGAGAATTAACAAACGTGAAACATATTATTTCTGTTTGTTCCCATACGCACAAATGATAAGCAATAGAAACCATGCAATTTTAAGAGAACTTGAATGGGGGCCAAAAACGGCCCTTATCATACCAGGTCCTTTTAACGTCATTAGTTCTGAACAATTGGGCCCTGATGTTCTATAGGACTAGTGAGTTTCGTCTACCGGTATTGTACAATATTCCGAGCAGAAAAATAAAATAACTTGCCTCGCCAGGAATCAAAATGCATTTCAGTTTAGCAACACATGCATTATACCATAAAAGTCTTAGTATTGTGACAGGTATGTCTGAACAAACAGTGCAACCCCAGATTAAACTGCAGTTTTGGCATTCTGTCTGTACATTTTGGACGCATTACTGCATTGTAAGCCAAACTAGTGCGTTTTAAATAACGGTAATTATTTTAGGTGTTCCAGTTTTTAGAACTTTTATGGAATGTGTAGAACCAGCGTGCTTTATAATCCTGACATTGAAAATAACCTGTCGTAGCATAAACAGGACATGGCATGCCCGCCATAATTTTTCTCCTCATTCTGATCTAGTTTTCAGAGAGTATCATCAGATGTGTGTCAGACATTGTGGTTTTATTTTTATTATATGTTTTTACAAGCATAAAGTCTATCTGAAGAAATGTTTTAAGTCTATCTGAAGAAATTTTTTATCATAAACCGCAATGCTGTAAAACTGAAATTACCCGTCATGAGACTCCAGTCATGACATGCCATGCATTTCTTACGTTTTATGAAAGTTGTTGTTGTTCTAAGTCTCATAAGGATGTTCCCCAGGAGAGTTTTATGAAGGTGTTTACAATAAGTCGATTATGCAAGCCATGTTTAAATGCATTCAAAGAGCTTCCGAAATGCTTAAGGCAACTTAACCCATTCTTTTTGGGATACTCCTTTAGGGGAATCTGGGCAAACAGTTTGGATCCAGATCAGGCCACACAAACGTGTGGCCTGATCTGAGATCCAAACTGTTTACTGCATAGACATCATTTCTACAAGAGTTAGTTAGACCAATATTGTCAAAATATTCTTGATTTTTGATACAGACGACAATTTCAGCAGACGACAAAAAATACCCAGAATGCAATGGGCTAAGGTGGGTTTACATGGAGACACATGTTGCATGACACATAAAATAAAAAGGTGTTTCTGTTATTGTTTACTTTAATATTTTGCTGCATATTGATTTGCATCATGGGTTAGTGCTATATACTGTGCTAAAAAGACAAAAACAAAATTAATGTATGCTTCCTAATTTCATGATGTGCCTAATTTTGTTTCTGCAGCAGCCAATTTGGCCAGCTAACAGTAAGCTTAACTATTTTCAATATATGTTTCTTAAACCCCCAATGTCTGAACTGTAAGAAGCTTCTTCTTAATTGGGCAGACGATAAGCTTCAAGTCATTCTTTTACAAAGAAATACTTTCAAGGGCAAGTTTCGAGAAAATGGGCACATGATTGCTATATATTCACATTCTGCATGCCAAACAATATAAAATCTAGAGAAGCTGGATGATCTGAATCTACACTGCTTGCACAGACAGGGTCAGCAGGACAAGAAGGATGAATAAAACAAGTGCCATGTTTGCCGAAATGTCCACCCATTAAAATTTCCCTGTCCGACTGTCCATCGCTGAACTGTCCTAGGCCGAAATGTCCTTGGCCGAATTGTCCGAGCACCACAGTATACATGTACACATCAAACTTAGCATACAGTATCTTCTCACCATGATCTGAGTGCAGCAGCGACAAACCATTCTTTGTTAATGTATGTTTAAAGTGAAATTTGATTTAAAAAAAAAAGAAGCTAAAATGGGCTCTTATCAAAGTGCAAAATCACCAGGGGCCGTATTCATAAAGCCACTTAAGTCGTTGCTATGCGGTTGCTAAGGCTAAATATCTATCAAAGAGATTCCCTACAACTATGAAATTTGGTCTGGAGGAACAGTCTTACAAAGACTGTTCCTCCAGAGCAAATTTCATAGTTGTAGTGAATCTCCTTCAAAGAAATTTAGCCTTAGCAACAGCATAGCAACCACTTAAGTCGTTTTATGAATACGGCCCCAGGAGGCAGATTCATTCGTTTCTTTGCTAATCTTTAATTGTACTCGTAATTCAGTTAAGTCAGCAATCAATGTATTCCACTTCCCCTTGCAACAGAAGTATTTATTATCAATATTTGAATGACAGCGACGTAATCAATATTTAAGTTTTGTACTGCTTGACTAAACGACCTTAGCACGGTTCACTGTCACGCGCTAGTCATGTACGTTAATGTTGAGTACTTTAAAATATTTCAAAAATCATCAACTTGACTTCCTCGTTCATTTCCTGTTACAAATGTACCAGTTTAAATACCTAAACTAGTCTAGACCAACCCCTGACAATCAAATTATAAGAGACTACATCTGTGCCAAAATTTGAAGAGATGTCACGGAATTCATATGAGATTCCGTGACTTGTGTTTTTCAAGGCGAATATATGATAGAATTTTATTACTTGGTACTTAACGAAACTAAGCTAAAGATGCATCCTGATAAACAGACATCGAGTACCCGGTACCTAGCGTATGGTCTTGTTCGATCTGTCTTATGATTGGTCTTGCAAAAACGTGTTATCTCTTTTTAAATTTTCATTAAGGGTGCGTCATAAAACAAAGCGTGTTTTTCATATTTTTTTCGAGTGCATAATCCACTTTAGTTGAAGAACGCGTCTAACAAGCACCAAGTACTCAGTATTGTAATGTTATCATAAACGATTGCCTTTATGAACATTTAATTACCTCATATATCTTGTATTAAAAATCACCCATTTTTGTGAAGTTCGATATCTGAACATACCAACTGACCGACACTTTCGCATAGGCATAGTTTGTAATTTTCAAGAGAACATATTAAAAACATATTAGTGTTTCCCGAATACCAAAAACATTTGCAACCGTAACTTTGGAATTGGGTGCGTCATAAAAAAACAGCAACAAAAAAAAAACTTTTTTATGTTTTCGAGGGCGTAATCCACGTTAGTTGAAGAATGCTTCTATCAAGCACCAAGTGCTCAGTATCGAAATGTTATCATAAACGATTGCCTTTATGAACATTTAATTACCTCATATATCTTGTTTTCAAAGATCACCCATTTTTTGTGAACTAACGATTTCTGAATGTACCTACTGACCGACACTTGCGCTTAAGGTGTAGATTTCAAGACAACATATTAAAACATATAAGTATTCCCCGACTACCAAAAACATTTTGCAACCATAACTTTGGAATAGGGTGTGTCATAAAAACCCCGTTTTTTTTTTATATTTTCGAGGGTATAATCCACGTTAGTTGGAAAATGCTTCTATCAAGCACCAAGTGCTCAGTATCGAACTGTTATCATAAACGATAGCCTTTATTAACATTTAATTACCTCGTATATTTTGTCTTCAAAAATTGTTTATCATAAGATTTATTTCACCCATTTTTGTTAACCTGCAAAAGCCAGTTAGAATTTTCTGAACGTATCTACTGACCGACAAAGGGAACCTTACTATTTTGCATAGTTTGCAGATTTTATAAAGGGGTATTCCTAACTGGTTTTGCATTACTGACGGCTATGAGTTGTTCGCTGTAGCATCGTCAGTCAGAAACCTCTGATACCATGTCGCAGCAATTTGCATGAGAGTCTACAGTAAAGAAAAATACAGCAACACCCCGATTTGTCAAGAAAAGGCATGTTAACTTCAAGTAACACCGACGGTGCTCAAAAACCTCATTCTGTAATATTGCTGACTGTACATTTTCAGATTAACCAATTAATGCCTTGCATCACATAAAAAGGAAATAGGCAAACATTGCAAATCCTGAACAGACGCAGTAAAAACGCGGCATCTATTCAGGGTCTACACTATTTGCATCAGACAAAATGGTATTTCTCGTTAAAATAAAAAAATGAAACAATATATATTATGTATATTATGTAAACAAGACACCCTTTAATTGACAAATGGACACATACATTTGATGAGATTAGAATAGTATACTGGGCATAAATGGGTTGATCATTTCCCGTAACCAGTTCTCAAAATATTTGCTAACCTTACTCTATATAATGACTATGTTATGATTTATGCTTCCTAGATTTATTCAAAAACGTTCCGTATGACTATCAAGACGTGCCGTTGTTCGTGTGCATCGGTATTTCGACACCATTCCATTAAACCCCATCCTGGACGAAATATTAAAAGCATTATCAGATTGCGCGATAGCACCGCCTTGTTACGTTGAAATTTGTTGTAAATGAAAAAAGTTCAATATGCAAAACTGAAGAAGAAAGGTAAAGGTGATATCCAGGGTTGGAGGTTATAGAACTTGAATAATCCCAAACTCAAAATAAAGCACACTGATTGGCTGCTTCCGAGTATGTGCTCGGAAGCAGCCAATCAGTGTTGCTTATTTTGAGTTTGAGAATGTACTCAAGTTTTATAACCTCGGGGCCAGATCTAACTTTGCGTGGGGAAAAGATACACATGACTTTAGTTTCCTGGCGTATTGATGGTTTGCATCAATGTTTTCTTGCCTAAATCTGAAGTAGGCATTTAAAGCTTGTTTGCCTTCTTTGCAGTGGTGTCAGCATATTATGTGACCTGTTCAAACTAAGTACTGCACAGGTGGTTCGGACATGCATGTACATATAGAAAGCTTTTGTCACTTTCCCAAACTATCTAAGTTCCGTTTGTCGACCGTACAGGCTGATGAACTGGGCTCCAACTTGCATACGTCATCCATATCAGTCTAGACTTGGTATATTACATAGAGATTATTACACGGGTTTATTACATAGGGATTATTACACGGGTGTTTCGTTATCACCCGATTATCAGCCGGAGACTCCAATATCGGACCGAGGGCTTACCATAAACCATGTTATGATCTGTTTATCATATAGGTTGTGGTTAAGGAAAGAATGTACCGAAATAGTTGCTAGAAATCAAAACTTCTGAAGTGGTGGAAACTTGCTACTATTGCTAAAGACCAGTGCCTTATAGGGAATCTAGCAAACACAACAACAGGACCGGGAAACCTTTATCGGACCGATGGGCAGGATAAAGACTCCGAAAGCTCAGCTTTATCAAACATGCAGATTGCTTCTGAGGCAGTCCAAAATTCTGTACCTATATGATAAATGAAATTCATGCAAAATTCTTGTTCCTGTGTGTGTGGGGGGGGGGGGGGGGGGGGGGCGGGGGGGGGGGAATAGTGAACCAGAGCATAATGGCTTGGGTCTAAGTGACGCTGGATATTTAAAGGTGATTAGGCAACATCAGGTGTAACAACGATGGAATATTTTGTCCATTATAGGTCTATCAAAATAATGGTCTACGACATTTGTTTTGCCGGGCATTTTCACTTTCCGTATTGCAAAGACGAAGGAGTTGATATGAGATGTGCTAAAGAATCATTCTCTCATGAACTAAATTTGAAAAATTTCATGCAAGTACATAATTTATAAAGAATTTTTTCGTATTTTACAATGCAATGTACGAAATCATAATAAAGCGTCATAGGGCGTGTTCAAAACATAATTGCACATTTGCTAAGTACTAATGAACACCGAGATCTATCCCAAATGAGCTAATTCATTGTTTTCTAAAATCTGTTATTAATTAATAATCAGGCATGTGCAAGTATCATTTCCAAAAATAGCAGCGAATCGCCACATTAAAACATGCGGATCTGGTATCCGGTGTTTTTCTGTGAAATATCAAACCCTTGTCGAATCATACAGAATTTGAAACCGATTGCATTTTTGTTTTTAAAACTGCTGATATAATAAGAAATGCACTTGATAACATGTATAGAGTCACGTAAGGGGCAATACAGATCCGCTTTCTTATGGATCTATCTATACCTGAATGATACGCATTTTAACAGACACAAAAGAAAATGTCTTACAGCGCTGATAAAAAGGGAAGACTCTGATCAGAGTCTTCCCCTTTCATCTGCACTGTAAGAATTTCCTTTTGAGTTTTTTGTTTGCATCAACTATATGTGAAACCTGGTGATATGCACCTGATCAGAATGTGATGATGTTTAGGGTAATCTCAGTTTTCTGTATTCGCACGTTTCATGACGACAAACCAAGCCCATATTCGACAATTTGATTATAAAAATCCGTTATCGGATCATTTTGATATGCCGTTAATCCGTTATCTGATATGCATGCATAGGATGGTTGAATGGATGATTTGCGATTTTACGGCCCTTTGAACAGTATTTCAGTCATAGCGAGCTGATGGGATAGTGTTAATAAACAAGAGGTCCATGATGGACCTAAATCGCTCACCTGAGTTATGATGAAATAACATGGAAGATCATCTATTTGATGATGGTTCAGTTGGAGCAGTTTTGCACTTTCCAATCTATATTCTGACAAAGTTTCATTTAGACTGGATCAAAACTGTGCCCTCTAAAGTGTACACAATGTTTTTCTAAGATCTGATCTGACGATCTAGTTTTTGATCAGACATTATTCAGTTTCAAACTTGGCCTACATTTCATGAAGATACACATTCTGACAAAGTTTCATGAAGATTCAATGCAAAATAAAGCCACAATTGAGTACACAAGGTTTTTCTATGATTTGACCTAGTAATCTACTGGTAGTTTTTGACCCGACAATACCCAGTTCCAAACTCAGGTCCTAACTTGGCCTAGATTTCATTAAGATAATCATTCTGACAAAGTTTCATGAATATTGAACCAAAACTGTGCACTCTAGAGTATACACAATGTTATTCTAAGGTTTGACCTAGTGACCTAGTTTTTGATCCAACATGACCCAGTTGCACCCTTGGTCTAGATTTGTTGAAGATAAACATTTTGACAAAGTTTCATGAACATTGGAACAAAACTGTAACCTCTAGAGCATTCACATGCTTTTTTCTAAGATCTGACCTTGTGACCTAGTTTTGACCTGACATGGTCCAGTTTCAAATTTGGTCGAGATTTTATAAAGATAAGCATTCTGACAAAGTTCCGTGAAGATTGACTCATAACTGTGCCCGCTAGAGTGCACACATGGTATTTCTAAGATTTGACCCAGTGACCTAGTTTTTGACCCTACATAACTCAGTTTCAATCTTGGCCTAGATTGTATACGGATAAATATTCTGACAAAGTTTCATGAAGATTGGATCATAACTGTGCCCTCTAGAGTGTACACAAGGTTTTTCTAAGAATTAACTAGTGACCTAGCTTTTGATCCCACATGACTTAGTTTCAATCTTGTCCTAGATTGTATAAAACTAAATATTCAGACAAAGTTTCATGGAGATTGGATCATAACTGTGCCCTCTAGAGTGTACACAAGGTTTTTCTAAGATTTGACCTAGTGACCTAGTTTTTAACCCCACATGACCCAGTTTCAAACTTGGTCTAGATTTCATTAAGATAAACATTCTGACAAAGTTTCATGATGATTGGGTCATAACTGTGCCCTCTGTGTCATTCTAAGATTTATTTCTATTTTTAGCTCTGGTGGAACCGTTTTAGCAATTTTGGTTCAGGGCCATAAGTCGAACATTTCTGTGAAATTATTATAAAATCCAGCCATTGGCTTGAGAGGAGATGTCGTTTAAAGTTTTTCTATTTTTAGATTTCTAATTTTAGCTCTGGCGGCCATTTTGTTCACCGGAGTGGAACCGTTTTAGCAATTTTGGTTCAGAGCCATGAGTCAAACATTTCTATGAAATTTTTTTGAAATCGATCCATTGGCTTCAGAGGAGATGTCGTTTAAAGGTTTTTCTATTTTTAGCTCTGGCGGCCATTTTGTTCAGCGGAGCGGAACCATTTTAGCAATTTTGGTTCAGGGCTATAACAGAAACATTTGAGTGAAATTATTTTGAAATTGGCTTACTGGTCTAGGAGGAGATGTCGTTTGAAGTAATTGTTGACGACGGACGGACAGACGGACGGACGGACGACGGACGACGGATAAATTTCGATCACAATAGCTCACCCTGAGCACTTTGTACTCAGGTGAGCTAAAATCTATGGGCAATAAAATTCCATTTGCAATTGAAAGTATTTCCACCACCAGCGGAATTTGAACCTGGATCGCCAGCTCAGCAGGCCAGCGTTTAACCCACTGAGCTGTCGGGGCTTCTGCATGCATAGGAACACTAGAAGTTGCCTAAGTCTCCAAAAACTGTCTGCCCTTTCGGTAGGTAGTCAACCCGTAAACACCTTAACTTTTCTATTCCCAAAGACTGTACCCATCATCTTGCCTACTAATTATACAGCCTTTGCGTTCACAGAAGAGGTGAAATATGGAATGCTCATTGTTTAAACTACTGAGTTGATTTTTAGCTCACCTGAGCTGAAGGCTCAGTGGTGAGCTTATAGGATGGGAGTCGAGCCGTCGTCCGTCCGTGGTTGGGTGCGTGGGTGGGTGCGTGCGTGCGTGCGTCAACACTTTCAAACATAAATATCTCAGAAACCAGTGGGCCGATCGCAATCAAATTTTATCTGAAGCATCATTGGGGTGAGGGAAAGGCTGCATTAGGTTTTGGTGCCGATCAGCTCAGAACTCTGGTTTCCATGGCAACAGATAACCCCCATAGGGTTATAATGGGGAAAACGGCGTCATCACGTTTTCTCGACTGTTTTTGATTAGATCCTTATCATACTTGCAGGTAATGATGACATACACAAGAGCTTGGATGAGTTCGAAATTTGGCCGGATTCGAGCACGGACTACGGAGTTAGCTGCCCTTGAGCGTTTGAAAAAAATCCCATAGGGTTATAATGGGGAAAATGGCATCATAACGTTTTCTCAAATGTTTTTGCTCAGATCCTAATCATACTTGCAGGTAATGATGACATACATAAGAGCTTGGACGAGTTCGAAATTTGGCCGGATTCGAGCACAGACTACGGAGTTAGTTGCCCTTGAGCGTTTGAAAAAAAATCCCATAGTGTTATAATGGAGAAAACAACGTCATCACATATTTTTAAAAAACTTTGTCATCGCTCTATTGCCTACATTTCTCAACGGATTTTAAAATAACTTCGTACAAATGCAGGGCATGACAATATCTCGAGCAAGTTCGACTTTCCGGATGCTGCGCCCAAGGTCAAGGTCACTGTGGCTATTTTTAGCAAAACTTTGTCAGCGCTATAGCACCTACATTTCTCAGCAGATTTTAAAATAACTTCACACAAATGTAGGGCATGACAATATCTGGAGCAAGTTCGACTTTCAAGGTGCTGCGTCCAAGGTCAAGGTCACTGTGGCTATTTTTAGAAAAACTTTGTCAGCGCTGTAGCACCTACATTTCTCAATGGATTTTAAAATAACTTCACACAAATGTAGGGCATGACAAAATCTCGAAAAAGTTTGACTTTCAGGGTGCTGCGCCCAGAGTCAAGGTCACTGTGGCTATTTTTAGAAAAACTTTGTCATCGCCCTAGCACCTTCATTTCTCCATGGATTTTGAAATAACTTGACACAAATGTAGGGTATGACAATATCTCAAGCAAGTTTGACTTCCAGGGTGCTGCGCTTAAGGTCAAGGTCACTGTGGCTATTTTTAGAAAAACTTTGTCAGCGCTCTAGCACCTACATTTCTCAAAGGATTTTAAAATAAATTCACACAAATGTAGGGCATGACAATATCTCAAGCAAGTTCGACTTTCAGGGTGCTGTGCCCAAGGTCAAGGTCACTGTGGCTATTTTTAGAAAAACTTTGTCATAGCCCTAGCACCTTCATTTCTCCATGGATTTTGAAATAACTTCACACAAATGTAGGGTATGACAATATCTCAAGCAAGTTTGACTTTCAGGATGCTGTGCCCAAGGTCAAGGTCACTGTGGCTATTTTCAGAAAAACTTTGTCATCGCCTTAGCACCTACATTTCTCAACGGATTCTAAAATAATTTCACACAAATGTAGGGCCTGACAATATCTTGAGCAAGTTTGACTTTCAGGGTGCTGCAATCAAGGTTTTTGATTAGATCCTTATCATACTTGCAGGTAATGATGACATACATAAGAGCTTGGATGAGTTCGAAATTTGGCCGGATTCGAGCACGGACTATGGAGTTAGCTGCCCTTGAGCGTTTGAAAAAAATCCCATAGTGTTATAATGGAGAAAACAACGTCATCACATTTTCATTTTTCATCGGATCCTCTTCATACTTGCAGGTAATGAGGATATGCATAAAAGCTTGGATTAGTTAGCATTTCAGCCAGATCTCACTACTGACTATTGAGTACCTGCCCTGAACATCCAAAAAATCAATGTCGCCACTTTTTCTTGGTTTTTACTGATCCGATCCTTTTCAAACTTGCAGGTTATGAGGAAATGCATAATATCTTAAACAAGTTCAAATTTTGGCCAGATCAAGTTAACCACTACGAAGTTAGCTGCCCTTGACAGCTCTGTCTATTGTGCTCTTGATCGGATTCTTTAAAACTTGCATATATTAAAGGAGGGCATACATAATGTTTTGGATGAGTTTAATTTTCAGCCTGATTGGCCCACTGACTGTGGAGTTAGCTGCCCTTGAGCATCTTTAATATCACTATAGGTTTACAATGTCTCTCAGGTGAGCAATTGTTGCCCTTTGGGATACTTGTTTCTTAAAGTGATGGACACGTGCTTTATTCATCGTCTCAAATTGGTCAATGAACTTCCCAGTATCAGACTCAAGAGAATTTCCTTTCCTCATATCCGGTGCGCTTCTGGGGCCGTATTTACAAAACGACTCAAGTGGTTGCTATGCCATTGCTACGGCTGAATTTCTATGAAGAAGATTCCCTACAATTATGAAATTTGCTCTGGAGGAACAGTTTTTTTTGCTCTGGAGGAACAGTCTTTTTCAGACTGTTCCTCCAGAGCAAATTTCATATAGTTGTAGGGAATCTTTTTCAGACTGTTCCTCCAGAGCAAATTTCATATAGTTGTAGGGAATCTCGAACAAAGAAATTTAGCCTTAGCAACAGCATAGCAATGACTTAAGTGGTTTTATAAATATGTCCCCTGGTGTCCAGTCAGAAGCAATGGCACCATCGGACCGAAATCTTTTTCATGTCCAGCTTATTGGCCTGAAAATAACCAACTCTTTCTTGTAAAATAGTGAACCGCGTCGATCATCCATGATCATGGCGGGCGTATGTTAAACACGATAAACTTGTTTTTACCCTACTCACAATAAATGAAATAAACCCCCTTTCTTACATGTATGTACAGCAAATGATTGTTCCAGTCATAGCATTCTGACATTTCAAAGAAGCCCTCGTAGCTCGGTGGGCTAGGTGCTGGCCTGCTAAGCAAGAGGTCTGGGTTTGATTCCAACTGGAGGAGGAAAGAAAATCTTTCCAACCGTAAAGAAATCTCCATTGCATACAGCCTTTCATCATGACCCTCCCACATATAACCGAAATTTGAAAGAGATATAAAGTCACAAGTCATCCATCCGTTCATTTATCCTTCTGAAAAGTCAAGCATTTGATTAATGTAGCTGACAATATTGACCAAAACAAGTGGTTCTGACATACAAAAAAAAAACTGTAGGCTTGGGCATATGCGAATACCTAGCGGGTACATGACGTGGAAATGACGTTGATGCGACGTAATGACATCGCATCGACGATAGTACGACGTCTTTTAGATGTCACGTGCCTGCCAGGTACAAGTATTTCGGCAACTGTGAACTATTGAAGTTCTGCTGTCCGCTGTGAAATTCTATGTCTTTGAATTTGGTGACCAAAAAAAAAAACAAAAAAAACAAAAAAAAAAACAAATTTTCGCTGGATTACATCTGTACTGGCAGGCTACCAGTGGTGGTGTTTTTTTGTTACACTTTTTTATCTTGTAACCGACGTATTGTATTCAGTGATTCTATATTTTGATTAAATAAACTAGGAGTAACTATCGCTATAATACTGGTTTATGTTTTGAAATAGACTATAACATGTGCCTGTGACAGACCCTCAAACTAGGTCCCCAACAAGCATTAAAATACGAACATAGCGTACCAGTAGTGGCCATCAAGATTGCCATGCCTTGAATAATGCATTTTCCAAAAACTTGTGGGTTCAAACTTTGATGATGTATTGTTGTTAGTCTGTGGTCTTTGTCACATTTAACCGTTTCAGCGCGTTCGGCAGAGGCGAAATATAAGCTATAAAGCAACAGAAACATTTATCAGAATCGGACTTTAAAACTGTGACGTATCCATTTCGTAGGCACACGCTACATATTACGTCGAAAACAAGCATAAATAATGGTGTGTGCAACTATGGTTACGTACCAGTGAGCCACTTGGGTAACGTCGATAAGAGAATTGAACTGAACTGAACTGAACATAAATAATGGTTACACGTGTGTTGTGATTTTACAAGAATTCAGAGGTTTTGGTTGCAGGTTGGTTGCAGGTAATACCTTTTTCATGATAGGTAAACATTAGTACAGCAATTTGTACATGTCTGTTTCTGTATTTATTTATGTGCGTATCAAGGGTTGTAGTCCCCCGGAATTTCAATGATGTCGATATGAGGGTAGGTTGGGGAAATTGTTTACTTTTTGCCTCCAAGGCAGAGAATTTTACCAATCCTTTTTGTGTGTGTTTGTTTTGTTTCCTTTTACAAAATGGCCGAATTTGAGACTCACCAAATACATAACTGCGAGTGCAGAACGCAAATGACCATCACTGGTACATGGCCACCACTGGTCGCACGCCAGTAGTGGATTCCGACAAGACTTTCCTAAGTGTGTGATCTTGGGTAACACTGTCTGTTCAGGCTTTACTGTCCGGCAATTTCGGGGTTTAACAGTGCAATGACTACTTGACTCACCCTTTTTCTTAAAAAAATAAATCAATAAAAAAATAAAATGCATAGGTTTCGCTTTATCATTTTCTTGTAAGTGCAGAAATAAAATACAGGTCGCCACGTGTTGAGGAAATGCTCCTCTCCATTTTCCCAGGTCGACCTGTTAAACATTGATGCACTGGAATAAGACAGCCTGGACACGAGAAACCCAACAAAGTGGCATGTGCGCTCAGGGAAGACTCAGATTAGACTGGGCATCCTGAGTCTTCACTGTCCGCATGGAGATAGCTTAGGCCCTTGCCTGTCCTTCAAGTTTACAGCAAAGATTCTGATCAGACTGGGCGAATGTCCAGGCTGATATGAGTCTTCGGTGGACGGACATGCCACTCCGTTGGTTTTCTCGCGTCGCGGCTCAGTTTCGTATTCCAAGGTCTTACTTCAGTTCATTGGCATCAAGATTAATTATAGCAATACGTTCAAATTGGTTTATATCTGATCAGTGCTTATTTTGAAGTATATTTGTTACATATTAAGATGAGCGGTGATATACAGTTTGACATTTCTACTAGTTTTTTTATGTTAAAATGCTCTTAGATTAAATTAAATGCTATGAAGTTAAATCAGTCTCTATTTTTATTTCAATTATGATAGCATAATATGGTTCATGAAACCAAGATGGCAGCCAGTTTCGTCCTAACAATGACGTTTCAAAATTATTGATTCTGTCAGCCATTCTCTGTTGTCAAAAAAAGTAAACATTGTCGCAGACTTCATCGCCATGAAATCATGCCGCCACACGTAAAAAGATCGTGGACAACTCTTTCGTGCGATATAACGTGCGAATTAAGATGTTCTTAAAGGCCCCATTGCTCTATCAGAATGAAAAAAAATATTATGAGGTATCGCTGTTTTGAAAACTTATTTGGGTCATTTTAGTTGGCAACTAAAATGACCTACTTTCGATTTCATAAAATGGTAAAAATACAATACAACGATTTGAGTTTAGGCGTTTATACCGCTGATAGGACTATGGAGACTTTAAAGTTACTGATATCTCTAAAAGAGCTTTCAGAGTTTTAATTATAAATATCAAAATAATGAGAATGTAATGAAAAAAAATAGGTTATGCATGAGCTCATTTACACACTACATGTAACTATAACGGTTGAACATGTAGTTTGACCCTGTACCACCTTCCTCCGGTAATACTACAGAAAAAAAGATGCTTAAGTTTAAAGTCTCAATAGTCCTATCAGCGGTATAAACGCCTAAACTCAAATCGTTGTAAAAAGCTGTTCAACCTTCAGGTTTGATCATAAAATGTGGGTTGGTGTGCATATATTGAGTCATGTAGCCGGCAAAAAGTGGAGAAAACAAGTTTTTGAAAAATAACAAATCAGTCCACAAAATACAATTTCCTGTTCTGGTTTCCCGTCTAGCAATGCTATATAAACATAGGCGGGATAGTGATTTGGACTCCACGCCTGTACATTGTATTTTTACCATTTTATGAAATCGAAAGTAGGTCATTTTAGTTGCCAACTAAAATGACCCACATAAGTTTTCAAACCATTTTATATGAAAGTCAGTGATGTTTTATTTTATTAAAGCTGGCTAATCACGGTCATTTACAATTACGAAACTATAGTGAGAAGCTTGCAGCGATACCTCATGATAATTTTTTTCATGCTGATAGAGTATGGGGCCTTTAAAGAAGAAATTCACCCAAACTTTATTGAAAAGTTGAATTCGATAATACGGGGTTTCGTCAATGCACAATGGAATTAGGCGCTAGTTTTCATTGTCATATTCAGTGAATCTGGAGTGTCATGTTCCGGAATTACATGTATAGAATAGTTGAAACACATAGTTTACATGCTTATAAACCGATTTTTGTTAAATTGCTCATATGCACAAATGGCTTGTGCGTTTCCTTCGACCTCATATCAGATGAAATGAGCTTAACAAGAGGAAAAATAGCTAGGAACAATAACAAGAAAAATAAAGATTGTGCATGAACTCATTTACATATTACATGTAAATTCACAAAGCATATAATCGTCTACCTGACATAATTTTGTACAACCCTTGAAAACAACTTTTGATGTGAGCTGATATGTTAGTAGTAAAGGATGTCACTACGGGGACAGCACGGCCGGAGACTAAATCTGCGACTTAGTATCCGACCTTGCTGTCCCCTTAGCAACATCCTATAGTACATTGTACTTTTGTTATGCCATTTTTTCACGAAATGGAGTTTTATATTGATGTTTTAATCCAATTTACAAAATTTATACACTGCGACTAGTAAACTATAATTTCTGGCATCGTTCGAAACTATTATGGGATATAAAATAGCTACTGTGATGAAATATATGGAATTTATATAGGTGTATCTTTCATGTAAACGTTTACAGGATAAAAGTATGACCATGATTTAGACCTAAGTCTTTAAACCGATTAGAGTGTGCTCTTTGAATAAACTTAGGATAAAAAATTAGTTTCAACCTTGAAATTGATACTAGAACTGCCAAAAACTTTGGACAGTGTACCTATTCAGCATAGTTTGAGAGTGCTTCAGTGTTTCATTTTTACATGTACGCATTTGTTTTCAAAACCCATTGCTTGTAATGAATCATCCGAAACTTAATCACTCAAAACATAATTAAATGGTATTCGTTGCAGATGCCTCCTAAATAGTCACAAATATGCCTAACCTACGCAGCATTGAAGAATCCATTTGATAGTAAAAATTCAAAGGTCGGCTGTCAACGTTTATGCTTTTGAAAGCCAGTTTTACGGATATTATTTTTGGTAAAAAGCACTGAAAAAATACTGATCGAAATTCATTTTTATCAGCTCACATAATATATTATAGCAATGCTCAGTTAGTGAACACAGGGCTACGAATGCATGGTTATCTTCCGTGTAGGCCGATGGGTTGCATCTGAGGTTTAAATTAAAGCGAGTGTGCTTTTTTCGTTTCTTTGGTGTATCCCTTACTTCCATGGGACCTAACTATTTATATACTCTTTTCGGAAATGTTGATAGCTGCCATGTTTGGTTCAGTTTGAAGCAACACAAGAAACTCCAAGTTTTAAATATTTTATAAATGATGCCGTTCTGCTTTTAGTGCAGCTCTCCTGCTCTGTCATCATTGGACGCCGTAAAAATGACATCACATTCAAACACAATGACATTTTCCAAACACAGACTGTATAAAGAGGTTTCAGAAATCATAAAATAACCATAGGAAAGCATTTTAATTATAACATATTCGTTATTATGACATTTAACAGGGAACTTGAACTTGCCTGAAATGAATATTCATCCTCGTCTGATAGCAGTATAAGATTCAACCACGGGTTGCGGTGCCTTAACATTTATTTCAGCCGGACCCAAATTTGAGGTCACTGACATCAATATATGGGCGCGTGTAACGTTAAAGCTGCTACTACTGGAATGATGAGTGGTTATTCTTGCACACTTTAAATTGCCTTTTTAATCCGGTATTTTATCATCTGGCGTCTGCTCTGCTGTGGGAACCCTTGTAAATTGCTGTCTGTCAACTGTTACGGAGTAAATAACCAATGGAATTTAATCACAAGCGAACTTTTTATGACATTGGTACATTTTTTTTTATATCTAAGACTTAATATGGTATAAATATATCATTTTTTTCGGGTATTTTAAGCACAAAATAGAGATAACTTAAATAACTTTTATAAATAAACAATCGCTTTTTTTAATTCAATTTCAAATATCATCCTACGTTATTACCGAAAGCTCTCACAGGTTGCAGTTGGTTATCTTTATTGTAACTATTAATATGAATTATATATTTGATATTTGCTATATCACGGTGTATGTACATGTATTTCGTGTAACTAATAAACAAGACAGCCATGATGGCTCACCTGAGCCTAAGCTTAAACTTGCCTTCAAATTATTCCCGATTTTAGAAATATGTGAACTATTTTCCAGATAATTCAAGAGATGGTGTATGTTTTTGAAATCATACAAATATTTTCTATTGTTCCTTATACAACAAACAAACAGGAATTTCGGTTGCCATAGCATCCTTAGCTGCCACCAGCTTTTCGTATGGGATCAGTGATACAAGTAAAATTCAGCCTAACAGCTTAAAGGCTTCTCAAGCCCAAATCTACAAACACCTTCTCACAGCAACAATTTTAGCTACTTTGCATGAGGCGATACCTTCTTGGGGCGCCGTTGTATGCTGCTCAGCCTAGTGTCAAATTAGCCTTAAGATAAGTCATATGGACTAAACTCGATGATAAAGTAGG
The DNA here is from genome assembly GCA_963989385.1 of Ctena decussata. Classification (NCBI taxonomy): domain Eukaryota; kingdom Metazoa; phylum Mollusca; class Bivalvia; order Lucinida; family Lucinidae; genus Ctena; species Ctena decussata. Next base: position 67,054,638 of record OZ022504.1, read on the forward strand.
TCTGAGCTACCATCCATGAAAAATATGTATTTCAATCTGAACTGACTACTAAAGTTTGAACATATCGGGCCTACTGCTCAGCCCAGCGTACTGATCCTACAGGAGCATTTTAATCAGCCTAGCGTAAAGTTAGCCACACGGTTAGACATATGGACTAAACTCGATGATATCGTAGGTCTGGTAGGTCTGAGCAATCGGCCCACTGAGTATATCAAAAACTGGTGGCTTACTGTACATTGCTACCGATCATGCAATTATTACGCAAAAAAAAAAAAAAAAAAAAAAAAAATACCTTTAAGCCTTTAAGTAAACACAGACAGTAGTAAAAGAAAGCAGTAGGAAGTGGATAGGAGAGGCTAGTGATATCGCTATTCTTATTAACTTTAGCAACATTTACAAAATTGCAATAAACATCAGGATTAAAGTAAAGCAACTCATGGTATATGCAGGAAACGAAAAGGGTTTTCGAGTACAACCGGAACAAAAATATGTCGTACATGGTACTACTGTAAATGCATATCAATATACGAATGTAACTGACTGGATCGGGTGGAGAGGGAACTTAAACCATGTGCGAACTGTAACTACTCGAATCAGCCTTCGAAGCTGCGCAAACTGAGAAGAAAGAGACTTATTTTCTTACGTTTAGGTTCCTCAAGATTCATAGATGGTCTATGAGAAAAGAAATACTCTGATCAGACTGCGCGGATGCGTAGGCTGATCTTAGTCTTCCTTATCGCAGATGCCATAAGTTCCGTTTTCATGTAACGCCAATGCTCAATGGAATCAATCCAATTTTGCCCGGATATTACATGTCCGGAATTTTACAGGTTTCTATTATCAAAATTAATTAGTCAGTTATGATAAAAACTTTGGATATTTTGTCCTTTACATTCAACTTTTTTTTTTCAGAAAACGTGTACTGTGGCATAAAGTAGAAGTGCCTTACCACGTTTTTGATAGTACTTTCTACTAACTTATACAACAACATTATGTTTAACCCGTAACCCTTAATGCGCCCCAAAGCGGACGACATCTGGATCTACGCTGTTTGCAAATTCAATTATTTTTATTTCTGGCGCCTTTAACATAAAGTCAGAGTGTTAACCAAATGTTTGGCTTATGGGCTACGGAACCCTGTATTCTTGAAATGCGACAGAAACACTATTTTAATTGCATACTTTGGTCGTGAATTAACGCAATTCATGAATATCTACAGAAATCAGACACATTTATATTTCGATTACACATAAAAAAGTACGTCTTTTTTCTATGTCAGTTATAATTAGTACATCAATATTGATGGGGAAATATGTTCCACCACATGAACTGAAGAAAAAAAACGTAATCCCCTTTTTTATTCCTGTTTTATTACCTAGAGAATCATAAATCATAATTGAAATACCTATACATTTAGGAAATAAATAATTGAACTATGTCGCAGGCATTTAATTTAAATATAAAGACGAACAAGAAAAAAAATCCAGTTGGGATTCAAACTAACACTTCACTGCAACAGCTATGCCTAGCACTACAGCGACTCGATCTTGTCCCGGCCAACCAGGCCCGGATGTTATAAAATTTGAGTACAAAATAAGGCACACTGATTGGCTGCTTCTTAGCACATGGTCGGAAGCAGCCAACCAGTGTGCTTTATTTTGAGTTTGAGATTATACTCAAGTTTTATAACCTCGGACCCCGGCTACTGTACGTCGGGCTTAAAATAAGCTTTGACTAGTTGGAGAACGAAACAATGATAGCGGACTTGTTTTAACTGAGTCTGTTCATGACCAGTAATGAAATGTGCGAAACTCGCACGCACCCTAGCACCGGTTTACTCTACTTTGACTCTAGAATGACTCTAAATAAACTCAATGATCTCAAAGGACCAGAAAATTATAATCTACATGTACACTATGATTATGTATGGGTAGATTTTGCACAATGCCAGCTGCAGTGAAGATTATATATATCTTCTATTATATATTATAAGTTCTGAATAGCCGCAACTCAGAAATATGAAAAGGCGTCTGTAGTAAGAGAAGGCTTGGCTTAAGAAGAATATGATGATATATTTTCACGTCTTATTATCTCACACAGGCAATCGAAAACGCTCATGCAGTCGACGAACGCGGATAAAAAAAAAAAAAAAAACAATAGAAACAGCGTTTTTGAGTGTAAATTGTCGCCAATTTGCAATCGAAAACGCTGTTAATCGAAAACGCTGTTTCTACAGAGCGTTTTCGATTGCCGCCTATCCGGTGTGTAACAACAGTTTCAACTAGTTATTTACATGTGTAAACAATGACTATCGGAGCTCACACCTACATTGTAACTTTGAAGACTTTGAAGTTGCTGGAACTGTTATAGATCCATGGACGGATTACTTGCGATTTTACGTCCTTTTTTCAACAGTATTTCAGTCATATCAGGACAATGGTAGGGTGATAATGAATGGTTGTGTGAAACGGAACTCGTTTACAGTTGGAAAGATTTCCGTCTCCAGCGTCTTTCGAACCAGAGACCGCTGGATCAATAGGTCAGCGCTTCACCTAGGCTGGGCTACCGGAGCTCGCTAATGCTAACACTGAACAGTTATACTGAGATGTTATAGAGCTGCAGTAGGATACACTCTGCTTTTTCCTTTTCGTTTTACGAAGGTACATGTACAGCTCAGGTGAGGAAATTTAAGTCCTGGAAACTAATTTTCGGTAAAGGAAAAAAAAACAAATAAATAACAAATAACAAAAAAAAAGAAAATAAAAAAAAAAATAACAAATAAAAAAAAATAACATATAAAAAAAAAAATAAAAAAATAAAAATAAATAAAAAAATAAGGTAATCCAAATAAACCCCCATATTTTTTTCTTTGAAATGAAAAAAAGTTAGATACTAGTACATGTAAATAGAACAAACAGCAGCAGCCTATGCTGACAAGAAGACGGTTTATGCCGAGATATCGGAAACTGCCACTGCTGCTATTCTGTAATGTTTAAAATTGTTTTACTAGAATTTTATCACAGTCAGACCAATTTAACAACATGTAACTTGCGATGACAAAGCAATTTGTCTAGAAAAAAACTTATATACCGTAAAAAATCTAATTATTGGGATAGACAGATCAGAGCAAACAATGCAGATCCAGATCAGACTGCTCCTTGGAGCAGTCTGACCAGGGTCTACATTGTTTGCCATTCTATCTGCATCGTTGTGGCGCATTTAATACAGCATTGTAAAATCAAAAAGTTCCATTTTTAGGACAAATTCGTTGTTTAGTTTAGGTGTCCCAATTTATCGGGATTATTATGTTTACATGCCTCGGTTGATTTGTTAAAGCATGTTAGTGACAAAAATCCGGAAAACAGCAAAACTTGCTAGTACAAGGACATCCGTGAAAGAAGGAAAATGAGCCGAGTTGCCTAAACCATGTGTTTTGGTTTTGAGTTTCTGTCGATCAATCAATCTTTCTGACAATATCAAGCGAGAAGCACCATTTTAACTTTCACCTCTGAATATCTGAAACGGAGTACATAACTTTGAATGTGGACAAGTCCGTTGTTTAGAGAAGGAAGTTGTAACTTCACCTAGTATACAAAGAGGAAATTGATAATACTGGCCTAGTATGCGTGATGCGAGTGGTGTGATGCGCTATATGAGCCCCGACAAGAGGAAACCAACAAATTGTTTTGCGCCCAATGCAGACTCAGATCAGCCTGGGCATCCGCCCAGTCTGAGCATGGAGGTAGCCTAGACCATTAACTACCCTTTAAGTGCTTAGCAAAGAGTCTGATCGGAATAGGCGGATGTCCAGGCTGATCTGAGTCTGCACTGGGCGCACAACCACTTTGTTGGTTTTCTCGTGTCGCGGCTCTCAGGACAAAACCCCTTTAAGACCGAATACACTGTAAAACTCCTTCTTATACCATGGTGATTAGTTGCAGGCTTGTCTGAATGATAAGCAAACAGGCCCAGAGGTTATAAAACTTTTTTCATGCTCAACTCAGCTGAGCATAAAATTTTACCTGCTGGTAAATAGCAAATTACTGATAAGTACAGTTGTTTTCTTGCTTAGTTTAGCTGAGTATGAAATTTTCTCTGCTTATGAATATGAAAATGCCAACATTAGTTGGCATTTTCATATTTATCAGCAGAGAAAATTTCATGCTCAGCTGAGTTGAGCATGAAAAAAGTTTTATAACCTCGGGGCCAGGCATGCGATATGTATGGCCTATGCATTCGCAAAATAGTGTTTAAGCCTAAAGCTAGTTTTAACTCCAAGTAGTTTTTGCCTTTCCAAAATTCCAAGGTGCAACTTCTGATGTGGATTCAGTTTGTCGCAATTCTAGCATTGTGATCATCTGTAGTTACCAACGTTACTTATTTCGTTACTTTCTGTTGTTGTTTTGTGGTCCAAATACGGAAAAACAAGTACTTTGTGTGCTTTGTGTGTTTTGTATGGCTTTTGATGTTTGTTGTTGGACTGTTGGAAATCCGCTAACATATAGGTACATTCTAACACTGGTTAGAATGTTATAAACCTGTGCTAAGGAATTTCAAACCTAAGTTACAAGTTTAAACATAGGTTTTTAATTTACAAGACTTATTATGCATTTGGCTTACCATAGACTGAGTGGGTTTGTTATCAAAAATGTGCTGTTACATTTTGTTGCCTGTGTGTTCTCCAGAAGTTTTCTTTCGGTGCCTTGGGTGAGGTGTACGTGTACATTGTGGTTGTGGTCTTACCTCTTCATTTGTATTTTTGGTCCGTTTTAAAGTTTTAACTGTGTTAGAACCGACTCTTATCGAATCTGTTACATTACGTGTTATTACATGTATAGTTTGTCATGTGCATTACATACTAAGCACCTCTATCTCTGTTGCGTTTTTGCTTGTGGTTGACAACAAGCAAAGCAAATAAACATTTATCTACCCAGTCTTTGTTGCTACTTTGTTAAGAAAACGCCATATGCAAAACAGATGAACCCTGCACAAGCGTTGTTTGATCAATTCGCCGTTTTAAAACCTGCATGCCTAAATTTTTGCCTTGGGGAACCGCGTGTGCCAAGATCAGTCTGAGCATTTGCACAAATTATCCTCTGCATGCCTAAAGACAGTTTTTTAATGACAAATCGCTAATCACCCATTCTTCGATAATGGATTGATTGCTGTCCCAAGAAGAGTAAAGATTCAGACCAGTCTGCGCGAGCGCAGACTGATCTGATGCCTTACTGTTCAAATAAAAGATCACTGAGTTTTGAGGAATCAGTAACGTGAAACATGAAGGTTCTGGCTGGCTTTTGCTCATACTAAGGTAGATTTGAGAACGAATTTAGTCAAAGTTTCCTTTTCAGATGAAATTTTCAAACAGATTTTAACAATTTAGGTTTGTCAATAAGCAATTTGTTTCAAAAGGGATATTGAAATGACAATTTTACCTGATAAAAGTGATAAAAGACAGGGAATAGATTATATTCAGTCTTTAATTATACAAAGGCTATGCGTAAATTAGGAATATATGACGTAATTGAAACATGACGCAGTTTCATTGACGGATTATTCGTTATTGTGAATGTCTATGGCGTAGCAGCCAGTGGGTTCATTGAATGTTGGCGCATTGAAAACGATGTGATGTCAACCAGGGACATGACCATAATTAAAAGCCAGTAAAGGTGGGTTTACACGTTGACACATGCTGCATGACACATGTGTCATGCAACGTGTCACCGTGTAAACACCCCAAAATATTTGTTGCATGACACAAATCTGTTGCAATGTAGCATGTATCATTGTCTGAACAAAAGCTATTGCGAAAAAAAAATGGTTGCATGACATGGGTACCCTTTCAGTATGAGGTCTACTCTTAAATGAAAGGCCACTTCTAGTGGAGCATTTTTTGTTTGTTTTAAGAGTTGACCCCATTGAGATGGAACGCAAAACTAAGAATGGCGTAGTTGCTTTCCCTGAAAGTGTACAGAACCAGCGTAAGGATGTATTAACTTCCCTGAAAGTGTACACAGTCAGCGTAAGGATGTATTAACTTCCCTGAAAGTGTACACAGTCAGCGTAAGGATGTTATAAATTCCCTGAAAGTGTACACAGTCAGCGTAAGGATGTATTAAATTTTAGAATTTGACTTTTATTCATAACAACAACGTTTTATCTACTATGATAATTTGAAAGTCTTTGGCAAAGCAGAAAATGGTGACAAAAACACTTTGGGTGTGTGGGCATTCACTTTAAATTTAATGCCATTTTTTGGTGCATCTTGTATGAAAGTTGTCATATCTGAAAATATGGATAACCCGAATAGCTGTTAATCTGTAACCATTTGTTTTTATGACCTGAAACGCCTTACTGTCAGTTTATGCTTCATAAATAACTTTGAAACAATTGTGCTTACCGAAAGTAGTTTTTAATAACACACTGTTGAATACAGAAACTTTTTGATATGACACTATTTTCTTAGTAGTGTTCACGTTAAGATTATCATACAGGTGCCTGGTACTTTTAAAAAGGTTGTTTAATACGTCTAGGAAGGAATAATATCGCCGTATTAAAACATGAATGGATGAATCAAAGAAAACTTAAGATTATACTAAATGTGCTTACTATGCACTATTATCCCCTTATACATTCGAATGTATGTTGATCCAGTTCTAACCAGCACCAGTGCAGTTAAAGAACATTTTGTACGACCTACGCAAGTATTATCGTATTGGCATGAAGCGTATAAAATGTTCTGAAAACAGACTGGCACTGATTATATAACCGTTATTGATCGGATCCATTCAACAGCTATTAGAGCTCCCTGGTACTGCAAGTCCGGCTACTCACAGCACAGTTCACTGCTTTTATGTCCACAAAACATTGCCGGTGAATGACTGATGTAATAAAGGCCAAAAATATTAAGTGAACTCATCACTATCGCTACTTTAGTGTCATTGCTCGTAGGAGCATCACTATATGCGAGCTGGCACTTTCTCTCAAATGTGGAAGATAACAATATTGTTTAGGAGTTATGGGTACACCCGTCCTTTAACGAAGGGAGACAACTCTGGTGACTGCCCTTTTGCTTCCCTGGGCCACAGGAAACTGACGCTGTATCAATAAAAAACGTTCAAAGACCCTTAACAATCAATTATTATATAGTAATGTATACTAAGCCTCAGAAGCTTTTGTATTGGTTCCATAGATGCAACGTCAATGTCCTGTGCCTGGGCGACTACTAATTTAAAAAGCTCTTTCGAATTCAGTTACTCTAAAAGGGAAAAATGCTCCTAGGGGAGCAAATTCCTTTCCTTTAAGGGTTGACACACATTTATAAGGGAAACAAAAAAAAGAAATGGCAGAGATGCTTCCCTAAAAGATTAGGCATTTGCCATTAGAATATATGAGCCGCGACACGACAAAATCAACAAAGTGGCATGTGTGCCCAGCGTAGACTCAGATCAGCCTGGGCATCCACCCAGTCTGATCAGATTCTTCGCTGTACGCTTAAAGTGTAACTAGTGGTCTAAGCTAGCTTCATGTGGACAGTGAATACTCAGATCAGACTAGGCATCTGAAGACTCTGATCAGACTGGGCGGGTGCCCAGTCTGATCTGAGTCTTCGCGGCTCAAATGTGCTTGCTCAGACGAGCCTCGGTGTACGCGCAGCGGCTGGTTTGAGCGTACGAAGGTCCGTTAAATTTGAAGACGGGTTTTCTGACGACGCAGAGCATTTCTTAAGTGTTACATTTTATCTTAACGTGATACAACTTCCACGTAAAGAATAATTCTGCATATATTATTATTGCTCAACAAACAAAATAAACTATAAAAATTCAAATAACCGCTGTCGCATGAAAGTGACCTTACGGCATGTTCGAAGACTAAGCTCAGTCTGTGCATTGTTTAAAGATTTTTTTTCCTTAACCCTTTTTAGACCTAAAATCCGTTCGGACGCCGCCAGGGTCTACACTGTTTACTTTCAGGAATTTCTATTCAAAATAAAATTAAAGTGAGAACATGCACCAGAACCCCCTAAAACTAGAAATAATAAGGATGGACAAATCCACTAGTCAAAAAAGGGTTAAACGATCTATGGCCCTCGAGAAGCCATTAGACTCTGTTCAAGAAATAGATTCTTGATTACAGCATTTGTTGCCCAATATGTCACCGGCTGGAGGTCAGTCGTGAAGGGATATATCACGAGCGCGAAGCGCGAGTTATATATTCACTGACGATTGACCGACAACCAGTGATATAGGCAATAAATCATTGTTAGCAAGAATCTATTTCGATTCTAACACGCAAGAAACAACGAAAACGCAAGTGTTTCCTTTAGATTTTTTCGGTTTTCCGCCATGATTACATGGAGAAATCTCGCCAATAACTTTGACTGTAACAGAGGCGTTTACATGTATTTTCTAAGTTTTTGAAGTGAAAAAACGACGTTAAACCGTCTATCCTTTTGGAAATGAAAATTGACGTCACCAAACGAATCAAAATGACGTCTGAATGGCGCTGAATAACGTCACGCTAGTCCACCCAGTGATTTGTCACGCAATATATCACTAGATTTTACCATGGGCTGTATAGGCGACCAGTATTAGAATGAGTAATAATGCACAAGCAGATTTGAGTAATCTCAATTCAAACATGACTTAAAGTGAGGTTTCAAATCTGTATTACAGAATCTGTATTACAGAAAAGTACGTTATGATACAGCGGAGGAACATGTATTACATGTAGACTAGCCTTTCCAAAATGCTTCCTTAGACAGGTGGCTCCTTAATGCACGCTTGTTGGTAGGGTATTTTGGTTTAAGGGACATGAAAAAGGTGGCTGCTAGAAATTCCTCTTTAAGCTGGTTTTGACTGTTTCTTCCATCACATACTGACATAATGTTACCAGTTGTTATTTAACAGTCATGCTTTTAATATTAATCATAAACTCTCTCTCTCTCCGTGCAACAAAAACATTTCGAAATCGATATAAACTCACTTTGCTTCGCTTAGTATATTCCCGTTCAGTCAGTTTAAAACATAACAGGATAAGGAATCTTTCTTTTAAATAAAGCTTTTTTTATCCCACGCACTTATATAAAAATTCTGGTAACACAATTTACACTGAATATTAATTTTATCTGATTGGACAATACATTACGCATGCGTGTTTCGTGTTAATTGCCGGGTGGATCTGAGGTCTGTAGCCAGTGCCTTATTTACATATTTTGATTGACACGCTGACGTAAAAGGAAAACTTTAGAAAGTTGATTACACTATTTAATAAGACTACAAACTTAATAATGGGGATAAGATAATCCACTGCTTGCTTTTATCAAATACAAGTATTCAGTCCTAACAGAATTTGAGGTGAGTTAATTCTATTACTACAGTATATATCATAATTAATATTTTATTAAATTAAATTAATTGTTACTTTATTTTATAATTTGTTTTTATTGAATTATTTATATTCATTTTGCATTTTTAAAACATTTCAAGTGATTAGATAAGCAAAGACGAATATCTGTTTTTCATTTATTTATCTTTTTTTTAATAGGAACAAGGAGTTAAAATGTTATTTATTTGGACGTCAAATGAAAAGGACACTTCTGCATGTGAGAAAAGTCAGTACTGAAATAGCCAGCACAAACTTATCAGAGTCTTTCACTCTATACATGTATAAGCTGAAGAGAGTCTTCTCTGTTCGCACAAGTTCAGTTGTACCTTTTCCCATGAACGGTGATCACAGGTTTGAAACGAAATGAACGACAACAGAATACGATTTTATCAGTTTTGCCGGTGTTAAAGGCCCCATTGTTCTATCAGCATGAAAACATTTACCATGAGGTGTCGCTGCAAGCTTCTTACTGTAAACGACCGTGATTAGCCAGCTTTAAACAAATAAAAAAAAATTTGAGTTTCATATAGAACGGATTAGAAAACTTATTTGGCTCATTTTAGTTTTAATGACCTACTTTCGATTTCATTAAGTTTAATAAAATGGTAAAAATACAATGTACAGGCGTGGAGCCCCAATCACTATCCCTCCTATGTTTATATAGCATTGCTGGATGGGAAACCAGAACACGAAATTGTATTTCGTGGAGCAATTTGTAATTTTTCAAAAACTTGTTTTCTCTACTTTTTGCCAGTTATATGACAATATATGCACACCAACCCACATAGTATTATCAAACGTGAAGGATGAACCGTTTTTATAATGATTTGAGTTTACACGTTTTTAACACTAATAGGACTATGGAGACTTTAAACGAAGTATACACGGGGTATATATAATTGAGCCGCGACACGAGAAAACCAACAAAGTGACATGTGATGTGCGCCCAGCAAAGACTCGGATCTAGGAATCTACTCAGTCTGATCAGAATCTTTGCTGTGCACTTGGAGGATAGCTACGGGTCTAAGCTTCCTCCATGCGGACAGCGAAGTCTCTGATCAGACTTGGCGGATGCCCAGGCTGATCTGAGGCTTCACTCGACGCACATGCCACTTTGTTGGTTTTCTCCTGTCGCGGCTCATATTTGCCATTTTTGGCAACCTTCTTCTGGAGCTCCAGGTTATTTCTGTGAGTTTTTGACGATACTTTTGAGTTAATTATTGTAAATGCCTGTAACTACAATCTTTCTTAACCTAATTAAATATGACCCATGCCCCTATGATATAGTGATCTCTTTCTACAATGACTGCTTCTGAGCAATAAATAGCAATAATTGAGAGATGTCGGACGCTTGAATAGGGACCGTAGGCTTTGTGGTCGTACAGTGAATTTTATAACCAGCCCGCTCATCTGCAGAAGCCATCAGTTTTTGATGTTCACTGTATGAATTTTCAAAGATTCACAGATTATTTCAGAGCATAGTGAGGCCTTGGATCAAACCGTGCCTGTGCACAGGCTGATTGTCTCTTCTTTATCGCATATGTTATAATGTTCTTTTTAAGCGACGCCGCTCAATTAATTTTTACTGTGGTAACATAAACTCACATTAAATTACTGATTAAGTGAAGAAAAAAGTAGCAGTAGCTTTTAAAACGACACTTTTCTTTTAAGGAGACTTCCGTATTCAGAATTAATTTGCCTTTATCACTTGGTAACGTGCGCTTTACAGCTTTCTTGATAGTGCAAGTTCCATAACAATAAACATTATAAAATCGGGTCACCAAGACTGATTACTGCAACTGTCCTTAAACATGTTAAATTGAATAGTGTAGTGTGGTTTTACACGGCGGTAGTGCGTCTAAAATATGCACTGGGAATGGCTATAAGTGTAGACCCCGATCTGACTGCTGGTGGTGTATCCATATACTTTAAGTAGAAAATGAAATTATCGGACATTCTCGTACTTAAAGTAAGGAAGGCAGGCATAGAGTGCTGATCCTGAACAGACTGCTCAAAGAGCTGCCCACTGGACACACAACGTTAAATCAACATTGATTAGGCATTGATTCAACGTCATGACATTGAATCAACGTTGATTCAATGTTGATTCGACTTGTGTGCCTGCTAGGCAAGGCTATATACGACAAAGTTTGTCACAATAAATACCTGTTTTACGGTATATCCTTATCTTACTACTATCGCCTACATGTATCATTGGGGAATTACCTTTTTTCATTATTTTGTCTTCTCTTTCTTTTTCTTAAAAACTGGCTTAGAGTATAGTAGGATCTAGTAGATACCACAACGCACGCTTTGTATAGAGGAAACTGTGTATTGGCAAATAAGGGTTCCCTCAAAAAAATCATTTTTTACGGCCTTAGATTGAAGGTGATATAAGCTTATGAGTAATAACACAGGGTATAATCGATTCCGCCAATTTTCGCTTCCTGCAGAGACTGTCCGTCATATTTGGCTTCCGCCGACACTGTCCGCGATCTGTCACTTCCTGCCGAGACTTCTGTACATGACAAATGGCTTCCTGCAGAGACTGTCTTCGTGATTCTGCTTCCTGCCGAGGTTCTCGGCAGGAAGCAGAATCACGCGGACAGTCTCGGCAGGAAGCTATTTTTCGAGGACAGTAGTCCCTGCAGGCAGCAAGAGTTCGCGGACAGTCTGGGCGGAAGCCAAAAATGATGTACAGTCTCTGCAGGAAGCGAAAATTGGCGGAATCGATTATACCCTGGGAATAATACTGAACGGTTAATGTTTGTTGTATCAGCCGCGACAACGACAAAACCCACAAAGTGGCATGTGCGCCCAGCAAACACTCAGACCAGCCTGGGCATCCTCCCAGTCTGATTAGAGTCTTAGCTGTTCTTATTGAGCTAGCTTACAATCTTAGCCACCCTTTAAAACAGCAAAGACTATGATCAGACTGGGCGGATGCACAGGCTAATCTGAGTCTTGGCTGGGCATACATGCCATTTTTTGCATGGTTTTGTCGTGCCGCGGCTCATATATTATTCGTCACCGCCAATTTAAAAGGTGGTTTTACATTTACACAGTGAAACTTGTTTCCTGACCCGTGTGTCATGCAACATGTGTCACTGTGTAAACACACCTAAAGAGAGTTCTCGGTAAGAGTGAATCACGCCGGTCCGGCGAGTAGGTGAAACTGTACCTGATAAATATGAGTCGCCTCGGATTACGGATCAGTGACATTTAAACCATTAAACATCTAAAAATCTAGACACCTAAAATATTTACCGTGACTGTCCTAAAGGTTACACTACAGTTATGCATCGATAAGATGCAGATAGACTAGCATGCATGGAAATAGACTAGCAAACAGTGAAGAGCAGGAGCAAACTGATCCGGGGACTGAACTGCGTTCCCAGACCTATTTGTCGCAATGATTAGAATGTGTCCGATAATATTTCCCATTCAGCGCTCTGTATCACACATCCCCTCTCCGCCCCAACACTACCCCTCCCCCCCCCCCCTCAAATAAATAAATAAATAAACTGAAACATATTTATATATTTTAACCAAACTTGTTTTACCGCAGTATGGGAGAGGTCGGTGAGCTTCACACAGAAAAGTAAAAAAATTTACAGGAAAGGGGTGTGTTTGTGTATGCCGAGACCTTGGGGCTGGGACCGGGGCGGGAAGTGGAGGACAGGGATAGGGGTAGGGGTTCTTTATTTTATGATCACGTATAAAACATAATAGTACCTGCCTCTTCTGAGTGTATTAGTTCAAAATTTTGCTATCATAATTTTTGTCAAGTACTCGTTTATTTTCGAAATGAAAATACATCGTGAAATTTAAGAAAACATTTAATGGACATCAGATTGCTTGAACTCTGAATTTATGATGGACATTTCTTTGAATATTGTTGAGGTGTGCTGATTGACCCCCATGTCTTTCTGTCTTTTTAAAAAGGGGGGATAATTTTTGTGGCTTCGTATTTGCTTTCTGAACAAACATGGTCTTCCAAAATGGAGTGTACTCTTCAAGAAAAGAATTTTACCCACTAGTAGCAAATCATTTTACCGTAATGCCCTGAAAGAAAATAATTTGCTCCTAGAGGGGAAGGTCGGGCCGCGTAGCGCAATCGGTCGGGCACCTGACTCATAAGTCGGAGGTTCTGGGTTCGAAACCCGGTCTGGCCACATACTTTCGTTTCTCCTTCCGCTGATTCAAGAAGGGCAGTTGTCAGTTACTGGCGAAAGTATGTGCACTTAGTACTGGTTAACCGCTTATGAGGTCTAAGCTTGCCCAGGAATAGTGTGGTTAGGTTAACTGACCGTCCCGGCATGACCTTAGCTGTTTACCGTGGACGTTAAGCATCAAGTCAATCAATCAATCCTAGAGGGGAAAATTCTCTCCTTTAAGAGTTAACCGCAATTTGAAAAGGGAGACAAATAAAAAATGGGAGAGTTGCTTCCCCTGTAGGTGTCATCATTCACGTTAACTGAACCGAGAGAAAACCTTTCCTTAGTCAGTGTGCATGTTCAGACGAGACTTTGCAAGCGCAGGCTGGTAGGAGTATGCTCGGTTAGCGTATACAACAAAATTGACCTTATATAAAGAGAAAGCAAATTGAGTACGCCTCATCAAGGCTATTCGAATACGAATGGCGCAGTTTTCGGTGAATAGGTACACTTTTAGTGCCTGCAAAGCAGCAACTCAACCTTTTTTTTATCCCAGCAGGCACACAAGGTTGAATCAACCTTGAATCAACATTGATTGAACAACTCCTACAGGAAAGAATTGCTTTACGAGTTTATCTTCTTTTAGAAAACATCCCACTGGGCACACAAGGTTGAATCAACCTTGAATCAACATTGATTCAACATTGATTCAACGTCCTGCATTGATTCAACGTCTCAGGACGTTGAATCACTGTTGATTCAAGGTTAATTCAACCTTGTGTGCCCAGTGGGATGTTTTCTAAAAGGGGAACAACTCATAAAGCAATTCTTTCCTGTAGGAGTTGTTCCCACTTCGGAAGGGCTATGTAATCCAGGGAAGCAAACAAGAAGTCACAAAAGTTGTCTCCCTTGAAACAAATGCATAAAATCACGGTGTGCATCTATCAACCTTAATAATCATGAGACAGTTTTTCTCATGACGCGAAATGTATGTAAATATTTCTTTTTTTATAGGTTATCAAAATCAATTTACTTTTACCAGGTTCCACATTAACACTAATATGATACTATGAACTGATTTTCAGTCAGATGATACCCTGAGAAAGAGAATTTGCTCTTTTTTTCAATCGTTTTAATGGTATAAGTAATAGATATACAATGATCTGTCCGCATAGACAAGGGAATAATCCACGAACTTTAACGAGACAAAACATGATATAACTATTTTATACCACCCTTACCAGTGTAGACCTTGCACATTGCGAAATATTTTATGCTTAAGTTGGCATTTTCTGGCAACTAAATATGCTATCAAAATTTCATTAGACTGGATGTTGAAGTTTAAAAAAAATGTCCATAAAAACTTTGAGAAAATGCCTGGGTTTCAGGTAAACATTTAAAAAAATGTCATAAAGGCCCGCCCGATATGATGTCTGTAAAACATCGCATGTCACGTATGCATAATACTAGTCTAGTCTAGATATATCAAATGACCTTGCAATGTAGTTGGGGCACCACAGATAGCTTCACAACAACCCTAAGACTATTCCACCTAGTCCTGTGTTCAGTATCCGGTATTAAGATATTGTGTGACTGTCTATCATTATGCTTCTTGGGCAAATTCAGCCTGACGGAGCCCAGGCTGAATTTGTTGACAACCGTCGAATTCAATGATTTCATATGGCTCGCCTTGAACACATGGCCGTTGACTCAAAGATGTTTTCCGCCCTTGCCTTTAACTTATTCTATAAAGACTTCCACCATGTGATGTTGTGTTAACACCACTCGTAAGTTAAGAGTATGAAGATGGGAAACTCGTGGAGCCTAGAACGTCTTGTCACTGACTTGCCCACTTCCTATAATATTAACAACAAGGTTCAGAGGACCAAATATCACAACAGAATGTCAATATTGACAACGCGTTGACCCATCAAATATCGACTGCAAATGCTGACGACGATTCCAACCCCAGGATGACAAAAGTACCTGTTATGCATCTGTGTTTTGTAACCACAAACCTACCACCGGGATAGGGCGAGAAATAGCGGGTAAAAATGCGGAGCAATGACTTTTGAATCATCCCCACAGTACGAGGGGACTGCCGGGGCTGTTTATTTCTTCACCGGGGTGAATGTAACTGCAATAAATTAGACAGGGGACAAAGAGCGGAATAATGACTTTCAGCTTGTCCCCAAAGGGGCTGGGCTGTGAGAGATGAACAGCCATAGTCCTTCAAGAGGTAGGGTAGAGTCGGGTAACTTCGGACAGCAGGTAATTTCGGACAGTGACATTGTTTCCTTTATATGTCAGTTGTATTAACTGGGCAAACAGTGAAAATCCTGATGAGACGGCTCATTATGAGCCGTCTCATCTGAAATTTCACTGCTTGCAATGGTATGTCCGAATTTACCTGCTGTCCGAAGTTACCCGACTCGATCCTAAGGACCGTGGTTACAAAGGACTGGCCTATTAAGGCGAGCTACAATTGGTCATCATCAACGGGAAATGACGACGCGATTGATACTTCCGCCACTGTATCCCCTTGTTTCACAATATTACAGTGACTTGTGAAAAAAATGACCAGTTTCTAGTGTGAAAAATGTTGTTAGTCAAATAAAATATATTTCTTAAGATGATTTCAGAAAAAAAAGATGATTTGACACTTTATGCGGAGGGTCACGTATAATTTTAGCAGGTAACTGATGAAAGAAATAAAACGTAACAAGTGTCATGTTTCCCTTCAAACCGTCATATCGAAACTATTCAATTAAGATCCTGTTTATCTATTAATAATATCTAAAATAAAATATAAGGAAAAAAAGGTTTACTGAGGTAAATGCGCATTTGTATCGTACTGAAGTTATTATATGCTCGAAACTGAAGTGAAAACATACAAGAACCATTTCATGTACGGTCACCTCCCTGCATCGAGCATTGCCGATACCTATGTGCTTTACCATCGCCTTATAAATGTGTAAAATTGCATTAGACACGTCTTTTAAAGGTAGGGTTGTAATAATGTACGGAAAATTCATAGACGTCAATGTTTTGGGTCTTTTTAAGAGGGGGGGGGGGGGGGGGGGGGGGGGGGCTGCATCTTTGCCGATTTTGAAATGTTTGAAACTTACAGATATACTAGCCGTTACATCATTTCCGAAATAAAATCGTTTCACTAAATTTCATTAGATATTAAATGCTCATATCTGAGTTCTGGGTGAAAATTCATAAAAAATGTTGTTTTAGGATAATTATGAATTAAAAAAGATAAGTTCAAATGCAATTCAGTAAAACTGTAAGCCAGAAATGAATGAAAATTAGGTCTTGTGATCACATGATGATACTCAGGTAATTTCCTCATTCGCGCACGTAATGTTACGTCAATCGATTTTTTTAACCAACTTCACGATTTCAATCGCGGTCCGCGATTCTTTTAAGGTTTATTATAATTCTTGTCTTCAATATATTTTACCGCAATTTTGTGCCCTAAACCAATGAATGATAGTCGATTTTGATTATTTCACCGCTGTTGAGTAAATGTTTCTTTATATTTATCATAGTTAAGCAAGAGAGTTTATCTTTATCGGAATCGATATCCGTGGTCCTGGGCGAAATATACATACTGGTGACAAGCCATGTTACAAATGTACATAACTACAGATTAAATTTATATAGTGGCAATATATAGAAGATCTTACATGAGTGCTTATGTATTATTGAATTTATTAAACGAGTTGGGGAAAAAAGATAAGATGCGAGGCTTTGCCGAGCATCTTATCGTTTTTCCCCAACGAGTTTAATAAATTCAATAATACATGAGCACGAATGCAAGATTTTATTTATCATATGACGCTAAAATCATATTCTATTAGCAGATTTTGCACTAAACCGTCACGATTTCGCCACTAGAAAACGCAACGTTTTTATGGACGTCAACGCATAGCGTTACGACGTAATTTGCATATTTAATCCACTAGTGGATTATCGTTTTTAATGCATGGCTTTATTACACTCTCAGAAGCGACGTCATATGATAAATAAATTTCACCGTTACTAATATACTATGGTTTGTCAAAAGTTAAGACGGAAGTACATGTAAAATAGATTACCTAGTGGCAAACGATAGGCAGCGATAAATTTACATACTGGTGACAAACCATACTACCTAAGGGAGGCGAAATTGCATACTGGTAACAAACCATATCATATTAGATAAAAGTACATTTTACCACTCTTGGTTAACTATGTATATACAAGGAATGTTACGAAACGATAAAGAGTTATAATTACCAAATGACCTGATAACCAGGTCGTTTGGTAACTATGACTCTTTTCGTTTCGTAACAGCTCTTTTTCGTTTCGCAACATTCATGAAACATAGTTAACCAGGTGTGTTTACGTACAGCTGCGGACTGGTGACCAGGGGGGCGAAATTTGCGTACCGGTACAAACTAGTTAAATGAGTTACGGCGACCCTTCTATGCTGGTACCACACCGTCTTACGAAATGCGGTCAACCGTATTTTACATTTGTCAAGATAGGCATTTTCTAGCACGTGTTAGTACTGAATATACGAATTTCAGTTAATATCAATAGATACCAAAAAATTTGATGACCCCGCCTCCCAAAGGCAAGAGTGGGCATACTGCTTTTCGCCAAATCAAAGTCTAACAAATGTTAAATTTTAGATTGACAGTTACATCCACCTTTACTTACCCAGACCAACACCATTATCATCATGATAGAGTTGGCCATGGGGCTTGTTCCTGGGTGGTGCCAGGGGTCACAATCTATAAGGTAGGGCCAGGGGTCTCAATTTATATCAGGTCATATTGAACACATCTGCGTTCTCTTAGCTCTAGCTCGTAACTTCGATACATTTTATGCTACAAAGTCTTAATTTGGTATGATACTCTCCCAGACTAACATCTTTAACTTCATGGTAGAGTTGCCCCTAAGGCTTGCCTTTGTGCGGGGCCAGGGGTCACAATGTATAGCAGGTCACATTGAACACATGCAAAATGGGAATAAAATATTAAGTCTGGTACCATTACTTGCCCTGGAGACTTGAGTTAGAAATTGGGCACAATGATCACAGATGAAATAGATTATACGGAGACCAGGGGCTGTATTCATAAAACGCCTTAAGTGGTTGCTATGCTGTTGCTAGGGCTAAAACTGTATGAAGGAGATTCCCTACAACTATGAAATTTGCTCTAGAGGAACAGTCTTAAAAGACTGTTCCTCCAGAACAAATTTCATAGTTGTAGGGAATCTCATTCAAAGAAATTTAGCCTTAGCAACAGCATAGCAACGACTTAAGTGGCTTTATGAATACGGGCCCAGGGTTTGGCACTGCATCAGGCTCGGGGTGGGGTTATAGGGTGGGGCCAAAAGAAATACGTTTGAAAGTTTAGTTTTGTTGATCATAACTCAGGTAAGTGTTGATGCTAGAAAGTTTAAAATATTTATGGATTATCGTCCGCAACTTTCTACGCCACCTGGAGTAATGTGTGAATTCTGTTGGATATTTGCGGTCGGCATAGAAAATAAGGGTGCTGATCGAAAATGTAAAAATGACCGCACTGTTTTACTTCCTATTTCAATAAAAATTGTATCAGTGAAATGCTGAATAATTGTAGTTTTCGGAATGAACACGGAAAATTATCATTTTATGAAAAAAGAGACATATGCTGGTAAAAACTTTGATCAACGCAGTAAAAAAGTCATGATTTACTATATATTCTATACATTTTGAGGGTAGTCAATTTAAACTAAAAAATGACCGCGGTATTTCTAACGCAATCTTTTCAAAAATTATATCAGGCTGTTCGCAAATTAATGCGGTTTTCGAAATGAACACGGAAAAATGGATTTGAATATAAGGAAAAATAAAATAAGAAGGAAATGATGAATTGCCCATATCTCGTAGTGTATTTCATTACCTGCTCGATTCGCGAATAACGATTATCGATTTTTAAACAGTGGCGTGGAAAGTTATCCATGGTATGGAATAAATGAATTATAATCAATTGTCGTTCATCTCGTGTTCGTTTTCTTTGCGCAAGCAACCAGGAATTCCTGAGCTGAAATTATTTTGCCATATGTACATAAGTGCGCAACCTCTGACGTCATTTCGACATGTCGATTCTCTCTGTTCCTGAGCTGTAGTGGAGATCCCGACATCGCTGATGGGTAATCATTTGCAGCATGACGTCAGCCTCGTTATCAGTTTTTGGCGCGAAATAAAAGATAACGCTAACCAGTTAGGGAATTCCTCACTAAACATATAGAATATAGAATTCCTCCTGGTAGGTTTTATAGTGAACCTTTTTTTTCATTTCGTTGTTATAAGTACTTTCCGACAATTCAGAAAAAATACCGGAAAATGATAATGGATTCGAAACATTAGGTAACAAATTTTAACTTCCTTCCTGCCTTGGTGCCCTAGCCTAATTACAATAAATCTTTCTGGTCTTAGCCTCAGTATTTTTATGTAGAAAACGTTTCATCTATCGCCTATGACATCATTAGATGATTGCAGCTAATCAAAATACTGACGATAGAAAAAAAAAAAAAAAACATTACATGCACTAATTATCTAATTAGATCCTAGATCTAGTTTAAGAACTACTTCCTTTATCGCCTAGCAATGACTGGACCTCGTTTTATGTTTATTTCCCAGTTTCTTCTATAAATAGTTTCAAACTGTCATTAGGCTTGTTTTTACCTTGCAGGATGAGTATAGCTATATAAGCCAATTACACTGTTGATGTATTAAAGAGACAAAAAGAAATACAACCATGACAGGACCTGTGTTAATTTTAGTGATAAGTTTCATTGCTGCAGGTAAGATTCTACCGTACAGAGCTGCAGATAAGAGGGGGTATTGAGGATGGATGGATGGATGACTTGCGATTTTACGTCCTTTTCAACTGTATTTCAGTTATATCAGGACATTGCGACGATGATAATGAAAGGCTGTGTGCAATGGAATCCCGTTTACGACAGGAAGGATTCGGTCCGCTAGATCAGTAGGCCAGCGCTTAACCCACTGAGCTACCGGGGCTCCTAGGGTATTGAGGATAATTCAAAGATAACTTTTCTTATTTCTCAAGGAAAACAAGGAGACGGTTCTAATTAGGGGTCACAACATAAATTTTTATGGAGGAATATGGAAAATTATCCCTAAATTATTCCTGGTGGAGAACTGATCGTAGTTGTCCTAAATAATGCGACATTTTATCAAATTATCAATTATGGTAGTTATTCTAAAATTCAGTCACTTGCTTTTAGTTTCTGTTGATGTTTTAAAGTAGCTGGCCTGTTTGCAAACAGTGTACGCCCTAATCAGAATGCTCAGGGTACACAGGCACAGTACATGTTCGATAAAGAATTGCCATTTTCCCAAGAGAGACGAGTTTGATAGAAATGATTTCTACTATTGGTTGGCACGTCGACACGAACAAATGTGAATGACGAGCAGAAATGCCCGATATAAAGAGAAAAATCATTAAGTACAATTATGTTCTGCATTGTTGAACTAAGGGCTTTAGGGGCTTCTCTTGAAGAACAGAATATTTTCTCTATATCTTTATGAAAGCAAAGTCCATCCTTTAAGAGCAGCCGTCCCTTATACCCCCATTCCACTGGACGGCGCTTCCACTGCGCTCCGAAAGTTTGGACAAAGCGCCATGGATCGTAGCAGAAGCGGCAGCAGCGCAGGAGAAGCTTCTCGGTCGCTGTGAAAGCGTATCAGAAGCGGCATGATCGCCAAGTCACGGCGCTTGTTTTGACTCTGCTCAAAATTTACGTAGCGGAAGCGCCGTGGACTCAAAGCGCAACGAAAGCGTAGTAAGAACGTAGCTCGAAATTCATGAACGCAGCAGCAGCGGGAGCAACGCAGCACCAGCGCAGCGGGATCGTGCCGACAGCGCCGTGAGATTCGTCTGCGACCCAGCTACGCTCTTTGCGCTCCCGTTGCGCTCTTGCCGCTTCCGCTGCGACCCTATTGTTTATGAATAGCGCGACCACGACGCTTCCGCTGCGCTCTTGGCGCTTTATCTGCGTTTCATCTGCTCTTATGGCAACCTGGGCATGAAAACGCCGCGTTTCCACGACGTTTCATTACTCGATTCTCACGTTTCATTCAAGATGCAGGCTGCCAGGAGCAGGAGTTGGAATACCCTCTCCTGCGGCAAAGGCTGCGTGAAAATAGTCTTCTGACCAGGTCTGGGTGTGGATTTCGCCTTCTGCTTTTGACAGGGGGGCCAGGCTCTTGCTCTCTAAACTGAGCCAGATAGGCGCCCTTTAGAACGCCCAGCAGAGGCCCCAGTTGAGCCTGAACAGCAAGAAGAACAAGAGTTGTTCGAAGTCACTAGTTCATGATTGCCAGCTTGGCCATAGCCACTGGAATTTTTATATTATCAATATTGTTTGAAGGCTGGTGGCTAACTTCTGCTGGACCCGATTCTCCGCCGATTTACATAGAAGCGGTTACAAAGCGCAACACAATCGCAGCATGAGCGCAGCTCCGGCACTTAGGTCGTAGCACGATCGCAAATGCATCGTAATAAGCGTAGCTCAAGCGTAGCTTGAAATCCTTTGCCGTAGTAGCAGCGTATTAGAAGCGCCCTCGAAGTCCGTTGAGCGTGGCAGAAGCGCAGCTAAATCGCGGCAGCATCGTGACTTGCGTGGCGAGATCGTATTAGAAGCGTACTGGAAGCGTACTGGAAGCGCACAAGATCCAAGTTTTGGCAAATGCCTACGCTTCTGCTGCGATTTCGAAAATCTTGGAGAAGCGCCATGATCGCCAAGAGCGCAGTCAAAGCGCCATCCAGTGGAATGGGGGTATTAGCAGCAATGCAAATGTTCAATATCGGACTACTTTTCTTGTGTTCATTCACGTTAAACTCCAACAAATGAGACATATAGCATG
The DNA here is from genome assembly GCA_963989385.1 of Ctena decussata. Lineage (NCBI taxonomy): Eukaryota > Metazoa > Mollusca > Bivalvia > Lucinida > Lucinidae > Ctena > Ctena decussata. The sequence continues at coordinate 67,077,117 of OZ022504.1, forward strand.
TAACAGATTTGTGATGACATGCAATGTGTTTTGGGGCATTTACGCGGTGCCAATTCTACATGTGTCGCCGTGTAACCTACCTTAACAGCCACACAGCGGTGAAACACCTTTGTATCAAGACTGATGTAACATTGGCATAAACGTATGCCAGCTGATCTTTCCGATCTCACATATATCATGAGTTCACTAATTTGTTGGTTAAAGTTCGCCGTAACGGGCCATCCAAAAGGTTTCGAGGACAGAATCCATACAAGGCACCGCTTGCGTCCACAGTTTGTTCGTCATCGTCCGCCCACTAGATTTCTTTTCAAGTAGTCCTGCTCTTTGGGGCTCTTCGGCTGTAATGTATGCTTGCTATAGGGGATACCCCTGTAGGGTCCAAGAATGCAACCATGATCTCTGACTAGTGGTTTTACAGACATTTCAACAGTATTTCATTCATATCCAGCCAAGGAAAGGGTGGTATTGAAAGGATGCATACAACGAAACCCGTTTACGGATGGAAAGGTTTCTCTTTGCAGCGGGATTCAAACCCGAATCGCTAACAGGCTATCGTCTAACCCACTGAGCTTCCGGGGCTTATATTGTATCATTGAAAGTGCTATCACATAACAGGCAACTTCTCGCTGTCTGATGAGCTAACGTGCACCTTGTGCATTCTCCGTCTCAGTAATTATCATTGTCAGAACTATGCATATATTGGCTTTCGAACATGTCAGAATCATTGGTTCTATTATACTTATCTTTTAGTTTGTGGTTTCACAGACCAACGTTTTGATGGTTTCTATAACAACCTCGTCGCACCCACACTAGGTAGTGCGGGTAAGTAAAAGTAACACTAACATGCAGTCCTTAAAAACGATAAGGACCTCTGACAGTTTCCATGCAAATTTGCCTATTTTTCAACAAATTACTGCCGCTTTCTTGGGAAGCCAGAAATGAATTTTTTATCATTTACGGGTAGACTTATTCATTATAAAGAGGTTTTGATATTGCGTTTTAACAATTATTACATCTGCATACTAGCTCTCACTGATTCTCGCAAGCGAGGTAAGTGAAAATTTCAGTCATCCTAAATACATATATTTTTCGCTTTTTCTTGTTTAATGAATTTTATTTGTTTAATATGCTTAAAATGAAGTAAAACACTATAGCTTCGCATAGTATGCAATTACATGTAAATAAAAAATATGCTAGCCTTATTTTTAGACACAGAGAGTCTAATTACCCCACCCACTTTTCAGTTTTTCCGCTGTAGACTATCTTTCCCCCCTCCGTGCCTCAGCTCGCCACTTATATATAATGTGTATATTGACAGTACACATGTGCATGCAAAGTGGCTTGCTGAGGCACCGGGGGGGGGGGGGGGGGGGAAGCATCTCTATAAAACTTTTCCTGTTTTCCATTCATTCAATGGTAAAAACTTGCTTTTTTACACCAAAAATTTATGTCTATGTGTGATATAATTATAAAATTATTTTGGGAGTTCAGAGCAACACATTTCAATAAAAATTTTGAAGTATACAGAAAGTTCATTTTCCCCCATTTTTATAGGCAAATTTACATTACAACTGTCAGAGGTCCTTTAAAGATTAAATGCTAGATATGTCTTAAGCTAATTGTATGAACAAAATCCGGAATATGAAAGACTTTTTTTCGAAACATATTGTTCATTGTCAGATCGTCGGCTTAAAAAGGAAAAGAAACAACTCAGTAAAATCGCGAGAGTCTTCAACGGCCGCCATCTTGCAGAGTAAAGGCGGTCCAGACCTCGGTTGATCTGTTGGTAAGTTCATGACGTCATTTTAGGAGCTACCATCGCACTTTGATTGGAACTTTAGTAAATATGGTAGGTACTATAGTTGGATTCGAAGTGTGCTCATGTTAAACAGGACATAGGCAAAAATGCAGATACTGACCAGATGCCGCAAAATTCGGCGGTGTCTGATCAGGGTCTACAATAATTGCATTTTCTTCTTAAAACGAAATAAAAATGATACCAAAAAAATAAAAATGACTAAACCAGACACTCTTTAATTGTCAAATGGACACATTCATTTGATGAGAATAGTCCACTGCGATATTTTACTGTTACAGGAAAAGCCCTGATGCAAAATGTAACTACAGATTATTCCGACTTTACCTACAAGCTATCCGGTAGGACACGACCGAGCCCTCGGGCAATTAGTTTAGAACTGTTCACTGCCAATGAAAATGATACCTTACCACCTTCTCACAAGAACCACACGGCGATGTTTGCATTCTTTGGTAAGTTAGGGATTTCTAATGTTAGAAAATACTGTTTGTATAAAACGAGTGCATCAAGGAGAGGCCAAAAATATGTGTTACGAAATGGATCTAATCGTCCACTATGTCGTCGAGATTATTTTAATCCTTTCAATCAGTAAGGCTACAGTTTTTAGGGTAACTGTGGTAATAAAACGTTTACGGAAATTGTGACTACGTTATGCATGGGTTGTTTGTGAATACCTCTTGTGGACAGCATATTGCATGATTTTAAGGTGAATACCTGCACGAGTCTTTTGATTGTGGACAGCGTGTTGCATGATTTTAATGTGAGTACTTGCACGCTTATATTCGATTCCCATGATTTAAATGTGAGACGCATACTATTTATACGCCTATCTTTTATTGAAAAGTTAGACGTGGCTGTTTAATTCTTATACTGAGGATGTTATATTGTTGTGTGCCCAGATTCTGAGTTTAGACCAGAACGGCACATCAAGTCCGGCAGTCAGCTGTTAGGGCTTAGAGCCCCGTCTCACCTGGAGACTCGATATACGTCTCCAGGTTAATACCAACCCGGGTAGAGGCAGTTACAACGCCGTTTGTGCATGGTTCCTAAGCAGAGGCGGGAAGCACAAAATGTAGGCGGAAGTGGTTAGCACAGTTTTGCCAGATTCTGTGATAAGATCTGAAGGTCACATCAAGTGTGGGACAGTGTTCGTCCACTAAGGTGTGTTAATATATATACACCTTTCCTATAAATCGATAAAGTCGCGCACGAGTTATCTACCCAAGTAGACTGTGACGTCATCTATAGGAGCATCCCATATAATTCAGTACAACTGCAAGCACATATAACATGCATAAAGCAGACGTTTTGTAAATGTGAACTGCAAAAAAAACATTGAAAGACCAAATTAAAGTATAATTGCCCTGTTTTCATGTGACATTGTTATTTATATATTTTGTTTTATTTATTTTAATATCATATTGAGAATCCCAACAAGTCGCTCATGATTTTCATGACCCCTTTCATCGACGCCGTGTTTTAACACCCCGGCAATACATTCACGTTTGTTCAATATAAAAGAGTTACATTTACATTTTTCGTAAAAAATAAGTTTCGTAAATCTGAAAAGTTCTTTCCATTTTTCCGACAGGTGAAACGTCAGCAATCAGATAGTAACTACGCATTATATAGCACTGATATTTATTGTTTCTTGTGCGATACACCGATCTAAAAGCATCAGCATCCGGACAGTTTTCCGTAAGTTCGAACCCGAGGTTGAATTTATATAATAATTATTTTTTTCCATCTCTATTATTTATTTGATAGTTTCCATTTCACGGTAGGTGTTCTTAAAGCTGCATTCGGAACACGTGTCTAGGTAATACACAATCATAGGTGTTTGTTTATTGCGGCAATGCGCTCGATTCGGTGATTACATAAACGAATTCCATGTCAGCACACTTTGTTGTCATTTTAGCGTGTGTCTGCTTTATAATTAGCTAATCGTTCGTTTTGTATCTTTTGTAATAAGGGTCTGAACATCTTCCGCGATTTTCTTTCTTTTTCTTATGTTTTGGAAGCTGTACTGGTGGTACATACTCTTTCGATTAGGGTAATTTTGGTCCGAAATTTTAGTCGGAAATCTTTTTAATTTTAAGTCAAATTCCCATATGCTATAAGTTATAAAGCTTATTTTCCGACAATGAAAGAGCTAAATATAGTTGGAACAAAATAGTTGTCTTTATCTTAACCGTTGAATTTTAGTTTTGAATAAACGGAAAACCGGCATTTATTTGGTTACACAATGAAAAACAATACCTTATCCTATAGATGACGTCATAGGCGTTGCAAGGGACAAAACTCGATCAGACTCTGAATTATAGGAAAGGTGTATAGACTGGTCCCTGGTACGATCCAGGGAGCGACCAGTATATAATCGTGCACGTGTAATTATAAGTTGGTGTTCCTCATGATATATGGACTGGCCCATGACATGATCCAGGGAACGACGAATTGAAGTCTACCAACATAAGGCCTTGTTTTTTTCTATGAGCTCAAACTAACGTTTTTTTGTTCTTTGTGTTTTCCTTTAGTTCATGGCGCTGAGCCGAGTACGGTGTTGACGTCAGACGGTAATCTATTTGCGTATTGTACGCAAATCGATTACATATTTGAAACAAACACCTTACTTGGGCCAGCGACATGAACTGATATGTGTTGTATATTATTGTAATTGTGACAGTTGTAAATTGTATTGTTGTATATAAAATTTACATTATATATAAACTTAAAAAAATTCTAACGTTGTTAGAGTTTCCTTGTTAGTGTATTACACTAGTAGATAACCCTTTAACCGGAAGTCACCCTCCGCCGTCCTGGCGACGCATAAGGCTCTGCACCCGTGTCGACCGAGTGTAAAACCTTCTGCGTAACAATATGCCTTGAAATGTTGAGCTCCTTAATGAGTTCGAAATTGATAGACCATACAATACTTTCAAGGCTTACGCCTGGATCGTTTTTTTTTCTACAAATGAATAAATAAATCATTAAAAACCTCTACAATTTTTAGAGTTTCTTTGAAAGGCATACCTTCTTTGTGGTCTTTGTCAAAATTTATAACTTTTTTTCTTTCCCATGATAGCAATTGCTTCTTTTGTTTGACAGGACAAGCTGTAGCCCTAGAACTTATTGACACGGATGACGTCACTTGTCCGGTTGAATTATTGAAGATCCCTGTCCCCAAATGTGATCCAGATTTTGACACAGCGTGTACAGGGAAACAGCACCTACCCTATGAGAGAGTAGCCTATGATAAGGATACTGGACAGTCACCAAACATGCCCAGACGACAGGTTAGTAAATACAGCTGGTGATTTCAGCCATGACATCCGTACAACATGCACTCTTCCTGTAATCTTGCATTTTCAGTGTACACAAGAGTGGCAATGTGATGGAGAGTAATCGAAAAGCGCTTTGTAGCGCCCGCAAAAAGTTTTCCAAAGTATCACTCTGTCGATCAAAATGTTTATTTTGCTTAATCACTGGGTATTTGCTTGGTCCCAATAAAAAAAAGTGTTTTTTTTTTCTACAGTGAACTGTAGGTCCCTGATGTATTAGGGTTCTTACTTCAATGGTGCCTAGAACTTGGGACAAGAGTTTTGTTCTATAATCATATACATGACATCACCAGAATAATTAAGTGTAAGAAAAGAATGAATTTCATTTCAGGTGAACAAAGCAACCAGTTTCATCGACGGTAGTTTTGTTTATGGCAACAGTCTCATCCGGGCGCTCTACCTTCAAGCACCAAACTCACCCAGACTAGCGACGAGCGATGCTTGGTCAAAGTATCCTGAGTACAACAAAATAGGACTGGCCTTCGCAGCAAACCCTGATCCAGTCGAACACAAGTTCCACAACCAGAATGATTATTGGAGTAAGAACATAGAGGATCTTACACGAGTAGTCATTTCATATGAAATTTATGAAACGAGACTTTGGCGAGTTTCATTTATTTCATATGAAATGACCACGAGTGAAAGATTCTGTTTATCATATGACCTTTTAAATGGAAATCACCACCTTCAAACTGAACATCTTTTGGGGACTATAGAAATGGTCCTCGTCCGTCCGTGTGTGCGTCCGTCCGTCCTTCCGTCTGTCTTTCCGCCCGTCCGTCCGTCCGAAATCTTATCCCCGCAACTCCTCCTACGTCTCTCATCGGATTGATTTGAAATTTTACAGATTGTATTCTTATGATATGAAGATGTGCATGTGGTTTTTGATTTCTGTTTCGGCCATTTTTGCCAGAGTTACAGCCCTTGCAGACTCAGACCTTGTCCCCGCAACTCCTGTTACATTTTGTATCAGATTGTCTTGAAATTGTGCAGAATGTTTTATCATGATCTGAAAATGTGCATGTGATTTTGGAATTTCAATTGTCCTATTTTTTACAAAGTTATGGCCCTTTGTAGTTTTTGGCATTTTTCCAACTTTTGAACCGTTTGACCGAGAGAGCTGAAACTTGATATGCTATTAGCATTTGGTAAATTGATTATTCTGATTATTGTTAGGATGTGCTAAATTGATTAATGACAGAGTTACTCCCCTTTCACAGATAATAGACATCCACTTAAAGGTAAAGGGATAACTCCAGAACTATTCATATCAATGGGCAGAATTTTCATGAATGCATTGTTCATTTTTCATCAGATTCATATTAGCAGGATTATGGCCCTTGTTATGTTGTTATTGGGTATACAGTCTTGATGTTTTGGGCATTCTGTAAGGGCCTAAAGTTTCAGCAACCTGATTTTACACATAAATGCCCCTTTCTGAACTTAAGTAGTTTATAACCTCATAGAGGCCCAGTAATTGGGTATATGTCTTTGCTTATGCGTCAGTTATTATTTGCTTACCAGATTCTGTAATAAACATTTTCTGTTTTTGGCCATACATTTACTCTGAAACAGAATAAAGGGCTGCAGTTTGTGACACATTTCAAACGTCCGTGACACTTGGTCGATGGCCTTTTATTAATAAAAAAACGCATTGTTGACATGGACGTTGTCAGTGACGTTACGCGTACGCGCCAAAGTGTTATTACACGTGTGGTCATACGACTTTTATGACACGACGTTATCCGCTGAATAACAGCGACGTCATAGGATAAATCGAACATACGTACATGTTACAGCTGCATAGTAAATAACAGATGCATAGTAATAAACAGATGTATAGTAATGAAAACATTCAGTGGCCTGGTTAGCTTTAATCACCATCCAAACAATTATAGCACCAACTGGAAGGATTTCCTGGGAAGTGAGACATTTTTAGTTAATTTGTTTTCTTGAATACATTTTTTTTCAAAAACAAAATGTTAATTTGGTGTTTCAGAGATAAGGCAGTTTACATTGTATTTAATTTCGTCCTCAGCGTACTCGTTCTTCGCCGCTAGATAGCATCACTGATCATATCATCATCACATCCATTTTAAAGCCATGTTTTCTTCTACCGAGGGTTGGGCTTGTTTGACAAGTTTCTTCGAAGGCGTCCTCTCCACTCAGAACGATTCTGAGGGTCAGCAGAATCCATACATAGCTTCTTTCTGTCGTTCACAAGCACTTCATTCCATGCTTTCCTTGGCCTGCCCGGTCTTTTCTGTGCAACCACATTCAGCTTGCGTACTTCTGCAATCCAGCCTGTGCTGTGCTCTACATGTCCAAACCATCTCATCCTACTAGTGCGGAGCACCACATCTATTTCCTGGATGCCAAGCTTTGTGAGAAGGGAGTCTGAGCTAACTTCATCCTTTGCCTTGGCATTGCAGATCCAACGGATCATGGCACGGTCATTACGCCGGAGACGGTTCAGTGTATCCATCTTCATGGCCAAAGTCTCTGCTGCATGCAGCATCACACTCCTCACGCATGTTGAGTACACCTGACCTCTGGTCAGAAGTCGCAGATGGCGGTTGGTGTAAAGGGGAAGCAATTGCCGGAACTTGTCCCATGCACATTTGCAGCGTGTGATCACAGCCAGCTCGCAGCCACCTCCTGCAGAGAGCATGTCTCCAAGGTAGCAGAACTCTGGGGCAACTTCAAGCTTTTCGTTTCCAACCTCAACCTCTGTATTTTCTCTTTCATCAATGGCCCGAGCAGTCCCAAGGCATCGGGCGCACCTGAACTCAGGTTCAGGGCGCAAGGGTCGACTGCATTTCTTATGCACCCAGCGCTTGCAGCCACCAAAGAAGATTGCATTGCTACCTACTCCTGTCTGACAGACACCACAAGGGTCCTTTCCAGATTTCTTCAACACGTCCAGATTAATGCCACACACCAGAATCTTTGTCTTCCCCATGTTCACACGTAGGCCCTTTTTCTCCATCTCTGACTTCCATGCCTGCGCCTTTACTAGCAGTTCCTCCATGGACTCAGCACTGATCATCAGGTCGTCCGCATACAGCAGCTCCCATGGACAGCCTGTGCGAAACTCCCTGGATAGAGCCTCTAACACAATGATGAATGCTTGCGGGCTAAGGAAAGAACCCTGATGAACACCCACTCCAACACCAAACTCCTCGCTGTACCCATTGCCAACTCTTACCCTGCTTCTCACATCCTGGTACATGGACTGGACCAAGCGCACCAACCACTCGTCAATTCCTAGTTTGCGCATTGCCCACCAGATGGCATCCCGTGGAACACGATCGAATGCTTTCTCCAGGTCCACAAAGGCCATGTAGAGCGGCTTGTTAGCAGCCAAGTGCTTCTCCTGTAGTTGACGTACAAGAAAAATTGCATCAGTAGTGCCACGGCCAGACATGAAGCCACCTCAACGAACACAACTCTTTGTCTGATGAGTCCCTCCACCACACGCTCCAACGCCTTCATCACTTGCTCAATCAACTTCAAGCCCCTGTAGTTGCCTCTATTCAAAACATCCCCTTTGCCCTTGTACAGATTGACGATGAAGCTTTCCTGCCAGTCAGTTGGAATGTATCCCTCTGAGATGATGTCCTTAATGAGATCACGCACCTCAACTGCTCCAGCTTCCCCAACGGGCTTCAGCATCTCAGCGACAATACCTGATGGTCTGGCTGCTTTGCCAGAAGCCATCTTGCTGATAGCCTTTGTGATCATCTCCAAGGTGATCGGCTCGCTTGGGCCTTCAACCGGGCTTTCCTCTGACAGGTCGTCTCGGTTCCAAGGGAACTCAACGTTAAGAAGACGCTCATAATGCTCTTTCCAAGCTTCTTTCTTTGCTTCCTCGTCTAGCGAGTGTTGGCCTGTATCGTTCTTAACAGGTTTTTCTCCCATGACATCCTGGTTGTCACGACGCATTTGCTTGGCAAGACGATATACATCTGGAGACCTAGGATCTATTTTCTGGAGAGCAATCTTCTCAGCCTCACTCCTGGCCTGGAGTACCGCCTGATTGGATGCACGCTTGGCTTTGTTGTATGCAGCCCGACTGCCTCCTGCCTTCCACAGCTTAAAGTACCTGCGCTTCTCCCTTACTGCTTCCTCCACCTGGTTGTTCCACCACCATGTCTGCTTCCTCCAAGGGTGATCCGAGGAAACACCGCACACCTGCTTTGTAGCCTGCAAGAGTTTGTCCTTCAGTGAAGTCAAACGCTTATCTACTCTGCTTGTCTGTGACAGCTGATTGTCTTGTGTCTTAGCTTTAAACACTTCAGAGAGCTCTGTTTGCTTCTCTAGATCTCTTAGCTTCCACACCTTGATGCGTGGCACAAACTTGCGCTTGGGTTGGGGAGGGGTGGAAACTCTGAAATCTCCAACCAGCAGCCTATGTTGTGATGCACACTCCTCCCCAAGGATGACCTTTACGTTGGGCACATGTTTCCTGAAACTCCGACGGTACAGGATGAAGTCAATCTGGATAGCAGCGTTCCCAGACTGGTAGGTGACCAGGTGTTCCGGTTGCTTCCTGAACCATGTGTTCCCGACAGCAAGCTCGTTAGCAAATGCAAACTCTAATATTCTCTCACCCTCAGTGTTCCTTTTTCCTATGGCCTGCCCGCAATGCACCTCCTCGAACCCAGTGGACTGGGTTCCGATGTGCCCATTCCAGTCACACAGACGATGAGCTGTTCTGACGCTGAGATTTTGGCTACCGTGCATTGCAGCATCTGGTAGAAACGGTCCTTCTCCAACTCACTGAGGTTTGCTTGAGGTGCATACACACACACACAAACACAAACACTGTCTTGCCAATGGTCATTCGAATGAGAATGAACCTGTCTGAGACTCGGGCCACCTCAAACACCTTCTCCCACAATTCTTCTGCCAGAAGAACTCCAACTTCATCAGTACCCTTGTCATTTCCAGACCAAAAGAGTTTGAAGCGAGAGTCTTTACCAACTATTTGCTTAACGTCATCCATTTTCCATCTAGTCTCCTGGAGACAACACAGGCTCAAGCACCGGGAAGCCTGTCTGTTGACCCCCGCTGCAGAAGCCACTGTCACCCAGGTTGTGACAGGCTAGTTTCTGGCATAGCTGCCACTTTCTAGTTTTGTGTAGAGTCTAGAGGAAAAACTCCTAGATGGATGACCCTCCCGGGATAACGAGCCCCATCTACCCACATGAACAGGTGGTACCGGCTTACATGGTTACCAGTAGCAAGACCAATCTGGAAAGACTAATCTTGACCTGACTAAGCAAACTGACAAAATCAAGCCATGTTTCAGCGATAAACTTTGCCTTGCAATCATTGCAGTTCTTTATTAAAAATATTAATTTTAGCCGCGATGTAAGTCTAATAAGCAGGACAAGATCCGTTATTTAGATGCATTCTAGGCTTTTAGTTCACTTTCTTTCTGCGAAGTTAGTACCTTTACAGCCTTTCAAAATGCATTTTCATTCATCATAAAGATTTTTTCGACTGATATATATTAGTAGCATGTTTATACATACAAGGTTTATTTTGAAGTTAAATAACTGGCGGGGTTATCCAAAACAAAAACCGAAAAAAAAAACAAAAAAAAAAAAACACGGAACGGAAATGGCAAGTCCCAAAATTTTTATTTGGCCTTTTTTCAGGAGTTGTGTGATCACTCCGACAGTTTATCTATAAGGAAGCTGACATTATGTGCTACTATACTCTACATATATGAAAATCGGATAGCATTGTTGTATACTCAGCGTCAATGAAAACGCACCATTTTTTTGCTGGAATGAAACTGTGCACGACTTTCATAAAGATACAGCATTATAATATGAGCCGCGACTCGAGAAAACCAACAAAGTGACATGTGCGCCGAGCACAGACTCAGATCAGCCTGGGCATCCGCCAAGTCTGATCAGACTCTTCGCTAAGCGCTTAAAGAGTAGCTAAGATCAGAGTCTTCGCTGTCCGCATGGAGGTAGCTTAGACCCTTAGCTACTCTTTAAGCGCTTAGCGAAGAGTCTGATCAGACTGGGTGGATGCCCAGGTTGATCTGAGTCTGCGCTGGGCGCACATTCAATTTGTTGGTTTTCTCGTGTCGTGGCTTAATTAAGTTTGATAAGACAAAACAAATGGTTTTTCGACTACATCTTGTCCGACATCTGCCATTTTAGCGAATGTATAGATTCTTGATTTTCAACCTTCTGCATGATCCGGTCAGAAACAAACAATGCTAGAACCCAACAGCCGGAGGGTAAAATCATGACTAGGTCAGATTGAGTTATAGCATGTCTTACCTTAGGTTATTTTTTTTCAGAATTAGGCGACAAACATTCCCAAGAGAACCCAGCTTTATTGTCGTTCAGTGTTTTATTCTTCCGATGGCATAACCATCTCGCAGACAAATTTATGGAGGAGTCAAATGATGGCGCCGACATGACATTTGCCAGAACGAGGCACTGGGTCATAGCCTCACTTCAGGTAAGTTGTCTTGGCACAAACATCTCGCATGCTTATTCCACGAGAAATTCAATGATGATGCCAACATTACTTATGCCAGAACGAGGCTTAGCCTCGGCTAAGGTAAATCGTCATTACGGTGGCATAACCAACTCGCAGGCAAATTAAGACTGAGAGAACTAGACACTGGGTCAAAACCACGCTACAGGAAAACAATCGACAGACCTTGTATGAGTAAGTTGCCCTTTATAACGGAATCTTACTAGATTTGTTTATTTTTAACGTTGGTTTTTCTGGTGGTGGTGGTGCTCGGTTTGACGTAAGCCTTGACAAAGCCTAATTTAGAATACAGGTACAAGAAATAGCATGCATTCAAAAATGGCATAATATTATGTCTTTTTGCATCAGAATGCAACGGCTTGTGTGTCAACTAGAGGAAGGCAAACATTTGCCCCGGTTTTAGACATGTATGGAGAGAATCTGCATGTCTTGTATTTTAAAACATCTAATTTTCTTCAATTTATTTCAGAACATTATCATGTATGAATGGCTTCCACAGCTCCTCGGACAAAGTTTACCGGAATACTCAGGTAAAGTCAGATAAATAGGGGCTGGTTGTAAAAATGTCTCAAAAAGTCACGTCTGGTTGCTGTTGTTGGGATGAAGCACTTTATAGCTGCAAAAGAACAATTTATTTCATTTCCCCCGTATTCAGAGCACTGTATACCCTTTAATTATTAGTGTTCATGCACATTTTAGTTTCTACTTATCTTAAACGGCATTTTTACACGCATGTTCAGCATGCCACCAACGTTTAGCGAAATATGCCTTCGTAGCATCATGCGAGGGCGTGTTTGAGAAACATTGATATTTTTTTTGAGAAACAAAATTATATAATATGTCATTACAAGTTGCTTAAGTTCTGTGGTAAAACATATTGAACTCGCCAAATTGAACATAACGTTCATGGTGCTAAATTGCCAGATGTTTGTGCCTTCTGCTTTAAGATAAAAACGAAAACATATCGAATCAGAAAACGCCAAGAATAAAAGAACTGACAGTTCACTTTTCGACGTTCATCGGGTATTGAAGCACTTGGGAGGATCTAAAATTCCATAAAGTGCGAAGTGCTTCACAAAGAATTTTAGCGACGACCACTGATAAAAATCGAAAATAAAAATTTCAAATTTTATATTAGCATTAGCACTTCATTTAAATCATACAAGCTTAAAAGTATGACTGGTAAATAGAAAACTAGCAAATATATCAGTTCAAATTTCTGAGGACGTGTTTTGTCTTTAGATCGAACAGGCATAGCCCTGGCTTGACGTCATTCAAACAGTATGACGTCCAGACAAATCGCTCAGTTACCGATCATTAGCTGTACATCACGACACGCAAACAACTGTTATTCGTTGGCAGATGAAGATAAGGTGCTTCAAATTGGTTCATTAAGGGTAGTTAGCATCAATTAGGGGATAACCGTATTCAAAATTGTCATTTGGGGAGGTAAATCGTCGGTTTTATGATCGGAAATTTCGTTTTACGGCGACGCGCCAGCGGAGCCGTAAAACGGAATTTGCGACCATAAAACCGACGATTTACCTCCCCAAATGACAATTTTCAATATAGTTATCCCCATTCTAATGCACTTTTTCACATTTTTACCTTTCAAAGTGTAATGCTTTGCCCCCATTGCAAGCGCGTTCATCAGCGTAAAATCAAACGTCAGCCAATGAGAAGCGACGTTTCGTAATGACATCGGGTTTGCGACAGTATATCGCAGAATATACTGTCGCAAATTTTTGACGTTATCCAATCAGACGTCGCGTTATATTTGTAAGTGCATTAGAATTGTAAATATATAGTATTTAAAATGTAACACGTTGTTGACCTGATCATGATGGAGCCAGAAGAACGCCACTTTAATTCTTGACGCCATGGTGCCTGAGTTCTTATATCTGAACTAGGCTAATTATAACTCGTCTCCAGCTAATCTAAGCATGCGGGGATTAGACTGCCATATATTAGATCTGCCGCATATCTAGTTTATTGCTGTTCTTTATGAACAAAATTTTTAAGCATCAGCAAAACCACTGTTGTAAAGATATGCCGACTTGACTTTTTGTAACTCTTTCTTTCAGGTTATAAGTCCGATATTTATCCCGATGTGACATCTCTCTTTGATGCTGCTGCTATAAAGTATATTTTGACTCTGATACCAAGTGGGTTATATCAAAGGTATCCATTATTTCGACTCTGATACTTTGACTCTGATTGCAAGTGGTACCAAGATATATTTTGACTCTGATACCGAGTGGGTTATTTCAAAGGTATCCATTATATCTGAACATAGGAATTACCGTAAAAATTCTAAAATTGGGACGCCTGAAATATTTACCGTAATTGTCCTAGAAAATGGAATTGTTTGATTTTACAATGTAGTTATATGTCTATATTATGGGGTTGGATGGCAAACAGTGTAGACCCTGATCAGACTGCTTCATTAGCTGTGTTCTATCTGTCCCAATACTAAGATGTTTCCGGTATAATACAATTTATTCCTTTCATTGAAAGTAATTTTAACCTTGGAAGACGCAACAGGTTTCGATTTATCCTGATTCCCTTGTCTAGCGTCTTCCTCGGTCATCGGGTTTAGGTGGCCCGGAAGGAGACAGCTGCGCTCGGGCGCCTTTTTCCTGACGTCTGCGACTACTGTGTCTCACAGATTGCGCCAGAAAGTGTATGCTCGTGGGGTATCCCCTGCCTGCCGAGATTTACCCATAACCTATTTGTCAAGCGTTTAAGGTTTTGCGACATTGGAGAAGTTGTATACAGAAATGCGCGTTCAACTTCTGGATTAACCATAATATAAGAATATTTCTTCGCTTATGAACTGTTGATAGCATTGCATAGTTTCCTTTATGTATACTCATACTGTCGCACTTTAACTTACATCCATCCCTAAAGACATGGTATACAGTCAAGTTACTATTATTCGAACAAAGGGAGTTTCTAATGTTGTTTTACCTTCAGATTATTTCCTCAATTCGTTGTCAAACTTCCATAGTGTGATTTTTTATTTTATTCTCAGTGAAAAGAAATGTAATCGTTTTCTTTCTTTGTTTTATAAAGAAACACGAGATGTCAAACAAAGACTACAAATGGACATGACGGCGTACGATTGTGTAATTCCTACTGGAGAGCACAGGTAAAGTAAATTTTCGACTTAGAGAAGATTTTTCTTCGCACATGTCCACACTTTAGATCGGGAAATATTCGTAAAACAATCTCAAAAACTATCGCGAAACAAGTATGGCTTAGTCTTATGAGAGTCTTTGCAAGCAAAGGGTACTTAGCCCACTTTGTTCCTTACGTAAGGAACAAAGTGGACGTTATACCTTTGTACTAAGTCCACTTTGTTCCTTAAGTAAGGAACAAAGTGAATGTTGTACCTTTGGCTTGCGAAGGTGTCTTATGAGGTACTTTGCTAAGATTTCCTTTACTATACTTCTTGAAAATAAACAGTCGCAAAAATTTCCAATTTGACACACATACTCATAAAAAAGTGACTGTATAGAAAGCTGGGTAGAACTATGTCATATTTTAACCGCTCATCTTATGAGAGGTCAACTTAAAAAAAAAGAAAAAAAAAAACGATTTCGCTCCCACAAGATAAATTCTTTTCTCTCAACAAACCTCGTTTTGAAAGGGCTATTTTATGCAGGGCAGCAAACAGGGTGTCACAGTAATCGTATTCCGTTGTAGCGATAGCGGAAAGCTTTGAGAACACGGAATTAAAAGACTTGAGAATAATTATTTGCTTGAGAAAATCTGAAGTTTCTGTTGAAAGAATTTCAGTTTGTAATGTCATTAAAAATTGGCGGAGCATGGCATACCCTGTTTGTCATGCGCCAGAACCAGTGAGGTCATATATCTGTTACCATAGCACGTAAGAGTTGGATCCAGGGGTCGCAAGATCGATCCCCCGCTTCTTTGGTCTTTCGGATGAGACTTTAAACCGAGGTCCCGTCTCCGTATGACCTCGTTGTTGGTGGGACGTTAAACCCGAGTTCACTCACTCACTCACGTAAGAGTTGGTTTAAACAATATTTTATTCAAATAAGTTGCTATACAATTGTACATAATATTATATGGTACAGGATCTGATAGAAAGCTGAAGCTTATTTAAATCATCAATTTTTTGCTCTCGGCTGTGACATTGTCCCATACTGAGTCACTATACTCTAATACGGGCCTTATGAATGCAAAATACATTTTCTCAAGAACTCATCTATTAAGTTTAAATTTAAGGGTACGAAGGAGATTAAGTCTACTCCATGCAGCATCTGTAATATTTGTGATGTGGTTGGTCCAGTTACATGTATCTGAGAAAGTTAAACCTAAATGTTTGTGGGTTGACGTACATGTCAATGCTACGTTGTTCATGATAAGAGGAGGGTGGTTTACAGGATTGCGTTTCCTTGATATCAGCATTGAAAAGCACGTAAGAGTTCATATTGATGTCTAAGTGACGTCATAGAGACGTATTTCTGCCAAAGTACTAAGCGCAACAGGCGGTAAGTCCGTAGTTGCTATTGTAACAGATCCCTCGTAATCTCACTTATAATTCGCGCGGAGCATTGCATACATGTACAGTGTATTCCATGCTCCTCTCGAATTATAAGTGGAACGCTACCTGAAATTCATACAATTGACAAGTGATTTCCCCAAACCTATAATTTATTCTCAAATAATCTAATTTTCTGTTTGAGGTATACACCTTAATATAGATGGATCTTCTTTCAGAATTTATTCGATTTAGCTGGAATTTTTTTGGTTTTAAAATAACAAGGTGTCTTATTTCTTCTCGTAAAAGTAGGTTCTGGGGAGTGTGTCCTAATCTTAAAATTTTCTTCTCAGAGCGCCTAGTAAAAGTTTGAAAATAAAATTAAGAGGCTTTCATAGCCATTTAGCTTTAATGATGCCAATCATTTGCCCCTACAAACATATACAACTTACCCAGTAATATCGGCAAGATGGAGGTGGGGAGGAAAGAGGTGACACGGCTAAAGATAACGCTAACACAGCACTAACTACAGTTCAGTTGCAATCGCAGATGTTGGTCAATGAATGAAAACTGGTACAATTCTTACTGCTAAATTATTCCGAATTAATGACTGTAATGCGGAAATTGTTTCCAATAACTTCAGATTTTATGTATATTTTCACAACTTTGAATTCATCAGGAGATCCTTATGGAGCGAGAGGACTCGCTTGAAGAGACAATCATGGGTATGGCCACACAGTTAGCGGAGGCTGAAGACACCTACATCGTGGAGGATTTACGAAGTATGGCCCCGAGTTTATAAAACTTGAGTACATTCTCAAACTCAAAATAAAGCACTCTGATTGGCTGCTCGGAAGCAGCATGCTCGGAAGCAGCCAATCCGTGTGATTTACTTTGAGTTTGAGATAATACTTAAGTTTTATAACCTCGAACCATGATTTTATTTCTTAAATCGTTGTTGTGAGACTTACTGGTTCTGAGTTGATTAGTTTGCTTTGCAACTAAATTTAAGTGAGCGGGAATACTTCGAGTTGAGGCCATTCTTTACAAACAGAATCTCTCCACCATATTTGTGAGGTTTTTTTACTAGCAGTAAATTTGCTTCCTCGAGAAGCAAACATTTTCTTTGAGAGTAACTGAAATTTTGTAGGGCTTCTAGTCCTTCAAAACAAACTGTAATTGCAATATTTGTTGTCTTTTGTAGATAGAATGGAAAAGAACAGGGTTATATCTGTCTACCTTAAGCATAGATTTTATGTAGTGCCTTTATATTTAAAATTTAGGAATTACATGTATCTAAGGATTATGTTTCGTTCATATCCTTAGGTTGCTGCTGATTGTCATTTGTTTGAATAACCATTGTTTACACAAAATGTTTGCAAGTCACCAGATATTCTATCAGAGTAAACTTAGCTTGAGCCGCGACGCGAGAAAACCAACAATGTGGTTGAGCGCCCAGCGCATACTCAGATCAGCCTGGGCATTCGCCCAGTCTGATCATAGTCTTCGCTGTCCGCAAGGAGGTAGCTTAGACTCTTAGCTACCCTTTGAGCACTTAACGAAGAGTCTGACCAAAATAGGCGGATGTCCAGGCTGATCTGAGTCTGCGCACGGCGCACAACCACATTGTTGGTTTTCTCGTGTCGCGGCTCATTTGGTTCTTGATGCATCTCACAAAAAAGACATGTCAGTCGAATGTACTGAATAAACCAGCAGGCATACAGCGGTAAAACAAATTCGCATGACGCCATTACATTGCACCGACTGTCATACGAATTCGTAAATACGTTGTATGGTTCGAATACAGCAACGATCCTAAATGGAAAGGGAACGTTTCATGAAACACTTAAAGGATCTGTTGAAAGAGAATAATTTGATTCCCATTTTCATTGCAGGTAAATATTTTGGACCCTTACATTTCTCTCGGCATGATTTGATATCACAAACTATTATGAGGGGTCGTGATTATGGGCTACCAGATTACAATACCGTCCGAGAAGCAGTAGGGCTTCCACGGGTCAGACACTGGCATCAGATTAATCCATGGATGAACAGTACACATCCAGAGGTATTGATAAGTTTGCAAAACAAATGTATTTTAAGACTTACCACTGCGCACACAACGTTAAGTCAACATCGAATCAAGGTTGATTCAACAGTATGACACTGAATCAATATTGATTCAATGTTGATTCACGTTGTGTGACTGCTGAATCAGCCAAGTACACCATCACGAGTAAATGCACAAATAAGACAATATAGATATAATTAATAAAGAAATCGTTTTGCACAGGAAATGCGGTAATAGGTAACCTCCCAGGCAGCAACAGGACGAAGAAAGAAACAAACAATGACATATAAAGTCTTGAATAGCCGAAACTTCGAAGTACGGCTCATGTTCCGTCTTTTGAATGTGTTCTCTGCTCCTAAAGGAAAGCTTTAAGATTCTAAGTTATCTCGTATACGCTCAGAAAAAAAGCCGTAACAATATAGCAATCCTCTTCTCTGTTCCTGGGGAAGATGATCACAGTCGTAGAATCAGCAAACATTGGAGAATTCCTAATTCATCAGTGAAACATCATATAGGAATATACATATAAAACTGCATCCATATCTAAGATATATGTGGACTAATGACAAATACTGAAGGCATTGACATCCAGATAAAGAAATCCAGTAGATGAACCTCGGTAAACCGTCAAAAACACAGCGTAACAAATTCGCATTTAAATCAGCTGGATTAAGTAAGAAATGAGAATGATGGTCGCATAGTTACTCGTAATTCGCATTTTGTTAAGATTTAAGCCTAATTAATGGAATAAATTGCTTAAGCAACTATATAGTACTATAGTCATTTGCAGTCCATATTTTACAATGAAGATATGAAAGCTATGAGATTGGCCTGGAGCGGTTGCGTTTACTCTGACTCACTTTTTCAGCTCCTGGAAAAACTAAGACGGGTGTATGAAAATATCAATGATATTGATGTTTTCGTCGGAGGAATGTTTGAGACGACCCCTGACGGCCCCGGAGAATTATTCAAAACCGTTCTGATTGATCAGTTTAGAAGGATAAGAGACGGCGACAGATTCTGGTTTGAGAATAAAAACAACGGGTACGGTTGATTTAAAGTTGGATTTATAAATCATGACATTGCTAAAGAAGTTTCCAGTAAACACAGAAACATGTTGACATCCCTAGCGGGCTGACGCAAGCAAATTTAGCAGCTTACGCATTATTTTGTATTTGTGAAATTGGCTTAGTTGTCAATTATATGCCTATTTCCAGATATTGAATAATGCTATTTGAAAAGGCTTTATACACTCAGAGACGGGGCTTATTTGGCACATACCTTCAAGCAAGTAATGTCAAAATGGCATACAACCACCTATAAAATTATTTCTGATTCTTATGCCCCCGCCACGAAGTGCGGAGGGGCATATAGTATTCCCATGTCCGTACGTCCGTCCGTCCGTCCATACGTACGTCACACTTTGTAGTGCTGTTCTTGTCTCCGCAACTCCTCCTACAGTATTTGACGCAGGGAGTTGAAACTTGCAATATAGTTCAGACATGCATTGAACATGTGCTAAAGGAAACAGAACTTTGATTCATATCTTCATTGCAGAATTATGTCCCATTGAATAACATACATATTTTGACCATATTTCACATTAAAATTTTGTAGTACTGATCTTGTCTCCACAACTCCTCCTACAGTATTTGATGCAGGGAGTTGAAACTTGCAACACAGTTTAGACATGCACTGAACATGTGCATAAAGGAAACAAAACTTTGATTTAGGTCTTTATTGCAGAATTATGTCCCCTTGAATAACATACATATTTTGATCATATTTCACATGATTATGTAGTACTGTTTGTGTCTCCACAACTTCTTCTACAGTATTTGATGCAGGGAGTTGAAACTTGCAACACAGTTCAGACATGCACCGAACATGTGCATAAAGGAAACGGAACTTTGATCCAGGTCATTATGGCAGAATTATATCCCCTTGAATGACATACATATTTTGACTGTATTTCACACTTGGTAGTACTATTCTTGTCTCTGCAACTCCTCCAATAGTATTTGGTGTTGGGATTTGGAACTTGCAACACAGTTCAGACATGCATTGAGCATGTGCATAAAGGAAACAGAACTTTAATTCAGGACTTTATTGCAGAATTATGTCCCCTTGAATGACATACATATTGTTACCATATTTCCATGGCTCATATACAAGCTCACCTTTTGTCATGGCTCTAATGGCCTCATTTATAAACTGATTTTGGTATTACATCACAGCTATTTTAAGTATGACAATACCTCGAACATGTTTGCGTTTCAGGTTGGTAGGATTAAGGTCAAGGTCACAGTTGCTATTTTCTGAAAAACTTGGGCATCGCTCTAGCGCTTTTATTTATGGATCGATTTTGATATAACTTCATTTAAATGTTAAAAATAATAGTATCTTGAATAAATTACCGTTTCAGCTCAGAGATCCAAGGTCAAGGTCACAGTTGCTATTTCTAGAAAAAACTGTATCATCCCTCTAGCCCCTTTATTTATTGACAATTTTGATGTAACTTCACCCAAATGTTTAGTGTGACAATATCTTGGACAAGTTCGTGATCCAGAATTTGAGGGTCAAGGTCAAGGTCGGAATTGCCTTTTTTTAGAAAATATGTTGTCATCCCTCTGGAATGATTTTGACAGAACTTGACATATTCATGTTTCAGCATTGTAGGTCCAAGGTCAAGGTCACATATGCTATTATAGGTACATGTAAATCTTTGTCATGGTTCTAGTGCCTTTATTTGTTAACTGATTTTGATATAACTTCACACAAGTATTAGTATAACAATATCTTGGGCAAGCTCACCTTTCAGGGTTGTAGATCCAAGGTCAAGGTGACAGTTGCTATTTTTAGAGAAAAAAAAAACTTTGTCATCCCTTTAGCACCTTTATTTATTGACAGATTTTGATGTAACTTCACTCAAATATGTTTTAACACATTACTCATCTAGTGAGGCATATGGCGGGGGCATTCATCACCCTTAGTGATTGTCTAGTTTTTCCTTTTCTGCGTTTTTTTATTGTTTTCTTTTCATTTATCATACACCAGCATTGCAGTATGTTTTTGCAGAAGGACACGCATAGTTCAAGAGCTCTTAAATCGAGAAGAGCCAAATTTCATCTTGGTTTTGGTTAAAACGTCATCGTTTATTAATTTTTGCAAATGACTATATCATAGTTCCTTTTACATCATCATAGCACAAACATAAAGGAGCCTCAATCGGTCTTGGAAGCATGAGACTAGACAGTCTGAAAATGAGCCTAAATTTTCTTGTCTCAGTCTCAACCCCATCATAAATTTTATAAATGCTTACTGTGTTAGTACATTTCGCTTCCAGATTATTCAGCGATGAAGAAATACGGCAGATAAAACATATAAAGTTACACCAAATAATAACCAACGCAACCAAGTTGGAGCATCATAACGTTCAACGTCATATATTTGAATGGAGTCCAGGTATGATATTTTGCTCCTTTTTCTCTAGCCATAGGTTTGCTATTACACTGAACAACACTGTGTCATAATATTGGTGATATCTTTTGAAATTGATGCATTACCATAATAGAAATACAAGTAGACCTTGCTTCCAAGGGAATAGTTTAACGGACTTATCTGTACTACAGAAGGTGAAAATAGCATGCTTGCGACCCCGGTCTTTTTTAGATTAATAGATTATACTACCTCATTGTGCTTGTTAAGCCATTCCGGAAATTTTGAAAACATAATTTCTAAACCGGACCTAGAATGTGTGAACAGCCTTCCACATTACAGGCAGCTCAATAAATCCGAGTCTCGTTTCAATTTTTTTGTGAATGTGTTTTATTTTTCCTTGGAATACTTTTTCAGAACTTAGTCACGACAAACAGAACAACGAAGTTTATATAAGCATCAATAATTACAAGAGGTGGTGTAAAACGTGTTTGAGAGGTTGGTCTTCGCCGGGCCGGGTAGCGCAATCGGTAGGGCACCTGACTTGTAAGTCAGAGGTCCTGGGTTCGAACCCCGGTCTGGCCACATACTTTCGTTTCTCCTTCCGCTGATTCAAGAAGGGCAGTTGTCAGTTACTGGCGAAAGTATGCGCACTTAGTACTGGTTAACCGCTTAGGAGGTCTAAGCCTGCCCAGGAATAGTGTGGTTAGGTTAACTGACCGTCCCGACATGACCTTAGTTGTTTACCGTGGACGTTAAGCATCAAATCAACCAACCAACATAAAGTCTTCCGCCTAAATAGGTTTACCCTTAAATAAGTTACAGAAGGAATCTAATACAATTAATCTGTGTTGGACCAGTATGTCTGCTTACGAAGATGAACTGTTCCGGTTTTGGTGGTTGGCGCAACTAGCATGTATCTGTGTTTGAATTATAGGGCTCAGCCATGGGTTTCTATGCATTAGCACCTACGGGGCACTGAGGGAGTTATGAAGAGTTATTGAAAACCCCGAACCCAAATCTATCGGCTTTAGCACCTCCCGAGGTGCTCAACAAATATAAATGCATCAAAAATGATATGTGATCGCCAATATTGTATAAAAATCCATAATGAAAGAAATACTCGAGGAAATACATGAAATGCTATGGAAGTTATCTTCGCCTCTAGTCATTTTGCCCCGGAATGTCCAGTTATCCGTTTGTGTATCGTAAACCTCGCTTCCTAGCCAAATGATATAATCATTTTGACATTATGAAATTACGTTTGTTATCTGGTATCCTACTGATGCTGACGTCAGATTTCGTGATGGCCCCGAAATAATTAAGAGCAAAGTGGATTCTTACGAATGACCCAGCCATTTTGTTTATTTTATCACTTCTTTGCAGTTGGACCTTGTAAGGAACCAGTGCATCTCACAGCAGATCGTTTAGAGAAATGTAGTCCCCACAAAGGATTCGACTATTTTGCTGGAAGTGAAGCGAGTTACATCATCCTCTGGGTAGCATTTGGTCTGATACCATTTTGTAAGTAATAAATCATTTTCGTTGCCATACGAGAGACTCAGATAAATGGTCCGTTGATTATTGTACATAACGTCTTTTTTTCTTTTGGTCCCTACTAGAACTGGATAAGAAATGCAAGGTACCCCTGACAACCTAAGTCATTAAAAATTGTCGTCGTCTCGAAAATTCACCATTTCATATGGTTCAGTGTTCGAAATTTTACTCTAACTTTTGTCCATTTTTATGTCTCGAAGAAGCCATTTGTTGGATCAAATATGTTAATGTAAATGAAAGGAAAATCCTACTACATTGACTCCATCATCCGACAGTTTGATATTTGTGCAACCGCTTCGAATCGACTGATTTCACCTTATGATTTAATGCGTTTAGTCAACGTGTTTGAAAATTCTTCAACATTTCAGGACATTTTCAGAGGGAAATATGTTCCTTTTTCAATACAATTGATGTATACAATATTTTCTCGAAAGTAATAAACATAATGAGATATTCTGTATTCCAGAAAGATGATTGTCAACATAGTTGATTTGATCGATTTATGACGTGCCGAATTACGAAGGTTGTTGCTCTTGAAGCTGGCAATTAAGAGGGCACACATTTTATGGAAAAACAAGAAATGTGTTTCAAAATTATCAGCAACCATCATCGCCTCTTATATTGTATCTTGAGCTCTTTACAGTCCCTTACATTAAACCAAATTATTCCTAGTTTCCCATAAAAGGGACAATGGCAAACAGTGGCGACCCAGATCAGACGCCACAACGCGCGGCGTTTAATCAGGATCAACCCTTTTTTCACAAAAGAAATAGGTATATCCTCTGAACATAATATAAAAATGATGAAAATAAACTAAAATAGATATCCCTCAGTTGGCAAATGGATTCAACCATTTTATAAGAATTCGAGCAGAAAGGACCACCAGGCATAAAAGGTTTAATAATGAAACAAGCTTAATGAGCCGCGACACGACAAAACCAACAATTTGGTTGTGCGCCCAGCACAGATTTAGATCAGCCTGAGCATTCGCCCAGTTTGATCAGACACTTCGTTAAGAGTCCAAAGGGTAGCTAAGAATCGAAGCTACCTCCATGCGGACAGCGCAGACTCTGATCAGACTGGGCGGATGCCGAGGCTGATCTGAGTCTGCGCTGGGCGCACAACTACATTGTTGGTTTTGTCGTGTCGCGGCTCTACTTTTGTTTGTATAGTTGGTATTAAAATAACGGATTAAGGATTCGTTTTTAACTTTTTAAAGCTTTCGTGACATATAACAGTAAATATAATAAAGCCTTAAAATAGTTGTATATATATTCATGATATGTGATCGTAAGAATCTGTTCAAATACGTTCTTACCTGACGGTTGTTTTTTTGTCTTTTCAGTATGTCTGTTGGTTGCCTTTGTATTGTCCAAATGTAAAAACTGGCATTACAGACGAAACGTTAAAGAAATTCAAAAACATATAAAAGACACTATAGGAGACGAACTTGGTGGTATGTTGCTTATTAATTAATTTATTTATTGTTTGTATTCATATGCAAACATAAGACACATTTTTCTAGTACTGAGATGTGCCACCCCTAAATGACTGCTTCAAATAAACAGTCCTTAAGGCCATAGCTCACATCAAAAGCTTATCTTATCTAGGTGATTGTGGGATTATGTCAGTGACATCCCCGAAGAGGGAGCCTAATATTTGGAAAACTGCTATCATCCTTTATATGCATCAAGTTTAAACAAAGTTATAAATACGATTAAATTATACAATTCATTATAAACAAAATTTGTGTATTCATTCAAGCGTTTTTATTTTATTTCTTTATAAGGTTATCATTTGTTAAAGTGAATGAAAAATAACAAAATATTGTTTGGAAGCTAGCATTTGAAATTCCTGTCATTATAAGACGGTACAATGCTTTTTTGTTAAACATGTGTAAAAATGTCATGTATGATTTGTTAACAAAAACAAAGAAATGATTATCATATTTTCTTATTCTTTATTATTGCTTTTGAAATCAAATAAACATAGAAGTACGAGTATATATATGCCTTAAAATTCGAAAAACAGTGAAAATGAAGACTAAACTTCTGCACAGATATCCATGTCTTAGCAGTGCAGACTGATTTGACTACTCACGGTTGACATAACTTTTATGTGGACTGTTAATTACCAAATCAGCTGTCACATCTGTGTAGACTGGTCATAGTCTTCAGGTCTTTGCTGTCTATTGCTGATAGTTGGATGGTCCTTCTCGAACTATTTCATACCTATTGACGGGGAGAATAAAAAGGGAACCAATACAGGCTCCAAAAAAAGAATATTTATCTGATGTCTGTTCTTTAGCTGAAAGAAAAGCTTAAACTTTTATGTTCTCGAGCTAAATACAGATGGAATGCGACTTAACTTTGAAAATGGATTAATGTTGGTATGCATGATACATAAGCAAATTTTATTATTCGATCTGCACAAAAATACGTCTTAATAGCGTCTGTTAGTGTCTGTCTTTTTGAAACTATTCACTTCTAATGGCAGTGACCACAGTTCGCAAATATATTCATTGTATGTACATCAACAGCATCGAGCCTTTAGAACTAACCATTTGCAAGCCTAGCAAGCGATTTCATGAAACCAGGTCCATTGCAAGAAGCACATTCGGACTTTTACCAATTTATGCATATTATTTATGCTAAAGCTAAAGCTAAAACGAAGACCGATGCAATCACCTATTAAATCAAGTTAAGTTAGCTGAATGACCACCGTTCTGGGAAAGAGCTGTTTGTTCGGTTTGCTTTGCGTGTCTTCGCGAAAATTAGTATGTATTCCTTCCCTTCTGGTTCTGCGGACAAGTTGTGTCATGCAATTGTATTCGTTCCTGATCATTGTTTTTTTTTTACTTTGCAACTAAAATGTATACAAACAAGTTTCCCCTAATCTGGGCATCTAATTCGATTTCATTTCTAGACGACGTTTACTCGAACGGTAAGCCCGGACATTGTGGTGTATAATACATGTCTATTTCCCTACATGTTGTATTGTCTTACCTATACAGAATGATGATCAAGCGTATTACTGTTTTGTTTCAGTTTTTGTACATTAAGATATTATTTAATCATTTTTGCGGTCTTGTATATATGAGCGGAGTCACATGGAAACATACCTCACCTCTTATGCGAAAATGTTATATTTCCTGCTTGCGTTAAAATCCATGTCGTCATGTGAATCTATAAAGTCAAAAATGAAGATTGATTTGTGTTTGCTCAAATACCAAGACATATTCGAGTAACATATTTATTTGGATATAAAACGATGTTTTTCCATCTCTAAAATAAGCCCATATATATATATATCAATCTTATGAATTTCTACTATGGGGTGGGTATTTCCCTTCTTAAACAATCCCAAAAATCTATATCCGTTTTAGAATTGTTTTGGAAACGGAAAAACATCTTATTACATATGAAATACGGTATATACTTAACATACATGGCTTATATCTGTTTTCATGGCGACGCTGCTCATATTTACTACGAAAAACAGGATGCCACATTCTATGGGGGCGGGGCAGGGGGAGGGGTTATCCTTTTTGAATTTGTTAGATCTTTTCCACCGAGAACATACAGTTGTGCCAACGTTGATGCGACTTCGTTTCAATATTGTGGAACTGCTGACAATATCCTTAGAATGTGGCATTTCGTGGTTGCTAAGAATACTGGTTTATTCTTTATATATTAATATACGTAACAATTTTTTAAGTAACTGTTGTTTGATTAGTTTTTAGTCAGTGTCTTACACAGCGAATATTCCTTTGATACCAATTTTGGCACCAGTTCCGAAGATGTTTTTAATTGCTTTTATTCCTAAGTAATTGAAGAAGAAATCTGAAATATTTGACAAAATACCAAACTAGAACATCACATAACGATCTAGATGAGGTACACATATCTAGGTCTGTACCTTTAGCGTCAGCTCAAATCATTTTGGCCAGTGAATATCCCTAGTTTCTTTCTCTTTTTTTTGAAATTATGTGAACTTACATACTTTCCTCGGAAGTACGATATGTATGATTTTGAAAGAAAACATCTGTGTAAGGCACTGGCCATTTGGTTAGGGTTATTTTGTGGCTTAACCGGATAATTTTGGTTGATGGGGAATTTGTTACAAATAATTATGTGTGTGCCTTGACCAGATGGGTCTCATTGTTTATGTAATGCTAGTTTTACGTGCTGGTTCAAATCTGGTCTGAGGCGCCTAAACCCAAGGCCGGGCGCGTATGTGTTTATGCGGTGTATGTTCTGGAAATACAAGTCAGAGTGAGGGTCGTTGCATGTTTAAAAGACCGTTGGTCCATTTCTTTGGTGAAGAAATAAATCGATTTTGGCATTGGATTGTTGAGAATTATCTTCTTTTGAAAGGTCAATTGTAAAGTAGATTAAAGTGCAGCATGATATATTTATTTACATTGGCCAACAAAAGGCAAATTATTATTCAAGAATTTTATTGCTAGAGCTTAACGATTTCCAGTCTAACACTAAAAACGCACGGAAAAAGATTTTCTTTTGTTTTTGCCTCCAAACTATCCCAATCTTTTCGTCGACATGTTCACGCAACTATTCGTATGCACGTGCTTGATTTCGCCGGTATGATTCACTTTATTAAAGTGCTTTTGTCTGACGATTGTTTTCTGAAAACGAGAGGTCTCACCATCTTATGTCAACAAACGTCATAAGGACGTCAACTAACTCGTCAAGTAAGTGTCAATAACGTTAGACTCCCACGCTCCGAGACAGTGATTTGTTTATAAATGAATGACGAAAATTGTCCATTACTGCAACTGACACACTGCATTAATAAAGATTGAATGAGGGTCGGCATGGTATCTACTTTCAAACGAGTATATTCCTCAAAACCATACGAATAGTTTCAGATATGACACTGACA
Organism: Ctena decussata; assembly: GCA_963989385.1. Taxonomy (NCBI): domain Eukaryota; kingdom Metazoa; phylum Mollusca; class Bivalvia; order Lucinida; family Lucinidae; genus Ctena; species Ctena decussata. The sequence goes on from OZ022504.1 coordinate 67,105,280, forward strand.
ATTACAGTGGGTTTTTAATATCTGAATCGAATAATAACTTTCCCAACTTGCATGGCTAATGTATATATCATTTATGTATTTGTATATATGTTAACGTGTTTGACCGTAAATATGTAGATTATATTCTGCCAAAAGTATATTAAACTGACCATTGTGTGTGACGGTCTTTTTCGATAAAAACTTTCAAAGAAAATCTGTGCAACAATGTTTTGATACTGAAACCTTCTTTCTCATGTTAATTAGCGTTAATATTAGGTCAATTGTTTAGTCAATTTCCATTTGATAACATGTACAGACCGTGAATATTTAGGTTATATTTGCCAAAAGTGTGTGAAAACCACTCACGTGCATGTTTTCATAAATGAGATCTATGCAATATTGATTTGCGGCACGTTGCTTTTAATACTGAAACATTCTTTGTAAAGTTGTATAGAATTAGTATTTAGTTGGTATTTTCAGTCAGTATTCGGTGCGTTAGACATTGGTCAAATTCTACATTTTATGCATGATCTTTTGCTATATAGTTTTTCATGGAGAATTTTTGAATTAAAAATGGTTGCTTTCAGGAAAATCTCAGATTATTTTTTATGAAAAGCGAACAACCGAAACCATGTTCCTTTCTCTATGTCAAGTTAGTTCGTTACCGAAGTCTAAAGTGTTTGTTCCTTTTTGAAGAGAAAGGAGAATACACATACAACAATCACATTTTCATCGAAAGTGGAATGAATTCAATGCAAAATGATTCACATACCGGATTTTCTTCTTTCCCTAGATTCATTGTCACAGCATAAAGGAACCGAGTGGCTAGGAGATGACGAGACTCGGCTTGTTGTGGTCCGCATCAAGCGTGAAAGCAAGTTGGAAATAATCAACCTGAAGGGGAAACCACTACGAAGCATCAACCTGGCTGGCATGAAAACAGTTCATGGTTGGCTGAGTTCTAACAAAAGACGAAATATCATTTTGTTGCGAGTTCCAAAGGAATATGATTTGGTATGACTTGAGCCGCGACACGACTAAACCAACGAGAAAACTAAATAAGTGGCATGTGCGCCCGGCAATGACTCAGATCAGCCTGGGTATCCGCCCAGTCTTATCAGAGTCTTCGTTGTCGCCATGGAACTAGCTTAGAACCTTAGCTACCTTTCCTGCGCATAGTGAAGACTGATTAGACTGGACGAACGCTCAGGCTGATCTGAGCCTTTGCTGGGTACACATGTCACTTTGTTTTCTCGTATCGCGGCTCACTTGTTTCACGCAAGAGATTAGAATCTTGGTTTCAGACATGAAATATTTTTAAAGCCTATTGACAACATTGACCTTGCGACTGAGATTGTTTCTTTCAGAAACGGACAAAACCTTTCCACTCAAACTTGGACATATTCACAGGAAATAAACTATTATAAACTATGCTCTTACACTCACACTGAATTATTTTAGCGATTTTCATACAAGATAAAATACTATTGCCAACAACAATTGAGTCTGTGTAATGCCTGGGATGGAGGTTCGATTGTATCATTTTTTTATCATATTGTTCAAATGTTTATTTTCACTTGGCAAGTACGAGTATTTCAGTAATACACTAGAGATCATGAACCCTTTACAACCTTCCACGGCATTCAATGGAGAAAAATAAATTGTGCAGCTTTACTCCTACAAATTGTGTTTACGGATCGACGTAAAGTCTGAAACAGTGCGTTCTATCTGTTTTTGTTCTTTTGTGAAGCACATTTTCAACAGATGGTCCTTCAAAATCCAATCAAAAGCACGTGTTAACCTTTTTAACGGCTGTTCTGACAACATTTTTCTTCAACATTGTACAGGTCGTTGAGTTTGTCAATGAAAGACAAAGAACTGTATTCAAACAAACGTTATCCCAGACTTTGGTTGTGTCAGGATCCACCCTGGAATGTCACGAGACAAAGCTAAAACATATTTACAGAAAAGCTTTGACTCAGAAAAAGAGGAATCAATACCTGGAGAAATTCTTCAAGACTGTGTTTTCAGAGGTAATGTGATGACTGAATAGAGGGTCTTACATGAGTGCTCCTGTATTATTGAATTTATTAAACGAGTTGGGGAAAAAAGATAAGATGCGAGGCTATGCAGAACATCTTATCGGTTTTTCCCAACGAGTTTAATAAATTAAATGATACAGGAGAACGAATGCAAGATTCTATTTATCATATGACAATAAAATCGCATTTTATAAGCAAATTTGCACTAAAATGTCACGATTTCGCCATTAGAAAACCGACGCTCTTATGGACGTCAATGCATACCGTTACGGAGACGTTCTCAGTTAAGCTGGGACATTCGCGGACAAAAATGGCCATATATACAACCTTGCCAGAATTCAAGATACAAGCACGACCATAATGCTCATTATATCTGCTTCAAACCTTTGAAATATTTTCAGATAATAGTTTTAGATTATGGAATACCAACCATGTTTAGAGACATACCTCAACAATTAGAAATGGAGTACTTTATGACGTTATTTAGATACGTTGAAGGACGATGTAGCATACGATTTCTTTGACATGCGTAGCATTGCACATTTACTAATCTACTGACATTTGATTATTTTGGCTGGTCTCAATTTAAAATGTTTTTCTTTGCTTTTTGGAAGAAAGGGGTTTTCTATGGAGTGCTGCTGAAACAAATGACGTCAACGCTTTCAAAGCGTGGTCTTAGTGACGTTGTGACGTGGGTTATGTGTGACGTATGTTACAGTACACGCTTTTTAACGTTTTTATACCATTTAATGTTTTAGTGCATGAAATCTAAGCACACCATCTTGTAGCTGTTTACAAGGCAAGATTTTGCACATGAGTTTCAGAGCGATCGCTTTGCTCAGTTTAAAAAAAAAGCCCGTGACGTAAGGTTACATTCAGAAAAATGCTGGGTAATGTATTTTGAAGTCGAGTACAATATACAATACGCAAATTTGCAAAAATTATATGTAACATTGAGGAACACACATTTCTTCGTTTGATCTAGTAAGTTTTATGATGCGGGGCCATTTTAGTTAATACATGTATCACGAATATACCGCTGTGACGTAGGTTACATAAAATTTGCGACATTAGTTCTCAGTCTCATTTCGTAGAAAAAAACTACCCTTTAGATATTGTTTAAGCAGGGAAATATGTAAGAAATCATCTGAATTTAATAATGGAATTCGATTTTAAGCAGTGATTTATTATTTTTAGCCGTGCGGCGTCCACATCTATGCAACGGCAATATTGCGACATTTAGAAACGTCGCTTTTTAAGCCAGGGTATTATTATTTGAACCGGTGTTAAAAACGTCTAACAAATCGCATGTATGTCTTGGTACTTTTATCTACTTCTCTAGACAGTAGGCAACTTGTCAGAGGGTAAACAGTACCGTTATTTTGTAATTTAAAGAAAGGTAATACGAAGGACAAAATTAAGAGCTAATGGCCCAGCTTAACTGAAGACGTAATTTCATGTTTAATCCACTAGTTGATTATCGTTTTTAGTGCATGGCTTTATTACACTCTCAGTTACGACGTCATATGATAAACAAGATTAATCAAATGTTTTCAAGCTTCCCCATCTGAAGGGAATTGTTGCAGTTTAGTTACGAAATACTTATGAAGAAGCCTGTTCTGGAAGTATAATATAGTATTGCAGATTTAGATTAGTGTTTGAAATACTGTACATGTATTTTTTTACTAAGAGCAACTATCTGATTTAAAAAGCAATGTCTATTCCTTGTAAACATATTGAAATGTTTTTTTTTTCTGTTTTTTTTATAATAGGTAGTACTTTTTCTAGATACATGAATTTTGCTACAGCAAGAACTACAGGGTCTGAGCTTGTTTGCTTTTGTGTGGCTTTGCGGCTAATCACTGCAGATCCCACTAAGTGCCTTATTGCTAAGTTTGTTGTCCTGTCATATTATGGTATATGCTAGGAAGCTCTTTCTTGATTCCAAGGACGAGTGTATTCACGTTAGAGTTTCTTAAATAGGCTTTCCAAATGGACTACGACCCAGTTTTGGACCAAGATGAAGTTGAGACGAGACAAGCAAGAGACATACTAGAAATAGAATTAACACAGGTACAAATTATTTTACATCGTCGGCTGTAAGACTTATAAGACTGATCTAGCCAATTAGAATTGTTTGAGAATTGAATCCTTAGTTTCTAACTTATTTTTTCTTGTAGAGTACTCATGGATGTAGTTCCGATTCAGAGGCAAACAGTTTCAGTTTTAAAAATCAGTAACGCTTCGCCTGCGGAGATCCTTTAATAAGATTGTTTAAAAGACAGGACCAGGATAACATAATGAGGATAAATGTTTTTGTCACTTTTAGTTTAGTTATTTTTGTGCATCAAAAATCGGATTTCATGCGGTAGTTGATAAAGAAACCTAACCACAGCTGTATCTGGAGCTCGTTTAAGATAGAATTCGTAATCAGGAATAATCAGCCACTCATAAAATGTATCATTCTACGATTTCACACAACTTTTCAAACGACAAACGGTACAGGTAACTGCCACCCGTCAAAGATGTACTTCGCCAAGACTAAAATATAATTAAATATTTGGAAACAAAGAACAAATACAAGCACGAAATTTGGAGTCTCGATTTTAACACATTCTGACAGTGACGTTTGCAATGTTGCATACGCCATTGTAAGCGGTACCTCTTTTCGAGGTAAGAAGAATGGGCTAAAGGGAATCAAAACTGAACTATGGTAAATAAAGGGGGGGGGGGCTTTAACAGCCCCACACAGCATTTTGTACAAATTTAATTTCCTTTACAGAAATAAAATTTCATGATAGAAGGCTTGTCTGAGAATTTGGTAGGATTGTGTTTTTGTCAACAACAATGTTTTGCGTTTATGTGACTTAACAAGAATCTTTGTTCAGCTGTCAGATGGTTTGGAATTATCCTGTAATTTGTCTTATTATATTACATTTTCTCTTCAGGAAGAATTTGCGTCTGCCCTGGCTCTCAAACCAAATTCGGACTTTGTGGAAAACATGTTTTCCCTCATGGATACGGACCACAACGGATACATTTCATTCAGAGAGTTTCTCAATGGGGTTGTACTCTTGTCAAAAGGTAAAGCTTAAGGATATTTGAAGTGCAGATATTTGCAAATCAGAATTATTTCCTGCAACAGCCCTGTTATCAAGAAACATCGTACTATGTTGTTCTTGAAAACTATGCTTAACACGGCTCATTGCCGTTTTGAGTCTTAATTTTTATTTCAGTTGTTGCATATGTTGGTGTAAACCTTCCATTTGTAACGCACTACAAATGAGGAGATGGTCAAAAAATTATTTAAGTTAGTATTTTGAGTTTTGATGAATGTTTTACGAGCTGTATTTACAGAAAATAAATATGTAAGATGTTATTATTTCAGACAGTTTAGGGAGCACTTTTTTTTAATTTTCAGGATCTGGACAAAATAAACTACAGACGTTATTCCGAATGTTCGATGTAGATGGTGATGGGTCTTTGGACAGGGATGAACTTATAAAATTGTTCAGGTAATCAAAAGAATGTGATACACTGCATTACCTATTTTTGTAATGTTATGTTACATTTAGTAATGTTTTGATTTTAAACGGTTCATTCAGATGGAAACATCGCAAAGTAATAATATATATTTCTAATATACCGGGGGGGCACAAGTGTTGACTGAACATTAAATAATGTGTTAGGAAACTTTCATGCGGACCAAACAGTTAACGAAATGTTTCAAAACACTGCAGAAGTAGAAGGCGACGGTCTGGATCCAGTAAGTCTAGTTAAAGGACCCCCTGTACTCTTCTATTTACCGTTCAAAGACGGTACTTCTGGTTTGGTTCCTAAAAATAACTTATTGTTATGTCGGCGTGTCTATGGTCTTTAGCAATACGATCATCTGAATAGCTGCCCATTCTGCTTTCTATTTTGTTTTGTTTTCTAATTGTTGATAGATTAAGGGTGAAAATAGATGCTGCTGCTGTCTTCAATTAGGGTGGTTGAATGATCACCTGTTTAGAAATGAGCTGCTGTTTATTCGGTTTACCGTTTGTGTCTTTCGTGAACTTTTTGTCAATTTGTTTGTGTGTCTCTTTCCCTTTTGGTTTTTAGGGTGGGATGTGGGATTTGATTGTATTAAATTCTGATGTTTGCCTATCTTGTTAGTTTAAATGCAAATTTAGAAATTGAGCCTCGGTATGAGAATAATTTGCTTTATTTAATTGGAGTTCTGATGGGTAGATGTGATTGACCATACTGTCAAATTAAGTATTATCAATGTTCAAAAGATCTAGATGTAGCTTCAATGATTTCAGCTTCCTTGCCCCGTGAAAAAACAATAACAAGAAAAACACAAAATAAAAAAAACATGCAATATGTTCCATGGGAAAAAGGACACAAATCTACTGAAAGAGAAGCACAAATATTGCCCATCGGAACACATATTATGTCGCTGTATGTTTACATCAAATGTCCAGAGGAAACGCTAAAGCCTCATAAAAATTGTGGTAAGACCATGACATATTCTTTCCTTGTTCTTCAGGTTACTAGAAGATGTGGGGATTGTATTTGAAATATTACTCACGTATATGCATTGTAAAAATGAATTTCCGTCATATATTTTCAGTTCTTTGTTAGAAATGGCAAACAGCAACCTTGACAAATCTCAAATTGAAGGTCTTGTCGAATCAATATGTCAGCAGCACGGCTTGACCAGTCAAGATGCTATCAATTTTGATGAGTTTTGTACCATACTTTCTCCTCATATGGATAAACTCTGGAATGCTGGTCTCGAATGGAAAGGTTGTAAGAACTTTATTTCAAATGATGAAAGAAAGAAAAGGTAAAACATTTTTCTCTATTACATTGTGCAGCAAAGACTTACTTTTAGTCATTTAATAAATTTCAGTTAATTTGAAATATATTCAATTATTTTGTCTTATGTGACAAGCAGTGCATCGAAAATTTTGCATAAATTGATATTTACAGAGGTCCAGTAAAAAGTGATTTCGACAATAAGTCTATGATAACTATGATTCGTATTTCTCACCAAACCTTTTTAAGATCCAGATTAGAAACTTCCCTGTCGACAAATTTCTAACTAAGGTCACAATGCTTGTATTGATAGAACATTTACAGAACATGTCACACAGTTATCTCTAAAGCCATTCTTAATCTGGACTTCCTATTTACATGTTGTGATGTGTTTTATTCAGCATAATTGCCATGACGTTACTAAACTTATTCTAAAATTTGACCAAATTCATGTTACTATTCTAAAATGTACCGCAGTATAACTGGCAGAATGGCAGGCAGTGGAGACGCTCGTCAGACAAATGCTTAATCCATTTAAGCCTAGTAGACTTTTCCATCTGTATATTTTAGATGAGTCCATATGTCGTTTAAGGGGTGTTTCGTTTCTATCAATTTTATTTTACTTGATGAAGAAATGCTCTTTTGTCTTATGCAAATATTGTAGACACTGATCAGACGCCGCGCTTTGCGGCGTCTAGTTTGGGTCTGCACTGTGTGCCCTTATCTTATTTATGGGACGCTTGGTATTGATGGGTTAAGAGTGTTAAATGTTTGGTTTTTGTGATACGTATTTTTACCTAATTCCATCTTTGTTTTTTTTTTATTACATTTAATCTAGCTTTTGTAAGATGAGCGTCTCATTAGACTCATACATGTGTTCCCTTTTCTTATTTCCTCATCAAGCAGGGAAATAAAGATTCAATGCCTTACGTGATTCATAATAGAATTTAGCTTGAAACCCCTATAGTTAAGTGCGAACATGGTATATTATGCAAGTATCACTTTTTGTATTTTGGTTGATTTAAAATATCTTTTGACGCAAATTTTGTTATTGTGTTCAGTTATGGCAATTTGAGACGTTTGTCAAATGCGGTTACTTGTATGTTCAAGTAAGTTTATGATAACACCAGATTATAAGATCGGACTGAAAATTGATTAGGGATCAAACACGATTTAAGAAACAAAAACGAAACAAAAATGTAAATGCTGGACAATACGCACTAAGCCGTTGAAACCCTAAATCCATTTATCATTTTGTCCAATTCGTGAGTATACTGCTTTAAACAATTTCAGTGAGTATGCACATGATGTTAATTTATACAATATGAAAGAGATAAGCGACAGAACTTATGTAAATTCACAATAATAAGCCTTTTCGCAATGCCGTCAAAGTTCATATTTAAATAGTCTCCCCCGCGACTTTGATATGAGCAGAAATGCAAGAAAGGCGAGCTTATGCAGTGTTGTTACTTGATAGATTATTAAGTTTTTTTGAACCTATATATTTATTACAATTGGGGATAGTGATTTTGCGTATCAAGAAGCTGCCCTTCGGCTACGCCCTGGAAATTATCGAAATCTTCTCTGTCCCGTACTTGAATACAGCCCACAAGAGCGCTGGAATTCGTTTTAAAGAGACCTTACTGATATACTTATGGCGCTTTCGGCGTAGCTACTTGAATAGACCCGAGCAATGGTCAGGTATTCCACGGGCTACTCGAATATATATCGAAGATATATCTTAGAGTATCCCTAGGAATTCCTTCGTATTGTTTGGGATTGCCCGAGTTATTATGCCGAACGTGCCCTAAAAGGGAAGATGTGCCATCATTTTATCGCATACCATTAAACAATTATAATCTTTGTGACCCTAATCAATTTTCAGTAGCATGGAAAATGGCATGACAAGTAAACAAGAAATTATTGCATAATATACAAGTTATTATTTGTATAACGAGGTTTAGGTCGGACTTTTCGATTTTTGCTACTAACTGTACTAAACAAAGTTTTCAACTTGACCTTTTGCATCATAGTATTAAAAGAGTTTAAAAAAAGTAACATGCATTTTGAAATAATTCAGGGCTGAAACTGCAAAAATGCTAAAACCATAATCCCAAATGGTAAATCAAACTGCATGCGCAATCATGACAGTTTCAAAATATACTGTAAGCGGTTCCGCTGTTACCTTCATAACTCTTGAATTAAAATCAAAAGAGTTCCTTCATGAGCAGAGAACGCATTCAACAGAAGGAACATGGGCCATACTTCGAAGTTCCGGCCAATTAAGCCTCATCATTAGCCCTGACAATATTTGGTGATGGAAGCCAAAGAAAAGCATAAAAGCATTAATCAAATTGAACCATGTTGTCCACATGGCAAGCAATGGCGCTTCTTGTTTGAAAATCTGAATAAGGCATAACTGTCTTTGAACAACATAGAAAAAGTTTCAATACATGTGCATATATTGCTTTGCAATTTCCTTGTAAAATCTTCATACCAGGGCTATATTTAAAAACATTACCTGAGTTACCTATATAATAGATTATTTGATATAATAATTTATCGTCAAAAATATATTTTGTGACGAGCATTATAAGGGCCCAGTCTCACAGTCACGTTTTTAGGGCTAGGTTATACTTCGTTTCCCGCCCTACGTTTGGCAAAAAATAATGTACCCCGTTTTGTAACTATTTAGGTGTTACTACGTTTCTAGTACGTATTAAATACGATTAACTACGATTTATATCGTATTACCTGGTTATAAGAAGGGACTAGAACAGTTTACGTACCTTCTACGATTGCGTAGGTTTCGCTAGGGACTATTAGGTGGCGTCCGGTATGACTACCTATTCAAACTGGCGTTTGAGTAGGTATCGCAAAATATACCGAATCATAACAAAATGCAGAATAAAACGTCAAAAAACGTACTTAGACGTTGAAAAGCGTATATAATGCGTAGTAGTACGTATAGGACTTTCACGTATGACTACGTAGTTAAAACGTTTCTACTACGCATTTATACGTTTAGTCTACGTTTCAATACGTTTTTACTACGCATACAGTAAATATTTTGAAATTCTAAGTTTAAGTTGAATTTTCAATTCAAACGTAGCTAGGCCACGTTTGTAGCTGTCTATATCCGTATATAATACGTATTCACTACGTTTTAATACGCTTTTTCCCGTTTTAGTACGTTTTAGATACGTAGAAAACCCTAGTCCACAATGCGTGACAGTGCGACTGAACCTTAGAAGATCTCTAAGTTATTCTTGTTACGTTTTTGTACGTATCTGATGCGTTTCGGCTAAGTTTTAGTACTATTTTACCACGTTTTACTACGTGTTGCTACGTTATACTGGGTATACGCTACGTATATCAAAATGCCATGTTTGAGTTAAAAATTATTCTTAATTAAACGTAACTAGGCCACGTATTTAGCTAAACCTATATACGTTTTCACTACGTTTTGCAACGAATTCTGTCGTTTTGCCACGTTTTAAAATCTTAGTAAAACCTAGCCCTCAATACGTGACTGTGAGATTGTGGCTTTAGGCAAGCCTAATGGTTCAGTGTTTTCATGTTTAATTAAGAGACATGAAGTAGAATGTTCATCAGATAAAGTCTAGAGCCCGGTTGTTCAAAGCATGTTTGGCCATTTATTTATATAGGCTAAACTTGGGATTATCTTACACAAGGTATAAGCAGTCGGCGCAGTTCTGTTAACGACAAGGCAAAAAGCAAAGGGTCTGTTGAGAATCTTGTTTAGCAATACGTACGTAATCATCACGGTGCAGGGATAGGGCTAACTTTACAACCAGGTTCCATAGTAGAATAAGCTCTACGACTATAAGAATTACGTCACTTAGGGACAGTATATTAATAAATTTTACATTCAAACCAATTTTTGATCACTGGGTTAAAGTTTTCAGTGCTAACAGCATGGCTATCTGGATTAACATTTTGCTTGAACTGAATTAACTTGGTCTAGAAGCTCTATGAGCTTACACAACGTACTGTCAAACACTAATATTTGTGGTCACCATATTTTGGCGATATTGACTGCAAAGAAGAAATGTCCGCCATTTAAACTGATGGTCATGAAAGAAAAAAAAAACAACCATCGACCATAAAATATATTCCTTCGACCAAGTTATCAAACTCAATACATAGCATATATATTAGTACATAAGAAGGACCAAGCATACAACAAGCAGGAGGAGACAAAGTATAAATACTTAATAGATTTTTCATACTGATCAGAATCTTAGCAAAGTCGATTAAAATTGAAAAAAAAAAAAAACGCAAAAAATATTTTCACTGTAAACAGTTTAACATGATAATAGAAATAATTGTGATTACTATTTTTAGGATATCACAACAGCACTTGGTCTCAAGTGGCAAAGATGGCATCAGCAGAAATCAGTTTTTTAGAAGTCGCAAATCCACCAAATTAAAAATCCGCAAAAAGGTCCGTTTATAAACCCCAAACATTTTGCTGCCGCCAAATATTAGTGTTTGACAGTATAATTGAGCTGCGACACGAAAACCGAACAAAGTGGTTGAGCGCCCAGCGCAGACTCATGTCAGCCCGGGCGTCCGCCCAGTCAGATCAGAGTCTTCCCTAAGCGCATAATAATGTCAAGGCTGATCTGAGTCTGCGCTTCGCGCACAACCACTTTGTTTTTTGCATAGTAGCTCAGTTCTAGAATTGGATACGAACTTCTAAGGTCCAGATCAGATTTGCAGTCTGACCAAGACTTCATTGTTTGAAGACATTGTATCTACATGCAAAGAAATCAAGTGCGCTGATCAGATCACATGAAGTTACTGATCTGAAAATTCGGATTCATAAGCATATGGTTTGGTTTGTCTTATGCAGAAGCTGAAATTTCAGAAACATAACAACGTTCTCGCTTCTAGATTTCGTCGGTAAATCTTCTGAAAATGAATCTGATTGTCTTTTAGCAGACAAGCGAAGACTGGATTAAGCCAGTATTTTTGTCCAACAACAGTTAAGCTTTCGACAAATATAGCCTCAGCATTGCATCTCTTTTTTTAGCCAGAGAAAGAACCTGTTTCTTTTATATACATTAGAGAGTAAACAACATTCTATTCTCTGGGCGTCGCATGGCGTTGCATGGCTTTATATGGCACTGCCTGGAATTTTATGGCATGCCATCGGATGCATGAACTTTTATCTTCTGTTTCCTTTGGTTTTTTTAAACTGATATTGAAATATCCAAGGATCATTTTGCACCTTTTCCTAACTTGCTTTTTATATCTTTCGCGCATTTGCATGTTTTTGGGAAAAGTGCACGTGATTGCTCTAACTTTTATCTGATATTTTAATATGGAAAATTTGAACTGCGGGCATCGGGCTGTTATCTTCATATAGGTGATGGGTTGGTGTATGGTCTGCGGGTAATTTCATTATGTCGTTTTTCCCCCATTTACTTCGTCCCTTTTCCTTTGTTTATATTCGATATATAGTTAATGAAAATCATTTTTATTGACACAAAAGAAATCGCGGGAGTCACCCAGTATTGTTTTACTGAGAGCAGCATTTTTTCTTTTAATCTTCGTAGTTCACGTTCGAGTCGAATAGTCGCAGATCCGAGTAATTTGATTGCACCCAGGTCTTATGAAGCTTAATTGATACTAATAAACTCCTCTTTTGTCTGTTAGACTGATTATCTTATTTTAATACTTGAAGCATATTTTATCTTATGTTATAATGAAGTGGTCAAAGTACCCAAATCATAAGTCCGAACTCGTAAGTCATGTTAACATTGACAATTTCGGAATATTCTAGATATATAGACATGGACCCCAAAATAGAGAGGCGAGCAGGTGCTCGCTAATAGTAAGCATCACCTGCCTATTATAATACACCCGCCATATCTATTTATCAGTGGAAAAAGTCAGTGAAAACCTATTATAATCTTATCATTATTTCTGCACTGTATGCCATATCAAAATATATTTTTTACATAGTATTCCTCAAGTTTACACATTTCGACCATCTGGAGGTGAAAGGTAACGGTAGTAAATAGTTTTGGTGGCTAACAGAGATGTAGGAAATACTTTCGAGCCAGAATATCTCATATTACGGACGCGAATAAAAATGAAGTGGTTGACATTCGATTTCAAGCGCATGCATCAGAGTTTCAATATGGATTCTTGTATCCTGTTTACATACAACTTCTGTTGGTTAATTATAAGTGGATATGTTACTCGCGCTCCGCGTTCATGATATGACCTACGTTACAACTGACCTCCAAACGTAATTTAGATGCGACAGATGTTCTATTGTTAATCCTAATCAATAGCACATTGGCAAATTTCAACCACTGAACTGAAAACTAAAATTCAATAGTAAGCTAGACTTGTCAGGTCATCTATAGATACGAAAATCATTCAACAATGTATCGTCATTGCAGAATAAATAGACCCCTCTACCTGTTCTTTCTTTTGGAATCAGTCATGAAATCAATGTCAACATTCAAAAGTGGTTATTCTCTGGTGATTCATTTTCGCCGCGAAACATATAAAAGTGTTTTCGGCATATGCGCACGTACAGATCAGCCTTTGCACACGCATCAGTCTTTTCGTTGAAAAGATTCTTCAACATACCCAGTTTTGTTCATGCATGAAGAAAAAATATCCGACAAAGCGGATGCGCGGACTTATCTCTGTTCGCTTGTGCCAAAAGACCCTCCTTCTGGTAGCATAGTTCTATTAGATTTTAAGCATAGTATCATCGTAAATTCTACTTCCTACTTTTTGTACATGTAGCAAGTATTATAATATACAGTGTGTCCTATATATAGCCCAAAGACTCATAGTTGCCCGATTTCTGTTACCTCTGAATACTTGAGTACTTTGCACAAAGTTAGTATATTAGTAGGTTCATGCTTAACGTTTGCTCTTCTCATCATTTTGCCTTTTTCATCAATGTTAACTTTAAAAAAGAGTGCTCGCTACACAAAGGAGCCGTGACAAAACAACCAAAGTGGCATGTGCGCCCAGCGGAGACTTAGAGCAGCCTGGGCATCCGCCCAGTGTGATCAGAGTCTTTGCAGTGCGTTTAAGGGGTAGCTAAGGGTCTAAGCTATATCCATACCGACAGCAAAGACTCTGATCCGTCTGGTTTGATGCCCAAGGTGATCTGAGTCTTCGCTGGGCGCACAGGCCACTTTGTTGGTTTTGTCGTGTTGCAGCTCGTATATGATTCAATATTTATGAAATTCAAAATATAACGAGGCGACTGCTATCTCTGTCAATAGTCAAGCAGCTTGTGTTACATTAATTTCAAATTTAACTTTGAAAATGTTGACTTTTGGTGCATTTTTTTCCATTTGAATAACCGTAGAAATGACATTCTTGAAAAATATTCGTTTTTTTGGGGGGGCAAACATGAGTACATTTCGAAATGTAGTATTTCATATTAGTCAGGTATACAAAGTACAAGTATATCTTGTTGATTTGTAACACCTTTATATAATTTCAAACAGTTCACTAGTAAGCAGATTGTAACGGCAAAACAGGTATTTAAGTTTGTATGGACGCTCTATTTCTATTCCGTTGCTGCTATTGATATTCTATATTTCGATGTCACTTTGAAAGATTTGCTTCGATTTTATGTCTCTGTAGTTAGCAAGTAAATTCCTCGTCAAATAGCGGAGTATCTTTTTCCTGGTAGAAAAAATACACATTGCAAAAATTGTAGATTTAGAATAGTACCCATGTATTCGATAGATTATCCTTAAGATGTCTCCTATAGCCACTGACTGTTATTAGAGTCAAGTCGGGTAACTTCGGACAGCGGGTAAATGCCAACATCCCATTGCAAACAGTGAAAACCCAGATAAGACGGCTCATAATGAGACGTCTCTTCAGGATTTTCACTGTTTCCCTGTTATTTTTGTTTTAATTCCAAACAACTGACACATAAATTAAACAATGTCACTGTCCGAATTTACCTGCTGTCTGAATTTACCCGACTCGACCCTACTATTTGCTACTGAGTCATGGATACTGTCATGGGTGTTCCCAGACTGACGTTAAAATTCTGTCATTAAGGTATCAAGGTCGTAATGACGCTGCAAAAGTAAGGACATCGTTACATGTACTGTATCTCGAAAAAGACAGATAGCTTTTCAGAACGATGGACAAAAGTGACGTCCTAAAGGAATACGACGATGAAATGACATCGCACTAAGGGCGATGTCAACGTCATGATGTTACGTCGCGGTTGATACGAGTGATGCTTGCCTGCTGGGTTACATTTCATAAAATTCATTTAGAGATAGAAAGCTTCTCATGAAGTTTACCGTTAAATACCTAAATATTGGGGCAGATAGGACTGAGCACACGGTACAGACAGAGATCAGACTGCTCCTGATCAATGTCTAAACTGTTTGCTGTTCCAGCTGCATCTGTTAGACACATAAGTGCTTTGAAAACCCGAACTGCTCAAATTTAGGACTGTGTTAATATTTAAATCTATAGAATTTTATGGTGTGTGTGTTGTAGCATGCAAGATTAACCCATTTATGCATAATTAACAATTCTATCCTTATCAAATGGACGAATCCCTTGTCAATTAAGGGGCGTCTGGTTTAGTTTATTCTGTTTATTCTTATCATTTTAAATTTATTTTTAGGAGAAATGCCCATTGGCCTTATGCAATTAGTGTATACCCTGACCCACGCGATTTGCTTCTCTTTTAAAATTCCATCTCTGGTTACCTTATAATTCTAAAAATTGGGACACCCTAAACAATTACCGTAACTGTCCTAAAATTGAACAGTTTTGTTGATTTGAGCCGCGACACGAGAAAACCAACAATGTGGTTGTGCGCCCAGCGCAGACTCAGATCAGCCTGGGCATCCGCCCAGTCTGATCAGAGTCTTCGCTGTCCGCATGGAGGTAGCTTAGACCCTTAGCTATACTTTGAGCACTTAACGAAGGGTCTGATTGGCTTGAGCGGATGGTCAAGCTGATCTGAGTCTGCGCAGTACCCACAACCACATTGTTGGTTTTGTCGTGTCGCGGCTCATTTATTCAGTGCAGTAATGCGTCTAAAAGATGCAGATGGAATGGCAAACAGTGTAGACCCCAGTCAGACTGCTCCTTTTTGGAGAACTTGCTTGGAACAATTTATCCCAATACTTACAATTTTTGCGGTAACCTAGAATACGACTAACCAGAAAGCCCGCAAAAAGCATTAAAACAGTATCAACGTCGATGCTGCGTCAAGACATTCCATTGCCGCTTATTCGACGTTGTAACAGCACTCTTTGATGTCTTCGAAATATGACGAAACCTACTTAGGTGAAAAGTATCTTCAATCGACCTGACACGGTTTTTTCTGTTTAAAGTTCCGACGCAGTTACGAAAGACTGTCTTCGTCCTAATCATGACGTACATTGTAATGACGAAATTGCAACCATTTATTATGGAGTTAATTGTATTGTATTCAGTCGTAACGATTTAGATAAAAGCAGCTTAATGTTATATTTAATTCGTCGTTCAATGTTGCAAAGATTGTATAGAATTTCGATTTAATTGCTGAAATAGGAATACAACCACAAACTTTTTCTAATTAGACTTAGTTCAGTCGATTTAAATGCCATTACACGCAAAATGACATCGGTTTTATCATAAATTAGTTTAAAAACTTACTTCCAGTGCTTTAAAGTATCAAACTGTGCTATTAATTATGCACTACTTGAGATATTATATTTAATAGCAAGAAGACGAAATGTTGTTTTAGATACAAAAACGTAAGTGTGCCCAGGCTTATTTGTAACTTTGTCATGATAAAAGGTACCTTAAGGCAGAGTTCCCCTCCAATCGAGACCCACAAAATAGACGCGCTGTCTGGTGCCTCAATTATCATCTGTAGCAGGACGTGGCTGTCATTTAATTCAGATCTTTCGAAAAAATCTCATTATCATTTTTATTATTTTGTTTTAATATTCCTTTGTTACTAGCGCTGAGGCCAGGAAACGACAAGAGGTGCAACATACGTCGACCGCTGTCAACAGGTTCAAGAAAAGTGACTCACAAGCTTCTATAGAAACCAGTGATGACAGTGCTGTAACAACTGATAGTCTCACAGGCGAGAAAGTTCACAGGTAAGCCATATAAGTATCTTTCAGGGATGTCTGGTGTGGATACAAAAATCCGTCATGAGGGTCCATTTTCGGCATCACGAGGCTTGCCGAGTGATGCCGAACAGTGATCCCGAGTGACGCCTTATTCTATCCGCATCTAACACCCATGATAGATACTTTTTCTTGCACATCACGTTTTGTTTTAACTTTAGAAGTTGTTAAAATGCGTAACTCTAGCCCTTGAGAGGTTTCTATTTGATTTTCAAAGAAGGCGCCACTTTCAACGCAGGTACGTGAGCTCCTATACAACAAATGTATTGAATGCACGCGATTTTTATCCGGTCTTGGGTGAGACAAGATATGTAGGTACAGGTGAAGCACGCGGATATCCTTATCTGGTGTGCAAGAACTGCAAAATTCTAATAATTGGCACAGCAAATTACCGTAATTGTCATGTTTTACATTCTAGTAATGCGCCAAAGATGCAGATGCAATGGCAAACAATTTACACCCTGATATGGTTCTGCAGTGTTTAATCAGGCCTATCTGAACCAGTTCTTCTTTTGTTATCGGGCTACGCCAAGATATAGAAACTTCAACTAAGCGGCGGATCTGGTACCATTAAGATTACATGAAAACCGAAAACGTCTCAATATTAGAAAAATAACGGACTCTCAGGTTTAATTAACAAGAATTCGCTATATCAAGTTAAAGCTTTATTATTTATGTTGTATTTAAATAAAATGGCCAGTTGTCATAATCGTATTATTCATCTTGTCATAATTGTATTATTCATCTTATAATTCTGTTTTTGTTTTAAGATTCGTTGCTATTCGAGAGACCTATACGCCGTTAAAGGCCAGGATGCGTAGAATCAAGCATTTTGTTGAGAACAATAGACAACATATATTCTACCTCGTCATCTTCTTCGGAATTTGCATCGGCCTATTTGCAGAACGTTTCTATTGTAAGTAGTAGGAAAAGGGTGTTGCTTCTATTTACTTATATTGCTTAAATGCTACACGAAACTGGCCATATGTTTTTAAAACGATGTTTTCAACAGTTAATCTTTTAATTGCCTATTTCGGATTCTTGATTTTTGTTTCGCGCTGAAATCAGCAAGAGAAGAGAAATAATAGAATGTGCGAAACAGGCTGCTTTAGTTTTAAAAAATCGGCTTTTATTTTACTCTAAAAACATAATTCGTGTTAATTTCTAGCTTGCACAGCTTACATTTGCCTGAAGAGAGATTGTTTGACGCAGCTCAGATTAAAATTTTGTTACACATATTATTTTTTTCAGATTACACTGTTGAACGAGAACACAGCGGTCTACGAGCCCTGATGAGCTACGGTATCAGCACAACCCGTGGCGCTGCCGCTGCAATGTCTTTCACATTTTCACTTCTGCTGCTCACCATGCTCCGAAATACCATAACGTTCTTGAGAGGAACTTTCCTTAACCTTTATGTGCCTTTTGATTCCATCGTCTCATTTCACAAAGTGGTCGCATGGGCAGCTCTTTTCTTTACAGGTAAGTATGGCTGGTCAAGAGGACATAGTAAGTTAGATGAGAATTAGATCGTTCTTAATAGTTGCTGTCGATGTTTGTGGATTCAGTATATGATCATACGTTGATATGCTTTCTCTGTAAGTATTTAAACCGTGCAAAACTGATGCATGCAACGTTTTATAAAGCACCGTAGGGAAGAAACTGAGCCGTAAAACCCAATTCACGGATGTTAAACTGACAATCTACTTCCAAAAATGTCAGTTTACAATACACTTGTCCCATTTCTAACTCTTTTAAATTCATTTTAGCACAAAATACATGAGCAAATGAAAAACAATGTTACGTTATGGTATTGAGTTTCCTAAAGTATATCGCAGAATATACCATCGCATATTTTTGTATTTTTTTCTCTTCTTATAACGATACTGTGTTTGTAAGTTTTTTATATGTAAATTTTGAGTCTTTTCAAGTGGGTGGAGAGGTATCATCTGTAGGGATAGCAATGCTGTACAAGTATTCTTATTATGTATACAGTCTGCGTTCAAAATATAATACAATTCTGTTACACTACTCTGCAACTTTGGAGAGCATTGTAAAGAGCAATGTGCTCGCCTATAGGCAGTGCTTATTTTCAAAATGTGGTTCACTCAATGACATTTTAGACCCAATTGTACTTACATGGATAAGTTACAGTGTCACCATACTTTTTTTTTCATTTCCAGCGGTACACGTGATAGGTTATAGTTTCAATTTCTATCAGATAGCCACACAGCCTACAAAGTACCTTTGTATCTTCGACACCATTGTTTTCAGGTCAGTACATCATACTTGCGTTGTAAATTATATATGAATTGTAAATACCATAAATAAATATTCCGTACACTATTTTCTTCATTTTGAAACAAAGTACACATGTAGGAACCATTAGTTATACACTTAGTTTTGTTAAAGTTAAGAATAAAACTGTATGAAAAAAATGTTTGGTTCAAATCCACAAAATTCATGTACCATTTAGCGGGAATGATCTATGATTACTTGGTATCTTCATTAGTTATATGGTTATAAAACATTTCATGAAACTGTGTATGACCATATTTGAAGTTTAATCAAACAAACATTTTTTTCATGAAATATTTCAGTTTAAACTGGTTCATGCGTTTCTTAAACTTACGATTTTACAACTGATTTGCTAAATTCAGCGACCGTTTTCTTTTGTTTGTTTGTTTGTCAAATCCTCATATAACGGCTCAAGAGAGCGATTCCATAGCACTGAGTCTGGTCGTGTCGTCTCCGATTTGAAGGAGGGTGGCTCTGAATTAAAAAATTTTGCATTACCATGCGTTATAAATTTATTTTTCAGGGCGGATATATTACCGACTTTAAATTTCTGGTTCTTTGGGAATATGACAGGTAAGGTCAACAATTGACTTTTATGATGTCATTTAGCATGTAAGGTAAAAGTACATGTCATTACGAAAACTCTTATATTTTTGTCATCGTTATTGTTGACAGAAAAGGAAACTTTACACTCATACTAGAAATAGGTTATTTCAATGTAAAAATTAGCGTTTTATAGAAACACTGCCTTAGGATCTCGGTCAGTTGCCTCTCAATTAATCGCTCTTTAATGCCTTTTGATGGCATTTTTGTTTTACTGCAGATATGACTTGAAACATAATTGTTAACGTTTTCTGTATGTTATGCACTTATTGGTTGAAAATATTGTCTCTTTCAGGAATAGTTAATAACAAACCAAACATCCCATGGCGTCTTCATCTAAACTGTTGAGTTCCAAGGCGTCTTCATCTAAATTGTCGAGTGTTTATGCACAAGACAAGTAGTATCCATGAATTTCCCGACTTAGCTGGCCACGTTTTCTTATCAATAATGTATCAACATGGTGTCAAAAAAACAACAACACCAAACGAGCTTGAAATATTTATCTATTTCTAGGTTTTACCGGCGTACTACTCGTCATAATCATCTGTATCGTCTACGTTTTTGCGACGCAATTTTCACGTCGTCTGATTTTCAACGCTTTTTGGATGTCACACAAGCTTATAGTCATAATGTATATGTTGACGATTTTACATGGTGCCTCTATGGTTGTTCAGAAGCCAATGTTCTTTATCTACTTCGTTGGACCAGCGATATTATTTACCATTGATAAAATGGTCAGTCTCAGCAGAAAGGGAATGGAGATTGCTATCATAAGAGCAGAGAATTTGGCATCAGGTAGGAACCGCAGCTAAGTTTTATTCTGGTCTTAGAGTTCATTTAATTGCAGCAAAGCACTTAAAAAGTAAATGATGATTCTGAAAACAGAACTGTTACACCGTAAACAGAAACAGGTTGGGATTCTGATAAAAATCTATTTTACGGAGAATATCCAGGTGACTAGACACGCCTCCGTTATTTGATAAGGAAAACCAGTATCTCTTCTGCATATGAAGATACTCTAAAAGAAACAAATTTGACTCATAAAACTGGAAACAGAGTTCATCATTCAAACAAGAAACTGCAATCAGTCTTAAAAATATTTACATTGTACGTCAACAAAGTATTTACATTTACGTCAACCTTACGCTTTTATTTTTAAGGCGCATTTTAAAAGTGGTCAGAAATTGTCTATTATGCAGGTAGTTACCGGTAGATTGTATTGATTATAAATGGTAACCTGTATATTTAGTTGTATTTAGCAAGATTTGGCGAAACTATGCTAAACGCATCTAAATTTACAGGCTGCAATGAGAACATGGTAATGGACCTTTGTTGAATCAAACTAAATGACAGTATCTTTATTTTATTTATTAAAGACGTCACTTTCATTGAGTTCAAGCGTCCACCCAGATTTGAGTACCAGTCTGGCCAGTGGGTTAGGCTGTCACTAGAGGCACTTGGAAAGAACGAATACCATCCCTTCACCTTGACGTCAGCGCCACACGAGGATACCCTGACTGTACATATCAGATCTGTCGGGCCCTGGACATACAACGTGCGGAATATTTTTGATCAGGACAACATTAAGGAGGGGGCATTTCCAAAGGTTCGTTAAACGATGTCTGTAAAAGCAAAAGTACAAATTAACTGTGTATCTCTTTTTACATAAGAAGATTGAAAAAAAAACAAAGGCCAGAACAAACACAGAAGATCATATACCAAGGAAATGTGCAACTGTTTCTATTGTTTTGTTCTTTTTTGTTTTGGTTGTGGAGGTGGGCGGAGGAGAAGGAGGGTGCTGTAAATTTATTTTTAGAATACAGTGTGCCAGCAAAAAGTGTATTATGAATAATTCAAATGTCAGAAAAACTTTCCTCGTTTTCATTTTCCATGTGTAGTCCATCTATAGTGCTTAATTTTTTCTCGTAAAAAGAGCGACTAAACCAAAGACGTGTAGTCATAGACTGTAAAACTTACATTTTCACTTTACATTACAGCTCTACCTTGACGGGCCATATGGTGCTGGGCAACAAGATTGGTACCAGTATGATGTTTCAGTCCTTGTTGGCGCTGGTATTGGTGTGACACCTTATGCCTCCATATTAAAAGATTTTGTACACATGACCTCTATAAAGAGCACATATAAAATACGCTGTCAAAAGGTAAAAGATTATGAAAAACATGCTTTATACATTGTCCTTCAAATATGCTGCCATAATACACTGCTCAAAATATGATAAGGAACACTGTATACAATTTTCCACAAGTCTCTATATAAAACGCTTCATCATCAACACTCTGTTAGGCATCAACGTCTTCAAATTAACATTGATGTCCTCACCTATTTATAAGGGTTGATGATGATGAGTTTTATATAGACACTTGGAAACGGTATAGGAGTGCTCCATTAAATATTTAAAACAGTTTATATTTGCTACCTGCGTAAAGCAAAACCTCTCATACACAGCTCTACCGGCTAAGATGCAAATCAGGCATATTATGAGTAATATCGCCAGGTCTTGGCATGCCCAGGTCACTTAGTATGAACAAATCAACACTTTGAATTGGTGTATACTTTATTGACTGACTGACCGTGCTTTATTTCCGAAAAATTGAAGGTCGCTAATGGCAATGATCAGACCAGGCATAAAGATCTACGAGGACCTTAAGGGGCAAACAGTCTATACGACTACTGTCGCCGTATTTCATGTGAAACTGATGCATCAGCCCAACAAATTGTGTGAATTGATTTGAAAATACTAATATGTTAAGACGTTTGAAATACATGAATTTCTAATAAAAAACATCTTGTACTAAATATTTTGTTTGCTTTCAAGATATGGAACAATAGTATATCAAAAATATATTTGTAATTGCCTGTTATTTGCCAGCTTTAATACATATGTCTTTAAATTTTTACTGAATTAGTTCAATGTTTCACAATTATTAGTATTTTTTCTTCTTGTAGCCGTTGGAATATTATGATCAGACCCAAATCTACAAAACGTAATATAAAGTGGCGTGGCATTCGCAGAAAACCTGGTCTTCTGGATAAATATAAATACACTTATCGAAAGTCTGTGGGCAGTACAAGTTGTTTGGAAATCCCAACAAGTTATCAGTTATCAATAATCGCACCAGTGATAAACTTTTAATTTGTTTAAACTTAACAAAGGTGAAAGACAACATTTACAGGGGAGGTTATTCTAACCAAATAAAATTTGTAAAGGTTGCCTTTCTTCATCAATGCCTTCTCAACACACAAGAACGAAAATTGGAGTCTTGGTTTTATGGAGATTTTTCGTATGATAGCTATGTCGTTTTCCATACGATTTGACCTTCTACTTAATGAGTGGACTTCTCTGAATGAAAGACTGTGCTTCCTCAAGGAATAATAACTATAATGCTGTTAAAATAAGCATTGAAACAAACACTTTAAAAAAGTCTTTTATGCCCCCGCCACGAAATGGGGAGGGGCATATACATGTAGTTATATCCTTGTTTCCATTTAAAATATTGTTTAATGTTACAAATGTGCATCTTTCTTTTTCAGCTGTATTTCATTTGGATAACTGGCAGCCAGCGCCATTTTGAATGGTTACTAGACATTTTGCAGGAAGTGGAACAAATCGATCAACATGGAATGGTGTCTATTGATATCTTTATCACACAGTTTTTCCAAAACTTTGATCTGAGGACAGCTATGCTGGTAACTTGTTTGCTTGTATTTAGGAGAGAAAGAAAGCTGAAAGTTATGGAGACAAAGTCCTTGTTTATCGCTCCCAGCCACAACTTCCCAAAATTTTGTCTGAAGTGAATTTGTCCTCATGATCAGATTATTTTTCTCAGTATCATCGTTCCATTAGCTTGAAGTCACTTGAATAGTGTTAAAATATCAGGAACCATTTTTTCAAAACAAACGAAGTCGTAAGTTAACCAGGAGTTAAATGTCAAAAGTATTGTACGTAAAAACACTTGCCTTTTTGCGGGAAAAATGTGTGAGCTTTTGCAATGCAGAAGGTTGTCTCATTTTACCGCAAAAAATATGAGGAAACTTATTTTTTGTGTTCTTAAGCACTTAACAATTCCTTGATTAACAACTTTGTTAAGCTAACGACGCTTTGAACAACTGGGCCCGGTGCTTTATTCATTAAAAACTAAGCGGAAATTATGAACAGAAATTCATTTTTTTTACAGATTATATTTTACTTTTCCTAAAAAAAAGGAATATGAATGTATATTTCTACTCCAATAACTATTATAAATCTGTATCTTTTGTCAATCCAGTTTATCAGTACACTTTCAGAGAAGGTAACCGATGGAGGAACGCTACTCTTCTCGAACATGAATGCGCATTTCAGCATTTAATTTAACAATCAGTCACTGCATTCTTGAACAGAATGATTTCCGCGTTGAATTTGCGTTTTCTGATTTATATGAGGCCATGAGTTTACATGAAGTAGCACATGTATGTGACGACGTTTGGTGGCTTGAGCAAGAGACGGTGACGTTACTGTGGACCGGAATTATTGACATTTGCCTTTATAAATACTTTATTTGAAAGATATACCAGCGATTTAAAAGTATGTTTGCTATGATAAAGAACGCTATTTATTTTAATTAGAGGTTTTGAAAAACATTCTTAGGTTTTCTCAACAGTTAAGGCATGGAACCAAGAATAGGTCTATTTCTAAAATTGCTTTCATTGAAAAGATTTTAACCAGAGAAGTAAAAAATCTTCAGATATTTTACGTGAATGTACCATTTCCCCTCTTTGATTTCAAAAGCAAAAACAAATATTAAAAAATGGAGAATCTTGGCCAGTTAAGTTTCACACACTGTAATCAGAATGATACATGTAACCAATACTCGACTGTTACCCGTTTCTCTTAATGTTTTGAACCTAAGATTTTCTTTAATTCCATACAAACTGTGAACTTAAACTTAAGAAAATATTAGGCTTAAGATGTTACTAACAGTTTATGCCTAAGAGTTTCTTAAAGACAAATATTTCTGTTTATTGGGTGTCATAATTCTATTATGCAACAGTCCAGTGAAACTGCTATTTTACCAAAGGACCTATCCCATCTCACATTGATAATGACATAACAGGGTTATAAAACCATTCACTACTGAGGGTGTGTTCTATATAGTAGAGAATATTTGTCTTTAAGTGCCATACAAACCGTACAGATGTTTAGTGAAATGGGTACCAGTTGGTTTGACTACGCGGTTTCCATAAACTGACCAAACCTTTCTCAGGAGATGACTATCATACAAACACTACGACGCCGTCAGATCCTATACTCAACTGATTTGATGTTTATTTATGTGTATTCAACAAGTAAAGAATAACATATTGTTAAATCAACCTTTCTCAGGACAGCTCATCTAGTGACACAATTAATATTAAGTATTTTTTCAGTACATTTGTGAGGAGCATTTCCAAAAGTTATCTGGCGGGCGAAGTGTTTTCACCACCTTAAAGGCAGCCACCCACTTTGGTCGACCACACCTGGCGAGCACATTTCAGACTGTACACAAAGCACATCCTTTGGTAGGTTTTCTTTTGCATACCTCTTGAGAAAGACGATTCTTGATGATAAGCCAAAGATAAGTATTTTCTTAGACACATATATGATAGCATTACTTTATAACCGCATTGACGAGGTAGTTACGTGAAAAGCAATACTTCATAATTAAGAAACGTTTTACTAGTGCTATCAGTTCGAAGCTGAAGATGAGTGCTTGGACAGCAAGTCTGAATAATCATGCTTCTAGCTAGGGTACCTTTCTGCTCAGATTCACCCTTTGTTTATTCTTTAACAGATTTTTAAACAGTTTAAATTTGCAATCAACCGGTCAAGGTTTGAGTTTATATGGCCTGTTTGACGCTAAACTGAGTTTTCATGGAGTATCTGCCGTTTCAATAATAGTAAACACTACTTTCCCTAAAAAATGTTCCCGCCTGTATTGTCGAAAATAATTCAGTATTTTCTTCACGAATCGCATAACTCTCATATAGTGAACATAAGTCGGCCTAGTGATACGTTGACCTAATGGGCCATAAAACGCAACCAATTATAATAATGAAAGGATGTATTTTCATACTACTCATAATATGCGGTGACATTGCCAAATGTTTCGTCTGTATCTTCTCTATATGTAAAATACTATCTGGTACTTAGTGTTGTATTTGAAATCGGGCGAAGCTAGCCCCTAAATGGGGAAGAGGACATTATTGAACAGTAGGGGTCAAGTCGGGTAAATCAGGAAATGACTTTATATATAAGCATTTTGCTTACTGTCAAATCCTGATATTTTTGAAATTGTATTGTAGTATATGTATGTAATTTATAGTTAATAAAACATCGTATATGTCAGTTGTTTGGAATTAAAACAGAAATAACTCCAGGCCGTCTCATCTAGATCTTCACTGTTTGCAATGGTATGTCCGAATTTACTAGCTGTCCAAAGTTACCAAACTCGACCCTACTATTTTTTGGCGCTTTAATTTGGTTGGTTGGTTATTTTGGGTTTAACGGCCCTTTTAGACAGAATTTCAATCTATATCGGGCCGTCTCCTAGGCAGAGGGAGAAAGAAAAGAGAAAAAAAATACCAGAAAACATTCCCAAACAACTCTCGCCCGCAACTACTGCAAGCACAGTAGGTCATTCCCCTACTTTTATCCAAATAAGTGAGGACGCCCCAGCACTGGCAGTTATAACCAGCACCATCGCCCGACAACCACCCCCTTGGCGCTTTAATGTTAAAAAACTATAAATGTGAAAAAAACAGAAATGAGGTTATGTGAATTCTTAATAAAACAAAAGTGAATTTTCCTTATACCTTTAACATTTATATTCTTTTAAAACTACTGATTCATAAAGTTTTCTCATTCCAGGTACGGAAAATAGGAGTGTTTTCCTGCGGGCCACCGGGAGTTACCAAGAGCGTAGAAAGAGCCTGTGTAGAGTCGAGCAGGTCATCTAAAGCTCTGTTTGAACACCACTTCGAGAACTTCTAGAGCAGTACTAGTATAGCATCCAGCAGATTTTCTTAAACTGTCAGTGTGGTGCAGTGACATCTTATAGGTCGTCGACACGACAAAACCAACAAAGTGGTTGTGCGCCCAGCACAGACTCAGATCAACCTGTACATCCGACCAGTCTGATTAGAGTCTTCGCTGTCCGCATGGAGAAAGCTTAGGCCATTAGCTACCCTTTACGCGCACAACGAAGAGTCTGATCAGACTGGGCGGATGCCCAGGCTGATCTGACTCTGCGCTGGGCGCACAAGCACTTTGTTGGTTTTCTCGTGTCGCTGCTCAGTTATGCCGTCATTATAAAAAAGAGGATTTTCACGAGTGACCATTTCATATGAAATTTATTAAATCAGCTTTGGCGAGTTTCATCAATTTTAAATTAAATGACCACAAGTGTAAGAGTCTTAGCACATGACTGCCTTAGAAGCTTACACTATTTCAACAGAAAACATAACTTTGTCACTGACGACATCATTACCTTACGCGCCAGTAACCAAGTGTAGCTAAACGTGTGGTCATGCGATGTTTCTACCCCGGCACAGATTAGTAGCGGGGTAATATGCTTTCATGTTGGCCGTCCGTGTCTATTTGTCCGTCCGGAGTACGTAAGCCCGTTCGTCCGCTTTTCGATTCAGTTCGATAACACGTATTTATCTCCAAATTTTGAAATTGCATTTGTACAAGGAGTGTCTCGCTTGGAATAATTAAAGGGCAAATTTTAATTATTTCTGAAAGAGTTATAGCGCTTGTTTTCGGCCTCTAGTTCCGTCACTATCTGTTTGTATGGCATATACAAACTTGCCATACATAATTTTCAAAGTTGACATTTATTTGGGGTAATGGCTGATGCAGGATGACAATTTTATATAATTAACTCCTTCCACAGATTTTTAGCAATCACTTTTAAACTTTGTGCACGGGTTGAGTACATGTTGAAGGTATGCATATGCCATTTTGAAGAACAAAGTTTATGCTAAATGAAATTATGGAATTTTTCAGACGTTGAAATTTTACGAGGTATGGCTAATACAGGATGGCAAGTTTGTATAACCAACTTCTCTCACTGTTTCTAAGCTATCAATTTGAAATGATGCACATATTTTCAAGACATACCGAAGATGTGCAAAATTGTGTTTTTTTTTAAGAGTAAAATCTTTTTGTGGTTAAAAAAACAGCCTTCAAGTTGTTAGATTAGGGTTTTGACTGATGCTGGATGACAAGTAAACACCGTGACACATTAAAACTGCTCACAGCAGTAACTAGCACATTAAAAATATGCACTGGGTGACTGGCATAATAAAAGAATGTGAACGTCTTTTTAAGCATACAAGTGGTTGGAGAATTGGGGTTGGGTGGGATGGGGGTCATATGGTGAGACAGGCACAACACGAGGGAATCGTCTGTGTCTTACAGACACAATTTTCTAGTTTCATTAAAACTACTTCTTTTTCAGAACTGTATGTACATTATATACATTTGAAAAAAAGGAAAAGATGCAGATGGAATTGCATATTGTGTAGAACCTCATCAGTTAGCTAATGTATGAGCAGACTTTGTTGGGTCTGCACTGTTAGTTCAGACCTATCTGTCCAAATACTTAAAATTTTTACAGTTTTGTTCTTCCGGGTGGATATGAGTCGCGACACGGGAAAACAGAGTAACATGTACGCCCAGCGAAGACTCGGACCAGCCTGGGTATCCGCCCAGTTTGATCAGAGCTTGTACTGTCTGCATGGAGCTAGCATAGACCCTTAGCCACCCGTTAAATGCAAGCAAAGAGTCTGATCAGACTGGGCGGCTGCTTAGGCTGATCTTAGTCTTTGCTGGGCTTACCTGCCACTTTGTTGGTTTTGTCGCGTCGCGGTTGATACAAATGTGAATGTGTACCCTTCAAGGCGAGGTAATTCTTACCAAGCTGAATTTGTCCTTTCTTATCACGGAGGGCTTTTTTAAATTACATTTGCGCCTTAAATGCACCTTTATTGTCTCAAACATTATCTTCTCCATCAGCATGCTTACACTCTCGTCACACCTACGTTGTATATCGCACATATCAAGTTCACTTAAAATTACGGTATAATTCTTTAAATGGAGCTTTACAATCATTGCAAGTTGAACATTTATCATTATAGCGTTTCACTGTGTCTGCGAATACAGCTATAGCCTTGTTTTTTTTTTGCGGCGACCGTTTTTCCTCGTTATGTTCGCTCAGGACATGTAGATAAATAAGATTCAAAGAGCTCATTATACATTTACAAGCCACATCGTCAAAATGCCATTACATATAAGTAGAGGTTATGAGTTCGTCATTCAGATCAGGCTCACAGTTTTGAAGAATTTTATTTACTGTATTTATGGTAATAAGTACGCTATGTTCCGTTATTTAACGTACGTGTGACCAAGGCTTAAATGACGTTGATGACAGATTTAAGAAAATTGATTGTAAAACAGTCTAAAGGCTTTCTTTATTCCTAATGCACTCTCGAATAGAACGCAACGTCTTCTTGAATAACGTCAAGCGACAGGGTCTTCTGTGATGTACTGTCGGAAACGCGACGTCATTAAGACACGTCGGTACTCATTGGTTGACGTCTGATTTAACGTTTCTAGAAATTCTTGCTTCGGGTGCTAAGAAGTACATTTGAAAGGTAAAAATGTGAAACAGTGCATTAGAATAGGTATAACGTGTTCAAAATTGTCATTCGGGGCGGTAAATCGTCGGTTTTACCTGGTCGTAGATGCGCTTTACGGCTCCGCTGCCGCGTCGCCGTAAAACGGAATTCCCTATCATAAAAACGACAATTTATCTCCCCAAAGACACTTTTGAGTACAGTTATCCCCTTGCTTTTTAAGCGCACCTATCGTTATTGTATATTTGTTGTTCTTAGCTTTCAGGCTCATGTACATATAAACTTATGTTAATCTGTTATAGTTATATATAGTTCTTGCCCAATTTCAGCACCATTTCTTATCTAAGATCATACTTAGATATTTCTATAATAAGAAAACACAAGCCTTGAATTCAGATACCAAACTAGATACGGAATTGGAAGAAATGAGTGAACATCATATTATCTAAGTGCCATAAGTGTGTTTTTGATTTTGTTTGTTCTTTCTGGAAAATAATATGTTAAGCCTGTTATGCTTTGTTTATTATGACAATTGTAAATAATATTGACAATTTGAATTTATTAATTGCCCTTTGGGCATCTTGAATTGTGATATGAGTTGAATAAAGTATAGTTGAGTTGAGTTGATAAATATGAAGCAGAATGTTGAGCCTCATCTCTCGTTGTTGTTTCAATTCTCGTACCGATGGTCTCCAAAAGGCTCAGCGGAACGAATCCATGGCTACACCTCCTGGCACCGAGTCTGACTCCCGCTACCTTGATGTAATTTTCCGAGCCTGGAATTTCTGCTGGTAGAGAAAACTGACAGGTGTGCTCTGCTAACTCTGTAGAGGCTAAGATTACGTTATGACCACTAAGATGTGAGTCTGTGTCCTAAGGAGACATTTACAGTGGACAAAACAGTATCGGTTCAAGTTCAATAAAATTCATGTTTTGTTGTATATGAATGCTAAAATAATGTATGTTATGATACAAAACAATTTAAAAATATCCCTTCTATTTATCCATTTCAAAACATTTACGAAATTTATTCATTTAAGGGCAGATAACCTATGCAGACTTACAAGAGGGTCTTACAACAGTAACGAATCGGTATCGGATCATATGATATTATCTTATACGAGAGTTCCTTCGAGGCTTTCTGCCAAACTTCTTAGCTTCAATAGTTTGACTATATAAACAGTTGGACCTATTAAACTCTCATAGAAAACTTTTACGGCCTTTCAACGATATTTTACGCGGTCATTCACCAGGAACGGTTATCACCAGGAACGGTTATGTCTGTTAAAATACAAATACAATTATGTCAATAAATCTTAACTCAGTGATCCCCTGCGCCCCTATAGCACGGAACTACTCAAACAATAAAGACAATTATCTGCCTTTGCAAAGTGAAGACCCTAATGGGACCATAGCGTCTGATCAGGATCAACAAATTAACTGTGATTTTCCGCCTTAACATTGATATTCAATGCATATGAGTATAAATATTACACGGTCATTCAGCAAGTTCTGCTGCATCAATCTGAGTCTACACAGTGTACAAATATCAATCTGTTAAACGCAAGTCATTAATGGGTTCACACACACGCGAGCCGATCGCGAATGTTTCTTCAGAATAAGCTTAGTTGTGCTATGCATAACATTCATTATCATACGCTAGTGGGCGTTGGATGGGGGATATTTTACGGAAAGGATTTTGTGTTATTTTGTACCCATCTTCTTTGAAAGTAGACAGACCAGCTACTGCAAAAATGCAAGCGCCGCTGAAGAGGGGTCAAGCTTTTCAGCAACTCTGATTTGTTTCACAGCCGCACATTTCGATCGCATTTTTCACTCTGCACTTTGTCACTGGTCATACTTGATGACTGTAACATAATGGTTAAAACGTTTTCTTCATTTGTGAGAAAAAATGGGTGATAACTTAAGGGTGATCCGACACTGTCGATGATCCGATACTGTCGAGTCCACTGTACTTTCTCCTCTATATTATTTCTTCGGTTATAAGACAGGGGTAGATCTTTCGAATTGTTTTGGAAGGAAACCCCCACATTATAGCAATATTTCATAAGTCTGATTTAGGTATTTGGGATCATTATAGACGGAGGGGAAAATCCGTTTATAGCCGAGTAAATACGGTAATTATAAACTATATATATAAGCCTCGACATGACGTAACCAACAAAGTAGCATGTGCTACCAGTGAAAACTCAGATCAGCCTGGGCAGCTGCCTAGTCTGATCAGACCCCTTAGCTATCCTTAAAGCGCACAGCAAAGACTCTGATCAGACTAGGCAGATGCCTAGTCTGATCTGAGTCTTCGCTGGGCGCACATGCCATTTTGTTGGTTTTGTCGTATCGCGGTTCATGCACATAGTCAAGCATTGCGGCCAATGAAAACAACTACTACATCAGCGACCATGGATATGTTCCGCTTAGGTGCGGGGAAACATCGTTACCAAAATTTAAATACACAATGGTGTAGATTGCAATGGATGGGTAATTTCCGAATGGCTTAGTTTCTTTGATATGTATCGACCTGACAAAATGTGATTCCCAGCTGTCATTTCGTGTCGTTTGTAAAGGTAGCTTCTCTGTAAGTAAATTGTATGCATTTAAACCTTCTCAAAAACCTACTTTGAATATAAAAAAAAAACAATCACTTCTCTATGTAATATTAACTTCACCACGGCTGGTGTCATACTCGTTAGAGGTTGTAGTTGTTTTTTATTGTTGACTTGTGGTTTAACGTTCCAGTAAACAATATTTCAGTCATGTCAAGACATTGTCTCCGAATTTGTTGGACTTTTACCCAACCTGAGATTAAAAAACACTCAGGTCCTGCTACAGCTCCTAGCAATTCTGCCGCAGAGACACCGTGTAGCCGATCTATTTCGCGAGCCACGGTTGGCGGGGCCTCTTTCAAGAGGTAAACGACTGCTCGTTATGATGTCTCGTATTTGGCGCACGGACTTATGGGTATTATCCAGATTTCGATAAAACTGTCGGTCAAAGCTGGCACAAATAGCTGCCGAACTTATCCGAATACATTGTATTCGGATAAGTTGGGCAGCGATTTCGTGCTATTGAGAAATGCGACAGATCGTTATGGAAAATGACGTCTGTTTGCGATAATGCAGCTGGTGTTAAGTGCTAAATTTCATATGGCAGCCAGTGATACCAAAGGACCAGAAAATATAAACTGCACCATAAAGAAATATGAGGAAAATTTCTTCAGTCTTCTTTATGGTGTAGTTTATAAGGACCAGAAAATATGAACTGCGCCATAAAGAAGTATGAGGAAAGTTTCTTCAGTCTTCTTTATGGTGTAGTTTATAAGGACCAGAAAATATAAACTGCACCATAAAGAAGTATGAGGAAAGTTTCTTCAGTCTACTTTCTCGTGTAGTTTATAAGGACCAGAAGATTTGAACTGCGCCATAAAGAAGTATGAGGAAAGTTTCTTCAGTCTTCTTTATGGTGTAGTTTATAAGGACCAGAAAAAATGAACTGCACCATAAAGAAGTATGAGGAAAGTTTCTTCAGTCTTCTTTGTCGTGTAGTTTATAAGGACTAGAAAAAATGAACTGCACCATAAAGAAGTATGAGGGAAATTTCTTCAGTCTTCTTAATGGTATAGTTTATAAGGACAAGAAAATATAAACTGCACCATAAAGAAGTATGAGGAAAGTTTCTTCAGTCTTCTTTGTCGTGTAGTTTATAAGGACCAGAAAATTTGAACTGCGCCAAAAAGAAGTATGATGAAAGTTTCTTCAGTCTTCTTTATGGTGTAGTTCATAAGGACCAGAAATAATGAACTGCACCATAAAGAAGTATGAGGAAAGTTTCTTCAGTCTTCTTTGTCGTGTAGTTTATAAGGACTAGAAAATATAAACTGCACCGTAAAGAAGTATGAGGAAAGTTTCTTCAGTCTTCTTAATGGTGTAGTTTATAAGGACAAGAAAATATGAATGACACCATAAAGAAGTATAAGGAAATTTCTTCAGTCTTCTTTATGGTGTAGTATTTAAGGTCCAGAAAATATTAACTGCACCATAAAGAAGTATGAGGAACGTTTATTCAGTCCGTTTTATGGTGTAGTTTATAAGGACCAGAAAAAATGAACTGCACCATTAAGAAGTATGAGGATACCAAAGGACCAGAAAAAATGAACTGCACCATTAAGAAGTATGAGGAAAATTTCTTCAGTCTTCTTTATGGTGTAGTTTATAAGGACCAGAAAATATTAACTGCGCCATAAAGAAGTATGAGGAAAGTTTCTTCAGTCTTCTTTATGGTGTAGTTTAAAGGACCATAAAATATGAACTGCATCATCAAGAAGTTTGAGGAAAATTTCTTCAGTCTTCTTTATGGTGTAGTATATAAGGACCAGAAAATATTAACTGCACCATAAAGAAGGGAAGTTTGTTCAGTCTTCTTTATTGTGTAGTTTATAAGGACCAGAAAATATGAATGGCGCCATAAAGAAGTATCAGGAAAATTTCTTCAGTCTTCTTTATGGTGTAGTTTATAAGAACCAGAAAATATAAACTGCACGATAACGGAGTATGAGAAAAGTTTCTTCAGTCTTCTTTATGGTGTAGTTTATAAGGACCAGAAATTATGAACTGCGCCATAAAAAAGTATGAGGAAAGTTTCCTCATGCTTCCTTATGGTGTAGTTTATAAGGACCAGAAAATATGAACTGCACCATAAAGAAACGATCCTCATACTCCTTTATGGTGAAGTTCAAATTGACTGCACCATAAAGAAGTATAAGGAAAGTTTCCTTATATTTCTTTATGGTGTAGTTTATTTTTTCTGGTCCTTTGGTGTCACTGGGCTATTTTAGGTTAAGTCATATTCTGGTGAAACTAGTGTTAGGGACGTGGGCAATGTTGACTGTTACACTGCTCATAAGCAAACTCAGTTCATGTGAATGGGTATATTTTCAAGGGAAACAACTCTACCAGTTTCTTATTGTCTCCTTTCTGTGTAGGTCAGTGTAGTTCAACTCTTAAATGAAAGCGTTTGCTAGCCTGTACAGAAAACAAGTCCGAAGTTAGAATCTTTGGAAGCGAAGAATACAAGTAAGAATTGAAAATAGCAGACTTAAGTACTTTCGTCTGTTTACGTTATAAGTGAATTAGCAACATTTGCCACGCCCTCTAGCGCCGACTTAAGCAGAACTCTAATCTCAAAATGACTCTAAATGAGTCCAATGATCCTAAAATGACAAAAACTGCACAAGATGTCACTACATATCCGAAGGATGAAACGTGATGTAAAGCCATAACGTTAATTTCTTCTGGCGTTATGGCTGAGCATAACAAAACCAAAAACCCTCAAGTACTTACCAAATGGAAAACTGGTGCAAAACCTTGAGTAACTCATACAATTAGCATCTGTTGTAAAAAGGTAAGCATTGTTGAAATTTTTGATCGTAACAGAATAGGAAAAATAAAAAGTAAACATGTATTTTTCTTGGAAACAAAACAAGCCAAATGCACACCAATATTTACCTAATTTTGACCATAATTCTGTAAAACAAGCAAATTCGACGAATTTATGTCCTCCGCCTTAGAAACTAGGCCTCCACTGTATAAACACTTAGTGTTTGAGCTGGAAAAGCGGCTAAGTTAAAAATGTGAAAAAAGTAATGAAAAAAAAACAAGAGGGCCAAGAGGTCCTGAATCGCTCACCCGAGCAAAAAGGTTAAAGGTCAAACTAGGGTCATCATTTGAATTTCCAAATGGTTCTGAAGAACATTTTTTAATATTTTTCTATGTATTTCTATTGTTCAAACCCAGGAACCCCTGAGGCGGGGCCATTTTAGACCCTAGCGCAATCATTTGAACAAACTTGGTAAAGGACAACTAGGCAATGCATCATACCAAATGTCAAGCATCTGCACTATGGGGTTCTGGAGAAAAAGAGTTTTAAGTATATTTAAATTTCGAACAAAAGACTCCCCGCCCCAGGGCCATTTTAGATCCCAGGGCCACCATTTATACAAACTTTGTAGGAGTCTAACAGACAATGCATCATACCAAATTTCAAGCATCTGAGCCAAGTGGTTCTGAAGAAATCTTTTTTTAATATTTTCTGTGTATTTCTAAGGTTCAAACACAGGACTCCCTGCTGTGGGGTCATTTTGCACCCTGGAACAATCATTTGAACATACTTGATAAAGGACTACAAGACAATGCTACATATTAAATTTCAAGCATCTGAGCCAATACCTTCTGAAGAAGAAGAAGATTTTTGAATATTTTTCTGTGTATTTCTATGGTTCAAACCCAGGACCCCCAGGGGTGGAGCCATTTTAGGCCCTGGGGTCATCATTTGAACAAAATTGGTAAAAGACCACTAAGCAATGCTACATACCAAATTTCAAGCATATATGCCAAGCGGTTCTGAAGAAGAAGATTTTTGAATATATTTTCTATGTATTTCTATGGTTCAAAACTAGAACTCCCTGCCGTGGGCCATTTTGGACTTTGGGGCCACCATTTGAACAAACTTTGTAAAAGACCACTAGACAATGCTACATATCAAATTTCAAGCATCTATGCCAAGCGGTTCTGAAGAAGAAGATTTTGAATATTTTTCTTTGCATTTTTATGGTTCAAACCTAGGACTCCCTGCCGCGGGGCCATTTTGAAATTTGGGGCCACCATTTGAACAAACTTGGTAAAGGACTACTTGGCAATGCATCATAACAAATTTCAAGCATCTAAGCCTTGCGGTTCTGAAGAAGAAGATGTTTTAATATTTTTCTTTACATTTCTATGGTTCAAACCTTGGACTCCCTGCAAGGGACCGTTTTGGACCCTGAGGCCATCATTTGAACAAACTTGGTAAAGGACTATTAGGCAATGCTACATATTAAATTTCAAGCATCTGAGCCTTGCTGTTCTGAAGAAAAAAAAGTTTGAATATTTTTCTATGTATTTCTATGGTTCAAACCCAGGATCCCCTGGGATGGGGCCATTTTAGACCCTGGGGTCATCATATGAACAAACTTGGTAAAAGACCACTAGGCAATGCTACATACCAAATTTCAAGCATCTATGCCAAGCGGTTCTGAAGAAGAAGATTTTTGAATATTTTTCTATGTATTTCTATGGTTCAAACCTAGGACTCCCTGCCGTGGGGCCATTTTGGACCTTGGGGCCAACATTTGAACAAACTTTGTAAAAGACCACTAGACAAAGCTACATACCAAATTTCAAGCATCTATGCCAAGCGGTTCTGAAGAAGAAGATTTTGAATATTTTTCTATGTATTTCTATGGTTCAAACCTAGGACTCCCTGCCGGGGGGCCATTTTGAACCCTGGGGCCACCATTTGAACAAAATTGGTAAAGGACTAGAAGGCAATGCATCATAACAAATTACAAACATCTAAGCCTTGCGGTTCTGAAGCAGAAGATGTTTTAATATTTTTCTTTGCATTTCTATGGTTCAAACCTTGGACTCCCTGCCAAGGAACCATTTTGGACCCTGGGGCCACCATTTGAACAAACTTGGTAAAGGACTTTTAGGCAATGCTACATATTAAATTTCAAGTATCTGAGCCTTGCTGTTCTGAAGAAGAAAATTTTTGAATATTTTTCTATGTATTTCTATGGTTCAAACCCAGGATCCCCTGGTGCGGGGCCATTTTGGACCCTGGGGCCATCATTTGTATAAACTTGGTAAAGGACCATGAGGCAATGCTATATACCAAATTTTATGCATCTGAGCCAAGTGGTTCTGAAGAAGAAGATTTTTGAATATTTTTCTATGTATTTTTATTGTTCAAACCTGGGACTCCCTGCCCCAGGGCCATTTTAGACCCTGTGGCCACCAATTGAACAAACTTGGTAGAGGAGCACTTGGCAATGCTACATACCAAATTCAAGCATCTGAGCCAAGCAGTTCTGAAGACCAAGATTTTTAAAAGTATTTTTCAGTTTTGAACCCAAGACCCCCTGCCCCAGGGCCATTTTGGACCCTGGGGCCACTATTCGAACAAACTTGGTAGAGGTCTACTAGATGATGCTTCATACCAAATATCAAAGCCTTAGGCCCAGCGGTTTTAGAGAAGATGCCATTTAAAGCAAATTGTTGACGCCGCACGACGCACGACGCACGACGGACACTGGGTGATCACAATAGCTCACCCTGAGCCTATGGCTCAGGTGAGCTAATAATGTGAGGATTATATCCAGACCACATGCAAATCTTCAGACCATGATCAAAACACCTGTGAAGTTTCAAAGGAATCAGCATAAAACTGTAGGAGGAGTTGCACACACAAGGTACCCATATCTATTCACTTTGATAGTAAAAATGTATGAAAAATGGCTAAGTTCAAATTGCGAATAAAGTAATAAAAAATAATGTGAGGATTATATCCAAACCACATGCATTTTTTCAGACCATGACCAAAATACCTGTGAAGTTTCAAAGGAATCGGCATAAAACTATAGGAGAAGTTGCGCACATAAGGTACCCACTATCTAGTCACTTTGATAGTAAAAACGCCAAAATTATTGACTAAGTTCAACTTGTGGAACAAGAGACAAAAAATAAAGTGAGGATTGTATCCAAAAATATATGCATATCTTCAGACCATGACCAAAACACCTGTGAAGTTTCAAAGGCATCGGCATAAAACTGTCAGAGGAGTTGCACACACAAGGTACCCACTATCTAGTCAGTTTGGTAGTAGAAACGCCAAAAAATCGATTAAGTTCAACTTGTGGAAAAAGTGACAAAAATAATCTCAGGATTATATCCAAACCATATGCATATCTTCAGAACATGAAAAAAAAAACAGTTGTAAAGTTTCGAAAGAATCGGCATAAAACTGTAGGAGGAGTTGCGCACACAAGGTACCTACTACTTTAGGGGGACGGAAGGACGGAAATAAGGCCGGAAGGACGGACAGACGGAAGGACGGATGGGATGAAGGACGGACGGACGGACGGACGGAAGGACGGAATGCCGAAAACTATGTCTCCCGCTTTTCTTCGAAAAGGCGGGGGACTATAACCAAAATACTGACTTGTTAAACTGAGAAAAGAT
The DNA here is from genome assembly GCA_963989385.1 of Ctena decussata. Classification (NCBI taxonomy): domain Eukaryota; kingdom Metazoa; phylum Mollusca; class Bivalvia; order Lucinida; family Lucinidae; genus Ctena; species Ctena decussata. Next base: position 67,143,930 of record OZ022504.1, read on the forward strand.
ACGGACTGGACCAAATATCAGTTTCAAGCGTAGACAGGTCATACTGAACATAGCTAGCGATTTAAATTGCCATTTAGTGAGTTGGACTGAAAAATGTAAGGATTATGGCTGGCCGTCACAAATGTGCGTGATGGAAAACCGTAAGTCCCTCGATTACTTATGTTGATGCTTTGCTTACGTCATCTAGAATAGGTCCCAGAGTACCATCTTCATTTTAGAATTGAAAGGACCTCTGACGGTATCAATGCATATTTGCCTATTTTTCGACAAATTATTGTAGCTTTCTTGGGCGGGAAAAAGTTGAAATATTTAGCATTAATATGTAGATTTATGTACTATAAAGACATTTGAATAGTGATTTTGAAAAATTATCATGTCTCTAGACTAAATCAAACCGATTTTATCAAGAGGGGTGTGTGAATATTTCAGTCTCTTAAAATAAATTCTTTTGTATGTGTTTTCTAATATATCGAAATCGAAAAGTGTGTGTGTGTGGGGGTGGGGGGGGGCCAAATCTGCTCACGCATGGATTTTCTTAGCATGTTTACTATCTTCAACCTTACAATTACAAATATGCGTTTATCTGTCTCAGTATACTTTGTAGACTTTAAGGTCTCAGGAGAGCACCATGAAGTGCTTCCGTGTTTTTGTGATACCAGCCTTATTTTTTATCAATCATAAATCATCAGCTTTATTCAGTTTCATAAAATGTGAACTACAATAGTAAAAGCCTCCATATGAATATCTTTGAATCCATTTATGCTTATGTAAACATGCAAACAAAACTTTTTTTTAAAACATTAAGTCAGAAAATATGGCTAAAAGCGACACTTAAACTATTGAAAAAAGAAAAGCATACATGTACCAAAATTTATGTATTTTCCAGTCGGTGTCAACCTATGAAATTTTCTGAAAAATAGGCCATATGTTTCTTCTTTATACAAGAGGAGTTTCAAGAAATTTGGAAACCGGTAGCATAGTCACATAATGCATGATATAGATGAAGGTGATTTTCTAGAGAAAAATGCATGTCACATTTAAGTGTTAATATGTTCATAAAAACTCTTCATTTTCTAGTAATATTAATCGTAACCTAAACTACAATCATGATAAAAAGCTCCATATGCAGATATATTGATCTAATTTGTCTAAGAAATAAATTCAAAACTAAATTAACTCCGACCACTTGACAGTGTTTAAAGAAAAATAAATACAACATTTGATTTCTCTAAGTAGGGTTTTTCTGGGATATTTCTATGCACAAACTGATTTCATTTATTTTTATATTCTCCTTAGCAAATATAGAAGTTAAGCATAGCCTGTGATTGCTTATTTTCTCAAGGTGAATTTTGAAAGTTTCCTGTCGCACTAGGTGTAAGTCAGGGGGATACATTTTCCCCATTATTATTGTTCTCTTTGCACAAAAGTGCTGAATCACTTTTTGAAAAGCGTTCAGCCAGCTGTATACGATCATAATATCAACAATAATATCTGGGTAGAGGTCATCTTTGAAGGAATGTCAAGAAGACTAAGCGAAAACCTGTATACTGAAAACAAAACTGTGTAAAATCTGGATTTACCAACATTCAGATAATCTGATAAGAGGTCTTATTATTAATCCAGACACAAGTCCCAGACCAAGTACAACTTACATGTATTTGGATTCAGTTCGACAAAAACGATGCAAGTTATGCAATTAAGGATTACAACTGCATCTTATCTGCTGGGAAGAGGACCATTGGCATGTGCGCATATACAGCCAGTATCCTTTATTATCTCGGACACATGACTTATCAGCCATCAATAGAACCACTGCCACAAGCTCAAAATGTTCATATCTTGTTTGATATTGTATGATGAACGTAGATAGAACCTATGGGGTGAAGTTTTACTATTTATATTCCATTTTTGGATCTCCATGATTCCATTTATAGGCTATCCATTATTCATTTTTAGATATCACAAAATAATATTGGATATTCATAATTATTTATGGATATTCAAAAATTGCTTTTTGGACATATAAAATTTGAATTATGGATATCCAACATTAAGAAATATTTTATAATATCCATAATTCGATTTATTGATATCCATAATTCGATTTATGGATATCCAATATTGTGCTGTACAAATTGAAATATGGATATCCAAAAATCGATTAATGGATGTCAATAACTAGGGAATAAATAGTTAAAAGGCACCTCATAAGATACTCATAATTGAGTTAGTTATTTACGTAACATGCATTACATATTTTAGGCTGTTACAAGCGAGTCAGGTGAACCGCTGAGGAAATCTGCCCAGAACAGTGTGGAGAGCTTACTCTGCTCGATGTTACCTTGAAGTATTGACAGGGCCGTAGAACCACATTCAAACAAACATATAAATTTTTAAAACAGAAGTGTCTGAGTGATGATAAAAATCTCATTCCTTACTTATCAAACTGTATGTGAGACTAAATTTGGCCACATTTAAACTTTTTCTGCAGTGTAAAACAGGATGCAGTTATCTTTTAAACATATCTTTATTATAGGAATTAAACACTTTGACTTCATAACGGATTTGATGATGCAAATAGATGATAAAATTTACTAAAACTAAAAATAATTAGCACAAAAATAATCACAAAACTACATGTATATGCATTCCTAAATTTTGTGAGTTTTTCTTTTACTATTAACATTCAGCATTCCAAAAAATCATGTTACCGGTTTTTAATTTTCAAGAAAATTTATGATTATAATTTACACAATCATGTATGGCCTAATTTTATATTAATTTAACAGGTATACAAGAATTGCAACATAGTGAAATCGAAAATTTAATTTGTTCAAAAAAACTATGGAGGTGAAATTTGGGGGCATCTGCAAACAAAAGTTAAAATGGAAAGTTTTATGGTATACATTTGATTACAAACGGGGTACATACATAATCAAGAATTGCTAGGAATCATTTTGAGAATAAAACGGGTCAGAAATTTAAAAACATCCTACAGCATTGGGCTGCTTGAAATTGGGGTGCCCTTATTTTTTGCATCCCATATAATTAAAAAATTAAAATGTTGTTATTTAACAATTAAAATAGACGGATCAGTAAATATTTCATACAGGCAGTAGTAATGTCCTAGTCAATCACTATGCATAATATTATGGAATTCGGTGCGTGGGCAGAACCCTATGTAAATTTCTTATAGGGTGGAACTCCCTCTTTATTTGATACCTACTTCTAAAATTGACATAGACACTACTGTTGCTGATATTATGCAATATTTTTTCAATAATAAGGGCTTTAGCATAGTTTTAGATATAACGGGTGTAAGTACCCCACCCACTTTTTCAGTTTTTCAGCTGTAGACTATCTTTCCCTTCCCCCACGTGCCTCAGCAAGCCATTCGCATATAATGTGTATTATGATAGTGCACACATACATGCAAAGTGGCTAGCTGAGGCAGGGGGGGGTATCTTTAAAAAAATTTCCTGTTTACATTATGTTTTATTATAAAATTTGGCTGTCTTTTTCGCCAAAAATTTAAGTCTATGTGCTAAAAAGTCAGACATTAAATTTAAAGCCAGTTAGGATAAATTCTTGGGTATATAAATATCTAATTTTGACAAATTTTATATGCAAATTAACATTACAACTGTCAGAGGTCCTTTGATTTTTCAGCGTTCATCGTGTGATGCAGCCAGTGGGCGGAGCTAACATCCCATGAAGCAAGCGCGAAGCACTTCTTGTAGAATTTTAGCAACGACACTGGCACACTGGCTTCGTCACACGATGAATGCTGAAAAATCAAATTTTTATTCTTATATTTACACTTTATTTTTAGACCCTTCTTGTGCTGTTTTCGTGGTAATTAATGTAGGATATGCGAAATATGCGTCGAAGAAAAGATAGTAACGACGTGTTCGGCCATTACATTAAACAACCGTCGCCATAACATGGCGTCAATCGAAGGTTACTTGGACCAATCAAGACGTTTGTTTACCTTAGACGTCGCTTGACGACAACGTCACATGATCAATTGTCGTCCATTGGTATATGATACCAGTTGCTCTAAAGGTTTACCAATGGGAAGTCAGTGGCACGTGTAAATATTGCGCAGATAATGACGACAAAGCGATAAAAAGTTCTTCTATCTCTGAAGGTTGGTCTGTTGGTTGGTTGGTTGTTTGGGTTTAATGACCCATTTGAGAAGGTATTTAGGCTATATCGGGCCATCTTCCAGAGAGAGGGAGAAAGAAAAGAGAAAAGAAAGACGAGGGAAAAAAATCCAAACAACCCCCAACCGCACCTACTGCAAGCACAGTAAGCCCTAGCCCTCCTTTTCCAAATATGTAGAACGCTCCGGCACTGGAAGTTATAACCAGCACCATTGCCCGACCACCACCCATTTTTCTGAAGGATACAGTGAGTTACTATCATGGTCATTACGAGATATATTAATTCGACCGAGTTGTGTCAGCATCGAGATCAGAATCTACACTGTCGAGTAAATGAAATATTCCTATTGACATGTGGCATGACAGTTAAAGTCTCCATAGTCCTATCAGTGGTGAAAACGTCAAAACTCAAATCATTGTAAAAGGCGGTTCAACCTTTACGTTTTGGTAATAAAATGAGGGTTGATGTGCATATATTGAGTCATATAACTTGCAGAAAGTAGAGTAAACAAGTTTTTGAAAAATAACAAATCGCTCCACAAATTAAAATTTCCTGTTCTGGTTTCCCGTCTAGCAATTCAATGCTATATAAACAAAGGCGGGATAGTGATTGGGACTCCACGCCTGTACATTGTATTTTTACCATTTTACTCAACTTAATGACATCGAAGTTAGGTCGTTTTAGTTGCCAACTGAAATGACCAAAATGTTTTCAAACCCTTTTTATGCGAAACTCCAGGATGTTTTATTTGTTTAAAGCTGGCTAATCACGGTCATTTTCACAGACGAAACTATACTAAGAAGCTTGCAGCGATACCTCGTGATAAAAATTTTCACGCTGATAGAGCAAAGGGGCCTTTAAGTTGCATCATTTTAATGTTTAAGTTGTATCACTTTGAGGTAAGAATAAAGGAAGGCATAAATCTTCATATTGCATCTGTAGCAGCTACAGTAACTATACTGGCTGGCGACCAGTGATGGCCGTTTTTTTGTTACTCTTTTTATCTTGTAACGGACATATAGTGATTAGTGATTCTATATTTTGGTTTAATAAACTAGGGATAATTGTCGTTATAATACTGATTTATTTTTTGAAATAGACTATAACTTGTGCCTGTGACAGATCCTCAAACAAGGTCACCAAAACGCATTGAAATACGAGCGTGGCGTACCAGTGATGGCCGTCACGAATGCCATGCGTTGAATGATGCATTTTTCAAAACCTTGTTGTGGATTTAAACTTTGATGATATGTCATTGTAAGTCTGTGGTCTTTGTCAGAGTTTAATAGTTTTAGCGCGTTCAGCACAGATAGAATATAAGCAATAATCAGAAACGGACTTTAAAACTCTGACATAGTCATTTCGTAGGCGCACGCTACATTACGTCGAATACAAACATAAATAATGGTTACACGTGTGCTGTCATTTACAAGAATTTAGATGCTTTTTTTGCAGGCTGGTTGCAGGTTATACCTTTTTCGTCATAGGTAACCATTTATAAAGCAATTTGTTCATATTTATTTCTATATTTGATTATGTGTGTATCAAGGGTTGTGATCCCCGTCAAGGCAATAATGTTGGTATGAGGGTAGCTTTGGGATAATGTTAACCCTTTTGCCTTCCGGGGAGATAATTTAACCCGTCTTTTTTGTGGGAGTTCCTTTTGTTTCCTTTTACAAAATGGCCAAATCTGAGACGGATCAAATACGTAATTGCGCGTGCAAAATGCAAACGGCCACCACTGGTACGCGGCCACCACAGGTCGCACGCCAGTATAGCTGCATAAATTTTTACTTATAGTGTGCTATACCACTTTGGAACTATGTATTTATGACATACATCACACAGGTATCTAAGAAATCTGGATGTTTTCAAATTACTGAGAAAAAGTCATACTTTGTAATTTTCCATTTTACAGACAGGCAACTACTCGTATGCTGAAGGCATTGATTCATAATTCTGGTTTCAACTGCAACCGAAATTATCAGTGGATTCTAATGGAAAATTGCTTGCAGGCAGCATAAATCTAAAAACATAACAAACAAAGTGGCATGTGCTATCAGCGAAGACTCAGATCAGCCTGGGCCTCCGCCCAGTCTGATCAGAGTCTTCGCTGTCGGCATGAAGGTAGCTAAGCTAAGCCACCATCTTGCCGGCAGCGAAGACTCTGATCAGCATCCGCCCAGTCTGGTCAGAGTCTTCGCTGTCGGCATGACGGTAGCTAAGCTAAGCTATCTTCATGCCGGCAGCGAACACTCTAATCAGACTGGGAGGATGTCCATGCTAATTCGAGTCCTTGCCGGACGCACATGCCACTTCGTTGGTTTTGTCGTGTCGCGGCTCATACATAACACACTTTAAGGTAAACATACGCACTCACACGATTTTTCACTTCAGCTAGATTGAATTATTTACAACTGTTACAGAGTTATTGCCCCTTGATAGTCGATACAGACTTTATTTGGCAATAGTATTTTAATAAATAAATAAATATTTGGCAATACGACTTGCACAGCGAATTCATTTTTAGTCCAAACAACATTTATCAACATTTCACCTACACGAATTAACGCACAGAAACTAAAGGTCATGTAACTAGAACATATTTCCCAAGCTAACCATTAATTAATGATGAGTATCTAACTGAAATGAGCATTACCCCACCCACTTTATGCAAAATAAGTTATTTGTATTTTGCTTCCTATAGCCTTATAATGGATAATGCTTGCAAACAGTAATTGTAAAAGGGATGTGAGTAACAAAGATGGGTATTAACCTCAGGTTCTATCATTTAAGATATTTACTAGTACATCAGAGTTCTGGCTCCTTGATAGCCATAAAATACGTTTGGCAGAGTGATTCGCATACAGCCTTTATTTTTAATCTGGTGCTTATAGGTCCTTATATCTTTTCTTAAAAAAAATATGGGCACACATGATTTTATGTTTCACTTAAATCTTAAGGAATCCTCGACTAATGACTTTGCTAAGCTAACGATGCTTTGGCCAACAAGTCCCTTGTTTGCTGTAATCAAAATTATTTTATTGTACCATGTAGATTAAGTAACTAAACTGCCAAGGTCGCATGTTAAAAGATACGGTCAGGATGTGATTACAACAAAGTTAAAACGCTATGGCCCGATTATTTTGTTACTTAACAACAGAAAAATTCGCCGAAACAAGGATTATTTGTTTCCCATAACGTGAAAAAAATCAGTCATACTTTTCTAACAGACGTGTCGTACTAACTGTTTACAAAATGAATATAAGGCTACTGTTCGTGGAACTTGTGTTAGTGATGGTCGGTACTTATGGAATTCTCCTTCACAGTGATGCTGATATGGCCAAAGAAATGCTACTCCTCAGGCAGGAAATGGCGCAGCTGAAGGCCCGGGTTGACACCATTCCAGTATCTCAAGGTATTACGGTATATTTTTCACCCATTGAACATGACTACTCCTTTCTAGAGCTGTCTGAGATTTTTCTGGTTTGGTCTGCTGTCTCTACCTAGGCTCAAAAAGCTGTTTCATAATGTCAATCATTGCTATATAGTACATCCCAATCAATTACAAATAATTCAAACAAGTCCACCGGCTACCTGTCATGTAAATTACATGCAGAATATGAAATTGACAGCCAACGATGTGCATAAAATGTCACTGTTGATTTCTGATTAGCTGCCAGTCATTAAAAATGCATACACAAATGAAATTAACAGGACAGAACTATTAACAGAAAATTGGCTGGAAATTTATAGGAATGGGTCAACAAAAAAGTTAAAAATTCACTGAATATTCTGTTTTATAAAATATTATGGTGAGAAAAATAATCAATGATGGGGCTGAGGCCTCGACAAGGAAATCTCAAACTCGCTTTCAGATTATTTCAGTCTTATGCTGGGAAAGCCTCGCATAAGACTAGCTTGCCTCGTATAAGAATAGATCATTTGAAAACAAGCCTGACATATCGTTGTCTCGGCAACAACCCCATCAGATTCTATTTGTCTATCCATTGATTTAATTATGGCAAACAGACCTAGTGTGTAAATATTGGATGCAAGATGATATTACCATATCTAAGGTGCTGCCATATGTTTGCTGAAGGACTTATGATCTGCCCATTAAACCAGTTACCCTTGATTTATATGATTTAATTTTTGTTTCCTGCTGATTTATATTTCAGGTACAAGTTCGACATACGTCAGATGGGGGAGAACAACATGCAACACTAATGGAACTGATCTTGTTTATAAAGGTGCGTAGTGAGAATACACCTCATATCAAATTGTTCACAGTATTAGGTGTCTCCACCGTATGACAACTCGTCTGCATGAGATATTTTGAAACATTAGATGGGTTTTACCCAAACCTGTACGGATAAATCTCTGACACATGCTAAAGGGCTGAATAAGTTTGTGTTTGTGGTAGCCAATTATTGATCGCCTGCTATTGATTCTAAAAATGAATATATTATTTCCAGGAAGTCATCAGGGGAAGTAATAAAGATAATTTTTGCAATCAAAGTACTGTTAAAAATATATTTTTGAAGTTAAAATGACATTTTCATAAACACTTCTCAAAACAACGTCAGGGTGTGACCCACTTTTGGCACGGCACTGTAGTCAGCCTGGCCTCGTTTTCAATGGCACGAGGAGCGTGCGGTGGGGGTGCAGGTTAGGGGCGCTGATTACTTTTTCCTGTAAATTGAGATCTAGGTCACAAAACACAATCAACTCTTTGGCTTATTTCGGTGATATATTCATGCAAGTTTGCTGAACATTCAACCCACTAGTTAAGAGAAAACGGAAAAATAACATCCTTAGTCCAGGTAAGTGATCACCGAAATCTAATCAGCTCGTTGTCTTGTCAAAATGATGTATCCATGCAAGTTTGGTAAAAGTTCACCCGCCGTTTCAAGAGATATCGCGCTGGATAAAATCAGCACGCTGAGAAAAATGAATACACAAATAAATAACAATAATAGGAAAATCACGCCAACACCAGAATTTTGAACCTTTAAGCTCCCGCCCCCTGAGCGGCGTAGTCTTAAACCAAGGGGAAGAATTCCACCAAACTTGCATAGATATATCACCGGAAGAAGACAAATAGCTATTTTGTTACGATGAACTTAACCTCAGTTTCAAACTCACAGAGGACTTACAATGTGCAACACTCGTGTATATACACGTCACAGCACTTAAAACATGTAAATATTAATGAAATTGTAATGAATTATTTAAACAAAATCACAGACGTTGGCTTTACAAATTGAACGCGGATGTTTCAAAATGGCCCACGCTTAGATTTTCTTCATACTTAATATTTTGATGACCCGGGGTAAATCAATTAACAAAATGGTTTATCAATTTATTTCAAGAACTGCAGGGCTTAAGTTTGCACCTTGCAGAACTCCTTATCAGATATGATGGGTAGGGCTAAGTTAGAACCTGTCAAATTAATAGTATAATTTAAATGCATTCGTTGCCTACTGAAATGAATAGCAGGTACCCTGAAAATTACTGTTACACCATAAATTTATATGTTGACTCATAGAAATAGTTTCTATGGTCAACCGAATTTGAAAAATCTGTCAAAAACAGACTATAATAATGAAACATGAAAAATAATATTAATGTTTAGATCTGTTACTGTATTTGTCAATCTATAATTATTATTCAGAATTAGGGTACATATATCCCCTCTTTTGTGAAAAGTTTTAAAAGATTTTGAAACCGGTAAAATAGTTTTTGAAACTGAAATATGGGGATAGATCAGGTTTTTGGAGAATGTCAGTTTCATAGTAAAGATAGGATCTTTTACTGCAGCACTTGTTTATCTGAGACATAAATTAATTAGGAGTTCCTACATTAATACTTATTCTGAATAAGTAAATATTTTTTTCACTGGCTAAGATTTGGAAGCCAAGGATAATCCTCCAAATGCCCCCACCACCACCCTCGCCACCACCACTTTCCCCACGCACATTCTGCAAACAAGTGTAATCACCTCAAACAGTCAAAATATTTTCTATCGTCTGCACAGAACGATTAATAAAAGATGACCAGGTAAATTGATTTCAATGTTAACCTATTTTTACATGCCTCAGTGCCCTGAGTTTTTTTTTTTTTTTTTCGTTTTGAAGATAACTAGGTTTATATCTGTAGATGTCTCTAGATGTAAGGCAGGACGTTCCCCCTTTTCTTTCTCTTTCTAACCGCTGTCTGCATCAGGTGGTAGTGTGCTGGCTTGTATCTTTACATTGCATAGGTCCAGGCAGAGTGATCCATTATTTTTATTTCAACTACTGACTGAATCAAGTCTTAGTGTCCTGAATTTAATTTGTTTAAATTTTTGGCTTGTACCTGTACATTGAACAGGCATAAGGCAAGACTCCAACACCTGACTGCATCAAGCGTCTGGCCCTAAAGAATCAAAACAAAAAAAAGCACGGACAGAGGCGAACCATATGCATCCTCTGGGCACAACAGTTTATGATGGAAGATAAGCTGACACTTAGCAAGCTTGAGAAGACCACGTAACCCATCATCAACATACGAAGGGCGTTCGAAAAGTTTTGCAAATGGCCTCATGACTTTGGTTAGGAGCATGCTGGGTACAACTGCTACGCATGTACTGAAAGCACTGCATTTTGTCTTTACAATGCTACCAAACACTATACAAAGACACTTTTCCTTATTGAGTTACAACGCATTTTAATAGGTCCCAGTCATACCACTGGGCTAATTCTATATGTAGAATCTTTTCAGTGTAAGGCATTAAAGTCAAATATCCTTGTAAATGCCAAATTAATCTTTGTCATTTCTTGTCCCTCGTTGCCTATAATATCGATACAAAAATTAGAAGTGCGGCAACTGTTATCGATTTATTCCTTGCAAAGCAATGCGCAGTTCTTATGACGTTATTGAATCTTACGTTAACGTCATTTTTGAAAGCTTGCAGAGGCTTCATTTTTGGCATTTATTTGAATTTGTTGACAGGTTTTCGTTGACCCATGTAAATGCTCTTGCCGACAATATTTTGAATGCTAATACACTTGTTTTCATTACAAAATCATCAAATTTTAGTAGAAATGGAGAAATTGCTACAGCATAAAGTATGGATAATCCATATTCCCGGCCCTGTACGGAAGCCAGATTAAAACTTATTTCCGCGATATTTACAGAACAACATTGTCTGGGCATTGTCTTTAACTAACAAAGATAAAAAGATATCAAAGATTGCTGATATGTAAATTACGGCCTACTAAAGTAAAATTCTGCAGTGTCTTTAGGGTATACCCTTTTCAAAGAAGTTAAAAATGCGTCCTTTTTTAAAAAATGCACCTTGTTTGCAGAACTCTCTTCGCATAATACAGCTTTATGTGTTTTTGCAATCAGAAGTTCTGCCTGTATGGTGGTTACCGAGAAATTACGTCATTTGCAAAACTTTTCGAACACCCCTCGTATTTACAGCAAACAGATCGCTAATATTGAGAAACAGAACCATAAAATAAGTTGTCAGTTGTAAAAAGATGCAACCTATTAGGTACTGACAATTAACTCACTTGACTATCATCAATATCGTTGAAAGTATCTATTTCGGTACCGTTAATCCATATTTGTATCCATACCTTATACACGGTGTAAGACAATGGGTGATAAAAAAGAATCTGAATTTGATCAAACAGAGCTAAAGCTGAGCCTATAACAACTATCCATGAGGAAACCAGTGCCTAAAAAGCATCAATTGAAGGTGTGAAGGCTCTTAATAGCTTCCTGGGCACCAAATGTCAGTCTAGGTAAAATGATTACAGAGTTATTATTTTGAAAAAACAAAGAAGAAATAAGCCCACCAAAAGACTTGATCTGAAAAGTTTCTGGTGTTTAATTGGTTTGGACAAGGCGACATTTCCATTGATATGCTTTTTAATCTAAATTGGGATAATACAGAGATGGTATAGCTCCCTTTTAATGTCACTTACTAATGGGGAATCAAGAAACGAAAGTAGATTTCAACAAGATAATGCTTTTCTAATGTACTGGGGTACCTGATAGCCCACATTCTGCAGCGCTGAAGTTTAGTTTACCGGGCTCAGAATTTCTTAAATTTTCTTGTACACATACTAGATGTATACAGCATGAGTTATCGTTAGTATAAAATCTTGACAACAACTGTATCATACTTTAATTCATAATTAATTTTTGATATAGATGTGGGTTTTAGCTGATTTTGAGGGGTTATACTAAACAAAAAATATACGTAACCTGTTTCTTGAAACATGAATATACACATTTCTAAAATGTTTCACACCAATTCCCTGATTTAAGTTTATAATGAAATTGTAAAATCTGAAAAGTTGATAGTTCTAGGAATAGTATTATTTTTTAGGGAACCCTCATTTTAAGGGTAAATTAAAATCTAGAATAGTTCCTTCAAGAGCACAGAATACATTCAGAAGAAGAAAGATGGGCCAGACTACGTAGTTTCGGCTAATAAAGCCTCGTCAGTGACCCTGACAATATCTGGTGACGAAACCAGAGAATAGCACACGGTAATTTCTTAATTTTTATTGGGCAGTCAATTCAGAGACTGATTAGTATCTAAACGGATCCAAATAATAAAAGATGATGATCTAGAATAATAGTCTAAATCAATCTTAAGTTACTTAAGTCAATCCTGTGCTATGCTGAGTGTGTGAACTGAGGTAAATAATCCATAAGCAACACTGTTAGTCCTTAGGCAACACATATACATAGAATCAAAAAAAAAAAAAAAAAACTAAGCGTGGGCAGATTCCTATGTAAAATTAACATAGACTGAAACTCCGTCTTTAAGATATTTAAGCTCAAAGCAATATTATGATAACAGAGCATATATCGGTTAAGAGATTGGTAGATGGGGACTAAAACAAAGTATCCCAAAGATTTGTGAATCTCAGTTATTCATTTTAGACTAGCTTTTACAACTCAAACAATGAATTTTTAGCTCGTCTGAACGAACGTTCAGGAAGAGCTATTGTTGTCACCCTGGCGTCAGCGTCCGCGTCCGGATTGGATGTTTTGGTTAAAGTTTTTTTAAAGGCCTATACCTCTTGAACCCATGAATGGATTCTTTTGATACTTGCACTGTAGTTAGGTATTGGTCCAAAGTTTTACAGGGTACCACTCCAACCCCACTCAGTGAACTTGATGTCAAGGTCATCGACTTAGAAAATTGGAGTTTTCTGGACTGGATGTTTTGTTTAAAGACCAATTTCTCCTTACCCAATCGATGGATTATTTTGATATTTGCACTGTAGTTAGATATTGGTCCAACGTTTTCCAAGATTTCACCACCACCCTACTCAGTGCCTTTGATGTCAAGGTCATGAACTTAGAAGTTTGTATTTTTATGGATTAGATGTTTTGGTTTAAGTTTTTTAGACCCATATTTCCTGAACCCATGAATGGATTAGTTTGATATTTGCACTGGGGTTACATATTAGTTTAAAGTTTTTCAGGATACTACCCAAACCCCGCTCAGTGACCTTGGTCATGGTCATAGACTTAGAAAACTTTGTTTTTTTTATTAAAGTTTTCTAGTTGTATACTGATTTATAATGCTTGGCATAGATTAGTTTTACACTTGAACTGATGTTAGACATTTGTTAGAGTTTTTACAAAATACAATATACCAACCCGACAAGCTACTGTAAGATAGGTTATCTTATTGTGAATTTGTATTGTTTTGTATATGTACAGTAATTTGAATAAAATATTGTTTACACTAACCCACTGGATGACTTTGAAGTCAAAGTCATGGAATTTGAATTTTGTCTTAAAGCTTTTGGTTAAATTTTTATATTTAGGGAGACATAATTTCACAGTGCCACAATTGAGTCAGCTGATACAGATACTTGGACTGATGTTAGATAATGGGTCAGGGTTTTGCATCCTGTACATACTGCGCTCCCCCAACCCCCACCCACCACCTACTCCACCCCCTATCCCCAAGTTCTTTGCCCTCAAGGTCAAGGACTTTGAAATTTCCTGTAGATTCTGTTTTTGTTTTGATTTTATTTTAAGACATTTCTGAGATAGCTTTTGTATATAAATGTGTAATCATTATGAACATGCTTGCCTGAAGTTTTATGCAATGCAAGCCATAGCACCATAGCGACTATGCGATGGGCAGGCATCAATTTAGGCGAGCTATGCTGTCAGGCGACAGCTCTTCTTATCAGATTCAGCAAGATTCATTCAGAATCAAAAATCATCCATTCAGATTTTTTCCTTCTGAGTCTGAACCAGCGTGTGGATTTTCACCAAACTTGCATAGAGATATTGTGATAAACCAATTTGATTTGGTGACCTCTACCCCAGACTCATGTTCACATGAGGAATTCCACTGTTAAATGTTCTGTACAGAGACTTTGTTTGCAGAATATTTCATAAGTTGTGTAAACATAAGCCAGCCTGAATTCCTGAAGCAAAAACAAGAAAAAACAAACAATAATAAATGAGTATTGATAAGAAGTCATTCGTTCAAGTTCTAGTTCCTGAACCTCTGAAATACATATAAAGAACAAATCCGTTACAGAAGGATGGCGCACGACCATCAACGTGGCCCAACAAGTGGTTTCCTTGTACTCTCGATTCGGATGGAACTGAGTTCTCAGTATTTCAGTCATATCAGGACATTTAAGATCACCTCTAGTCTATGATGAAACAAAGAATTGAGCCGCGACACGAGAAAACTCACAATGTGGTTGTGCGCCCAGCGCAGATTTGGATCAGTCTGGTCATCCGTCCAGTCCGATCAGACTCTTCGCTAGGCGCTTAAAGGGTAGCTAAGGGTCTAAGCTACCTCCATACGGACAGCGAAGACTCTGATCAGACTGGGCGGATGCCCAGGCTGATCTGAGTCTGCGCTGGGCGCACAACCACTTTGTTGGTTTTCTCGTGTCGCGGCTCAGATGGTCTTATCATTGACTACAGATGATTTTATATGTTTTACAATGATGTCCAATTGATGTGTTATAGGCGCTATAAATGCATCCCAAACACCTTTTTTGTTTTTGGTGCTGCATCAGAAGGGGAGTATGAGGTTGCGCAAATGAATCAGTAGTTAATGCCACATTCCGTACCACGGCGGATTACTTCTGATGCGGATCATGTCTGTTCTATTTCATGTCCTTGTCAGACACACACACACACACACACACACATTGCGGACCGGGCGGATAGTTGCGGATGAAATCTTCAGTTTCCCGCAAAATTTGTGGGCGTGGCATATTTTGTTATGGTTTACGGATACAGTTAGCAATAGATGCGGATAGATTATACGGTTGGTTGGGGATAAATAGAATCTATCATTGGTCTCCGGTGCGGACAGGGAAATCCCAACCCGAGGGCATACGGGGTGTGTCGGAAACGAGGCTTGCCGAGTTTCCGACAAACCCCGTATGCCCGAGGGTTGGGATTTCCTTGTCCGCTTCGGAGACCAATGATTGATTATTTTTCTTACCTACGATAATATTTCAAACTGAACGGGGAACTATTATTTCATGCAAACGTGTACAAGCGTAAGTAGAACAACCGTATCAGCCTCATGGCTTCTGTAGTGAACTAAACTCCGTTCATTAATTCTGAAACTAAGTTTTTCGCTGCTCATACTTTTATAATCTAATCAATCCAGGTAAGACTGTGCATAGTGATAATGCTAGACTTCCGCCGATTTCTCATCAATGTGTCCTATGACTCTGTCCTTCGTAGGATGCTGGGCTAACCTGCAGAAAACTGCAAATTACAGATTTTGAATCCGAGACTAAGTCCATCGGACAGGTTGGTGACGCCTTTTAATACCATATAAAGTGGTCGCTATAAATAGTTTTGTGTACGGGTGGAGTTAGTATTCTAACACATGCTCTGCGCGTGCGAAATCAGTCAGCGTGACCACAAGCTTGTCATCCAGGTAATTTTGTCTCCATTTGAAATTGATTACACCGCATAAATTCACACTGGACAAGGTTTTCGGTGTTTCATCATAGTATCGCCACCGGCAAACAACGTCTAAACGACGTCATATCAGCGTCAGTGCGACGTAGTGATGTTCACTGGCGTTATCTTAACGCATATATAACAGCTTTCCGCAGTATGTAACTAATATTCTAAACATTATTACCAATGTTGCGTTAAAACTGCAAAGTTAAATACAAGGACAAAAGGACCAAACCGTGCACCTCTCAAACTTATTACAGCTCCCCTTAATCAGTCTATTCCTCCTTCTTACCCCACCCACCCCCACCCCCCACTCTGAAAAAAAAGTAAAATAATCCCCACACACATACTACCTACAGCCCCCTCCGCTCAATTAGTCTACCGTCTAGATTCCCACCCCTCGTCATGACCCCTTCCTAAACACACACCTCCTTATTTAATCTACCACCCAAACCGCCACCTTAGTCTCTAGACACACATCCTACAACCCCTCTCCAATCCCCCACCCACACTTCTTTTCAACAAACGATTCCCTCGATCAGTCTACCACTCCGACCTCTTTCCCCGCGACACGAACATATATATACGCAAGAAATACTTGAATGTAAATGCTACATCGTCGAACCTTACAGCTTGCGCAAACAGGATGCAGTCTGTTCAGAGTCAACCTCACGGTACCGAGTTAAAAGGCCCTATAGCTCTATCAGCATGAAGTATTTTATCGTAAGGTATCGCTGCAAACTTCATACCACAGGTTCGCCATTGATTATTATCGTGAATTGCCGGCTTTGAAAAATCAAAACGTCCTTGAGATTACCATAAAATAGATTTGAATAAATAACTAGGTCATTTTAGTTGCCAACTAAGATGACCTACTTTCGATTTCACAAGTTTTGTTTCATGGTAAAAACACAAGGTACAGGAGATAAAAATACAAGGTACAGGCGTTTTACAGTTGATAAAAATACAATGTACAAAAATGTTAAGCAAGGATCCCATTGAGTGTGCCGCGGTTGCATTATTTCATTGCTTAACGGGGAACCAGAGACGAAAACCGTATTTTTATGGAGAGACTTATCATTTTTCCAAAATACCTTGTTCCTTCTTTTTTATCAGTTAGATGATACAAAAAAGCACATCAACCGAAATATTTTCATCAATTCTGAAAGCTGTACAAGTTTCATAATGATTTTTAGTTTGACGATTTTTACCACTGGTAGGACTATGGAGACTTTAAGTGAAAGGCTAAGACACATACAAGAGGTTACGTTTTCGCGATTCACATGATTTATTTCACTTGCGTCGTATGAAAAGGATATACTGTTAATACTCAGCTGTACAGGCTGCTCATTTTCTATATCATCCAAGAGTGTTTATGCAAAAATGTAGACTCTGATATGAGTGTACGATCTGAGTCTTCCCTGTTCGTACAATACAAGGGTAGCTTTTCACAAGCGTGCAAATCTTTTACTTCCAAGAAACTGTATTCATAGACATTGCAGCCCGATATAGACTGAAATACTGTCTCAAAGGGCCGTTAAACCCAAAACAATCAATCAATCAATCATACACATGGACGTACACAGGTAAACCCGCAAGCATGCATATGCATGCGATATTTTTTTCTGTATATATACGCGAAAGCTGATCTGAGCTTTTGCTTTTCGCACATCTAATGTGTGATTGTGTGGACACAGAGGCACATAACAAAGTCTCTAGCTGACCAGTTTGGGATTTTTCTGTTCGCAGATACATTATGCCACATTTTTGCGTGACCATGAGAAAAATGATAGAAAAGAAGAAATAGATAAATGCAGGGACGTTTATGGGCATGAAGTTCGCTTCATAGTCGGATGACACAAGTGTCCCGTTGTTTATATGTATACTATATTTTTGAAATTTTCCCGAGAAAATACGACGCAAACAAATACAAGTGTTCAAAATATGATAAAGAAATTGGGTCTGAATTTCAATTCTAAAATCCAGAGTTGTCAAAACTGAAAAATGTAGCTCATTTGGTAGCTTGATATTTTTTTCTGTACTACAAAGTAGCCGAACGTCAAAACGCTTCTTTTTTCTTATTCCTGCGACTTTGTTCGAGTGACAACAGTTATTACCCGAATGACCAGCGTGATACCCACGTGGAACATATCTGAATATGTATGACTTAAGGCTGTCAATTTTCATCAAATGGTCTTAGTTTGCGGGCAGGTTTTTGAATTTTGCTGTTTCGTGCATGTAACTGCAGCTTTAGACGGCAGGCTAAGATACACGAGACCTTTATGAGAAATCGGCGGAAGTCGAGCTTTATCACTATGCACAATGTTACGCGGATTGATTAGATTATAAAAGAGTGAGCAGCGAAAAACCCAGTTTCAGAATTAATGAACGGAGTTTAGGTCCTTGGCAAATCTGCATTTTTGGATTTTCGAATTGAAATTCATATTTTAAAACAAAATTTGTATTGCGACGACTACAGGAAGCGCGTGTATGACGTTAATTGTGACGTAACGTCAACGTCATTTCAAACGTCACTTGGTAACGTCTTCAAAATGGCGGCACCCTCGACAGCGTTTGTCACGGTGAAAAATTGACTATTTCGGAACTTTTTCCGACTTTAAGACATAGAAACAGATTATAATGGGATTATAAAGAATGAATAACCTTTCTTAGGATTTTATTGATGTGGAAATTCATTCCTTTGAAAAAAAAAATGCATGAAGTAGATCTATAGAATCTCCAAGCCGGGCGCAACGATTTCAAGGAGCGCGTAGCGATACACAGAATTCAAGCTCGTGTGAGCTGTCCCAGCCCATGGGCAAGACAGAATTTTCCAGCACCGCTAAAAATAGAACAAACTCTGTCTCGTAGGTAAGAAAAATCCAGACGTCAGTGGATGTCAGTGGTTAGATACGTTTTTTAGAATTGACTCAACGCGAATGAATGCGGATGGGTACAGACAACGAGATGAAGATACATGCCTTCAGATGTGGACTGTTGCGCAGGCCTTGCGGTTGTGACGTCCACATCGGTGTCTGCTTCATTTATAGGTAGAAAGGCGTCGAGGTCAAGTGTAAGAACTATAGATACGGACGGGCAATCCGTAGCATCCACAGAATCCGTGTGTGTGTGTATGTGTGTGACTGGAGCATTAGAAATTGTCGTCAGATGTATGATTGCCCACTTAACTGTCTGTTTTGTTCTAGAAAATAGGTAAAAATAGATGTTTTACGTGTTTTATGGCTTTTGATGTCTGTTGTTCTCTGTCATGAGTTTGTCTATTTTAGACTTTTGGTGCTTTAAGCGGTATAAATGCCTTGTATTTGTGGGCTTTCCTTGGAATCTTATTTTACCTTTTTATAATAAACTGTATGTTATTTATCTTAATACAACCCAAAATGTTCAAAGACTGACAGTTAACGAAAAGCCATTTTGATAAATTCACGTAGTTGAGTGTAAAATGCACATATATAAGAAGGGCATTTCAGAAATAATGTAAAAGATCTCACGGTATCCTTTTGCTTAATATTCAACAGTGGTGCTATATGTCACCGGAATGGTAAATGCAAGTGCTTTACAGTGATATGCGTTAAAAGCATTGGCAAATCACCCGTGCATGACAGCACGTGCTTATACATCGTACGGGTCTGGACACCTGACACTGTTTATGATTATTTGTATAATTAGACTCTCTGGTTGTTAACATGTTTTGTAAACCTGATATTATTGAATAAATTTGGTAATTTGTGAATTGCACACTGTACTTCCCTTCTGTCATGCTGTTGTTTACTCTATGGGTCGATGGCATTGAGTAGGCAGTGTTATTCTTTAAATAACATTGCAAAGAAAAAAATCGAAATTCCGATACAAGTAACAAAACAAAATAATTTCTTTGTCTGGTACGCTGAAATAAATGCAAAATTATTTGAAATGTGAATAATAAATTCTTACATTTATCCATTTTCAATAAAGGTCAGTTAGTCTGATTCTGGAATGATTAGCTCGCCATCTTTTCTTGTGATTGGCATCATATGAGTGATGCATAGCTCCAGTAATAAATGTAAAAAAGTAATAAAATGAAGTGATCTTCTTATAAAAAGAAACATGTTAAATATTGTTAAGGTCTGTTGGCATAAGCAAGAGTATTTTAAGTCAAAATTATACATAAACACTTGAAGCACGTATTGTTTTGTTTGACATATTGACATGAAATATGCAAATGGGTGGGCAAAATTATCAGAAGAAATCAGATAGGCTGCGGACAAAAGTGTAAATTGCCTTTAAATATGCATTAAGAAACAAGGCATTGCGAATTTGTGCCGTGCAAGTGTAAAATTAGATGCTTACTTTTGCATAATATGACATCGAAGTCTGTTATAACAGGTGAATTTCAATTTGGCACAGGAAGTGACGTCATAAAAAATGCAAATCGTGCTATGATTAGCATACTTTGAAAGGTATCTTTTTATATTTAAGCACGGTTGGTATTATGAATATAAGACGGGGACAGTCTCAGTATAATATGGGATAGTTAGTGATCTAGAGCTGTTTGTAATCAGAGTTACAAAATTTCGAAGTGGTTTTCACATAAATATATGGCCTGTTTCTATTCAGCGTCTGTACCCTAGCAACAGTTATCAAAGTATATTTAGAAGAAAAGACGGAGTTTCAAATAACTTTGAGAAAAGTTATTTTGGTCATATGTGAACCTAAAAGTTTAGACATAAACCTTAAATATCGGGCAACATTCCTAATAATGGCAGGTTCATTTACACTATTTCTGAAATGCCCCTCGTAAGAGAGATAAGAAAGAGAGTGGACTGTAAAGTTTAATGTTTTTCATGCGTAAATAAATGTAAGATCATAGCTTTTCTTCTCCTTTTTAGGTTACATGGCGGGCCACCACCATACTGATGCAAGCGGGGGAGCAGAATTTCTGTGTTTACCGCATGATGTTACATGGGCACAGCATGGACCTACAAGAACAGATGATTGTCATTTGTACGGCACAGAATATGATATGCTTGGTGGAATAGGAAACAGTCACAACCAGGATGCACCATGTTGCCTGTGTAAAACGAGACGTTCTACTGTGGTGATGTTTCCTGCTCGCACAAATTGCTTCCCTGGGTGGACCTTAGAATATAATGGATATCTTGCAGCCGGAGAACGGAGATTCAGTCTTACAAATTATGTCTGTATAGATTCTAGTCCTGAAGCACTAGATGGTGGGGCAAAAAGCGACGATGAGGCTATTCTGTATAATGTGGAGACAAAATGTGGCTCCCTTCCATGTCCACCATATGTTGACGGTCGGTGGCTAGCATGTGCTGTTTGCTCAATTTGATCGTTTGAACTGAAATGTAAACTCCTGCTTCTGAAAAGTATCTACATTTGCTATCACTAGACATTCGCTTTTTAAAAAAAAACAACAACAAAACATTAGTTAAGGTATAACGAGAAGAGACAGATATTAACGCTTGACACTGTTATGAAGCAATTGTCTTCATCTGCCGAGGAAGAATAGTCGCCAGTAATGAGCGATTTGACAGGACGCCCTACTGGCTAGAGATCAGTGGTGGCCGCGTACCAGTGGCGGCAATATTCGTTTTGCACGCGCAGTATTGTATATGTTAAGTAAAAAAATGACATTTCTAAAGAAACCAAAAAGGAATGCCTACAAAAACAATGGACACAAATCGCATCCTAAGAGACAAACGATGTACAACTTCCCCAAGGTACCCTAATAGCTACATCATTTCTTTCCGCGGGACTATGGCGCTTGACCCTCACATAAGTAGAGTCACTTGGTTTTGTATACCGAATGCCCATACACGGTAAAAATGTACTGATGACCGCAGTCTTGGCACAGCAAATTTGAAATGCATCAACAGCGATGGAAACCGTGATGGCCGCCAGTGGTACGGAAAGAAGTTGGTATAATAACGACTGTTTCCAAAAGTATGTTTTATCATAATACTGAATAACTAAGCACATTCATTACGCAACAGGAGTAAAAAGTGTTACAAAAGTGTTTCTCTTAAACAATTTCATCTTTGGATATTTCTTCCCAAAACCGTGCCAAAGTATCACCGATCGTTCTTCATGCCTTGGATACTTCGAACATGCTTAACCCACTAATGTCTAGAGAGTCCCATGAATAGGACATATGTAAACACTGCAGACCCAGATCAGACGCGGCGTCTGATCAGGATCTGCACTATTTGCATAAGACAAATGGGTATTTCTCCTGAAATGAAATAAAAATGATACAAAAGAAACTAGACCAGACACTCCTTAACGACATTAAATAACAAAATAAATACGTAACATAAAGGTACGTCTGCAGACACGACTTTATAAACGGTTTTACGAGTAACACGGAATTAAATGACTTGAAAATAATAATTTGCTTGAGAAAATCTGAAGTTTCTGTTGAAAGAATTTCAGTTTGTAATGCAATTGAAAAATTCGCATGGCATACACTGTTTACCGTGCTCATGAACTAATGACTTCACATAACGTTTACCATACAAACTAAGATTTCAAATGAATAGCTAAGTGATGTCATCGAGACGTCATTCTGCCAAGGTACTAAGCGCAACAGTTGATACTTCCATTGTTGCTATGACTACAGATATATGACGTCATCTCGCTAATAATTTGAAGGAAGTATGTATGTCATGCCCCCCTCCCCCCGCCCCCCCTCTGAGTCTGGCACCCTCGAACTAGAAGTGAGATGCTACCTGAACTAGTTCTGTTCTGTTCTGTTTCCATCCTCGTAACGACTCAGCTCCCCAAGTGGCTTAGCGATACAATGGAAAAGTGTAATTTTCTCAAACATATAATTCATTCTCAAACTATTAAATTCTCTGTTGAGTGTGATTAAGACATGTCTCTGTTATGCAACATTTTAACGACTGACCTACGTCGTGCGTAGGCTTACGACTGCTATATTCACACTCGGCCTCATATTTCCATGCCCAAATTAAAATTCTCATTTAATCAAAGTTAGCCAGGATTTCGATCGGGACCTGAGTGAAATGGCATTACCTTATACTGAGATCTGGAAGTTTTGTCATTGTGATGTATTCTAGCCCATAGCCTTTCAAGGTAGATGACTTAGCGTGCTACAGCTTGTTTTCAGCTGCCCTAGCTGACAAAACCAATCTCTGTGCATTCTTAAGTAACAAAAAATCTTGCACTTCGTTCAGAATGTCAAGTAGCATATGAGCCGCGACAAAACAAAACCAACAAAGTGGCATGTGCGCCCAGCGAAGACTCAGATAAGTAAGTAAGTGAGTAACGACTTTATTTACCGAGGGTAGCTCAGTCGGCCGAAGCCAATCTTCCCTGAGGCCCTCAAAAAGTTACATGAATATGTACAAACATAAAGTAGTGCATATAAGAATACAAGAAATGCTACAAATCAATGAGTTTAAATTTCAGGAAACATATCATGTGAATTTGCGTGATTATGGCGATGGAGGTATATGAACTACAAATAATTAAGATCATAGTCTTAAGAAACATGTTCACCTTTCATCCATTTGTAAACACTTTCCTGTAGATGCTTCGAAGGAAATTTGATTTTGTTATACTTAAAGGAATACCAATCCAAACCATTGCACCGGAGTACGAAAAGCTGCCTTTAAAAAGATTAATCTTTGGTTTAGGTATAACCATGTTTTTATTAGACACCGCCCAGTCTGATCAAAGTCTTTGCTATGCGCTTAGAGGGTAGCTTAGGGTCTAAGCTACCTCCATGATGACAGCGAAGACTCTGATCACACTGAGTGGATGCCCAGGCTGTTTTGAGTCTACGCTGGGCACATATACCACTTTGTTGGTTTTGTCGTGTCACCGCCCAAATTTTTATTAGTTATGTTACAAACAACAACGTTGAAACAATACTGAATCAACGTAGATTCAATGTTGATTCAACGTCGTGTGCCCAGTGGGTAAATACTGAAAGCATGTGATGAAAGTCAATACACTGGTATGAACGAAAGATTTGCAAACAGTCACGCAGTGAAAAATATAGGTTACATACATGTATAACGATATTGAATTCCGAATCTGATACGAAACATATTGTATATGAGCACAAAACTTTTATGTAAGTTTAACAAAATGGAGCTTGCATATTTATTCTTAACATTTGTCTTGGTGACGAGAAATATCTACTGTACTGTTTTATATAGTGATGCTGGCGTAGACAGAAAACTTTTTCTCCTTGAACAGAAACTGACTCTACTGGAGGCTCGGTCTATGTTGCAAGGTAAATATTTACGATTAAAATTTAGCTGCTTTTTTCAACCCTTAATGTGCCAAGAAGCAGAAGACAAAATTTACGTCTGCAGAAATTTTAAAAAATGTTTTGTCCGAGCTATATCATATTGAGATTTAAAAGACTATAGGACAAACAGTGTGGATCCAGATGGGATGGCTCATTATGAGCCACCTCATCTGGATCTACACTGTTTGCAAATTTAACCATTTTAGTTTTTGGCGCTTTAAGGGTTAAAGCAAATTAGAACTCTTGTGGGTAAAACTTCACAAGTCCAAGGTACGATAAGATACGTGATAAGGTCAATGAGTACACCTCATGTTTTTTCACCATTTTAGAATTTGAGTGACCCCCTTCTTCCTCACCTGGGTGAAGAAACCCTTCGAAAATATGATCTATTCTCAAAGGAAGAATTTTCTCTTATTGGAGCAAATTCTTTCCTAAAAGAATTTACCTCTATCCAGCTGGATTTTACCGTAAGACATCTAATCATTAATACAGAGAGGTCTGCTCAAACAGTGCAAATCCAATGCTTAATGAACAGTCTGACCCGGGTCTATACTGTTCGTCATTCCATCGGCATCTTTTGGGCATATTACTGCATTGCAAACTGAGCTGTTCCATTTTCAGGACAGTTAGGATAACTATTTATCATATGGCGTCGCTGTTGTTCAGTTGATAATTGTATGACCACATGTGTATTAACACTTTGGCGCGTGCACGTAACGTCATTGACAACGTCCATATCAGCAATGCCTTATCATATTGAAATAAAGGTCATTTTGAAAGCGTTATAATTAAGAAATAGATCAACTCTAGCAGTGAATTGTTGAGTAATAATTCACTGTTTGGAGGTCAGTTGTAAAGTTGATCATATCACGAGCGCGGAGCGCGAGTAATATATCTACTTACAACTGACCGACAAACAGTGAATTATTACTCAACAATTCAATGCTTGAGCTGAACTATTTCGATTCTAACACTCAAAAAACGCTGAAAAAGTATTCTTTTCATTCAAACTCTCCCAACCTTCCTGCCAGCGCGTTCCTGCTCCCGCCAATATTCTTAACTGTATCTAAGGCAGACGTACGTTTTTTATGGCGATTTTAGAAAGAAAAAGAGACGTTACACCGTCTAACGTCTCAAAACGTCACAAAATTACGTCAGTAGTTGCAGTGACGTCAGCAATTAGACTCGCGCGCTCCGTAACAGTGAATTGTTGCAGAATAAAACACGGTAACTTTCCATTGCTTCTATAGCACGCTATGTAATCACGTGACCTAGCTGTACTACGACAGATGCTGCTTTGGTAACCGTACTGCTTAATTGTAAAGAAAAATGGTGGTCACACGCTTCGTTGTGACGGTAAGCTGGTTTATTTCTTGTCTAATTATTTCAAAATTGAAATGATTTACATCGAGCAAGTGGTATCAGTGAATAATCTGCTTTGTACTTTGACAACTAAGATGTGAATACGGTATTTAGGCTTCAATCTGAAGAAAACTGCATCGGTCATGTGCTTCAGTTTGTTGTCATCTCAAATATTTGTGTTTCCTCTCGATTTATTATGTTATTTTTGAAAGATCACATATGTATTATACATCATTTATACTGATGTTTTGTAAAAATACTGGTATTTATTACGTGAAAAGAACAGGGGGCCCTTTTGCATGTTTTGTTTAATGTACTGCTTTTTGTTGTGATGAACTGCTTTTTAGGTATTACATTCCATCAACTGTACTGCTTTTCGTAAAACGATGTATCACAGTTTAGGACTTCAGACTACCGTATCGGCCTGAAACTTAAAAAAAATGTCAAAGTACAGTCAAACCTGTCTTAAGGGGTCACCCAAATGAAAACTGGCTGCTTAAAACAAGTGACGCCTTAACACAGGTTCATTTGCACTGTAGTTTGGTTAAAGAGACCAAGATAAGGTGGCTGCTAAATACAGGTGGCCCCTAAATGGAGGTGACCACATAAGCAAGTTTGACTGTAACAGGGATTCGCCTCGACTTGAGCCTTAAAGTATGGTTAAAGATGCCTATGCTGTACTGCCTCTACACTGCTCTCCCTAATGAGCCACCGTTGCTTTATTTAAGTACTTCCTATTATGGCAGAACTGTGTTAATATTGCAGCCTTTTAGTATTTGTATGCTAGGTCTCATATCTTTCTCACTCCATATATGCTAGAGGCAAGAAGTTCTATAGATCTTCTACGAATTTTAAAAACTGTTTACACTTTCTAGTTCAGTGGTGGTAAGGTTTATTCACTGAATAAGGGATGTCACACCTGTCTGATTTAGCATACTTTGCATGTGCAATCAATGCACTGTTCAAAATCTCTTACCTTGCTAATTGTGCGTAAATACATGCTTAGAAGCCATGCATCCTAAGACTCCTTAAAAAGGCCAAATTCTGAACTTCATGATTCGAATGCTAATACTCTACTGTTGAAATATTTGAACTGGTTTCTTAACTAAAACCAGATATTTGTGGAAACTGGACCTAAAACAGCTATTCAGAAGACCTTGAATAAAGGACATATGCAATACTGAAGGTCTTGAGAAACAGTTTTCAAACTATTTATAAGAACTTGTTGACTGGCTTTCGCCATGGCAGTTTAGGCTTTGCAGAATTTATGCTTATTAATATATCTCTTTGCATAGACATCATTGGATTCTGATATCTTTCCCTCTTCATCTTATTCATTTTACTGTTTACCATGTACATGCATATACTTGGATTTTTACTCATAGTGATATAAAAACACAGGTGTGAATGTGGTCTTACAAGCAAATAAAGTTCCAAAATGATCTGTAAAACTTGCACCACCTCACTAAATATTGGGACAGGAATGTCTAGGCAAACACTGTACACCAAGACCAGACTGTTCAGGGACTGCAGTAGTATTTCCCATTCTGCCAGCACCTTTGTGCCAAATTGATGATAGTCAAATCAGTGAAGCTTCTGGTAAAATCAACTTAATTTAGGTTTACAATGGCATCTGCTGCAGAGATGGCTTCTGTCAATATTAAAGCTGCTATGATAAGGTATTGTATCAGGCATAAGCAGTCAGCTGTAGCAGAATAGGTTTAAATTGTGCTAAAATGGGCAGTCAACCTTAGCCAAAAGTAGACTTGTCGGTTCCGCATCAGACCTGTTCTTAAAATTTGTATAAGAGCTATACAGGAGTTAAATTCATGTCTATATTGTGAAGAAGAAGAATGTTTATTCAAGTGCTGAGGCCCTACCAGGGGGTCAGTGCTCCCTAGCTCCCTGAAAATAATGCCCAAATCTCCCCGGCTCCCTGAAAATATTTTGCCTTGCTCCCTGAAATTATTTTGCCCCTGCTCCCCAAATCCCGAAAAGTAATACAGCTTCTCCCCAGCTCCCCAAAAATATTCAGGCATGCTCCCTAAAATGTTCGACGTTCAGTGTATAATTGCATAAAATTTCTATCAGATATTCGGTGAAGTAACTATACTCAGAGGCCAAAGAAAGTATACACTTTTTGAATGTCTATCATTTACTGTCCATGCAAATTCTGCAGGATTTAGTTTTTCTCAAAGTCAACTGCTAACTTAACTAGGGCAGCTGAAGACAGGACTACAGTGGAAACAAGGTTATGGGATAGACTATACATGGTTAACTAAATTACTGTACGAAATGCTTGACTAGCTGCACTATATGTACATGTCGGTTTTGCACATTTTCATATGCAGCAAACTAGACAATATGATTTTGCAGTTAATCTGTATTTCAAATTTCGGATGTTTTCCTTACTCAAACCACAACATTTGTGTTTTATTTACGTACTGAAAGGGCTCTCAATCACATATTCAGAGGTGAAAGCAAGTACACACCTTTTAAATGCCTGTTTTGGCCTTATTTAACAGGAAATTTACAAAATGGTCTCTTCGCAGCACACCTTGTCTGCAACTGTTTTTGCACAAATATTAAGCAAGTTGTTGGCTCTGCAGGGCTAAGCTCATAGTATAGTTCCGTGGTTCAGTGTCTGTCAGCCGTCCGTTCATTTTAAATATCTTCAAATGATATATTGGCCCTTAGTAATCGAAATTTAACATCTGTGGGATGCGGGAGTAATACGTTCTGATTCATGCCAACTGCTACGTTACTTCGGTGGCTAGGGCAGTTAAAAGTTGTCATTCGCTTTAACGGGAACGCTAAAATATTTTTGAGTGCTCTCACAGCCTTTGTATTGCGGATATAATAATAGATAAACATATCTTCAGTAGTGCCCTATCAATAATTTGCTTTTTGTGCCATCTGCTTGAACTTCTGCTGCCATACAGCTGGAAAAGCAAACGCTTAATAGAAATGACAAGTATAGCATAAGCCTCTGCAAACATACTTTTACTAGACTTGGTGCAACTTGGCTCAGAACTTTCCTTGCTTTGCTTATGCAACTTGGTCCAGAACTTTACTTGCTTTGCTTGTGCAACTTGGTTCAGAACTTTGCTTGCTTTGCTTGTGCAACTTGGCCCAGAACTTTGCTTGCTTTGCTTATGCAACTTGGTCCAGAACTTTGGTTGCTTTGCTTGTGCAACTTGGTTCAGAACATTGCTTGCTTTGCTTGTGCATCTTGGTCCAGAACTTTGCTTCCTTTGCTTATGCAACTTGGTCCAGAACTTTGCTTGCTTTGCTTGTGCAACTTGGTTCAGAACATTGCTTGCTTTGCTTGTGCATCTTGGTCCAGAACTTTGCTTGCTTTGCTTGTGCATCTTGGTCCAGAACTTTGCTTCCTTTGCTTATGCAACTTGGTCCAGAACTTTGCTTGTTTTGCTTATGCAACTTGGTCCAGAACTTTGCTTGCTTTGCTTGTGCAACTTGGTTCAGAACTTCGCTTGCTTTGGTAACCTGAAGCCCCTACTGACTTTCAGTGGGCTTTGCCATGAGCAGAAATCGATATCAGGGGAGAGAAAACTACTTATTCCTTTAATCTGTTGATTTCCGATTACCCTGTAGAGTTAGCACGCTTGGTTACCTGTTAGACGGTTTGACATCAATGTTCGATGACACGCCTAGGTAATATTGTCCCAGTGTTTCACGATAAGCTCTCGCGGGACAATATTGGCCCAGCACCTTATCTGTATTTGACTAATATATCGCCAGCTGTACATATATGATTGAGACATAAACTGTTGATTTTTATTTTCAAAAAAGCAAAAGAAAAAAAGAAAAAAATAAATAAATAAAAAATAATAATAAGACGATAGCGAAAATGTGCCTTTGGGTAATTTACCATGTAATGTATTTCCGACTTTCTGTATAAAACTTGAGTTTGTTTGTGGTTGTTTATTATTATTATTATCATTTTTTTTCCATAATATATGTTTCTATAAAATTCAGTTTTCTGAAACTTTCTGACACAATGTTACTTTAAGAAATTAAGGATGGATAAAATCCGGACAAATTAAAGAGATTTTCTGGCTATTTAAAAAATATATACATGTACATATAATAGTTTTAGTATGAAAACTGGACCAGATGCACAGCCTAATCAACGGGGCTGTATTTAAATAGTAGTACTTGTTAGTCTTGTGGCATTTACTTTAATAGTGTTCATCATATTAGTCTCTGTGTTCTGGCAAAACACAGAAAGAAGGCTATAATTAACCTGTGGCTCATGCTATCAGGTGATTTGAGTGACGCAGACCAGCCTGCGCTAAAGACATAATAGCAGGCTGATTAGGTTCCTAGTCATTAGCTTAGAAAGTATGCTTACTATAGAATCGAGGGTGTATGCGAAAATCTGGATCTAACGGCTGTGTCTACATTAGCCGCATTTGTCTTCAGGCGCTATTTTGCTGTCCCGTCCATAAGTGGACAGGACTCAAATCAGCCTGTTATTTCACACGTTTCAAATCAGAGTAGTCTCTTTCCGGCCGAAGAAGCGTTGGCTCAAAAGAGTGCACAGGGGAGCATGTGACCAGACTGCGCGAGCTTGATTTGAGCCTTTATTATTATTAGCCGGACATGTCTTGTTTGGATCGATTTTTGGGCTCGCATTGCACATAGCTCTTTATTATCATCACCCCCTTGGTATGATTGAAATATTGTTGAAAAGTACGTAAAATCATAAGTTCATCCACCTGTCTATAATTTAGGAGTCAAACTTGAAGGTTATATTGATGATCTCTTGACATGGCATTTTGAGACACCGTTGTATATTGTCAAAATATGCTCCAATGCATATTTGCGGCAGTTCTTTTACCGTATCGATAAAATAATGAGTTGTCAGCCTTCGCACCCGCACAGTCTGGTTAGTTGTGTTACTGTAAAATAGTAATCGTAAATTATCATAACTGATTTTAGAAGGTTTCTTCGAGCATAAAATGCACAGATCAGTGTATTATTAGCAATAAGGAACTTATAAAGTTATTAAACTCGTGTTCTTTTGTCCTAAAACATATCTTTTTAGTTAAAGTAACTTATCGTCCACTTGAAATACGGTCACTTGTCCAATATTTGCATATAATCTGTAGTGGTCTAATGCGATATGGTATAATAAGCAATAAATCAGCGCATTACAGAGCAGACCTGATTGCAACTGTTGATTTACAAACAGAAATCCTTATTCTAAATCAGTCTAACTAAGTAGTACGTATCTGATTCTTATAGGAGGGAAGTTCAAAATGTCCTAGAAAAGGGCAGCTTCTTGTTGCTGATGTATAGGATCTAAATGCAATGATCTATTAATTGTTAAAAGCAAATTATTCTGCAAGAGTCCGTATCTTTCTGAGTGTTGCACATGCATAAAAGAGGATGTGTTTAAAATGGATATTGAGGTCCTGTTTTTCAGTTAAGTTTTTGCAGGTGTCTGGTGCATGCCAGTTACACATTTTGTGTCGCTAGAACATAGGAATGTACTATAACAGATGTAAATAATTCATATAAAGGGGAGTCTGGGGGTCACAGTTCCCAGAAGCCAAAACAATTTAGAAAATCACATTCTGACAGACAGTGCTCCCCAGCTCCCCAAAATTCAAAACTTGCTTCCCAGCTCCCTGAAAATAATTGCAAGTGCTCCCCAGCTCCCTGAAAATAAATGATTTTTCTCCCCAGCTCCCCAAAACCCATGGGACGGCCTCAGTGCTATTGGCTATGTAGCCCTTGAGCATATACATGTACATACATGCAATCTCTTTTCCCTGATTGTTTATGAACATGTTGCTTTACCTGTTTTATAATGCACTGAAACAAATTGATAGCCCCCACCCTGTCAGGACACTTCATGTAGGCGTAACCATAGCAAACGTATATTTTCGCGTGTTACTTGTGTAGATGCAGAAAACATTACATGAGGGGTGCCCATAAAGGGCAGCGTGAACTATAATTGTTTCTACCATAGACTTCTATAGTGACCCCTACTCCCTTTGACAGTGTCCCGCCCTTTATACAATGTTGCTTCACTATCCAGATTTGCCCTTATTTCAAGCTAAAATGTTAATCCGCAAGACAAAAAAGGGAAAAACACCACCTTTCCCAGCAAGTTTTGACACTTACAGGATGTTGACATTCAACTACGACTATCCATGAACACATGCACTTACACATGCATCATCGCATGTCACCCATACTAGTACACTCTCAGAAATACTTAGTACTGTAATCTGTAAATTTTAGGTATTTTGCAGTTTATTCTGTTTTATTTGAATAACTTTTGGTCATTCTGTAGTCACAGTAACAGATCCTGGAAACCAAAAATGCAGTTCAGTTGGATTTGTTTCGTGCTAGGAAAGCAGTTCACTTTTTCCAACGCAAAATCCCATTTTTCTCTTAGAGTATTAATCTAGTCTAGCTAAACTCTATTTTATTTGGAAAATGCACTTTCTGTCGCACCATAGGCAGACTTTTCCCTGTCTTTTTCGTTGTATTTCTAGGTAAAAAATGACTTTTTTGTACAACAATCGTGGTAAACGACTAACTCAAACCCGTTAAATTGCGATATTCTCATTTCTTTTCCATCCATTCAAAATGACACCTCTGCTGCAAGAACCAGCATATATGGTGTAATTATTTGTGCAAGAACTTTCACCTTTCTGGCTATATAAGGAAAGGAATTCTTCAAAATACTCACATGGTGCAAAAGCCGTTCTACGGAAGTCGTCCCAATTAAGCAGTACAGTCACCAAAGCAGCATCTGTCGTAGTACATTTAGGTCACGTGATTACATAGCGTGTATAGGCTCACTGTGTTAGAATCCCATTTATAGGGTCATATGATAAACAGGATCTTACACGAGTGGTCATTTCATATGAACAATATAAAACTCGCCGAAGGCTCGTTTCATAAATTTCATACGAAATGGCCATTTGTATAAGATCCTCTATTTAAGGTCCAATATCATTATGACATTAGCTACATTACTCGACCATATAGCATATCCGTAAAGACATGAGACCAATTTCATTAAAATATCATGGCGGCATACCTCTAACTAAATGTTGATACATCTCTTATCTCTTTTTCATTCATTCTTAACCGGGGGCGATTCAAAACCCACCTGGAAATTAAACTTTTAAACTTCTTAAATCATCTAGAATATTACCATGCTATTCGATGTTAAATGTTGGATTAGATTTTGGTTGGTTGGTTGTTTGGGGTTTTATGACCCTTTGAGACAGTATTCGGTCTATATCGGGCCATCTTTGAGAGAGAGGGAGAAAGAAGAGAGAAATCATAGATGAGAGATAAAATGTCAAAACAACCTCCACCCGCACCTACTGCAAACACAGAAGGCCATTGCCCTACTAGTATCCAAATCAGTAAGACGCCCCGGCACTGAAGTTACCAAGCGCCATTTCCCGACCCGACCACCCCCGTTGCCTAAGAAGTAAATGAAACTAATGTAGTACTGAAAGCGGATTTTTATATTTACAGTTCTTTTGTTCCAGGTAAAAGTTCGACTTATTTCAGATGGGGAAGAACAATCTGTAGTACTAATGGGACGGATCTTGTTTATAAAGGTTTGTAGATAGAGAACAACTCTAATTGAGTCACATTATGTGACTCCCAAAAATTTGGCAGTTTTGTCATGCGATGTTCAGATTCTCCTTACCGTTTACTGTTCTGTTCTGTTCTGTTCAATTCTCGTATCGACGTTACCCAAGTGGCTCAACGGTACGTAACCATAGTTGCACACACCTGGCGCCGGGTGTCCGTCCAACCTTACCGTTTACACCGGGTAAAAAGAGAGGCGTCAATGTTGGTCACTTCCATAGATGGCTGATGTGACAAGCGAAGGCTCTGATCAGACTGCATAAGTGCAGTCTGGCCAGAGCCTTTGCTTGTCACTAAGTGACACTTTGTTGGAAGTTACATGTCTTCCGGTACGATGGTGGTGTAAGCACGTGTTTGGTGGTGGGTCTCAATTTGAATAAAAATCATGTTAATGCTCGGATTTGAGGGTAGTAAACTTATGGAACAGTAACTAGGAACATTTTTCGCTTGACTTTGCCAAAAAAACGGACATTTGTGCATATTTATGGATATTATGGACGACATGTAAAGCAGGTACATGCTTCTTTATTCTCCAATGGTGGAAAGCGTGAATGTTGCAAGTCGGTCATTGACATTACTGTATTGATATTGATATAGTGCATAAAGTACATATACAATTCATACTGTCAGCGGATAGCCAGTTCATTCATAAAATTAATAAATCATAAGATATTGACTTTGCTAAGGTTTTGAATAAGAACTTGAACTTGAACTTGAACTTGAATTGTTGAAGGGGGTTAAACCCTGCAAGAAAAACTGAAAGTTAAACAACGCCCTTACAGTGGGGTTGACGAAATCATGGCTAGTGAGTCAAGAAAACAATTCGACAAACGTAAGGCTAGTGCATCCCCAGAGATTGAAACTCCGCAACTCAGGTTACGTCGCAGGGGGTCTTTACCGGATCTTCAGGATGCGTCTGATCCGAAAAGGACTTATTCTCTACCGGACTTGATGAAAAAAGGTTTTCAGGATCCTGAGGTGTTCCAAGATGTTATTCCCTCTATTCTGAAACAATTACAACCGACAATCGAAGCCAAAATTGAATCTACGATAAAAGTGTCAATTGAAAAATCAATGACCAATTCCATTGTTAATGCGGTTGATTCTGCTCTACGTAAATTCAA
Source organism: Ctena decussata (assembly GCA_963989385.1). Taxonomy (NCBI): domain Eukaryota; kingdom Metazoa; phylum Mollusca; class Bivalvia; order Lucinida; family Lucinidae; genus Ctena; species Ctena decussata. The sequence goes on from OZ022504.1 coordinate 67,178,511, forward strand.
AGATGAAGTTATGGATCCCATAGTGATTCAAAAGGATTCCGAAATTAGTATGTTGCAACATGAAATAAGTCAGCGAGATGAAAAGGTCAGAGTTCTTGAAGACAAGGTCGGTAAAATGTCAAAGGGTTTAAATGACTTAGAGCAGTATGGCCGACGACAGTCCATTCGTCTTAATAACGTACATCTTGACAATGTCTCTGAGTGCGAACCAGTAGTAATCAATATTTTGAATAGAGCCCTTCCAGAGGCTGAATCCATATCCTCTGACGATATTGACCGTTGTCATCCGATCGGTAGATTGAACAGAAAGAATAACAGACAGATAATCGTCAAATTTAGTTCATATAAGATTAAAGCAAAAGTCTATGCTGCTAGGTTTAATTTGTCAAACGTGTATATGTCGGAGGATTTCACTCCTAGCAACCAGAAAGTAGTTGATAAACTGGTTCAGTATAAAAAGGCTAAAAAGATCAAAAAGTTTTGGTCGATTGATGGCAAGATTTTTGCTAAAGCCCATGACCTTCAGCCGAAGGTCAGAATCAACTGTGCGGACGATATTGAAGTTATGATTGCTTCAGCGATTGATGAAGGATATATGTTAGCCAGAGAAACTGGTGGTTTGAACAGGTTAGATGATGCCGATCAAGAGGACCAGATGGTTTTCGAGCACACCCCTGACAGCCAGTAGCAGCATATGTAATAGAATGACAGTGGCTCTTAAATGCCTATATGTTCTATAGTGTTTGACCAGCATTAACAGTGCCGAAATTGCCCTGAGTTTCGGATGGGTTAAGTTACTGGGTGTGAGGACCCACTGCCGACATTGAAGTCAGTTTGGGTGTTCACAGCTTGTAAATCCCGATTGGTTGTAAATCCTTCGATTATTATATTTTTAGAACGACCCTAGTGACTTCCTAGAGGCTAATTAAGATTTCCCTGTCACAGGGGCACATTCGGCATTTGCATTCTAACAAGACTTACAACTATTAGTAACGAACACAGCAGTAGTCATTTTAGCGTAGTCATGAAACAGCAATAGCATATAAATATTTTGGCAACTTGCGATCCTAAGCATTTCTTGTAGGGTGAACCAAGTACTGTGTGAATTTCTATCAACCTTGCAGATGTCTTTGTTCCTCTGGGCCTCATGCAAGTAGTGGGACTTTGAAGTACTAACATAGACAAATTATAACCTTATGTGATACGAAGTGAACTGTAAGACATTCTGATGAATTGATATTGGCGCCACCGAGCCTCCTGTGCATGCTGTAAGCAGGCATGCCATTAGATTACCATTAAGATTAAATGTTCAAGTTTCATTTGACATTGGGACGTACAGTTGAAACAGACGGTGTGGACCAAATTCAGACTGTGCAGTCTGATTTTGGTTTTCATTGTCGATATCAGTTTGCCTTGATATAGGATACTAGTTGTGGTTTTACTCATACTGATGTCCCAATGCATGTGATGACTGCGGTAAATATATTGTATAAAGCATGTTTTGGCACACAGGTGTATCATGATTCAAAACAATATCACACTTCAGAAAAGTTACCTGTCATAGAGTTTTGGGTTTTGCCACAATGTATCCCAGAGAACATGATCAGATCACATCACTTTGTTCTAATTTGAGGATAGCTATGTTGAAAATTTCAAATGTATCACATAGTACGTAATGGACAGGATTTGCTAAAATGATCATAAATTGGATGTATTATATCAAGTAAATACCCAGTTGGAGCTCAACTTTGATGACAACGACATATCGACGTCGATTCAGTGAAAAACGCTGAACCGACGTCTAAATGCCGTTGTCATTTAGTGCATACAGGAATCCAATTTTTGTAATTGTTACCGAACTTGCTCTCTCTCTCTCTCTCTCTCTCTCTTATATTATAGAATGTAAAGTCATTGTCGTCAATTACTATACCAATATTAATTCAAATGTCTATTGTGAAACGTTCTGTGGGGATTCTGATCATTGTGACTTCAATACTTCCTGAAGTTGTCATTAAAATGAATTAATTTGATCATATATATATATAGTGAAGGGATGCGTTGAATGATGCAGGTGAAGTGGCAAATGGCGGGGACCCTGAGCAGACTGCTCCTGGGTCTTCACCGTTTGGTAAAACCCAGGTGTCCCAATGTTTAGATTTCTTACAGTATGTTTGTAGTGTATGTAGTGATATGGGTCAATTGTCCTCAGGTATTGTACCTCTTGCTTTGCATGTAGTTTTTATCAGTTCAGTGAACTTGATAAATTTTCATTGGTTTAAACCAGACATATGACATGACACGCATAATCGACCAAACGACAAAATCTCGCAAAAAGACACGTGATGTACTTTCTTTTTTATTTTCTTTACATCAGGCGCTTTTTCATTGGCTCAGAATAATGTCATCGTGGGAACAGAAAAGTCGAACCCGCAAAATATGCGCACTATAAGTTTCATTCATGTATTGCCGAACGGGCACACGGCGTTAGATTGACATCGAATCAACGTTGATTCAACGTCAATACGTTGAATCAGCGTTGATTCGATGTTGATTAGACGTGTGTGCTCAGACGGACCTCATGCATTCAGGTATCTTTCTTTACGTTGTCAAACTTTGCTGTTTCCAGCATATTGTTATATAAAACGATTTCTGAGACTGCAAACAATATTGTCTGTCAATGTATTATTACGATTAGCCTATTGCATTAACATATACAATTTTTGCGTACGTATTGGAGGCTTACTACCAAAGCTGTTGTAAATAATGGGACGTGAATGGTTGTTTTTCACAATATTTTTGTGTTTTCGTTTTTGTGTTTTTTGTGTATGTAACACCTCCGTAACAACAATAATGATCTTTTCCATAGACTATCTACACATTTTGCCTAAGAAACAACTTTTATATCGTGACAGTTCAGAATGTCCTATTGCTGCCCGTTTTTCTTTTTTCTCTTTATTGTATCTGTATAACCCCAAATGGGAGTTGACTTAGTTGCATATAGGGCAGCAATAGGTATATTCTATTTAGTTACGCATAAAAGATTGTCTTTGAGGAAAGCAGGTCTTAATCTGTTATTATCACTATATTCTGTGTTTACCATATTTGTGCTGCTTTTTCTCCGAAATTTCGTAAAAAATGATGACTTCACCCTTTATAGGATAATAATATTGCTAGCTTGTATGGATGTAGAACTAAATCCTGGCCCGTTATCTGTCGGCCTCAATTCATTAGACATTTTCCATTTAAATACACGAAGTATACGAAACAAAATTGATTATTTAAGTGACATTGTAGATTCATATCAAGTTTTATGCTTGTCCGAAACTCATTTGGATCCAAACATTCACTCTGATACTTTACTATTCGAAGGATTTGATCCACCTATACGGAAAGATAGAACACATAATGGTGGGGGTGTTATGATATACATGTCAAATACTTTGAAATATACTCGTCGTGACGACTTGGAAGATCTGCGATTTGAAACCATTTGGGTAGAGGTAACACTAAAAGCTCAAAACATTTTGATCTGCTGTTTGTACCGCAGCGACTTTAATGCTTCCCAGTCCTTATTTGTATCGGAATTACAAAATAGTATTGAAACTGCATTAGATTATACCCCATATGTTATACTCACAGGTGACATGAATATAGATTTTATTAATTTTACAAACATGCAATTGAGAGATTGCCTGTCACTTTTTAATTTAACAAATGTTATTAACGAGCCAACAAGAACAGTCGGGCATTCGTCTACATTGATTGATCCAGTTCTAGTAAGTGATGCATGTACAGTTTTAGATTCTGGTACGCTGACTGTCGATAATACAATAAGTGACCATAAAGCAACATATGTTTCTGTAAAAATATTTGTAAGTACGTCAAGAAGCTACTACAGGGAAGTATGGAATTATAAAAAGGCAAACTTTAATCGACTAAATAATTTAATTGAATCGTATGATTGGAACTCTGAAATTAACGATCAAATGCATATTGACGAAGTGTGTGAAAATTTCACAAATACATTCATTAATTTCTGTAAAATATGCATTCCTTTTAATAAAGTTCTAATCCGACCAAATGATAAGCCATGGTTTACATCCGAACTAAGGTACAATATTCGTTTGCGTGACAGGCTAAGAAAGCATGCATTTAAAACGTCTAATGATATTGACAAAATTCGTTATAAAACCCAAAGAAACCGTGTTAACAACATGAAGAAATATGCCAAAGAAAACTATAACAGTAACTTAGAAATTATTATATCGAATAAGGATAATGGAAACAAAACTTTTTGGCAAGTTATGGGACGGTTTATGGGTAAAAATAATAATTCGACCATCATTCCACCATTACGCATATCAGGCAACAACTATGCTTTTACAAATAAGGAGAAAGCCGTGTGTTTAAACGATTTCTTCTGTTCTATTTCCTCTGTTGACGACAGTGCTAATGTTTTACCGAATTTTGGAAACAAAACTGATTCTGTTCTTTCTAATATATCTATTTCTCAAACAGATGTTAAAGATATCCTAAGTTCACTTATAGTAAACAAAGCGAGCGGTCCAGATGGAATAAGTCACAGAATGTTGAAAAATACTTGTAATACTATAGCTAAACCGTTAAGCATGCTTTTCAATATTTCCATTCAGCAAAAAATATATCCCAATATCTGGAAGTCAGCAGTCGTCATGCCTATTTTCAAAAAAGGTGATAAATCTGAAGCAAGTAACTATAGACCAATTTCATTAATAAGCTGTGTAGGAAAAACTTTTGAACGAATAGTATTTAAAAATGTATACAATCATTTGATAGCGAATTCTCTCATTTATAAATATCAGTCAGGATTTTTACCAGGACATTCAACTGTCCACCACCTTATTGAAGTTATACATCATACATGTTTAGCGCTGGAAAATTATGAAACAACATGTCAAATTTTTTGTGACATATCGAAAGCCTTCGATCGTGTATGGCATCGTGGTTTGATTTTAAAACTTGAAAAATACGGTATTCATGGAAATCTTTTGGCATGGTTTGTAAATTATCTGTTAAACAGAAGTCAATGTGTATGCATTGATGGGACATATTCTCCAAAAAAATATATCACAGCAGGAGTTCCTCAAGGTTCAGTGCTGGGCCCTATGCTGTTTTTAATATACATAAACGACATATCCGATGACTTGACTGGTATGACTCGTTTATTTGCCGATGATACTTCCCTGAGTTTTTCGTCTATTAATCCTCTTGAAATCGAAAGGGTATTGAACGAAGACTTAACAAAACTTAGTGCTTGGGCAAAAAGATGGCTTATAACGTTCAATGCTCAAAAAACGGAAATAATGGTAATTTCAAATACATATAATGGTCATAATATCGAACTGATAATGGATAATACCGTTTTGCAAATAGTCAACGTACATAAACATCTCGGTGTTGTACTATCGTCAAATAACAAATGGACTAGTCATATTGATACAATAATTCAATCAGCGTCCAAACAGATCTCCTTTCTTAGAAAACTTAAATATAAATTTTCAAAAAACTCATTAAATAAAATTTATTGCACATATATAAGACCTCTTCTTGAATATGCAAGTGAGGTATGGGACGGATGTAACCAGACTGACGCAGACAGACTCGAAAAAATACAGCTAAACGCAGCGAGAATTGTAACTGGCTTACCAATATTTTCTTCATTAGCATCTCTCTATATCGAAACTGGATGGGAAACGTTAGCAGATCGACGGAAAAGTAAAAAACTTAATCTTATGTATAAAATGGTTAACAATGACTCTCCATCCTACTTGTTAGATCTCCTCCCTAATAGAATTCATGAAACATCTAATTACAACTTAAGGAGTGGAGAAAATTTTGAAGTACCTTTCTCGCGGTTATGTTCATATGAAACTTCTTTCATTCCGTCTACTTTAAAACTATGGAATGAATTAGATATTGATATTCGGAGCTGTGCGACTTTATCTGCATTTAAAACTAAACTTCGTAAACAAATAAACAAAGTAAATGATTTTTTATCAGTTGGCGATAGGAAATATAGTATCATACTAACTAGAATTCGACACAATTGCAGTAGCCTAAAAGCAGATTTGCACAGAGTAAACATTGTTCCAAATTCAGTATGTGCTTGTGGGACTGATGTTGAAAATGCTGAGCATTACTTCTTTTCCTGCACACTATATGATAATCAACGCGATAGTTTATCGGCGACTCTAAATTTCATTCCGTTCGTTAACTTAGATTTATTATTGAATGGTGGATCAGAACTTAGTTACGACCTCAACAAAACAGTTGTACTTGCTGCCTTAAAATATATCAAAGATACTCGCAGGTTCACATGAGCTGATATCCTAATCTCATCCGTATTAAATTCTATGTTACCTGTTAGTTCAAAGAAAGTAGCTTTTATGTGGAACAGAGCATTGTTGAATGTTACGGAGTAATAATAATAAAAATGTATTTCCGTTCAAAAAAAAGTATCATATTTACCATTGTACCATTTGTAGATTACTTGTCACATTTAGGGAGAGGACTATATAATGTTGTGTATAACTTGTGTCCAATCCCTTTGTCTTTTTGCAATAAAATATGTTTAATCTAAGTTACATGATGTGGCTCAATTTTTCCTCTATAGTAATTTTAGGCTGTCCGACATACTTAAGTCAAAGAATGTAAATGAAACTACAAACCCATACGGCATTGGCCATACTGCAAAACATTGCAAACAATATGTGCATATGGGTTTGTGGATGTCTCCGATAGATACAGTCTTTTAAACTATTTTATCAGAGCCTCTGCAGCTCATTGGGCTTAAACACTGGTCTGCTGATCTAGCGGTCCTGTGTTCGACTTCCTCTAGGGACAGAAACCTTTTTAACCTTACGGGTCTTCATTCCACACAGCTTTCCATTATTACTCTCCCTTCCAGAGAAGCAACTTTGGAAAAATTAAGTCGGAGAACATGGAGTTCTACTCGTTCAGCTTAACCCATTAATTAGATGAGTCCATTTGTCATTTAAGGGCTGTCTGGTTTGTTTTATTTTTATCATTTTTATTTTGTTTTAAGAAGAAACACACATTTGTTTTCTGCAAATAGTGTAGACCCTGATCAGACGCCGCATTTGCGGCGTCTGGTCTTGATCTCCACTGTTTGCCTATGTCCCCTTTATGGGACGCTAGGCATTAATGGGTTAAGAAAGAGGTGTTTCGCTGAAACGATAACTCACAGACTCTCAAATCTCAAATTGTGATCAGCTGTAAAAGGCCTAATCATGGTCCATGTCCGTTTTGCTTACAAGTTTTCAGGAAAAGGATCTACTTGGAATGTTTAAGGCAAATTTATACACTTTCGGGAGAAGCACTGTATATTTTTTTTTTGCCTCCCCTCCTTTATTTCTCCTTTTTAAAAGAAAGAATTTGCTCCCAAGGAGCCTTTAAATGTAAATCTCATTTTGGAAGAGTTACTCGTTAAGGAAACAAACAGAGGCCACAAAAGTTGTTCCCCTTTGTAAAATGGCAACAAAAACATGTCGATGTAACCAAATACTTCAAAAGCTTATCTTTTTTTTTTTTTTTTGTTTTGTTTTGTTTTGTTAGGTTACATGGCGGGCCATCACTACACTGAACCAAGTGGAGGAGCAGAATTCCTTTGCCTACCACATGACGTAACCTGGGCACAACCTGGACCAACACACGCTTCAAATGGTGTACTGTATGGCACTGAGTATGCTCTGCATGCTGGACAAGGAAATAACTACATTCAGAATGTACCCTGTTCTCTGTGTAAAACAAGGCAAACCACTGTTGTGATGTTTCCTGCTCGGACAAACTGCTTCACTGGGTGGACTTTAGAATACACTGGATATCTTGCCGCTGGAGCTCGGGGTCGCAGTCTAACTAACTATGTCTGCGTGGATTCGAATCCTGAGTCATTAGCTGGCGGGTCTGTAAACGACGACCATGCTGTTCTGTACAATGTGGAGACACAATGTGGCTCTCTTCCTTGTCCACCATATATTGATGGCCGGGTGCTAGCATGTGCTGTTTGCTCAGTTTGAAAGTACCATTAGTATGCTATACTATAGATAGTCCTACTTTACAAAGCATCACAAATGTATATTTCAGATCATTTCAACTATTTTACAGTGTTTTTGCCTGATATCGGAAATTTTATTCAAACGATAATGGTAAAGCAGTTTCCCTGCCCAAATATTTTTCAAAATCTTTGTATAGAATGAATTATGCAAGTAAACCCATTATATGTATAACTCTGATTTCCATTCACTTCAGGACTTATTTAAAAGCAGGAATGATACTGTTGGTTTTAGTGTTAGCCTGTTTTATTTTTAGTAACCCGAAACACACACACACACACACACACACACACACACACACAGAAGCATGTACAGTGCCACTGTTACTCAACTCGGTTTGCACACTTAATCATTAAATGAGCAGCATCTGCCTTAAAGTGTTTAAGCTTTCAAAAAGGTTACAAAAATAAGTTACAATGGTAATAGTCATTTTAAAAAAGAAATGGAATGGGTCAGTTTGAGCAGACATATTGCTTTAAGAGTAAAGCCTCGTTCACGCGACCACAGTTTCTTTGTCACAGATACTGTAACAAAGAAAATTTGCCAAACATTTAGCGTTCACACGGTTCCAATTATTTGTTAAAGAAAAATGTGGCATAGAATCTTTGTCAAATAAACTTTGCCAATGAAATATTTGCAACGGTGTTCAAACGAACAAAGAATTCTCGTCAAAGTTACCTGAACAAACAAACTTAACTTGTGTGAACCGCAAAACTGTGCCACATTTTCTTTGTTAAATAAATTTTGTTCAAATCAAACTGTTATTACTATGAGCAAACTTTTCTGTGTTTATCTCCATAGCTCATTTCTTTGTTACATATTCTGTGGCAAATGTTCTGTTCACACGGACAAAGTTTATTTGTCATAGAAACTTTACCATACAAATTTTGCAGTCAATATGTAGCATATATTTTCATTCACACGAGCATTTTTTTCTATGCCAAACCCACTTTGTCACAGAAACTTTGCCCGTGTGAACGAAGCTAAATGGATTTTATACACTTCTGCAAATATTTGTTGTTAGCAGTCGACCGTTTGAATTTCCATTCCCCACCAGACTGATAATTGGTGATACTTTTCAGACGGCATATGACGTCGAAATGACGTCGCACTGATGTCGATTTGACGTCATCACGTCGCATCGATTTTGGTGCGACGTCAGTGCGACGACATGTGTCTGCTGGGTCAGTTGTGGTTACAGTTGTGATGTAGATACAGCTGACGTGTATCATTTCTGATGTTGACCTTTGACTTGTGTTGTATATAGAAACGTTTCTTTTGCTGCAACGATATGCACAGTATCCGAACGCACTGTACCCTCTCTTCCGGTTTTCATAGCGTTGAATCGAGAGTACAAAACTCGCTTATAACCAGTAGCCGTAAATCATTATGTTTTCAGTTTTTATCCGGAATCTACTGCTTCATTTATAGTTATTCAGCTTCGAAAATGTAAAGAGGTAAGTTTAATATAATCTTCTCTTCGGTCTTTTACTTTAGTGGCCTGTACAATGAAAACCTCCTTGCCGTCGCAGATTTTATTTTACGAACAGCTTAATTTAACACGAGATTGTGTCGTGCAAAACTTAGCTATCATTCTTTTATCGAAACTAACAAACTGTAGATTGATAACGCCTTCCGTTTATTCTAAAGATTTTTTATAAAACATGTAAGAAAATGCTCAAAAGGGTTTAAAAATCATGCCAAGGGCAATTTGAATACTGTACCAATTACTACCCACCCATACACGACATTGTACAGGGTAATAAAGTAAAAGACCGAAGAGCAAATTATATTAAACTTACCTCTTTACATTTTCGAAGCGGAATAGCTATAAATGACGCAGCAGATCTGATTCCGGATAAAATCTCAAAACATAATGACTTCCGACTACTGGTTATAAGCGAACGTTTGTACTCTCGATTCAACGCTATGAAAACCGGAAGAGATTGTACATGTAGTTCGGATACTGTGATATGTGTACATTCATCGTCATGGCCGTTTTTTGCCAAAGCTAGTAATTAGATAAATATACATCTCCTTCTTCTTGGGCTAATACGATGGATGGATGACTAACGGTTTTATTTCTTTTTAAACAGTTTTCAGTCATATCAGGACGATGGGTGGGTGATAATGAAAGGCTGTGAGCAATGGAATCTCGTTTACGATTAAAAAGATTCCCGCCTACAGCAGGGCTCGAGCCCGGCGCCGCTAAATCAGCAGGCCAGCGCTTAAAGTGACTAAGTCTGCAATTATGACCGATTTCCGAAAAGTTTTATTTTCTTTTTTAATCATTTGTAAAAGTACAATTAAGTTATGCTCCCACAATAAATCTGTTCCCTACAACTGAAAACTGCATGGAAAAGTGAATAATCTTTATAAAAGCATGTGTTTTTCTCTTGTAGGTAATTATTTACATTACTCCATAAATTCTAGACAACTGATTTTAACATAAATGCTGTTGTTTTGATAGTGATAATTTGTTAAGGTATATGAATCTGGTGAAATGTATACCCGATTTATAGCTATTTTACTGTGTTCTTGAAAATTAGAAACATTAATTCTAAAGATAAAAGATCAAAAGTTACAGATTTGCAGCTTTAAACTACTGAGTTGCTGGGGTTCATTTAGCTAATTAGAACAACAAATAGTGGGATTTAGAAGTTTTGTACGCATTGTGTAAAGCTAGTGAACACCCTGGGAAAAGAAAACCCAGTTACGGAAAATACTGAATCCTCCCGACTTAAGTTTTAGGCTCTTCGAGGGAGTTGCTTATTGATGACTTCATGAAAACTTTTGATGCCGTAAAAAGCAGTAAAAAGAAAGGTGTTAATTGCAAGGACATTCATGTCATAAAAATCAAGCTGACATTTTTACAGGATTTCTACATGTATTCTAATTGTGTCAAAAGGTGTAAATATTCAAGAACCGTAAAAGACATAGCAGATTTAACACCAAGGACGCAAAAAAATTAAAACGAATTTCCTAAGAAATGCGCACTCGTCGGTTTAAGCTGATGCGCAAATCCATTTATTAGATTTCGCTCTAAATTATACAGACAAATTGTAGGTATTCCTATGGACACTAATTGTGTCCCTCTTGTTGCTGATCTATTTTGTTCTGTTATGAGAGAGACTCCATGCTGTCTCTTTCAGAATATACCCTATCTGAAGATATTGAAGCTTTCAGTTCTACTTCTCGGTATCTGGATGACCTATTGCATATTGACAATAACTTCTTTGATAGCATGGTCAAATAAGGCCAGTGTCTCAGATACCGAGGCCTCATTTTTGGATATACGTTTATCTATATCGGATGGTTTTGTTACAGCAAAAAATTACGACAAACGAGATGATTTTTTTATCTTAGTTATAATTTTGATTTCTATGTTCCTATTACACTTATGAGCTAGGAACCTTCCACGCAAATTGAGCAATTAAGCATGTGATGAACCGAAGCAGAACCAAGGGCTCGACCCGCAAACCGGTTAAGCCCCCAGTAATTTCATTGCTGGCCGTCCAAAGGCGGCACTTCTGTTTATGGTACTTGGTTGTTTTGTCTGTTGTTTGTTGCCTTGTCTTTTATTGATATAGTGTGTGTGATGTTTAGGCTAGTCCTAAAATAATAAATAGAAAATAGATAAAAATAGTTGTTTAATGTTTTATGTTTAAATTGTTCTTATTGTCAAAATTAATGCTTTCGTTGGTACGTTGTGTGGGTGGTAATTGTTTTGGTTTGGTTGAACAACTAAATGTCTAATGAACCAATGCAGAACCAAGGGCGAGGGTTAGTCGACCACAAATCGGTTACCACCCTGCCCCCCCCCCACCCCCCTCACACACACACACACAGACACACACACACACACACACACACACACACACACACAGTAACCAGTAATTTAATTACTGGCCGTCCCAATGCGGCACTTCTGTTTTTGGTTCTTGGTTGTTTATGCGTTGTGTATTGCTATGTCTGTTAATGATATATTGTTTGTGATGTTAAGGCTAGCCCAGTGACCACATACCACCTACGTGAGAAATGGCTGTACGCATGGCTGCCGCTGATGATGTCTTTGGTGGTGACTAATTTTGTGTTGTCTTTTTCCCACATGGTGTCTTAGGTGGGATCTGTGATTAAATTGTGTCAGTTCCTGAGAATTTTCCTATTTACTTCTACATAAGTAAGTGGCTGCATATTTTGTCATAGAAGTCACTGTATTTTGACACCATTTTACGGGTGCTATTTACAGGGCTTTCCCCAGGATCCATAGGTATAAATGCGGAAAGAGAAACCCCTGGTCAGACCGCGCGTATGCGCAGGCTAAACTGAGCGTTCCTGTTCACATATGCATTAAAATGGCCCCATTAAACCACTTTAGTAATACGAGTCACGACATGAAAAAACAACAAAGTGGCAGGTGCGCCCAGCGAAGTCTCAGATCAGCCTGGGCATCCGCCCAGTCTCATCAGATTTCTCGCTGTCCGCATGGAGCTAGCTTAGACCCTAAGCTATGCTTTAAGCGCACAGCAAAGAGCCTAATCACGGCTGATCTGAGTCAACGCTGGGTGCACATACCACTTTGTTGGCTTCGTCGTGTCATGGCTCATATATAAAAGTATGTAAATTTGTATTTTCAGAATGTTTTTACGTTTTGTGTAAGGTCATTTTTCTATCTGTTTATCAGACACGTTTTCATAAATGAATCAGAAGCTGCCTTAATTTAAATGTTCAGGATGCTCATTATTGTCATAAGGTGCTTGACTACAAACCAGACGGTCTTACATTCGAGTGCTCATGTATTATTGAATTTGTTAAACGAGTTGGGGAAAAGATAAGAAGCGAGGCTATGCCGAGCATCTTATCGGTACCCCCCCCCCCCCCCCCCCCAACGAGTTTTATAAATTAAATAACTCAGGAGCACGAATGCAAGATTCTATTTATCATATGACATTTAAATCGCATTTTATTAGCAAATTTTGCAATAAAGTGTCACGATTTCGCCATTAGAAAATGCAACGTTTTTATGGACGTCAACGTGTACATAATGGTACGATGTAATTTGCATAGTAAATCCACTAGTTGATTATCGTTTTTAATGCAAGGCTTTATCAAACTGTCAGGTGCGACGTCATATGATAAAAATAATAAATGAATAAATTTGTACATTAATTACAGACAGGAAGATTTAGCCTATAACTTAAATCAATCGGCATCAAATATAAAGATTTTACCATATATCTAAACTCTAATGTTGAATTCGGACTTCCTATTGACATTTCGAGTTAAATTTACTTTAATGTTATTTAAGATTTTGGAAAACTAGACTAAATGTATGAAAAGATTGGCCTATATATTTAGAAAGTAACATTCATGAAGGAAGAAACTTTATCTATGACAACGCTTCAAATTTTAAATTTGATAAGGAAAAGAAATCTCCTGCATATCAATTAACAAAATGAAAAATTGGACGTTTGCACGTCGGATTGCAGCTGGTGACGAGAAGTATCTATGGTATTGTTCTACACAGTGCTGCTGATTTAGCCGAGGAAATTCTTCTCCTTAAGCAGAAAGTGGCGCAGCTAGAAGCTCGGCCTTTGCCTCGAAGTATTAGCTTTTAGTTGTGTGTTGTTGTTTTTTGTGTGTTTTTTTCTTTGTGTTTTTTTAGTTGTTGTACTTTGTTATTTTTTTCTATTTTGTTTTGTTAACGATTTTCTTATTTTCTTTCAACACTGGTGTGCGTTCCAAAGAACTTATGTCCAACAACGCAACCATGGTTTGTTTGCAAGCTTATGAATTGTCTGAACATACTGTTTGTCATAGGTTTACGCACGAACTCATTTCTAGGGATACAGATTTACAAATGATGATAGGCTTCCTTCTGAATCCCTTTGTATAAACGTATGTTCTGTTAACCATTGCCTGTACAAATGTTTATGATGTTTATACAAATAAATAAAGTTTATAATAAACAAGTTTCACAGCTGATTTTGACAGAACGCGAAGCACCACAGAACTGGTCTTCAAGCTCAGAATCCTGTGTGAAAAGTGCCTTCAGAATCAGCAGAATCTGTACACTGTCTTCATAGATTTCAAGAAAGCATTTGACAGGGTATGGCATGCAGCCTTATGGACCACCATGCGGATGTACAATATCAATGCAAATGTAGTTCGCGCCATTGAGCATCTCTATGACAAGGCTATAACTGCAGATGAATGGCAGCACAGGAGAATGGTTCAGAACAACAGTTGGAGTTAGGCAAGAATGCCTTCTCTCACCCACCCTCTTCAACATTTTCTGGAAAGGATTATGTCTGATGCTCTGGAAGAACATGATGGAAAGGTTAGCGTAAGTGGCAGAAATATTATCAATCCGCGGTTTGCCAATGACATTGATGCTCTTGCTGAGGAAGAGCAGGAACTGGAAGCCCTAGTCGCAAGTCTTCTGAGAAGACCAAACTAATGACAAACATCGCTCGCGGCATCCAGAGGGAGATGAAGGCTAAATGACAGAAGCTTGGAACTGTTACAAGCTTCAAGTACCTTAGAGCCATTGTCTAAGATGAAGGTTCAAAACCGGAGGTTTTCTCAAGGATTGCACAATCCTTTGCAGCTCTGACAAAGCTGATACCAATATGGAGAGATAGTAACATGCCTCTTGGATTAAAGATGAAACTGACGCACTTCCTTGTCATATCCATTTTTTTTCTGTATGCCTGTGAGTCATGGACCTTGACAGCAGAGATAGAAAAAAGAATGCAGGCCTTTTAGACGAGATGCTGCCGAAGGTTACTGAACATTTCGTACAAGGACCAAATAACCAATGAGGAGGTTCGCAGGAAGTCCCAAGCACACATTTGAGATTATGTTACGAACCTTGGTCAAGAAAAGGAAACTGAGGTGGTTTGGCCACGTCTCACTGTCTTCTGGTTTAGCAAAGACAATTTTGTAGGGCACAGTGCAAGGAAAGAAAAAGAGTCAGAAGAAGAAGAGGTGGGAAGACAATATTAATGAATGGACAGGGATGGATTTTGCTAGCTCAGCTAGGGCAGCTGAAGACAGGACTAGGTGGAAAGGGAATGTTGTAGTCATCTGTCGTGCCCCAACGACCTCACAAGGTAGTGGAATAGACTAGACTAGATTAGTAGATAATCATCACGGATTTGCTGTAAAGACTGTTTTTCTTTTTGCGTGCCTCATTAATATTAGCGACCCACACAAAGAGGATGCTGTCAACATCGACCAAAGACTGCAATAAAACGTTTAAAATCGGCAAATGGGTAGATCTATGACTTATTCTTACACACTCCAAATACATTTTAGTCAGTTGACTGGGTTAGCTAATTTCCGGTGCGTCAGCACTTGAAAGGACGAAGTTTAACAAAAAAATCGGCCATGGGAATTACATAGCCAGGGATTTAATTTGACATTCAGCATGACAGACTAAATCTATAGCTGTGTACATTGTCTGTCACGACGACCATTATTGCTGTTACAGGTACAGGTTCTACATACGTCAGATGGGGGAGAACAACATGCAATACTAATGGAACCGATCTGGTTTATTCAGGTTTGTATATAGCTCCAGCATTCAGATATTGAAAATCGCTGTTTTCCCTTGTTCTGTAAAATAAAGATGAATGTGGGTGTTCCAAATTTCCCAAGAAGTGAAAGTATTCTCCTACTTCCCGGAAAAAGCACTTTGCTTTCGTGGTTTAGTTAAATAAATGCATCTCTTGGATTAGAGTAACATGCATGCATGGCTCTTAGGTTTTTACTTTATATACTAGTTTCAATATTCATGAAATAAACTGTAGGTCTACATTAGTACTTAATCAAACTTTCGGATGTAAAAGGTTAATAAAAATTTATAAAGGTTGTCACATAATGTAACAAAATTAGAACTCTGTTAGGTTCAGGGGCCGTATTCATAAAACGACTTAAGTCGTTGCTAGTCTGTTGCTAAGGCTAAATTTCTTTGAAGGAGATTCCCTACAACTACGAAATTTGCTCTGGAGGAACAGTCTTACAAAGACTGTTCCTCCAGACCAAATTTCATAGTTTTAGGGAATCTCCTTTATAGATATTTAGCCTTAGCAACAGCATAGCAACAACTTAAGTGGCTTTATGAATGCGGCCCCTGGTCCAGAGTTTTACACAGAACCAACAATAACCTCCTCAGTGATCTTAAGATACAGATCACAGTCTTAGAAATTCTGTAAGAAGTTTTGTCAAAGCTTCTCGAAGGTTTATTGCTTTCCAATGCCTATGTGAAAAGAGTTTGAGCCACGACGCGACAAAACCAACAATGTGGTTGTGCGCCCTGCGCAGACTCAGATCAGCCTGGGCATCCACCCAGTCTGATCAGACCCTTTACTAAGTGCTGAAAGGGTAGCTAAGGGTCTAAGCTACCCTCATGCGGACAGTGAAGACTCTGATCAGACTGGGCGGATGCCCAGGCTGATCTGAGTCTGCGCTGGGCGCACAACCACATTGTTGGTTTTCTCACGTCGCGGCTCGTTTATACTTGGACTTGACAGATACTGCTGTTGTTTTAGTAATATTAGGCTTCCCGACATACTCAAGTCAAAGAAGGTACACGAGAGTACAAACACATTTAGCATTGGCCATACTGCAAAACATTGCAAACAAAAATGAATTATGGGTCTGTCTCAGATAGGTGCAGTCTTTCAAACTATTTCATCAATATTATTAGAGCCTCGGTACCTCATTTGGTTTAAACGCTAGCCTGCTGATCTAGCGGTCCTGTGTTCGACTTCGTTTACGGACGGAAATCTTTTCAACCGTTTATGGGTTTCCTTTCCACACACCCTTCCATTATCACTCTCCCTTTCAGGGAAGCAAACAGGAAGTTTCACTTTGGAAAAAAGACAGAGAACATGGAGATCTACTCGTTCAGTTTAACCCATTAATGCCCGGTGCACTGTTCTATCGGTATGTATTGGATGAGTCCATTTGTTATTAAAGGGATGTCGGGTTTGTTTTATTTTTATTATTTTTATATTTGTTTCAAGAAGAAAACCCCCTTTGTCTTCTGCAAATGAGCTGCGACACGAGAAAACCAACAATGTGGTAGTCCGCTCAGCGCAGACTCACATCAGCCTGGGCATCCGCCCAGTCTGATCAGAGTCTTCGCTGACCGCATGTAGGTAGCTCAGACCCTTAGCGACCCTTTAAGCCCTTAGCGAAGAGTCTGATCGGATTGACGGTTGCCCAAGCTGATCAGAGTCTACACTGGGCGCACAACCACTTTGTTGGTTTTCTCGTGTTACGGCTCAAATAGTGTAGACCCTGCTCAGACGCTACTGCACTGTTTGCCTATGTCCCATTTATGGGACGCTTGGCGTGAATGGGTTAAGAAAGATGTATTTCGCTGAAAAGATAATACACACTATCTAAAACCACAATCTGTGTGCAGTTTGCAAAACGCCATTTTCTTTTTGGCTACAAGTTTTGAGAAAAATAATCTATTTGGAATGTTTAAGGCAAATTGGTACACTTTTAGGAGAAGCTATAATAACTAATTAATTTGAAACTAACCACCTCCTTTTTACATATGAACTACGGTCAGATATCTGCCCAAAATTTGAAGTATATACTCAAAACTACTCAAAAACTTTAGGAGCGCTATGACTCGCATGGATTCGTCTGTCGTAGTCACCCTTCGTATTGATTCGTATGCAACCGTATACCGTTCGTATTCTGAACGTTAACTTATCGTTATAATTGATATGCAAATCAGCTGATCAAGATAAGCAAATCAGCTGAGAGCTGCGATCTCTAACGCCAGTTGACGAACGCTATGCGAAGACTTTTCGATCGGTCAACGTATTGAAACGAATTCTAACGAATGATGGACGAAACATTATTACGCCACAAAATTATAAACATGTTGAAAATTTTCCGACGAACAAAACTAATCGCAACGGACACAAACGCTCGCAAACGCATCCATACGAACACCACCAACGATGTACAACGTACATATACTTATGATAACGAATTTTGCTGAAGTCCTATTCTCCAGTATACTCAAGTTGTCGTCGCGGGATTTTCGACTATGTGTGAGGAGGCCTTTAGAGGTTAGATAATGCGAGGCCATTTTCTGGTTAGAAATGGATTTTCACCAAACCTCACCAATCTCTACTGGTAAGTGTTGGCTTTCATATATTCAAATATTTATCTCATTGAAAGTGTATTTTGGGTGGAGCGCAGTGTCAAAATAGGTGGGATAATTCAGCCCAATACCTCACCATGTATCGTTTTTTTCAGTTATCTCTATACGTAATAATGATTGATTTACCACTATGATTTGAAATAATACAGGCGTATATGCTAATTAATTGGATTATGTAACTTACCATATTCTTTGCTTAACTAATACCAATATATGAGCTTATAAGTGGTTACAGGAATTTTACTTATTTTTGCTTAATCTCAAACTTTACGAAAAACCACAATTTTTCATTATATGTCCAGATGTATATAGGAAACTCTGTTATCATTTTGATATGATAGTGTGCATTGCAGAATTATGAGAAAACTGTCCTAGGCATATCTAAACCCGAGTTATCTGCCCTTGATTCAAGAAAGTATAAGTAATTAAATTGAAAATGCAAGATCGAAATTCTACACTGGAGGGTATATTATTATGACTCTTTTGCCATTGTTTCTAATATTATACTGATTGTTCAGCTTTCAATTCCATATAGTGCCCGTGATATTACACAGGAAATGTCACTAAACAGCAGAGCTCATCCTGTTATATGCCACTTAATTACTCCACATTCAAGTTATCATTTTCCAACCCAAAGTTTGATTTATGGATTTTCGTTACTGATATATCAAATGGTATCAAATACCTTAGTTTGGAATTTAAAAGTCTCACTGAAAACAAATGACAGAGACAGTGTACTAGACCCTCCTGCCCAACATACATACAATATCTGGCAGTGGACACCCTAATCTTACATGTTTACAGTGCTAGTGTGTTTAGTGTGGTCTATGGTGGCTGATTAGCCAAACGTTTCCCTACATTATCTGTAACAAATACAGCAAGATAAATCCAGGGAAGGGAGTACTACTGGGTGATGCATGAACTCTGTTAGCACTTTTCTACCTTTGCTTAGCTTCACAGATTCTCTTCTTAAACGGTGTTTTTGTGTCATTTCTTCTGGCAACCTTATGGACATATTCACACTGAAGTTCTCCTCAGAATATTTTCTTTGATAAACGTATCTTAGACAGGGCCTGTGATTGTCTTTCATCTGTGCATTTGTTCTGGTGACATGGCCAGCCCGTCTTAGCTGAGCCAGTTTCAAAAGGGAGTACTGTATATGCTTTGCATCCCTGCCAACTTCAGGACTTTCATATCCTGTCTTGCCACCTGAGTTTTAACAGTGTCTTTAGACAGTTTGTGCGTAAGTGGTTGAGTATTAGGGTTGCTAAACAGTTCAGTTTCACGTGCATGTAAAATGGTTGGAAGTCATGACCATATAGTTTTGAGGACCAGACAGATGACTTAGTGTTTCGAACAACTGCAGAAGTAGAGGGCTAGGGTTTAGATCCATTAAAATTAATTTATGCCCCCCACCTCCCCCCACCAATGATCTATTAATGACCTTTCAAAGGCGGTACTTCTGTTGGTGTTTGTCATTATCACATGTTTTGTCCGTGTGCCCAAAGATAGCACTCCATAGATTCCAGACGGCTTTTGGCGACCGTTACCAAACCTATCCCGACAATGTCTTTTGCTGTTTGTTCTCCTTATGACATCTATAAAATATTTTCAATTAACAGAAGAAAAACTATCAGCAATACAGAGGGTCATTAGAACTAATGCCCCACTTTGGAAGTCTACCTCTTTTTATCAACAATTGCGAAAGAAGACAATTCGAGCGAAACTGTGGAAATTATTATTTTTTTATTTGTTTCTTTTTGTCTTCTTTTGTAATAGAAAACAGGTGAAAATAGATGTTGCTGTTTACAGTTAGGGTAAAAATGACCATCTGTTTTGGAAAGAGCTGTTCATTCGGTTTACAGTATGTGTCTTTCATGAACGTTTCTCAATTTTTGTGATTGCTTCTTTCCGTTTGGTTTTTAAGTGCGGGATGTGGGATTTGATTGTAATAATTTATGATCATTGCATGTCTTTTTACTTCGTACGCATTCAGCTTTGTATCAGGTCTGATTCCAATTTGATGCCAAACATATCTACACAGCGTATCAAATGCCACTGGCCTTGCACTTGATTCTTTAAATTTTAAATTCCAAACTAAGGTTTTCAATAAAAATTGATATATCAGTAACAAAATTCCATTAATTAAACTTTTGGTCGGAAAAAAAATATCTTAATTGTAACGTAAGTGGCATATAACAGGATCTTACATGAGTGCTCATGTATTACTGACTTTATTAAACGAGTTGGGAAAAAAGATAAGATGCGAGGATATGCCGAGCATCTTATTGTTTTCACCAACGACTTTAATAAATTCAATAATACAGGAGCACGAATGCAAGATTCTATTTATCATATGACACTAAAATTGCATTTTATAAGCAAATTTAGCACTAAAACATCACGATTTTGCCATTAGAAACGCGACGTTTTTATTGACGTCACCGTATAATGTTACGACGTAATTTGCATATTTAATCAACTAGTGGAATATCGTTTTTAATTAATGGCTTTATTACACTCTCGGATGCGACGTCATATGATGAAAATTGCTAACGCATGCTAATAATTGGAAAGGTCGTCAGAGACAGTATTTAATTGGCAAGCAGAATATTTTCAGCTGGTGCTGTCATTTTTACTCCCTAAATTTGTCACCGCTGGCGTTGATAAAGCAATGTCCATTTAAAAAACACAATCCGCTGAGCCACTTGGGGAACGTCTTTAACAGACTGAACTGAACTGAACTGAAAAAAGCAATGCTTATGAAGGTACGGTAGGTAGCATAGTTTATTGCAAAGTTCACTGTCATGGAAAAAGTACGAAGTATTATTTTTGTTGAGCATTGCATGTTTTATCAAGCAACGAATGCCTTTTAGCCCACTTGAGCCTTCAGACTCATAGGTGAGCTATAGTACAGCAAGGCTCCGTGGTCCACCGTTCGTCGTCCGTCGTCAACATTTTCAAATATCTTCTCCTATGGAACCACTGGGTCGACTGAAGCTAAATTTCATGTGGAGCCTCAGTGGTATAGAGGAACGAAAGTTTGTTTGCAGGATCTGGGTCACATGACCAAGATGGCCGCGACGCCCATATATGGTAAAACACTTCAAATATCTTATTCTCCAGAACCAAAGGGCGTATGACCTTGCAACTTGGTGTGTTGCATTGGGCTCTCAAGCCCATTATAGTTTCTAAAAAAATGATGACCGTATGTTGACCTTGACTTAGTTTATGACACGGTCAACTTTGGTGCGTTATGCTTTTATATGGGCAAATGATTAAACAGTGGATTTCTCAGAAACTATTTAAGTCTAAGGTATAATATTTGGTTTATATGGTTAACTTGATACGCAAATGAAGAATATAATGATATAATGTTGCTAAATGTCAAGGACATTCTTTGTCCTTTGTCACTTAGATGTTGTGACCCGCAAACCTTTTCAAACATTTTCTCCTCTCAAGCCACTTAGCCGATGTAAGCCATATTTCATATGGAACTTTACTGGGTCAAAGGAAGCGAAGTTTACTTACATGACCAAGATGACCGCCACTCTGATATATAGTAAACACTTCAGATATCTTCTCCTGAAGAACCAAATGCCCGATGACCTTGTGGCTTGGTATAATGCATTTGGGCCTCGGGCCCATTTTAATTTATACAAATTATTACTGTGCTTTGTGCTTGACCTTATTTATGGCAAGGTCAATTTTTGTGCAATATGCTTTTATAAAGGAAAATGCTTAAGCAGTAAAATTCTCAGAAACTATTTGGTTTCAAGGTGTTATATTCGATATATCATAGTTAGCTAAATGAGCAAATTAATTTATTGTGGTGCTTAAGGTCAATGTCATTCTTTGACCTTTGTTCAAGTTCCCTGAGATTATGTTGCCTGTCAACATTGTCAAACCTCTTTTCTGAAGCCATTAGACCGATTAAAACCATATTTCATGTCGATGTTTACTGGGTCAAAGAAACTAAAGTTGAGTCAGATGGTCTAGGACCAAGACTTTATTCTAAAGAAACAAACGCCGAATGACCTTGTGGCTTAGTATGTAGTATTTGGGACTCGGGCTCATCATAATTTTTATTAAGATTGACCATACGTTGACCTTGACCTACTATATGGCAAGGTCAATTTATGTGCTTTATTGTTTTATATTTGAAAATGCTTAAGCAGTGGATTTCTCAGGAACTATTTATGTGTAAGTAATTATATTTCGTTGTTATGGTTAACTGAATGAGACATGATGATATTATGATGCTTAGTTCAGGTCAAGGTCATTCCTTTGTCTTTGTTCAATGTCACTGAGATTCGGTCACCCCACTGTATTTTCAAGCATTTTATCCTCTGAAGCCACTGGGTCGAATATAGCCAGATTTCTTTTGGAGCTTCAAAGTTGAAAGGAAGCAAAGTTTGTTCAGATGATCTTGCGTCACATGCCTAAGATGGCCGCCACTCCCATATATGTTAAAATCCCTTCAAAATCTTCTTTTTAAGACCCAAAAGGTCTAATGGCCTTGTGGCTTGGTATATAGCATTGGGGACTTAAGCCTATCATAATTTGTACAAATCATGACCTTGCGTTGACCTTGACCTTGACCTCATTTATGACAAGGTCAATTTTTGTGTGTTATACTTATATGTGGGGAAAATGCTTAAACAGTAGATCATTCAGAAACTATTTATGTTCAAAAGTATAACATTTGGTTTATATGGTTAGCTAAATGAGCAAATAAAAATATTGTGATGCTAACGGTCAAGGTCAATCTTTGACCTTTGTCTCAAGTTCACTGAGGTTATGTTGCCCACAAACATTTTCAAGCATTTTCTTCGCCGAAGCTACTGGGTCGATTAAACCCGTTTTTTATGTGGAGGTCTAGGTGTAAGGAACCAAACTTTGTTCAGATGGTCTCGATCATATGACCAAGATAGTCGCCACGCCCGTATATGCAAAACAAACCCGCATAAATCTTCTTCCCGAGAACCAAACGCCCAGTTAACTTGTGGCGTGATATATGTAGTCTTAGGGACCAAGGCCCATCATAACTCGTGCAAATCACGACCGCGCAATGACCTTCATTTAATTTATGGCAATGTACTTTAAATAACGTTGTCATTGTTTGACGGTTACACTATATTAAGACATTGAAACAAGAACTTGGCGGCACTAAGGCCTATGAAGAGACTTCAGAAGACGAAAAGTCTGTTGTCTTTATGCACTGTAATGATATGGCCTCAAGTTTTCTGTAAATGTAGAGGAACGGCAGGACAAGCTTCCTACGATGTACTGGTTACCTAAACTTCATAAACGACCATATAAAGTTAGGTTTATTGCTAATTCTAGTGCTTGTACCACTACTGAACTTTCCAAATTATTAACTTCTTGCCTTACATGTAATTAGGTACTGTGAAAAAGTTTACGAACGGTCAGGAAAAAAATTGTTTTGGTTAATTAAAAATTCTACCGAGGTTCTTGATAAACTGAAGTCTAGAGGATATCGCGCGTCTAGTTTGTCTACATACGATTTTTCTACCCTCTATACAACTTTGCCCAATAATTTAATAAAAAAGAAACTAATAAATTTAATTGAGACTACTTTTCAGAGAGAGGGTGCTTTTTATCTTGCTTGCAATGATAAACATGCTGTTTTTTTACTTCCGATGACCAAAAAAGGTTTAAAATGTGGTCTTGCCAAAATGTTTGTGATGCTTTAGTATATCTTCTAGATAACATTTTCATCAGATTCGGTACTAAGTTACACAGACAAATTATAGGAATTCCGATGGGTACTAATTGCGCTCCTCTTGTAGCAGATTTGTTTCTATTTTGCTATGAAAGAGACTTTATGATGTCTCTTTCTAATGATACTCAAGCTCATGTCATTGAAGCATTCAACTCAACGTCTAGATACTTGGACGACCTTTTAATATCAATTCTCTGTAAAAATCAGAAAATTGCCATAGGGGTCCGGCACGCTACGTCTCAGATTTTTTTCATTCTTGGTGTATGAATCAGAAATGACCCCCAAACTACAAAAACAGTAGTGAAATTTCTGTGAGTCATCCTGTTGCCATGGTAACCAAGACAATTTGAGTCAAACAAGATAGTCCAAAAATTAGGAGGAAAAAACTGAAAAAATAGCATATTAGTGTGGTCTATCCATCCATAGGTAATTCTTAAATCCCTAATACAGATATTATAACATATAATACCAACTTAGCTCTGTATACAGAAAGAAATAAGAAACAAGTATGTCTCACACTTAGGCCACACTGGGGGCTCGAAAGGGCCACAAATGGGCAAATTCCAAAATGTGGAAAAATTGGGATTTTGACGTTCTTCGGAACAAGTTTTGGTTAGTTGCGCAGAAGATGTTCAGAAAGCCACTAGTACAGTTATAACCAGTAATATACCAAAGTATATAATATAAAAAAAAACTGGATGGAGAAATTAATATTTGAAGGTCAAGGTCAAATTATGCAAAGCTCCTATTTCTAAACATGAAAAAACTTGGATTTTCTCATTTTTGTCCCAATTTCTGTAAAGGTTAACTGAATATGATAAGAAAACCATTGCTACAGTTGAAAAGAACAACATGTCATTTAATGAAGCAAAACATAAAACAGATCAATAAAATCAAATATGAAGGTCAAGGTCACACACAGCAAAGCTCCCATTTCAAAATGTTGAAAAACTGGTAATTTCTCATTTTATGTCCCAATTTTTGTAAAGGTTAACTGAATATCATAAGAAAGCCATTACTGTATTTTAAAAGAACAATATATTATTTAATGAAGCGAAACATAAAACAGATCCAGAAATTCAAATATGAAGGTCAAGGTCAGGTACAACAGAACTCAAATTTCAAAATGTTGAAAAACTGGGAATTTCTCATTTTATGTCCCAATTTTTGTAATGGTTAGCTGAATATCATAAGAAAACCATTGCTATATTTGAAAAGAACAACATGTCATTTAATAAAGCAAAATGAAAAACAGATCAACAAAATCAAATACGAAGGTCAAGGTCAAGCACAACAAAGCTCCAATTTCAAAATGTTGAAGGGAATTTCTCATTTTATGTCCCAATTTTTGTAAAGATTAACTGAATATGATAAGAAAACCATTGCTATATTTGAAAAGGGAAATATATCATGTAATGAAGCAAAGCATAACACATATTGAAAAATTCAAATACAAAGGTCAAGGTCAAAATCAGCGAAGGACCTATTTTCAAGCATGGAAGTTTCTGGGTTTTCTCATTTTCGTCCCTTTTTTGTAAAGGTTACCTGCATATTATAAGAAAGCCATTGATATATATTAAAAGAACAATGTGTCATTTAATATAGCAATAAATAAAACAGATCAAGGATTTTCAAATATCAAGGTCAAGGTCAAGCACAACAAAGGCTCTATTTTCAAAATGTTGAAAAAGTGGAAATTTCTCATTTTTTATAAAGGTTAACTGACAATGATCAGAAAATATATTGCACTTGCTATATTTGAAAAGTGCAATATATCATTTAATGAAGCAAAAAAAAAAAAGATCAATAAATGCAAATATGAAGGTCAAGGTCAAGCACAAAACTCCAATTTCAAAATGTTGAAAAAAAATGGGTATTTCCTTTTTTGTCCCATTTATTTTTATAAAGGCCTACTGCCTATAGAAGAAAACCATTGTTTATCTGAAAAGAGGAACGTATTTAATGTGGCAATACATAAAACAGATCAACAAATTCAAGTATAAAGGTCAAGGTCAAGCACATCATAGCTCCGATTTCAAAATGTCGAAAAAGAGGAATTTTCTCATGATTTATTTATACCGATGTTTGTAATGATTAACTTAATGATTAACTGGATATGATAAAACCATTGCTATATTTGAAAAAAGTTATATATATTAAATGAAGCACAAGATGAATCAGATTGAAAACTTCAAATACAAAGGTCATGGCTAAGAAAATCACAGCTTCCTGTCATAAATTGAAAAAAAGAGGAATTTTCTCATACTTTGTACTAAGATTTGCAATTGCTTTTTAGCTCACCTGAGCCAGCGGCTCCGGGGGAGCTTATAGGATGGTAAGGCTCTGGCGTCCGTCGTCCGTCCGTCGTTAGTCGTACGTCATCCGTCGTCCGTCCACACTTTCAAACAACTTCTCCTCTGAAACCTGTGGACCGATTGCAACCAAATTTCACATATACTTCCTGGAACCTAAGGAGCGAAAAGTTTTTCAAACAGTCCTGGTCACATGACCAACATGGCCGCCACGCCCATATATGGTAAAAAGCTTTAAAAATCTTCTTGAGAACTAATAAGCCGATGGCCTTGAAACTTAGTATGTGGCATCTGGTATGCGAGTACTACCAAGGTTCTTCAAATTATGACCTTGGGTTGACCTTGACCTTTGTTACGGCAAGGTCAAATTTGCTTTATGGTGCTTTTATATGGGAAAATGCTAGAACATAAGATATCTTGGAAACTGTTGAAGAATTTGGGCTAAAAGTTGGTATCTACATGTACATGAAGATTTACTAGTACATGAAGATTTATGAGTACAAGAGGTCAAGGTCATTCTTTGACCTTTGACCCACACCTCTCATATTTTGACGAATTCAAACAATCTCCTCAAAAGCCACTGGGTCAATTGAAACCAAATTCCATATAGAGCCTCCAGGGGTTGAGGGAACAAAAATTTATTCATACGGTCCAGGTAACATGACTAACATGGCCGCCACGCCCATATAGGGTAAAAACCTAAAAAAATCTTCTGCTCCAGAACCAATTTGCCAATGGCCTTGAAACTTAGTATGTAGCATTGGGTGCACAAGTACTACCAAGATTGTTCAAATGATGACCTTGGGTTGACCTTGACCTTTTCTACGGTAAGGTCAAGTTTGCTTCCTTGTGCTTTTATATGGCAAAATGCTAGAACATAAGATATCTTGGAAACTGTTGAAGATTTTGGGCAAAAAATTGGTATCAGTCATCTTAATGAGTACATGAAGATTTATGAGTACAAGAGGTTAAGGTCATTCTTTGACCTTTGAACCAGAACTCGCATATTTTGACAATTTCAAACAATCTCCTCAAAAACCACTGGCCAATTGTTCTTAAATTTTATGTAGAACTTCCAGGGGGTTGAGAAAACAAAATTTATTTATACAGTCCAGGTCACATGACCTACATGGCCACCCCGCCCATAAATGGTAAAAACCTAAAAAATCTTCCTCTCCAGAACCGATTGACCGATGGCCTTGAAACTTGGTATGTAGCATCGAGTACTCTTGTACTATCAAGATTGTTCAAATTATGACCTTGGATGACCTTGACCTTTTTTCGGAAAGGTCAAATTTGGGAAAATATTAGAACATAATATTTCATGGAAAGTTTTGAAGATTAAGGCCCAAAAATTGGTATATACAGTCATCTTAAAGAGAACATGAAGATTTGTGAGTACAAAAGGTCAAGGTCATTCTTTGACCTTTGACCCAGAACTCTTATATTTTGACAATTTCGAACAATCGCCTCAAAAACCACTGGGCCAATTGAAACCAAATTTCATATAGAGCCTTCGGGGGTTGAGGGAATGAAAATTTATTTAAACGGTCCAGGTCACATGACCAATATGGCCGCCATGCCAATATATGGTAAAAACCTTTAAAAATCTTCTTCTCCAGAACCAATCGACCCATGGCCTTGAAACTTGAAACTTGGTATGTAGCATTGCGTACACCTGTACTTTCAAGATTTTTCAGAATGATGTCCTTGTATTGTCCTTGACCATTTTACGGCAAGGTCAAATATGGGAAAATGCTAGAACATAAGATTTCATTGGAAGTTTTGAAGATGTTGGCCTAAAAATTGGGTCATGAAGAACTAGGAGTACAAGAGGTCAAGGTCATTCTTTGACCTTTGATCAAGATCTCTCATATTTTGACATTTTCAGACATTTCCTCAAAAGCCAAAGGGCCAATTATAAACACACTTCATATAGAGCCTCCAGGGGTTGATTGAACAAAAATTTGTTCAAACGGTCCAAGTCACATGACCAACATCGCCGCCGTACCCATTTATGGTATAAACCTTTAATGTTTTTCTTCTCCAGAACCAATACATTTATGGCCTTGAAACTTGTAAGTAGCATAGAATACTAGAGTACTACCAAGACTGTTCAAACGATGACCTTGGGTTTACCTTGACCTTTTTTATGGAAAAATGTCAGAACATAAGATTTCATCGACAGTTTAGAAGATTTTGGCCTTAAATGGTATATATGGTTGTCTTAATGAGTACATGTACATGAATATTTATGAGTACAAGAGGTCACGGTCATTCTTTGACTTTTGACCCAAGACTCATATTTTGACAATTTCAGACCTAAGAAAAACCCACTTAGCCAATGTTCAGGTGAGCGATTCAGGGCCTCATGGCCCTCTTGTTTGGAATATGTGATGAAGCATATGCTGTACTTTAGAAGAGTCACATATCTACTAATGAAATATAAAACAGATGAAGGAGTTTAAATATGGAGGCCAAGGTCAAAATCACTTATGATTTCTTTTTAAAATGTTGAAACACCCGAATATCTTATATAATGTACCAAACTTTGTAAAAGTTTATATGTGCAAAGAGCTATATATCCATTAATGAAATAAAACACAAAGTAGATGCAGATATTTAAATTTGACTGTCAAGGTCAAGATCATCAAAGCTTCAGTAAGAGTCATATATCATTAAATGAAATAAATCATAAACAGATAGAAAAACTTAAAATAATGGTCAAGGGCAAGCACAGCAAAACTTCGTTTCAAAGTGTATGAAAAAAAGCAGGATCTTTTTACACATTGTACCATTTTTTTGTAAATTTAAGAAATAATATTGCCAAGTTTGAGGAGAGTCATTTATCATTTACTAACATTAAACAGATGAAGCAATTTGAATATGAAGGTCAAGGTCAAAATCATCAAAACTCAAATTAAATGATTGTTAAAAAAAGGATTTTCTCCTAGTTTGTAACGTTTGAAAACAGTAACTGAATACAATAAAAAAAACTTTGCTATATTTGACTAGTCCTATATTGTTTAAAGAAATAAATCACAGAACAGATGGAAAACTATAAATATGAAGCTCAAGGTCAAGATCATCAAAGTTCCAAGTTGAAAAAGTGATCCGCGGAGGCTCCACATAAAATTTGTCTAAAATCAGCACTGTGGCATTAGAGCAGATCTCTGACATTATGAAATATGAGTGGTACTGGATAATCACCTACAACCTAATGATGTAAAATCAGGAGTGAGAAGCAACTGCTATAAAGGCCCAATAAGCCCAAATATTTAATGCAGATGATGAAAATGAATGTGAAAGCATATATACATGTACAGGACAACCATACTCTAATAATATCCAAATAATGATCTAGTTAAAATTATTCTGATGGAATATCCAGTTTTTTAATAGAAGATTATTCACCTCAAAAGAGAAACTACTGCTATGGTATACTTCGAATCCAGAAGTGACAATACAGCATAGGTAGTCTAACTGTGCCTTCTCGAATAAAGAGGGGGGGGGACTATAAGGCCTTTTTCTGTCCAAGAGCAAAATGTTTTAATTTCAACTGATGATTAGCCTTCAGTGTCCGCTATACTGAATCAATAGTGGTTAAGCTCGGTAAGCACTACTTTTGGAATAATGGGGTTATTAAAGTGGGTGGGGTAATTCAGCATGAACCAGCGGAGTCTTATTATAAGCAATATTTCTCCTTCAAATTTAAAGGCATTCATATGTACATGTATCTCCTTTTATGTTAAAATAATGTCTGAGGTGATATCTTTTCTCAATTTCTACCTTTCAAAGTAAAATCTTATGTCTGCAGAATTTCTTTTAGTGACACTGTCAATGTTCAGTAATTTTGGTACTTTGAATTCAGTATATTCTACCATATCTCTAGAACCAATGGATGACTTCTTACCAAACTAACATGGGTTCACCGTTGGGAGAGTGCAAATCGTTGATTAAATTTTGGTGACCTTGACCTTTGTTTCAAGGTCACAGTAAGACTTACTATGTCAATTTTAGTCAAGTTTTGACCATTGTTTACACACTAGCTCCTGAATTGATATGAAATCATAACCAAAGTGGCCTAAGTTAAACATTATGAAGAGTTAGAGCACTAGTTATGATTAAATGGCCATAAAATCATCTTCAAGGTCAAGGTTAGACTAAACAGAGTTTCA
The DNA here is from genome assembly GCA_963989385.1 of Ctena decussata. Lineage (NCBI taxonomy): Eukaryota > Metazoa > Mollusca > Bivalvia > Lucinida > Lucinidae > Ctena > Ctena decussata. The sequence goes on from OZ022504.1 coordinate 67,209,053, forward strand.
TCATAGATTTCACACAATCAGTCAGCAGAAATGTACCAAAGCTGAGAGTTTTCATTTGAAAATCGATGTTTAATGTGCACAGAATGACCTTGACCTTGGTCTGAAGGTCAACATTAACCAGACATAATGAAACAGAACTGGTTAAACTTAAAGGTTAAAGAAAAGTCTATTGTGAAATACTGAACTTCTGAATGTATTGGTGACCTTCAGATCAAGGTCAAGGTCATTATATGCATATTAAGCATTGATTTACAAATAGAAACATACATAATTCTTAAATTTCCGTATAGCTGTGTGAGATCTTTGATTAAACTCTGTCTATTCTAACCTTGACCTTGACCTTGAAAATGATGTCATGGCCATTTTATCATAACCAGTGCTCTAACTTTTCATAGTGCTTATTTTGGCCACCTTCGTCATGATTTCTCTTGATTTCTGATGACCTTGGCCTCAATAAATCATTCAATATGAATGGTATGAATGGTATAAACTATTCGCAAACATTAAATTGATTGTCTACCCAGCAAACTTAAGCAAACATTGATAAAGCCTAGAAATTTGCTGATAATCGACAAAAATTCCTAAGTATTGATAGAGAGCTCAGACTGAAAATAAGTGACCTTGACCTTGAATGGTCCCCCTGATTCAGATGATGTATCATAACATTAAATGCAGTTTATGCATGACCAATTAAAATGAAATCAAGAATTGTCAGAGTTTCTAAATGATCATAATACATGATACAGAGTTCATTTGAGCCATAATTTCGTGGATATTTGTGACCTTGACCTTGGCACTGCAATTTCCTTCAACCTGAATTATGTCAGAAATTGAAGCAAGGTTACTGTAAATTGTATCTAGACTGTTTGCTATAATTACATACCTTATCGAAGGAGGAAAAGACTATAATTTTCATGTAAAACATGTTATTTATTAAAAATTTCTCGATTTTGGTGACCTTGACCTTGAAACCTTGTTGCTTCTGGATAAACTAGTGTTGCTGCAATGATCAGATTTATTATGTATAATAGTTCTTTGCGCTTTAAAACCGCCTTTAAAACATAAAAAATGACATTTATACCAATAAATGTCGAAAAAAAGGCATTAAAATAGCATTTTTTAGCTATTTTAACATTGACCTTGACCTTTTGATTTGAATTTCTCCATCCATTTTTTTTTATATTTTACATTTGCATATATTGTTCTTTATGACCATACTAGTCTTTGTCTGGACCTCTTCTGTTAAACTGTCCAAAAACTCCACCGAAAAAGTGTAATATTGCATTTTTCACAAATTTTATAAAATGCCAATTTTCCCCTTTTTTGGGCCCTTAGTGTAAGAAACCTACGCAAAATTTTGTCACCAACTTTATATCCTTGTGCTATGCCAACTTAGTGCTTTGATGTTAAAAACATTTCTTTTCCAAAAAGTTTCTGTGGAGACGGGAAAATAACAAACAATTTTGCCAATTTTCTAATTTTTTATGTTCAATTTTTCTGCCTTCCTCTCAGAACAAACATTCTCCGTTTCCATGGCAACGAAAAATAAAATGAAGATTTCAACGCCGTTTATGGTGGTTTTGCATCAAACCTGATATGTAGACAAAAATTTACTAAAATCCCAGACATAGCGTGGCCAACGTTTTCCGATTCTTACAGAGAATTGATATTAAATATTGAAAACCCTTATTTTGGATAAATGGTTAGTCAAATTTATCCTGCTGAATTGCAGTTAAATAAAGCAAATACTTCTGATACCGAGGCCCCATTTTTGGATTTACATTTATCTATTTTAGATGGATTTGTTTCATCAAAAATTTATGACAAACGCGATGATTTTGATTTCGACATTGTTAATTTTCCGTTTTTGGATGGTGATGTTCCCCGCACCACTTCTTATGGTGTTTACATTTCTCAGCTTATTCGCTTCGCTAGGGTGTCTAGTCATCTGGCTGACTTCAATGCTCGTAATAAAAGTTTGACTGCCAAGTTTTTACAGCAGGGGTATCGGTATCATAAACTTCGGAAAGCTTTGTCTAAATTTCATCGTAGACACTTTGAATTGGTTTCTAAATATAATACAGGGTTAAGGTCACTTTTGCAACAAGGCCTATCGGAACCTGAATTTTATGGTGACTTAGTATATAAATTACGCAAAATCGTAGGGAAAACAGAATTTCCCGATCAATTTAAGAAAATTATCATACGATTTAAACGCATTGGCTATAACATAGATGTAATGCGACAGTCTGCATGCTTAGTGGTTAACCCAATCACGGTTGACAACTTTGCTGTCCTCTTTAATTGCACGCCTGTGGGTCGGGGTTCAGACTCTATGATAGCCCCTACATAAAGCTATATATTAGTTGGTTGGGGCCGGATGTTTGTCTGTTTCTTGGCCCACCGGGGTTCAACTGGTGGTCTTTTTTTGCTCCAGTACTCCAGTGGTGTTGCTGACGCCCCAATGATCTCCGGGTGTCTCAACACGTTTTGGCTGTCGAGTCCTCATCCTTGCTTCATCACGGTCTTTTCTTGATCCTAATTGTTGACCGTGATGACTCTCTGATGAGTTAGGGGACCTCAAAACGAACCGAACCACCAACTAATTGTGTACACCGCAGCGGAGGGTGAGGGTGAAGGTTTGGGCCCAGTAAAACCGGTTTAAACCCCCCAGTAGTTATTACTGACCGTCCCAAGGCGGTACTTTTGTTGCGGTTGCATTTGTTTTATGTTCGGTGCTGTTTAATTTTTTGTGTTCTCAGTTTAATCCTTCTATCATAAAAATAGAAAATAGGTAAAAATAATTGTTAAATGTTTTTCATATAATTTGCTTAGTCCGTTGTAACCCGTCTGTTGGTCTAAATTATTTGGTAGCCGGACGTTTCGGACCCAAGACGTTTCGGACCCAAATATTTTGGACGTTTCGGACCCAGACCTTTTCGGACCCAAGACATTTCGGACCCAGGGACGTTTCGGCCCCAAGACTTTTCGGACCCTGGTAAGCGGACGACCGTAAACTGAAATAGTCGGCAACAACCAGTTATCTTTCTTATCAACGACACTTGGTTTATAGTGCAACTGACTAGTCTTGTAAGGAATCACTTCTTGTGCAACTCACTGCCAGTTTACCTGTTTGGTCAGTAAATTGCACAGGGATTGAAATCCTTGTTTTGAAATCCTATTCGGCTGCCTGATGTATTAATGTTTTGAACAAAAATATAGATAAATAAATAAACAAATAAATAAACGAATTGGTTAGGTATCTAAAGTCTACAAACTACATGCTTCTAGTAATGGCTATCACCGCAGAATTCCACGGCATACGTTTTTGTTATTTGGTCTCAAAAACATATAACCTGTCGCACGTTTAGTAGGTTTAAACGTATTTTATTGCTCATAAAGCCAAATACAAGCAAATGGGTCGGGCTACAAGTTCTAGCATTGACTATATCGCAATCGCATTGTTGGGCTGAATCTATCTATCTATCTATCAATCTATCTATCTATCAGCCGCTGTAACATTAAATGTGATCTTTTTGAGAAAAGCCTTTTGACAGAAATTTTCTGGATTTTAAGCCATAGTGCACATGTTTAGGATGCTAGTTAGATACTTTGCTTCCGCACGCATAACATACGTATGTTTCATGGACATGCTTAAGGTATTTGTTTGAATTATTTTTCGCATTAATTCAGACTGACCAGGGTTTACCCTGCTTCATATCAAAGACTGATTTTGCGAAGATGGAGGGTCTACCCAAGATTGTGTGGCTGCAAAGGTCGATCTGAGTCTTCGAAATTTGTACATGCGACAGGTTAACGCAATTTTTAACATTGGTTAACCTGATCACAGACGCTGACAAGGACGCTGACGCTAACGCTCACGCAAACGCTCACGCGTACATGGATTACGACGCCGGGGATATATAGCATAAGCTCTCCGTTGCATTCGCAAAGGCGCTCTAGAAATCCATATTCTGACAATGTGTCGCGGTAAATTTCGTCAAAAACACTATTTTCCCTATTTTATTTTGGTGGGAATCAAAAGCCCGGCGTATCCACGGCACTGCAGGGACTCAATTTCAAACATTTTTCTTGTACTAAATTTCGTTAGACATTATATCATCATAATTAAATTCTGGGTAAAAATTCATTGATAAATTATCTAATTTACAAAATCATCAGCCAGTAAGGAAATTAATATTACAGTCCTCAATCATGGGATGATACCAATATAATCTTCTCATTCGCGCGTGATTATTACCGCATTTGAACCAGTCACACGATTTCTTGCAGATGCTTTATTTGTTTATTTTTTTTACATATATTCTGTCGCAATAGTATGCCCTAAACCGATGGCTAATATTAAATTTGAACTATGAGAGAGAGAGAGAGAGAGAGAGAGAGAGAGAGAGAGAGAGAGAGAGAGACATTGGTTGTCTTAATCTATAATCTGTATAAAATAATTACCATTTCTTCTGGTTTCGTGTTTTAATTTCAGTATAGACTTACATCTTGAAAATCCCACATATAAACACTATCTTTAAGTATAACCAACCAACATAATTAAAGGCGCCTTGTCTTGCTCATGTGCATTTGTTTATTACTCATCGATAAATATCACACCTAAGTTATTGTGTATATTCACTAATCGATGTCGCGTGTCACGATTAATCGATACCGCTGCTTACCTGAACTTTAGGTAGGGTGGGTGTCTTTCAGATAGATAGATAGATAGACAGGGACGATCGGGCGAAAAGATAGATAGATAGTTAGATTGTCAAAACTGAAATTTCATTAATGAACCTGAAGATTAGAAGCTCAGCTTTAATTTAAACTTAAGTTAGTCGCTATTTAGTTTCGCGTTTTATCAGTATTACTATTATTATTATCATTTTCAGTAATATGGCTTTCAAGGTATCATTGTCAGTTTGGAAGTTAATTTGCCCAACACTGGCGAGCTTTTTTAATTCGATTTGCGAAAATTAGCAAACTTGAAGATGATGGTACGCATGTAGTAGTGTATCATACCCTTTTTATCCGTCTCAAATTATGAAAGCATTGCAGTTACGTGCATCAACGATCTTTACCTTTAAAGTTAAGTCTAAAGAACGTATGTTGTGCTCTTATCCCGGAAAACGTCTTAACCCAGAAATTTAGGCACTATCCCGGAAAAGAAATCAACACTATCCCGGAAAAGTAAAGCGTTAATTTACATGAATATTAGTATGAAATGGCTTGGAAATGAAAGCAATAGTCTCTATGAAACAGGAATAGAATGGTATTGTATAGAACGTTAATGGCACATTCCATTCATCTTTAGTGCTTTCAACCTTAAACATGATAGATTGCAGACAGTGTAGATCCAGATGAGAAGCCTTGCAACAGATGCCAGCCAGTAATATTTTCAACCACTGAACTTTTTTTTCAGATTTATAAATAGATGTAGGGTACTTTGGGGGGGATATGGACAGCTTAAGCATTACCTTACTTATTCTGACATCCGTTTCGAAATCGGGTTGTTTTGTTGTTTATTCACAGAAAGGCATACGTCTAACAAGCATAATGATATACAAAATATATCCTTTTATCCTTAACTTTCTGAGATAAAAGAGCTAATATACACCTAGGGGTGGACCATATGCATGGTAAGTATATTTTTGTCTTAATGATGAAACATTATATTCGTAAAATCTGTCTGCCGAAATATTGGACCATAAACGCAACAATAGAAAATTACCCATAAAACAACCATTTCATACTGTTTAAGGAATTTGGCCATTCTGCGCATTTATTTCACATTTAAATAAAATCCTCTCCCTGAAATTTTATTTAGGCTAGTTAATAAAGCAGGAGAAAACAAACGATTGTAAATATTCTCAATAAACAAGACAATACAGGCTCACAGTTTAAGTTTTAATTGTGATCCCATTGTGGACCATATTAGCCCAAATGGAGTTTTAACATTGTAATTGTGGGTGGACCATATTATCCGGAACAGGCCATGGTACTGTGACATGAAAATTTTGCTTCCAAACTATTGTTTCTAACTGCTCTGAGAGGAGATTTATGTTGGGCCTATTTTGTTTATTTTATGAACAGATTACTTACGTTGAATGTGTAGAGACAAAGGTACTTATCTTTTGACGATGTGCATTCTACAGAAAAGGACGAAATAGGACTGGGGACGAGGACGAAATGTTGGGTCCGAAACGTCTTAAAACAGGGTCCGAATGGTCCCAGGCCAGGGTCCGAAACGTCTTGGGTCCGAAAAATACGCAGGGTCCGAAACGTCTTGGGTCCGAAACGTCCGACATTCAATTATTTAGTTCAATAAAGATAGCTGAGTTGCCATCTATTTGAAAAAGAGCTGCTGACTCGGCTTATCACTTGTAATATATTGTTTGTTCGGATGTCTTTGTCAATCTTTCCCTTTGATGTTGGGGTAGGGTTTGGGATCTGATTCAGTCAGTTCCTGAAGTGTAGTTACTCTTTAAATTAAAATGCCTTTATATCATAGGCGTGGGCGTAGGTAATACTCAAAGAAACGTTGGAACTATATATATCATCATACCAAATATGAGTCAAATCCATCAAATGATTTGGAAAATATGAGCTCTTGAACAAGAGGACCATGATGATCCTGTATTGCTCCCCTGATACATCTACTTCTACAAATCAAGTACATGGCCAATATTGGAATAGCCGCACTGTAAATTACCTTAAAGTATTCGTGCTGAAATATTTTTATGTGCAGTTAGGATACCTGCACTGACAAGTAGATTGAAGACATCAAAAATTGATAACTCTGTTTAAAACTGGATTTGCAATACTGATGTAAACTATGGAAAAGGAATGTGTTGCAGCAAAGATTTTCCCAAATTTGCTCCACGCACTTCAGGTCTATTTACGATCCGACCGTAAAATTTTAGCTATTTCATATAGGGAGATTGCCAATATGCTTCCTGCGAAGAATCAGCCAAGTCGGTCCAGTGGTTCTTGAGAACAAGTCGATTGAATGAATTTACCATATATGGGCATGACGGCCATCTTGAATTTCAAATCATGACCATTTTCGCTATTTTTGTACCACTACAATATAATTGCTAAATGTGAAATTTAATCAAAATTGGCTGCCTAGTTTCAGAAGAAATGTCACTTGAATTTTTTCATGAACAGTTGCAATAGACACCAAAGTTACCGTATAACTCTTATAAAGAAACTTCATAACTGAGCCACGACACGAGAAAACCAACAATGTGGTTGTGCGGCTAGCGCAGACTCAGATCAGCCTTGGCATCCGTCTAGTCTGATCAGAGTTTTCGCTGTCCGCATGTAGGTAGCTCAGTCCCTTAGCTACCCTTTAAGCACTTAGCGAAGAGTCTGACCAGACTGGGCGAATGCCCAGGCTAATCTGAGTCTGTGCAGGCCGCAAAACCACATTGTTGATTTCTCGTGTCGCGGCTCATATGATCACAAGACAAATTAGCTACTTACCTCACCGTACCCATGTGTCTGAAAGTTTACTTCATCATCCAAAATTTACCCGCCGACTGAAGGTCAATTTACCAACCGATCGGAATGATTGTTACAGCTATTTTAAATCGGGAGGCGCCTCATATGCTTCCTGCAAAATATCAGCTAAATCGGTCCTTCTGTTCTGGAGAAGAAGGCGTTTGAATGTTTGTTTATACCATTTATGTGTATGACGGTCATCTTGCATTTCGAATCATAACCATTGTAGCTATTTTTCGTTCCCACAACCCATGAATGCTCCCTATAAAATTTGGTTCAGACACACCTGAGCTTAGTGCACAATCAAACTGATATACTTACATACAGTATATACAATTATATGAAAGGAATATCTCTTATTGGAGAATTTTATATTTAGGTATCTCCTTGTTTAAAATTTTGAGGGATCAGTTTACAATTTCTTACTGCAGGGGTTGAAATTTGGATTGAGACCTGCACTTTAGTGGAAAGCACATTGGGAAATGTAAGAGTCTTTTGAAGATTTAAACTGGATAATAATAAAGTTGTTTTAGTACAATACCTGTCTATGGGAAATGTTGGAGTCATATGAAGGTTTTAGGTTGTTCAATAATATGATTGCTTAATTATCTTAGAGTTATACCTGTAAACGTTTTAGTCAAAGTATAGTAAATGATTTAATAATGGTGTTGATTTACAAAATAAAAAATGCATATAGAATTTTCAGATATTTGAATGGTGGGTTAATAAGTTTCATAGGTTTTATACTCACATTACACATGTGTTATTTGAAGGTTTTTTGTGTCATACAGCCATTAACTATTGTAATTTTGGTTTATTCCAATTTTAACCGGGAACACAAGCTTTCAAAATGAATGCAAAATTTGGCTTTAGAATATTCCTAAAGGGAGATAAATTTGCATTAATCCAATGATAATTGAAGCTCGATTGTCAGTTTGCTGCAATTTCGTAACTGCTGATCAGATTTCAATGACATAAAATCAGAGGTTATTCATTGTTCATGCTTTGTGTTCTCTTTTAATCGGTTACATTTCTTTCTTTTCAACGTCATTTTGCAAAGATTCAATCTTTTTGCACAAAGTCCGGAAGTGAATGTAACAGACAACATTTGAATATTCAAATTTGCTTGGAACTGGTACATTAAGACATACTCTCATAACCTGGGTAGGTATACAATCAATTGGTCGGCTTTTAAGTCGGGTATCGCCCAATTTTGAACTGTACCCTTTTTTAAATAAAGATTCTAATTTTCGAACAGCGATTAAACACTTTTTCAAGGATGTTTGCCATTTTTCATTGTTTTAACAGCAGTGTGGTATTCATTCATATGCATAAACATTAAAATTCGACAAAATGTGAATTCGTGAAAATTTTATGTGAAAAAGTAACTAAATTTCCATTTTTCTCGAAATTTCTATGCATGGTTGCACACTCTCTGTAAGCGTTTGCAGACTTAAAGAACTCAACCATGCTAGCTCGCACGAGTGCTCAAACGTTTCTAATATTGCAAACTCTGGGTTAAATAACATGATATACAATAGTGCGTTTTCAAAGTCCATCAGTATATGAAACTGCTTACATGTATCTGACTTTGTGCATTACATTATCATCATTTAAACATAGATACATGTGTACAGTATGCAGATTAAACTGACGATACAATAATATAAAGTAAGTTTAGAATATGATTACCTTACACAGCAGGAAACCGGGAAATGTTGATTTTTATGGCGAATCTTTCCTTTTCTGTAGTATTTAATTTTTATATGTTCCATTGTATTGAATTTCGTATAGGCACTTTAATAGCTATGGTTTATAATAATCCTGTGTCCTTTCTTATTGAAAATAAAACATATAGTATGATTTATGAGGTGAACTATGAAAATGGCTGAACAATTAACAATATTTTCACAGAACTGCCGTGGTGGCCTTTCTCTTGCTGCTAAGAAAAGAGAGTTGTTTCAGTATTCTAGATCAAAAAATATAATAATATGTTTGCAGGATACACATATAAACACAAATCTTGAAGCATTTATCAAAGCGGAGTGGGGTTATGAAGCGTTTTTCAGTTCCTATACAACAAACAGTCGGGGAGTTATGATATTAATAAACAATAATTTTGAACAGAAAGTGAACAAAGTAAGAATAGATAAAAATGGAAATTTTATAATATTAGATATAACTATAGAAGATAAACAGATCACGCTTGTTAATTTGTATAGTCCTAATAACGATGATCCACAGATCTATAAAAATTTAAAACAAAAAATAGACGAATTTGAGAATGAGAAAATTATTATGTGCGGAGATTGGAATCTGATAATAGATGCAACAATGGACAGCTACAGTTATTTGCATATAAATAACCCGAGGGTCAGACAAGTTGTACTTAACCGATTAGAAGATGAAAATTTTATAGACGCATGTCGGGCAATGCATGAAGACGTAAAAAATATACATGGCGAAGACTAAATTCTATTAAAAAACAAGCACGATTAGACTTTTTTTTGATTCATGAAAATTTAAAGAGTAACTACACTTCAGGAACTAATAAAATTCCAGAGAGAGCATTAAAATTCAAGAGAGAGCATTGCAAAATTCAAGAGAGAGCATTGCGTTTTATTTATAATGATTATACTTCTGATTACGATACCCTGCTTTTAAATTCTAAGATGCCCTCACTGAAGCTGAGAAGACTAAGGACAATGGCATTAGAAGCTTTTAAAATTTTAAACAATCAAGGTCCAGTTTATTTACATGATTTGTTAAATTTAAAAAATCAGAGTTATTCTTTTAGGTACACCAGGACAGCCGAAATCCCAAAGGTAAGAACTTCAAGTTATGGCCTCAGCTCTTTCCGCTACAGTGCAGCCAAATTATGGAACTCTTTGCCGCAACATTTTAGAGATGAAGTCAGTTTTAGAAATTTTAAAAGTCTAATTGGTGCCTGGGATGGAGAGAGCTGTGCCTGTACTTTTTGTTCTGCAAATTAGTTTTTGCATTTTATCTAGCATAGTTTGCTAGTTTGCATGTGCTTTTTATGTTTGTATTGTACTGTCTTTGCTTGTTGTGTTAGGCCTTATTTTAAGCTTATTTCCTATGTCTTATTTTGCTTAACATGTCTCTTTTGTATTCATTTATGAAATTATGCTTCCTTCTAGATTTTTAAATGACGATAAAATCTTATAGTAATTTATCTGTATATTATTAACACTTTTAAATTTAGACAATCTGTATTATTGTAATCTCTTAATTATCTCTTATGCATGTACAGTACCATGATGTATTTATTATGTCTATTTTTTCTTAATCATATTATGCACTTGTATTGTAATGTGGTCGGTAAATAGCTATTCATAGCTAGTATTAATTGTTACTGTCACCGACGTTAAATAAATTTTGACTTTGACTTTGACTTTAGGAACTGACTGAATCAGATCCCAAACCCTATCCCCAACATCAAAGGGAAAGATTGACAAAGACATCCCAACAAACAATAAATTACAAGTGATAAGCCGAGTCAGCAGCTCTTTCCCAAATAGGTGGCAACTCAGCTATCTTTATTGAACTAAATAATTTAGATCAACAGAAGGGTTACGACAGACTAAGCAAATTATACGAAAAACATTTAAGAATTATTTTTACCTATTTTCTATTTTTATTACAGAAGGGTTAAAATGAGTACACAATAAATTAAACAGCACCGAACATAAAACAAATGCAACCGCAACGAAAGTACCGCCTGGGGACGGTCAGTAATAACTACTGGGGGGTTTAAACCGGTTTTACTGGGCCCAAACCTTCACACTCACCCTCCGCCGCGATGCACACAATTAGTTGGTAGTTCGGTTCGTATGGAGGTCCCCTAACTCATCAGAGAGTCATCACGGTCAACAATTAAAATCAAGAAAAGACCGTGATGAAGCAAGGATGAGGACTCGACAGCCGAAACGTGTTGAGACATCTGGAGATCCCTTGGGCGTGCGCAACACCACTGGAGCACTAGAGCAAAAGAAGACCACCAGGTGAACCCCGGTGGGCCAAGAAACAGACAAACATCCGGTGGTCCCAACCAACTAATAGATAGCTTTATGTAGGGGCTATCATAGAGTCTGATCCCCGACCCACCGGCGTGCAATTAAAGAGGACAGCAAAGTTGTCAACTGTGATTGGGTTAACCACTAAGCATGCAGACTGTCGCGTTACATCTATGTTATAGCCAATGCGTTTAAATCGTATGATAATTTTCTTAAATTGATCAGGAAAATCTGTTTTCCCTACTGAAAGCATATTTCAGTATGTGACAGATTCAGATATAATCCCGGGTTATAGAACGGACCACTCTGCTATAATTTCAAAAGCAAAATTTCGGAAGACGAAAGAGGAAGGGGCTATTGGAAGTTCCATAGTACTTTGCTTAAGGATCAACAATATATCAATGAAATAAAAACTACTAAAGTAGAGGTAACACATATGCCACAAATGCAGTTTTAGGAGACAACATTTCAAATCAATACATAGCTTTTAATATAAATGATCGATTATTTTTGGAAACTTTGTTAATGGTAATAAGGGGTAATACGATAAAATATAGTTCAATTAAAAAGAAGGAAACAATAAAGGAGGAAAACAAACGGGAACAAGAAATAAAAATAATTGAAGATGAAATAAACAACAACTTCTTAAATACAGACCCAGAAGCAATTCGAACTTAAGCCCAAAAGCAAGAAAGATTAGTAGAAATCAGACAAAAATAAAATTGAAGGTGTTATGTTAAGATCAAAGGCCCGATATGAAGACTTAGGGGAAAAACCTACGAAATATTTCTTTAATTTAGTAAACAGACAATATACAAATAAAGTTATGAATAAGATTTTTGATGAAAATGATATACACCATACTGACACTTAAGATATTTTAATCTGCCAAAGAGGTTTTTATCAAAAATTGTATGATGAGGTTAAAGGTACAGATGATAGACAAATTGAAACTATTTTAGGGTATAATAATAAAAAAATTGTCTAATAATACAGCCGAAAGTTTGGAAGGGGAAATTCATTTAGCGGAATTAGCAGAAGTCTTAAAATATGAAAAACGGTAAGAGTCCGGGGTTAGATGGCTTTACAGTAGAATTTTTTTTTTTTTTTTTTTTTGGATTGATGTAGGAATATTTGTTTTACGCTCCTTAAATTATGGGTATAGAACTGGGAATCTATCGGTCACACAAAATCAAGGTATCATAACCTGTTTGCCAAAGCCTAATAAAATAGACATTGTTTGAAGAACTGGCCACCAATTTCTTTGTTCTTTCCTACCATAAACGGGGTTCCATTGTACACAGCCTTTCATTATTACCGAACCTAACTGTAATACTGTTGAAAAGGACGTAAAATTGCAAGTCATCCATCCACTGTTGAAGCGAATGTACAGATTCACTGACCGAATGCTGAGGTCGATATGTTATTTGGAAGGCAAGAATGACTGTGTATTAGCCACAATAGAGGTCAATAGATGTTTTATTTTTTGAAAACGACAAGTTTACTAGCAATGGTATATGACGGGACGACATGGTTACTCAGATGGTGTGGAGACGTAATGTCTATGCTTGCGCGACGCAATATTAAGAAATGTGGATGGCGGCGGGATAAAAGTAATACTGGTTAATATTACAAAATATTGCAAAGTATTGGCCGGAACGCGAAGCCGTTTCAGCCGAGAAAATTGTGTTTTATCATGATCATGTACTAGGGTCAGGTCGGGTGGATACGGGCGGCGGGTTGGTTCGGACAGCGACATTGTTCTCTTTATATGTCAGTTGTTTAAAATCAAAAGCAAAATAAATGGGAAACGGTGAAAGTCCTGAGGAGGCGGCTCTTGATGAGTCGTCTCATCTGAGTTGCACCGTTTGCACTGGTAAGCCCGAATTTGCCTGATGTCCGGGTTTGCCTGACTTGACCCTTACTAAGGTGTTCGATAGCGACGCGTTACCTTGTTTAATTAGAAAGCGTGGCGAAACTTTCACCACATATATTTGCTTTTCGCTTTATAAATTTTTGCGGGGTATAAAATGTGAGCATGTCAGTGCGCCTATGTCAATAAGGAATAGCTTGATATTTAAGCCTAGGATGGGCCAGGTATCTTGGAATGTTGACTTGGCATGATACATACAGTTTTAGTACTGAGTTTTTTTTTATTACAGACGACACTCGTTAGTGTTAATATAAGTACATACGGTCGAATATAAAAATGAAAATAGAAGGCTTACTTACTTGCTTATCTCCCTCTCTGAAAATGCCTGTGTTGGTCACAACTTGGTGTAAAGATGTATATCAGTCTCGTACACACTTAGTAAACCTACATAGTAACTAAATCACTGAACTTAAGGCATATATGTTTTTATCTCCCGGGGCTGATGTTTATTAAAAACATATGCAGGAAAGCCTCTGCATGAGTTTTGTCTGCGAGTCCAGACTGAATTTGCCATTAGAATGCGTTTTGTAAGGCTTAAAGAAGCAGGCCCCGACCATGCTGCCATATGTAGCAGTTTGGCGGGGGTCTGCAATGTTTGTAAACCGTTGTACTCCTTTAGCTTATTACATTAAAAGAAAGTAGAGTCAATTAATGAAACCGAGTGGTGTACGAATGTTAGGGCTAGATTTTGGTATAAAATTGATAGCCACTGGTTAGGGACTATTCTCTGCAGAAAGCGAAGAAAAATTAATTAGTTCCGCCCTCTCAGACATGGGAAATATCAGTATGCATAATAAATTAAATCCCATATCAGCGCAAAAGTAAGTTCTTCTAATATGAGAATAACAATACACAGATTTTTAATATATATTACCTCCTCTTATTCCAAATAAAACACAGAATGTAAAAACAAGCACACAGGTTTTCCAGTCTGAATTAAAGAAGAAACTAATCTTATTTTTACCCGTCAGCATATTGCTTAGCACGAGATATACATATACATTGCCCAACACAGCGTGACGAAATACCAATACTTCAAACCGTAGGTAAAATGTATGGTGGAAACTATTGCCCTTGCACAAATTAATGATATGAATAGGAATAGCTTTTAAATAAGAGAATTAACACTAAAGCCTATATTGTATATGTGAAAAAAATATATAACTTTCAGTGAAATACTTGGCAGCGAAAGAGAAGCCACGGCTTTACGGAAGTTATAAGCACAGGAAATAGTGTTCTTGAAATGTGCTAATACGACTCTGCACTAGCAATGGAACAAATATTAAATAAGATAATAACTTCTTTCTTCTTATGGTGTAATAGGTAGAAAATATAAGGGTAAAAAGTATGCACAGTTTGCCATGATTTACGATTTTCTCTAATACTGTAATCGTACTCTTAAATATGTTCATTCTATTTTTTTTCTTCACAAAATTGTTAAATGGTACTTATACATGCATTGATATATTATTATGTTATTGTATCAGTTCAGAATAAAATTACCAAAAAAATTGGCTCAGACCGGCCCAGCAATTTTGGAGAAGTCGTTTGAAAGTGTGGACGGACGACGGAGGCTGCTTAATATCCTATGAGCTCTTCTGGAGCCTTCGGCTCAGGGAAGCTAAAAAGTTAAACCTAAATGTGGAGGCAGACACCGATGCTGACGTCGGGAGAAAGGCAATATCTCTTCCTGGACATTGTCCAGGCGAGTTAGAAAAGCTAGAATTGCTTCCCCTGAAAGTGTACCCATCTGTTATAACAAAAGAAAATTCCGTGTCTGAATTCAGGGTGTTTTGTACCACTTCAGATACTGAGGGTGATGTTGGGCCTGTAAAATCGATTTAAGCCCCCCAGTAATTCATTACTGACCGTTCCAAGGCGGTAGTTCTGTTGTGATTTTCTGTTGCCTGTTTTTGGTGTCAGAGTTTCTGTGATGTTTTACCTTATGTTTCTGTGATGTTTTACCTTATGTATGTTCTTATTATATTTGGTTCGGTTTGGGTTGCTGAGTGGCCACCTTTTGGGAACAAGCTGCTCACTCGGTTAGCCATATGTTCTCTGTATCTTGATTATTTGTAATCTTAGTTGTTTCCAACTATGGTGTGAGGGCTGGATTTGGATTTTGATTGTTTCAGTTCCTGGTCTTTGCATATTTTTTACTTTTATCAGAGGGTTCTAGGGATAATTCTGAGATAGTTTTTTTTCTGTTTTCTGAATGAAATCATATGTTGAGACCCCTCATTAGAACCGTCTTTTTGAGACAGTTCTAATGAGAGGTCACAACGCATGTTTTTTATGAAGAATTACTGAAATCGCCCCTACACTATCTCTGTCACCATTTCTCATCTGTAATGCTGGTTATAACAACAGAATGTTGCATGCAATATGATGAGAAATTATCTTCAAAACCCATCCTCATCTGGACCTTTGAGACATAGTATGACTCTATGACCTTTTTTAATGACCGTTAAGTACGTTCCCGGTTCCCGGTTCCTGGTTCCCGGTTCCCGGTTCCTTGTTCCCGGTTCCTGGTTCCCGGTTCCTGGTTCCCGGTTCCCGGTTCCTGGTTCCCGGTTCCTGGTTCCCTGTTCCCTGTTCCCGGTTCCTGGTTCATTATTCCCGGTTCCCGGTTCCTGGTTGCCGGTTCGTGATTCCCGATTCTCGGTTTCTGGTTCCCTGTGACAGATTTCCTGTTCCCGGTTCCCCGTTGCCGATTTGCTGTTTTCAAACAATGATAATGGATATACAAATAAGGAACAAGAACTAGTTCCCGGTTCCCGATTCTCAGTTCCAGATTAGTATTAGTTTTATGCCTTACTTACAAAGAGGCATGATAACAAATAACTTATCACATTACCCGATTTCAACATCATTATCTGGCTTACACCATGTTATATATTAGAACAAATATTATTGTGCCAATTATTTCAACATAAGAATTGTTCAATAAGGTACCGGAAGCTCTTATCTTGTTGCGTGCCTTTTTGCAGTTTCTCTCATATTGATAATTTTTCTCCAAATAAGGAACAAGGAACTAGTTCCCGGTTCCCGATTCCCTGTTCCCGATTATTTTGTGCTTTAGTTTCTTACTTACAAAGTTGATTTCATTGTATTGAAAGCATCACATTCACTCGGTTCCAACATCATCTTATGACTAATATGCCTAATATTATGTCAAATGTCAAAAATAAATTTATCCAAGCAACTTTACTTAACCCACTTTTGGTTCTATAAGGAACGGGGAACTGGTTCTTTTTGCCAGTTTGCCGTTTGAAAGAAATGATGATGTAAATACAAATAAGGAACAAGAAACTAGTTCCCGATTCCCGATTCCCAGTTCCTGATTAAAACTTGCTTTTTTTTCTTAGTTATGTCAAAAACAAATTATTCATGAAGTTTATGTGAATGGCTTTTTGCTCAATAAAGAAATGGGAACTGGTTCCTTGTTGCCGATTTGCCGTTTCAGCTTTGCCGATTTGCCGTTTGATGGCGAATAAGGAACAAGGAACTGATTCCCGGTTCCGGATTCCCGATTCCCAGTTCCCCATTATTTTGTGCTTTCGTTTCTCACTTACAAAGTTGAATTCAATGTAATTAGAACATCACACTTACTCAGTGGCATTATCATCTTATGCCTTATATCATGTCATATTTTAGAAATAAATTATTCATGCAACTTTATTTAGACCGTTTTTTGTTCTATAAGGAACCGGAAACTGGGTCATTGTTGCCGATTTGCCGTTCTCAACCAATGATAATGGGTATACAAATAAGGAACAAGGAACTTGTTCCCAGTTCCCGATTCTCTCCTCTCAATAACTCTTTTTTGTCCTTAGTTACAAAGAAGAATTGATAACAAATATCTAATCATTTTTACAAGTTTCCACGTAATTATATGCCTTACACCATTTTATATGTCAGAACAAATATTATTGTGCCAACTATTTCAAAAAGCAGTATTGTTCAATAAGGAACCGGGAACTGATTTCTTGTTGCACATTTGCACTTTCTCTCACATTGATGGGTTTTCTATATAAGGAACAAGGAACTAGTTCACGGTTTCCGATTCCCAGTTTCCAATTATATTGTGCTTTCGTTACTTACTTACAAGGTTGAATGCATTGAAATTAAAACATCACATTTACTCGGTGCCAAAATCATCATAAATTATGCCTAATATCATGTCATATGCCAAAAATGAATTATTGATGCAACTTTATTTATCCCTGTTTTGTTCTATAAGGAACTGGGAACTGGTTCCTTGTTGCCGATTTGCCGTTTTCAATCATTGATGATGGATATACAAAAAAGGAACAAGGAACCAGTTCCCGGTTCCCGATTCGTAGTTCCCGATTAGCATGTGTTTTTTTCTTAGTTACTAAGAAGCATTGATAAAAAAATGACTTATCAAATTTACCCAATTGCAGCATCATTATATGGCTTTCAATATGTTATATGTCAGAATAAATACTATTGTGCCAACTATTCAAACATCAGTATTATCCAATAAGGAAGCGAGAACTGGTTCCTTGTTACCTTTTTGCAGTTCTCTCACATTCATGATTTTTTACAAATAAGGAACAAGGAACTATTCCCGGTTCCCGGTTCCCGATTCCCGATTTCAAGTTCTCGATTATTTTGTGTTTTCGCTTCTTACTTAAAAAGTTGAATTCATTGTTATTAAAACATCACTTATACTCGGTGCCAAAATCATATTATGCCTAATATCCTGTCATATTTAAAAAATGAATTATTTGTGCAACTTTATTTAAACCGCTTTTTGTTCTAGAAGGAACCGGGAACTGGTTCCTTGTTGCCGATACTATTGTGCCAACTAATCAAACATCAGTATTCTTCAATAAGGAAGCGGGAACTTGTTCCTTGTTGCCTTTTTGCAGTTCTCTCACATTCATTATTTTTTTGCAAATAAGGAACAAGGAACTAGTTCCCGGTTCCCGATTCCCGATTTGCAGTTCCTGATTATTTTGTGCTTTAGCTTCTTACTTACAAAGTTGACTTCATTGTAAAACAAAGCCTCACGTTTACTTGGTGGCACTATCATCTTATGCCTAATATCCTGTCATATTTCAAAAAGTAAATTATTCATGCACTTCTAATTAAACCGCTGTTTGTTCTATAAGGAACCGGAAATTGTTTCTTTGTTGCCGATGTGCCGCTTAAATGATGATGGATATGCAAGTAAGGAACAAGGAACTAGTTTCCGATTCTCAGTTCCCGATTAGAATTTGTATAATTTTTTTCTAGTCATGTGTTACGAAGAAGCATTGATATAAAAAAAATTATCATATTTACCCGATTGCAACATCATTATATACCTAACACCTTGTTATATGTCAGAACAAGAACTATTGTGCCAACTGTTTCAAAATCAGTATTGTTCACTTTGGAACCTGGAACTGATTCCTTGTTGCCCTTTTGCACTTTCTCTCACAGTGATGATTTTTTTGCAAATAAGGAGCAAGGAACAAATTCCCGGCTCCCGGTTCCCGATTCCCAGTTCCCGATTATATTGTGCTTTTGATTCTTACTTACAAAGTTGAATTCATTGTAATACAAGCATCACATTCACACGCTGCCAACATTATCTATTGCTTAACATTATGTCACATGCCAAATATGAATTATTGATGCAACTTCATTTAACCCACATTTTGATTTATAAGGGACCGGGAACGGGTTACTTGTTGCCGATTTGCCGTTTTCAAACATTACTGATGGATATACAAATAAAGAACAAGGAACCATTTCCCGGTTCCCAATTCTCAGTTCCCGATTAGGAGTTTTTTTCCTAGTTTCTCAGGAGCATACATAAAAAATGACTTATCACACTTACCCGATTGCAGCATCATTATATGGCTTTCACTATGTTATATGTCAGAATAAATACAATTATGCCAACTATTTAAACATCAGTATTGTTCAATTAGGAAGCGGGAACTGGTTCCTTGTTGCCTTTTTGCACTTCTCTCACATTCATGTTTTTTTTTGCACATAAGGAATAAGGAACTAGTTCCCGGTTCCCGATTCCCGATTTCCAGTTCCCGATTATTTTGTGCTTTTGCTACTTACTTACAAAGTTGAATTCATTGTAATTAAAATATCACATTTACTCGGTGCCAAAATCATCTTATGCATAATATCATGCTATATGCCAAAAATGAATTATTGATCCAACTTTATTTATCCCGCTTTTTGTTCTATTAGGGACCGGGAACTGGTTCCTTGTTGCCGATTTGCTGTTTTTAAACAATGATGATGGATATACAAATGAGGAACAAGTTCCCGGTTCCCGATTCTCAGTTCCCGATTAGAATATGTTATTTCTTAGTAACTAAGAAGCATTAATACAAAAAGACTAACCACATTAACCCGATTGCAGCATCATTATATGGCTTTCACTTTGATATATGTCACAATAAATACTATTATGACAACTATTGAAACATCAGTGTTGTTTAATAAGGAAGCGGGAACTGGTTCCTTGTTGCCTTTGTGCAAATCTCTCACATTCATGATATTTTACAAATAAGGAACAAGGAACTAGTTCCCGGTTCCCGATTCCCGATTTCCAGTTCCCGATTAGTTTGTGCTTTCGCTTGTAAATGTGATGCTTCTATTACAATGAATTCAATTTTGTAAGTAAAAACTGAAAGTGCCAAAAAAATCGGGAACAGGGAATCGGGAATCGGGAACCGGGAACCGGGAACTAGTTCCTTGTTCCTTATTTGGAGAAAATTCATCAATAGAAGAGAACTGCAAAAGGGCAACAAGCAAACAGTTCCCGGTTTCTTATGGACAAAACTGATTATCAAATACTTTGGACATTAAATATTTTTCTAACTTATAACATGTTTTAAGGAATGCGATGATGTTGCAATCGAGAAAAGGTGAAAAGTCACTATTTATAAATGCTTCTTTGTAACTAAGAAAACAAATCTAATCGGGAAACTGAGAATCGGGAACTAGTTCCTTGTTCCTTACTATATATCCATCATCATTGTTTGAAGTCGGCAAATCGGCAAGAAGGAACCAGCTCCCGGTTCCTTATTGAGCAAAATGCAGTTTAAATCAAGTTGAATGAATAATTAATTTTTAAAATATGACATGATATTAGGCATAAGATGATGTTGCCTCCGAGTATATATGATGCTTTAATCACAATCAATTCAACTTTTTAAGTAAGAAACGAAAGCACATTGTAATCGGCAACAGGGAATCGGGAATCGGGAACCGGGAACTTGTTCCTTGTTCCTTATTTAAAAAAACTCATCAATATGAGAGAACTGCAAAAGAGGAACAAGGAAACAGACCAGTTCCCTATGCACAATACTGATTAATATATAGTTGGCACACCGATATCTGACATATAACATGTTGTATAAGGCATATAATGATGTTGCAATAGGGTATATGTGAATAGTTATTAGTTCTTATAAATACTTCTTTGTAACTAAAAGAAAACACAAATACTAATCGGGAACTGAGAATCGGGAACCGGGAACTAGTTGCCTGTTCCTTATTTGTATATCCATCATCATTGTTTGAAAATGTCCAATCGGCAACAAGGAACCAGTTCCCAGTTCCTTATAGAACCAAAAGCGGTTTAAATAAAGCTGCATGAATAATTTTTTTTCAAATATGTTTTAATTACAATGAATTCAACTTTGTAAGTAAGAAATGAAAGCACAAAAGAATCGGATAAGAGTTCCCGGTTCCTTTTCGAACAATTCTTATTTTAAAATAGTTGGCACGATAATTTTTGATCTGACATGTAACATTGTGTAAGGCATATAATGATCTTGCAATCGGGTAAATGTGATAAAGCATTTCTTATCAATGCTTCTTTGTAACAAATACTAATCGGTAAATGAGAATTTGAAACTGGGAACTTGTTCCTTGTTCCTAATTTGTTTATCCATCATCGTTTGAAAACGGCAAATTAGGAACCGGGATGAAGGAACCGAGAACCAGGAACCTGTCACCGGGAACAAGGAAGCAGGAATCAGGAACCGGGAACCGGGAATAAGGAACTGGGAACCAGGAACCGGGAACCGGGAACCGTGAACCGGGAACCAGGAACCGGGAACGTACTTAACGGTCGTGAATGAATAACCTTTCTTGGATTGGATTTTATCGATGTGACAATTCATTCCTATGAAAGAATAATGCATAAATTATGGAATCGCCAAGCCGGGCGCTCCGTATTTCAAGGAGCGCGTAGTGGTACACAGAATTCAAGCTCGTGTGAGCTGTCCCAGCCCATGGGAAAGACAGAATTTTCCAGCACCGCTAAAAATAGGACAAACTCTGTCTCGTAGGTAAGAAACTATAAGAGCATGTTCAATGAGATTAAGCATTGGCTACCAAGGCTGGACGACCTAAACCAAACAAGGTTTAGTATCATTTCTGAACAAAATAAATTTTAGCGAGAAATTGTAACAGTCAAATCTGTTTTAAAGGGATCATCGAATAGGACAATATTGGCTTCTAAAGTTAGGTGTCAGATGACCCCTCCAGGCAGGTTTGACTGAACTAATACACATTAGAGTGAATAAGTTAAACACTAGAAAATTGTGCCTGTGAAACACGTAGAAAATTGTGCCTGTGAAACACGACTGATGCCCCTGTTCAGCGCCTGTTACTGGACAGTGTTAATCCCTAAAGCATCTTTAAGGACAGACGCGATCTACAAAGAATCCATTTAAACTGTAGAAGCTGATCACACAAATTCGATATTCTACAACGCGAAGAAACAACCCAAAATGTCCAAGTTCGAAAGGCCTTAATTCTTTCAAAATTAATTGTGTCTATCTCAAAAAGCCACAGACATATCTTCGTTTTGCCCCCAACATGTGTAAAAAGTTTGAAAAGAATCCATTGAAAAATGTGGGTGTAAACATATTTTATTTCAATGTCATACAAGTTATGTACAGGTTACTAATAGTATACAATATTAAAATGATCTGCTGAACGGAAGCCAGAGGCTTATTTAGTTCATCTCCTGCAATGAACTGACAAACGAGGCAGAATTGAAAACAGTTGGTGGAGTTGATTACACAAACTCCATATCCTATAGACGAGTGCAGAAAAGTAAAAGGTATGCAAAGACCAGGAACTGAAACAATCAAAATCCAAATCCAGCCCTCAAACCATAGTTGGAAACAACTAAGATTACAAATAATCAAGATACAGAGAGCATATGGCCAACCGAGTGAGCAGCTTGTTCCCAAAAGGTGGCCACTCAGCAACCCAAACCGAACCAAAAATAATAACATACATACGGTAAAACATCACAGAAACTCTGACACCAAAAACAGGCAACAGAGAACCACAACAGAACTACCGCCTTGGAACGGTCAGTAATGAATTACTGGGGGGCTTAAATCGATTTTACAGGCCCAACCTCACCCTCGGTATCTGAAGTGGTACAAAACATTTAGTTGGTTTTTCGGTTCGCATGATAACCCTCTAATTCGTCAATGAATCATCACGGTAAACACATAAATCAAATTTCAACACCTTAAGAAGCAAAGACGAGGACTCAACAGATACAACGGGCCGTCTGACAGGTGGAGATCCCTGTCCTGCCAAACAACCCCACTGGAAATCTGAAGCAAAAGAAGGTCACCAGTTGAGCCCCGGTGGACCAAGCAACAGACAAAAAGGCTCCGGTCCCAACCAACTAAAATATATAGCTTTAGGTCGGGGCCATCATAGAGTCTGACGCCCGATCCCCCGGCGTAAAATGCATAAAATGACTATGTTTAAAAGACCATAATACTGTCAAAATGATATCCGCCTCCACCAAAAAACTCACATGCACATTTTCATTATGTCCACAAGTATGCAAGGTTAAACAAGATCCATTAAAACTGTTGGAGGAGTTTATTACACAAACTCCATACCATACAATGCAAAAGGCTACCCAAAATGTGTAAATTTGAAGAGTCATAATTTTGTCAAAACTATTTACATCATAATCAAAACTCCACATGCACATTTTCATTATGTCAAAAACAAGTATACAAGGTCTTAAAACTGATCCATCAAATTCTGTGGGATGAGTTGATTACAAATACCCTATAAAGTATAAAGTGGGACGAACGGACAGACGAACGGACGGACGAACCGATGGACGGAAAAACAGACAGGAGTAAATTTTAATGCCCCCACCCCGACTCGTCGCGGGAGCATAAAAATGGGAACTCTTTTGTTTAACTATTTTCGTCCAAAAATAATGAATAATGTAGCGTCATACGACATTAACTGAGGCGCCTGACAGATCTAGTACGCCCTATGCCGTCGGGTGTTTGCAGTCCTAATCAGTGTTGGTCCTGATGTGGGCTGGCCTAGTCTGTTTCGGGGTGATCTTTTATGCAGTCAACGCTGGGCTGAACCCAGGACTGGTGTGAGGCGCGTGGTGGGATTATCCTGGGGCTTGAATATAGCGTGTCGTCCTTGCTACGAGGGTCGGACCTGTTAAATATATTTTATTTCAACAATATCATACATATACACAGAAACAATATACATGATCAGTAGGATTAGAACGAAAGCGTGTGCTTGTTTAATTCTTCTCCTTCTATTGGATACAGTTCTCACAAATAATGGCGGACAAAACTGTATGTTACTGTTGTTGACAAATAACTATGATATTAACCTGTTCGCATCCTGGTGGGTGGGGTGCGGGAGGTCGTATTGTAAAAAGAATCCCACAGTAATTAACTATTTAGTATGTTCTCATGAGTATCTGCCGCATTTCTTAGATGCATCATTATAATACATGTATTGAGTCTTTGAAAATATAGAACATGGTGCTGGGATATTCTAGCATAGTGAGCCTATAGAAGCAATGGAAAGTTTCCGTGTTTTATTCTGCAACAATTCACTGTTTCGGAGCGCGTGAGTCTAATTGCTGACGTCACTGGCAATTACTGACGTAATTTTGTGACGTTTTGAGACGTTAGACGGTGTAACATCTCTTTTTCTTTCAAAAATCGCCATAAAACGTATATTTATCTTAGATTCAGTTAAGAATATTAGCGGGAGCATGAACGCGCTGGCAGGAAGGTAAGAAGAATTTGAATGAAAAGAAAACCTTTTGAAAATGGTCTTTGGATGATCCTTTAAATGATCCTGACATGATCTAGCTTCAGAACTGGAACATAAGTAGTGATCCTTAGCTCATTTGCTTGGCAAATTCGATCACTTATCAGTAAAGAATAATAATCCAAGAGTGGTTTATTGAAGTGATCTTGAAGCATGGATTTTTTTTGGGGTAATCTGAAATTATAGAGACAATTTATTTTGTAGTGCTCAGCAAACTCTACCACAGTAACCATAAATGTTTGGCAATTTGTATAGACCTTATTAGGCAACTGAATGAGCAGAAGATGATATGCCCTTAAAGACTGCTCTATTTGTCATTCTTATAAAATCAGTTTGTTCCAACTCATCATTTTTAATGTAAAATAAATCAGGCAGAAAATGCAGACACACTTTTAGTTAGTTTCAGTTGATACTGTGCTGAAGATTATGATTGTTTTATGTGATTTATTTGACCGTTAGATGACTAACAAAATAGCAGTGGTACATATAATTACACAGATATGCCAGTCTTCATTAACAATTAGATAAGAGCCGTTTTGAATTAAAAATAGACAAAAGCAATTGGCTGCCATGATGCAAAATACATATAGAATGGTGTCACCGAATATTTAGGATACCCTTCTCGGTCTCGGGGGCTACGACCCCTCGAAGGGTATCCTAAATACTCGGTAACACCATTCTATATGTATAACATATTGTAGTGTATGTTGAATCTGAAATAAACACTGGACTTTAATAACACACACACACACACACACACACACACACACACACACACACACACACACACTAGAATTGACTGGACAGACCATACTACAACCCGAAAATCAGTGTATACCAGCATGACCTCTCAGCAAAAAGATTTGCTGCAATCATTTACATCTCTGAGAGTTTATTTATTGTAGCACTTACTCATTTCAAGGGAAACATTCCACCTATACTGTACTGCAAGTCGTTTCAGCCTCACAGAAAAGACTAGAAATGTGTCCATAGGACACGGATGCCCCCGCCTAGTGCCCTAAGTAAGATGGTGCCTTGTTTAAGGTACTGGCACTTGTAGCGTAACTAGGTTAACAAAGGCAGACTTCTGTGGTACACGTTTCATTGTTTTCCTTGGGCAGATGTATTGTGCTTCTTGGACCAAGAGAAGTTTGTGTGTGTGTGGAGGGGGGGGGGAGGAGGGGGTGTCATGGCTGTTATATGTGATAACATTCTGTATCTTCTCATAGAAATGGACGCCATGCAACTTTCCAAAAGAAATAGCCCGGAAACAAGTAACTTTACAAAAACTAACAAACGGAAACCATTATTGTATGAAATGAAGTCGAAAAAGGGCTAAACTCCCACAATAATTGTCGGATTTTACCCAACATCGAACCTGACCTGTATTTTATGATTATATACTTGTGTATAAAATATGAATTCAATACACCAATGCTTTCAAAAGATAATGAACGGAAACCAGTCTTTCATACAAAATGAAGTCGAAAAAGGGCCATAACTCCCACAATAATCGACGGATTTTGCCCAACATCGAACTTGACCTGTATTTTATGTTTATATACATGTGTATAAAAATATAAATTCAATACACCAATGCTTTCAAAAGATATCGAACGGAAACCATTTTTTCATACAAAATGAAGTCGAAAAAGGGCCATTACTCTCACAATAATCGACGGATTTTGCCCAACATCGAACTTGACTTGTATTTTATAATTATATAACTGTGTATAAAATATGAATTCAATATACCAATGCTATCAAAAGAAATCGAACGGAAATCATTTTTCATACAACATGAGGTCTAAAAAGGGCCATAACTCCCACAGTAATAAACGGATTTTACCCAACATCGAATTGCATCTGTATTTTCTGATTATATAGCTGTGTATAAAATATGAATTCAATACACCAATGTTTTCAAAAGATATTGAACGGAAACCATTTCGTACGGGACGTACGCTAGTACGTACGTACGGACAGCGGTGATATTATATGCCCCCCCCCCCATTTTTAATGGCGGGGGCATAATAAAATCATGAAGCTCAAGCCTTGCATTCCGAAATATGGGATATTTGCAAATACACTTGAAGCCAGTAAAAACGCAACTTTCTGGTTTTGGCCCACATAGGAATTTATGACTGTAACGCTGCTTTATCAAGGAAATCAGGATGTTTGTCACGCTAGTTTTTAACTGCATTATTGTCGGAATGCTGACAACGGTCCAATAAATGAGGACTGCATTTGTATATAAAGAGATGTAACTCTGACTTTTATTGAGGCTAAAGCGAAATTGAGTTAAATGAATGTTTTCATTTAACGTTTACACTGGGTCGTTTCGGCTAAATTTTGCGATGTTTTCAATAGCGGTCCAAAATCTCTGCACGCATGTTGTTTTCTTTAAAATCCCAAGACTACTGACCTTATAAATGCCGGTGAATAGTTGTGCCTTCAAACCGGAAGTGCTTGTTAAGGATGCGATTTTTACGACAATTACTGTCATCAATGTAAAGAGTATGACAAGATTTTATGTCTCTTTTTCTCAAAAGCCCATTATTTGGACCTCAGATGAAATTTTGCAAGATTGTCAAAATGTGTGAAAATTTTGCGAAAAATGGTTTAATATCAAAATCTTTAAAACCGCATCCGCAGTATTAATTTTTATTTTTTGCGCTATTTTTTAATTTCAGGCATGATACTAAGGATCCTTTCAATAAAATAAGAAGGAAAATTAATGTTCTGAAAACTTGAAATTAAATTTTTTTAATTTTCACATTTTTCTCACTTTTTATTGTTATAAGGAATATTTAACGTATGACTTTGATCAGAAATTGTCTGTTTCCAAGAAAATGTGTTCAAAAATAATCAATGATTCTTAACTATTATTATTATATTATTTTTTTCTTGTAGCCAGCAGGCCTTTGACAGTCACCATCTTGTCTGATTCTATGGCTAAGCATGTTGGGGATCTCAAATATACTGACTTACAGCCGTTTCCTGGAGCTACTATCTCCAGATTACAACATAAAATAGCTACCCATCAGGCGAGTATTAATTACAAATATATAATTTTACTGATCGGCACAAATGATATCGCTTCTTCGTTAGCAGTTGGAGAAATAATGAGTTTCTATGAAAATCTGGTAACGTACATAAAGTCACGGTCTACAACCACACTTATCGTCTCTGCAATCATTCCCAGACCTTGTGATCTTAAATCGGATCCTACAGAGAGCAGAGTGAAACAAGTTAATAAAGAACTTAAAGCCATGTGTCTTCGGCGCAAATTACAATTTTTACATACTTACAGAATTTTTCTACATAATAATCATCCAGTCCGATCTTTATTTGCTGTCAAAGACGGCGGTTTACATCTGAATGCTGAAGGCTCTCGTAAACTACGCCAGTTTTTTATCAACACTATTGCCCATTTAAAGTAATCCTTAGTAGCTGCGGTAGCTCCAGATTTCGAACTAACGGGTTGCAGTTTCTATTTTCTGCTTCCTTTTTATGATACTTTAATCCGAGGTTCCGTCTTCGCGTGACCAACGTGTTGCTGGGACACTGGATTCAGGTTCACTCGATCAAGTAAATGGCTGTATGTTATGGTGTGTTGCTGCCAAGTTGTTTTTTCTTTCCATTTCAGACTGACTCCTGTATGTTTCGCATAGAGGATTGTACTCTATGGTTTCAGGCGAGTTTCGCCAGCAAGACGTCTACTGCTGGGTTTCTTGGTCAGGATTCGTGGGGAAGCTCTTGAGATTCCTCGGTTTCCTTCTTCAGTCAGTCTGGGATGGACAGGAACTACAGCTGGCAAGAACCGGATATTCCCCGAATTGGAACGTGAATAGTTGTTGTGATTCGCGTCGCGTGATGTCATGTCTCTTCGTATGTGCCAACGGATGAAATCTTGATCAGTATGCGCATCTGCGCAGTCTGATCGGGGTCTTAACTGTTTGCAAGAACAAGGTACGAAACAGATGGCGTCGGGGTGTAGGGTAAGGGCTTTGATCATCCTGTGCGGTTGAGCAGGCTGATCGGGGTATTTACCATACACTTGTGGCCCATGGACACTTATCACGCGATGCTTATAGTGTATATCTTACATTTTCAAAATTCGTGGTTAATATTCTTTTTTAAACGTATAAATAAGTTCTGAGATCTGTGTGACTTTTAATTTTGATATCAGTGTCAAATATTGTCAGAATTCAGACAGAGACTAAAAATGTTTCAGCGTGTGTCTATTGTTATGATCATCGTGCCAACCTTGTGTTGTGACAATCCTCAATAATGCTGTTTACAGTGTGTCTTCAAATTTTAAAACTGTTATTGTGAGTTAACATTTAGGCAATTATTGCCTTTGTCCTTACTGGAATAATATATTTGCAGAGATATTATTTATTGATATTTCTTGACAATTTTTTTTTCTTTTCGTGCGTATTATTTTTTTTTTTTTTTTTTTGGCGGAACCTGCGGTTTTGGTGGGCTTTCTAGTCCTGCATTTTTAAATATTACTTATAATGGTATCCATTGAATATCCGCCAATAATAGATAGTAATTCTTATTGCTGTTGTTTGCTTTTTACTCTACTATACGCACGTAAATAATTTATTTGTAATGTATACATTACTATTAATTATTCTAGTAAGGATGTCGTAGGTTGGTTGGGTTGATTGTTCTCATTCAGTTTTGGTCACGTGTGCCTTTTGCAAAGAGTTCCTTTTGAGAAGTCATGAGATTGCTTTAATGCATTTTTGAGGTATCACATGACTGTTTCGATTGGTCCTTTAAATTTTGTCCCTACTGTGGCGCGAAAAAAACGCGCACGGCTCAGTCATCGACAATTTTCAGTCGAATCTACATCGGCAACGTCAGCCGAGATATTCTTTCGACATATTCAGTCGATTATTGTTTTCTTACAAAAAACAACCCAACCCAACCCGCCCGATATATCTTGTTGAACTTGTGAGATTAAGATTTAAGTATAAAGACTTATGTTTATGTTTTTGTACAGTAATCCATTGGATGTAATTGGTGGGCTTTCTAGTCCTGCATTTTTAAATATTACTTATAATGGTATCCATTGAATATCCGCCAATAATAGATAGTAATTCTTATTGCTGTTGTTTGCTTTTTACTCTACTATACGCACGTAAATAATTTTACTTGAACGAATTAAACTAAGATAAACTGTTGCTAAAACCTTGCCCAACGAAAGGAAAATCGCATGGAGTATATTACAGCCTTGTGGAATTAGTTTTAATCTAAATATATAACAAGTAAATAGCTGCGTTTTTAATGGTTTCAAGTATACTATTATAGCTCCAGATGCAGCCGATCAGGGTCTAAAATATTTGCATAGAAAAGAAAGCACCTCCTACGAAAGGACTCCTTAAATCCTGTAGTGACATCCGAAATTTTAGAAGCGGAAGACTCCATTTTAGAATATTGGGTGAAACTGAGTGACAGTGCTCTGATATCTGAGAAAAAATCAGTGTTGTAGTTTTAAGCCAGAAAACCCATTTATCACTTAAACCAGTTTTGCCATGGATTCTTCCATTTGTCAAGCTGGGCAAGCCTATTTATGATTCAAGAGTGTTTTTTGCAAGGGTGTACTAGGTGTAAACTATTAGCATAGGAACCTAAGCATAATAGGTTTATGTAATTACCACATTTCTTGCGATACGCCCCCCTCCCCATGAATTCTCCCACCCCGAGCGTTGCAATTCACAAATACTATGAATGACCTTTTGGTAACAAATTTTTAAGTAACAAATGAACAATACTGAAGCTCTAATGTCAATTTTGGTGGAACTTAGACATTTTTTTTATAAGAAATAAGATATTGAACTCCATCTAGCAATTTCAGCTGCTGGTCTGGGTCTAGGTTATGTGTCATTATGACATTTATTTAGTACATATATCTCAGGGATTAACATATTAAGGAAGAGCTTACTACAGCACATCTGCTGTTTTATTTTCTGTCCACGATGGACATGAATCGTTCACCCTAGTCATGATGAAATAACATGGAAAATCATCTATTTGATGATGATTCATTTGGAGCAGTTTTGCATTTTCTAATCTATTATTCTGACAAAGTTTCATGAAGATTGGATCAAAACTGTGCCCTCTAGAGTGTACACAATGTTTTTTTAAGACCTGACCTGGTGATCTAGTTTTTGATCAGACATTATTCAGTTTCAAACTTTATCCTACATTTCATGAAGATAAACATTCTGACAAAGTTTATGAAGATTCAATGCAAAATAAAGCCACAATTGTGTACACAAGGTTTTTCTATGATTTTACCAAGTGACCTAAGTTTTGACCCGACAAGACCCAGTTTCAAACTTGGCCTAGATTTCATTAAGATAATCATTCTGACAAAGGTTCATGAAGATTGAACCAAACCTGTGCCCTCTAGCATATACACAATGTGTTTTCTACAGTTTGGCCTATTATCCTAGTTTTTGACCCAGCATGACCTAGTTGCACCCTTGGTCTAGATTTGTTGAAGATAAACATTTTGACAAAGTTTCATGAAGATTGAAACAAAACTGTGCCCTCTAGAGCATTCACATGTTTTTTCTAAGATTTGACCTAGTGACCTAGTTTTTACCCAATATGACTCAGTTTCAAACTTGGCCTAGATTGTATAAGGATAAACAGTCTGACAAAATTTCAAGAAGCTTGGATTATAACTGTGCCCTCTACAGTGTACAAAAGGTTTGCCTAAGATTTGACCTAGTGACCTAGTTTTTGACCCTACATGACTCAGTTTCAATTTTGGCCTAGATTGTATAAGGATAAACATTCTGACAAAGTTTCATGAAGACAGGATCATAGCTGTGCCCTCTAGAGTGTACACAAGGTTTTTTAAGATTTGACCTAGTGACCTAGTTTTTGACCCCATATAACCCAGATTCAAACTTGATCTAGATTTAATATAGATAAACATTCTGACAAAGTTTCGTGATGATTGGATCAACACTGTGCCCTTTATGTCATTCTAAGATTTATTTCTATTTTTAGCTCTGGTGGCCATTTTATTAAGCGGAGTGAAACCATTTTAGCAATTTTGGTTTAGGGCTATGAGTCAAAGATTTCTGTGAAATTACTTTAAAATCGAGCCATTGGCTTCAGAGGAGATGTTGCTTAAAGGTTTTTCTATTTTTAGATTTTTAGCTCTGACGGCAATTTTTTTCAGCGGAGTGGAACCGCTTTAGCAATTTTTGTTCCGGGTCATGAGTCAAACATTTCTGTGATATTTTTTGAAATCGAGCCATTGGTTTCAGAGGAGATGTCGTTTAAAGGTTTTTCCTTTTTTTTTTAGCTCTTGCGGCCATTTTGTTCAGTAGAGCGGAACCATTTTAGTAATTTTGATTCAGGGCTATGACAGAAACATTTGTGTGAAATTATTTTGAAATTTGCTTACTGGTCTAGGAGGAGATGTCGTTTGAAGAAATTGTTGACAGACGGACAGACAGACGGACGGACGGACGACGGACAAATATCGATCGCAATAGCTTACCCTGCACTTCGTGCTCAGGTGAGCTTTTTTTTGTCGGCTTCTCCTCCCCTACACCGACACCATATTTTTTTACATATCGTGTTATTCTATATACATTATTTATAAATATTTACATAATTGAAAAGCTGCATATAAATGTTTCTTTGTTGTTTTTTCTGATTTACCTCTAACACAAATTTGAGGTGAAATAAAACATTGATTAGATAGAATGTAAGTATCAGCAGTGAACCTAACCTCTCCGGCGCCTATCGATGTGCAAACCACACTGGGCCGCCTGCAAAGCTCACGTGAACCCCTTGGGTTCACTTACTTTGCTCACGGCCCAACGTAGTTCATACCTCGACAAACGCCAGAAAAATTAAATTCACTCCCATAATACTCATCATACTCAGTTGAGCTAAAAAGGGGTGGGGACGGGGGTCAACTATATATGACACAACCATTTATAACAATTTGTTTTAATATGAATTTGAATATCACATTCATATTTAGAAATATGGGGAAATTGTCAGTAATTGCTTTGTAAAATGAAAGTTGTCATTTAATAACATGACAAGACTGTCCTATCTTCTGTGAAACTTTGTTCCTAATTGAAAAACAGGTTCAGAAATATTCTAGAACATTAACGATAGTTCCTGAACTGTTCCGTAACTGAGCTGTGTTTCAAAACATATATTTTTGAACTGTTTGAGAACAGTCAAAAGAACTCATACAGACTATTTTAAGGACTTTAAAAGTCCTTAAATGTTCAAGTACAGCATAATTCCAGAACTTTCAATCAGAAGAAAAATGTTCTCAAACAGTTGTTACTTAAAACGTCTTCAATATTTCTTAACAAGGGAAGTTATTAATGATAATCTTAATATAAACCACTCTTTATTTCAATAAACCTAATCTAAATCACTCTTTATTTCAATAATCTTTATCTAAACTCAATCATTCTTTATTTAAATAAAGAGTGATTTAGATTAAGATCGTTTTTACTTATTTTCAAGAACGAATGAAAACCATTTTAAAATGAAAGGTCTTGAAATATTCTTAAAACATTCTAGAACAAGAGCAGTACAGAATAGAGCATTTAATAGGAACACATATTCTTAAACCGTTCAGGAACAGTTAAAAGAACTAACAAAGAACATTTTCAGAACTTTTAAATATCATTAAGAGAGCCTGCCACGAACCATGGAGCATTGAGTGGAAACTCGAAAATTTCATTTCCGATCAATACCTTGTCACTTTATTGGCCTTACCAATGTAAGTAAAATCCTAGAAGGATTTTAATTTTTTTATTCAAATAGAGCCAGAAAATGGCAAAATCTGTTTCCATGGTGACATCCAAATATTTCGGGCTATAATAATACAGTTTTATGCCAAAATAGACCCTATTAATTTTATATATTGAATCGAGCAGTTCAATATAAGTGTTCTTCATATTATAAAGCATCCTCAGTATAATATCAAAAACTTAAATTTGGTGGAAAACCTGAAAGAATTTGGTTGCTATGGTAACGCAAATACTGATACCTTTAAAGTGAAGAGAAAACCTGAATTTTAGTATGCTAACATAACTGCTCATAAAATCTAAACCCAACCAGATAGAATCATATGGCCTATCAGATGGTTAAGTGGAATAATAGTCTGACAGAACCCAAAAATAAAATTGGCTAGCATTTCATAAACGAAAAAAAAAATTGGTATCTGAAATTGTCGAATTTTCATGTTTTTCACTCAAAATAGCAGCTTTCCATCCAAGAAACTATAACATGAATCGAGCATTTGCAACTAAATCATTCTATGGAATATGATTTTTCAAAAGTTTTCAACTAAAATTTATCATTGGAAACTTGAAATGTCTTTGTAAAATTATCATAGCAACCAAATTTTTACCTAGCAACGAGGACATAAACACTGTATAAATGATACTAACTAGGCTAAAACTGACAATTATGATATTGTTTAACTTTTAATGGCTTAAACAGGGTAAGAACAGATAAAGGATATTCAAAATAATAAAATAGAACTATTATGATACTTTTCAATGCCCAAGTAGCCTCAGAATATAGGTTGCCAAGGCGATTTTCAACAGACTGGCAAAGGGAAAAACAAATCTTGGCATTTATAGCTGCCTTATTTGCAGATACAAAAGTTTTTTGATATACAAATGCGTTTTGCAGTAGTCCTGTAACAAGCGTATCACTTTTGTCGGAGTCTCTCTAATCATTTGGTTGCCATGGCAACCAAAATGCTCAATGTATCTCAATAATTCTAATAAAGATCAACTCCTCAGAAGCTACAAGCAGGATAGCACTTAAACTCTGAAAGTTTTCATAGCAGTAGTGTCAACCAAAATACTGTTCAGTACTGCCTTTGCTCCAGCATTTTGGTTGCTATGGCAACTTAAAAGTGTCCATTGAATTATGAGAAAAATACAAGTTGTCATTTATCAATATAAAAATGATTTCATTGCAGAGATTTATCAACTTCTGATGCTTGCTGAACGTTCACAGCATTAGTCAAGACTAAAATAATACTTCTCATTATAGCCTTTGCTCAACCACCTAGGTTGCTATGGCAACTTAAGACTGTCCATTAAATTATAATAAAAAAAAGGAAAATTTACATTATCACTCTCTCGCTGCAGCTAGTTTGTCAAATCTTTTTCATTTACAAAAATGTTGCTTCAGTACCTATTAATGTCTTAGAAGTGGGCCCTATGGGGTCGGGCCGGGGATACAGCAAGGCTTAAGTGCCAGGGTTTCATCCCTGCAATTCTAGGTAGCTACTGAGCATTAAATTTCACACTTTAGGGGGAAACTTTGCTGCTTGCATTTAGAAGTAGACCACTTTTTGAAGGGCTTTAAAATCATTAGGACTCACCAAAGTTGTCCGTTTTGCAAAGATTGCAAAAAAAAAATCAGGAAGGTGCACCCATGCACCTAAAATTGATGTGCCCTGTCAGGCAATACAGGCAATGTTTATGATCTTGTATATTTATTTGGCCACTATGCTTTAATACTTTCATCGACTATTGATGGTGGAGATGGTTGCACATAGACAGATGTTAGAAATTATAATGGAGTGGAATGGAATGGGCTGACATTGATAAGCTTCCGCGCTTCATTCCACTGATTTTTGGGATGACACTCTTACAGGAAAGAATTTGCTCCCTCAGAGAGAGCAAATTCTTCGTTGAAAGAGTACCATCTCAGGCTCTAGAAGCAAGCTGTAACCAATGGAATGTAGATTATTGTGCCTATTCCATTCCAGGTTTTAAACTATGTCATTCCAAACAGAAGCATCTCTGACACTTCCAACATTTTGATGCTAGTCTCAGGTGCTTATTTACTTTGTTCCTTAGACAAGTAGTAGCCCTCCCTTCATCCTGATATTACTGAAAAACTGTTGGAAGAATGTAAAATCATAAGTTAGTCATCTGTCCACTGAATTTGGACCGAAAACAAGAGATGATATGGCGGTAAGTGCCATATTGGCACTCTAGAATACTGTTTCCGAATTCATGATAACTTGCAGTTAAGTAGCTAAGATGCCCTTGTATACGAAGTAATATTGAGGGTTATCACAATTTTTTTTTATAATGCCTGTTGTCCAGATAAGAGGAAGTATTTGGTGATAATTACGGACAATTTCTCTTAAATCTCATAGAGAACATATGTTGTGACCACTTATTAGAACTGCCTGTTTGAAACAGAACTAATCAGTGGTCACAACATAGGTTTTAGATGCAAAATAAGGAAAATTATCCCTGAATTATCCATGTTACTCTTTTGTCTGGAGCACTGCCACAGTTAAAGGGACACAATAAAATGCATTCATATTTTTATTTGTACAGCAATGAATCTTAGATAACAAGAAAATGTAACAAGGTCAAAAAAAATTATATTGCAAAGAAAGTGAAAATCTCTCAGCCATATACTTTAGAGTTCAATATGATATTAGACAGGATCCCCTTCAGAGCTCCAGTAAAGATGAGTGAGGTATTGAAGATAATTCTGGGACATAATATTCATCAGTGAAAACATATTGTGACCCTTCATTAGCACTTTGTTGGTGAGATGGTTCTAATGAGGGGTCACAACATATGTTTTATGGAGAAATATGGAAAACTGTCCCTAAATTATCCCTGTTGCCCCTCTCATATGGAGCAATACCCCTTCCAAGTACTTGTGAACGTTTGCTCATGTGGTATATTGAAAGAGATTGCATTTTCAGTAAATCCTTCTGTGAATTGGAGATTTGTATTTGTTCACTTGGAAATGATTCTAGTCCATGCAGCGCTGGACCCAAAATATTTCATAAACAAATTAGGTTTCTAATTTAGTGAAAATTGAAACTTGTTTCTAGGTATTTTCTGGCCCAGAGCTGGGCTAGGAATCATTCCCATTTTCTTCCATGAGCTAGTACTGAGCTGTCACTTAACTGTCAGAATCACATGAAGAGGGAACCCGTCTGTCAGGAGATACTGACATCACATTCATGGTTCACGAAAAACTGCACATGTCTATCATTATCTACTTGCCACTGAATAAAACCTGGAAACATGTAAATGTGTTCCAATGAGCTACCAGATTCGAATATCAAATATCCATAGCTGAACGTAGGAGCTGGGTGGGTATCATTCCTTGGTAGACTGGTATTACCGGAAACTGTGACCTAATGTTTGTGAGGTAATTCATTCACGACCTTTAAGTTGGATACTTCCACCATTCACTGGGTCAATGTAACATGAGATCTCAGCGGCACACTCATTAAACTCTGCTCTGTACTTTGGAAATAAACATGGCTGCTGAAAACACAAATAAACATTCCTATATATATACAGCCAAGAGCTCCAGATAAGGTAGAGTATTAAGGATAATTCAGGGAGAATTTTTTTTTTTATTTCTCATCCAAAACATTATGTTGTGACCCTGATTACAGCTGTCTCGGCAATACGATTCTACAGTAACTTTTTCAATGGCAAACTGTCATTTTTGCACATTATACAGTATTGAAACTCACACTTTGTCAGGTATATAATATCAGCTCCCTTGAGTTGTGAACAAAGAGAATTTAATTACTGACTTCACCACTAACAATTGTGATATTTTACTCATCCTTGTTAGCTTCGAATGTACCATAAAAAAATCTAAATATCAGGACAGATAGGTCTGAGATCAGACTTGGTATCGAAAATGTTTGCCATTCCATCTGCGTCTTTTGGACACATTTTTACATTGTAAAATCTAAACTGCTCCATTCTTAGGACAGTTAATGGTGCCTATGTTTGTGTTCCAATTTTGACGGTGATGAGTCAAACAACTGTTTGCAGGGTGGCAAACTGTAAAATGGTCCTGTCCCAAGTTCAGGTTGTATCAGGCAAATGCACAGACAAGGTGAGTATTTTATGATAATTGCAATAATTTACCTTCTTTCTCCATAAATGTTGTGACCCCCCCCCCCCCCCCACCCCCAATAAAACTGTCTTACTGCAGTTCTATTGAGGGGTCCCAACCTTTGTTTTTATAAATAACTTCCTAGGAATCATCTTCAGATACTCATCTTATCTGTGCCTCTGTATTATCACAGTATAATACGGGTATTTTGAGATGTTGAGCAAACCAAATTTAATTAAAATGCTACCAACCTGCCATCTGGTGTCTCTGGACCACTTTGAGATGTTTCACAGTCATTTCCAGTATATAAGCTTTCTCCAACATTTTATATATACAATAATAT
The DNA here is from genome assembly GCA_963989385.1 of Ctena decussata. Classification (NCBI taxonomy): domain Eukaryota; kingdom Metazoa; phylum Mollusca; class Bivalvia; order Lucinida; family Lucinidae; genus Ctena; species Ctena decussata. The sequence continues at coordinate 67,246,938 of OZ022504.1, forward strand.
GGATTCTGAAGAATTTCGGATCCTGGGCATAGTTTAAAACCTAGAAGGGACTGGAATGGAATGAGATAACCAGTGGCTATAATTTGCTCCCAGAGCCTAGGAGTGTGGTCTTACAGGAAAGAATTTGCTCCCTCCGAGGGAAGGCAAATTCTTTCCTGAAAGAGAGCCATCCAAAATCAATGCAATGGAATAGCTAGACTGTCCCTAGAGGGAGCAAATTATTTTCTGTAAGGAAGCCAAACAAAGTCAATGGAATGCAATGGAGTAGACTGTCTGGGTCAGGCCACTGTCAGTTTCAGTCCATGCTTTAAGTCATGCCTAAAATCTGATATTCTTCATAATTAAAATTCTGATTTGATAATACTTACATCTTTCTTCATAGCTTGCATGAAGAACCAGGGTCCTCAACGGTTGAGGCTCAACCGGCCAAGGCATTGTTGATCTGATCTTTGTTGGTGTCGTTTCTCCATCAGTGGCTTGTTGCTCTGCAATGATAATCACATGGCAATGATTATAATAACATAAATTGTTGTTTCTACTGAATGATGAATCCTCAGTTGCTCAGTGGGTAAAGTACTGGCCTGCTGAGCTAGCGGTCAGGGTTTGAATCTATTGCAGCCGAAATTAGTTTAACTGTAAACAGGGTTCTAATCATTCCATTGCACACACCCTTTCATCATTATCACTCTTTCATCAGCTTAATATGACTGAAGTACCGTATCAGAATTGTTTACTGGTGATACATCCAAGGACAATCATTCACCGTATGAAGGGTCATAAAATTCAGAGACCGTATAGCAATGCAAGTCTCCTTTAAACTTCTGGCAATGAAATAACTGAATTAATACCATATTCAAAAGTTGCAGTTTTATTTACAAAGTGAAAACAAAATATCAGTGGTTACAAACAGTACAAGCAATTCAGTTTGGCATACACTCTCTTTATTAGTAGAAACAACAACTGGCCAGCTACATTTTGCAATTCAATTCAAATCTGCAGACGATAGTTTTACTAAATTTGGGGGCAGAGCTCAATTATTTTGTTTTACTCATTTTTCTTGCAAGAATATTTTCATTCCCTTTTTGGGCCAATTTATTTTGGTTCCTCCTCCTCCCCTCCCCCCTCCCCCCCCCCCCCCCCCTCTATACACACACACCACCAAGATCAAATAACAAATGGATGGCGACCCCTAAAATACAAATTATTATTGACTTAAATCTTAGTTCCCTCAATGTTCCATTTAAGTAAATAACATGTATGGATATCGACTATGCAGCAATTAATGAACTTAGGTATCTGACGAATTGACGTTCACTTCTTATCTGACTCAGTACTATCTCTAGAAAAATAGGTAAACAACCTGTACCTTTTAGACAGACCGCCGTAAAATAGACCTAATGGGTGTATTTGAAGGAGTCATCGCAAACTGTGTCCTCATATATGGTATTTTTTAATTTCAATTTCTTCTCAATGTATTGTTGTTTCCTACCACTGTTATTGGTTTCCAATTAGAGAGTTTTTTAAGAGGGGTAATTGAAATCTAGGAAATTTCGGATTCTGCCTTCATATGACTACCTTGTAGGCAGGCTGTGTAAAAAAGCTAGCCAATTTTATTGCAGATTTAAATATAATAATATTTTGTCATTCTTAATTTTCGGTCAGTATGTCATGAACCAGTTGGGTTTGACTACAGCAGAGCATTGATTTCACACACTATTACCATTTTTACCAAACACAAAATTGGTTTTCAGACGCAATAAATCTTATATACCTGTTGCAAATATGAGAACTTTTGTAGTATTACAATTCCTTGACCTCTTCCCTGGATGATAATCATAAAAGTTGATTCCATTGAATTATTGTGTACTTACCAGATAAATCAAAGTGGACAAGGTGTCGATTTCTTACTGTTTAACCAGTTAAAAACTTTGGCAGCCGTTGCCATGGTAACGGTAGAGAGTTGGGCAGATTAATTAAGGGGCCACACATGTCTCTATGAGGACAGTCTACTGCAGTAATATCAGAAAAATCCGTGATTTTGCACATTCCATCATTCCATTACCGAAGCTCCATGGTTCGTGGCAGGCTCTCTTAAATGTTTCTAGAAAGGTTTTCGACAAGTACATAATATTTATAGCACTTTCAGTCAGGAAAAGCTGTTCTTAAACTGTTCTTGACTATTTCAAGTACAACTGAAGATCTTTTTCAGAACATAAAAGGTTCTGATGCGTTTTTAAAAATGTCGGGGAAAAATAAGCAATAAAGTATAGTTGCCTCCCTGAAAGATTTGGTATTGTTTTAAAAAACTCGAGTATTTATTTCTAACATTTTTTCTTTAGCTTAATATATAATGAACAAATAGTCATTTGTATTACTATTATTTAACAAGAAAAAATATAATTTGAATCAAAATTAGCATTATGGCATGCAAATTTTCCAACTAATCAACGAACTCAAGTCATATCAGAATAGATATGATTATGCAGAGTGAACATATATAATAAGCACATGTTGTATTATATTAAAGCAAGTGATGTAAAATAATACGTACATCAGACAATTCATTGATCACATACTCTTAAGGTTAAAAACTTGAAGAAATCAAGTGACTGAATAGTTGTGTGTGTGTTTGGGGGAATCAATATTCTGGAATAGTTCTTATGGAAACATATCAGAACAGTTATGGAACAGTACAAACTCAAGAAAATTGCACTGTTTTTGAACAATTGTTCTAGAACTGTGCCAGATTGGTTCTAGAAGAGTACAAGAATAGTTAAAGAAACTTAAATGGCCATTGGTTTGCTCATGAACTGTTCAAGACCTATTGTGGAACCGTTGTTCATTGACAGTTCTTGAACGGCTCTGATAGAAATATAAAAGAACACTTGAAGTGTTCATAAAATTTTTCTTAAGAATAGTTCAAAAACTTTTCCTAAAACTTGAATAGTTCATGAACATAAAGTGGACCATTTAATGTTTTTTTTTAACTTTCCTTAAAATGTACCTGAACTTTTTAGAGCTAATCTTGCACAGTTCTTGAGCAACTGTTCAAGCTGTGCAGGAACAATCCTTGAACTGCTTTTGAAAAATCTCGCAGTGGGTCACCCAAAGCCTAGCACACACTTCATGAACTTTTCTAGAGCTACTCTTGCACAGTTCCTGGTTTAAACATATTTTGTTTTCAAGATTGTACATTACAACATACCAACCGAGGGCTTAGTGCAAGACTGGTCTAACTCTATATTTTGAAACTTTTCAGGAGAAGCAAGAAACTGATTATTACAGTACATAATTAATATGATATTTGACTCATTTACATAAAACATGGGAAGAAATGCTTACATTATTTAATTTTATTAGTTTATTTTTGTTAAATTAGGTTTTTGTGACTTAGACTACTTTTGCGCAGAAAAGTTTAGTGCAAGACTAGTTTAACTTGAGATAGAATACTTTTTCCAATGCACAATATAAGTGCATTATAAATCAAAACAAATTTTAACAATTTTTATGGTTTGAAGGCAAAATCTAAATTAGCATAAGCTATGAAAAAGATAGTTAACAACTTTGAACATTTAAAAAGAACAATTTATATAACCTTTTTTTGTTAGTGCTAAACTATGCTAAATTCAAATCAACGTTATAATAGCGCAATACTAGTCTATCTCAAGATAGACTAGTTTTGCACTAAGAAAAATGAGGAAAATATTTAGAAATAAAAATATTCCATGTTTTACCACTGAAAGACTGTGTAATAGATTATTAAGAAAACACTGTACATAATTTAAAGCAATAACCAGTTAAAGAAAATGAGAATTTGTATCAAAATTTATAAATCTGAAAACTTAGACATTTATCCATGCCTTTAAAATCAAAACTCCTGTCATTGAAGTTAGACAAGTCTTGCGCTAAAGATTCAGTTCATTTAGCACTTAGACTATTTTTAAATTAGAAAGAAAAGCATTTTTTTTTGCAAAAACATAAATCTTAATATTTTCAAACAATGTGTATTTCACCACCAAGTTTTCCAAAGTGCAAAAAAGTGAATTTGAGAAAAATATGGAGTAAGACTAGTCTTGCACTGAGCCCTCGAAACAATATAAATATACCATGAAAAAAGACCAGAACGAAACTATAGCTTTTAGAGCTCTTCTCCTGGATTGTTCAAGAGCTGTGCAGGAACAATTCTTGAATTGTTCTTGAATTTCTCGCAGGGAGTCAACCCAAGCGTAGCATACACTACATGAATAAATGATTACAATGAAATAAAACAAAACATCTACAGGTATGTGTATTGTATACAACTGTCAAAATAAGATGAAAAAGATTCATATTTCTATTATTCAGTCTTCACAGAGCAAAATAAAAGGAAAAAAGAGAGAAAAACTTACTCTTAAAGATTTTTTCCAACTTATAGCTAAAAAGAAAATGCTTCATTACCACAAAAAAACGACTAAAAATAAAAATAATAATAAAACAAATACGCAGACCCCCAGCAGCACTTTGCACGAAATGTGAGAGTGGAAATATGCAAAACCCAGGAAACAAAATTACTACCCGAACAGGTGGTAGTTATTCGTTTCCTTCACGAATCTTCCAAGCTAAACCACGCCAAGCCAATCTAATGAGTTTGTGTGTATTTCAGTTCTCGTACCGACTCCCCTACGCCTCCCCCCCCCCCCCCCCCGCACCTCAGCTGAACAAATCCATGGCCGCAGAAACGGGGCGCCATGCGTCCGTCCGATAAAATGTGTTGTAAATCGATAGATTATTAATATTATTGATATAAGCAGAACTATTAAACAAAAATCGGCGAGTTATTTGAAACTAGAAAAGTGTGTCTGTAAGACACTAATGATGCCTCCGTGCAGCGCCTGTCACATGATATGTATATCCATAAAGCACCTACAAAGTATCCATTGAAAACGTAACCTGCCATGAAAAAAACTGCCCAAAATGACTAAGTTAAAAAAGCTGTGATTCTGTCAAAATTAACTCTAGACCTATCAATATGCCTCATCATATCTTCAAATATGCCCACCATATGTAGACAAGGTTTGAAAAAGATCCATTGAAAACTGTGGAGCAAGTTGATAACACAAAATCCATACCCTACAATGCAAAATTTCCCTAGAATGACTAAGTTCAAAAGGATATAATTCTGTCAAAATTTATTCTAGTGCCATCAAAAAACCAAATGCACATTTTCAATACATTCACAGCATGTATGCAAAGTTTGAAAACAGATCCACTGAAAACTGTGAGAGGAGTTGATTACACAAACTCTATACCCTACAATGCAAAAATTTGCCTAAAATGACTAAGTCAAAAGGCCGTAATTCTGTCAAAATTAAATATAAGTCCAACAAAAATCCACATGCACATCTTCAATATGTCCACAACATGTATGCAAGGTTTGAAAAAGATCCATTGAAAACTGTGGGAGGAGTTGATTACACAAACTATATATTCTACAATGCAAAAATCCATACCCTACAATGCAAAATTTCCCTAGAATGACTAAGTTCAAAAGGATATAATTCTGTCAAAATTAATTCTAGTGCCATCAAAAAACCAAATGCACATTTTCAATACATTCACAGCATGTATGCAAAGTTTGAAAACAGATCCATTGAAAACTGTGAGAGGAGTTGATTACACAAACTCTATACCCTACAATGCAAAAATTTGCCTAAAATGACTAAGTTCAAAAGGCCGTAATTCTGTCAAAATTGATTATAGGTCCAACAAAAATCCACATACACATTTTCAATATGTCCCCAACATGTATGCAAAGTTTGAAACAGATCCATTGAAAACTGTGGGAGGCGTTGATTACACAAACTCTATACCATAAAGCGTGACGAACAGACAGACGGACGGACGGACAGACAGACAGACAGACAGGGGCAAATCTTAACGGGGGCATAAAAAAGAAGCTTATTTTGTTTTGACAATTTTGAATTAAATTATATGTCCGTACAAAAGAAAATGTCAGACGAATTGATTGGAGAGACACTGCGTTAATAAAGCAACTTTTTTCAGTAAATATGAATATTACGTGATAAGATCAGATGATTAAACACAGATATGATGGTTAGACACATACAAATTTTATGAAATAGATACATGTGCGTTTCATTAATTTTATACCCATGCAATTTTTTATAAGTCTTGGAAGTATGGTTATCAGATATTCAAACATGTTATATCTAATGAAACCTTGGATAAATTCTATTTTTGCTAAAAAATATTTACCCTTAAAAAGAGCCGGACTAGCCCTTCTTTGGAACCAATTAGAATAGGCCCTGTTATTAAAACAGTAAGACTTGCTTTAGACATTTTATGAATAGAATGTCTGTTTTATCCTATTTTAAGGATATTTTTACGGCATTTTGACACTGACAACTGGAAAATAGGACAGAAGAGAGGGGGACACAGTTTACCTATGCAAGTGCTTCACACGTCTTATTTACACCACTATTTGTTGTGTACTGAGTTGCTGGGCCTTATGGGCCACCATGTGGAAGTACAATATTAGTGCAAATCTAGTTCGAACCATTGAGCAGCTATACGACAAGGCTACAATTGTAGTCCTGATGAATGGCAGCACAGGAGAATGGTTCAGAACAATAGTTGGAGTAAGACAATGATGTCTTCTGTCACCCAACCTCTTCAACATTTTTCTCGAACGGATCATGTCTGATGCCCTGGATGAACATGACGGAAAGGTCAGCACAGACGGCAGACACATTACCAATCTGCGGTTTACCGATAACATAGACGCTCTAGCTGACGATGAGCAGGAGCTGGAAGCCCTACTTGAAAGTCTCGACAAAACCTGCACAAGGTATATGATGGAGATCAGTGCTGAGAAGATCAAACTGATGTCAAACAGTGCATATGGCATCCAGAGGGAGATTAAGGCAAAAGAACAGAAGCTGGGTACCGTAACAAGCAAGGTTCAAATACCTTGGAGCAGTTGTCTCAGATGATGGCTCAAAACAGCAGGTTCTCTCAAGGATTGCACAAGCCACTTCAGCTCTTACCAAGCTGAAACCAATTTGGAGAGATAACAACATATCTTTTGGATCAAAGAGAAACTTATGCGCTCCCTTGTCATTTCCATATTTCTAAATGCCTGTGAATCGTGGACCTTGACAGCAGAGTTAGAGGTAGTTCTAAAGGCCGGTACCCGGTCGTACAATACTAACAAATCTCCGAATGTTATCGGGAGGGTAATCAATCTACAAAGTGCTAGGCCAGAAATCTGTATCTACGCTAGAAAACACTTTCGCTCTTCCTAAAGAGTAGAGTTTGGCACCCATGTGGATGTTATAGCCTGTACCCCTCTGAACATAATAAAGCCCGGAGAAATTTTGATAAGTCCCTCTGGGGCGCTAGAGGGTTGAATTTGTAAAAATGACAAAAAATAACTATTTTCTCTCATTTTTTTAGATATTGAAAAAAATCCGGTTGTCTTTATTTTGTATTAAATTACACCTATATATATGTTTCCACATATGTGTTCTAAAAAAATAAGACCTTCCAAGATGAGGTAAATATCACCGAAGGGGCCCCAAGGAAGCGGAAATTACCACTAGTATAATTTTCGTAATTTTGACCCGAGCCTAAAAAATGTTATGTTCTGAATCACTTCTAAAAGATTTTGATTTTATTTCAGTATGGAGGGTTTGCATATAGTCTGTGACAGTTTTTAAGTGCATAACATTTTTGTTCGAGATAACGGGCGTGCAACGGTAAAATGAGATATATGAATGCAAAATTCTCTTAAACCAATTACCAAACAATCTACATTTAAACTACAGCTTTCATTCACAAGGAATAACGTATCTTGGTTTTAATTTTGTTGACGAACACTGAAATGTTTAAATAAATATATAAACCTCTAATTTTATGCTAATTTGGCACAAATGTCAGTCATAAATATTAAGTTTAATTAAACCTGAAGAAAAAAGCTACCCTTCGTTCAGCCTCAATCCTGTTTAATCTGTATCAAAAATAATGTAGTAAACAGGCATTTTATTAAGTTCCCTTATAAGATGGTAGCCTGTTAAAGGAGAATATAGATACTCATATGTGCTACTGACTTATATATGTTACATATTTATGTACGTTTTATATGGACATATTTATATGTAAAATACAATTTAAACAAAATGCAATATACGATTCCATTATACTGTATAAACTTAAAATTTTATTGTAAATACTTGTTGAACCAGGGCTATTTCGAGCTTAAAGATGTATATAGTATCACCTAATTGTCATGATACCATGTTGTCCAATACTGACGGTTGCATGTGGGTAGATGGATCTCATCAGCTTGGGAGGGTAATAAGAACTCAATGTAGAAAGGTAGATCCAATCCTTAACCTTGGTAGGTAGTCCACAAATTCCTTGCTAGGTCTGTGAACAAAATGTGCAAAAGAACACCTGAAAAAACGGCATCACTAGGTTGAAGACTTCACAGAGGAAGTCAACGGCCATGTAGAGCACCAGCATGAGTTCAGCATTCGTGTGTTACTTGCAAGACCCGAGCAAGCCTTGCTCAGCTTGGCACAACATATAGATTTCAGAGAACACTGTTGATTAGGATAGGCCTAATCAGCTTGGCCATTTCCGTCTGGTATTATATTCAGTGGGTTGCTTTGAGAAAACAAGACGCCGCCTCCATCTCTACGAGTCTCCCAGGCCTAGGGGACAATTTGGGTTGGTGTAGACCCAATATCATAGAGCAAACGTCTTCCTAGAAACAACTCCCGGGGTGGAATAACTCTTTTCGCCAACGGAAACGTGTTAATGACCAAGGCGAGCTATATAATTTTCTTGGAATTTGGTTGTGGTCAACAGAATCAGCTAAGAGAAGTATAGGCTCCATCGGGTTGACTTTTGCCCAATTAACATTTTGGAAGACACACCCAATGATACTTGTTGTTGTTGTGTTATTGTTTAACGTCCACGGTAAACAGCTATGGTCTTGTCGGGACGGTCCGTTAACCTAACCATACTGTTCCTGGGCAGGCTACTACCTCCTAAGCGGTTAACCAGTACTAAGTGCACTAACTTTCACCAGTAACTGACAACTGCCCTTCTTGAATCAGCGTAAGGGGAAATGAAATTAAGTGGCCGGTTCGGGTATCAAACCCGGGACCTCTGGGTTATAAGTCAGTCGCAATTCCAACTGCGCTACGCGGAAAGGCCCGATCCTCCCAGATACTTGAATACTTGGTCTGTCGTGGCCCTAACAATGATCACGCCTACCGTTTGACGTTACACGCCTGGTAAACTATCACAGATATCTCCGGCGGAGGTACCGATAAAAAGTTGTGACAGGCACCAGGATCTGCCTGTGACTGTCCAAGAAATGGCAACAAACGGTAGGTATTCCTGTTTTTGACAAAATATAAAATAACCAGGGAGTTTATCAAAAATCAAAAAGTGATATTCGAACCTAATAGACATAAAGTTTTGTCACTCATTATATGCGCCTGATCTTTTCATATTAACCAAAGATACGACTTTTGAAGTGGCTTTGATGTCAGCCCACAGTACTCAAAACATAAAGAATTCGGCCGTTTTTGGTCTTAAATGCAGTGATCTTGCATACGAATCTGTTTTTCTCGGCACACTGTTGTTAAGGTAACCTCCTTGCTCAAATAGAAATGTCGATTGACTACAAATAAGGCTTGATTTTTTCAAAACAACAGCTGGAGGTGCCTGCAATGGTGTGGAGGTGCCTGTGATGTAAGCAAATATAGTGAAAATCTGAATAGTTATTGCAACTGGAAATATTGACATCCTCTCTAAACCACTGCCTGGAAAGAATCATTCATTCAATGTCCCATTAAGCTATCATAATGCGTATGTCATGAAATTCCATGTTAAAATTTCTAAAACACCATCTTTAAGAGTTATTGCTCAATTTGTTTCCGCTTCTGTTTGTCAAACATTGACGAATTTCACATAGTTGCTGAATATTAACTACCGTATTCAATGTTAGAATCGTTATGAAATGTGCGCTTAAATAAGAGACAACATTTTTGTGACTGGTGATGACTGTGATCGGGAGGTGCTGGCTGTGAGTCATTCCAACTTGTCAGAAATTGTCGAGGTCACGTCATGCCAGCTACACGTATGGTGTGTCAAATTGTCAAAATTGCTGATATCCGTCAACAGGCATACACGTACAGTTATCTATAGTGTTCATCCTTTTGGTACCTCATATGTGTCGCTCGCATGTGTCGTATGACGCTGGTGTATGTGTTAACTTTGTGGTAACTGGAGTGATAGGTGCTACAAGTGATTCAGCCTCGCTAGTTTTGAATTGTTGGTGCTAGAATCCAAATACATCCGTAAGGCCTACAGATTACATCATCGGCAGGTGACATGTTCTCAATATTACACCTTTTAGTATATTGAAGTGCTCGGAATCTTAGTGTAAATAACGTGCAATTCAAAGTCTCCGAATAGCCACTGCATCTAATTTGGTAACAAAAGAGCACTTTTACTACATAAAAGTCATCTTCCAAAACGTTGTTTTTGCAAACGTTTCGAGTAGCTAGCATGGCGTATGACCGCGACAATTTCTAACGAGTTGCAATGACTAACAGGCAGTCATCATTATTCACAAAAATGATTTCAGCGCATTTCATAACTATTCTAACACTGAATTAGGCAGTAAATTTTCAACAGCTACGTACAACTCATTAATGTTTGACTAACAGATATGGAAACAAAACGGGCAATAACTCTTTGAGATGATCTGCTTTGGATTTTGGATTTCTGTTGTGAAGCATCAATGTTACGTGTTCTTATGTCCGCTTGTCTATAGTCTTCTGGCAATAAGGTCACCTGTACAGCTGCTCACTTTCTGGTTTGTTTTGTAATTTAAAATATAAAGCAGGTAAAACAGAAGTTAGCGTTGTTTTCTTTTGGGGTAGGCACCTGTCTGGGAAAGAGCTCTTTATTCGGTTAACCATGCGCGTCTTTTATGAACTACTGTCAATGTATACTTACTTCCATCTTGGTTTTAAGAGCAGGATGCAGCGTCTGATTGTATAAGTTCACGATCACTGTCTGTCGTTTTAACAAAAATATGCTTGATATTCGCATTATGATAGATTAAATTGCGACGTTGAATGAACGATTCTTTCAAAGCAGTGGTCTAGAGATGAAGCATATCAATATTTGCAACCGCTATAAATATTCAGATTATCGTTATATTTTCTTACATCACAGGCACCTCCATTCCGTCACAGGCACCTCCAGTTTTTTTTTTACCGATCGAGCCTTATTTGGAGTTTATCGGCATTTATATTTGGGCAAGGAGGTTTACTTTACGTCAGTGTATCCAGAAAAACAGATTCTTATGCAAGAAAAGTGCATTTCGGACCTAAACAACCGATTTGTTCTTGTTTTGAGTACTTTTGACTGACCTTAAAGCCACTTCAAAAGTCATATCTTCTGTATATATGTAAGGTTCCCGCTGATATACTGTGTGACAAAACTTAATGTATATAAGGATCGAATAGCATTCTTCGATTTTCAATAAACTCCCTGGTTATAATGTATTTTATCAAAAAAGACAAATACCTACCGTTTGTTGTTTATTTTTGGTCCGTCACATGTAGCTCCGGATGCCTGTCACAACTTTTTATCGGTACCTCCGCGGAGGTACCTGTGATAGTTTACCAGGCGTGCGTTAGTAAGTAGATGATAAGTGTGCGACTAGTATGACAAAAGTCAAGAAAATGAGAGGTAGGAAGAACATCTCAGTAGGAAACTGGAATCTGAGGGCACTGAGGACATCCGGGAAACTCGAAGAGCTAATCCACAAAATGGACAGATTCCAGTAGAACATACTGGAGCTCTGAGAGATGCATTGCGAACTTTGGTGAAATGTCATCGGATAACAGACACAAGGTTTGCCAAACAGTCTGCAGCAGACTCTCCGTTTGCGAGCAGCTCCTTTCAATGTCACAATACAATCATATAAAAATCTGAGCAAGATGACAAGAAGGTAGACCATTTCTACGAGTAACTCCAGTAAATTACGAAGGACATTCCGGTTGTACAAGTTGATTGGAATAGCAAGTGGCAGGGAATCACAGACAGACTGTGGAGAGACGTATGTGGACCCTACTGCAATGTCGAGACAAATGAGAGAGGTCTCAAACTTCTAAATAAAATAGCAACTTTAACAACATATTACTATCAAATATCTGGTCGCCACTAGCCATCCGCAAGGTGGACATAACACAGCCGAGAGAAGAATCATTAAGACCAGATTCAATACATCTTGGTGAGGAAGCGGATCCATTGAGGGGGGCAAGGAGTTTTCTTAGCGCAGGCATAGAAAGTGTACATTACATGTTGATGATTACCTCTCAAGTTCGTCTGAAGGAGACCAGAAAGACAATCCAGCCAAGACTGAGGTTTCATCGTGAGATTTTCAAAAACCCACATTCCAAGTAACGATAGATGGGAAGTTTGCACCATTCATCAGTCTGAGGGATGATGACATAGACATAGATAGCATGATTACAAACTACAATACAGAACTGACTGACACAGCCAGTGAAATACTTGGGAAGGAACGTCAGAGGACAACGCCCTGGGTCTCCAGATATGTTCTTGATGTCGCTGATGAGAGGAGAGATTCGAAGAACAGCCGGTATGAAAAAGAAGGAATGAAAGAATACATGACAGCTGACAAGAGTGTTCAAAAGACCCCGAAGAAAGCAAAGGAGGACAGTGCAAGGGATTGAAACTTGCCTGAACAAAATATCAGCATAACAGATAGTGAAGTATCTAACTTTAGGAAAACAAGGTAGATCAACAAATATCCAGGACTAGTCTAGAACATGTCTAAAAGAGCACCAAATTCTCAGCAGCTGGACAGAATATTGCTCAGAGCTATACAGGCATGTGCCATGGTGACAATATAGTTCTGGACTGCACTTGTCACTCAAAAAAGATCTACAACTCATCCTTTGCAAGGCAGCTTAGATTGCAGTAGCTGCACCGAAAAAGGAAAAGTCTGTCTTGGTTGATAATATTCCAGTAGAACCTGTTCAAGCAGGCGGGGAGACAATGAAAGGTCTGTAAAAAGTTCTGAATAACAGAAGAATGGCCAACCCCATTGACTCCGTCGCTGGTTACTACGCTTCCTCAAGAGGGCCACCAGCAGCTCTGCCAGGACTACAGAACCATCAATCTCAAAGTAAAGTCATGCTGAAAGTCATCTTGAACAGGCTCAATCCCCTAGTTGAAGAGATTATCGCTGAACAAAAGGCTTGTTTAAGTGTCGGAAGAAGCACAACAGAACAGACATGTCTATTCTCTGTAGAAATTACTCAGGTGAGCAGATGGTCATCTATGAGTCTCCTGGGCGTTTCTCGAAATGTCTCCGGGCCAAATTCTATGATAAAATAAATGTATATTTTTCTGCACAGGGTTGGCAAACTCTACTATTAAAGGAGAGCAAACCTCGTGTTTTTTTCTCCTGGGCACCTGGACTAACAGGGAAATATTTCCCTAGAGGAAATAACTCCTCGTAGAGAACAAAGAAATAGCATATTTAGATTGACTAGAAATCCTTGTATTTCTTCGTTAAGAATGTAATATACGTCATGATGAAAATAATCACATCTGCCATATCTAGATTTAAAAATATTGTGGGACTAAAGAGTTCATTTTCAAAGTGGAGGACGACGTAATTCTTATGTTTCTAGACTTGTCGACTTATTTCAAGGTTTCACTAACAGTGACAAAAATATGTATATGTGGCTGTTGAAGTATAAAGTAAATCTATCAAAGAGTTAAGAAGACAGGGATCTTTAAATAAAGAAAACACGGAAATTCCAAGTTTCAATATAAAGTTTCTAAGTCCATAACCTTAACCCAAAGCCTCTGAGGTGTGGGGTGGGGATACTATATAAAACTGTAGACCATTAGCAACAATCTTTGGCAGTATAGGGTATATCCATCAAAGGGTTATGGAGATATGGGTCTTTACAAACGTTAATCAAGAACACTCCATATTTTAACAAAAAATTTTTGGTCAATGACCTTGATACTGGATAAAATTTCAGATCATTAACTTACATTAGTGAGAGTTACATTGGATTAAGGAAACAGTGATCTTTAAAAACATTAACCAAGAACATCCACTATTTTAACATGAAATTTCTAAGCTAATGATCATGACCTCAAGGTCACTGAGGGGTCTGGGCATGGTACGATTTGGAACTTTAACCCAGCAACTAGCATCACTGTAACATCAATTTAATCTTTACTTGGGCTAAGGAGATATGGGTGTTTAAAAAGCTTTAACCGAAAGCATCCAAATGGCTGACGCGGACGCTGACGCAGACGCGGACGCAGACTCTGACGCTGGGGCGACAACAATAGCTCTACCTGAACTTCATTCAAGCGAGCTAAAAAGAGTACATGGCGTTTTCTGAATATACGTCATAGAGGTGGCTATCTGATGTCCCCAGACGTGTTTACAAAATAAATTGATAACTTTTAATAAATTAAAATACTTAATTATTTGGATAAAGTCAACATAATTCGTATATTCTTTATACAGAAGCTCTTACACTCCTGGTCATTTCATATGAAATTTATGAAACGAGCCTTTGGCGAGTTTCATAAATTTTATATGAAGTGACCAGGAGTGTAAGATTCTCTTTATCATATGACCCTTTAAAATGGGATTTTAACGCCTTCAAAATAAACTTTATTTCAATAAGAAAATGCATTGTTGACATGGACGTTGTCAATGACGAAACGTTTACGCGCCAAAGTGTTATTACACGTGTGGTCATATAATTTTTATGACACGACGTTATCCACTGATTAACAGCGACGTCATATGATAAAAGCAGTTCTTTGACATTTAAGCTTCTGATTGTTTGGAAATTATATCGGGGGTAGTGAAGGAAAAAATAAGCGTGAAACCGAATAGTTGAGTTCCTTTCCTTGTGTTGTGGTGACGACAAAAGTATAAGACTTGATTTGTTTGTTTTGTGTGGACGACATTAAAGAGACTAATGTTTGCAACCTGTTGATCAGTCTTTCTTGGAAAATGTGATATAAACGGGTATCCCATACGTCTCTTACGTCTTTCTAAGACTTAAATTCCTTTTTATAAAATTGGTGATGTCATAAAGTTTTTAACTGTGTGCAACATTTACAGTGAAGTGACAAGTGACACCCGTAGTTTAAGTATTGGTATTCTTGGGCAATTAAAGTGGACTGTAATTTTGTCTGAATCAAAATTAGGTAAATAGAATTTTTTTCTGGCTTTAGCTTCAGGGCCAAGCAGAAATGTTCCCAAAGAATCATAAACTTGATAAAAGACATTTTCTGGATAAAAGATTCCTTTGTAACATGAGAACTACCATGTGATGGCAATCGGATGAGTGAAAACGAATTCCTCGCGCAAAACTCACACATGACATATCTTCTGTTATCTCCGTCAGTCGGCCTTGAATTGCTCAGCGATGTACTGTAGGCCTCTTGGTGAATTGTTTGCCTTCATGTTCATCTAATTCACTTTTCAACATTTTCCCCATACTTTAAATATTGGATCCATGAGTAGTGTAATTGAAGTTTTTCTGAACTTCTTTGGGTGCAGAAGCATTATTGGCGGGAGAAACTCTGTTTCTTAGGCGGTGATATGGTAATTCTAAATGTTTGTAAACTTGTTGACTTTCTTTAAGATTTTACTTATATTGGCAAAAAGACATATATATTTGCATATGAGAATCGAAGGAAAATTGCAACACAAGATGTGATAAAATCAACAAAATGGTACATGACGTTTTTTGAATAATGGTCTACTTTGTAATGACTTCTGCCGAAGAAACGATGATCGGATGTCTGATGACGTGGTTACAAAAATCTTTTGCGTATTAATGATTGAGGATACATAATATTAAGTAGGAACCTTTCGCTGGTGAAATGGTATGTATAGTCATCAAAATTGGTTCGCCAAAATTCTAAATTATTTTAGACTTGTCGACTTTCTTCAAGATTTTACTGTTAGCGGCAAAATACAGATTTGAAGTTTGCAATTCGAGGAAAATTGCAAGATCAGATAGTAAAGAATCATAAAAAATATATGGCATTTTTTTTGGAAAAAGGTATTCTTTTACCCTGACTACTGATATGTGGTGGCACTGGATGAGTGAGAACGAATCCTATGTGCAAAACTCGCACATGACATATCTTCTGTTACCTCCGTCAGTCGTCGGGAAATTACTCAGAGATGATCGGAAGACCTCTTGGAGGTATGTTGGTCTACATGTTCAACTTCTTCAGTTTGCAAATTTAAAGAGTAACTACACTTCAGGAACTGACTGAAGCAGATTCCAAACCCTATCCCCAACATCAAAGGGAAAGATTGACAAAGACATACCAACAAACAATAAATTACAAGTGGTAAGCCGAGTCAGCAGCTCTTTCCCAAATAGGTGGCAACTCAGCTATCTTTACAGAACTAAATAATTTAGACCAACAGAAGGGTAACAATAGACTAAGCAAATTATACGAATAAAATTTAACAACTATTTCTACCTATTTTCAATTTTTTTTTATAGAAGGGTTAAAATGAGAACACAATAAATTAAACAGCACCGAACATAAAACAAATGCAACCGCAACGAAAGTACCGCCTTGGGATGGTCAGTAATAACTACTGGGGGGTTTAAATCGGTTTTACTGGGCCCAAACCGTCACCCTCACCCTCCGCATCACTTTCATCTTGCTTCAAATACTGGACCTTTGAGAAACAAAATGTAAGTATTTCTTGACTTCTCTGGGTGCAGAAGCCTTATCGGACTATCAGCTCGTTTTCTTAGGGCATGACATGGCAATTCTAAATGTTTGTAGACTTTTGGACTTCCTTCAAGATTTTACTTACAGTGGAAAAAAGACACACATATTTGTATATTGCAATCCAAGGAAAGCTGAAACACCAGATGAGAGAAAAAAACAAACAAACAAAAGCACCATTTAAATGGTACATGACATTTTCTAAATAATGGCATCCTGTTGACCATGCCTACTGCCACGGGAACGCTTATCGGATGGCTAATGACGTGGTTACAATTATTGTTCCATATTGAGGATATATAGTTTAAAGTATGAACTGGTAGTTGGTATGTTGGTCTGCATTTTCATCTGAATAAGTAAAAAGTGTGGATGACGATGTTATTGTAAATGATTTTAGACTTGTCGACTTTGCTCAAATTTTACTAGATTACAAACAGACTTGTATTTTGCAATTCGAGGAAATTGCAAGACTAGAAAGAAAAGAATCGAAAATTGGAAACATGACATTTTCTGGATAAAAGGTATTCTTTGTAACTTTTCTACTGCTATGTGGTGGCAATCGGATGAGTGAGAACGAACGGATGTGTAGAACTCGTACAATCATGACATATCTTCTGTAATCTCTGTTAGTCATCGGAGACTCGTTCAGCGATGTTCAGAAGACCTCATAGTGGTATGTTGGTCTGCAAGTTCACCTAATTCATTTTCCAACACGTTCCCCTCGCTTTGAAGGCTGGGCCCATGACTACTGTAATGTAAGTTTTCTGGACATCCCTGGGTGCAGAAGAATTATCGAACGGAAAGCTCAGTTTCTAAAGGGAAGATATGGTCATTCTACATCAAAAGTATTAAGTATGAACCTGTTATCGGTACGTTGGTGTGCATTATCATCTATTGATTGATTGATTTGTTTCTTAACGTCCACGGTAAACAGCTATGGTCATATCGGGACGGTCAGTCGACCTAACCATACTATTTCTGGGCAGATTTGGACCTTCTAAGCGGTTAACCAGTACTAAGTGCACATATTTCGCCAGTAACTGATAACTGCCCTTTTTCCGGAATTGTCGATGTTAAAAGGACTTACGAGTTCGGACTTATGATTTGGGTACTTTGACCACTTAGATTTTGAATCAGCGGAAGGAGAAACAAAAGAATGTGGCAAGACCGTGCATTATCAACTAAATAGATTAAAAACGGATGAAAACGTTATTCTAAATGTCTTTAGATTTTTCGATTTTCTTTAATATTTTACTCTGAGTGGCAAAAATACAAAACAGATTTGTAGTTTGCAAGTCGAGGAAAATTGAATGGCAAGCTAGGAAAGAATCATAAAAATGGGTACATGACATTTTCTGGATAAGAGGTGTCCTTTGTACTCTGATAACTGCTATGCGGTGGCAATCGGATGAGTGAGAGCGACTCCCTCCCGCAGAACTTGCACACGACATATCTTCTTTAATCTTCGTAAGTCGTCGGAGAATCGCTAAACGATGTTCGAAAGATCTTTTGGTGGTATGTTGGTATGCATGTTTACCTAATTCATTTTGCATCACTTTCCCCTGCTTTGAAGACTGGACCCATAGCAGTGTAATGTAAGTAATTCTTGACTTCTCAGGGTGCAGGAGCATTATCGGCGGGAAAAGCTCTTTTCTTAGAGGATGATATGGTAATTCTTAATGTTTGTAGACAAAAAGACTTTCTTTAGGATTTTGCTAACTTTTGTGAATAAAACACACATATGCTTGTATATTGCAATCCAAGGAAAACTTTAACACCAGATGAGAGAAATAAACAAAGTGGTAAATGCCGTTTTCTGAATAATGGTATCCTTTGTACCATGACTATTGCCACGGAGACGGCTATCGGATGTCTCATGACGTGGTTAAAAATCGTTTCGTATTTAGGATTGAGGATATATAGTATCAAGTATTAATAACAAGGAGAAAAATTCTCAGGAAATGATACAATTCAATCCAAGATGCAACCGAAGACACCTTGTGGGAGAGAGACAATATAAAATTAGTAACCACCAAGAAAACACTAGCGGCAGCCATGTGAACAGTCATTTCCCATGTAGGTGGTCAACGGGCTAGCCTGAACATCACAACCAATATATCAATAACAGATAAAGCAAACAACAACACATAAAACAACAACGAAGAACCAAAACAGAACTGCCGCCTTCGAACATAGTATAAAGTATGAACCTGTTGCTGGTATGTTGGTCTGCACTATAATCTAAATAGGTAAAAGTGTATGACGACGTTATTCTAAATGATTTTAGATTTGTCGACTTTCTTCAGGATTTAACTTATAGTAACAAAATTACAAACAGATTAAGAGTTCGCAGTTTGAGGAAAATTGCAAGACCAGATGGGAAATAATTACAAAATGGGTACATGACGTTCTCTGAATAAGAAGTATCCTTTGTACCCTGACATATCTTCTGTAATCTCAGTCAGACGTCGGTGAATCGCTCAGCGATGTTCCATAGACACTTGGTGATATGTTGGTCAGCATGTTCACCTTATTCACTTTGCAACACTTCCCCTTGCTTTAAACACTAGATCCACGAGAAACGTAATGTGTTTCTTTCTTGACGTCTCTGGGTGCAAATGCAATATCGGACCTTGAAAGCTCGTTTTCTAAGGTGATGATATGGTAATTCTAAATGTTTGTAGACTTGTTGACTTTCTTCAAGAGTTAACTTACTGAAGCAAAAAGACACACATTTTTGTATATTGCAATCAAAGGAAATTGCAACTCTAGGTGAGAAAACATCAACAAAATGGTACATGACGTTTTCTGAACAATGGTTTCCATTGTGCAATAACTACTGCCATTTGAATCATATAAGATGGCCATTGACGTGATTAGTAAACTCGTTGCGTTTTTAGGATTGGAAGTTATAAAGTATTAGGTATGAACCTATTGATGATATGTCGTTCTGCAGAATCATCTAAATAGGTTCAAAGTGGATGGCGATGTTATTATATATGATTTTAGACTCGCTGACTTTCTTCAATATCTTACTTAAAGTTGCAAAAATAGAAACAAATTTGTATTTTGCAATTCGAGAAATATTGCAAGACAAGATAGGAAAGAATCCCAAAATGGGTACATACCTTCTTCAGGATAAGAGGTACCCTTTGGACCCTGACTCCTGACTTGTGTTTGCAATCGGCTGAGTGAGAACTAATCCCTCGTGCAAAACTCGCACATGACATATCTTCTATAATCTCCATCAGTCGAAGCAGAATTGCGCAACGATGTTCGGAAGACCTCTTTGTGGTATGGTTGTCTATATGTTCATCTAAGTTAGTTTGTAGTTTGGCAACACTTTCCCTTTGCTTTAAAAACTGGACCAATGAGTAGTGTAATGTAAGTATTGCTGTGCTTCTCTGGGTGCAGAAGAATTATTGGTCGGAATAGCTCATTTTCAAAGGTGATGGTATGGTAATTTTTGAAGTTTGTAGACTTGTGATGTTAGCCGCTGTGTCTGTTATTGGTATACTGTTTATGAATTTTAGGCTAGCCCGTTGACCATCTACATGGTAAATTGCTGTTAACATGGCTTTCGCTAGTGTTTCCTTTGGTAATGACTAGTTATGTGTTGCCTCTTTCCCACATGGGTTGGATCTGGAATTGAATTGTGTCTGTTCCTGAGAATTTTGCTCCTTACTTTTGAGGATAGGAAATATTAAGTATGAGCTTTTCGTTGGTATGTTGATCTGCATTTTTTATCTCGATAGGTTCAAAGTCAGTTACGATGTTATTCTAAATGATTTTAGACTTGTCGACTTTCTTCAGGACTTTACCAACAAGACCTGTCAGCGGGACAGGATAGCTCGCCTGACAGCGCCTTGCCTATCACATAAAAACTTTAACGTAAAACTTTAACATGGGTACATGACGTTTTCTGGATAAGAGTTATCCTTTGGACCCTGACTACTAAGTAATGTAAGTATTTCTGGCATCGCTGGTTGCATAGAAAATTATCTGACGGAAAAGCTTATTTTCTAAGGGGATGATATGATAGTTTTAAATGTTTGTAGACTTGTTGACTGTCTTCAAGATTTAATTAACAGTTGCCAAAAAAGACACACATATTTGTATATAGCACCTTTGTACATTGCAATACAAGGAAAATTACAACACCAGATGAGAGGGAAAAAAGACTGTACATGACGTTTCCTTAATTATGTTTTCCTTTGTACAATAACTACTGCGACGGGAACGGCTATCGGATGTCTTATGACGTAGTTACAAAATTTTTTTCGTATTTAGGATTGAGTAATTTTAAACTATTTAGTATAAACATTTTGTTGGTTAATTGGTCTGCATTATAATCTAATTCGGTGCAGTGGACGGCGATGTTACTATAATGATTTTAGACCCGTTGACTTTCTTCAAGATTTTACTTATAGTTACAAAAGTACAAACAGATTGGTAGTTTGCTATTCGAGGAATGTTGCAAGACCAGATAGGGAAAAAAATCACAAAACGGGTTTATGAAGTAGTCTTATGCTAGTATTTCTGTGCTTCTCTGGGTGCAGAAGAAATATCTGACGGAAAAGCTCATTTTTAAGTGGATGATATTTTATATACAGAGGAGAAACACACACACTCAACACATGTTTTTATATTGCAGCTTTGTATTTTGCAATTTGAGGAAAATACAAGACCTGATAGAAAAGAATCACAATATTTGATACATGACATTTTCTGGATAAGAGTATCCTTTGTACCCTAACTACTGACATGTGGCTGCAATCGGATTAGTGAGAACGAATCTTTCGTGCAGAACTCGTTTATGACATATCTTCTGTTATCTCTGTCAGTCGTCGGAAAATCGCTCATCGATGTCCGGAAGACCTCTTGTTGGTAGATTGGTCTGCAAACACACCTAATTCCTTTGCAACACTTTCTCCTTGCTTTGAAAACTGGACCAAAGCAGTGTAATGTAAGTATTTCTGGGTTTCTGTGTGTAAAGAAGAACTATCGGACGCAAAAGCTCATTTACGAAGGGGATGATATGGTTATTCTAAATGTTTAAAAACTTGTTGACTTGATTAAGATTTTATTTACAGTGACAAGAAAGACACACATTTTTGTGTCTTGCAGCTTTATAATTCGAGGAAAAATTTGCACTATGCAATTCGAAGAAAATTGCAAGACCAGATAGGAAGGAATCACAAAATTGGCACATGTCATTATATTGCTGAGAAGTATCCTTCGGATCCTTACTACTGCCATGTGGTGGTTACTAGATAAGTGAGAACGAATTTTTCTCTTGCAGAACTCGCACATGACATACCGTCAGTCGTCGGAAATTCGCTCAGCCATGTTCGGAAGATCTCTTGGTGGTATGTTGGTCTGCATGCTCACCTTTTTCACTTTCCAACACATTCCCCTGCTTTGAAGACTGGATCTATGAGAGGTGAAATGTAAGTATTTCTGGGCTTCTCTCGGATTCAAAAGAATTATCTGACGAAAAAAAAAACTCATTTTCTAAATGGATGATATGGTAATTCTAAATGATTTTAAAAGACTTATTGACTTTCTTCAAGATCTCAGTTACAGTGGCAAAACAAGACATACATATTTTTAATATGCAAGCTTGTATTTTGCAATTCGAGGAAAATTGCAAGACCAGATAGGAATGAGTCACAAATGGATACATGACATTTTCTGGATAAGAGATATCCTTTGTACCCTGACTACTGCCATTTGGTGGCATACGGATAAGTGAGAACGAAACCCTCGTGCAGAACTCGCACATGACATATTTTCTTTAACCTCCGTCAGTCGTCCTAGAATCGCTCAGCGATGTAAGAAAGACCTCTTGGTGGTATGTTGGCCTGCATGTTCAGCTAATTCACTTTGCAACACTGTTTCCTTGTAGGTTGCTTGTAGACTTGTTGAATTTTCTTCAAAGTTTTATTTAGAGCTGCGAAAAGACGCACATATTTGAAGACTGCAATCCTAGGAAAATTGGGGAAGAAAGTCATGTAAGACCACACGAAATATTATATTACCCTATATGTGTATCAATCTCCATGATGTATGTATGTATATGTATATATATCTCCATGATGTATGTATGTTTGTATGTATGTTTGTTTTTATGTATGTATGTATGTATGTATGTATGTATGTATGTATGTATGTATGTATGTATGTATGTATGTATGTACACGTGCGTATATATGTATGTATGTATGTATGTATGTATGTATGTATGTATGTACACGTGCGTATATATGTATGTATGTATGTATGTATGAATGTATGTATGTATGTATGTATGTCCCCTTCATGTCCTAGTCTCCGAGTCTCCGAGTCTCCAGGTCTCCAAATCGTCAATGTATGTATGTATGTATGTATGTATGTATGTCCCCTTCATCTCCGAGTCTCCAGGTCTCCAAATCGTCAGTGTATAGGTGTATGTATTTATGTATGTCCCCTTCATCTCCTAGTCTCCGAGTCTCCGAGTTTCCAGGTCTCCAAATCGTCAGTGTATAGGTGTATGTATTTATGTATGTCCCCTTCATCTCCTAGTCTCCGAGTCTCCAGGTCTCCAAATCGTCAATGTATAGGTGTATGCATATATGTATCTAATTTTAAACAGTCTCCGAGTCTCAAGTTCCCGGGTCCCCAAACAGATAGTATCGTGTGCGCCTGCACATTCATGTCACCCTGTCTGCAACAGATCCCTGTATATTACGTACGTCTATATATAGCATCCCCTACATGTAAAGTCCACGGAGTCTCCGACAACGTATTTGTATGTTTATATCTAAAGTCCCGAGTCTCCAAGTACAATGTGTGCCTGCATATTTATATCCCTTGTCTCCAAAATATTCTTGTATATGTACGTACATATGGGATCCCCTAAATATACAGTCTCCTGAGTCTCCAACATCGTTTTGAATGCCCCCCTCTCATCCATACGATGTGTATACAGTATACTCGGCTCGGCTTCTTTGTATTTATATCTATGTTCATGTATTGATCACTATTGATAACAGCTTCTGAACAACTTAAATGTACCTTCTGGAGGCACGCGCAGGCAAACGGCTGGAAGGACGAAGAGAGAGAGAAAGAAAGAGAGAGAATCGGCCTATAACATTTCAGTATCAGAGGAGCTTCACGTACATAACTTAAACATGTGACTAGTACATATACACTTCAAACCAACAGAGCAACGTTAAAGTGGTGATTTGTTGCAAATACAAAAATCTGAATAAAACCATAAAAATTTAATGCATTTCTCTGAAAATAAGCAACTTCGCACAAGTTTACATCTTTACTTACCTTCGAGGGCGGGTTCATTATGGCTTAGCGCGAACTCTCAGTTGGATTTCCTACACGAAACCAGACAAAAAAATAATTTTTGAAATTCGTTTTGAAAGCACTTAAATAACACTTTTAGATAGCTATACCGTACCAGAACATCATTTCTAGCACCATATAAATTGCGAATTAGGCAATTTATTTTTGCGGACCTGAAATTTGACCAAATTTGCCAAGAAAACGAATTGAAATTACAGATAAAGAGAGCACATTACTCAGCCTAGGGCAGAGAATAACGACGCACATATTACAATCAATTTAAACCCGGTTTTTATGGCCCCGCCATTAAAAATGGGGGGGGGGGGGCATATAGTATCACCCCTGTCCGTACGTACGTAGCGTACGTAGCGTACGAGCGTACGTAGAGTACGTAGCGTACGTATGTACGAAATGGTTTCCGTTCAATATCTTTTGAAGTCATTGGCAAAATTCATATTTTATACACAGCTATATAATCATAAGATACAGGTCAAGTTCGATGTTGGGTAAAATCCGTCGATTATTGTGGGAATTATGGCCCTTTTTCGACTTCATTTTGTATGAAAAAAGTTCGATATCATTTGACAGCATTGGTGTATTGAATTCATATTTTATACACAGGTATATAATCATAAAATACAGGCCAAGTTCGATGTTCGGCAAAATCCGTCGATTATTATGGGAGTTATGGCCCTTTTTCGACTTTATTTTGTATGTAACAATGGTTTCCGTTCGATATATTTTGAAAGCATTGGTGTATTAAATTCATATTTTATACACAGGTATATAATTATAAACTACAGGTCAAGTTCGATGTTGGGCAAAATCCGTCGAATTTGGTTAGAGTTATGGCCCTTTTTCGACTTCATTTTGTATGAAAAACTGGTTTCCATTCATTATCTTTTGAAAGCATTGGTGTATTGAATTCATATTGTATACACAGGTATATAATCATAAAATACAGGTTAAGTTTGATGTTTGGTAAAATCCGTCAATTAATGTGCGAGTTATGGCCTTTTTTCGACTTCATTTCATACAATAATGGTTTCCGTTAGTTAGTTTTTGAAAAGTTACTTGTTTCGGGGCTATTTCTTCTGGAAAGTTGCATGGCATCCATTTCTGTGATAAGATACAGAATGTTATCACATATCACGGTCATGACATCCCCTCTCCAAGACCCGCCCCCCCCCCCCCCCCCCCCCGCCCACACACACACACTTCTCTTGATCCAAGAAGCACAAGACATCTGCCCAAGGAAAACAATAAAACTTACCACAGAAGTCTGCCTTTGTGAACCTAGTTATGCTACAAGTGCCAGTAACTTAAACAAGGCGCCATCTTACTTAGAGCACTAGGCGGGGGCATCCGTGTCGTATGGACACATTTCTAGTCTGGAACAATGAAAGATTGAGTGGAGAGACAAATTGTACAGATCTCAGGTAGGTAGGTAGGCAGGTATACTGGCAGATAGGTAGGTATATATGTAGGAATAGACAGATAGGCTGAATTGCAGTCCGATGGTAGTCTATAATGTTCTCATATTTTTCCAGACAATTTAAAAATTTGACAGATCGCCTGGATTTCAGCACGAACTATATCAGTTGCCTTGGGAAACACACGGCACTGTTAGCGATTGCCTGCACATACACAAAAATCAAACAAAAATATAAATGATCAGCCTGTACGCCGTTATATGATCTTCATGCTATGGATGGTCACTTTCATAATACGAATAGACCTTTTTCACACTGTTATCTCCCGTAGTCTCGCGGCCTTGGCTGTTTTTATAGTGATTACAACAGCCCATCAACATTTTATAATGTATAATTCTGATATATGAGCAGCAACAATATGGCATGTGCGCTCAGCGAAGACTCATATCAGCATGGGCATCCGTTCAGTCTGATCAGAGTCATCGCTGTCGGCATGGAGGTAGCTAGACACTTACCTTCGCTTTAAGCGCGGATGCCCAGGCTGATCTGAGTCTTCGCTGACTGCATATGCCTCTTTGTTGGTTACAAAGTTTGTCGTGTCGCGGCTCATATGTCAAATTATGTGTTCATATATAGCTAGTCGTGAGTCAAATGTCTTCCCGAGTGAGTTATCTGGGCGCCGGAATATAAAAAGAACTAAAATACTACTGAACAAAAAATAAATCATTCATGCTGAGGCAAATTTTCAACATTCTAAATACTAAATACATATAAGCGTACCTAGGCTCACTTGGTCTTTGACACGGGTATCTGAAGTTTCATCCTAGCCTAAGAACGAACCTGAAAAGGGGCTGTAACGCCCAATAATGCGTCTATAGCGAACGTAACAAGCAGGTTATGAAACGTTCTGGGTTTCCCGAAATATAATCTCCATTACGTGACTCAACAAGGAATATAGGAAGAAAAGAAAAAAATCAATAAAAAAACCCCAAAAAAACAGTATGCCAGTCGTATCGGGACGATGGGTGGGTGATAATGAAAGGGTGTGTGCAATGGAACCCCGTTTACGATTGACATGATTACCACCCACAGCGGGGTACAACACCCCGACCGCTAGATCGGCAGTCCAGCGTTTAACCTACTAAGCTACCGGGGCTCCTCTCTAGGAAATACGGAACGTTCCATACTCTTCTCGATACGCTCGCTAGATGCATTGTTGGGCGTTACAGCCAATTTTCAGTTAAGTTCTTGGGCTAGGACGAAACTTCAGATGCCCGTGATATTTGACAGGTTACAGGTGTGCTTGCATAAGTGTACAGGTGTGCCGCTGGAGATTTTTATAACCCACACTATTCGTGTATACGGAATTTATAAAAAAAAAACCTATTCATAAATCATAGCCAAAATATTTTCCCCATCCATATTATGTGGATCAATTTACTTTTCCTCTTTCTCCAAAAAAAAGAACAAACAAGTAAAGCTACAAATTTTGCAAATAAGGTAACAAAATGTATGTCAGCAGGGAATTGCCTAATTTCCACTTTTGGCATGTTGAGATATACAACAATGTTGCTGTTTTTGATTCCAGGTTCTCAAACCAAAACTTATTATGTATAGCCATCCAAAAATAATGACCTATTGATGCATTCTTCAGTTTAGAAAAAGGGACTATTACAGCGGCATATTCTTCCACATGGAAGTGACTCCCGTGATCAAATCACAGACCCATGCACCATGAAAGTTGTAATAAATATCTCCATAATCATGTGTGAAATGGGTCATTCAAATCTGAATCCGACTGATGAGCCTAACTGCAGGTGTTATCAGCGAATAACCCGTGTCTAGAGGCCAATAAATCAATGTCAGATTTTATAGCTTTACTCTTGAACTATCTTACGGGCAGAAAATGGTATAATTGCATTCAGCTAAACGAAAAATGAATTTTAGAGGAGGATGGTTTTTTCACTATAATTAAAAAAGAAGAATTTTATGAAACAGGAAAAACAATTGACCTCGCTGAGATCATCTTCCGCCGGCATGGGTTTGAAAATTCCTTTCATAACAATAAGAGAGAACAAAGAATTAATGCTTGTGAATAATCTTTATTTTTCAAATTTAGAAAAACGTGAAATGGACTTTTAATCTGAAAAGACCATATTCTCCCAAATTATCCTAGCCCGAGGTCGAAGAACGAGGGCAAAAATACGTGTAGAGGATGAATAAAGCAGGAAGACATTGCGTCAGATATTCAAGCACAACGACATTATAGAGGATCTTAGACGAGTGGTCTGTTCATATGAAATCTATGAAACGAGCCTTAGGCGAGTTTCATAAATTTCACATGAAATGACCACGAGTGTAAGATTCTGTTTATCAATTGATCTTTAAAATGTGATTCTATCGCCTTCAAAATGAACATTATTTCGAAAAGGAAACGCATTGCTGACACGGACGTTGTCAATGACGTTACATGTAAGCGCCAAACTGTTATTACACGTGTGGTCGTACGATTTTTATGACTTAGAGGTTAATACATGTCTATTGTCGCGTTGCCGAGCATATCCGCCCGGAGAGCTCTTTATTGGTATGACGGCCAGTAGGCCCGAGGGCCAATATGGAGCTGCCAGCCGATATGCCTGGCAATGCGACACTAAACATGTCGTAAATTGGATTCAATAAAATTAATCGCAATGTTTCAATGTGTCAAGTTTTGTACATTACACAAAATAAGTTTTACTGTAAGTTAGCCTTAAAAACAAGAAAGATATGGCACAATGTGTCATATCAATAGAGTCGACTTAATTGAATAGCATTTAAGATGAAAGTTATTCTTGTCAGGGAAGTGTAAGAGACATGTCTCTTACACTTCCCTGTTCTGGTGTAGTATTGGTAAACTTGGAGCACAAAAGAACACTTCTCACATAACTAGCTTTCTCTCCCTCATTCAAATATATTTTTACTCTATGAATAGAAACAACGTCCACTATGCTAGGGATGGTTCTAATTATTAATCACAGGTTGCCAGGGACCTTCATACGAATTTATGGTAAAAGTCTGCTCCTCCATAATTGCATTCATGAGAAGATGTCTTAGCGTTGCAGATATGATTAGATCTGCTTTTCTTTTTTACCAAAACAATTTGCATCATTTGAATAAACACGTTTCGAAAAGGTAGATCCGTTGAAGTTTTACGGCTGGTTCCTTCAGACTAAGTTTGGTCAAAAGTGTGATGTGCATTAAGACCAAAATTGGCAAAAACGAAACGTATCTGAACATAAAAATAATAGTTTGCCGTTTTTAAAACGACACAATGGCCATGTTACACTATCAAACTTCTTTGATAAAATGTTCTTAATTTATGGTGCTTGTCAAGAAAATATTTGCTAAAACATTCATGATACACTGTGTTGCTTGTTTGGTCAAATTTTCTATGTTTATTGTTGTTCAAATGAAATGATGAGTCCGATATTCATGACACACTGTCAAATGTTTAGCATCAAACTTGGTGGGTGCATCATTCTTCCCTAAAAAGGCTGGAATGCTAAAATATTATAGTTATGGCTGCGTTTGTGTGAATGTCAGAAAAAGGACGTTTTTACTATAAAAAGTACCGTATTCATAGCCATCATTGACAGAAATTTACCGTTTACCAGGAGTGTTGCAGGTCGTAAATTGAATCCTTATCAGCCGCTTGTCAAAAATATTTGTGGACCCATTCTATCGCCATCCAATGTTGTTGTTTTTTTCTTTTCTCTTATTTGAAATGCAATTAAGATTGCTTGGTTTGGGTGTTACACTGTCAAATAATTTGAATGAACATAAATCAATCCGTATTTGATCAAATAAATTGAAAAGTGTAACATGGGCTTAAGATATCAAATATCTTTATTTGATTTGCCAATATAATCTATGACATGCTCTTAGCATAATAAATGCCCAAAAGGCTTTGCATAATCAAATCAATTCGCATCATCTCATTATCATAAACGACTCCGCCCAGTAGTGTTTATATGCCGTATGACGCCTAAACACTTTCTTTGAAACTAAGTATAGGCACAGAATTGTTAAGCTAGCATGGTCGAGTCTATAATAAGACCGATATATCAAACTGAGAAGGCCCCCAGATTTACAGACAAATTTACCATAATCAGGTTCGTATTCTTATTCGTAATAAAGGCTTATGCTACCAAATACTTACTGTATTGAAAACTGCATAAAATTCTGTATGTATATTATATCATATATTGGCTCATCAATCTTGAAAAAAAAACATACGAGGGATGATCCAGAAATACGTGGACACAGTCCATAAAATCTAACTACAATAAGTTATTTCTTTCAAATCTTAACCAATGCTTCTCTATATATGACTGAATAATTTATCACGATATCCGGTAAAATAAATGAATATTGAGTTTGGCATGTAGGTTTGAATATACCAGGGGTAGTCTTTGCGGCGCACCCCAGATTTTTTGCAGGAAAATACAAAATGTTCCTTTTAAGATAATCAGATATTTTTATTATCTTTAAAATTTCGATATAAAATTTCAGTCAAGAACTAAAGTAGCATTTCCCAATTTCAAACGATATGAATATTCATTATTGGCATTTGACATGACATTCTGTACAGAAAAAAAGACCACAACCCTCTTACATGAAAGAAAAAAATGACAGTTTTCAAACGTCTGCACGCAAGCAGGTTGTCTAAAGGCCGACATAAAAAGTCAAACAACGAATGCAAACACATCATATTTTACACGGAGCATCGTGAGACACACACGTTTCAAGATGCTGTGTAAAAGAGTGCTAAAATAAATTTCGAGCAACATTTTCAGACCTCAGGATGACATTTATGCACTTATTCGATGAAATAGTAGATTTTACACCTCAAAATCGAGCCCAAGAAATGTTTACGCGATATCAGAAGTTGTGCTTTATAAAACCTGATGGAAAAGTTGTGATTGTCGAATTGCTCAATTCCTCGTATTATATAAACGCTGAAATTTTGAATTTAGTCTCATGATTTCTTTAGTGGCTCTTATCATCTTCACATTTTGAGCACTAGCACATACCAGACGTCAACGTGACGTTGTGGTGTGCGCCGCACAACCTAGGGTAACTGGACAAAATGCATTGTTATATGTGACAGTGCCTGGCATTTTGAGCCTTGTAGAGGTGCAGCGCTGACGTCATGAAACGTGAAATGAAAGTGACGTCATAAAATTTGCACGTAAAGTTAATTGTATTTCCGCGCACTGACTAATAAATTTCAAAGCGTCATCTGAAAAGAGTGATTCAACATTTCTATCGGCGTCTTTAATTTTCTTCATCTACAACTCTTTTAAGAATGTTCGCATTATAGGTCTTTGAAAAGCGATGTCACGAACCAAAGTTATAAAGCTTTATCCAGCTAGTGTGTAAATTGTATCCAATCAGTGAAATGAAAACAAAAAATCGGGTTGGTGCGATCTTCGTTTGCTTTTGCAGTAAACCTTAGTGCTATTTCTTTGTGCTTCTCAAAATTTATTCTGGAAGCACTACTAAATATGAAAATGGTAAAAACAAAATTTCCGATTTTTGCTCCATAAGGCTCAAAATGCCAGACACTGTCACATATATCAACCGTGTGAGATATCTGATTCAAAATTTGCACGTGTATTTATGAATGGTGTAGCCATGAACATGTAACGTTTCATTGATGCACCTTTTCAGATTCCTTAATTATTTAAGGTGTCCACGAACTTCTGGATCAACCCTCGTATGTCACCGTAGAGCTGAAATGGAGAGTTACCGCCCTAGACCGCTTTCCCGAAAAAAAACACACCAAACAAGCCAGGTAGTTAATATCAGTTAAATGACGACTTTTATATAGCTTATTATAACGTTGGTTGGTCAAAACGATATAGGAAATATTACTCCTACCCCCAAAAGCTTGCATTTCAAGATGAAACAAAATATTGCAAAGCCAATGCTAGTCGCCTGCCGAAAAATCCTTAAAAATATCTTCCTGTCTCCTATATTTTGAACCTTACAGAAACACCCTACAATGAGATTCTCACCAAACAAGTTATTTTGCCGAGAAGAACTTTTCAGCAAATAGAAAATTAAAAGAAAAGTAGGGTTCACCATGCTTATTACTTTTGTAATGAACAAACTCTACCTCTATCCCCACATTTATTACGTAGCAAACGTTTATTTATAAAGCTTACTGAGACTTTCTTTCTTTCTTTTATTGTCATACATTTACATTATATAAAAATAACAATAAAATAGACAAGTGGTATAGATTGGCACTGAAAATGGCCAATGTGAACGCTTCCATTATTATTTGAACCGCGACACGACAAAACCAACAAAGTAGCTTGTGCACCCAGCGAAGACTCAGATCAGCCTGGGCATCCACCCAGTCTGATCAGAGCCTCCGCTGTCCGCATGGAGCTAGCTTAGACCGTTAGCTATTGTTTAAGTACACAGCAAATACTCTGATCAGACTGGGCGGATGCCAGGCTGATCTGAGTATCCGCTGGGCGCACATACCAAACAAGTGTCAAAATTTAACGGAAACTAACAGACGCTTACGATTTGAAAAATAATATTTTACCTACAAACAGGGGCGGAGTGCAGAAAGCAGACGCAAACGTACGCCCGACGTACGTCCGTCGTAAAAAAGTACAGAATTTTAATCGGTGTGC
This sequence comes from Ctena decussata, assembly GCA_963989385.1. Taxonomy (NCBI): domain Eukaryota; kingdom Metazoa; phylum Mollusca; class Bivalvia; order Lucinida; family Lucinidae; genus Ctena; species Ctena decussata. Next base: position 67,279,264 of record OZ022504.1, read on the forward strand.
ACAATCGAGACGTGTCGTAAACTTAGTCGTAAAACACTGATTCTCAAGAAAGTGTAACGAATGGTGTCATGGCTTTAAACGCATGTATAATTTTGTTTTGAGTTGTTGATTAAATCAAATAAGTGCAGGCTCTGACGTTTCTGCCACTACCTAAAACACTTAAGTTATAATATTGATTCAAATACATGGAAAGACTCAGATGGTCATACCTGATACTGAAGGACCCCCCTATTTTTTGCACGTCATAATTAAGGATGTCAATATTTACTTTCAATTCTTTTGTAGACTTTCGGCGTGAAACAAATAGACTTGACTTGAAAAGGTTGCTATTAACGAGTACTTTCGAATAGTGATTAATGGGTATACGTTGGAATACAAGGCTTTTCTTAACCCATTGCCATTTCTTGTCATTGAGTTGTATGTATGCTACAAGACCAAGCATTAACAGTGCATCCCAAAGTTTTGGATGTTGCTACTATCTTTTGAATTCATATTTTGTTTTGACGCGTCCTTAGTATTCCGAAAAAAGCGTAATTTTTCAAGTGTATTTTACGAGTCAAGCCAAAGTCACCCAGTATATAAACAAGAAAGAAACCTATTGCCTGCCGTGGAAGGAAAACAAACCCTACTGGTCATTGGACAACGACCGTAACCGTTATCGAATATGTTTCGTGGAAAATAAAGTTCACGTTTCATAAAATTATTTTATGGGACGTATTATACGGGACAGAAATTCTGAGTAGTACAAGAAGGGGCCAAGCAAGAAGCTGGTACACTCTTGAAAAGTGCACATTGTCTTATTCATTTAAAAATGACCACATGAACGGCCATTCAGAAGCTGCAAAAGATTGAAAACACCGGAGAAATTTTCAGTTTTTAATTTTTATATTATGATTTCATGATTCATCAAAATATTCATTTAATATTCACCTACTTCTTAAACTAAATTTGATATGTGCATATATGCGCTGAATAGTTTCCACTGATGAAAATGTGCAATTAAAATTAAACACTGATGCACCGTGGTCTATTTTAGGCAATAAATCGACGTTCGAGTAGTCCCGTAAAATACATTTACATTTAATAGCAGTTCTTTAAAGAAAAATCGTTCTGACAAACCCTGAGGATTAGAAACTATATTTTAAATTGATTATAATATGTGCGTCGTTATTCTCTGCCCTTGGCTGAGTAATGTGCTCTCTTTATCTGTAATTTCAATTCGTTTTCTTGGAAATTTATTCAAATTTCAGGTCCGCAAAAATAAAATTGCCTAATTCGCAATGTATATGGTGCTAGAAATGATGTTCTAGTACGGTTTAGTTATCTAGAAGTGTTATTTAAGTGCTATTGTCATCACAAATAGGATATTTTCTTAATGGGAAGACTGAAGAAATCGAGCGATAAAGTACACATTAATGTCCCGTAAAATACAAATCTAAAACGAGTTTCACTGGCGTAATAAGATGATTTATAGTAGTTTTTTGTCATATAACAAAAAGTATACACAGGTCAAAGAAGTTTGATTTTTGATACATGTATCTTGAAATATTCTTCTCGAAAAGTCTCATATTACAACTGGTGAGATTTCAAGTTTTTCTATTAAGAACTTAGAAAAACAACTTGAAATGCACAGCAGTACAAAGAAAACAGACTGGCAAATTGTAACGCAAACACTTCTCTGTGTTTAATCATAGAACTTGTTCATGTACCAATACCGCATTTAGCCATTTATGTTAATACTTGTATATAAACACATACCATTCACTGTTACATTTTAACATCGTGTATTTTACAGGACAGTACAGAAGACATGAAAAGCAGTGTAACCGTTCTAGATGCTCTATAAAGCATATACGTTTTATACAGACAGGTTGAAATTTTAAAGTTTAAAACAGTAGTTTTCCTTGAGGTTTTCAAATCTATAACTTTCTGTGTTTTGCAGGAATAGTTTTGTTTCATGTTAGTTAAGCACAATGAGATCGTATTGCTCCTTTTTGGTAGAAGAAAAGCATTTTGCCCTATCAGAAATAATAGTGAGAAGATTTCTATAGCTCAACTTTGTCCTAAACAAAATCACTTGCCTCTACGCTGGATTATACCCTTATACTTCTAGCAGTTGCTTCAAGTCTATTGGTCTATACGACTCGTAGAATACTGAAAAGAAGTGTTAGTCCCTTCACGTTGTCTCTTGTTGTCTGAATTCACCTGCTATTTACTGTGCAATACTTTAGATTTAGCTTCGAGAGATACCAAAATTATGAAATGTACGATCTCTATATGACTTGTCTACTTTTTCAAAATTTTAACCACCCAAAAGTTACACTTTCTTGAGAATCAGTGAAATTGCTTCAAAATTCACGTCTGCTAGATAGTAGACGTAACATTGGCGCTGCGTATTCCTTTTACATTATTCAGCTTTTGCTGCATTTAGATATGGCTGGAATGTCAGACAAGATAATCAGAGACAGAATCTATACATTTGATATCTATAAAGACATAGTGCTATATGATCGATTTACAACGCCATTGGTCGATGGACCTGACTGATAAGCTGCATCGAATTCGACTGTGTTTCCTTCCATATTTTTTTTTCGTTGATACATTTGAAAATCTAGATCTCAGAATTGTCCATCTACGTAGCTAACATTAAATATTTCATAATCTTCAAAGTTTTTTTTCTGTTTTAATTCAAAAGTACATGTACGTTTCAAAATATGTTGTAATGAACATCTGTTTCATAGAAATTACAACAAAATTGTAAAGTGTATCTTGCAAATAGTGAAGGTACCAAGCAAAAACGGCGCCTCTTCCTTTATGATACCAACAAATGCTCAGACTAGCCTGCGCATGTGTGCAATCTGAAAATACTATGCATAGATCCTGAGGATTCCGTAGATACAAAGGGAAGGAACTAGCTCAATTCACGGAGTCACAGACTGGTTTGGATCTTGGCTGTTCACAAGTACCTTAATCAACTTTTATACCTGACACAGCTCTTATCATAACGGGTATTTAAATATCGTTCATGAAACACACGTGCTTATCTTATATAAGAGAGCACTACGCCTAGTCGCACCCCAGTCGCAACTACGCCTGACGTACTCCCGCTCTGTGCACTTGGATTTAAATACAGTCGTATGATGGACTTAGTTGCGCGAACGTTTGTAATCTACGCCGGCGTTGTTTACGCCTCCTTTGTGCACCCGGGGGCCCCAGACTATTTGCGCATTCTTCACTAAACTTTAGAAATACACCAAATTAAAAGTAACATATTTTCCTAACCGCACCTTTTCGCACTGGTATAATACAATATAACTTTTAGAGTAAATTCGATTTTAATGGACTAAGATTTGCTTAAATTTGATAGATGTCCTACATATTTATTGCATTTAGTGGGTGTTCTGTTTTTTTCCTCAAAGAGGACCTTTTTCATATAAAGACAAAAATTGCAAAATGCACTGTTATAAAGCTGAGATAATCAATAATATGGATCCGTTCGCACTGTTATGGTAGGTTTTTTTTCTGATAAAAGCTATTGTAGAATCAGAAAAATTTTCCTCATATATCTCGTAAAATTTCCCGTGCACCTGGCCGCTGAGCGGAATGTTATTTTTCCAATATGACAGGGCAGCCCTTGAATGCAAATTATCAAGAATTGTAATTAAATTGTTTCGAAAACATCATTATGACAGCAAAGAAATTTTTAAAACGTCACTGACCCTAAAAAAATAAGCTTCAAAATCTGAGGGGTAACTCATCGGGTCGTGCTTGTACATATAAACTTGCAAGTTTGTTTCAAAAAGCTCAATTCGTCTTCAGCTTCAATGGTGCAAGTTTGGGAAGGGAGAATATAAATGCACTGTGGTTGAATTTAATAGGGAGACCGGGGCTGGATGAATTACGGGATGAAGAATCAGGAGGATAACGTTTGGTTGAGTAAGTTAATGTCATTTTCGTCCTTAGTGATAGACGCGCAAAATTCCGATAGACTCATTTCAATGATAAATTTACCCTTATCTAGTGGCTGACGAAAAAACTATTTTCTTGACGTCTTATTTGGTGAACATAATTAGAGGTGATTTCTGAAGGCCAAATAGCCTTAAATAGAGCCGAAAAACTGCTCTTCCTAGATACTTGAAAACTGTATACTCCCAGAGAAAACATAATAAGCCTACAAAAATAAATTTGTGGTTCATTAATACCCGATCTCCTCTGCAAGAAAATTTACCAACATTACGTGTCTGGTTTCTTCTGTCGTTCAGTATACTAGATATTGGTTTGACGGTGAATACATGTTAACCAGGTTAAAGCACAGTATCCGAACGCACTGTACCATCTCTTCCGGTTTTCATAGCGTTGAATCGAGAGTACAAAATTCGCTTATAACCAGTAGTCGGAAATCATTATGTTTAGAGTTTTTATCTGGAATCTGCTGCGTCATTTATAGTTATTCAGCTTCGAAAATGTAAAGAGGTAAGTTTAATATAATTTGCTCTTCGGTCTTTTACTTTATTGCCCTGTACAATGAAAAACTCCTTGCCGTCACAAAGTTTTTTCTTCCGAACAGCTTAATTTAACACGAGATTGTGTCGTGCAAAACCTAGCCATCATCCTTTTATCAACACTAACAAACTGTAGATTGATAACGCCTTCCATTTTTTAAAGATTTTTTATAAAACATGTAAGAAAATGCTCAAAATGGTTTAAGAATCATGCCAAGGGCAATTTGAATACTGTACCAATTACTACCCACCCATACACGACATTGTACAGGGTAAGAAAGTAAAAGACCGAAGAGCAAATTATATTAAACTTACCTCTTTACATTTTCAAAGCTGAATAACTATAAATGACGCAGCAGATTCCGGATAAAATCTCAAAACATAATGATTTCCGACTACTGGTTATAAGCGAACGTTTGTACTCTCGATTCAACGCTATGAAAACCAGAAGAGATGGTACAGTTAGTTCGGATACTGTGTAAAGGGTACTTATGGAGATGCTTACATAAATAAAAATAACAAGTATGATTTTCAAAAAGTATTTTTTGTCTGGTTTCGTGTAGGAAATCCAACTGAGAGTTCGCGCTAAGCCATAATTAAACCGCCCTCGAAGGTAAGTAACGATGTAAACTTGTGCGAAGTTGCTAATTTTCAGAGAAATGCATTAAATTTTTATGGTTTTATTCAGATTTTTGCATTTGCCACAAATCACCACTTCAACGTTGCTCTGTTGGTCTGAAGTGTATATGTACTAGTCACCTGTTTAAGTTTTGTACGTGGAGCTCCTCTGATACTGAAATGTTATAGGCCGATTCTCTCTCTTTCTTTCTCTCTGTTCGTCCTTCCAGCCGTTCGCCTGCGCGTGCCTCCAGTAGGTACATTTCAGTTGTTCAGAAGCTGTTACCAATAGTGATCAATACATGAACATAGATATAAATACAAAGAAGCCGAGCCGAGTATACGGTATACACATCGTATGGATGCGAGGGGGGCATTTAGATGTTACCATACAAAACGATGTTGGAGACTCAGGGGACTGTATATTTAGGGGATCCCATATGTACGTACATATACAAGAATATTTTGGAGACAAGGGATATATATTTGCAGGCACACATTGTACTTGGAGACTCGGGACTTTAGATATAAACCTACAAATGCGTTGTCGGAGACTCAAGGGACTATACATGTAGGGGATGCTATATATAGACGTACGTAATATACAGGGATCTGTTGCGGACAGGGTGACATGAATGTGCAAGCACACACGTTACTATCTGTTTGGGGACCCGGGGACTGGAGACTCGGAGACTGTTTAAAATTAGATACATATATGCAGACACCTATACATTGACGATTTGGAGACCTGGAGACTCGGAGACCCGGAGACTAGTAGATGAAGGGGACATACATAAATGCATACACCTATACACTGACGATTTGGAGACCTGGAGACTCGGAGACTAGGAGATGAAGGGGACATATATAAATACATACACCTATACACAGACGATTTGGAGACCTGGAGACTCGGAGACTCGGAGGCTAGGAGATGAAGGGGACATACATACATACATACATACATACATACATACATTGACGATTTGGAGACCTGGAGACTCGGAGACTAGGGGATGAAGGGGACATACATACATACATACATACATACATACATACATACATACATACATACATACAAACATACATACATACATACATACATCATGGAGATATATACATAGATACATACATACATCATGGAGATTGATACACATATAGGGTAATATAATATTTCGTGTGGTCTTACATGACTTTCTTCCCGAAAATTGCAACACCCGAGGGGGAAAATGGTACATGACGTTTTGTGATTAATGGTATCCTTTGTACCATGACTACTGCCATGGGAACGGCTATCAGATGTATGATGAGGTGGTTACAAAAATTATGCCGTCTTTACGATTGAGGACAAAAAGTATTACGAGTAAGTAAGAACCTTTTTTTGGTCTGCATTATCAGCAAATAGGTTCAAAGTGGATTATGATGTTGTTCTAAATGGTTTTAGACTTTTCGACTTTCTTCAAAGTTTTACTTCCAGGTGCGGAAGAACTATCGGACAGAAAACCTTGTTTTATAAGGGGAAGATTGGTTCACCTTTTTCATATAGCAGCACTTTCCTCTGCTTTGAAGACTGGACTCGTGAGTAGTCTAATGCAAGTATTTCTGGGCTTTTCTCGGATGCAGAAGCATTATCGGACGGAAAAGCCTATTTTGCTAGGGGTTGATATATTCAAGGACTTTAAAAACGCCTCACCCCAAATTGTGATGTATTTTGGTAATTCAACATTTCAAGTTACTTAAGATGACTACGGTTTTTTAGAAAGTGTAACACTAAGTTATCAAATTTGGTAAAAATTTCATTTCGAATCGCCGGGGCATTAAAGTTGCATTTTTTCGGCTTCAGCGTCCTGACTATATTGCTTAACGTCCGCAGTAAACATCTATGGTCATGTCGGAACGGTCAGTTAACCTAACCACACTATTCCTGGGCAGGCTTAGACCTCCTAAGCGATTAACCAGTACTAAGTGCACATACTTTCGCTAGTAACTGACAACTGCCCTTCTTGAATCAGCGGAAGGAGAAACGAAAGTATGTGGCCAGACCAGGTATCGAACCCAGAACCTCTGACATATGAGTCAGGTGCCCTACCGATTGCGCTACGCGGCCCGGCGTACATTCAGCTATACAGTCAAACCTGCTTATGGTCAGCTATACAGTCAAACCTGCTTATGTAGTCACCTCTATTAAGGGATCACCTCGCTTAAGCAGCCACCTTTTCTTGGTCCTTTGAACCAAAATACAGTGCAAATGAAATGTATTAAGGGGTCAACTGTCTTAAGTAGCCACTTTTTGTCCTTCCCTTGGGTGACCCCTTAAGACAGGTTTGACGGTATTTCTCAAAAATGCTTGCGACAACAATGTACTAGGTCTGCCTATGCTCCTCAATGCGCAAATTTGCGTCTGCTAATTTTTAAGTCAACATGGCCCAGATTTTTTAATCAATAACTGTAATTATTGCCGACCCAATACTAATACTTATAGCTATTATATCCTTTTCACTTTTAACAAGTTTTATTTTTCTGTCGGATAAAATAGAGTTTCAGTGGCAAATCCCTTCTAATTTTCATAAGACTGCTGCTTGACTTGACTGATTATCTTGATTATATCTGTGTTTGATCTCAGTCAACAAGGCACAAATTTGTTATTCAATCTAAACGGTACCAAACTGACCGAAAATGTTGCCGACCCCAGTGCACGTTAATTTTATAGTCTATCCTTACAATTTTTAGCTGTCAAAAATATATATTTTATATATTAAAACAAGCATTTCAGTGGCAAATTCTGTGATCAGACTGCTTCTGTAGCTACGTTTGCAGTAGTTTGATATGAGTCTATATTGGTTACTCAGACAAACTGTCTTAGTATTAGGAATCAATAGAGGAATCAATACAGTTATCAATTGAAGGGTATTTGTGTGTCGTTATTTCGTCTTGTCGTCTTTTCGCCTGGCGTCTTTTCGTCTTTTCGCATGGCGTTATTTCGTCTTTTCGCGTGGCGTTATTTCGTCTTTTCGCATTTCGTTATTTCGTCTTTTCGCGCCGAAAAGACGAAAAGACGCCATGCGAAAAGACGAAAAGACGAAATAACGCCACGCGAAAAGACGAAAAGACGAAATAACGCCACGCGAAAAGACGAAAAGACGAAATAACGCCATGCGAAAAGACGAAATAACGCCATGCGAAAAGACGAAAAGACGCCAGGCGAAAAGACGAAAAGACGAAAAGACGCCACGGGAAAAGACGACAAATTAAGAGTTTCAAATGGCGTCTTTTCGCATGGCGTTTTTTCGTCTTTTCGCACTGAAATTTCGTCTTTTCGCGTGCCGGGTTTCGTCTTTTCGTCTTTTTGCATGGCGTTATTTCGTCTTTTCGTCTTTTCGCCTGGCGTTATTTCGTCTTTTCGTCTACTCGCATGGCGACTTTTCGTCTTTTCGTCTTTTCGCGTGGCGTCTTTTCGCGGCGAAAAGACGAAATGGCACAAACCAGCCACCATAGACTGGGCCAATTTTCATCTCATGAACTGTTGACAATTTGTATCGCCAAAACTGGTCAAATCTGGCGTAAATTCCAAATATTCGAGCATCTTTAATGTTCTGAGAGTTTTGCACTGTATCTCTATTCCCAAGGGTGAAATGCGGCTTTTGGGATGCGCTCGATTGATTTACTATCAAGTGGCGGATTCAGTTTTTGTCATTTTTTGGCATCTATATTCATATCATGAATTTTGACTATAATTACACATTTTTTTACATTTGAGATAGTGTTCACCACACGAGTGACAAAAAATAGAAAACAAAATCTGACGAACGCAAAAACAACTCATGAGACTCACAATGTCTTTGTTCTTACACAGTACACCAGTTGGTGTGAATCCGCCACCCGTTAGTCTTAGTTATAGCTTTAGTAGAGTTGATAGTCGAGCGCTATTTAAACTAGTCTATTGGAAGATCGTAAATTACCAATTAGTTTCATTAGGATCGTCAGGTATGGAATTAGGCCACCCACTTTTAAGAGATAGTGTACGCAAAATCAAAGCTCCATTTGACTTAAATTTTTACGGATGAATTTCCCCTACATAGGGCTAATTGTTCACAAAATATTGTTTAATTATAACTGTACCAGGAAAACCTCCTTATGGCAACTGGTCCTTTTCGTCATGATCATTTGACCTTAGTTTCATTGCATCTAGACGGTTTCATACTTGTGTCTGCTTTATGCGAGGGAGGTAAGGAAAGTTCGTGAAATTTGTTATTAAAAAAATTTAAAAAGAATTGTCAGATGCCAATAAAGCGCGACTTTGAGGGAGCTTGGCCTTAAAAAGCGCAAGTTTAGTTTAAACATATTTTATTCATAACTTCACTGACATGCAACATAAGATACACACAAAATAGATCTCATGGGATTGTAATGAAAGCAAAATGGTTATACGATTCCTTTCCCCAAAGCGTAAGTTTAATTTGAACAATACCGGCCAAGTGAAATGAGATCACCTGCAGTGTCAAAATAAACAGTTCTCCTAAGAATAATTCAACCCTCTAAAATACTGCAGGAGATATGACAGTATCATTGAACAGTAAAATATAGGTTCCATTCACCTAGAAGTAACGTGACGTCAGTCACTGTATCTGAATGTAGCATTTCCCCAAGTATAATAGAAGTCAATTAAATTGTTTTAGACATTTTTGCCTAAATCACTGGACCATGAAATATAGAGTCAAACTGATCGACAATAAGTATGAGGTCACTCACAGTGTCAGCCTACACCCATTACCCAAGTTTAAAGTAAATCCTAAATCAAAGGAACATGAAAATATAGGTCGCACTGATCTACAATTAGTATGAGATCACTCACAGTGTCAGCCCATACAATGACCCAAGTATAATGCAAATCCATGAAACAGCGCGCGAAATATGAGGTATAATTATTGGAAGATGAACTATAGGTCATGCTGACCTTCAACTTAGATGACATCATTCATAGTGTCAGCCCAAACCATGTACCGCAGTATCATGCAAATCATCAAAATTAAAGAGTAACTACACTTCAGGAACTGACTGAATCAGATCCCAAACCCTATCCCTAACATCAAAGGGAAAGATTGACAAAGACATCCTAACAAACAATAAATTACAAGTGATAAGCCGAGTCAGCAGCTCTTTCCCAAATAGATGGCAACTCAGCTATCTTTATTGAACTAAATAATTTAGACCAACAGACGGGTTACGACGAACTAAGCAAATTATATGAGAAACATTTAACAATTATTTTTACCTATTTTCTATTTTTATGATAGAAGGATTAAACTGAGAACACAATAAATTAAACAGCACTGAACATAAAACAAATGCAACCGCAACAAAAGTACCGCCTTGGGACGGTCAGTAATAACTACTGGGGGGTTTAAACCGATTTTACTGGGCCCAAACCTTCACCCTCACCCTCCGCTGCGGTGCACACAATTAGTTGGTAGTTCGGTTCGTATGGAGGTCCCCTAACTCATCAGAGAGTCATCACGGTCAACAATTAAGACCAAGAAAAGACCGTGATGAAGCAAGGATGAGGACTCGACAGCCAAAACGTGTTGAGACACCCGGAGATCCCTGGGGCGTCAGCAACACCACTGGAGTACTGGAGCAAAAGAAGACCACCAGTTGAACCCCGGTGATTTAAACATAAAGCAAAATCACTGGACCATGGACTAGGGGTCACACTGACCTACAATCAGTATGAGGTCACTAACAGTGTTAGCTCAAACCATTAATCGAAATATAAGCTTAATCCATGAAATAGTGTTATAAAATATGAGGCAAAATCACTGGACCATAAATATAGTTCGATGTGACCTACTGTTTGTTTAAGGTCAAACATCCGGTCATACTGAGCCATTATCGCAAGAATCATGTTTGTACATCTAATAGTGTTCAAGCAATTAGGCAAAACCACTGAACCATGACATGTAGGTCACTGTGACATACTATTCGGATGAGGTCAAATTTTAGGTCATACTGTGTCATTATCCCAAGAAATCATGTTCGTACAATAAATAGTCTTTAAAATATAAGGCAAAATCAGTGGACAATGAAATATAGGTCAGTGTGACCTACTGATTTTTTAGGTCAAAATTTGGTCATACTGAGTCATTTTCCAAAGCTACAAACATTAAATAGTCTTCAAGACAAGGTAAAATCAATGGACCATGAAATATATAGGTCACTAAGACCTACTGTTACTTGAGATCAAACATCTGGTCATACTGAGTTATAATCAGAAAAATCATGTGTGTGCATCAAATGGTCTTCAAACGATAAGGCACAATCACTAGACCACGAAATATAGGTCACTGTGACCTACTGTCATTTTGAGGTCAAACATCTGGCCATATTTAGTTATTCTCCCAAGCTATCAATATCGTACATCATATAGTCTTCAAGTTATAAGGTAAAAACACTTTACCATGAAACATAGGTCACTGTGACCAACTGTTAGTTTGAGGTCAAACAAACTGGTCACACTGAGTCATTATCTAAAGAATTCATGCTTGCACATCAAATAGTCTTCAAAATATAAGGTAAAATCACTAGGCCATAAAGTATAGGTCAGTCTGACTTACTGTTAGTTTGCGGTCAACTTTTGGTCATTCTGAGACATTATCCCTAAGAATCATGCTCGTACAACAAAAAGTCTTCAAGATATAAGGCAAAATCACTGAACCATGAAATATAGGTCCCTGTGACCTACTGTTTGTTTGATGTAAACATCGGGTTATACTGCGTCATTATTCCAAGCAACCATGTTTGTACATCAAATGGTCTGTAAGATATAAGGCAAAAATCACTGGACCATAACACAAAGGTCACCGTGACCTACTCTTAGTTTGAGATTAAACTTTGAGTCATTATCCCGAGAAATCATGTGTGTATATCAAATAGTCTTCGAGATATATTGCAAAATCACTGGACCATAAATACAGATCATTGCCCGATAAGCACTGCTGCTTTCAGAGGATGTTCCCTAGACGTATCAATGGAGCAATTTTGGAGACTCTAGCTTTTGTGTTTACATTGAAACTGAGCTAAACGCAACAGATTAATACTTTTTCCAAGTATTAATCGACCATGAAATATAGATCCTGGCTCGATATGCATTGCTGGCTGATTTCAGTATATCTTACCCAGATGTATCTATGGAGTAAGTTTGAAGACTCTAGCCCTTAAGGTGACCAAGAAACAGAGCTAAAAGCAACCGGTTAATATTTTTCCAATGTTCAATCAACCGTGAAATGTAGGTCATGGCACGATATGCGTCGCTGCTTTCAGTAGATCTTCCCATGATGTATCTATGGAGCTAGTTTCGTCACCAGGTATTGGCAGGGTCGCTGATGAGGCTTTTTAGTCGAAACTACGTAGTCTGGCCCATGTTCCTTATGATGAATGCATTCTCTGCTTTTGAAAAAATCTTTTAGGTTATAATTTAACTTCACTGCAGCTAGTGTTGTGCCGTGTGGCGGCCGTAAAACGTCTCCCCGTACATCATCCATAGTGTAGATTTGATTTTATTTTCGTCCTTTGAGATCAGAGGATATATTCTGAGAAATCTGAAATTTTAGATTGGTTTTGACCTTGTTCTGTATCATCGTCTTTTATTTATATTTGGACCCTTTTTGATACCAGTGAGTCTTTGAATCGACTGTCAAATTAAAATTAAGCCATTTCAGTATACTTTTCTCTGGTTTCGTCACTAGGTATTGTCAGGGTCACTTATGAGGCTTTATTAGTCGAAACTACGTAGTCTGGCCCATGTTCCTTCTTCTGAACGTATGCTCTGCTATTGAAAGAAATCTTAAAGGTTTTAATTTACCCACTGCGGTTAATTGGAAACTAAGCTAAACGCAAGAGGTGAGATTTTTATATATGTTCAACCAACCGTGATATAAAGGTCATCGACAAATATGCATCACTGCTCTAAGTGAATCCTCAAACATATATATCTATATATATATAGAACAAACTTGAAGTCTCTAGCCTATGCGGTCATATGGAAACTATGCTTAACGCAAAAGGTGATGTTAAATTTACCGTGCAATATACGCCATTGCCAAATATGCTTCACTGCTTTCAGTAGATCTTCCACAGATGTATCTATAGAGCAAGTTTGACTTTGAAGACTCTAGACCTTGGACATACTAAGAAACTGAACTAAAAACAACAGGTGAATATTTTCTTTATGTTCAATCAAACACGAAAGGTCATGGCCCAGTATGAATCGCTGCTATCAGCCGAATTTCCCAAGACATATCTATGGAGCAAGATTGAAGACTATAGCCCTTGCAGTTACTTCGAAACCGAGCTTAACGCAACAGGTGAATTTTGTACTTTGTTCCATCAACCGTGTAATATAGGTCATCGCCCCATATACAGTAAAGCCAGAGAAAAACTTGACATAAAGTGCAACTGATGTGCACTAGCCCAGAGAGAGGTGTGCACATGACTTTGAGTAAGCTCAGAGACACAGGTGCACTCGACTTTGCGACCCAAGTGCACTAGACAAATTTCCAACTCAGCAATCACCTGTGAATTCAATGTGCACATTCATGTTCAGTATATTTGCTATAAACCTACTCTACAGTTCTTAGTTCAACATTGTAAGACACCATTTATTCTTGATTTTTCTTTTTTACTTTCTTTTTATTTATCTATTTCATTCCCTCTTTTTATTTAACCAAACATATCAAATTTGATCTTTTTATGTCATTTGAAGTCTGTAATCACCATCTATTTATTAATGAATACCAATCAATTAAAAATAGTGGTAAAAGGTTGGGATAATTACATTAAATAGAACATTATATCAAAGTAATTTAGAGGTGCGCAAACAATGATTTTTTTCTAATACCCCTTTCTTTAAATGGTCAGTAGTTTTTCCTAGTGACAAAATTATGAGTAGGTGGAGTGAGAAGTGCCATAATATTTAAATGTATATAATGCGTTATTCCCAACACACTTCTTTAATGCTTTTGTTGTTATAAGACAATAGAAGATGACAGCCAGACAGAAGTCTCTTTCAGGTAAATATTTATCTAATTGTTACCTTATTTATTGCAGAGCACCTCGATTAGTAATGCTCATTTAAATATGTTTATTTTAGTATATCGATGTTTTGGAAGAGCTTGCTTAACGCTGCGTATTTAATTATTTATATTTCAATATATTTATTTACATAACGTTACACGATAATAAATTTGGCTAATTATCTCTATCACTATTTCCGAAGTAATTACAGAAATTTGTGGACTTATATATATATAATTTTATATCCTTACAACTCTATAATCAATGATTATCTATCTGACAAAACCATGACATTCCCTGTCCGCCAAGCGAAAACGCATTTCAGCCTGGGAATCTGTCAAGTCTGATCCGTCTCTATTTAGCTCATGCAGTGAGAGAAAATTCTGATCAGCCTCGGTGGATGCTGAGTCTTTGCTGAGTCATTTTGTTGGATCTGTCACGCAGCGGCTCGAATGAGATAGATTCGAATAAGGCATCTGTCAATACATGTATCCTCGGGCAAGAAGATTTCTTGTTTGTGTAAATGTTTGATTACTGTGTACTTAAAGGTCTGGATTTTGCTCTTCAAACCCATAATGGAATCTTCTTCAATAAACGGGTAATAAGAATATCGAATGCATCTCTTAATCTTCTCATTATTAGAGTCATAAAATATTAAAGTGCTGAGACCGCTGCCAGCTTCAGGGTTCCCGGTGGTGTATATTCATGAATCAATCCAGTAAAACCTTAAACAAATTGAGATCAGAACCATATATTTTGAAAAAAAAAAAAAAAACATAAAAAGGAGAAAATGCAAATAAAAAATAAAATAGATAGAAAAATAGAATTGAACTGAAAAAGGAAATTTAGAAGAAAGAAATTTTGATATATATAATATATATTAATATTTTCTTGTATATCACTTACAAATCGTACTTACTTTACTTTTTACCATTTTACATATATCGCCATTATAATTTTCAATTTTAATATTATTAACTTTTTGATTCATTATTTTATTTTTATTTTATTTATTTATTTATTTATTGGTTTAGTAGTTGAAATATTCTGCAATTTAATAAATTTTGAATTTTCAAATAAAGAAAGACAACGCAATTTGTAAAGATAAAATTTTTGTTTCAAGGTTCGCTGCACAGATCCCTAAGACTACAATTAGATTGTGAAACATATGTTTTGAAAATCATAGATAATCAGTTTGAGGAAATAAGTTTAGTGATTAAAGCAAGGTATCTGTTATTGATTTCCCTCAACTAGTCCACATTAAGACATAAGGTATGAAAAAAATAATCTACAAAGACATCTTAATTCTTTGTATCACATGTAGTCACCGTGGAAAGGAAATATTCCTGTTGCAATATATGTCGTAATGGGTTGCAATTTGTGTAGACTCTGGCCAGGCTGTGGACACATTTGAGCCGCGACACGAGAAAACCAACAATGTGGTTGTGCGTCCAGCGCAGACTCAGATCAGCCCGGGCATCCACCCAGTCTGATCAGAGTCTTCGTTTAGCATTTAATGGGTAGCTAAGGGTCTAAGCTACCTTCATGCGGACAGCGAAGACTCTGCTCAGACTGGGCGGATCCGAGTCTGCGCTGGCCGCACAACCACATTGTTGGTTTTCTCGTGTCGCGGCTTATTTCTAGTTTCTTGATGAATTGTCCCCGCTTGAGAAATGAGTAAAAATTGAAAATGGCAGAGTTGCTGTTCCTGAAAGTGTACCCATGAACTTTAATACTGTATACCGTATTGCGTGAAAGTTTAACGTTTACACATATCTCTTATGCAAAATCCATATGATCACCAATTCAAACTGTATTCAAGGCCGTCGCGGCTGATCCGGACCGGCCATGGCCCACTGTTTTGACAAGCATAATATGAATCTTACTCCCCCCACCTTCTTTTTTCCATGTGTGTTCTCTGTCCCTCATTTTTTTTTAAATCTTAACTAAGAGTGTTCGGAAAACACCAACCCTTTTTCATAATAATCGATGAAATCTTGTTATCAGCCGGAGTCAACTATTGATAAGCCTGAGGGTGTGAAGCGAAGTGTCGGCACACTTCATATACAAACATTGCGATCGTGAAACAGATACCTGTTTGATCGAATTAACTTACTAAAGAATTTGCTTGATGAGAGAATTTAGAGACACTTCAACTATTTGCAGGGGTAGACATAGTTCTTTTGCAGTGCTTCAGATAAGAAGGGGTAGTGTGGTAATTTACAGATAATTTATCACATTTCTCCATAGAAAAGTAAGTTGTAAGCCCTCATTAGAATCGATTCACCGAGACGGCTCTAATAAGGGGTTGCAGTCTGGAACTCTGTATTTGTGATGCTTTTTCGAAATTTTGCAGAAGTAAATTGTCGTCTGCCTTTTAGGTGCTTAGAGAGTTTATAAACTAAAGGAGGGTTTTGTCTACTTTTGGTGACCAGATACACTTTCAGAGGAAGCAACTCTTATTGTTTTCATTTTGTTTCAATAATCAATATACATGTAGGGTTCAACTCAAGAAAGAATTGAAGTGAGCCCCTATGATCAAATTCTTTCCTATATGAGTTTATTTTGTCTAGGAAAGCAGACAAGAAAGTCACGAAAGTCGTTCCCCATTTTAAGAAAAAATGCGGAAAAAACGTGATAAAAAATTGCAGGAAAACATGATAAACTAGTAAACTGTCTTGAGCCTTGCAGACAAGGCATCTCATATTTTGAAGAACGAAAACAGCGTAATTTGAAAATAGCGTAGATCCTGATGGGGCCACTCATAATAAGCCTACCCTGTTTGCCCTCTAGTCTTTGAATTCTTATCCATTTCTTTAATATAGCGCGAACAAACGAAAATAGCTGAATTTGCAAATAGTGTAGATCCTGATGAGGCGGCTCATAGTGGGCAGCCTCATTTAGATCTGCACTGTTTGCCCTCTAGTGTTTGAATTCTTATCCATTTCTTTAACATCTAAAGCGCGAAACAAAAAATGAAAATTGCTGAATTTGCAGATAATGTAGATCCTCATGTGGCGGCTCTTAAACAATTGAATGAGCAGCCACATCTAGATCTACACTGTTTTCTCTCTAGTCTGTGAATTCTTATCCATTTTTTTCTTGAAACACCTAGAGCGCTAAAGAACGAAAAGCGCGGAATTTGCAAATAGCGTAGATCCAGATAATGCGGCTCATAATAACCAGCATCATCCAAATCTACACTGTTTGCCCTCTAGTCTTTGAATTCTTATCCATGCATTTCAATTCTGCGCTGGGCGAACAGCCACATTGTTGGTTTTGTCGTGTCGCGGCTAATTTATCTCTGACTTTGTCTACTTAAGACGCCGCAGAAGTGTGAATACATGTATCTACTCAGTTTTAGAGTTTATTGTTAAAACAACAGTACAATAAACTAAGATTCAAAAGCGTAATGAAATTGGATTTAGAACAAACAAACAGATTTACCTTTGAATACGCTTGATCCACAACTCATTGTGTTAGTTTTGTCATGATTCAAGATCAAATAAAAGAATAAAATAAAGTTGATAGTTTAATACCTTACAATATGTCTTTTCTGATACTTAAAATAGATTATTATAATATTTTAATTGTCTTCTATGATATTTAGAATTAATTATGTGATATGAATCATTTTAATTGCTTTCTCAAAAACTGAAAGAAAGAATTAAAGACAGAAAAAATACACAAATTAAGATAATTTTCACTTTTGCAAATAAAAGTAAAAAAAAAAAAAAAAAGGGAAAAAAAAGAAAGACATTTGAAATTAAAGCAAAAAAAAATTTAAAATTCTTATATTTTCTTTAAAAATAAAGTTGATAGTTTAATAGCTTACAACACATGGCTTCTCTTTACTTGAAATAGATTATTACAATATTTTATTTTATTTTCTGTCATATTAAGAATAAATTAACATATGTGTATTATTTTTAACTGGCTTCTAAAAATACTCAAAGAAAAAATTAAAGACAGAAAAAAGACAAAAAATACATAAACTAAGATAATTTTCACTTTTGCAAATAAAAGAAAAAAAAAGAATAAATAAAGACATTAGAAAATTAAAACCAATACAAATTTAAAATTGTTATATTTTCTTTACTCTTGCAATACAAATTAAAAAGAAGATGATCTGGGTAGTGCACAAACTGTTTGTCCAAAATGACTGGCTAATCATAAAAGTATGTGTAAAGGTTCAATCTGAACTCTGAACTTCAGGTGCACTACGGTTTGAGAATGGGGTGCAACTCAATGCTCAAAGCTAGCTCAGGTGTAGTGCAACTCATGTGCAACTGGGTTGCACAAGGGTGTCAAGTCTTTCTCTGGCTTTACTGTAGATCGCTGATACCAGATGTTCCGCAGATGTATATATGGAGCACGTCTTTAGTCCTTGCGGATACTAAGAAACTTTGATAAACGCAACTGGTGAATAAGTGTTCTTTATTCAATCAGCCGTGAAATATAGGTCAGTGCCTTATATGCATTGCTAAATTCAGTAGATCTTATCCGGAGGTATCTATGGAGCAATTTGGAAGACTCTAGCCCTTGCTGTTACTAAGAAACTGAGCTACACGCAACAGGTTCATATTCTTTTCTATGTTCAAGCAACCGTGGAATATAGTTCATTGCCCGAAATGCATGGCTGATTTCAGATGAACTTCCTCAGATGTATCTATGGAGCAAGTTCGAATAAATCGTAAAAATAAGTCCAGGCTCCAACATGCAACGCAGTTTCGGTAGATCTTCCCCAGTCGTATCTACGGAGCGAGTTTGAAGACTCTTGGCCTTGCGGTTAATAACAAACTGAGCTAAAAGCAACTGGTGAATATACTATGTTCAGTATGTATGTTCAGTCAAACGTGAGATATAAGTCATGGCCCGATAGACATCACTGTTTTCAGTCGATCTTCCTCAGACGTATTTATGGAGCTAGTTTGAAGAATCTAGACCTTGCAATTACTTAGGTACTGAGCTAAACACAACAGGTGAATACTTTTCTATGTCCAATCAACAGTGAAATATAGGACATGGTCTGATAAGCATCGCTGCTTTTAGTAGATCTTTCCCAGTCGTAAATATGGAGCAGCTCCTTGCGGTTACAACGAAAATGACCTAAACGCAATACGTGAATATTTTCACTTAGTTCAATATACCGTGAAATATAGGTCATGTCCCGATATGCATGGCTGCTTTCAGTAGATCTTCCCTGACTGTATGTATGGAGCAAGTTTGAAGACGCTAGCCCTTGCGAGAACATATAATCGGAGCTAAACGCAACAGGTGGATATTTTTTATGTTCAATCAACCGTGAAATATTGGTCATGGCCAAAATTGCAAGGCTGCTTTCAGTAGACGTTTCCCAGACGTATCTATGGAGTGAGTCTGAAACTTCTAGCCCTTTCGGTTACTTAGCAACTGAGCTCAACGCAACAGTTGAATAGTTTTTCTGTGTTCAATCAACCGTGAAATAAGGGTTATCGCCCGATAAGCATCGCTGATAACCGTAGAACTTTCCCAGACGTATCAATGGAGCAAGTTGAAGACTCTTTCCCTTGCATTTACTGAGAAACTGAGCTAAACGCAACAGGTGTGTACTTTTTTCATGTTCAAACATTAATTCCAGAGCAGATGGTATTTTATTCTATAGCTTATATCGAGTCGTCTTACCCGCAGGATACAGGGCAGAAGGAGAAAAACAGTATTTCAGACTATTCAAACTGATACAGACCCAAAAAAGGAACAAAAACAAGAAACTGTGTTTGTGAAACACTATGCCCCCAACGATATACTTGCCAAAACAGGTATCAAACTTTACAATGTCTAAGCCTGAAAAGAGCCATAGCTCTGTTAATTTTTATGGAAAGTCCTCAAAAGTTTATCGGATTATATATATAATGATTCCAAGCTTTATGTGAAAAATCAAAATTTCTCTTGATATATTGTTTAAAATTTTGTGTTAGCTAAATGCCAAAGTCTGAAAGTCAAAATTTGGGGAAATAATGTCTAATATTTACCTAAATAATTAACAAATCAAAGACTACTGGTACGCCAAAAACCAGCTTCCCAGGTTGATACAAACAAGAGATATATCTCGATCATTTGTTTATGGAATTTGACAAAAAGTTAATCAATTCTTGTACATTTCACCCAAAAGCCGTATACGAAATATCATAATCCTAGCTCAAATACTTCTTGGGATATCGTGGTGACAAGATTTCGTTTAAGTTTTGATAAAGGGGTAGTAACCCTAAAAGTAAAAATCTGGCGGAGGAAAAAAAAAAAGAAGGAATCCGCTCATTTTACATGACCTATTCCTATATGAAATTGCAAAACCCTAGGCCAAGTGGTTTTTCTCCCAATAGCTGCATCAGTAATGACTATCAGGGGGAATAACTCTGTGATTAATGAATACAGAGGAACTTAACCCTTACAAAATATTAAATACAATAAAAACTACTAATATACCAAAAAATCAACTTCCGTTCAGAAGTTCGAAAACTGTTAAATTCAAACAAGGGACATAACTCGATCATTTTTAACCGAATTTGCCCAATAGATTATCAGATTACCAACCTTTTAAGCGTACTGGTCATTCTCCTGATAATGTTTCAGTGCAAATAGTTGAGAAGTTATCATATGATCATAATTCTTCTACTCGATTCAATAACATCAAAAGATTCGAAACTGAATTAAAATGGATAAAATTATTGCAATCAGCTTCTCCACTTGGTTTTAACGATAACATCTACCATGAGGGAAATATCTCTAAAATGCCAGATTTTGATGTGTTTTCTCTTTTAGAAATTCGAAAACGTAAATCCAGATCTCATGGTATAAGACAAAAAGGAAATGATAAACGTAAAAGATGTGCTGCCAAAAAGTCTAACACTTCTCTTAATGATTTATCAACAAAATTATTGGAACATGGCCGACATGCTATGCTTTCAATTCTTAGTTCCCTACCCATTCCAGTCTTACGCATGTTGGATGTAGAGGCTAATAGGTTTTACGATGGAAATCACCAAATGTACGAAGCGGCACTTCTATCTAGATGTTATACTCAACACGCTCTCCGTCCACTAATTGATTCTGAAATCAATCACAAAAGAAATTTCATTAAAATCCCTTTCATTAACAAAGGTATTGACTTTATACATTTACCTAGTATATTTCAGGATAAATCTGTTACATCTTCCATACCTGATTATTTCCAAAATTCTGAACCACCTATTATTTGTTATAAGTATAACAAACCGATTAGAAGTATCATATTTAATTTCAATAAACTTGTGTCTGATCTTGACATCGATGCTAATACTCCTGATTCATGAGATTGTAAAGATTCCAAATTTATTTACCCATCAGCAGGTCATGTTGTGACTGGAAATTTGAAGATCATCCCGGATTCTAGAATTCGTAACATTGTTTCTAAGGGTCCTAAGTATAGATTCCTTTCCCATATCGATTTCAACAGATGTAGGGAAGAAATTGCATCTGCATTAAATGATTTTGGTAATCGTTGGTGTAAACGAGAGGGTGTTGAAAGGAACGCTGTAAAGAAATGGAAACTAAGTATCTTTAATATTGTGAATAAACGTATAAAGTTTTATTCACACAATACTAATCTTTTACCTCCTAAGCCTAAATCTTCCTTTAGATATTTGAAGCAGGGTATCCAGGATTTTCATAGGATGTATGTTTTGGTTCCTGCTGACAAGGCCGCAAACAACATTGTTATTGTTTGTCGGTTGCCCTATATTAACACTTTGAAGCAGGAACTTAATGGCACCACGGCTTACGAAGAGACTTTTACAGATGAGATGACTGTCGTTAATAGCCACTCAAATGATTTGCCTTATAAGTTTGCTGTAAACGTTAAGGAACACCAAGACAAACTTCCTACGATGTATTGGTTACCTAAGCTTCACAAAAAAACGTATAAAGCTAGATTCATTGCCAAACTCTAGCTCTTGTACTACTACAGAATTATCTAAATTATTAACTTCTTGCCTCACTGCTGTGAAATCTCGTGTCATTTGGTACTATGAGACAGTGTATGAGAGGTCAGGGAAAATATGTTTTGGTCTATAAAAAATTCTGGTGAGGTACTTAGTAAACTGAAGTCAAGAGGGTTCCGAACGACTAGTTTGTCCACTTATGATTTTTCTACATTTTATACCACATTACCCCATAATTTAATAAAGGAAAAACTTGTTGATTTGATTGAGAGGGCCTTCAAAAAGTTCTCCAAAAATGAAGATACCCTTTATATTGCCTATAACGATAAGAAAGCGTTTTTCACTTCTACTGACCGTAAAATATATAGAGGATATGAACGTTGGTCATGTCAGAATGTATGTGACGCCTTATCATATCTCTTAGATAATATTTACATCAGATTTGGTAATAAGTTACACAGACAAATTGTTGGTATTCCGATGGGTACAAATTGTGCTCCTCTTGTGGCCGATTTGTTTTTATTTTGTTATGAAAGAGATTTCATGACTTCTCTTTCTGTTGATAATCAAGCTGATATCATTGAGGCATTTAACTCAACCTCTAGATATTTAGACGATCTCCTGAATATTGATAATCCATATTTTGAAAGCATGGTCAACCAAATTTACCCACCTGAACTTAAATTGAATAAAGCTAATACTTCAGATACCGAGGCCCCCTTTTTGGATTTACATCTATCTATTTCTATCGGTTTTGTATCTTCTAAAATTTATGATAAACGTGATGACTTTGATTTTGATATAGTTAATTTTCCATTTTTGGATGGTGACGTTCCACGTCGTCCCTCTTATGGAGTGTATATTTCTGTACTTATAAGATTTGCTAGAGTGTGTAGTCATGTAGATGACTTTAATGCTCGTAATAAATGTTTAACTGCTAAACTTCTTCAACAGGGCTATCGGTATCATAAGCTTAGAAAGGCTTTTTCTAAATTCTATCGCAGACACCATGAATTGGTTTCAAAATTTGATGTCGGATTAAAATTTCTTTTACACCAAGGCCTATCGGAACCAGAATTTTATGGTGACTTAGTATACAAATTAAAAAAGATTAAGGGTGGGACTGATTTTTCTGATCAATTCCGAAAAAAAATAATACGTCACAAACGTATTGGCTATAATTTAAATGTTATGCGACAGTCTGCATGCTTAGTGATTAACCCAATTACGGTTGATAACTTTGCTGCACTCTTTAATTGCACACCGGGGGATCGGGCGTCAGACTCTATGATGGCCCCGACCTAAAGCTATATATTTTAGTTGGTTGGGACCGAAGCCTTTTTGTCTGTTGCTTGGTCCACCGGGGCTCAACTGGTGACCTTCTTCTGCTTCAGAGTTCCAGTGGGGTTGTTTGGCAGGACAGGGATCTCCACCTGTCAGACGGCCCGTTGTATCTGTTGAGTCCTCGTCTTTGCTTCTTCATGGTGTTGAAATTTGATTTATGTGTTTACCTTGATGATTCATTGACGAGTTAGAGGGTTATCATGCGAACCGAACAACCAACTAAATGTTTTGTACCACTTCAGATACTGAGGGTGAGGTTGGGCCTGTAAAATCGATTAAAGCCCCCCAGTAATTCATTACTGACCGTTCCAAGGCGGTAGTTCTGTTGTGGTTCTCTGTTGCCTGTTTTTGGTGTCAGAGTTTCTGTGATATTTTACCTTATGTATGTTCTTATTATTTTTGGTTCGGTTTGGGTTGCTGAGTGGCCACCTTTTGGGAACAAGCTGCTCACTCGGTTGGCCATATGTTCTCTGTATCTTGATTATTTGTAATCTTAGTTGTTTCCAACTATGGTTTGAGGGCTGGATTTGGATTTTGATTGTTTCAGTTCCTGGTCTTTGCATACTTTTTACTTGTACATCTCACCCTCAAGCTGAATACACTGAATATCATTAACCTAGCTTAAATACTTCTTTTGATATTGTGGTAACAAGATTTCATTTTAAGTTTGGTAAAGGGGAGACAAATCAAAAAAGTACAAGTCACATGGAGAAAAAAATTCAGGTCAGAACATTTTATGGCCTATCCATATATGCGATTTCAAAACCCTAGGCCTAGTGGTTCTTAGACAATACTGCTGCATCGAAAGGCACTGACGAACGGACAAGGCGAAAACACTATGCCCTTTCAACTTCTTCGAAGTTGAGGGCATAAAAAAACGACCCGAACCTACCACATATGCAGAAGAGCCGAACTATAAGCATTCTGAAGATCTCAACAAAGACTCAATGTGCTTGAAAGTTTGAACTGTACTTAAAATGTTTAAAACTATCAAACAATTAGATAACAATTTCTGAGTAAGACGGGGCGATACCGTGCCGATATCTGCTAAATGGGATTGGGGATGCTCTGCCCTTATGGCAGAGTCGTTTCGTATTATCTTTATTTGTCTGTTTCTATAAACTAGGCTGTTGGCATAATCTAGGCCTCTGTGCTACAGAAAACTGGAAGACTAGGGGAAACCGTCAACTTAGATAGGCAACCATTAGATCCTGTCACATGTCGACGCCCTAGAGCAAATCCAGGCCGCAGCGGTGAGAAGCTAGTGAGATACACTTATGCTAGCTAGATCCCTAACGCAGCTCGACAATTTCAATATGAACGTTAAATGATTCATATTTAAACATAATTGCCAAAATAAAAGACAAAACATTTTATTAAATAATCTTATCACATGAGAATAAAATATGATCAGCTAAAATACTTATATTTAAAATTCGGAGCCGCCCCCGAGACAGAGAGAGAGAGTAAAGAAAAAATCAAACAATCCCATCCCGCACCAGCTTCAAGTACAGCTAGACCTACCCGACTATAACCAACTTAGCAAGACCCCTGACAAGAGCCCAGCACCTTCAATGTATGAGCCGCAACAAGGAAAAACAAAAAAGTCGCATATAAGCTCATAGAAGACTCGGATCAGCCTAGCATCTGCCCAGTTTGACCAGTCTTCGCTGTCCGCCCGAAGCTAGCTTAGACTGTTTGCTTCCCTCTGTGAACGCAGCAAAGACATTTATCAGACTGTGTGGACGCCCAGGCTGATCGAAGTCGTTGCTTGGCTCACATGCCACTTTGTTGGTTTTCCCGTGTCACGGCTCATATAGTTTTCACTAATATGAGTCATATAGTTGTGGAAATAAAATAGAAAACAATATATTTGGCATTATACTTTCCTCATATTAGAACATAGATGTGCAGTAAGATTTCGGATACTTTTGGTTGCAGAAAGTCATGTTCGCAAAACAGAGTCCTTTTCCATTACAGCCTTAACTCTTTCTTCATTTTCTCGGCGCAGTCGAGTATAATTTTACTTTTGTTCACCATTTCATAAGATTTCATTTGTCATGTAACGCGTATGTCAAAATTTAGCCAAATATATCAAAGGTCAATAACTATTTAATCTTCGTTCGTGGTTTTATCCGTTGTCCTGGGGCCAGTTTTACAAACGATCTAAGCAAGAACTTTTGACTTAAGTTATAACTTAAGTCAAAAGTGTATACTTACGTGGTTTCACAAAAAAATCTTAGTTGAAACTCTTTGCTTAGATTTTGCTATAAACTTAAGTCAACCAGCGAGGTGACTTAAGTTCTAACTTAAAATGTGTAAGGTAGATATGCTGATGATAGGCTGTCATAATTCAGGATATACCACAAAATGCGTTTATAAATGAAGACTGTTTTGTTCATTCGTTATGCGCTTCGAGTTCTTACTTGTATTTTATGTTGTATTGTAACCTATAAGCGGTTCGGAACACAAGCAATTTTGCTACTGCACGTCCAATATGTAGTTTCTGTTCCGATTCCTCTTTGTTCATTTAGTAGACACTGTACATGATAGGGTTTGATTTCGTCCTCCTTCAGTCTTCTACTGTTCCTGCTCCGAAAAGCCTATGTTCTGTGATTGTGGCCATTTCCGAGTAAATTCACAGCTCTGCCACAGCTGAACCAAAGCTACTTAAACTGTTTAAATGAGTCATATAGACGAGTACTTCTTAAAGTGGTGAAGACAGGGCTCGGACAGGACCCATTCCCTGCGGCACTGAGTGCTTACCAGGTAAAACGGTATGTACATGGCGGCACAGGCCTGTACATTCAGGACGTTTTCTCACGACACGGCCGATAAGTTTATGAAAGCCTTATACGAACGCATTCGTATGCACACTGATGTGTGTCTCTTTTAATAAAATAATCAATTAAAAAACATCATCATTAGCATCATCAGCTCTCTCTCTCTCTCTCTCTCTCTCTCTCTCTCTCTCTCTGGAAGGGGTATGGTTTGGGGATGTTGGTAGCGTAAAAGCGTCAGCGAATGAAAATGACCTTATCATGTGATCGTACTCCATCATATAGTCCCCTTTTCTATATTCATTACACCTGGAGCCAATCGGGAAACACTTGACTCTCAAGTTACATAGTTAAATAAAATCAGAATCAAACAATAGAGAGAAAAAATGGAGAGCTGAAAGAAAGTGTGTGTCCGTATGTTTTATCTTTGCTCATGGGAAAACAGCTATCGAAATATTATCTCCGTCTTTCTGCGCCTGTCAGGCATGCAATGTGTGTGTCGTTGTGCGCGTGCGCTCGTGTGTGTGTGTGTGTGTGTGTGGATTCCGACAAGCGTGCATTTGCGTGTATGTGCATGTTTAGTGCACGCCCGCACGCAATGTATGTATGTGCTAATTTTCATGTATATGTGGGTATGTGCGTTTGAAAATGCATGAATACTAGTTATGGCGAAAGGGAGAATTTCCACCGAATAGTTCATGTTTTATATT
Organism: Ctena decussata; assembly: GCA_963989385.1. NCBI lineage: Eukaryota > Metazoa > Mollusca > Bivalvia > Lucinida > Lucinidae > Ctena > Ctena decussata. Next base: position 67,306,242 of record OZ022504.1, read on the forward strand.
CATATTTCCAGTCAAAAGTAAGGCTAGTTCACATTTGTGTGTGTCTTCTGTATGCTTGTCCCTCTTTCTATCGATACGAAGAAATTATAAACTAAACCTGCACGCAGGTTCCATTTAGAGTGACGCCTTACTTGCGACTAGTTGATTGTTTTTACCTTAATGACCCCGTTGAGACAGATTTTACTCAAATACTGCACCTACTGTAAAAGTAGCAGGTCCTTGCTCTGACTTGGGACGTCCAAATGTCGAAAGTTTCGTGGTATCTTTGTCATACTTATGTGCGAGTTTGTGAATGGTCTGCATGATCATTCGTGCGTAAATGTTTTTGTACGTGCGTGCCTACATAAAGGTGCATATTTTAGACCAAGGAATTCAGCTATGATGAGAGTGGGAAATGCCAAAGTCCCACAAAATTCGGCTGTAGCCATGTTTCGGTGGAATACAAGAGTTAGGTGAAGTGAGGAAGTGCCTATCCGATGTAGGTATATTCACTAAATAGTCGACTTTCATTTAGGAAGCAAGAGCAGTGCTCCAGATAAGAAGGGGTAACAGGGATGATTCTGAGATATTTTTCATTATTCATGAAGGAAAACATATGCTGCGACCCTTATAAGAACCGTCTCGGTAACACGGTTCTAATGAGGGGTCAAAACGTATGTTTTTTTATGGAGAAATATTAAAAATTATCCCTGAATTATCCGTGCTTCCCCTTCTTATCTGGTGAACTGAAAGAAGGACCCTACTTTTTGGCACTGACCATTGTACACACTGCTGATAACGGCTAAAGATGTCGGCAGTTCTAAACATTTCTTTTCCATTGATCTAGTTTTCGACCAGACAACTCGATCATTTCCGCACTTACTGTGTCTGCAGCGACTGAACGAGGCATACAAGGTTGGAGATTTAGTTGGTTGATCGTTTTTGGTTTAACGGCTCTTAGAGACAGTATTTAAGTCTATATCGAACCGTCTCTCAGAGAGAGAGAGAGAGGGGGAGAAGGAAAAGAGATAGGAGAGAGCAAAAATGTCCAAACAATACCCGCCCGCACCTACTGCAAACACAGTTGGCCCTTGCCCCACTATTATCCACATCAGTAGGACTCCCCAGCACTGAGAGTTACCCAGCATCATCTTCCGACCACGACCATCCCCAAAAGGTTGGAGAAACTTGAAACATACATGTAGTTTTCGATAACGACATGCGTGTCAGGAAACTTTTATACTCGCTTTAACTTTAGGATGCATAAAAATCAGGGAACACATTCAAAGCCGTACCTACCGTAAACAAATTTGAAAAAAAAAGAAAACTGACAAAAAATGAAAGGGAAAAGTAGAGATTCGAACCCGTAACTGTCTGTGCTAGAGCGCAAAACGCCATCTACCACACCACCGCCTCAGGTACGTCATCATGTTGTTTGATACATAAAAGTATATGGCAGACTTTTAACACAGCTAAAAATAGGCTCCTAAAAATAGACAAGACTTAAGTCAAAACAGATTAAGTTTTTGTTTAGTTGAATTTGTGAAACGGCTTAAGTTCGAACTTAAGTCATTCTTACTTTTTTACTTAAGTTATAACGTAAGTTGTAACTTAAGCACAAATCTAAGATATGTTCATGAAACTGGCCCCTGCACTGCGTGAATACTAGCAGATGTTAATTCAAACTTTTTCTCTCGTTTGTAAGTTAACAATGAAAATTTAATCGAAAACAGACGTAGATATTAAAAATATCTTTTCTTTCAGTGTAGATCTACTTTCGGTTTCTACTTTCGGTTTAGTACACACAGAAAACATTGCATCATGTTGGTAACTGTCTTGGAATCAGGTGAAACTCAAGACTGACCGCGGCCCAGTTTGGAATTTCAAATTGGACAGCTCAATCTTGAGAGGTCATTGTCGCTACCCAGTGTCAAAATTACGGTTGCGGGTGCCCACGACATAGCTCACTTGAGTCATATAATCTTTAATGTTATTATCAACTCTTCACCTATAGACATATTACAAAACACACTTCCATTTAATCTACGCCGATTATCTTTTTTTTTTTAAAGAATTTCCTTGTTTAAACAAATTTCACATAGAAAGTATAGAAAAATTATGTTCATAAGTCACACATAATACGTTTTATATCGATTATTTATAGTTTTTTTCTTATAACACTGGAAACTTTGCTGCGTTTGCGTCTTCCACCTTTCTTCATATTTTTCAATTTGTACATGAACAACATCATAAATCATAATTTAAACTCACTCATATTTTAACGTACCTATTCAATATAACGTTAATACTTTTTTTAAAAAAAAAGTATAGGCGCTTACATGAGTGCCCATGTATTATTGAATTTATCAAATGAGTTGGGGAAAAGATAAGATGCGCGGCTATGCCGAGCATCTTATCGGTTTTCCCCCAACGAATTTAATAAATTCAATAATACAGTGGCATGAATGGAAGATTATAGTTATCATATGACACTAAAATCTCATTTTATTAGCAAATTTTTGCACTTAAACGTCACGATTTTGCCACAAGAAAACGCGCAGTTCTTATGGACGTCAACGTATAACGTTACGACGTAATTTTCATATTTAATCCATTAGTTGATTATCGTTTTTAAGGCATGGCTTTATTACACTCTGAGATGCGACATCATATTTTTTTTATAGCAGTGACTGTTTTCACATGAAATTTGGCGTTTAATGCATCTTTTCCGATTCTTGGATCCTTTCGCATTATTTCGCCATCGGCGGCGTTTTATTTTATTTTTTATATTTTTGGCACTTTATACCCAGCCTTTTGTAGTTATTGACTTCATTCATTTCTTTCATTTCCGCATAGATTTACTCTTATCTCCGGTTTATCTTATTTGGCGCTCCTTCCCCTGTGAAAGCCCCGGTAGCTCAGTTGGTACTGATCTAGCGGACTGGGTTCGAGCCCCGCTTGAGGCGAGAATCTTTCCTGCCATAAACGGGAATCCATTGCACACAGCTTTTCATTATCATCGTCTAATCGTCTTGATATAACTGAAATACTGTTGAAAAGGACGTAAAATCGCAAGTCATCCATCCATCCATCCACCCTTCCCCTGTATAAATGCAACATTTATTAGAGAGAACCGAGTGTATTTTGACTATAATTTAGTGCAGGTCATAGCTTGAGATAGTGGTAGTATATTGTCTAATATGGATCAATTTTACGTAATGCACCAGTACATTCACCTATTTTTCCTCCAAGTCTTTGTTGTATAACCATGCTATGTCGTTTACACTTGGATTTTCTTGTAAATAGTAAAATACACAAATATTTGCAGGTATGTTAACTTCATTAATATATCTAATAATACAGAATTAGAAAATGGTTCGCAACGCTAAGCAGCATCCGCAACCACTCATCTATATGTACACTGTTCAGTTTTTAAGTCGTTTATCTCCGAGTCTGACAGAAAGGTTGATCGTAAGTTGAGCCGCGACATAAGACAACAAACAAAGTGGCTTGTGCGCCCTGCGAAAACGCAGATCAGCCTAGGCAGCCGCTTAGTCTGATCGGAGTTTTAGCCGTGCGCTTAAAGGGAAGCTAAGGGTCTAAGCTAGCTCCATGCGGACAGCGAAGACTCTGATGAGACTGGGCGGATGCCCAGGCAGATCTGAGTCTTTGCTGGGCGTACATGCCACTTTGAGGTTTTCTCGTAACGTGGCTCAATGGGGGGGGGGGGGGGGGGGTGGGGGGGGGGGCTTAATAAAGGAGAATCTTATTATTCTCTTTGTTTGTCCATTTTCTTTTGTCTCCAATTAATTTTTTGGTAAAAGAGTTTTAGGAGCCACTACAGCTAGCGTTTTGAAAGTTGGTACAAACACTGGATATGACTAGTTGTATTGTGTAGGAGAGATTCATCCTCCTTCTGCTTATTAGTTGCTTTGTATATTCATATTTTCTTTCTCTTTAATTATTTTTGTCAAATTTCTCGGCTTCTGTGAAAGCCGCAGTCTTCAAAGTTTGTATATATTTCGAGAATGGACAATTATATAGCGGGAAAGAAAAGCAAGAAGATGAGATTTATCTTGGCTTTCTTTTTCATTCCCCTTTATTCCATCTCTCACTCTAATGTTATAAACGAGAAAAAGTGTGTCAAAAACTTTTCAGATTGCTATATTACTAGGTTTAGGTATAAGTTGAAACTGATTAGTTGACATCATATGGATGCTGCTGCTGAGTTAAAGTCTAGGTCATAGACTAAGACATATAAGTTTATGTAAATTTATTTTGAAATTTTATGTTAAATTTTGTTTATTGCCAATTTTTAATGGAACTTTTCGGCATTTGTCTATAGGCCTTTCACTGGATTTGCTGTAAACTGTCCATCTGTCTGTCTCTTATTTAGCATTAGCGTCAGAGTTTTGTATTAAATGTTTTTATCAGGCGGAAGCGTTGACCGGGGGTATACGTGAGCCCCTGCGCACATGCTCTACCTTTTTTTGGCATTGTAGAGATTTTCTCAACATATACTGTTCAAAAAAAGTAGGGAATATGATTCCAAGAAAAATCCTAGCATCTACAACAAAAGTGATATCCAAATGAAACGGTAAGCGTCGATAAGGTAAATATCCGTTAAGATACTTTTCATGAAAGTTTGGACGATATATCCTATCACGTGATCTGCATACAATTTGTTTCAAACATGGCGCCAGGACTAACAAAAATTCTACAACTAATCTAATCTTTACATGCATCTGTAAGTTTGTATGCTAAAAATTTTTTTTTCAAGACTGTCATTTCGAGAAGAAAACCAGAAAACAAAATCGTACAGGTGCATCGAGTAACCGAAAAATTTAGACGTTTGTGATAGGCACTCTTTAAGTTGACGAAACAGTGTAAAACCAATTTCATCTTTTGTTAAATGAATCATGGCAAGTGTTTCAGTGTAAATTTTGTTATCTGAAAAGTATCTATTGCTATACCAGATTCGTGTGAAAACTGGGTGCCGATCCCATGTCTAAAACGAATTGCATGCAGACAACGTGACACGATATACCATCCAAACTGAATGCAAAATGTCTTGTCGAATATTTGTCTCATGAACACTTGCAGTTCAGATGGATCTGATATTTTTTCTCTAATTTATACAATTTTTAGTAGCTTAAGGTTCCTCTTAACAGTTATATACTGCAAAATTTCTAAGTGAATTTTTCGCTGTTTTTCCATGTCAAAACCTAGCCATATAATGTACCAGATTAACTGTCGAGAAATGCTGATGAAGGAGGGGGGGGGTATCAATAAGGTGGGTTTTCTGCATCCTACCAAAGTTTTCTTTTTTAACTGATGGTATACTCCAATGTGTCTAGTTCATTGAACCATATGTGACTTTGGTCGGAAAGCCCTACTTATTGAGCTATGGGTCCACAGAAGTGGGTGGGCAAACCAACATGGTTTTAGCCTGTCTTGTAAAAACATTCTCATTTGGTAGGGGAGTATCACAGACAGACAGGATTTGGTAAAATGATTAACAGAACATCTAAGATATTTTTCCATATCATTTTATTTGGTTTAATTTGAACATATGTTGTCAAAAAGACTTTCTTTGACCTTCAGCATTTTTATTATATTTTTGTCCTCAATTTTCAATACACCCCCGCCACTAAAGGTGAGGGAATACGTATTGGCTTCAGTGCGTATCTCATTGGCGTCTGCATCTGTGTCTGCGTCACATATTAAGTCCTTCTGTGACCTTGAAAATTTTGCCAAGGTCACCGAAATCAGACCACCTCATTAGATTGTCATAATGATATATCCATGCAAAAATTGTGGAACTGATCACCGAAATCAGACCACCTCATTAGATTGTCATAATGATATATCCATGCAAAAATTGTGGAACTGATCTTTTTGTTTCAAAAGATATTGTAGGTACAGCAAATTGTCACGCCTGTTTCGATGCAGGAAATCTAACGGTTTAAGACCTCCCATGACCTTGAAAATGGGGTCAAATTAAACAAAACCGAATTAGCTGTTTGGCTTGTCTCATTTGTATATCCAAGCAAGCTTGATCAAATTCCACAGATGCAAGTTTGGTAAAACTCCATCCGTTGATTCAAGAAATATAGTGGGTACAAATTGTCATGCCGACGACGACACAGACGACGACGGGATCTGCACTAAAACCAGTACTTCTCCCTTCATCATAAAGTTGAATGAAAACCATCTTCCAAGCAAGTATATGTGTTCAGTCAACCATGAAAACTAGGTCATGGTGAAAGTCTGGTAGCATCATCCTATTGTCCTGGTCAAGGTGCTTCCTTGACATGTGTTTGATGATTACTGGTCAGTTTATTTAGCAGTGACACCAAGAAAGTTTGAAAATAGAGAATGAAAAAATGCTGGATGTCAAAGGAAGTCTTTTTTGACATCATACCCGGTATGATAAAAATAAACCATATAAAGTGATATGGAAACACATTTTACGATGTATTGTTAATCATTATATTAAATTTGAAACAATAAGAGCAATTCAACAATACTTGAACGGATATGTCATTATGACAAGCTTAAGATATGGTCAGATTTCAATGACCTTGACCTTATTTTCAAGGTCACAGAAGGACTTAATATGTGACACAGACATAGATGCAGACGCCGGCGAGATACGCACTGATGCCAATATGTATTCCCTCACCTTTACTGGCGGGGGTGTGGGGCATAATATAGTAGTTAAAATAGTAATTTGACCAGTTTGGTAGTTCTAGGTCAAATTTGAATGAAAACCATCTTCCAAACAAGTTCATAAGTTCAGTCAACCATGAAAACTAGGTCATTGTGAAATTCTGGTCTCATCATCCAATTGTCCTGGTCAAGATGCTTCCTTGACAGGAGTTTGATGATAACTGGTCAGTTTATTTAACAATGATGCCAAGAAATATTGAAAATTGAGGACAAAAATATAAAAAAAATGCTGAAGGTCAAAGAAAGTCTTTTTTGACAACATATGTTCAAATTAAACAAGCTAAAATGATATGGAAATATATCTTAAGTGTTCTGTTAATCATTTTACTAAACCCTGTCTGTCTGTGATACTCCTCTACCAAATGAGAATGTTTTTACAAGACTGTCTACCCCACCCACTTCTGTGGGCCCATAGCTCAGTAAGTAGGGCTTTCCGACCAAAGTCACATATAGTTCAATAAACTAGACACATTTAAGTATACCATCAATTAAAAAAAGAAAACTTTGGTAGGATGCAGAAAACCCACCTTATTGATACCCTCCCCCCCACCCCCTTTAAAGCAGAAAAATCACTATTTATTGAAATTTTACTTTTTTTCAGAGTTTTCAGCAAAAATGCAAAAATGTTTGTTATGCTTGTATTTAAGGACTGCCACATGAAAAAAAGAACCAAAATGGCCAAATTACAACGAAAATGGATGATTTCAAATAAAAAATCCATGAAAAAAAAATTCAAACATCATGCATGTTGGAACTACTTTTTCAGGAATGTGAACCAAAGTATGGTGGCCTGAATGCACCAACAGAAATTGTTATTTTAACTGAAAAATATTTGAACATGAGTTTATTTATTTATTTTGATACATTTCTGAAAGGTTTGTAAACTGAATTTTAGATATTTTGGAAGGCTGAAGGTAAACAAGAAACACATATTCATATTTACGAAGCCAAACACATACTAGCATGCACATTGCATCGTAAATGACACTGTACTGACTTTGATGTCATGTAATAACGTTACAGTGACATCATTATGACCTCATGTGCCTTCTGGGATATAACCGATATAACTGGTTAAATCTTTTCAGTGCTCATTTTTTTTGAAGCCTTTTATTTATCTTCTTGCCACCATGTGTGCGCTTGATATTCACAACATCGTCCGAGTTATTTTCTTTGAAATGACATGAAAACTGATAGCTCTTTCGACCAAGACCGAGGGCTTTTGTCTTTCTCCGTTGTCTTCCGCTTGCAATTCCAAGCTTATGAGAGTTTTTCTTACGACTTGCATGTTAGAACACCCAACATATTCAATATAAACCGAATAAATGAGCAAAATTATTTCTTCATGTATTTTCAGTGATGGTCTGGTTCACATTAGCCCTCATATGTGAACAACCAAACACACATGCACAAACACATTTTATTATTTGATATCATGTCTATGGTGGACCACAAAATGAACAACACTTACCAATGACCTTACAAATTTATTGAAAAAAAGTGGTTTGAAAAACATAAAAAATACGATCGCTACGTCATCAAAACAACGTTTGACAGGTCAGCTAGTGGACCTACAAGATGAAGATTTGAATAATCGTACGAACGATTAATCGTTTTTCACACTTACCAATGTGTATATAGGTCAGAACTCGGCAAATACTTGATGTAAACTTCACATCAGCCAAGCTTAGCTTCAGCAGCCAAGTTTTTCTAGTTTCTGTTTACGACCGAAGAGCATTTCCGCATAAAAGCAGAAATGATTGAGCTAAAAAGAAGTTCCAAATTTGTCATTTCATACAATAACGAATAGAATAATTTTTGCAGGCACATTAACTAGTTTTATATGTAATAATAAATTAAACTATACCATATGAACATAATATTTATATTTTTCAGTCAAATTAGTTCGGTCTATTTTTACGCGTAGGAATCTGAGATAATCGGAGACGAAGCAAATATAAACAACACATGTGGCCACGATTCTTTCCAAATATGACACGATAATAAAGCAATAGCGTTTAACCGATTATGTGTTAAAAGAGGGCTTTTGTATCGAAATTTCAGAAAGTGTGTCTTGATAGTTTGCTTAATGTAAGATCTTATTGTAACTTTGTTCGAAAACTGGTATACCATGATTTCCCAGTTTTCAAATATGGCCGCCTCCTGAAAGCATGAGGATGGCCAAAAAATTCTGGTTTTCCGTATTCGGTCGTTTTTTCACAATCAAAATTGGTAGGAGTCGGAAGTGAGTGGTATAAAATATTTGTTTACATAGTTGTAACAAACTTTAAAACACTGTGAAAAGAGCTTTATTTTTTTTCCTTTCAAAAGTGAAAATCTTAGATACTTAGATCTTTATCAAAGGTAAATACAGTGTTCTGGTAAATAAAATATTGTGCAAACACCACCAAAAAATCTTAAGCACTTTTTCTGAGAATATGGATAAAATGGAGACAATCAGGGATATAATTTATGTATTGGTATGATGCAAATAATGGTCCTAATTTTTTATCTTGCAACTGTGAAGAGGAACCTTAGTATCCTTTGCTTTTTTGTGAACATTATACTTGCATTGCTCTAGCAGGAACAGCCTAGTTTCAGTTTTCTGCATTTTGACAGTCTCCGGTTCAAACGACTCTTTGATCGAGGCGCTAAAATTCACACTATTGGCAAAGACTTTGTCACAAAATTTCAGTCAGGAGATATCGAAACTAAAATGGCGGTATTTGTGATAGAGTCCTTGTGAAAGTACTTTGTAGTTCAATCAAATTTTCGACAGAACCGTAAAGATGTGGACTGGGAGTGTGGTGCATAGCTCAACGGGTGTAAAATAATTGAGCCGCGACACGAGAAAACCAACAATGTGGCTGTGCGCCCAGTGCTGACTCGGATCAGCCTGGGCATCCGCATATTCTGATCAGACTCTTCGCTATGCGCTTAAAGGGTAGCTAAGGGTCAAAACTACCTCAATGCGGACAGCGAAGACTCTGATCAGACTGGGCGTATGCCCAAGCTGATCTGAGTCTGCGCTGGGCGCACAACCACACTGTTGGTTTTCTCGCGTCGCGGCTGAATTGACAGAGAAATTACAAGCTGACATAATCCAAAATTCAGTTACATCATCGACAGTTAGTGAATCGGAAACCACGTAGTCTCCTACCCCTGATTCTGAATCTGCGTGGATAATAGAAAACATGATTAGATTACACATGGCTTATCTCTCAGATGTGTCCATGCAATGAAAGCTGCAAAAGATGCCATTTTCACCTTAAAAAGACTACGTATCAGTATTTAGGTAATATTTTTACAAGGATTTACCTGAATATTTTGGGTCAACTTAAACAATTTACGTGATTTTTGTGTGTGTGTGTGAAATTCCATGATTTTATGGACATGTATTGTATCTAGGTTAATGTTTATGCTAATAATAGCAAACTATTATAAGTGCAGTTTGTTGAACAATGACTGCGTTATTGATTGAATGATCATATATTTCAGAGTTGTCATGCGTCAGTATTATCATAAAAAAGGTAATTCATTCCGTCCTATTCACAGATAAACAGGTGAAGACTATTTTGCCGAGTTTCCAAATTTAATAGATCTTTACTCCATTTTTTTTTTTAATTTTCATTTCACTTTTCAATATTAGATAAACCAGTATATTTGTAGCATGCATTATATACGGAACCCCGTAAAGGGACATGAGCAAAATTTTTTCTAAGTCGTAGCGTTGACTTATTATTTCGTTACCACGACTTACTATCTCGTTCCCTCGACTTATTATTTCGTTACCACGAGTCATTATGTCGTTCCCTCGACTTAATATATCGTTACCACGACTTATTATATCGTTCCCTCGACTTACTAAGTCGTTCCCACGACTTATTAAGTCGTTACCACGAGTTAATACTGCCCTCCAATTGGTCAAATTAACTCGTGACCATGAGTTAATAAAGCTCTCTGATTGGCCCTGTTTTAATATTGATAAAATCCCTTACCAGACTTCGTATATCGCTGTTAAGGCGCTAATCTGTGGACCACTAGCTGGACTGCCCAAGTGGAGCAGTCTGATCGGACTCTGCAGTGTTGGCTAACTGGCTGAGTCATGCTCTTGATTTTTTAATTGTGAAGACTTTGCATCAGCTCACGCTAATAGCTGAGCAGGGTCATGTTGTTCTTCACCGGGGGGCAGTATGATCGGGGTATCTAGTGTTTGTCGACTGACTCAACCATACAGTTTCACTAAATTTGTGTGTGTCTTTGTCCTAAAAAGTGGCAAGGTTGCCATCTGTGATATTTTACTACTACTACAAGTATTATTATTTTGACAACGGGACTGTCTTTGGTTCTCAGACGTTTTAAGTAGACTGATCTTCGCCCTTGTTGAGCTGCTGCCGGGTAAAGTGGTCTGATGTTTGACAATGGTCGTACTGTGTTAAGTATTTTCCTCGAATATTTGGACACTGATGCCTGAGCTGACATTGCAGCTTGACCCCGACAGCTCTATCAAGGGGTCTGTAATCTGCAAAGTTTGCCGGTAGTCTGTGCCACGCGGAAGCAAACTTAAAAAAAAACTTTCATTGTGTCGCATGATAATAGGAAGCTAAAGTCTAGGCTAGCATCATAGACTCTGATAAGAATGCTCTGTCGGAGCTGTCTGATCAGTTCTGCAACAGTGCTAAGCTGTTATGCTCTGCCAGCTTTTTATGGCGTAGCTACCCCGGTTACGCCGCCATCAATATTTTGGCAAACAGTGACCTTAATCAGCTGGTCTATGCGGACATGTCGGGTCGATGCATGCAACTTTTAATACTTTGTTTCAAATTTTGGTTTAGGTTTAAGACTCTACTGCTGAAGGATTGCGTTGTTGAAACACTTGGGACAGATACGGTATAAAGCATCTGTCCGTCAGTATAAAGTTCCATCGCAGCTTCACACGTGCGAATATTCCAACAGTTTCTGTCTTAAATGGTCTACGCCCATGGGCGTAGAAACCTTAGGAACTGCTTTTGCTCCGGAAGCATTTTTAAAAAGATCATGACTGTTCAAATGTAATTTTCTATTGACAGATTATCATTGATTTTTTGCGCATGTTTGATCAGGTCCGCAAGTACCAGAAAAGGATCGACGTGGGGACGGTCTAGTAGTATCACTAAATGCCAACTATTTGTAAGGTGACCAAACATGCTAGTTAATTGAATTAGGGTAATTACATGCCCACATGAACTTAGAAATGCCAAGCAGAAATCTACTAGATTAAACCGAGAATGTGCGATAACACCGAGGTGAAGATTGACTTGGGTTTCGTAGAGGCGCGATTTGACCAAGGTGCCGATCCAATGACTACACAAGTAATTGTGTGCTAAGCGTAGACCCAACTTTTTTTGTAAAAGCTGATACTTCTGGTTATAATCATCAGTATGTTATTTCACCTCACTATTTTTACACCAGTCATCATTCATAGTTCTGCAACATGTGAAGATCTGACTTGTACAGACTTGGCATTGTTAAACAGGTTTCATTCATAAAAGGCAACCGATACAATCTCCTCGCACCGGACTGATCCATAAATGGGGGTGCTGGAGCGGGTTTCAGATTGGAAACAAGTTACAATGAAATCTACCTGTTTTAAACTTTAATGATTTCTTTATAGAAGCATTTTCTTTCTGTCGCTTTCTATCTATTTTAAAAGTTACTTCTTGTTTTGTCAGTCCATCCTTTGTCTCACCTTCTGCGAAATTGGCAGATTGATAACAATAGGCTGTGTGCAAGGGAACCCCGCCTACAGCGGGTCGCGAGGCCGGAACTGCTAGATCAGCAGACACAACGCTTAACCCACCGAGCTTCCGGGGCTCTCCTTTTTGCACATGCAGGTATAGCTCAGCGCACGGTTATTGCAAAGAATCTGACAAGAAGGCAAGCGCTGTCTGTCCTGGCTATTCGCTTGTTAGGTATGCTAACGCTACCGCTTATCTCCACAACCACGACATTAATAACTTATATTTGTGTTCCGAAATAGCAATGTAATTCAACGTTTTATAATGTTAATGCAACTACGAGTAACGACTTTAAATTCCATATCAATCTAAGCATAGTTTGGTCAGATTTCAATTTTTGTAAATGTGGTGATTCAGGAGAGCAACTTATGGAAAAGGATCATATGTCAAATATTGTGGATGAATCGTTATCATAAACTGCATTAAATGTATATGCACAATAATTAAGGTTGAACAACATTCCTAGCTTTTGGAAAGATTGAGCACATTCACGAATTTTTGGATTTGAATATGTGGCGAGGGTGGAGGTAGCAGCATGGTTACTGCCATTTAAGTATGTCAAGTCTCGGTTTAAAACTTAATGGGCTGACAAAAATATTTTGACTGTATCAATTTCTGATCATTGCCTATAGGAGCCCCGGTAGCTCAGTGGGTTAGGCGCTGGCCTACTCATAAGGGTTCGAGCCCTGCTTGAGGCGAAAATCTTTCCTACCGTAAAGTTGTATACAGAGTTCTGATGCATACAGCCATTCATCATCACCTGCCCATCGTCCTGATCTGACTGAAATACTGTTGAAAAAGACGTAAAATTGCAAGTGATCCACCCATCCATCCATCGTCGCTTATCTTTTTACCCTGTAAAAAATACCATAGATTTTACGGTAGAATACCTGGCAACCAGCTGCCAGTCGGTTTCCAGTTATTTTTACGGGAGTCTGCCTGTAGAACATTTGTTTGAAGTCTCGATATGGTAGAGTAATGTTAATTGACCGTTCTCGCAAAGATATTTACAGTATTGAAGGGCTTTATGACCAAACCAAAACCTTTCTTATTCGGTCTTATTCTGCGTGATGATTCCGACAATGTTTACGTGTGCCCGTAAAAATAACAGGAAATGGACTGGCAGTTGGTTGCCAGGTATTCTACCGTAAAATCTATGGAAATTTTTAAAGTGTACTTTGTAAAAATTATGGCTTTAATATCATTCCAACATGCAGTTACTAAAGCAGGGGTCAAGATCTGTTGGAGTTTTACGACAATTTTGGGAAAATGTTTCCTAATTCTCAGCTAAAACGCATGTCGTGATCCCTCACTAGAGCTGCCTTGTTGACGAAGTTCTAATGGATACTTGAAACATCTGTTGCTTAGGAGTATAATAGATATCCTCAAAATCCGTCCTTATTTATACAAGTGTCTCCGCTAGATAAAATCAGTAGGTGCTGTTTCGCATGTAAAACTGCCGGAACACAGGTCCGCATCACTTTCAAGTCCGCATAATATGCAAGTACTCTTGTATCTCTGTTTTTAGTTACACTATAGTCAGACTAATCTGAAAACTTGGTAAAGGATTTTATCAACAGTACACTAGACCTGATTGATCCAATCGGAGCGATTTATTAACTCGTGGCCACGAGTTAATTTGACCTATAGGAGGGCAGTATTTACTTGTGGCCACGACTTAGTGAGTCGTGGGAACGACTTAGTAAGTCGAGGGAACGACATAATAAATCGTGGGAACGACATAATAACTCGTGGGAACGACATAATAACTCGTGGGAACGACATACTAAGTCGTGGCCACGAATTTAGAAAAATATTGCTCAAGTCCCTTCCGGGGTTCCGTAATTATACGCTCATGAGAAATAAAAACGCTACACCGAAAATTTAAGACATTAAGCTTAAAAAATAAAACCAGGATGCTGATTTTAATATATGATGCTATACTTATCAAATTACGGAACCCCGGAAGGGGCATGTGCAATATTTTTTCTGTATCGTGGCCACGACTTATTAAGTCATTCCCACGACTTATTATGTCATTCCCTCGACTTATAATTTCGTTACCACGACTTACTATCTCGTTCCCTCGACTTATTATGTCGTTACCACGAGTTATTATGTCGTTATCACGAGTTATTATGTCGTTACCAAGACTTATTATGTCGTTTCCTCGACTTACTAAGTCGTTCCGACGACTTATTTAGTCGTTACCACGAGTTAATACTGCCCTCTAATCGGTCAAATTATTTCGTGGCCACGAGTTAATAAAGCGCTCTGATTGGTTGTGTTTTAATATTGATAAAATCCCTTACCAGACTTCGTATGTCGCTGTTAAGGCCCTAAACTGTGGACCACTAGCTGGACTGCCCAAGTGGAGCAGTCTGATCGGACTCTGAAATGTTGGCTTACTGGCTGAGTCTTGCTCTTGATTTTTTAATTGTGCTGACTTTCCATCAGCTCACGCTAATAGTTAAGCAGGCAGTGCACGTCCTCGTCATGCTGCCCTTCTCCGGGAGCAGTATGATCGGGGTATCCAGTGTTAGTCGACTGACTCCACCATGCAGTTTCACTAAATTTTTGTGCTGTCTTTGTTCTGAATTAGTGGTTAGGTTGCCATCTGTAATATTTTACTACTTCTACAAGTATTATTATTATGACAACGGGACTGTCTTTGGTTCTTAGACGGTTTATGTAGACGAACCTTTCGCCCTTGTTGAGCTGCTCACGGGTAAAGTGGTCTGATGTTAGACAATGGCCGTACTGTGTTAAGAATTTTCCGCGAATATTTGGACACTGATGCTTGAGCTGACATTGCAGAGCTTGACCTGACAGCTCTATCGAGGAGTCTATAATCTGCAATGTCTGCCGGTAGACTGTGCCACGCTGAAGCTAACTTTAAAAATCTTTCATTGTATCGCATGAGAATAGGACCCTAAAATCTAGGCTACCATCATAGATTCTGATCAGAATGCTCTTCTGGGGCTGTCTGATTAGTTCTACAACATTGCTAAGCTGTTGTGCTCTCTACCCCGGTTACTCCGACCTCAATATTTTGGCTAACAGTGGCCTTAATAAGCTGGTCTATGCGGACATATCGGGTCGATGCATGCAATAGCTGCGATCATTTTTCTAACACGTTGCTTAAAATTTCGGTTTAGGTTTAAGACTCTACTGCTAATGGATTGCGTTGTTGGAATACTTGGAACAGATACGTCATAAAGCATCTGTCCGTCGGTATAAACTTACATCTCAGCTTCACACGTGCATATATTCCAACAGTTTCTGTCTTAAATCGAAACGATATATTTTATTGTATACGCCCATGGGCATAGAAATCTTAGGAATTGCTTTTTGCTCCGGAATCATTTTAGAAAAGCTCATGACTGGCTGAATGTTATTTTCTATTGACTGGTTATCATTGATATTTTGTCTGATCAGGTCAGCAAGTACCAGAAAAGGATCGACATAGAAACAGTCTAGTAGTATCACTAAATGTGAAATATTTCTAAGGTGACCAAACATGCCAGTTAATTGAATTAGGGTAATTACATGCCAGCATGAGCTTATGTCTGATCAGGTCCGCAAGTACCAGAAAAGGATCGACATAGGAACAGTCTAGTAGTATCACTAAATGTGAAATATTTCTAAGGTGACCAAACATGCCAGTTAATTGAATTAGGGTAATTACATGCCAGCATGAGCTTAGAAATGCCAGCCAGAAATCTATTAGATTAAACCGAGAATGTGCGATAAGACCGAGGTGAATATTGTCTAGGGTTTGGTAGAGGCGCGATTTGACCAAGGTGCCAATCCAATGGCTACAAAAGTTTTTGTTTGCTAAGTGTAGACCCAAACTTATATTTGGTAAAAGCTGATACTTCTGGTTATTATCATCAGTATTTCATTTCACCACCACCAGTCATCATTCATAGTTCTGCAACATGTCAAAATGCGACTTGTACAGACTTGGTATTTTTAAACAGGTTTCATTCATGAAAGGCTATTGATACAATCTCCTCGCGACGGACTGATCCATAAATGGGGTTGCTGTCCAGAGCGAGTTTCAGATTAGAAACAAGTAACAACGAAATCTACCTGTTTTAAGCTTAAATGATTTCTCAATAGAAGCATTTTCTTTCTGTCGCTGTCTATCTATTTCAAAAGCTACTTCTTGTTTTGTCAGTACGTTCTGTGAGATTGACAGATTTATAACAAAAGGCTGTATGCAATGAAATCCCACCTACAGCTGGTCTCGAGCCCGGGACTGCTAGATCAGCAGACACAGCGCTTAACCAACCGAGCTTCTGGGGCTCTCCTTTTTGCACATGCATGTATAGCTCAGCAAACGGTTATTGCAAAGAATCTGACAAGAGGGCAAGCGCAGTCTGTCCTGGCTATTTGCTTGTTAGGTACGCTAACGCGACTGCTTATCTCCACAACCACCACATTTAATGACTTATATTTGTGTTCCGAAATAGCAATGTAATTCAGCGTTTTATGACATTAATGCAACTACGAGTAAAGACTTTAAATTCCATATCAATCTAAGCATAGTTCGGTCAGATTTCATTTTTAATGACTGATTCTATCAGTAATTCAATGCTGTCACAAGCGTATTTTGGAAAGTGGTTTTCACAGCTGAATTCTTCCGCTCAGAAATGAAGTGATCGTAAGTCATTTCGCTAAAAAATGTCTGGAATTGTAAATTTTTGAGAGATTTTGCACGAAGTTCAATGAGAATTTATGTAACATATTCTTGTGCAAGTAATTATTTATGTAGTTCTGTAAAATGATAAGTATCCAACTAATGACATCAGCGGTCAAAAAATATGACGAATACAAATCAATCCGCCAATTACCGTATTCGCCCCCTTTAAGCGCATTCTGTCTCTTTACTTTAAAATAATTTAGCTGCCGCTTAAAAAATAAATAAAGCAAAAAAAAAAAAAAAACAAAAAAATACAACAACAACAAAAAACTGTTTACAGTTGTTTATTGCCTAAAACAGTATTCCGAGCATGCCATTCATTGCAGAGAATGTAATGTAGGTTTATCCACATCTACTGGACATCATACGGTAAATGTGTGTTTATCGGTGGCTATTTATAGAACTGCCATGTTGTAAACGTAGGAGTGGACGCCCTCGTGGTTCATAGGTAATGCGAAATACTGAGTGCTTAAAAGTCAGTGAAAAGCAGTAACCGTTGTCAGAATTTAGAAATTACTTGTGAACAACAGATAGAATTTCGGCAGGTGCATGAAGTGATTTGCGCTAAATGGCTTATTGCTAAAGTTGGACCATATATAAGCAACAGGGCTGAAGTTTGAAATCATTTTGAGCCGACGTAGCATGTCTTTATTCTGATAGAATCTGTCATTTCAGGGCCATTGGCCCTTTCATTTGTAAATGTGGTGATTCAGGAGAGCAACTTACGGAAAATATGTCGAATATTGTGGATGACTCGTCATCATAAACTGCATTAAAAGTATATGCAAAATAATTAAGGTTGAATAACATTCCTAGCTTTTGGAAAGATTAAGCACATTCACGAATTTTTGGATTTTGAATATGTGGCGAGGGTGGAGGTAGCAGCATGCTTAAGTGTGTCAAGTCTCGGTTTAAAACTGAATGAGCTGTCAAGAATACTTTGACTATATCAATTTCTGATCATTGCCTATAGGAGCCCCGGTAGCTCAGTGGGTTAAGCGCTGGCCTACTGATCCGGGCCCGAGCCCTGCTTGAGGCGAGAATCTTTCTTGCCGTAAAGTTGTAAACGGGGTTCTGTTGCATACAGCCATTCATCATCACCTGCCAATCGTCCTGAACCGACTGAAATACTGTTGGAAAGGACGTAAAATTGCAAGTCATCCATCCATCCACCATTGCCTATCTTTTTACACTGTAAAAATTTCCGTAGATTCTACCGTAGAATACCTGGCAACCAGTTGCCAGTCCGTTTCCCGTTTTTATTTACGGGCGTCTGCCTGTAGAACATTTGTTTGAAGTCTCGATATAATAGAGTTATGTTAACTGACCGTTCTCGCAAAGACATTTATAGTGTTGAAGGGCTATATGACCAAACAAAACCTGTCTTAGTCTACCTCATTCTGCTCGCTGATTCCGCCAATATTTACGGGCGCCCGTAAGAATAATGGGAAATGGACTGGCAGCTGGTTGCCAGGTATTCTACCGTAAAATCTACGGAAATTTTTTAAAGTGTACTTTGTAAAAAATATGGATTTAATATCATTCCAACATGCAGTTACTAAAGCAGGGGTCCAGATATGCTGGATTTTTATGACATTTTGAGCTAATGTTTCTTAATTATCACCAAAAACACATGTCATGATCCCTCACTAGATCTGTCTTTTTGACAAAGTTCTAATGGATACTCGCAACATCTGTTGCTTAGGAGTATAATAAATATCCTCAAAGTCCGTCCTTATTTATACACGTGTCTCCGCTAGATAAAATCAGTAGATGCTTTCGCATGGGAAACTGACGGATTGCAGGTCCGCATCACTTTCAAGTTCGAATAATATGCAAGTACTCTGGTATCTCTGTTTTTAGTTACACTATATATTCAGACTAATATAAAAACTTGGTAAAGGATTTTATCAACAGTACACTAGACCTGATTGATCCAATCGGAGCGATTTATTAACTCGTGGCCACGAGTTAATTTGGCCAATAGGAGGGCATTATTAACTTAGTATGTAGTGGGAACGAATTAGTTAGTCGAGGGAACGACATAATAAGTCGTGGTAACGACTGCTAACTCGTGGGAACGACATAATAACTCGTGGGAACGACATAGTAACTCGAGTGAACGACTTAATAATTCGTGGCCACGAATGAAGAAAAATATTGCACATGTCCCTTTCGGGGTTCCGTATCAAATGGCTTCCTTTTATTTTGTCTTTTCTCAGTATCTTCTCCGTCTGGGTTGTGACGTCACATGTTGCGTCATTTTCATTAACCGGTTATGGTTGCTAATGCACACTTTCAAAGCAAAGATTTCTTTGAAATTGAACGCGCCGGATGATTTACTTTGCAAAGGACTGTACGTTTTGAATCTAGTCTTAACAATGCACCAGCCAAAGATATTTTCTTTTAGAGTTGCCTCGTCACTTCGTCACTTTTTGTTGGTTTATAATGATGAAACACAATTTTTTTATTTTGCAAAAACGTATTCCATCTGAGGAAATGAGATGTAATCAGTCATTCCGCAGATGTTGGTTTTGTCAGAAAACAAAAACTAGAATAAATTATTACGTTTAGAAACGCCGGACACGTAAAAAGTAGCTGACGTTAACGTAAGCTGATTTTGAAGTTATTCATACAGGAATGCACTTCTTTTTATCTGATTATCGTTTCAAACACATTGCTAGATGGACTTATAAGCACTTTTTGTAAAGTAGTAGAACCATTGTCTCTATCTAATACTTCAAACAGTATCCCATGTATTTTCCATTGAAAAAGTGTAGCGCTTTTATTTCTCTTGAGTGTATTTAAATTAACCGCAGAACTATTTACATTTACTAATATATGCATGTTGACAGATATCATGTCCCCCCGCCCCCTTCAAAGGTGAGGGGGGCATATTGTTTTCAGTGCGGATCCAGGACGTCGGCGTCGGTATCGGCGTGACAGTTTCTTGTATGCACAATATATCTTGACCAAACGTATGGAATTTCACCAAAATTGCATGGATATATCATTGGGACAAGTTTAAGAGCTCTTTAGACTTTGGTTACCTTGACCTCATTTCCAAGGTCACTGGAGGACTTAGATTATCATTTCTTGTACCCACTATATCTCCTGAACCAATGGATTGAATTTCACCAAACTTGCATGGATACATCATTGGATAAATTTAAGAGCTGATTAGATTTCGGTGACCTGGACATCATTTTCAAGGTTACTGGAGGACTTAGATGACAATTTCTTGTACCCACAATATCTCATGAACAAGTTGATTGAATCTCACCAAACTAGCATGGAAACATCATTTGGATAAGTTTAAAAGCTGATTTGACTTTTGTGACCATTACCCTCATTATCAATGTCACTGGAGGACTCAGATGGCAATTTCTCATACCCACGATATCCCCTGTACCAACGAATAGAATTTTACCAAACTAACATGGATACATTATTGAGACAACTTTAAGAGCTAATTAGAATTTGGTGACCTTTACCGCATCTTCAAGGTCATTGGAGGACTTAGATGACGATTTCTTGCGCCCTCAATTTCTCCTGAACCAATCAATGGAATCCCACCAGAGTTGCATGGATACATATTAGGGACAAGTTTAAGTGTTAATTCAATCTTGGTGCTTTTAACCTCATTTCCAATGTCGCTGGAGGACTTCGATGACAGTTTCTTGTACCCATAGTATCTCATGAATAAGAAGCTGGAATTTCACCAAACTTCAATGGATACATAACTGGGACTAGCTTAAGAGCTGATCAGTTTTTGCTGACCTTGCCATTATTTTCAAGGTAATAGGAGGACTTAGATATGTGAAAATTTCACTTAGATTAATAAATCTCATTAGCCTTTGACTTGATTTCTACGTCACTTTCAAACATATACATTCGGGACAATCTGAAGAGTTTACTGTCTTTTGATGACATTGACTCCTTTTTCAAGATCAAAGCTAACTTACAAATGCTTTTTATTATATTTAAACTTGAATTAACTGACAGATATTCATCAGGCTTGCATGAATAAATCATTGTGACAGGTTTAGTGGTTGATAACCTTGACCCTTTTTTTCACACGGACAAAATCTTCTTTGTAGGATATTTTTTGAACAAGTGGATGGATTTCTTCAAACTTGCATAGATATTTCATTTGTACAGGTATTTTATTGGTTAGAGCAAATGGAAAATGGGCTGGTGGGGGACATCAGTTTTTCTCTGAAAAAAAATTCTAGTTCCAATTATTTTATTATGGATGCGACTTGATGTGACCTTATTATGCGACCTTCTTGTTGAGGGCATCAGCCTCCAACATCAGTCCTGTCTCAATAGTGTAATAATAATAAACTGTTTAGTATTGCATATTCGCAGTATCATGTTAAGAAACAATTAACCAGTCGGAGTTTTACCATCTTCCGGAGTTGTAATTTTTTGGACGAAAAATGTTTTGATTGACGGTACGGTACACCAAAACGCCGAAGAGAAGGCCAGTTTACTGTTTAATTCATGATAATTGTGCGCACGGTTTCATTCGAGTATCGTATTGCCGAAAATTTTCAACAGGGTTTTAAGAAACACAGGCGTGTAAAATATTAAATGTGAAAAAAATGGGGTGATGGGTCTGGTAAAGATGCTGGGGGTGGGGGCGTCCTACTAAGTTGAATAATAGTAGGGCAAGGGCCTACTGTGATTGCGGTAGGTGCGGGTAGTGCTTGTTTGGACATTTTTCTCTCGCTCACATCTCTATTTAGGTGGTTGGATACTAAACATGAATATTGGTGGGGCATTTAAACCACTTTACAAGTCAAATAACCCAAAGAGCTATAAAACGTTTGGCTAAGAAAAAAAATACCTTTTCGTTTTCAAAAAAAATCAAAATTTGTATTTCTATATACTTTTTTACACAGTTTCTATCTAAATTAATATTTCTAGGAAATGAATGCACTTTCATTTCTCCAATTCATATAATCTATAATATAGGATACTTAAAACAAACTGGTGAAAAAAACAATGCACTTATCTTTATGATTTTTTTTTTTTTTTTTTTTTTTTTAGAAATGCAAGAAAATCAAATTTTATGAAAAAATCATGAAAAATATATTTGATCGATGGGGCATGCTTATGCATATAATTTCTGAAAAACTTACATTGTTTGCTACAGAATAAGACAAAAATACAAAATTTTCACCGTTTCATTTCCTTGTAAAACAGTGTTGAAGTTAAAAAAACCCCAAATTCTGAGAACCCCAAATAAACAGACAACCCCCATTCCGCACCTGCTGCAACCAGAGCAGGCCATTGCCCTACTATTTATTCTCCTGATATTTCGATTCTACCATAAAGTAATGCCATCAAAAATGTACAGAATGGCAAATCAGAAGGTTTTATCTGATCTCAGTTTCCACTATTTGTACAAACATATCGATCCAAAAATTTAGGATCTTTATGGTAGTTAGTGTCATGGGCAACTATTTTTGACATTTCACACCTTGTCCGTACCTGGATTCTCACCTTTTGCACCGTTACCTGTTGATCGCCATATTATATATTACATGGAAGTTTAATGGAAAGACTTAGTTAAATCATCAAAACCTTACTTTTGATTAAACTTATACTATTTGTCCTGATATAATTAGAACCAGCTATTTAATAGCTTTTTAATGACATAGAAAAATTAAATAATTTGAATTGAATTTACTTCTCTCAAAATTGAGTCAAAGGCAACCCCTATCATTTCCTATCAAAATACATAAGACGTATAGGAGAAATACGAAAAAATTGGTAACCCTTGCCTCTTTTGATGCATAAAAACATGCCTTTCTTTCTCTTTGTCAATATTTGTCCTCATATCAAACTATAAAGGAATAAAAACCATGCATTTTGATATAACTTTTATTGTTCTGATCAAATATCTTGTCCTGTCAAATTGTAACTTTCTTAAAATGTTCAGCAATTCATTTTTGAACTTCTACACGTCGTGTGTAAAGTCGCTGTGTCTTAACAGGAGTAGGACAGTCACAGGGAATTTTATAAGAATAAGTCTTCTGAGAATGTCTCCCCGAATTAATGAATGGATGAATGCCCCCTTGGGGCATTTGGCTGAAATGTGGCACTTAATGTCTGCCTTTATTTATTGCTGTTATCAATCTGAAATTGAAAATTATATATGTTAATTTCAAAAACAAAATGCTAAAAATTGCAGATCATATCGTTTAAAAAAAAGATGCGAAGGCAGCTTAAGTGTTGCTCGAATATACATGAATAAAACTATTTTGTCTGGCCATTAAAACATCTGTTACAAGAACTTTGCGTATATTTTTCCTTTTTTTGTACATGTGTTGTGGCCAACGAACTGTATAGTTCAAGTCTGAATACAATCTCTGTTCGGTGTTACCGGTAATACTATAATTGCAAATGTAGTAATAATTAAAAAGCAGGCAAATTATATTGATAGAAATTTATTTGAGTCGGGTACAGCAATTTCTTCAGTTTACCAGTATAAGTATAATTGCAAATGTAGTAAGAATCTTAAATAGCAGGCAAATTATATTGATAGAAATTTATTTGAGCCGGGCACAGCAATTTCGTTACTTTACCTGTGCGCCCATCGAAAACTTAGATCAGGATCATCCGCGCAGTCTGATCAGATTATTCGCTGGCCGCCTAATCAAGCTAATCCTTTCGTAAGTTAAATCGATCAAACAGGTATCTGTTTTACGGGCGCAATGTTTTTACAAGACGTGAGACCATTACTTCTCTTCACATCCTGTGGCGCACAGTCACGCAATATTATCACTCTGTCATCAATACATGTTATTATACAATATGTTGTTGTTGTGCATGTTATTATGATAGCGGGGTGGCGTTTAAGATTATCACCGAAGATTATTTAGGCAAATAAACATCAATGAGAGAGAGAGAGAGAGAGAGAGAGAGAGAGAGAGAGAGAGAGAGAGAGAGAGTGGAAAAAGTAAGATCCATATTACATGTATGCTTACAACAAGATCAATGATCAATGTTATGCTTACAACAAGATCCATATAATTCTACCCTTTAAGCGCACATCAAAGACTCTGGTCGGAATAAGTGGATGCCCAGACTGATCCGAGTCTTCGCTGGGCACACATGCCACTTTGTTGAATTCATGGTGTCATGGCTCTTTTGATTATGATTTTCAATGCGCAGACAAATTTTCGATTTTGAAAGTTTCACGCAGTATACGTTTTATTCCTCAGTTTACTCTGACCACCTTTAACCTGGGAAAATGACAGACGTGTAGGATCTTGACACCTCCGGGGCTTACCGACGCTAGTCAAAACACTGGTTACACAAAATCTAGGTAACCACAGTTGCGGTCAACGGGAGTCAATTTTTAGTCGGATTAAGGATCAGACAATTTATAAGTCGGATCAGTGTTATCGAACCTGATGTCAGAAATTGTTCGGATTGCATCTGTATATGTAGCCTACCAATAATTATTTTACAAAGGCAACAGAAATAACGTTTAAGCCAGTCACCAGAAAACTCGAAATTAATACCACATTTTGGAGAACGACCCTAGCCGATGATTTAAAGAAGAAAAAAGCACATGTTTCCCTGCTTTGGAGGCCGCTGTTTTAACTAGAACACGTAACGTAGCCCCAGCGCGTGCATTAAAAATTGGCACGTCATTTTAGTGCTGGGTAAAGTTATAAAACTGTCTGATACTTCAGTGGTTTACATCAAAGAAGTCACTGTTGCAATCTTATATTTTTCATCTAGGTCTGTTATTTTATTTACCGGTTGTTGACATTAGTTACCTGACTAATGGTGGCCATTCTAAGCCCATCTTATTGACCGAAGCTTCTCCCCTAAAGAGGCGGTTCATGAATAATTAGTGGTAAGCTACCCCAAGTTTGAGCGAACTATAAGTCTGTTTTGTTTGTACAAATGCAATACAAAGTGATTTAGTATAATTCTACCTTCATTTCCCTTTTCTCTGGGATACGGCTCGATATAGACTGAAATACTGTCTCAAGGAGCCATTAAACCCAAAACAACCAACCAACCAACTGAAAAAAAACAGACAGCTTTCGATATCTATTGAAGAATTCGACACACCACGCAAGTTCGCCACAAGTGGTTTCGCCAGTTGTCTGTTGTTTTCATAAGGATTATAACATCTGTGGTAGGGGCGAAAAGAAAAAGAAAAAACAAGGTATCGCAAGTGATACAATCCCCTCGCACTGGCCAATTTATCATACAAAGGGGGAGTCTCCATAACGGCCATTTTCTGGTTACAAATGGATTTTCACCAAACATCACCAAACAATTTTGTCAAAGGTATTGTCATATTACTGTTTTACGTGAAGTAAAATCAAACTCCGTCCTTAAATGAAGGCGAAGGCACGGTGACAATTTTTTTTCTAATAATTGCCACTGTGACATTGACCTTGGCCATAGAATGCCGAAACGCAAACTTGTCCAAGGTATTGTCATACTTAATATTCTGTGAAGTCAACACTAAATCGGTCTAATAATGAAGGCACTAGAGCCATGACAAAGTTTTGTTCATAAAATAGCCATTGTGACCTTGACCTTAACCTTAGAACACTGATACTGAAACTTGTCCAGCATAATGTCATACTGTATATTTGTGTGAAGTAAAATCAAATCGGTCTATAAATGAAGGGACTAGAGGGATGACAAAGTTTCTCTAACAATAGTCAATGTGACCTTGACCTTGGCTCTAAAATGCTGAAACATAAAGTCGTTTAAGAGCTTCTTATATTTTACACATGAGGTTAAATAAAAATCGGTCCATAAATGTACGCGATAGAGCGATGACAAGTTTTTTTTTTTAAAAAATAGCCACTGTGGCCTTGACCTTCACTTAAGAACCATAAAATGCGAACTTGTCCAAGTTATTGTCATATTAAACATTTTTGAAGAAAAATCGAAATCGGTTCATAAATGATGACAAGGTTTCCTAGAATTAGCCACCATGACCTTGACCTTAACCTTACAACGCTGAAACGCAAACTTGTTCAAGGTATTGTCATACTAAATATTTATATGAAGTTTAAGCAAAATCGGTTCATAAATGAAGGCACTAGAGCGACGACAAAGTTTTTATATAAATAGCCACTGTGACAATGACCTTGACTCTAGAGGACTGAAACGCAAACTCTCTAAAATATTGTCATGCTAAACATTTGTGTGAAGTTTAATCAAAATTGGTCACTAAATGAAAGCGCTAGAGCGATAACAAAGTTTTCTAAAAAAAAAAAAAAAAAAAAAAAAAAAAATAGCGTCTGTGACTTGACCTTGACCCTAGAACGCTGAAACGATATTGTCATTATAAACATTTATCTGAACTTAAACCCCAGGCTCTGATATAAAAGGGAGTGGGCGGAGCTTAAATTTTCAATGGTGGAAAGTTTGAAATTTTCATGGCAACAGAATGACACTGGGCATTATTAAATTATTTGCTACCTTTCTAGGAATGTGTAACCCTTGGAATTCGGCACGCATGCACACTACACATTGTTCTTTCCACCTGATATAAATTTAAAGCTAACTAAATGCCAGAAACTGAGATAATGATTTTTTTATTTCAAAGTTTCAGTTAAATTTGATCTTTGACCTTAGTCACATGCCCATAACATACTAAAAATAGAAAAGCACATGGGTAAGCAGTAACTCTGTGTAATCATACAGATAATCAGTATTACTGGCATTCAGATGAGTCTAATCAAACTCTAAATCTGTACTTACATAATTTCAGTTCAATGTAGAGATAAAAATCCGCTCAACATTTAAAGGAACAAATGGAATAAATAATCCAATTTTACACATATAGTTTATATCTTTCCAACTATTTTATATGTTTTCTGTGGATTACAAAGTTCAGTTTATGTACAGTGCAGTTCCGAATATATAACCAGAACTTTTGAATGGAGTTATGAATGTTTACAAAATGTGCACAGATCGATGTACAACATCTGATATGTTCAACAGTTTTGTTTCTCCTTCAGCTGTTTCCATGTTTAATTTTTGTCAGTCATTTTCCAAAATTCTACGCACCTCACCTTCTAAAGCTCTGAGTTTCTGCATTTATATGTAGGAACAACATGTCTTAACCAGTACTGTCTGTAAGAGGTAACTAATACACTGACACCAATCAAACATCTTCTCAAAATCACCACTGCCATATTCATCAATATCAAAGTAATTTTTTACAATGATCATCAGCATCGAATAGTCATCACCATGTTTATAATCATCATCACTGTATAGTTTGATGATCCTAAATAAGTTCCTGTGACTGATGTGTTGACATCTTTATTTTGTCCACAGCTCCAGCTTTATCAAAAACTATTTTTTTGCCTATTAGTTTGGAATGAAACCTAATGGAAAATTTTTAAAAGTTCTGATAATTCCAGTTCGAAACACAAAGTTTGTTGTGTGTCATTCTGTTGCATTTTGTCTAGTCATCAGTGGCGGGATTTCTCAGGGTCATATTAGCATGCAGGCCCTTTAGGGGTTCAGCAGTTGACCATGTGCTATTTATGTTGTTTACATCATTATTTTCATGCTTTTTTGCTAAAAAATTCATCTGGCTATCATAAATAAAACTTCATCAGTTTGCTTTGCTAAGAAATATTATGTTTCCATTAGTAACGAATTTGCATTTGTTAGTTGACCCCTAATGATTCCTCTGACTTTATTTCAGGTCAAGGAGACCTTGATCTCTTTTACAATTTCTGAAGTAGAGAGGGGTGATAAAAAAATTCAGTACAAGTGTGTACTTGCTAAACCATGCTGAAAATATATATATATACATGTACATAAAAAAACAGTATTTTATATCAAAGTGATGGCTGATAAGTTTTAGATACTCTTTTTCTCTCATACTTTTAAATTTTCATATTTTGCCGAAGTCAATTTATAAACTAAAGTTGCAATAACTTGAAATATTTTATCACCCCTCTTGCTACTAAGTGGCGTGGAACTTATCTTCTGCAATATAAACAATGATTCTATCTCAGTTCAGACTACACAATGTGAAATTAATACACAATTTGATGTCTGCTACTGGAATGACCTGACTCTGACCTGCTGATAAGCACCTCCTTAATAATGAGTCAGAGCTGTGTGTAAAACCTACCACAGATTCGCCTTTAAATCGAAATCGATCTATAAATGAAGGCGCTAGAGCGATGACAAAGTTTTTCTAAAAATAGCCACCTTGACCTTGACCCCATCATGCTGAAAGGCGAGCTCATTCGAGGTAATGTCATTTCAATATTTGTGTGAAGTAACATTAAAATCGGTTAATAAATGAGGTCACTAGGGCGATGACAAAAGGTGAACATACATACATACATACATACATACAACATACATACGTACGTAAGTTTCATCCTAAATGAAAGTTATCCTAATTTAAAGATTATTAAATTAATATCAGCTGGATGAAAATATGAGATGAACCCGAAGTGTCTCCTTTTCAGAAGGGTCAATTTTAAAAAATAAAGAATAAAAGGCCATCGGCCAAGTGTCACCCGACGTTTAAAATGTGACACAAACTGGAGCCTTTCACTCAGTTTCAGAGTAACAGTATGGCCAAAAACAGAAAATATGTGTATAACAAAACATGCTAAGCAAATAATAACTGAAGCATAAGCAAATATATATACCCAAATGCTTGGTCTCTTTGAAGTTATAAAATACTTAAGTTTGGAAAGTGGCATATATGTGTAAATGCAGGTTACTGAAAGTTTTGGCCCTTAAAGAATGCCCAATACATCAAGATTGTATACACAATAACAAAATAACAAGGTTTATAATCTTGGTGATATGAATCTGATGAAAAATGAATAATGCATATATGAAAATTCAGCCCATTAATATGAATAGTTCTGGAGTTATCCTTTGACCTTTAAAGGAAAACACTCACTAAACTGCATGTTGGACTCAAATTAAAGATTTTAATAAAATATGAAATTTGCCGAAAATTTCATGAAAATCGGACATAAAATAAGAAAGATATGACAATTTAAAGATAACAAAATGTTGAGCTGGGAACCAGCAAATTTGTGCGTTAATGACGTCATAGACTCACAGTCAAAATGAAATTCCTAAATAACTTTAGTTTGGAACAAACTGTAGATAAATGAAATACATAAATCTATAATTTACTTCATAAACAAACAATTAAAACTTAATAGTACTGTAAAAGTAAGCAAGTTATGCTCTTATTCTAGATTTAAATATTTATCACATGACAGGAACTTCCAAACTGGCGGCCTCCGAGACCGCCCTTTTTGATTTTTTAAAATCTTCATATCTTTTATATTTTAAGTCCGATTTTCATGAAATTTTCACCAAATTCTATTGCTAATCAAGATCTATAATTTGAAACCTATTCATATTTAAGTGAGTTTTTCCTTTAAGTGAATGTCTTTTATCTATGAAAGGGGAATAGCTCTGTCACAAATCAATTTATCACATCCTTACAAGATTCGGAATAATTAATTTACCAAGCACTAATAGGATACCAAATTTTAGCGCTCTTGGTCAAACGGTAAGAAAGTTAGAAAAATGCCAAAGAACAACAAAGGGCCATAACTTTCTGAAAAATTAGACAATTAAAATTCCAAAATCACATGCACATCTTCAGCTCATGATGAAACATTCTGCATAATAACAAGTCAATCTCATACAAGATGTGGCAGGAGTTTTGGTGACAAGGTTTGAGTCAGCAAGGGCCGGAACTCCATCAAAAATGGCTGAAACAAAAATCGAAAACCACATGCACATCTTCATATCGTAAGAATATAATCTGTAAAATTTCAAATCAATCTGATGAAAAACGTAGGAGGAGTTGCGGGGACAAGATTTCGGACGGACAAGGTTTGAGTTAGCAAGAGCCGTCACTCCATCAAAAATGGTCAAAACAAAAATCGAAAACCACATGCACATCTTCATATCATAAAAGTAAAAAGTATGCAAAGACCAGGAACTGAAACAATCAAAATCCAAATTCAGCCCTCAAACCATAGTTGGAAACAACTAAGATTACAAATAATCAAGATACAGAGAACATATGGCCAGCCGAGTGAGCAGCTTGTTCCCAAAAGGTGGCCACTCAGCAACCCAAACCGAACCAAAAATAATAATAACATACATAAGGTAAAACATCACAGAAACTCTGACACCAAAAACAGGCAACAAAGAACCACAACAGAACTACCGCCTTGGAACGGTCAGTAATGAATTACTGGGGGGCTTAAATCGATTTTACAGGCCCAACCTCACCCTCAGTTTCTGAAGTGGTACAAAACATTTAGTTGGTTGTTCGGTTCGCATGATAACCCTCTAACTCGTCAATGAATCATCACGGTAAACACATAAATCAAATTTCAACACCATAAGCATACAAGCTGTAAAATTTCAAATCATTCTGATGAAATACCTAGGAGGAGTTGCAGGGACAAGTTTTCGGACGGACAAGGTTCGAGTCAGCAAGGGCAGTATCCCCATCAAAAATGATCGAAAGAAAAATCGAAAACCACATGCACATCTTCATATCATAAGAATACAATCTGTAAAATTTCAAATCCATCCAATAAAGACATAGGAAGAGTTGCGGGGACAAGATTTCGGGCAAGGCGAGAGTCATTTCTTTTGTCCCCCTCCGCCTACGTCGGGTGACGGAAGATTGCATTTCAGTACCTGAGTTCCGACCATTACAGTACCTAAGTACCGGTCATAAAGGGAGATAATCGCAGTTTCCTGCAACTTACTAAACGTACGTCCTCATTACAAACGTCGAGGACTGTGTTTGTAGATTTCAGGTCTTTGGACAGAATTTTAAAACAAAGTGTAAGATCTATTACTTATCTAAATAAATATAAGTTTATCATTAGCCGTCATGTATAAATTCATTTTCAAATAGAAGAAAACATCAGTGAAGTTAATTTTCATTTCATTATTTATCAAATTACTTCCAGTTTCCGAAATACTGATTTAACCTCTATTGGACGCAGTGATTATATATACAAATAGTTGCTTCCCTTGCGTAAATAAAGATAACTTTTTAACAACAAAAGCACACCCTACTACATTTCATTACTAGGTGTCAAAGTAAAGATTAGGCGATCGGTCTGTGTTTCTTTGAAGTGTCCTGCATCCAACCTGTAGTTCAATTTTCTTACAAAAACTTTTGGTTAAATGCAATTAAATTGTGTCTCGTAAAGGCTCAGCGAAACTAATCCGTGACTGCAAAAGTCGATTGATTGATGTTGTTCGGACAATTTAGGTATCCGGGTACTGTAAGAGCACACGGGACTAGCACGGATTAGTTTGACTGCTCACGGTTTGCCATCACGCACATTTGTGATGGTCAGCCATAACTTTTACATTTTTTCAGTCCAACTCACAAAAATGGCAGTTTAACACACTTGCAGTGTTCGGTATGACCTATCTACGCTTAAAATTGATATTTGGTCCAGCCCTTAATTATCCTTAGTTTAAAAAGACTCTGTATTTTTGTTACTTCTACAGAATTATGGTCACAATTAGGGTAACTATTGGATATTGGTGTGTTATTGGCTTGTTTTATTTCCAAGAAAATTATATTTCTTCTTTTCATTTTTTTATATTCTGTTACGATCAGAATTGTGACGCTCTGATGAGTTAGGGGACCCCTATACGAACCGAATTACTAACTAATTGTGTGCACCGCGGCGGAGGGTGAGGGTGAAGGTTTGGGCCCTGTAAAACCGGTTTAAACCCCCCAGTAGTTATTACTGACCGTCCCAAGGCGGTACTTTCGTTGCGGTTGCATTTGTTTTATGTTCGGTGCTGTTTAATTTATCATGTTCTCATTTTAACCCTTCTATAATAAAAAAAGAAAATAGGTAAAAATAGTTGTTAAATGTTTTTCGTATAATTTGCTTAGTCTGTTGTAACCGTTCTGTTGGTCTAAATTATTTAGTTCGGTAAAGATAGCTGAGTTGCCACCTATTTGGGAAAGAGCTGCTGACTCGGCTTATCACTTGTAATTTATTATTTGTTGGGATGTCTTTGTCAATCTTTCCCTTTGATGTTAGGGATAGGGTTTGGGATCTGATTCAGTCAGTTCCTGAAGTGTAGTTACTCTTTAAATTTGTCTTCAGTGCTTGTTTTTTCGCAACATATGCTAATTGGATGAGTTACTAAAGGTTTTGCACCAGTTTCTCAGTTGACAAGTACTTGAGGGTGTTTGGTTTTGTTATGGTCAGCCATAAACCAGAAGAAACAAACATTATGGCTTTCCATCCAGTTTCATCCTTCGGACATGTATATGTCATTTGCGAAAAAGTGGAAGGTAAAACAATCTATTTAAAATTCATAACTACTGAATGATATTTCATGAAACTTTGGCTACTTTAATCTGTTAACTATACGAACTCATATAAGGAAATTCATAATTTTGCTGTCATTGAATAAAACTGTCAAATAAGCTGCATGTTAAAAATGTTTCTAATCTTTGAAGTCTTACGCTGGATCTGTGCAGTTTTAGAACAGCCAGTTGTTTACAGACTATTAATGTACATCCCTTATAACGATATATACTCCCTATTAAGAAAAGACATGAAAGAATATCCTATTCAAGTGATTGGGCAATTATTACTAAAGCCTACTGTGTACTAAGTAGTGAGTGAACACATTTCAGACCACATGGTAATTTATGAATGGATAATAGTTTTGGTATAGTAAATATAGAACAACAATGGCTGTTGCATCTTTATTGTTACCTCCTGTGTAAGAAATAGCATAAGATAGAGAAGAAAAAATGGTAATAATTAATAAAGCAGCCTCTTATTTAAAAGTCTAAAAATTTTGTATTTCCTTGCTGAGTTTGTATAGGTAACAGATTCAGGTAGGCAAAGTTTCGTGAAAATTTATTCTGTAGTAATGAAATTAAATCCATTTTTGTTCCCTCCACTTATCGCAAACGACCTATAATGACATCTCGTGCTAAAACTTAAAGTAATTATGTTATGGGAAGGTATGTCTGTTCATTTAAAGTGCATGATGGAAATCCATAAGTCCCCAGACTGTGTATGGCTTCTAAACAACGCTGGTCCCAATTTGAGCCATCACATCGTACCCGGAACGTGCAGGTATGTGTTGAGCAGTCTGTATGTAAGGTATCGCTAAATGGATTTCAGAGACATAAAGCTCTTTTACTGACGTCGTTTAAGTAAATGATACATGTACGAATAAACTGTGTAATCTTTAAATTTGATAAGTTTCAAGCTTATTAAACACTTTCACGAGTGAAAGGATCGCCAGCCAGCAATAAAAAGTTTGTTTTTAAATTCTCCCAGTATAGAAATTGTTGATGTTCTATTCTGTTTGAACAATAAATATCATATACATTTCGATTTTTTTTTAGCAAATTGTGAAGGGATGCATGGATTTTGACCAAACTTGCATAGATACATCACTCTGTAGGGGGAAAACTGATAAGACTTTGGTGACCTTGACCTTATTTTCAAGGCCACAGAAGGTCAAAAAATGTTAAAAAAATAGCTTGTCTGCACCATTTCTCCTGAAGGAATTATTGGATTTTTACCAAACTGCCATAAATATATTATGGAGAAATGGCAAAGAACTGATCAGATTTTGGTAACCTTGACACAATTTTCAAGGTAACAGGATGTCAAAGAGTGTTGAAAATGCCTTGTCTGCACCATATATCCTGAATAGACGGATGAATTTGAACCAAACTTGCACGTATATATGGTTGGGTAATGCAAAATAACTGATTATATTTTGGTGAGATTGAATCTATTTTGAAAATGATACTGCTGGGAAAGCTAAGGTGGGGGGACATCTGCTTTTGTCCAAAAACATTTCTAGTTACACACTTTCCTTTATGCAAACTGTGAAATTGCTGTCAAATCATATTAGGAAGTGAAAAACATTTCCATGGGCAATTGCCCCTAGTCACTGCAGTAGAGGAGGGGTAGCCTAGCTGTTGATTGAAACTGGCCAATCACATGTTTCTAATAGGAGTATTATTCTGTGTCACCACGGTTATTTCAAAATGTGCAAAACATTCTTAATCTGTTTTTCAAGATTAAGAAGTAATTAAATCAAAGTGTCGACATGAAACCTTAGACCCAATATGAAATTTCGTAGTGTTAGAAAATGGCAAAGTATAACTGCTTGGTGTAGGGACTGTACTAATGTTCAGTGCTAAGGTTTTGATACTGAAAGGTCATAGAAGAAATTGCCAACGGGTGAGGTCCTATGGCAGCTATAGGGATGAAACCGTTTTGTTTTTTTAAACCAACTAACAAACGTATTATGTGAAAAAAAAACAGAAGCTGACGAAATAACAAACACTAAGACCAATCAAGTAATAAAAGTTCCAATCTACAAATAATGACCACTAGAGGCGGGTTGTAACCACCCAACCTTGGTCTAGCCAGTGTCAGAGTTGTTCGGAACAATAAGAATATATCTTTCCAACCAGTGCAACGTCCGACCCGGTCAGGAGATACACTGGTTGTAAGTTATACAACAATTCTATCTTATTCTTCAGGGATTGGGTCATATATGCATGTGCGAATGTGAACATGCACGTACCTAGGTGTTTCATATGAACCTCCTGAGCACAAGCCTTTATGTCTATGGAGAACCCATCTCACTGCTGATGTTCAAGTCGATTGTACTTACCTGAGGGAAACATAGGAAGCAAAGTCACGCAGTACAATCTTTAAGCCCAAAGCGTAAAGGTGAGGTAGAGGTACGGCCGTTTTTTCGACGGAGATTCCAAAATGGCATCAGAAAATCACATAAAAATATACGTTTGCATTTATTGTTTTAGATTAAACTAAGTGCCGTCTTTATTACATATAAAATAGACAGGAATTTAATAATCATTATGGTAATCTCTTGTCTCGTGCAAACGGTGAGTCTGTTACAAGTTAGTAAATGTCACAAGTCTCGTGTGAGCGACTGACACTAGTACCGTTATTTTCGATTAAAAAGTTTGAAAAGCTGGACGTTGTCTAACGGCAAGGTTAGTTTTGCTTAGTTTGGATATTTTCTAGATATGTATAGTGGAAATTGCCCAAAAACAGTAAAAGGCCTCAGAAAGAATAAAAGGCAAACATTGCTATGACATATCTTGGACGGTGAGGCTATAGGTAGGCCAACATTTACGGAGTTGAAATTCGTGTCACCGGTTAAAGTGTTGTTACTAGAGAAAATAGCATTTTTATATGAAAATAAAGATATGCCATGGTCAAATAATAAAGTGAAAACACATGTTCACGTCATGACCAGATATACTGCCACGGCTCAAAGAATGCAAAAAGGTATTATGTAAGACCAGGTCTGCTTAAGCTTAACCTAGTGGCAAACTGACCACAGAAAGCTTCTCATGTTACTCTTCTTAAAATGTAACAAAATTGTACTAATGTTCACACGTGTAAAACAACATATGAGCGGCGACATGAGAAAACCAAAAAAGTGTTGTACGCCCAGCACAGACTCAGATCAACATGGGTATTCACTCAGTCTGATTAGTCTTCGCTGTCCGCACAGAGGTAGGTTAGATCCTTAAGTGCCCTTAAAGCGCACTGCCAAGACTCTCATCAGACTGGGCGGATGCCCAGGCTGATCTGAGTCTGCGCTATGCGCACAACCACTTTGTTGGTTTTCTCGTGTCGCCGGTCACATACTCTTACAATTGTCACTGGATTCTAAACTTCAACACATAATTGATCCGAAATGATGTGTTTTTTTTTAGAATCAGCTCATTTTCGAATCGGCTGCTATTTATTTAAGGGTGGTTAATGGTCTTGATGCTTGTATAAGCAAATACCCGAAGCCATGCATTATTAACTTATGGATTTTGGGTTTCTAGACATACAGGATGGACAACGTATGTCATTTTCACGTGCTTATAACGGAAAATGCCATGTGTTTCAAAAGAAAATTATCTTTGACCCAAATCATCTGGAAACAGAATAAATATATATATATCAGGTCTAATGAAGCCGATCTCAATGTCATATAAAGGAGTTACCCCGTGCAAATGCCGTTTGCCTGAGGTAATTGGTTTATTACCAGGACAATTCCAAAAACTGATATCATTATCAATCCTTCGAAGTGTCATATTTCGGGGCTTTATTTCATAAAATGACGGCATTTGGTATAGACAAAATACATTGGGCGGGGTAACTGCGTTTTATAACATAAAAATCAGACGTTTACGTCTCTTTTAAGGTGAGGTGGGAGTAATTCAGCGCCACCGTGTGGCAGTTTCTGTCGCAACGTTACGTAATGACATCAAACTTTCCGTCTGAGAAAAACAAGATGGCGTCAATATTATCCACTTCTGTGATTACATGTACTACATGGACTGATTACAAAATGCAAAGAGGCTGAGCGCTGGATGAAATTCAAAAGAAATAGAAAGTGTCGTAGAGAAGAAACTGCAAAAAATATAGCTATTTACTACTAGCGGGAAAGCTTTTCTCTGGCAGTTTCTCATCAGTTTGTTAGACGGAGGTCGCAACTGCTGTTGCAATAATTTTATTACAAATTTCATTCAGCCTCATGAAATTGAAAGTCAGACCAGTGTCTACACTTTGACCATGTATCTTAGATTTCCACCTCCAGCGGCTCTCGGATCTGGGACAGGTAGATCTGCAGGCCAGAGCTTAACCTACTGAGCTGCTGGGGCTCCTCGAGTGTTATCACAGATAGATAGATGGATGGATGGATGGATGGATTGAGATTATATGATTTTTTAACAGTAATTCAGTCATATCAGGACCATGGTAATGTGATAATGAAAGGCTGTGTGCAATGGGGTGTTATCATACCACCCACACTTAAAATACTAATCAGTTAAAAGTAGGCCACATTGCAGTGATATTAAAAATTCTTAGACTGTCCCTAGCGTGTGGACAACGCCAGGCAGCCGTATCAACGTCGATGCAATAACACTGGGACCTTTTATCAATGTTGATACGAAAATTCAACGCTCTGTTCTGTCCACAAGCTAAATGAAATGTGGTCATTCTTTCATTTTCCTGTCTTTCATTTCTTCATTTTTTTTCAAGTGTATATCAAAGAATTCTTTCATTGAATCTCCTAGTATCTAAAGTGAATTCAATCTGTATTTTCAGAGAGAGAGAGAAAGAGAGTCGCCAATGTCTAGTCGCAGTGCAAAATTCTTGGGTCGGGTCATGTGCTGGAAAACTTGACTTGCTTACACTGTACAACCAACAAGGGACAGGGGAATTGTTCAAATGTCATAACACGTGGAATTAAAATCGTAAAGAGTTCCTTCAAGAGAAGAGAATATATTCAGAAGAAGGAGCATGGGCCAGACTACGTAGTTTCGGCTAATAAAGCCTCTTCAGTGACCCTGACAATATCTGTTGATGAAACCAGAGAAAAGCATACTGTGATGTTTTGTTCTTAATTGGACATTCAATTCAAAGACTGATTAGTATCAAAAAGGTTCCAAATAATAAATAAAACAATGGTTTAGAATATGAGTATAAACAAATCCAAAATTTCAGATTTCTCAGAATATATCCTCTGATCTCAAAGGACGAAAGTAAAATATAATCTGCACTATGGATGATGTACGGGGAGACTTTTTACGGTCGCCACACGGCACAACAACAGCTGCAGTGAGGTAAAATTAAAATCGTAAAGATGCCCATCCTAAAGTTGTTATTACAGAGAGTTTGTCAACTCAGGTGCGAGTAAACTGCACGACAGGACATTATGGCAATGCCTTCGATTCCTTTTTTATCATTAATAAGAAAAGTTAGCCAAGACGGCTAATGCATTCAGAGCAAATGTACTACATCCGCTTTCCCGAGGATGACAATCATGTGTGACGAAAGTCCTAGACAAATTTCGCCGGGATCCTACAATAAGCGACGGCTGATACGCGGCGCAAAAAGTAAAGTAACGTTAACGTCACCATTCGCGACGCTAACATTTCAGTCTAAAGAAACAGCACACAGGGCATTTTATGCACTTTAGCTCGAAAGTTAAGTCGGTGACCTACTTTTTTTATTGCTTTAATGTACACTTCTATCATTTGGCCATACTGTGTTAGTTTTTAAAGCAAAAAATGTGTTTTGTTTCCTCAGAATGAATTTTTTTATCCAAGAGAGACGAGCAAAAAAGTGCGTTTTCCATAGAACGCCATTATAACGTCGGGTCGAAAATGAGGAAAAATTGACGTTTTCGAGGTCAGATATCTTGGAAACGACAACGGCGACACCCCTTTTTTATTACATTTTCTGAAAGAGGGATTACAAATGTACAATATAAGGAAGTATGAATAAAATCATGTGTTTTGTCAATTACTCCCACCTCACCTTAACGTTTCCACAAATGTTGGTCATATTTTTTTAATGAGGAAATATCAATGCTCTGTAGAATACTAACGATGAGGGACGCCTCGACAATACATCCGGGTTCAGTACCGGGTTTAGTTTTTTAACCAGTTAACGGGATGGGCGGCCATGTTGAGGGCAAGCGGGGAAAAGGCTATAAGATCGCTCGGCAATTAGGTCAAGGGTGGAAAATATTAAGAAGTTATTCTTAGCCTTTATATCATTACATCGTTTTTAGAAAGTTATCATTTGCATAATGCTATGTGATCTGGTGTACAGTCAAGATTTAGAATTGTTATAATTTTACTCGATTCAGATGTTGCCTGTCTTAAAGCGAGGTATCAACCAAATTCATGTAAATGTAAACTTTACCAATTTGCCTTTGCCTAGAAAAGGTCGTAATCGACCCAAGGTTATCATTTGAACATGCTTTGTAGTACTCGAGTACTCAATGGTACGAACGAAGTTTCGAGGTCATCAATCTGTAGGATCTTAAAAAGGTTTCAAAAGTTTTACCGTGTATGGGGATGGTGGCCATATTGATCATGCTAAAAGAATTGTTTTTACATATTTTGTTTCATTGAACCCATGAATATACCGTATGGAATTTGGTTACTATCGGCCAAGTGTTTCGGAAAAATGGATGGACGGCTTGCGATTTTACGTCCTTTTTACGTCCTAGTCATATCAGGACGATGGATGGGTGATAATGGAATGTTGTGTGCAAGGGAACCCCGTTTACGATTGAAAGATTCCCGCCTACAGCAGGGCTCGAACCCGGGAACGCTAGATCAGTAGGCCAGCGCTTAACCTACCGAGCTACTGGGACTCCTAGTTGTTGCAGAGGTTTCAGTCGTTAAAATTTAGACGGATGACAGCTGAGCTTGCATATTTTATGATTTTCTCTGGATCTCGGCGAAGGTGACCAAAATACTCATGATGGCCAATACAGAGTTAAAGTATTTGTCTTTGTTGTTGTTTCAGTATAGGCTGTTAAAAACCTATTTGAAACAAAGGATGGCGTTAGCCAAGAAATTTTTAAATGAAATGTTATAAAAATTGAAATTTGTGATGACAAAAGGAAAGCATAGCTCTCATTCTTTTATTCAAAAGTCGCTGTATTTTATCCTATAATCACTGCATAACTTAAAGTATCGACCACTAATGGCATCTCTATCTCTAGCTAACGATGTTTTGAACAACTTGACCCAGAATGTCTGCCGGCATCTGAGACATTCTAAGCATCCTCCGCGTAAACCATGTCGTACACCATTCATCACCGCCCATAAAATCGCTTTTATCCAAAAAAAAAATTGACGGCACTGTATTTTATAACGTCACTTCATGTTCGTTTACTGTTTATTGCATAAAACTGATGATTGATTCAGAATGTAGAACACAGAGACTACAGAAAATTGGAATTCGTCATATCTTGACGTCACTTGACAGGACAGGCGACAACCACGGCTTCGACTCAAATTTTTCGACAGTTTATACAGTAAAACTGTGGGATCTTATATCTCTCATCGACTTCATTGACAAGTCACATCAATTAACTTTAGACTGCACACGCGGACATGCAATGTTTCTCCTAGGAAGTGTGTAAAATATAAGTTTTACCTTGCAGCTAAATCAATCCTCGATTTGTTTACATAAATTTTGTAGCCTCACTTACCCAGAAGTTCGCCTAATTCTTTCAACGCCCGTAAATATTGGGCCTAAAGATTGTACTGCGTGAAAGTGTAACAGGTATTGGCGTAGATAACATGTTAAACGGATGTGTATCTGGCTTGACAGACAAAGACGGACAACAAAGGATAAAAAAAAGCTGGGGGGAGTATGAGAACTAGCGGCGTATCTATAACAATTACGTCACTCACACTGACCTACTAGTATTTGCTACTGGTGCCTCATCAATAAAGGAATGAATTTTATTTGTCTGGTGTTTATCGAAGTATCAACTAAATTGGGTCGCGTGCAAAGTAAGTGAACCCCGAAGGGGTTCATGTAAACTTTGCTAGCGACCCAACGGTGTTTATACTTCGATAAACTCCAGGATCTGGTTGTTCAAAACTAACGACATCGTTATCAACGTTTCGTTAACATTTCAAACGTTAATATCTCAAATACGCCAATATTTTTTTCGAAAAAAGTGTGAAGCTTTTGCATTGCAACAAATATGTCAGTGTATTTGGTAATAAAGTCATGAAACACTTAATGAGTTGACCTCTTAACGAACTCGTAAGTCAGATGCTTTAAACGACTGGGTCCTGAAAAATTAAGTTCATTGCTTATATTAACATTCTTTTCTATTTATTAATTGATCGTAAATTTGCGTTTGGGGCTACAGTTGAAGCAGAAAAACATTTATACGCAGGTTTTGTACCAACTGTGGAAAAGCGTCAACGACTTCATACCGTGGCCAACGTCCAATCAGTTTGGGGAGAATCATGGTTTATTTTGACGTCACTTAACCTTATGTAACGTCGCGTGAACCGATGTAGTTATTGGAGTATAAACTACATTACGTTCTTATGGTTTACTACATAGGGCGTTTTAATAAAAGCGTTGAGAATGTAAATATTCAGGTGTGGATTTTTATGTATTGTTCCAGAAGGCAGGATTTCTCATATTTACTTTAAACAATGGGGTACCTGAACAAAAGTACAGGTCCATAAAAGACTACATTAATAATGGGACACCTAAACCAAAGTACAAAGTACAGGTCCATAAAAGACTACTCTAATAATGGGACACCTAAACCAAAGTACAGGTCCATAAAAGACTACTCCTTTTAAAGCAACCGGGCCGTGTAACGCAATCGATAGGGCACCTGACTCATAAGTCAGAGGTCCTGGGTTCGAAACCTGGTCTGGCGACATACTTTTGTTTCTCCTTCCGCTGATTCAAGAAGGGCAGTTGTACGTTAATGGCGAAAGTATGTGCACTTGGTACTGGTTAACCGCCTAGGAGGTCTAAGCCTGCCCAGGAATAGTGTGGTTAGGGTAACTGACCGTCCCGACATGACTTTAGCTATTTACCGTGGACGTTAAGCATCAAATCAACGAACCAACCTTTTCAAGCAGTCTGATACGGGTTTACCCGTTCTACTTAGTACTTGTGTACCATATTTAGGGGGACTGAGGTAGCCCCAACTGATTAACCGGTCAAACGTAAAGGCCTTCGCACTGTAAAATGCATCGTTCTTTCCAGGTTACGTGATAATGATAATCCATGTAACAAAGGACATCAAAAATAATTAACGTACTGGTCTTATAGATGGAATTATTGTTATTTGTACAACGCAGCGATGCGTCTAAAAGAATCAGCCGGTTTAGCAAACAGTGGAGAGCATCCTGATCAGAATGCTCTATTAGGAGCAGTCTGATCTGTGTTTGCACTGTTTGCACAGACCTATGATTTATTTTGTGAAATAGACAATAACTTGTGCCTGTAACAGATCCTTGAACTAGGTCACCGAAAGGCATTGAAATACAAGCGTAGCGTACCAGTGGTGGCCGTAATGATCATGCGTTGATTGGTGCATTTTCCAAAAACTTGTTGTGGATTTAAACTTGGATGATATGACATTGTAAGCGTGTGGTCTTTGTCAGAATTTGTCAGTTTTAGCGCGTTCAAAAGAGTTGGAATTTAATCAACAGAAACATTTATCAGAAACGGACTTTAAAACTCTGACGCAGTCATTCCATAGGCACACGCTATATATACTGCTCACAAAAGTAGGGGATATTATGACATAGAAGCGTGTACAAAAAATAATAATAATGGCTGGGTTACTTTATTGTTGTATATTGACAGAACACTATTCAAGTAACACTATCCAACTAAAACAAAAACAGTCGATGCAAGTCATTTGACCTAAAGCAGCACATAAAGAACTATGAGGTCTACACCTCAATTTCATATCGGCGAAAAAAATTCTTTTGGACCCTCAGATTCTGTAAATAATAAAATTCTCCATAATTTTCCAAACTTAAAACACCCACTTTGGTAGGCTTTATTGCGTTATTTAAGGTGTAGGGCTGTTACAAGTGTCATCATATGCGAGACAATTCACCACACAATAGTATCTTTTACGCCTGTCATTTTCCCCTGTGATAAAACCGCATGAAAAAAGTATCTGTATCTTGTTAACTGAGGCATTAGGCGCCTGCCTTAGTAAAGTTTGTTTAAAATTTATCAGTCATTGCTGCGCTGGATTCGTGTGAAATTTTGGTGTCGACCCCTTGTCTACTTCCAATTTACTCTAGGTCACGTGACAAGCTTGCTCGTTTCAATTCATATTGAGGGTCTTTATGAATATTTGTTTAATAAATTATAACAGTTTAATATTCATTTACTTTTTTCCTGACTGCTGCTGCCTTAAATATCTTAATATCCCTTACTTACCTTGAGCAGAATATTACGTGGAAAACAAATATGAATAATGGTTACACGTGTGTTGTCATTTACAGGAATTTACATGCTTTTTTGCAGGTTGGTTATAGGTTATATCTTTTTCGTGATAGGTAAACATTAATACAGCAATTTGTACATGTTTATTTCTGTATTTAATTATGTGTGTATCAAGGGTTGTGGTCCCCGGGCAAGGCAATGATGTTGACACGAGGGTACCTTGGTGAAATTGTTAACCATTTGACTTCCGGGCAGAGGATTTTACCAATCTTTTTTATGGGCGTTTCTTTTGTTTCCTTTTCCGAAATGGTCAAATCTGTGATGCATCAAATACGTTATTGCGCGTTTAAAAAAAATGCCATCGGCCACCACTGGCACGTGACCACCACTGGTAGCACGCCACTAATATCTCAATTTTAGCTAGAAAAGAAATTATTTGTTTTATACTTATCTAGCAAGTTATGGCCCGAAAACGATTCCGTACTTTGTAAAATATTTTTTACCGATACACAATAATCATCTCTCACAATTGATTTTACTTTTTTATCGTTTTCTGTCAAAAAGAAGTTAAAGCATAGGGGGATCAAAACTGGCCTAGACGTATTATTTTTAAACAAAGTCAGTTATTTTTAGCTCGCCTGAACGAAGTTCAGGAAGAGCTATTGCACTAACAGCGGTGTCGGCGTTGGCGTTGGCGTTGGCGGCGGCGGTGGTGTCGGCGTTAGCAAAATGTTTAAAGTTTTACATTAAAGTTTTTACGATCTTACAGTTTCCATACCCTTTGATCGATCTGAAGAATATTTGGTATCATAATAGATATTGGTCTCAAATTTTATTCAGCACCATCCCCATTCACCAGATATGACTTATAGGTCAAGGTCACGGACTTAGAATTTTTTTGTAAAACTTTTACGTTTAAGTCTTTAAGCTGTCATGGCTTGGATCAATTTACATTATATATGGTATGATGATAGATATTGGTCTGAATTTTTATTCTGCAGCATCTCCGCCCCTGCACATGACTTATAGGTCAAGGTCATGGACTTAGATATTTCATGTTAAAGTTTTTAAGATCTCAGAGTTTCTAAACCCTTTAATCAATTTGAATTATATTTGGTATAATGATAGGTGTTGGTAGGAAATTTTGTTCAACCACATCCCAACCCCTGCATATGACCTATAGTTCAAGTCACGGACCTTGCAATTTTATGTTTAAGTTTTATGTTTAAGATTTCTTAAGATGTCATAGTTTCTAAAAAGTTTTATCTTTTAAAATTATATTTGGTGATAGATATTAGTTGGATATTTTATCAGCTGCATCCCCACCCCTGGGCATGACCTACAGGTCAAGGTCACGGACTTAGCAATTTTATGTTTAAGTTTTACAATAAAGTTTTTTTAGCTCACCTGAGCCAGCGGCTCCGGGGGAGCTTATAGGATGGTAAGGCTCCGGCGTCCGGCGTCCGTCGTCCGTCCGTCCGTCCACAATTTCAAACGACTTCTCCTCTGAAACCGCTGGGCCAATTGTAACCAAATTTCATATAGAGCCTCCTGGGACCTTAGGAACGAAAAGTTGTTCAAACGGTCCTGGTCACGTGACCAACATGGCCGCCACGCCCATATATGGTAAAAACCTAAAAAAATCTTCTTCTCCAGAACCAATAGGCCGATGGCCTGGAAACTTGGTATGTAGCATCGGGTACGCGAGTACTACCAAGATTGTTCAAATTATGACCTTGGGTTGACCTTGACCTTTTTTATGGCATGG
Organism: Ctena decussata; assembly: GCA_963989385.1. NCBI lineage: Eukaryota > Metazoa > Mollusca > Bivalvia > Lucinida > Lucinidae > Ctena > Ctena decussata. The sequence continues at coordinate 67,351,038 of OZ022504.1, forward strand.
TCAAATTTGCTTCCTTGTGCTTTTATATGGCAAAATGCCAGAACATAAGATATCTTGGAAACTGTTGCAGATTGTGGGCTAAAAACCAGTACCTACAGTCATCTTAATGAGTACGTGAAGATTTATGACTTTAAGAGGTCAAGGTCATTCTTTGACCTTTGACCCAGAACTCTCATATTTTGACAATTTCGAACAATCTCCTCAACAGCCACTGAGCCAATTGAAACCAAATTTCATATAGAGCCTCCAGGGGTTGAGGGAACAAAAATTTATTCATACTGTCCTGGTCACATGACCAACATGGCCGCCACGCCCATATATTGTAAAAACCTTTAAAAATCTTCTTCTCCAGAACCAATTGAACGATAGCCTTGAAACTTGGTATGTAGCATTGGGTACTCGAGTACTATCAAGATTGTTCAAATTATGACCTTGGGTTGACCTTGACCATTTTACTGCAAGGTCAAATATGTGAAAATGCTAGAACATATGATTTCATGGAAAGTTTTGAAGAGTATGGCCTAAAATTGGTTAATGCAGTTGAGTACATGAAGGTTTATGAGTATAAGAGGTCAAGGTCATTCTTTGACCTTTGACCCAGAACTCTCATATTTTGACATTTTCAAACAATCTTCTCCAAAGCCACTGGGCCAATTGTAACCAAATTTCATATAGAGCCTCCAGGGGTTGAGGGAATGAAATTTTGTTCAAAAGGTTCAGGTCACATGACCAACATGGCCGCCACGCCCATATATGGTAAAAACTCTTAAAAATCTTTTTCTCCAGAACAAGTTGACCGATGGCCTTGAAACTTGGTATGAAGCATTAGGTATTCCAGTTCTATCAAGAGTGTTCAAAATGATAACCTTGGGTTGACCTTGACCATTTTACGGGAAGGTCAAATAAGGGAAAATGCTAGAACATAAGATTTCATGGAAAGTTTTGAAGATTTAGGCCTAAAAATTGGAAAATGCAGTCATCTTAATGAGTACATCAAGATTCATAAGTACAAGAGCTCAAGGTCATTCTTTGACCTTTGACCCTGAATTCTCATAGTTTGACAATTTCAATCTTCTTTTTAAAAGCCAATTGTAACCAAATATCATATAGAGCCTTCAGGGGTTGAGGAAACGAAAATTTCTTCAAATGGTCTGGGTCACATGACCAACATGGCCGCCATGACCATATATGGTAAAAACCCATAAAAATCTTTTTCTCCAGAACCAGTTGACCGATGGCCATGAAACATGGTATGTGGCATTGGGTACTCCAGTATTATCAAGATTGTTCAAATTATGACCTTTGCTTGACCTTGACCTTTTTATGGCAAGGTCAAATATGGCAAAATGCTACAACATAAGCTTTCATGGGAATTTTTGAAGATTTTGGCCTAGAAATTGGTATATACAGTCATCTTAATGAGGTCATGAAGAATTATGAGTACAATAGGTCAAGGTCATTCTTTGACCTTTGACCCAGATCTCTCATATTTTGACATTTTCAAACATTTCCTCAAAAGCCAAAGGGCCAATTGTAGTCACATTTCATATAGAGCCTCCAGGGGTTGAGGGAACAAAAATGTGTTCAAATGGTCCAGGTCACATGACCAACATGGCCACCATACCCATTTATGGTATAAACATTTAATATTTTTCATCTCCAGAACCAATATGCCTATGGCCTTGAAACTTGGTAAGTAGCATGGAGTACTAGAGTACTTCCAAGACTGTTCAAATGATGACCTTGGGTTCACCTTGACCTTTTTTTGCAGCATGGTCAAATATGGGAAAATGCTAGAACATAAGATTTCATGGAAAGTTTTGAAAATTTTGGTCTATAAAATGGTATATATGATTGTCTTAATGCGTATTAGCACATGAAGATTTATGAGTACAAGAGGTCATGGTCAGTCTTTGACTTTTGATCCTAGACTCATATTTTGACAATTTCAGACATAAGAAAAAGCGACTGCCAATTGCTCAGGTGAGCGGATCAGGGCCTCATGGCCCTCTTGTTTTAAGATTTCATAGTCTCTAAACTCTTTGATCTTTTTGATTTATATTTGTTTTGATGATAGATATTGGTTAGAAATTTTATTCAACCGCATCCCTACCCCTGGACATGACCTATAGGTCAAGATCATGGACTTACAGAAATTTTATTTTAAAGTTTTACGTCAAAGGCTTTGAAATCTCATACCTTCTAGATCCTTGGATGGATTTGAATTATACTTAATATGATGATAGATATAAGTCGGAAACTTTATTAAGCACAATCCCCACTCCTAAAAAACAAATACTAGCACTTAAAAATGGACACGCGTAGGTTAAAGCGAGCTATTCTGTCTGGCGACAGGTCTTGTTCACTATTTAGCTAGAAAAATAGATATTTACATACTTATCTAGCAAGTGGTAGCCCGTTTACTATTTCGTATTCTTGTAATTTCCATTCAATCTTATATCGTTTAAACTGCATAAGAAATCGTTATACAATATAATAAGTCGTTTAAACAAGGAATTTGTCGTTTTGATTTCCGTTCTAATTTTCTTGTTTCAGTTTCTACTCTGATAACATCGGATAGGAAATGTCCCTTCCGGGGCTCCATAACAGTTAGTGCACGTCGAATTCCTCGGCTCTTATCGTAGAGTGAAAAGCATAGGCTTGTAGCTGCTTCCAGAAAAAAAACAAGATTCAACGTTCGTCGACAGGCTAATAACGGTAGATCAGACTTGGCATCATTATTATGACCCGGAAAATAAGTGAAAACCAAGCATGTGGAAAAGCGCCAATTCACCTCCACCAAAGAAGGCCAGGGTCTCCAAGGCCTTGGGTAAAATATGTTAATCTGTTTCCTTGAAGGCAGAGCGGTCACCTCATGCCACATTGTTCCACTGGGACAGACTGTCAACTGGACTTATTATTATTATTCAAAGGTGAGTTTATTTCAAATTCATTGAACTGGTACACCAAGTTTTGTATCGAAAACAGCTATTCAGGTATTGTTTCAAATCACACATGAACAACTACATTTATTTTCATGCATCGTGTCTTGGCCCAGTGACAATAGAACATAATACAAATACTTTTCAACCCTTGATTTCGCTTCAGCATTTTAAGCGGATTGAAGTTCGTAAGAAGCGACCAGACCTAGCAGAGAATACGGAGAACATACTGTTTTATCACGACAATGTGTCTTTTTATACAGCTAAGCGTATGCAAACAGATTCCAGCAGATAACTTACCCACCCTACGCCCTGACTTGGCTCATTTTGATATAGCCTTTATTCCCCTTTTTACATAAAGAACTTAAAGAAAAACGTTTCTTGAGCTTGGACGACCTGCAATGCGAAACTTTGAGAATAAAAAAAGAAAAACAAGCAAATTCGATGAATTTATCTCCCCCGACTTCGGGTAAAAGAAGGGAAGATACACATTCCCAAAATGTACAATGTTCAAAACAATATGAGGCACACACGAGGTACGCATGGTCAAAGCAATCTGATAGAATTGAACTAGAAGTCTGGCTAAGTTCAAAACATGAAAAGTAAGAAAAATTCGTCTTGAGATTTTACAAAAACCACATGCAAGCTCTCAGACAATGTTACAAAACACCTGCATGGTTTAAAAATGATTGGTTCAAAATCCTATGAGGAGCTGCATACACAAGGCATCCACTGTCATTACATATTATAAGTATTTCGGCCTAAGTTCAAAACGCGACAAAAAGTGATGAAATTATCATACTCGAATCTTAAAGTCATATGCATATCTAAAGAGAATGAAGAAGAAGCCCGCAAAGTTTCAGAATGCTTCATGAAAAACTGTAGAGGAAGCTGTATACACAAGGTATATACTGTCAATAGGTCTTATGGTGTGGCAATATGACTAAGTTCATAAAGTAAAAATAGTGGTGAAATATTATCCGACCAAAACTCCTGAGTCGCATGCACATCTACAGACCATGCAAAAGAAGCACGCAAAGTTTCAGAATGGTTCATAAAAAACGTAGGACGAGTTGCTCTATATACTCAAAGAAACCTCTGATGCTGGAAAATGACTAAGTTCGCAAAGCAAAGATAAAATGGTAAAAAATATTTGACCATAACCCCTGAGGCCCATGCACATCTACATACCGTGAGAAAGAAGCCCTGCAAAGTTTCAGAATGATTCATGAACCACTCTAGGAGGAGTTCACAAAGCCAAAAAAGTAGTAAACAATTATCTGACGATAACCTCTGAGGCACATGCACATCTACATACCATGAAAAAGAAGCCTGCAAAGTTTCAGAATGATTCATAAAAATCTCTAGGAGGAGCTGCGCCCACAAGGTACCTACTTCGAAAAGGGGTACGGAGCTACGGAACCACGGAACTTCGGAACCACGGGAAGCCAAATAGAATGTCCCCTCGCTTTTCTTCGAAAAGGCGGGGAACAAAACAAAAGCAAAGAGATGCGCAATTCTTGGTTTGGGTCAGTGTTTAATAAGTGGATACAGCGCTTTGAAAAGTGTATTTGTCCCAACAGAGAGTACTTTGAAAAAAATTGACTTAATGCGACATCGTGATCCTCATAGATCTGTGCCGGTCGAACCTTACAGCAGTTATTGAAACTGCTATACTTCCCCCATGAAACCAAATATTTGCTTGAAATTCGGCGATTCAATGTTAAATATGTATTTCTAAACGATGTGAAAGTGACACAGTTTTCTACAATATTTTGGGACAACCCTCGTAAGTGGTAACATGATTGCATCACACTTACTAGAAAACACAATTAAACTTCAACATGAAAGATTTCGTACCAAGCATGTTCTACACTGATGTGTTTGGTATGAAATACATATACCATACCATGATATGGCTGCCTGTACGGTCGATACTCCGTTCGCTAAAGTATCTTTCATGGATGTGAGGTGTGGATAGAAAAATCCGTCACAAGGATCACTGGTCGGCATCACGAGGCTTGCCGAGTGCTGCCGAACACTGATCCCGAGTGACGGATTTTTCTTTCCACACCTCACGCCCATGATAGATACTTTTTCTTGCACACCACGTTTTGTTTTAACTTCAGAACTTATCAAAATGCGTTCTAGTGCTTGAGAGGTTTCAATTTGATTTTGAAAGAAGGCGCCGCTTTCAACGACCGTCATTCGACTCTTCAAGTCCATGTCTGGGGTGCATAGACTGACGTCATTTTTGCCGTCTTCGGGACGTCATCATTTAAAATGTCATTGTCATTTGACAACGCAGATACGTGACCTCAAAATAGCCATTGCATTGAATGCTCGTGATGTTTATTAGGTCCTGGGTAAGAACACCTGGGTAAAATAAGATTTTCTCACCCATTGGAAAAGAATTTTCCTTTCTAGAGGTGTCTGAGATTTTTCTGTCTCGGCCTGCTATCTCAGCCTAGGCTCAGAAAGCTGTCTCAAAATGCCAATCATTGCTATATGGTACAGCCCAATTGATAACACACTTTAATTCAACAAATCAACTTACTACTTGTCATGTAAATTGCATGCAGAATATGTAATTGGCACTCCGTGATGCACAGGAAGTGTCACTGTAGATTTCTGATTAGCTGTGGGAGTGTCAGTCATGAAAAAATGCATGCACAAGTTGAAATTAACACACATGTCAAACTATTAATAGAAAAATAGCTTCAAGTTTATAGGAATGGCTTCAATAAGAAGGTTAGGTATTCAATGAATATTCTGTTTTATAAAATATAATGGGTGAGAAAAATAATCAATGATTGGGTTGAGGCCTCGACAAGGAAATCTCAGGATCGTTTTCAGATTATTTAAGTCTTATGCTCGGCAAGCCTCGCATAAGACTAAATAATCTGAAAACTAGCCTGAGATTTCCTTGTCTTGGCCTCAACCCCATCATAGATTCTATTATTCTATCCCGGTGAAAAGAATGACATTTTCTGTCCGGTGTGCAAGAATAAGGGATATCTCCCCATAGGCGTATAAACCGTGTTAAAACTATTACGTATCACGAGACATAAATATATCACGAGATCGTATCTTTAACAGCAAATCACCAATTATCAGTAAAATGTTTTGCGGTTGCTTGAAATTAGATTTAGGTCAAATATGTTTGTAAAGTGTTTGTCGGGCGAAGAGAGAGAGAGAGAGAGAGAGAGAGAGAGAGAGAGAGAGAGAGAGAGAGTGTATTATCACTTGTAACATACACTCCTATAATACAAAACGCAGCCAATTTTAACGCAAAGCACTAAGGTACTATTTACGTGCAAGTTGCATGAAAGACTTTAAAAAGTCGCGAAACGCACAACCGAAAAAGTACCAAGAGGTTTCTTCCCAATCAACGTAAAAGATGCAAGTACAACTGATCACGAAAGCTGTTCAGAAAGTTGCAAGTGGCCTCATAACTTTGTTTGTGGTCATGCAGGGGACAAACACTATGCGTGCAGTGCAAGCCCTACATTTTACCTTTACAATGATACCAAACATTATACAAAGGCACTTCTTTTTGTTGCGTTACATCGCATTTTATTAGGCCCCAGGCATAACACTAGACTAATATCATATGTGATTTTTTACAGTTAGAGCCAGTCAAGTCAGAAGTTATTGTAAACAAGTTCAATCTGTGTCAGCTGTTTTTCCATCATTGCCTACAATATTCATTGAAAAGTTAGAAAGATCGCAACTTTTATCGAGTCATTCCTTGCAGAGCAATGTGCAGTTTTCATTACGCTTTTGGATTGACGCCGACGTAATTTTTAAAAGCTCTTAGCTGTTTCATTTTTTTTGCATAGATTTTATTTTATTGACTATTCTAAATATGCCCTTGCAAGAGCTCTTGCCGATAAATTTTCAAGTGCTAACACATTTTGTTTCAGAATCATTATAACTTTAGAAGGCAGGGAGAATTTACTACTATATGAATTTAAACAAATACAAATTCAGGGGCCAGCCGTGGAACCTAAAATAGATATAATTTTCGCGATATTTACAGGACAACAAGGCCTGGAAATTATCTTTCAGTAGCTATGACAACACAAATCAGAGACTGGTAATATATGAATTTTGGCATAAGTAAAACTCTGCAGGGCCTTTAGGGTATACCTCTTTCAAAGGAGTTCAAATATGTGTCCGTTAAGGTGGTGATGTTGGGCTAAATGCAAATATATGCATTAAAAAATAAAAAATAGCGTATTTCCCTGAAAGTTAGCAGACTTTTTTTTTGTTGTTGTTGTTCTCTACAGTTAAGAATACAAAATTGAGGTACATGCTGTTTAAAAAAGTATTTTTTATAAAGAAAGATTAAAGGCTAAGTCTCTGCGCAGAAATCTAAAAAGAACATCGTTATTGAAAATTTACTTAGCGCTGAAGGTACGTTATTGCAATATGAAGAGCGTCGTAGCAATTATTTGTTCTAACTCTTTCTCAAATTGTAAGTAAGACCAAATGAAAACCGTAGTTTTTCTCAAATGTCTAACAACGTATACGGTGCATGTACACTGGATGCATTCATTAAATACAGGGTAGGCAAGCATTCCTATATACAACATAAATAATACATTACTATAACTAAGATAGGTGTGTAAATGAAATTGTAAAACCTTGTTAAAATAATCTCAACTGTGTTTATGAACAAAACATTTGGACACAGGCTACTTCTTTTCTCATCTGCTCAGCCTGAAAATGTGTGAAAGAGTTGAAAAAATAATTACTAGCACTCTCTTCGCAATAAGGTATCTTTAGCACTAAGAACATCTCCAATAACGAAGTTCTTGTTTTAAGATTTCTGCTCACACTATTACCCTTTGATCTTTCTTTATTAAAACACTTTTTAATATCAACAAATCCTGCATTTTGGGATAGTGAATTTTGAGAAATAACATTAGGAAGGCATCTGCTATGTTTTGGGAAGATCTGTTATATGTCTGAAAAAGACTGTTCCTCCTGTGCAATTTTCGTAGTTGTAGGGAATCTCCTCCAAAGAAATTCAGCCTAAGCAACAGCATAGCAACGACTAAAGTGGTTTTATAAATACGGTCCCTGATCGTCAGTACTTCTCACTTCCTTCTTCACACTTCCTGGATCCCATTCTTAATACAATACATACAAAAAAGAGGTAAGAAGTAGGGAGCGGGGACTGAAAAATTCGAAATGAGAAGTAGAAAATGAAAAATAGAAAGTGAAATGGAGAGGTATGAAAGGGAAAGTGAGAAATAGGAAGTCGGAAGTGGGTAGTAGGAAGTTACAAATATAAAGTGGGAACTGAGAGTTAAAGATGGTTAGTGGGAAATGAGAAGCGGAGGTGGTAAATAGGAAGTGAGAAGAAGGAAAGCACCACCAGTCTTTTGTATTTTCTACATTTCTACGAATGAATGATGTTGACTTGTTAATTCTTGCTTCTCAATTCCCATTTCTTACTTCTGACATCCATCATCACACTTACCACTTCTTATTTCCTATGTTTCCTTTGTGTCACTTCCTGTTTCCCAGGTCCTACTAACTACCTTCTTCTTATTTCTCACTTCCTACCTTATACTACTCACTTCACAACTCCTACTTCTCCCTTCCTAAGTCAGATGAAGGAAAAGAGAAGTCAACACCGGCTTTTCGTACAAATCAACTTAAATAACCCAATTGTCCGAGCAGAAAGTAAGTATTGCTTAATGGAAGTTTAGATAATGTCATTGTGATTGCTTCATGTAAAAAGTTAGACACTGGAAGGCATTTTAATAACATGCAATTCTAAAGTTTCATGACGATAACTCCTAATTTCAATTCTCCGTTTTTTAACATTTCTACAGGAGTTGCGGTCATTTTTTGCCATATCAATCAGGGCTCTATCCTCGTGTCTTGTAATGTGATAAAGGTGAAAGGCCTGCCGAGAACTGCCTCTGTGCAACCTGTTTACAAGTAAAGACAGCTGAGGAGGGTAAGAGTGTATGACACGTCCGACGCTGTTCCGGAAAAAAGTGAATCGGCGAGTAATCTTGACAGACTTCCTAGATGGTTAGTGCCATGAATAGTTTAGCAGTGGCCTTTGAAAATTGTGAAATTAATCATCTTTGCAGCTTATAAGCTCACCTGTGTCGAACTCATAGGTGAGTTTAAAGTATAGGCAGGTATCCGTCGTCCGTTGTCAAAATTTTCAAACGACATCTCCTCTGAAGCCTTAAAGCCGATTTGTTCACATATAGCAACCATAGGTAGGGGAACAAATGATTATAATTTTGTTCCAATCGTATAAGAACTCTAGTGACAATGGCTACTCATACTTTTTTATACTTTCTAATAAGTTGTCATGGGAAAAGTAAAAATTGGCAATTATAACTGTCTCACCGTAGTAATTGATTTTTTTACAGTAATGGTTTTTGAGTAGTCCTCCACGAAGCAAATAAATTTTGTCCAAATTGCTGTATTCGATTGGTTGACATGGCAACATAAACGGTAAATTTCGAAAACTATTCAAACATCTGCTCATCAGACCTATAAGGGAGCTGAGGCTGATCTTTATGACATAAGCCTTTTAATAAACTGCGTTTTATTGTCTTTGCCTATGTGGTTTTGTTACCAAAGCAACTAAACATTCCATAGACTAATAATGGGAAAAGTGGTGGCATTTTGCTTGTGTTACTGCAGATATTTTGACAATAGTTTTACTGAAATGTTTTTTAGTTGTCTATAGCCAACCGTATGAGCTTTGTCCAACTCATGGATTTGGATTGGGGCCAATCATTCAGTGCAACCGAAAGGCTTTTTTTTCTTTAAAAAAGTATTAAAATATCTTCTTGATAAGTCATAAAGGGGATGAAGCAGAAACACTGCATACATCTGTATAACATTAGTCGCTAAAAACACTGTGTTTTATTTTTTTGCTTATGTGCTTTTGTTGCTGTGATGAATTAATGTTTTCATAAACTTATTATGGGAAAAGTGAAAATAGTCATTTATTTCTGTGTTACTTTAGATATTTTGCCTAAGTTTAATAGAAATATTTCTGAAGTATTTTTCTCCCAACCATATGAATTTTTTCTAAATCGCTAATTTTGATTGTCATTGGAACCCAAAACTTACATGTTCGATACAAATATCCAAAAGTTTTCTTCGCAGAAGCCAAAAGGGGATTCAGCTAAAACTTTGCATACATGTTCATGACCTTAGCCACTATATAAATTATGCCTTTATGGTCGTTGTTCATGTGGTTTCGTTGCTAGGGCAACTTGAAGTGCCATAATCTTATAATGGGAAAAGTGAAAGTTGTTATTTGTTCTGTGGTACTGCAGATGTTGGACAAAAGTATTTCAGAAATGTTTCTGGATTAGTCCTCTACCAGCCATATGAATTTTATCAAAATTTTTGATTGTGGTTCGTTGTTATGGCGACCAAAACACTTTATTTTCGACAAAATATTCAAAAATCTTCTTAGAAGCCATAAGGTGGATGAAGCTGAATCTTTTTTGCATTTATGTTTGTGATATCTTCCTCTACATACACTGTATTTTTATTGCTGCTGCGCAAAAAGTTTCGTTTGTTTAGCAGCCTGAGATTTCCATAGATTTATAATTGGAAAAGTAAAAGTAGGCATTTATTTCTATCCGACGTTAGATATTTTACCAAAAGTTATACAGTAATGTTCCTTGAGTACTCCTCTTATAACCAGATGTAGATAATCGGGTATTCGTCGTCCATCCGTCCGTCAGCATTTTCAAATGACATCTCCTCCGAAGCCCTTTAGCCAATCTTATTAAAATTTGGCACAATGCTTCCAAAGGGATTTAAAAAATATTTGTTTATTTCAATTCAAACATAAATGTAGATGCTTTGGTAATTTATTGCTGTCATTAAATTTTAATCGGAAAAGTGGAAATTGGCATTTATAGTTGTTTCACTGCATTTATTTTTACAAAAAATTTACACAGTAGTTTTTTAGCCTCCTCTATGTGTCATATAGAGTTCATCTAAATTGGTGATTTTGCTTAACTCACTATATTTTTCATCCTAATAGATAAATTAGTAGTGTCATGGTTTTCACACTTATAAAGTCTTTGGTGCCAAGCTAACCTGTATTCAAAAACAAATGATAATAATAATAAAATAGAGACAGGTGTTCCAAAAACTTATAACTAAGTGATATTCACTAAAGCAGTAGCATTTCAGGGTCTTTTTACATGAAAATAACAGTAAGTTTTATTTAGAATCAATTTCAACTTCCGGTTTTCATTCCAAAATTCTAGATGAGCAAGCGTATATCAATATCAGACCAAAACCCCAAATAGTCTTTAGTAATATGCAGTTCTTACAGGTTCATACTGAATCCTATATATCATCGAACGGAACTACAAAATTATTTTACCGTCCCGACATGACCATAACTGTTTACCTTGGACGTAAAACAATAAAACAACAACAGAATTATTTCTCTTTAGCAAATTATCAGAGGTCAGATTAAATCAGTAATTCGCAATTATCATGTTTTTATCATTTATCATTTATTTTTATTTATCTAAATACCTATTTAATTTTTCGCATGTAATTATTGAATACCTTAAACATGAAATGCATATGACTGGTGACGAAATGTCAAAGACTAATCACGATCTTAATCCATAGTCTACTATTTACTAGAAGCAACGCTCAAACATATGCAAGTCATGAATACTATGTATTTATCCAACTTATATCCCTAAATATCTAATTTGTGCTTTATTTTGAATAATATTTATTTAATATAATGCTTTATGAATTAAGCTAAAATTGGTAATTAAAAAAATTTCACTTTGCAGAATATATGGTTTAGCATTAGTATTGGATATGTTCCAGAAATTTTCAAGTATTTATGAAACGATATAATTCCTATCGGGAATCCCTCATCCATACCCGTCCCGTATCTGTACCAGATTCCTCATCTATTCCCGATTTTCCTCCCATCTATACCCGATTAACTTATCCTCCCATCTTCACCCGGTTTGTTTGTTTTCTCTCGTCTATACCCGATTTTCGAAGTCTCTTATCTGTACCCGATTCATGACGTTACACACTTTCTGACGTAACCACTCTGACGTCAAAACGATTTCGAGTTGAAGTCACGATTTTAACGCTAGTCAGACTGTAGATCTACACGAAAGATGAATCATCAGACACACAGGGGATTTTGCCTTATATCTCCAAGACTATTTGATGTAGGACCATGATTCTAGGGATAATGACTCAGTATGACCCAAATTTACCTCCAACTCACAGTAAGTCAGAGTGATCTATATTTCTTTGTCCTGTGATTTTGCCTTGTATCTTGGAGACTATTTGGTGTACGAACATGAGTGCTTCAAATAATGACTCAGTATGGCCTGATATTTGTCCTCCAACTAACAGTAGGTCACACTGATCTATATTTCACGGTCCAGCGATTTTGCTATTTTATCTTGAAGACAGTTTGACGAAATTTGATGGACGAGCATAGTTGCTTGGAATAATGACTAAGTATGATACAAAATCTGACCTCGGACTAATAGTAAGTCACAGTAGCCTATATTTCATGGACCAAGTGTTTTGCCTTAGAATTTGAATTCTGTTTGACTCAAAGTTTGTCCTCAAACTGATTGCAGGAAACACTGACCTATATTGCATGGTACAGTGATTTTGCGTTATATTTTACTGGATATTTGATATTCAAATATGATTGCTTGTGATAATGAACCAGTATGACCCAAAGTTTGACCTCAAATAAGTAGTAGGTCACAATGTCCTGTCTTTCATGGTCCATTGAGTTTTCTTAATATCTTGAAGACTACTTGATGGAAGAACATGATTGCTTCTGATAATGACACAGTATGATCTTTTATTTGACCTCAAATTTCTTGAAGACTTTTTGATGTACGAACATGTTTGCGTGCGATTTTGACTCAGTATGACCCGACATTTTACGGCAAACTAATAGTAGGCCCCAGTGACCTATGTTTCATGTTTCAGAGATTTTGCATCATATTTTATAACACTTTTTCATGAATTAAACTTATACTTCGGTTAATGGTTTGGGCTAACACTGTTAGTGACCTCATTGTAGGCCAGTGTGACGCCTATTTCATGGTGCAGTGATTTTGCCTCATAGTTCTATCACTATTATATGGATTCGTATCATACTGCGTTGTGGGTTCTATATCCGGTCTGGCCCCATACTTTCGTTTCTCCTTCCGCTGGTTCAAGAAGGGCAGCTGTCAGTTACCGGTGAAAGTATGTGCACTTAGTACTGGTTAACCGCTAAGGAGGTCTTAGCCTGCCCGGGAGTAGGGTGGTTATGTTAACTGACCGTCCAGACATGACCATAACTGTTTACCATGAACGTTAAGCAACCAAGCAATCAGTCAATCATACTGCGTTACAAGACCAAGTCTTTTCATCGGTATTAGAGAGATCAGAGAGATCAGATTCTTTCTTTTTTATGTTTTTATGTTAATAACCATTTTCTTTTTTATTTTGTTGCCAGCTTGAATTTGGAATTGTGTTTGACAATATGACTTTCTGAAAATAATGCAAATTTTCTTTCCGTGATTTCTTTATTTTGCAGCAAAAATAATGTTATCCGTATAAATGTTTACATTTTCTGTACACAAAATGATATCACTGTTATATAGTTTAAACAGTCATAATGTATAACGTGGGTAACAGTAACAAAAATGACCACCAAAAGGAGATATGGCATTCACCTTGAAATTGGCATAATGCTTCAGACTACCTAAGTAACAAATTAAAGCTTTTATCGAAATAATTTACCGTTTGAATCCTTTTAAAGGCCCGTGGTCTGATAAACACGTGAAAGGCCCCCGCTGCTTCTTTTCCAAAAATATGTTATATTGACTGGCTAACCTCCATGTTTTCCATCCGTTTTTACAGAGTTGAACAACATGAGTTCATGTTTTCTTCTCTGGAGGACGCAGTTATTATGCCCCCAACTTCGAAGAAGTTGAGGGGGCATATTGCTTTGGGCTTGTCCGGTCGCAATACTTTTTTGCCGCTGAATCTTCATCTCTGATTCATCATAAGCCCTATCCGTGATTTGTTTGTTTCCGGTGATGATTCATTGATGAGTTAGGAAACCTTCATGCGGACCAAACAGCTACCTTTTGTTTGTGTCATACATTTCAGAAGCAGAGGGCGAGGCTTGGACCCAGTAAAACTAGTTAAGGCCCCCTAGTGATTTATTGCTGACCGTGCAAAGGCGGAACTTCTGTTGTGGTTCTTCATCTTTGTTACGCAGTAGGTTTTACACACGGGTGTCACGGGTGTAGAGCCTTATTCGTGTTAACGACCAGTGTATTACATTAACAAGGAAACCCTAACAACGTTAGACTTTTTTGAAGTTTATATATACGGTAATGTAAATTTAATCAGTAACTACACTTCCGGAACTGACTGAATCAGATCCCAAACCCTATCCCCAACATCAAAGGGAAAGATTATCAAAGACATTCCAATAAACAATAAATTACAAGTGATAAGCCGAGTCAGCAGCTCTTTCCCAAATAGGTGGCAACTCAGCTATCTTTATTGATCTAAATAATTTACACCAACAGAAGGGTAACAACAGACAAAGCAAATTAACATTTAACAATTATTTTTACCTATTTTCTATTTTTATTATAGAAGGGTTAAAATAAGAACACAATAAATTAAACAGCACCGAACATAAAACAAAAGCAACCGCAACGAAAGTACCGCCTTGGGACGGTCAGTAATAACTACTGGGGGGTTTAAACCGGTTTTACTGGGCCCAAACCTTCACCCTCACCCTCCGCCGCGGTGCACACAATTAGTTGGTAGTTCGGTTCGTATGGAGGTCCCCTAACTCATCAGAGAGTCATTACGGTCAACAATTAAAATCAAGAAAAGACCGTGATGAAGCAAGGATGAGGACTCGACAGCCAAAACGTGTTGAGACACCTGGAGATCCCGGGTGCGTCAGCAACACCACTGGAGCACTGGAGCAAAAGAAGACCACCAGTTGAACCCCGGTGGGCCAAGAAAAAGACAAACATCCGGCCGCAACCTACTAATATATAGCTTTATGTAAGGGCTATCATAGAGTCTGAACCCGGACCCACCGTCGTGCAATTAAAGAGGACAGCAAAGTTGTCAACCGTGATTGGGTTAACCACTAAGCATGCAGACTGTCGCATTACATCTATGTTATAGCCAATGCGTTTAAATCGTATGATAATTTTCTTAAATTGATCAGGAAATTCTGTTTTCCCTACGATTTTGCGTAATTTATATACTAAGTCACCATAAAATTCAGGTTCCGATAGGCCTTGTTGCAAAAGTGACCTTAACCCTGTATTACAGTAAAGCCAGAGAAAAACTTGACATAAAGTGCAACTGATGTGCACTAGCCCAGAGAGAGGTGTGCACATGACTTTGAGTAAGCTCAGAGACACAGGTGCACTCGACTTTGCGACCCAAGTGCACTAGACAAATTTCCAACTCAGCAATCACCTGTGAATTCAATGTGCACATTCATGTTCAGTATATTTGCTATAAACCTACCCTACAGTTCTTAGTTCAACATTGTAAGACACCATATATTCTTGATTTTTCTTTTTTACTTTCTTTTTATTTATCTATTTCATTCCCTCTTTTTATTTAACCAAACATATCAAATTTGATCTTTTTATGTCATTTGAAGTCTGTAATCACCATCTATTTATTAATGAATACCAATCAATTAAAAATAGTGGTAAAAGGTTGGGATAATTACATTAAATAGAACATTATATCAAAGTAATTTAAAGGTGCGCAAACAATGATTTTTTTCTAATACCCCTTTCTTTAAATGGTCAGTAGTTTTTCCTAGTGACAAAATTATGAGTAGGTGGAGTGAGAAGTGCCATAATATTTAAATGTATATAATGCGTTATTCCCAACACACTTCTTTAATGCTTTTGTTGTTATAAGACAATAGAAGATGACAGCCAGACAGAAGTCTCTTTCAGGTAAATATTTATCTAATTGTTACCTTATTTATTGCAGAGCACCTCGATTAGTAATGCTCATTTAAATATGTTTATTTTAGTATATCGATGTTTTGGAAGAGCTTGCTTAACGCTGCGTATTTAATTATTTATATTTCAATATATTTATTTACATAACGTTACACGATAATAAATTTGGCTAATTATCTCTATCACTATTTCCGAAGTAATTACAGAAATTTGTGGACTTATATATATAATTTTATATCCTTACAACTCTATAATCAATGATTATCTATCTGACAAAACCATGACATTCCCTGTCCGCCAAGCGAAAACGCATTTCAGCCTGGGAATCTGTCAAGTCTAATCCGTCTCTATTTTGCTCATGCAGTGAGAGAAAATTCTGATCAGCCTCGGTGGATGCTGAGTCTTTGCTGAGTCATTTTGTTGGATCTGTCACGCAGCGGCTCGAATGAGATAGATTCGAATAAGGCATCTGTCAATACATGTATCCTCGGGCAAGAAGATTTCTTGTTTGTGTAAATGTTTGATTACTGTGTACTTAAAGGTCTGGATTTTGCTCTTCAAACCCATAATGGAATCTTCTTCAATAAACGGGTAATAAGAATATCGAATGCATCTCTTAATCTTCTCATTATTAGAGTCATAAAATATTAAAGTGCTGAGACCGCTGCCAGCTTCAGGGTTCCCGGTGGTGTATATTCATGAATCAATCCAGTAAAACCTTAAACAAATTGAGATCAGAACCATATATTTTGAAAAAAAAAAAAAAAAAAAAAACATAAAAAGGAGAAAATGCAAATAAAAAATAAAATAGATAGAAAAATAGAATTGAACTGAAAAAGGAAATTTAGAAGAAAGAAATTTTGATATATATAATATATATTAATATTTTCTTGTATATCACTTACAAATCGTACTTACTTTACTTTTTACCATTTTACATATATCGCCATTATAATTTTCAATTTTAATATTATTAACTTTTTGATTCATTATTTTATTTTTATTTTATTTATTTATTTATTTATTGGTTTAGTAGTTGAAATATTCTGCAATTTAATAAATTTTGAATTTTCAAATAAAGAAAGACAACGCAATTTGTAAAGATAAAATTTTTGTTTCAAGGTTCGCTGCACAGATCCCTAAGACTACAATTAGATTGTGAAACATATGTTTTGAAAATCATAGATAATCAGTTTGAGGAAATAAGTTTAGTGATTAAAGCAAGGTATCTGTTATTGATTTCCCTCAACTAGTCCACATTAAGACATAAGGTATGAAAAAAATAATCTACAAAGACATCTTAATTCTTTGTATCACATGTAGTCACCGTGGAAAGGAAATATTCCTGTTGCATTATATGTCGTAATGGGTTGCAATTTGTGTAGACTCTGGCCAGGCTGTGGACACATTTGAGCCGCGACACGAGAAAACCAACAATGTGGTTGTGCGTCCAGCGCAGACTCAGATCAGCCCGGGCATCCACCCAGTCTGATCAGAGTCTTCGTTTAGCGTTTAATGGGTAGCTAAGGGTCTAAGCTACCTTCATGCGGACAGCTAAGACTCTGCTCAGACTGGGCGGATCCGAGTCTGCGCTGGCCGCACAACCACATTGTTGGTTTTCTCGTGTCGCGGCTTATTTCTAGTTTCTTGATGAATTGTCCCCGCTTGAGAAATGAGTAAAAATTGAAAATGGCAGAGTTGCTGTTCCTGAAAGTGTACCCATGAACTTTAATACTGTATACCGTATTGCGTGAAAGTTTAACGTTTACACATATCTCTTATGCAAAATCCATATGATCACCAATTCAAACTGTATTCAAGGCCGTCGCGGCTGATCCGGACCGGCCATGGCCCACTGTTTTGACAAGCATAATATGAATCTTACTCCCCCCCCACCTTCTTTTTTCCATGTGTGTTCTCTGTCCCTCATTTTTTTTTAAATCTTAACTAAGAGTGTTCGGAAAACACCAACCCTTTTTCATAATAATCGATGAAATCTTGTTATCAGCCGGAGTCAACTATTGATAAGCCTGAGGGTGTGAAGCGAAGTGTCGGCACACTTCATATACAAACATTGCGATCGTGAAACAGATACCTGTTTGATCGAATTAACTTACTAAAGAATTTGCTTGATGAGAGAATTTAGAGACACTTCAACTATTTGCAGGGATAGACATAGTTGTTTTGCAGTGCTTCAGATAAGAAGGGGTAGTGTGGTAATTTACAGATAATTTATCACATTTCTCCATAGAAAAGTAAGTTGTAAGCCCTCATTAGAATCGATTCACCGAGACGGCTCTAATAAGGGGTTGCAGTCTGGAACTCTGTATTTGTGATGCTTTTTCGAAATTTTGCAGAAGTAAATTGTCGTCTGCCTTTTAGGTGCTTAGAGAGTTTATAAACTAAAGGAGGGTTTTGTCTACTTTTGGTGACCAGATACACTTTCAGAGGAAGCAACTCTTATCGTTTTCATTTTGTTTCAATAATCAATATACATGTAGGGTTCAACTCAAGAAAGAATTGAAGTGAGCCCCTATGATCAAATTCTTTCCTATATGAGTTTATTTTGTCTAGGAAAGCAGACAAGAAAGTCACGAAAGTCGTTCCCCATTTTAAGAAAAAATGCGGAAAAAACGTGATAAAAAATTGCAGGAAAACATGATAAACTAGTAAACTGTCTTGAGCCTTGCAGACAAGGCATCTCATATTTTGAAGAACGAAAACAGCGTAATTTGCAAATAGCGTAGATCCTGATGAGGCCACTCATAATATACCTACACTGTTTGCCCTCTAGTCTTTGAATTCTTATCCATTTCTTTAATATAGCGCGAACAAACGAAAATAGCTGAATTTGCAAATAGTGTAGATCCTGATGAGGCGGCTCATAGTGGGCAGCCTCATTTAGATCTGCACTGTTTGCCCTCTAGTGTTTGAATTCTTATCCATTTCTTTAACATCTAAAGCGCGAAACAAAAAATGAAAATTGCTGAATTTGCAGATAATGTAGATCCTCATGTGGCGGCTCTTAAACAATTGATTGAGCAGCCACATCTAGATCTACACTGTTTTCTCTCTAGTCTGTGAATTCTTATCCATTTTTTTCTTGAAACACCTAGAGCGCTAAAGAACGAAAAGCGCGGAATTTGCAAATAGCGTAGATCCAGATAATGCGGCTCATAATAAACAGCACCATCCAAATCTACACTGTTTGCCCTCTAGTCTTTGAATTCTTATCCATGCATTTCAATTCTGCGCTGGGCGAACAGCCACATTGTTGGTTTTGTCGTGTCGCGGCTAATTTATCTCTGACTTTGTCTACTTAAGACGCCGCAGAAGTGTGAATACATGTATCTACTCAGTTTTAGAGTTTATTGTTAAAACAACAGTACAATAAACTAAGATTCAAAAGCGTAATGAAATTGGATTTAGAACAAACAAACAGATTTACCTTTGAATACGCTTGATCCACAACTCATTGTGTTAGTTTTGTCATGATTCAAGATCAAATAAAAGAATAAAATAAAGTTGATAGTTTAATACCTTACAATATGTCTTTTCTGATACTTAAAATAGATTATTATAATATTTTAATTGTCTTCTATGATATTTAGAATTAATTATGTGATATGAATCATTTTAATTGCTTTCTCAAAAACTGAAAGAAAGAATTAAAGACAGAAAAAATACACAAATTAAGATAATTTTCACTTTTGCAAATAAAAGTAAAAAAAAAAAAAAAAGGGAAAAAAAAGAAAGACATTAGAAATTAAAGCAAAAAAAAATTTAAAATTCTTATATTTTCTTTAAAAATAAAGTTGATAGTTTAATAGCTTACAACACATGGCTTTTCTTTACTTGAAATAGATTATTACAATATTTTATTTTATTTTCTGTCATATTAAGAATAAATTAACATATGTGTATTATTTTTAACTGGCTTCTAAAAATACTCAAAGAAAAAATTAAAGACAGAAAAAAGACAAAAAATACATAAACTAAGATAATTTTCACTTTTGCAAATAAAAGAAAAAAAAAAGAAAAAATAAAGACATCAGAAAATTAAAACCAATACAAATTTAAAATTGTTATATTTTCTTTACTCTTGCAATACAAATTAAAAAGAAGATTATCTGGGTAGTGCACAAACTGTTTGTCCATTCCATGACTGGCTAATCATAAAAGTATGTGTAAAGGTTCAATCTGAACTCTGAACTTCAGGTGCACTACGGTTTGAGAATGGGGTGCAACTCAATGCTCAAAGCTAGCTCAGGTGTAGTGCAACTCATGTGCAACTGGGTTGCACAAGGGTGTCAAGTCTTTCTCTGGCTTTACTGTATATTTAGAAAACAATTCAAAGTGTCTACGATAAAATTTATAAAAAGCTTTCCGAAGTTTATGATACCGATACCCCTGCTGTAAAAGCTTGGCCGTTAAACTTGTATTACGAGCATTGAAATCAGCCAAATGACTAGACACCCTAGCGAAGCGAATAAGCTGAGAAATGTAAACACCATAAGAAGTGGTGCGGGGAACATCACCATCTAAAAACGGAAAATTAACAATGTCGAAATCAAAATCATCGCGTTTGTCATAAATTTTAGATGAAACAAATCCATCTAAAATTGACAAATGGAAATCCAAAAATGGGGCCTCGGTATCAGAAGTATTTGCTTTTTTAACTTCAGCAGGATAATTTTGACTAACCATTCCTTCAAAATAAGGATTGTCAATATTCAAAAGGTCGTCCAAGTATCTAGACGTTGAGTTGAATGCTTCAATGACATGAGCATGAGTATCATCAGAAAGAGACATCATAAAGTCTCTTTCATAGCAAAATAGAAACAAATCTGCTACAAGAGGATCACAGTTAGTACCCATCGGAATTCCTATAATTTGGCTGTATAACTTAGTACCGAAGCTGATGAAAATGTTATCTAGAAGATATACTAAAGCATCACAAACATTTTGGCAAGACCACGTTTTAAACCTTTTTTCGGTCATCGGAAGTAAAAAAAAAACATGTTTATCATTGCAAGCAAGATAAAAAGCACCCTCTCCCTGAAAAGTAGTCTCAATTAAATTTATTAGTTTCTTTTTTTATTAAATTATAGGGCAAAGTTGTATAGAGTGTAGAAAAATCGTATGTAGACAAACTAGACCCGCGATATCCTCTAGACTTCAGTTTATCAAGAACCTCGGTAGAACTTTTCATTGACCAAAACATTTTTTTCCTGACCGTTCGTAAACTTTTTCACAGTATCTAATCACATGAATTTTGATAGCGGTAAGGCAAGAAGTTAATAATTTGGAAAGTTCAGTAGTGGTACAAGCACTAGAATTAGCAATAAACCTGGCTTTATATGGTCGTTTATGAAGTTTAGGTAACCAGTAAATCGTAGGAAGCTTGTCCTGCCGTTCCTCTACATTTACAGAAAACTTGAGGGCTATATCATTACAGTGCCTAAAAACAACAGACTTTTCGTCTCTGAGTGCCGCTAAGTTCTTGTTTTAATGTGTTAATATAGTGTAACCGTCAAACAACGACAACGTTTTTTGCAGCCTTGTCTGCTGGAACCAAAACATACTTACTATGAAACTGCTGGATACCCAACTTCAGGTGACGGAATGTTGATTTAGGTTTAGGCGGCAAAAGATTTGTGATTTGGGAATAGAATTTAATACGTTTATCCATTACATTAAAAATGTTCACCTTCAATTCCTTTAAGGCATCAGACTCAACATGCTCCCGCTTGCACCATCGATTACCAAAATCAGTTTAAGAACATGCTATATCTTCCCTACATTTTTGAAATCAATACGGTTAGGAATTCTATATTTTGGTCCCTTCGAAATAATATTACGAATTCTTGAATCTGAAATGATATTAAGATTCCCTGTAATGACATGGCCAGCGGCTGGATAGATAAATTTGGAGTTTATACAATCTCATGTATCGGGGGTATTTGTGTGAACATCAAGATCTGAGACCAGTTTATTAAAGTTAAATATAGTGTTTCTAATTGGTTTGTTATATTTATAACATATGATAGGTGGCTACTTATTCACGAAATAATCCGGGATCGATGCAGTTACAGACCTATCCTTAAAAATACTTTGTAGGTCAATAAAATCAATTCCTTTATTTATAAAAGGAATTTTGAGAAAATGTCTTTTACGGTTGATCTCTATATACAAACAATACAATTTACAACTGTCACAACTACATTAATGTACAACACATATCAGTTCATGTCACTGGCCCAAGTAAGGTGTTTGTTCCAAATCTGTAATCGATCTGCGTAGGATACGCAAATCGAATACCGTCTGACGTCAACACCGTACCCGGCTCAGCGCCATGAACTAAAAGGAAAATACAAAGAACAAAGACATTAACTGAGCTCAAAACAAAAAAATAAGGCCTTTATACCGTTGCCAGCTATATTAAACTGGTCGCTCCCTGGATCATACCAGGGATCAGTCTATTTATTATGGGAAACACCCTCTTATTCCATATCGCATACGCACTTATATACTGGTCACTCCCTGGATCATGCCAGGGACCAGTCTATATATTATGAGAAACACCTTAATGGACGAACACTAGCGGTTAACACCGTCCCACTTTCACTTCAGCAGCTAATCACATCGACGACACCGGCCGACTTCGCCTAGATTTCGTGCTTCCCGCCTTGGCTAGGAATCTTGCACAAGTGGCGTTGTAATTGTGCCTCTACCCGGGTTAGTATTAACCTGGAGATGTATATAGTATCTTCAGGTGAGACGTGGCTCTAAGCCCAAACAGTTAACTTCCGGACTTGAGGCGCCTAAAAATAACGAACCTACACTTAATACATTATAACAACATAATAACAATACGTAAGACCTGGGCCTGTCTTGGAAATACCATACAACGCCCTCGGCGAATGCCGAGCATAACGTGGCCACGCCAGCCGTGTCACTAGACACAACTCGCGCTCACGATGTAAAGCAAAAACTGTGCTCATCAATTCCACAAGGAAGAAACGTAGATCCTACCACACGTGTGCGTCGAAGGATCTGACGCCAAACATTGTCAAGAAGTATACTGACGTCAACAGGTATCACCATGACTATTACAATTTCCGTAAATGTTTTACTACCACATTTACCCCCAAAACTGTAGCCCTACTGATTGAAAGGATTAAGAAGAATTACAGCTTGACATATTCGACGATCCGATACATTTCGTAACAACCTTCTGGTGTCTTGATTAATTTGTTTGGGGACTGCGAGCAATTTGGCCACCTGTATAGCTGTCCACTTTGCTTCCCGTTATGTGTTATAATAAAAAATAGGTAAAAATAGTTGTTAAATGTTTTCCGCATTATATATAGTTTGTTTAGTCTGTTGTGTGGTAGATGTGTTTTTGTTGCGTTGAACCATTGCGGAAACTAAGGACGAGGTTTGGGTCCAGTAAAACTAGTTTAAGCCATGGCGCGGTACATTTGTTGCGGTTCCGTGATGTTAAATTGTGTTGTGTCCGTTTGTCTATGGTCTCTGGCGGGTTGGTCACCTGTATTGCTGCCCAATCTACAATCTGATGTGTTTCGTTTTGTAATTAAAATAAAAATAAGTAAAAATATATTTTGATGCTGTTATTGGAGCTGAATGACCATGTGTTTGGGAAAGAGCTGCTCATTCTGTTTACTGTGCGTGTCTTTCGTAATCTTGTGTCAATTTTTCTGTGTATGAGCTTCTTTCCGTATTGGTTTGGAGAGCAGAATGTGGGATTTGATTGTATTAATCCCTGATCATTGCCTGTCTTTTTTACTCTGCGACCGGTTTAAGAGGTCTATGTCTTATCCATGACAACGCGACAACGCACTTGTTCACAAGTGTGTTCTTGTCCAAAATTTCTTTAGTTCAGCTCTCTCGTCCACCTTATACGCCAGACCATAGTCCCTGCGACTTTTTCCTGTTTCCATAACTTAAGAGAACCCTTTCTAGTCGTCGTTATGAATCCCGAAGTGCACTTGGTAGTGCACTTTACCAGTGTCTCCAGGGTATACCTAAAATAGCCTACTTCTCTGCCTTTACAGAATGGATTTCTAGACTTGAAAAGTCGGTTTCCGTCAAGGGGAATACTTCAAAGAGTTGAAGTAAACGAAATGTGAATGGGATTAATGACGCGCCCTGTAGAACCCTAATGACAACATTGAATGAACGCCCCTCGTACTGAAGAGAAGTGCGACATATCAGGTAGTTTAGACCCATCCATGTTGCCATCATAAAATCATACGATGTATCACCCATACACAATGCTTCTGTTGTGCCTTTATGAAAGGGAGAGTCAAATCTACCACTTCAATAGGACATCTTAGGGTACATTCATCAATTAGAGTCACCTCACACTCCTTTCCTGATAACTGCCCCTTTAAATCGAAACTCTGCGAACAACTACCGTACACCAGTACAGCCAGTGTTCCTCAGTGCCACAACCTTCTTGTTACCTACCGTACTACGTGCTGTTGGTAACCTAGATGTCAAGAAATAACAACCCCTTCCTCGTTACTACTAGAAGCCTCTCTACTCGTTCCAATTTTATCCTGAAAAACATACTGCTTACACTATTTTACAACATACTTTTCATTCAAACTTACAGAAATTAAACTGGTGCCTACTTTGTTGTATACAATTAGACTTATCTGTACGACAACTTCTACCACGACTTGACTTGTACCGTCCCAAACCAAAGCAAACGTTATTTCCAAAATTTCTATTCTGCGAATGCTCTGACCTACCATTACCACTAACAGCCGCACCACTCGCAGCATTTACTTTCCTATCTAGATTTTTATAAGGGGAATGTGGCTTACCAGAAATCCTACACTTAATATTAGTCTTTTCCGATGGCTCGCCTCGAAAACCCTTGTCTACCTTATACAACCTTGAGCAAAATTATTTCCCGTTCTACTACAATAGCTTGGACCTCTAAAATACAAGTGTTAACACCACCGCTTGCTTCAGCAAATTAGTCGGCTTTCTAAGCCAGCCCACTCACACTAGTAAATTGCTAAAGTTTTAAATGAACATAACGTTCCCTACTAAACTCTAAAAACACTGATCCCAACCGTCTTATCAACCTTAGCTTACGCTACCTTCTCAAATTCTAGCCACCCTACTACTAGATTAGATAAATGAGCCGCGACATGACAAAACCAACAAAGTGGTTGTGCGCCCAGCGCAGACTCAGATCAGCCTGGCACCCGCCCTGTCTGATCAGACTCTTCGCTGTCCTAATGGAAATTGCTTAGAGCCTTATCTACCCTTTGAGCTCTTAACGAAAGGTCTGAACAAACTGCACAGATGCCCAGGCTGATCTGAGTCTGTGCCTGGCACACAGCCACTTTGTTGGTTTTGTCGTGTCGCGGCTCAAACGCCTTACTCTCTTCGGCCTACTAACACGAAACTTCTTTCTAAAGCCATTCTCAGTCATTTCAAAGTACTTCAGGAACACCTCTTTAAACTTATCATAGTTTCCTGCATCCTCGTTTGACAACCTATCATAAACTACAAGAACACGGCCTTTCAATATTACACTCAGATTAATTACACCATCTTTTCTGATTCTTTTTGTTGGCAAAGTCTTAAATTAGCATCATTAAATATGCAGGTGCATGTTGAAATTTTGTCAAATTTAACACGATGTTGGCTAAAAATAATTTGATTTCTTTAAGGCCGCTACTGCAGTAGTGCCTACAGACAATTTGTATGATTGGTCAGGCCTCGTTTTCTCTACACCTTTCCCATTCCAGATAAGATAAGTCTGGGACAATGTTCCTCAGTCTTCAACTAAAACATACATTGTGACTTCCTATTAATACCGCCTTGCCAACTTTTAAGCGAACCTTATAATTATGCTCACGGCCTGTATATCCTCACCGGCGAAACTTGTAGATAACTGTTCAATCCGTTTTTTCAAATGTCTTGCTCTTGGTAGAATTTTCAAAACGTTATGTGTACCTATTTGCGCAATAAATATGAAACTGTGCGAGTAAATCAAATATGGCCGCCACTGGCATACGGCTGTCACTGATCCCGAGCCAGTAAAGAAGTGATAGGAGTGCACCCATTCACAATATGATCTTCTGTATTCTCCTGATAAAATCTAAGCAAACGAATGCTCAGTACTGACTGATCAAATCTATGGCACTCATGATAATAACGGTCCAATTAAGCACAATAAAAATGGATCTGAGAGTGGTTATCAGGCATTACACACCCCATTCTTAGGGCACATGACACCCAGGGCCGCATGGAAAAAAGTGTCACGCATATAGCTTTTGTATAACATTATAAATGCACCCTCAAACTCACTGGTCTTATATAAGCATGACTCCTCACTTAGAACTCTGAAAGTTGATTCCTTTTTTCATTCAGGCATTCATGGTAACCCTTTCATAATTCTTTGTTATTAAACTTTTTCAAATTGCCAAGTGAAATTACTGGTCTTTAATGGTACTGAAGCTTCCATCCACATTGCAAATCGGTACTCATTCAACATGATCTGAAATACAAATACGACACATGCAATTTAACCTCACTTTGTTCAGTGGACTTGTCCTTCCTTATCATTTGGATGAGGCCATTTGTACTTACAGGAGTTTCCGGTGAATGTGTTCACTTTTACCGTTTATGCTCTCTGCCTGTCTATCCTTATCGGCCAATCTTCAAGATAACTGTTAATGCGTTTTTCAAATGTCTTGCTCCTGGTAGAATTTTCAAAACGTTATGTATACCTGTTTGGGTTATGCATAAATATATATATTCAATTACACAATAAACATGAAACTGCGCGAGCAAATCAAATGTGGCCGCCACTGGATACGGCTTCCACTGGTCCCTAGCCAGTACATAAGTGATAGGGAAGCGCCCATTCACCATATGATCTTCTTTATTCTCATGATATAATCTAAGCAAATGAATGGTAAGTACTGACTGATAAAATATATGTCACTCATGATAATAACGATCCAATAAAGCACAATACAGATTGATCTGCGGGTGGTTATCAAGCATCATACACCCCATGGTTAAGGCACGGGACAACCAGGGCCGCATGGAAAAACAGTGTCACGCATCTGGCTTCTGTATATTATAATAATAAATATACCCTCAAACTCGCTGGTCTTATATAAGCATGACTCCTCATTTAGAACCCTGAAAATTGATTCCTTTGTTCTTTCAGGCGTTGATTGTAAACCTCGTATAACTCTTTGTTTCTTTTTTTCACGTTTTTCAAATAGCCAAGTGAGATTACTGGTCTTTAATCGTGCTGAAGCGTCCATCCACATTGCAAATCGGTACTCATTAAAACTAATCTGAAATACAAATACAACACATTCAATTTATCCACACTTTTTTCAGTGGACTTGTCCTTCCTGATCATTTGGATGAGGCCATTTGTACTTACAGGAGTTTCGGTGAATGTGTTCACTTTTACCGTTTATGCTCTCGGCCTGTCTATCCTTTTCGGCCAATCTTCAAGATAACTGTTCAGTGCGTTTTTCAAATGTCTTGCTCTTGGTAGAATTTTCAAAACGTTATGTATACCTGTTTGGGTTATGCATAAATATATATAATCAATTACACAATAAACATGAAACTGCGCGAGCAAATCAAATGTGGCCGCCACTGGATACGGCTGCCACTGGTCCCTAGCCAGTACATAAGTGATAGGGAAGCGCCCATTCACCATATGATCTTCTTTAATCTCACGATATAATCTAAGCAAATGAATGGTAAGTACTGACTGATCAAATATATGTCACTCATGATAATAACGATCCAATAAAGCACAATACAGATTGATCTGCGGGTGGTTATCAAGCATCATACACCCCATGGTTAAGGCACGGGACAACCAGGGCCGCATGGAAAAACAGTGTCACGCATCTGGCTTCTGTATATTATAATAATAAATATACCCTCAAACTCGCTGGTCTTATATAAGCATGACTCCTCATTTAGAACCCTGAAAGTTGATTCCTTTGTTCTTTCAGGCGTTAATGGTAAACCTCGTATAACTCTTTGTTTCTTTTTTTCACGTTTTCCAAATAGCCAAGTGAGATTACTGGTCTTTAATCGTGCTGAAACGTCCACCCACTTTGCAAATCGGTACTCATTAAAACTAATCTGAAATACAAATACAACACATTCAATTTATCCACACTTTTTTTAGTGGACTTGTCCATCCTTATCATTTGGATGAGGCCATTTGTACTTACAGGAGTTTCCGGTCAATGTGTTCACTTTACCGTTTATGCTCTCGGCCTGTCTATCCTCATCGACAAATCTTGTAGATAACTGTTCACTGCGGTTTAAATGTCTAGTTGTTGATAAATTTTCAAAATGTTATGTGTACTGTATGCATGTGGCCCAAAACGAGTATCCGGTCTAAAAAGGATTAAAAGCAATACATAATCAGTTACGAGTTTCATGCATTAACCAATATCGAATGAGAGGGCGGTTTTTGTACACGAGTACTCATAGTGAGTGTATGAACTTTTTCCGTAAGAAAATGTGACATATAAATGTGTAGTTCTTATTATGCCAGTTAAGATATATTTTCGAAGAAATATAGCATAATTTAATTTACTTGACCACGATGTGACACGCAATTTCATTGGCTGATTCGGCGTCATGTGCCGGTCAATATTTTGCGATATTTGCTGGTCACTCAGTGAATATATTACTTTTACTTTTACGCTGACAAATTAATATTTTCGTGACGAAACGTTGCAGATACATTAATGTTAATTACCTAATTAATCGCGAGATTAAACATTAACCTAATTAATCGCGAGATTAAACCACGTAACTGCGTAATATCTATCAGAGGAGACTGTATTTAGAAAATCATATAATAAAACAATTATTGACCTCGATTTCGGTCATTACATTGATATCCGCTTGGCGTGGGTCAACATGCTATTTACAGGTCAATAAAAATGCATATTCACCTAAACATACTATTTACAGGTCAATAAAACTGCATATTCACCTAAACAAAGTTCCAGGGTTGTATGATATAAACGAATAAAATAATTCATCATGCGTGTCTGTGTAGGAAAGGGAATCTCACCCGATGGAGTCGGATTGTCATCAAAGGACGAGGCAGAGGCAAAATGGACTGGCACATCACTATTTTACTCTCACTTTTAGCAAACATTCATAACCTCAAATCGGATTAACTAACGTTCAAGAAAAGAAACTTGTTCTCGTTTAACCAGCGATCTGACGTTAAATAGGGAAATAAAACGCTTATAGCAACCAACCAACGAGTTGGTTGCTTAACGATATAATGCGTATTTCCGTTCTTTTCTATTCTGTCCCGTACCACTAAGGCTTCAATTTTTTGTGTCACTGAATTTCCGGCCGGCGTTTTATTTTCTTAGGAGAAATGAGACGCTGGCATTTTTGATAGGACGAAAATAAATTCCTGAACTTCCGCCACCACTTTCCTAGGGACACGCGAATGATTTCCAAAAAAAATCCTATGATGGCGGTCAGAATTCTGCTAGAAGGATGTACAGCTCGAAGAAAAACCACCCCTTTTTGTACGTCAGCACAACGTTACTTTTCAACAATATAACACTGGGGGTGGGGGCGCATGTAGCACAGCTCAGCATGGCGTTTCTTCAACAAAACAACGTCGATGTGTTGCGACCCTCCTCCTATAGTCTGGATCTCTATTCTATAGAGCACCTTTGGGACGACCTGGAAAGCCGTGTTCATACAGGAGTGGAATGCTGTTCCCAAGGCACAGATCGATCGTTGAATCCAGTCCATGTCAAGGCGTGTGCGTGCGGACCAAATGCAAATGGAGGCCATTTTAGACCCAGGGACCACCATTTGAACAAACTTGGTAGAAGACCACTAGGCAATGCAACATACCAAATTTCAAGCATCTGAGCCAAGCAGTTCTGGAGAAGAAGATTTTTAAGTAATTTTAGTTCGAACGCAAGACCCCCTGCCCCAGAGCCATTTTGGACCCTGGGGCCAACATATGAACAAACTTGGTAGAGCACCACTAGGCAATGCTACATACCAAACTTCAAGCATCTGAGCCAAGCAGTTCTGGAGAAGATGATTTTTAAGTAATTTATAGTTTCAAACACAAGACTCTGGGGCCACTATTTGAACAAACTGGGTAGAGGACCACTAGACAATGCTTCATACCAAATATCAAAGCCCTAGGCCTAGTGGTTTCAGAGAAGATGTCATTTAAAGCAAATTGTTTAGGACGCACGACGGACGCAGCACGACGCACGAGGCACGACGGACGACGGATACTGGGTGATCACAATAGCTCACCCTGAGCCTATGGCTCAGGTGAGCTAAAAGCTATGATCTAGAATGTGCGTTTAAAGCAATAGAAATATTTTGATTTCTCAGAATGTATCATATGATTTCAAAGGGCAAAAATACGCCTTTCCCTTTAGGTTTGTAGGGATCTGATCATGTGATGTTCCTGATCATTGCCATTCACTTTGTGATAATCGACATATATTGTTCCTTATTCCAGCCTTTTACTTGGCTTATTGCAGGATTTTTTATTCATATTTCTAAACGTTTCTTTTGCTTCAAGAAATATTACATTGTATACCAGTCAATAAATTACTTGAAAAACATTATCTCCTTCATTTTACAAAAAAAAGAAGTTAATACCTTATGTAAATGAACATATATTACTTTAAATGGAATTTTCTGATTAGTCTACTATGAAACTCGGCAATGCGAGGTAAAAGCGAGTAAGTTTCGATATGCTGTGCCCACGATACAGTGGATCTCTGACTTCAACTGCACCTACGGCCACTGAACTATGAGAAACCATTACTTTTTATATGAGTGGCTTGCCGAAATTTTGGGAAAATGCAGACATAAGACAAAGTACGTTTTAAGAATACATTAGGCTTTGTACTTTCTGCAAGAACAACCGTATCTGAAAGCTAAGGATCTGAATATTGTGGTTGCATGTACAATGTACCCCCTGAAAGTTACCCTAAGAATATTAAAGATCTCAGCATAAAATGAGTATTTATTTACTTCAAATACTCTAGCAGATATGATAAAGAACGAGTTTGTAGAACAAGTATTTTCATGGCAGCTGGCGTCCTGCTCGTAAATTTCGGTAAAGTACAGAGATATTCGGCGGTGCGGTGCTATATTTTACCCAAGTGAGGTGGTTCAAAAGGAGCTATGATTATCGAATAACAATTTAAAATCCTTTTAAGTTTTAATATAAATGTTTTAAACATAACTACACATAAATTAATGCTATTGCAAGTTAAACTGTTTATAAATTTTATGTATATCATTAGTTCTTCAGCTCAGAATCCGAACTATACTAAACAAAAAAGTCAGGCTATGAAATGAAAGAAACATACAAACATTTCCAAACACCAGCAACATTTCAAAAGTAATCGTAAAAGGCACGGCGTCAATGGGCCGTGCAATAATCTACTATCAATAATTGTAGGCAACTTCATGAGGCTGCACAAATACATTTGTTTTGGAGTTTCATGTATCTGTAGTATTCACAGTAGTATACATAATACAACTGACATGACAGTTAAATATGGAGGCATGTGCTCAGAATCAGAATCAGAATTGTTTACTGGTGAAACGTCCAAAGACAATCATTCACCAGGACCTGTGAATCAGGGAAGCTAGTCCCTAGCCCTTATAAGAGAAGTAAACTTAGTAACTGAATCCTCTGCACACTCAGCAGCAGAAATAAGCGAATCTTCCAGGGAATTCCAAGCTCTAATAGTCTGGGGGAAGAAACTGGACTTGTAAATGTCAGTCCCAGCCAATGGGGTTTGAAATGTCAGGGAATGATGATTCCTGGTACGCCTATTTGGGGGAACAAGGTCATTTATGGGTATACTGGCTGCACCCCTCAGACCCTTGTAAAGCATTATAAGTCTACTATCTTTCCTTCTCTTTTTTAGGGATTCCCACTTAAGTTTCTCCAGAATGCCAGTCATACTCCCAGTTTCATATGTGTAATTTCCCGTTACAAATCTAGCTGCCCTTTTCTGCACCTTCTCAAGTTCATCTTGAAGAAGTATACTTTGAGGGTCCCAAACTGAACTGCCATACTCCAGGACTGGACGCACCAGTCCCTTGTATGCTGACTCCTTAACATCTTGTGGACATGCTGCCATGTTACGTCTGAGGAAGCCGCGGGTCCTATTAGCCTTTGTGCAAATATTACTGACATGTGTGTTCCATTTCAAATCATTGGCAATGGTTATGCCGAGATACTTGATAGTTTCTACATTACTGAGGACCGTTCCCTCTAAGGAATAGGAAGCATTGATCTTCTTGATCCGTTTCCTTGTAATTTGCATTATATTGCATTTAACAGGTTGAAATCTCATGCCCCAACTCCTTGCCCAAAAACCTAAATGATCTATATCCTCCTGAAGTTTCACAGTGTCTTCAATATCTCTGATTTCACGATAGCAAACACAGTCGTCAGCGAAAAGTCTTAATTCCGAGTCAATATTTTCTGTTATATCGTTAATGTATAACGAGAACAACAATGGTCCAAGCACAGTGCCCTGGGGGACACCTGACAAAACCGGGGCCCAATTCGACTTAACTCCATTTACCACCACACGCTGCTGCCTGTAACAGAGAAAAGAATCTATCCATATCAGAGTCTTCCCACCAATACCATAGCCATATAGCTTACATTTAAGTAATTCATGAGGGGGAGTGTCAAAAGCTTTCTCGGAGTCCAAGATAAAAGTGTCAACCTGACCGCCCTTACCCAAGATTTTAGCCCAGTCATTTATAACCGTGATCAATTGAGTTTCACAGCTATGTTTATTACGGAAAGCATGTTGTCTGTCTGACAAAAGTTTATGTTCATCCAAATGTGCCATAATATTAGAGCAGACAAAGTGCTCTACGGGTAATTGACGGGGGCTCCTAAAAAGGGCAAGGATTTGAGCAAAAGGACATGGAAATGTCACCGGAAGCATGGGTCGCCTGAAGAATGTTAACTGGACCTTCAAGATCAATTAGGAAGGTGGTGCTTGTAGCTAGTTAACCTCTTGATCTAGGTTGGGTTGTTATTGCTTAAAAATCTGGAACAACTTCTATCAGAGATTAAAGTATATTTGTATCAACCGAATCCAGCCACGCACTGTAAAAAGCGCAACTTAAGCAATTTTACAAGTAATTCCAAGTCCATGACCCTGACCTCAGTCCCCAATGGAGGTGTGTGGGAAGGGGGATGGGGGTAGTTGTAATAGAATTGTAGACCATTATCTAAAATGTGCGGAAGTTTAGAATAAACCCATGTAAGGGTTAAGATGTGGATGTTTAAAAACAATTTAACCAACAATATGCCAAATTTTCATATTATTTTTCTGAGTCTATGACCTTGACAGAAGGCAACTGAAAGGACGGGGATGGGCTGGTTCTGTATAAAATTTTAGATCATTATCTGCAATTTTGGAGTTATTTGCTTTTAACAATATTATTTCGTCTCAAAGATATAAATGTGACTATAATATAATATTGACAGAGTATAAATACCATTTCCTCAACAATACAACAACATACAATTCACACAACATGACACAATGTATGTATATCTTTTAAACATTTGCTACTGTAAACGGCAAAGCCATAATCTCTTAAAGGTGTTTTAATGGACAAATTGAAAACAAGATATTAGAAGCTACAATTTGTTTTGAAGTTCTAAAATATTATGTAATCCTACTTCAAACTAATCTGTAGTAATTATGTTGGTGTCTAATTTTAGAGGTTTGAGAGTGTTTTTTTTTTTTTTTTTTTTGGTTTAATTTTCAGACAGACTAAAGAAATCAGCACATATCGCTTTAAACTTTTTCAAAATCCTATTTTCTCTATCAGTTGTGAATATTTCATCACGAGGTATCGCTGCAAGCTTCGTGCTACAGTTTCGTCATTGTTGATGACCTTTATTAGCCAACTTCAAACAAATAAATCAGCCTTGAGTTCTATCAAAATTGTGTGGAAAAATAATTTTGGTCATTTTAGTTGGGAACAAAAGCGACCTTCTTTCCATATAAATAACATAAATAAAATGGTTAAAATACAATGTACAGGTATTTTGTATTATTCAGTGTCCCGCTTTTATTTGTATTGCATTGTTTTACGGGGAACCAGGAAAGGAAAATAATTTGTGGTGCATTTTGTCATTTTTCAAAACCATGCTCTCCACACATTTTACCAGTTATAAAGCTCAGTATATGCACATTAACCGACATTTGATCACCAAACATGAAGTCTGAACCGCGTTTCATAATGATTTTTGTTTACACGCTTTTACCACTGATAGCACTATGGCGAAATTAAAGACCCATTTCTCCTTACCCACTGGATGGATTTACTGGATACTTTTACAGGTGCTAGATTATCGTCTGATTTGTTTGGGGACTGCGAGCAATTTGGCCACCTGTATAGCTGTCCACTTTGCTTCCCGTTATGTGTTATAATAAAAAATAGGTAAAAATAGTTGTTAAATGTTTTCCGTATTATATATAGTTTGTTTAGTCTG
The DNA here is from genome assembly GCA_963989385.1 of Ctena decussata. Lineage (NCBI taxonomy): Eukaryota > Metazoa > Mollusca > Bivalvia > Lucinida > Lucinidae > Ctena > Ctena decussata. Next base: position 67,385,618 of record OZ022504.1, read on the forward strand.
TTGTGTGGTAGATGTGTTTTTGTTGCGTTGAACCATTGCGGAAACTAAGGACGAGTTTTGGGTCCAGTAAAACTAGTTTAAGCCCACCGCCCATTTATCATTTGCTGACCGTTCCATGGCGCGGTATATTTGTTGCGGTTCCGTGATGTTAAATTGTGTTGTGTCCGCTTGTCTATGGTCTCTGGCGGGTTGGTCACCTGTATTGCTGCCCAATCTGGAATCTGATGTGTTTCGTTTTGTAATTAAAATAAAAATAAGTAAAAATATATTTTGATGCTGTTATTGGAGCTGAATGACCATGTGTTTGGGAAAGAGCTGCTCATTCTGTTTACTGTGCGTGTCTTTCGTAATCTTGTGTCAATTTCTCTGTGTATGTGCTTCTTTCCGTATTGGTTTTGAGAGCAGAATGTGGGATTTGATTGTATTAATCCCTGATCATTGCCTGTCTTTTTTACTCTGCGACCGGTTTAAGAGGTCTATGTCTTATCCATGACAACGCGACAACGCACTTGTTCACAAGTGTGTTCTTGTCTAAAATTTCTTTAGTTCAGCTCTCTCGTCCATCTTATACGCCAGACCATAGTCCCTGCGACTTTTTCCTGTTTCCTTAACTTAAGAGAACCCTTTCTAGTCGTCGCTATGAATCCCGAAGTGCACTTGGTAGTGCACCTTACCAGTGTCTTCAGGGTATACCTAAAATAGCCTACTTCTCTGCCTTTACAGAATGGATTTCTAGACTTGAAAAGTCGGTTTCCGTCAAGGGGGATACTTCAAAGAGTTGAAGTAAACGAAATGTGAATGGGATTAATAACGCGCCCTGTAGAACCCTAATGACAACATTGAATGAACGCCCCTCGTACTGAAGAGAAGTGCGACATATCAGGTAGTTTAGACCCATCCATGTTGCCATCATAAAATCACAGGATGTATCACCCATACACAATGCTTCTGTTGTGCCTTTATGAAAGGGAGAGTCAATATCTACCACTTCAATAGGACATCTTAGGGTACATTCATCAATTAGAGTCACCTCACACTCCTTTCCTGATAACTGCCCCTTTAAATCGAAACTCTGCGAACAACTACCGTACACCAGTACAGCCAGTGTTCCTCAGTGCCACAACCTTCTTGTTACCTACCGTACTACGTGCTGTTGGTAACCTAGATTTCAAGAAATAACAACCGCTTCCTCGTTACTACTAGAAGCCTCTCTACTCGTTCCAATTTTATCCTGAAAAACATACTGCTTACACTATTTTACAACATACTTTTCAGTTAAACTTACAGAAATTAAACTGGTGCCTACTTTGTTGTATACAATTAGACTTATCTGTACGACTACTTCTACCACGACTTGACTTGTTCCGTCCCAAACCAAAGCCAAAGTTATTTCCAAAATTTCTATTCTGCGAATGCTCTGACCTACCATTACCACTAACAGCAGCACCACTCGCAGCATTTGCTTTCCTATCTAGATTTTTATAAGGGGAATGTGGCTTACCACAAATCCTACACTTAATATCAGGCTTTTCCGATGGCTCGCCTCGAAAACCCTTGTCTACCTTATACAACCTTGAGCGAAATTATTTCCCGTTCTACTACAATAGCTTGGACCTCTAAAATACAAGTGTTAACACCACCGCTAGCTTCAGCAAATTAGCCGGCCTTCTAAGCCAGCCACTCACACTAGTAAATTGCTTAAGTTTTAAATGAACATAACGTTCCCTACTAAACTCTAAAAACACTGATCCCAACCGTCTTATCAACCTTAGCTTACGCTAACTTCTCAAATTCTAGCCATCCTACTACTAAATTAGATAAATGAGCCGCGACACGAGAAAACGAACAAAGTGGTTGTGCGCCCAGCGCAGACTCAGATCAGCCTGGGCGCCCGCCCAGTCTGATCAGACTCTTCGCTGTCCTAATGGAGGTTGCTTAGAGCCTTATCTACCCTTTGAGCTCTTAACGAAGAGTCTGAACAAACTGCACAGATGCCCAGGCTGATCTGAGTCTGCGCCTGGCACACAGCCATTTTGTTGGTTTTGTCGTGTCGCAGCTCAAACGCCTTACTTTTTTCGGCCTACTAACACGAAACTTCTTTCTAAAGGCATTCTCAGTCATTTCAAAGTACTTCAGGAACACCTCTTTAAACTTATCATAGTTTCCTGCATCCTCGTTTGACAACCTATCATAAACTACAAGAACATGGCCTTTCAATAATACACTCAGATTAATTACACCGTCTTTTCTGATTCTTTTTGTTGGCAAAGGCTTATATTAGCATCATCAAATATGCAGGTGCATGTTGAAATTTTGTCTAATTTAACACGATGTTGGCTAAAAATAATTTGATTTATTTAAGGCCGCTACTGCAGTAGTGCCTACAGGCAATTTGTATGATTGGTCAGGCCTGGTTTTCTCTACACCTTTCCCATTCCAGATAAGATAAGTCTGGGACAATGTTCCTCAGTCTTCAACTAAAACATACATTGTGACTTCTTATTAATACCGCCTTGCCAACTTTTAAGCGAACCTTATAATTATGCTCACGGCCTGTCTATCCTCATCGGCGAAACTTGTAGATAACTGTTCAATCGGTTTTTTTTTTCAAATGTCTTGCTCTTGGTATAATTTTCAAAACGTTATGTGTACCTATTTGCGCAATAAATATGAAACTGCGCGAGCAAATCAAATATGGCCGCCGCTGGTATACGGCTGTCACTGATCTCGAGCCAGTAAAGAAGTGATAGGAGTGCACCCATTCACAATATGATCTTCTGTATTCTCCTGATAAAATCTAAGCAAACGAATGCTCAGTACTGACTGATCAAATCTATGGCACTTATGATAATATCGGTCCAATTAAGCACAATAAAAATAGATCTGAGAGTGGTTATCAGGCATTACACACCCCATTCTTAGGGCACATAACAGCCAGGGCCGCATGGAAAAACAGTGTCACGCATCTGGCTTTTGTATAACATAATAAATGCACCCTCAAACTCACTGGTCTTATATAAGCATGACTCCTCCCTTAGAACTCTGAAAGTTGATTCCTTTTTTCATTCAGGCATTAATGGTAACCTTCTCATAACTCTTTGTTATTAAACTTTTTCAAATAGCCAAGTGAAATTACTGGTCTTTAATGGTACTGAAGCTTCCATCCACATTGCAAATCGGTACTCATTCAACATGATCTGAAATACAAATACGACACATGCAATTTAACCTCACTTTGTTCAGTGGACTTGTCCTTCCTTATCATTTGGATGAGGCCATTTGTACTTACAGGAGTTTCCGATGAAAGTGTTCACTTTTACCGTTTATGCTCTCGGCCTGTCTATCCTTATCGGCCAATCTTGAAGATAACTGTTCAGTGCGTTTTTCAAATGTCTTGCTCTTGGTAGAATTTTCAAAACGTTATGTATACCTGTTCGGGTTATGCATAAATATATATAATCAATTACACAATAAACATGAAACTGCGCGAGCAAATCAAATGTGGCCGCCACTGGATACGGCTGCCACTGGTCCCTAGCCAGTACATAAGTGATAGGGAAGCGCCCATTCACCATATGATCTTCTTTATTCTCACGATATAATCTAAGCAAATGAATGGTAAGTACTGACTGATTAAATATATGTCACTCATAATAATAAAGATCCAATAAAGCACAAAACAGATTGATCTGCGGGTGGTTATCAAGCATCATACACCCCATGGTTAAGGCACGGGACAACCAGGTCCGCATGGAAAAACAGTGTCACGCATCTGGCTTCTGTATATTAAAATAAATATACCCTCAAACTCGCTGGTCTTATATAAGCATGACTCCTCACTTAGAACCCTGAAAGTTGATTCCTTTGTTCTTTCAGGCGTTAATGGTAAACCTCGTATAACTCTTTGTTTTTTTTCACGTTTTTCAAATAGCCAAGTGAGATTACTGGTCTTTAATCGTGCTGAAGCGTCCACCCACATTGCAAATCGGTACTCATTCAAACTAATCTGAAATACAAATACAACACATTCAATTTATCCACACTTTTTTCAGTGGACTTGTCCATCCTTATCATTTGGATGAGGCCATTTGTACTTACAGGAGTTTCCGGTCAATGTGTTCACTTTACCGTTTATGCTCTCAGCCTGTCTATCCTCATCGATAAATCTTGTAGATAACTGTTCACTGCGGTTTAAATGTCTGGCTCTTGATAAAATTTTCAAAATGTTATGTGTACTATATGCATGTGTCCCAAAACGAGTATCCGGTCTAAAAAGGATTAAAAGCAATATATAATCAGTTACGAGTTTCATGCATTAACCTTTATCGAATGAGAGGGCGGTTTTTGTACACGAGTACTCATAGTGAGTGTCTGAACTTTTTCCGTAAGAAAATGCGACATATAAATGTGTAGTTCTTATTATGACAGTTAAGATATATTTTCGAAGAAATATAGCATAATTTAATTTACTTGACCACGATGGGACACGCAATTTCATTGGCTGATTCGGCGTCATGTGCCGGTCAATATTTTGCGATATTTGCTGGTCACTCAGTGAATATACTACTTTTACTTTTACGCTGACAAATTAATATTTTCGTGACGAAACGTTGCAGATACATTAATGTTAATTACCTAATTAATCGCGAGATTAAACCACGTAACTGCGTAATATCTATCAGAGGAGACTGTATTTAGAATAATCATACAATAAAACAATTATTGACCTCGATTTCGGTCATTACATTGATATCCGCTTGGCGTGGGTCAACATGCTATTTACAGGTCAATAAAATGCATATTCACCTAAACATACTATTTACAGGTCAATAAAACTGCATATTCACCTAAACAAAGTTCCAGGATTGTATGATATAAACGAATAAAATAATTCATCATGCGTGTCTGTGTAGGAAAGGGAATCTCACCCGATGGAGTCGGATTGTTAACAAAGGACGAGGCAGAGGCAAAATGGACTAGCACATCACTATTTTACTCTCACTTTTAGCAAACATTCATAACCTCAAATCGGATTAACTAACGTTCAAGACAAGAAACTTGTTCTCGTTTAACCAGCGATCTGACGTAAAATAGGGAAATAAAACGCTTATAGCAACCAACCAACGAGTTGGTTGCTTTACGATATAATGCGTATTTCCGTTCTATTCTATTCTGTCCCGTACCACTCAGGCTTCAATTTTTTTGTGTCACTGAATTTCCGGCCGGCGTTTTATTTTCTTAGGAGAAATGAGACGCTGGCATTTTTATCGGACGAAAATAAATTCCTGAACTTCCACCACCACTTTCCTAGGGACACGCGAATGATTTCCAAAAAAAAATCCTATGATGGCAGCCAGAATTCTGCTAGAAGGATGTACAGCTCGAAGAAAAACCAACCCTTTTTTGTACGTCAGCACAACGTAACATTTCAACAATATAACGCTGGGGGTGGGGGCGCATGTAGCACAGCTCAGCATGGCGTTTCTTCAACAAAACAACGTCGATGTGTTGCGACCCCCCCCCCCCTCCTATGGTCTGGATCTCTATTTTATAGAGCACCTTTGGGACGACCTGGATGGGCGTGTTCATACAGGAGTGGAATGCTGTTCCCAAGGCACAGATCGATCGTTGAATCCAGTCCATGTCAAGGCGTGTGCGTGCGGGCCAAGTGCAAATGGAGGCCAAACCCGCTATTAGCTGCTTGTGTTTTAGAATTTGTGACCACCTATCTGACAAAACGGACTCGGGTGCTGCACAGTCTTTATGAAAATTAGACTCTCGAATATGGTTACATTCAGGACTTGTGTCGTTCAATCGATTTTCTGCAAAATCGATTATTTCTGCAAATACACACATTTAAATTTGGAGTTGCGTTTCTTTATCTGTTCATCATATTTAGATAAAGTTCGCTCTGTCAGCAGCGTGTAATCTAAATTGATGTATCTGACCTCTGCAGATGAGACTTATCAATACTGAGTTATCCAACAAACAGAATACCTCTCAGTAATCAAATACTCTTTCTTTGTTATGCGCGCTTTCATCCATAACCATCTTCATCAAAATAATTTCATACTGAAACAAAACGAATATTAGATTGAATATTCGTCGTTAGTATTTTATTTGATCAAACCTATACTTCTGTAATAATTTTGCTGCATCGTATCTTTCTCAGCGATGTGTACCCCCACTTTTTCCTCACAGTAACTTTTGTGTCTACAAGTACAAAGGTTGACACAGGATACAGCAAAAGATCATGCACGGCGCAAGATAGATCCTGTTCATTTTTGTCGACGGAGAATGTTTGACCATTGGTACTGCATCTTACTTTTGTAGTCATTTAGAAATGTTAATAAACAAAAAAAATATTATGTTATTAAGTCATGTAAGGAGATAGACATGGTACTATGAAATATTTGACCAATTTCTATCATTGTACCGAATGTGAACTAAATCCGTCTCAGGGTTTGGAAGTAAGGTGTTCCTAAAATCTTTGATGTCAACCTTTAACGTATAACACTATAAGTATATAAGTAACCTTGACGTTATAGCTATCTAGGGGATGTGGTGGTAGTGCTGGGAATCAGTCAAAATAATCATTGCCGCCTTTCGTCAACTGCTGCCGGTTTATGTAAATTAAAATGTATTAGAGTTCCTTCAGCAGCAGCAAACACATTCAGAAGAAGCAACTGGTGCCATACTTTGAAGTTTCGACTACTAAGGCCTCACCAGTTACCCTGACCTGACCTGGCGACGAAAGGCAGAGAAAAACATACTGTAATTTCTTACTTTTGATAAGACAGTCGATTCAAAGACTGATTAGTACCAAAAACAGTTCAAATGAATAACAAGAGGGCCAAGAGGCCCTGAATCGCTCACCTGAGCAAAAAGGTTAAAGGTCAAACTAGGGTCATAATTTGAACAAACCAGATAGTTTGCAACCATTTCCAAATGGTTCTGAAAAAGAATTTTTTAATGTGTTTCTATGTATTGCTATGGTTCAAACCCTGGACCCCATGGAGCAGGGCCATTTTGGACCCTGGGGCCATCATTTGAATAATCTTGGTAAAGACCACTAGGCAATGCTAAAAGCTCAATTTCAAGCCTCTGAGCCAAGTGGTTCTGAAGTAGAAGATTTCTAAATATTTTTCTATGTATTTCTATGGTTCAAACCCAGGACCCCCTGGGGCGGGACCATTTTGGCCCAGGCACCATCATTTGAACAAACTTGGTAAGGGACCACTAGGCAATGTATCATACAAAATTTCAAGCCTCTGCACTAAGGGGTTCTGGAAAGAAGGTTTTTAAGTACATTTTAATTTTAAACCCAAGACTCGCTGCCCCAGGGCCATTTTGGATCCCAGGGCCACCGTTTACACAAACATTGTAGGAATCCATCAGGCAATATATCATTTCAAATTTCAAGCATCTGAGCCAAATGGTTCTGAAGAAGTAGACTTTTTAATAGTTTCCTATGTATTTCTACGGCTCAAACTCAGGACTCCCTGCCGCAGGGCCATTTTGGACCCTTGGGCCATCATTTGAACAAAATTGATAAAGGACAACGAGGCAACGCATCATACCAATTTTCAAGCATCTGAGCCAACTGGTTCTGAAGAAGAAGATTTTTTAATGTTTTTCTATGTAGTTCTATGGTCCAAACCCAGGACCCCCCTTGGGCAGAGCCATTTTGGACCCTGGGGTCATCATTTGAACAAACTTGGTAATAGACTACTATGCAAAGCTACATTACAAATTTCAAGCATCTGAGCCAAGTGGTTCTGCAGGAGAAGATTTTTAAATATTTTTCTATGTATTTCTATGGTTCAAACCTGGGACTCCCTGCCCCAGGGCCATTTGGACCCTAGGGCCACTATTTAAACAAACTTGATAGAGGACCACTAGGCAATGTTACATATCAAATTTCAAGCATCTGAGGCAAGCAGTTCTGGTGAAGAAGATTTTTAAGTATTTTTTAGTTTCGAACCCAAGACCCCCTGTCCCTGGGCCTTTTTAGACCCTGGGGCGACCATTTGAACAAACTTGGTAGAGGACTACTAGGCAATGCTACATACCAAATTTCAAGCAACTGAGGCAAGTAGTTCTGGTGTAGAAGATTTTTAAGTATTTTTTAGTTTCGAACACAAGACCCCCTGCCCCAGGGCCGTTTTGGACCCTGGAGCCACCATTTGAACAAACTTGGTAGAGGACCACTAGGCAATGCTACATACAAAATTTCAAGCATCTGAGCCAAGCAGTTCTGGAGAAGAAGATTTTTAAGTATTTTTTTAGTTTCGAACACAAGACCCCCTGCCCCAGGGCCTTTTTGGACCATGGGGCCACCATTTGAACAAACTTGGTAGAAGACCACTAGGCAATGCAACATACAAAATTTCAAGCATCTGAGCCAAGCAGTTCTGGAGAAGAAGAGTTTTAAGTAATTTTAGTTCAAACGCAAGACCCCCTGCCCCAGAGCCATTTTGGACCCTGGGGCCACCATATGAACAAACTTGGTAGAGCACCACTAGGCAATGCTACATAGCAAACTTCAAGCATCTGAGCCAAGCAGTTCTGGAGAAGAAGATTTTTAAGTAATTTTTAGTTTCAAACACAAGACCTCCTGCCCCAGGGCCATTTTGGACTCTGGGGCCACTATTTGAACAAACTGGGTAGAGGACCACTAGACAATGCTTCATACCAAATATCAAAGCCCTAGGCCTAGTGGTTTCAGAGAAGATGTCATTTAAAGCAAATTGTTGACGACGCACGACGGACGTAGCACGACGCACGAGGCACGACGGACGACGGACACTGGGTGATCACAATAGCTCACCCTGAGCCTATGGCTTAGGTGAGCTAAAAAGCGATGATCTAGAATGTGCGTTTAAAGCAATAGAAATATTCTGATTTCTCAGAGTGTATCATATGATTTCAAAGGGCAAAAATACGCCTTTCCCTTTAGGTTTGTAGGGATCTGATCATGTGCTGTTCCTGATCATTGCCATTCACTTTGTGATAATCGACACATATTGTTCCTTATTCCAGCCGTTTACTTGGCTTATTGCAGGATTTTTTTATTCATATTTCTAAACGTTTCTTTTTGCTACAAGAAATATTACATTGTATACCAGTCAATAAATTACTTGAAAAACATTATCTCCTTCATTTTACAAAAAAGAAGAAGTTAATACCTTATGTAAATGAACATATATTACTTTAAATGGAATTTTCTGATTAGTCTACTATGAAACTCGGCAATGCGAGGTAAAAGCGAGTAAGTTTCGATATGCTGTGCCCACGATACAGTGGACCTCTGACTTCAACTGCACCTACGGCCACTGAACTATGAGAAACCATTATTTTTATATGAGTAGCTTGCCGAAAGTTTGGGAAAATGCAGACATAAGACAAAGTACGTTTTAAGAATACATTAGGCTTTGTACTTTCTGCAAGAACAACCGTATCTGAAAGCTAAGGATCAGAATATTGTGGTTGCATGTACAATATACCCCCTGAAAGTTACCCTAAGAATATTAAAGATCTCAGCATAAAATGAGTATTTATTTACTTCAAATACTCTAGCAGATATGATAAAGAACGAGTTTGTAGAACAAGTATTTTCATGGCAGCTGTCGTCCTGCTCGTAAATTTCGGTAAAGTACAGAGATATTCGGCGGTGCGGTGCTATATTTTACCCAAGTGAGGTGGTTCAAAAGGAGCTATGATTATCGAATTACAATTTGAAATCCTTTTAAGTTTTAATATAAATGTTTTAAACATTACTACACATAAAATAATGCTATTGCAAGTTAATCTGTTTATGTGTTTTATGTATATCCTTAGTTCTTCAGCTCAGAATCCGAATTAGTCAGGCTATGAAATGAAAGAAACATACAGACATTTCCAAACACCAGCAACATTTCAAAAGTAATCATAAAAGGCACGGCGTCAATGGGCCGTGCAATAATCTACTATCAATAATTGTAGGCAATTTCAGGAGGCTGCACAAATACATTTGTTTTGGAGTTTCATGTATCTGTAGTATTCACAGTAGTATACATAATACAACTGACATGACTGTTAAATATGGAGGCATGTGCTCTACGGGTAATTAACGGGGGCTCCTAAAAAGGGCAAGGATTTGAGCAAAAGGGCATGGAAATGTCACCGGACAGCATGGGTCGCCTGAAGAATGTTAGCTGGACCTTCAAGATCAATTAGGAAGGTTGGTGCTTGTAGCTAGTTAAACTCTTGATCTAGGTTGGGTTGTTATTGCTTAAAAATCTGGAACAACTTCTATCAGAGATTAAAGTATATTTGTATCAACCGAATGCATCCACGCACTGTAAAAAGCGCGACTTAAGCAATTTTACAAGTAATTCCAAGTCCATGACCCGACCTCAGTCCCCAATGGAGGTGTGTGGGAAGGGGGGTGGGGGTAGTTGTAATAGAATTGTAGACCATTATCTAAAATGTGCGGAAGTTTAGAATAAACCCATGTAAGGGTTAAGATGTGGATGTTTAAAAACAATTTAACCAACAATATGCCAAATTTTCATATTATTTTTCTAAGTCTATGACCTTGACAGAAGGCAACTGAAAGGACGGGGATGGGCTGGTTCTGTATAAAATTTTAGATCATTATCTGCAATTTTGGAGTTATTTGCTTTTAACAATATTATTTCGTCTCAAAGATATAAATGTGACAATAATATAATATTGACAGAGTATAAATACCATTTCCTCAACAATACAACAACATACAATTCACACAACATGACACAATGTATGTATATCTTTTAAACATTTGCTACTGTAAACGGCAAAGCCATAATCTCTTAAAGGTGTTTTTAATGGACAAATTGAAAACAAGATATTAGAAGCTACATTTTGTTTTGAAGTTATAAAAATTTGTTATCCTACTCCGAACTAATCTGTAGTAATTATGTTGGTGTCTAATTTTAGAGGTTTGAGAGTGTTTTTTTTTTTTTTTTTTTTTTTTTTTTTCCGTTGTTTTTATTTTCAGACAGACTAAAGAAATCAGCACATATCGCTTTAAACTTTTTTAAAGGCTCATTTTCTCTATCAGTTGTGAATATTTCATCATGAAGTATCGCTGCAAGCTTCGTGCTACAGTTTCGTCATTGTTAATGACCTTTATTAGCCAACTTCAAACAAATAAATCAGCCTTGAGTTCTATCAAAATTGTGTGGAAAAATTATTTGGGTCATTTTAGTTGGGAACAAAAACGACCTTCTTTCTATATAAATAACATAAATAAAATGGTTAAAATACAATGTACAGGTATTTTGCCTTATTCAGTGTCCCGCTTTTATTTGTATTGCATTGTTTTACGGGGAACCAGGAAAGGACAGGTAACTTGTGGTGCATTTTGTCATTTTTCAAAACCATGCTCTCGACACATTTTACCAGTTATAAAGCTCAGTATATGCACATTAACCGACATTTGATCACCAAACATGAAGTCTGAACCGCGTTTCATAATGATTTTTGTTTACACGCTTTTACCACTGATAGCACTATGGAGAAATTAAAGACCCATTTTTCCTTACCCACTGGATGGATTTACTGGATACTTTTACAGAGGTTGCTAGATAATCGTCTGAAGGTTTATACAGTGCCATCTTTGATCCCTTAGTGATCTTCAGGATAAATTTCATGTTACAATATGGTATGTTCTTAGGTTATCGTTTTTTTTAAAAAACATATCTCCCGAATCCTTAGATGGATTTTATTGAAATTCACAGTGGAGATTGTAAATGGTCTGAAGTTTGTTCCCACTGCTACAATCACCCCCAAAGACGATCCTGAGGTCAAGGCCATGGACTTTGAAATTTTACATTAAAATATGGGATGTTCTTAGTAAAAGTTTTCTAAAGACCTATATCTCCATTAATTTGGATGAATATACCTTATACTCTCACAAACTGCAGAAAATGGTCTTGAATTTTATATAGAATCACCCCAACCCCTGCCCCTCAGTAACTTCCGTCAAGGTCATTTACTGAGAGAAATTATATGAAAATTTGGCATATTCCTGGTTAAAGTGCTTTTAAAGATCCACAGCTTAACCCTTGGAAGGATTTATTCTAAACTTTCGCACAGTTCAGATAATGGTCTAGAGTTTTGCAAGCCTACATACCTATTTATGCAATACTACCCCCACACCCTACCCACACACCTCCCTTGGGGTGTGTGGGTAGGGGGTGGGTCATGGACTTGGACATTTTGTAAGTTTTCTTTAGTCGCGTTTTTTGTACAGCGTGTGGATGGATTCGGTTGATACAAATGTACTTAAAACTCTGTTAGATGTTGTTCCAGATTTTTACGCAGTAACAACCCCACCTAGATCAAGGTCACATACCTAGAAAATCTAAGGTGTGTATAGCTACACAGTGCCAGGATGGGGAAAAATGTAATCGATGACAAATGACAGTTACTGCTTCAGAGTTTTACTGGGTTCAAGAATCACCTTCCTATTTGGTTAACATTCTCAGCACGTTGAGCTCATGATGAGCAAACACCAGTTCAAGCGATATTTGCTGTCCGGTGACAGCTCTTCTTTGCCCTTTGGCTCAAAACCTTCCCCTTTCCCAGGGCCCCACTTGATTACCCGTACAGCACACCCCTCCATTTCGTAATTGTCATGTGAGTGGCATTATCTATACTGCTATTAATACTACAGTTACTGGAAATCCAATATAAATGTATTTATGTAGTCTCATAACACTTCTAACCACAGCCTACAAGTTCAGATCAGCATGAACTTGTTTACTTACAAAGATGGCTATTGAAGATTTGTACATGTTACTAAAGAATTATCCTGCTGCAATACTGTGGTCAAACTGTTTTAAGTTAAAGATTTAGCGAGCTTTGTAAAAGCTTTTTGTTTTCTCATGCTATTAGAGGTTAATTAAAAAATGAGCCGCGACACGACAAAATCAACAATGTGGTTGTGCGCCCAGTGCAGACTCAGATCAGCCTGAGCATCTGCCCAGTCTGATCAGAATCTTCGCTGCCCGCATGACGGTAGCTTAGGCCCTTAGCTACCATTTGAGCACTTAACGAAGAGTCTGATCAGACTGGGCGGATCTCCAGACTGATCTGAGTCTGCGCTGGGCGCACAACCATATTGTTGATTTTCTCGTGTCGCAGCTCAAATGACCATAACAAATTTATAAGAACCTATTTTCAAGGGACTTAGGCGAGGCACTAACACATACTAATTAAGTTGCCTACCATTATCGATAGGTGATTATTGCACGTCGCATCAGCGCCGTGCCTATTAAGGTTACTTTCGAAATGGTGGTGGTGTTTGGAAAGGGCTGTGTGTTCCTTTTGGTTCTTAGCCTGACTTTTTGTTTAGTATAATTTGGATAGTGAAAAGGTTTACCGTTTATAGAACAAAAATTTTTTTTTTTTGCTTCTTATCTCTGGCCAGTCTTTAAAATTTGAATCTTTTCTTTTTCTGATATATACATTATAAGTCGCAGAAGTCGAGCTATAAGTATAGACTAGCTGTAGGAACTGGGAAAATAAAATGGCTGACTGATATAATTTCTTTGCCTAGTGGCTAGGCTAGGGGAATGCATATGTGTGTTTGTATTTGTATTTATGTAGATAAATATATGTGAGTTTATATGTATAAATATATATATATATGTAAAGTTGTTGTAACATTTTTTTCAACCATCCAATCAGCATTTAATGTGTTTTATGTATTTGCATGTTTACCCGAAACGGACCAAAATTGGAAAAATAAATATTCTGTTCTAATTCCCCAGCCCAAGGATGTAACAGATGAAATCTGGGCCCCTGTGGTTTCAAGAGGAGTGGCGTTTGAAAGTGTTGACAGCAGACGACATACGACGTACGACATGCAACGACAACGGACAACTGCCTATCTGCCTATCCTTTAACCCCCCCCCCCGCCCCCCCCCCCCCCTTCCATCCCCCAAGAGCTTAAATAAGGACAGTGCGCCCTTCGGAAGCACCAAATTCGTAAAGTGAGTAAAGTAAGTTAGCAATGAATTTATTTTAAGAGGGTAACTTAATTGGTATAGCCAATCTTCCTTGAGCCTCTCTATAAATATCATATATATATATATATATATATTTAAATCTTGAAAAAGTCCACAATACAGGATATTAATATATAAAATAGAAAGAAGAAATCTGCCTGAAAGTTCTGTCGCTTTATTTTCTTAACCGGTTTCACTACTGCATGTAGATCATCAGAAGAAGTGAAAAAACATTAACACAATCACAATGTTAAAATAACATGGAGATAAATTACGTTGGCGTCAATAGTAACGACGTTAGCAACAAGTAAAGGAAATGACGTCATGTTACTTCCGTCTAGTCGGTTGTTCATATAAATAAGTGTGTTAAACAGCTCTATTTAACTTGGGTTTAAATTTGTATATAAAATAACTTTCTTTCGATTTTCTTAAAGTGACACTGTCAGAATTCATTTTGTAGAGAGGACAAATTTTAAATTTTATAGTTTGTCCTCTTGCACAGTCATCTATATGATGACTCACATAAAGCATTCTTGTATTAATGTCCCGTATTTGCTGTCTATGCACCGTAACTCTGTGTCTCAGGGTATCCCCTGTTTCTCCGATATATTCCTCGTCGCACCCGGCGCATCGCATCACATAAATTACGTTTTTACTTTCGCATGACATATTGGATCTTATCTGAAAATTATAACCATTTTTGAAAAGAAAATTATTTCCTGTGATTAAATGATTACAAACACCACAGTTAGACCTGTTACATTTCGTAACTTCGGGGGTAATTATACTGTCTTCAAATTTCGCCCTAGTTAACATCTTTTTTAGGTTTTTAGGTTGTCGTTTGCTCTTAATTATGTTGGTTTCTTCTATTATTTTCTTCATTTTTTCATCCTCGTATAAAATGGGAAGATTATATTGAATAGTTTGAAAGAGTTCTGGATTTTGTGGATTGAAGGTGGATACATATGTAATTATATCATTCTCAGTTTTGTCTTGTACTACTCGTAATTGGGTTGGATCCAATTTCATTGCTTTCTCAATTCCCTTTTCGATGACAGTTTTGGGATACCTTTGGTTCGTTAAAGCTTTCCGTAATTCACTCATTCTTATTTCTAAAGTGTTTACATCCGTCACAATACTTCTAATTCGGCGAGCTAATGAGTATGGTATACTTGTCTTTATGTGTTTTGGGTGACAAGAATTGAACAGCAAATATTGTTTACTGTCTGTGGGCTTATAATATATGTCTGATTGGAGTTCTGTATTTTTCTTAATTATTAAAACATCTAGAAAAGGTATTAGTTCAATACCATCAAAAATAAATTCCTTAGAAAATCTATTTTGTAAATCATTAGGGTATTTTTCTAACCAATATATATATAATACGAAAACACTCTATGGATGCACAAATATATTTGATATATTTTATTCCTAATTATGACTAACCGGTTTCGTGAATTTAATCAATTTTCAAAGTCTTTTAAGAACTACACCGTTAACTGAGTTGTAACAATGATAACGTTATGTTGCTAAGGAAGTTAACATAACGTAACGTTATCAACTT
Source organism: Ctena decussata (assembly GCA_963989385.1). Lineage (NCBI taxonomy): Eukaryota > Metazoa > Mollusca > Bivalvia > Lucinida > Lucinidae > Ctena > Ctena decussata. The sequence goes on from OZ022504.1 coordinate 67,401,221, forward strand.
CCTTCCGGTTAATATATGATGTGTAATGCATTTAAAGCAGGGAATTGAGTTTAGGTAAAAACGTTCGAATAAAGAACTTCTCTTTTTCTTTCCTTTTGATTATGCTTTCGGTTTTCATTTGAAAAAAAGGAAATATAAAATATTTCGGTTCCATATCAGAGCAGTCAGCAATATGTTCACTAACAGGTATTTTCCGAAGTTCCGGGACTCTTATATGTTGGTTATGGAGAGTTACTCTTTTTCGCAGATTATTGGTTTCCCCTATATATATATATCCTCTTTTTTTCTTAATTGTTTTTGCATCACAGTTTACAAAAAATGTGGCATGCTACATCCTTTTAAAATCCCTACAGATTAAAATGACTTGGCAAAAAAATTTTTTGATACGCTTAACGTCTTACCATGCAGTCTTTGACATAACAGCCCATTACAACATAGCCCCTCCAGCCACTCACTAACCACACTCTAAAGTTTATGTTATGATGTTTAGTGTGAAGTGACTGACCGAGCAAAAATCTTTTAAATGTTGCAAAAGCTCCAAAGATTCGAACCCCTGAGAAAAACAATTATAACTATGCTGTCCTAAAACGGAGTAGGCCGGATTCCCAGGGTAGAAAGCAAATGTAATGACAGATAGTGCATACCCAAATCAGACTACTCTGTCTTGTGCATTCTGATCCAGGCCTGCACTGCCTGTTCAAAACTCACCTGTCCCGATATTTAGAACTCTGACTATGCCAAATCCCTGTTTTTGTTGAAATGTCTCAAGAGGCTAAGTCTATACAGTGCAGTGGACCCAGATGACACACTTCAAAATGAAATATCTCATGCGACTCCACAGTATCTACACAACTCACACAAATACATGAACTGAGAGCACACATAACAAAACATATAATTATGAACAAAAACATGGAACTACTTGTTTGTACCTTATAATCATAGGCAGGACATTTGAAATGTGGCATTTAAAAAAAAAACAAAAAAAAAAACATGAAAGTACTGAATCTAGACTTCTGATCAATCGTTATAACTAGCACTTGACAGTATGTATCCGGATTAGACAGCTCGAAGTGAGACATCTCATCCGAATCCATACCTACCAAACATACTATGCAAAACTATAATAATTGCAATGACTCCATGGTAAGTCTAAAAATATTTCTGATCAAGCAGTATGCAGAACATTTGACAGTATGGATCCAGATGGGATTCCTCAATGTGAGACAGCTCATGTTGATCCGCACTGACCAAACAAATTATGTAAGGGCATGCTGATTGAAAAGACTCCATGGTAAAGCTAAAACCACTGCTGATCAAGCAATATGCAGAAACCTCTAACTATGTGTACCCAAATGAGAGTCCTCATATTGAGACCCCCCATCCGGATCCACACTAACCTAACAAATTGTATAACGACATCTTTAATTGAAAAGGACTTTGTGGCTAAGCCAAAAACTATATTTGTTCAAACCTTACGCGGAACCATCAGACCTGAGCTATGATCAAGCTCTATGCAAAAAAACAGCTGATCAGTGAGTATCCAGATGAGACCTCTCATAGTATGACTGTCATCTGGACATACACTGACCAGACCAATAATGCAGAGTCATTTAAACTGAAACGACTCTATGGTAAAACTGAAAATATCTTTGATCAAGCAGTAGGTAAAATGTTTGACAGTGTGTATCCAGGTGAGACTCCTTGAAATGAGAGATCTCACCCACTGAACAAGTTATACAAAGACACAATTTAATTTGAAAAGACTCCATGGTAAAAATGAAAACCACATTTAGATATGAAAACACTGCAAGGTGTAACATAAACTATCTTTGATCAAGCACTCGGCAGAACATCTGACAGTATGTATCCAGACAAGACAACTCCTAGTGTGACATCTGGTATAAATCCATACTTAACCTTCACCTACAGCATGAAGAGGCATTCTGATTGGCGAAAACCATGAAAAAAATCGTTTAATCAAGCAATATGCAGAATAAACTGATACTGTGGATACAATTGAGCCCTCTCATAGTGAGACCACACTGACTCAACAAAGTCCTATTAACTAAAACGACTCCATGATAACACTGTAACCATCTTTGGTTGTGCAATATGCAGAAAATTTGACAGTGTCTTTACCAGGTGAGCCTCCTCATACTATGACACTTCATCTAGATCCAAACTAACGGTACAAGTTAGACAGTGTCTTTACCAGGTGAGCCTCCTCATACTGAGACACCTCATCTAGATCCAAACTAACTGTACAAGTTAGACAAAGACACAACTTAATTTGAAAAGACTCCATGGTCTAAGTGAAGACAGCAATATGTAGCACATCTGATAGTGTGTATCCATATGAGACTTCTCGTAGTGAGACTCTGGATCCACACTGACTGAATAAATTATGCCAAGACATCTTATTTGAAAAGACTCCATGTTATAGCAGAAACTATTTTTGATCAGGCATTATGCAGAATATTTGGCGGGGTGTATCCAGATGAGACTCCTCAAAATGAATCACCTCATCCGGACCCACACTGACAAACAGATAATATAAAGACACAATTAACTTGGAAAGTCTGACAAAAATGACATATAGATTGACAAAAACTTCACCGACAAAACTAAAACTTGTTATGATAACGCAATGTGCAGAACGACTAATAGTATGTTTCCGGATGAGACTTCTCAGAGTGAGACCTCTCTTCTGGACCCACACTGACCGAATGACTTGTGCAGAGAAATCTATTTGAAAATATTCCATGTAATAGCAGAAACTAATTTTGAACAAGCAATATGCAGTGTATTTTGGTGGTGCAAATCCTGATAAGTCTCCTCAGAGTGAATCACCTCATCCGGATCTGCACTGACAAACAGATTTTACAAAGACCCAATTAAATTGGAAAAATTCCATGGTACTGCTTACACTATCATTAATCGAGAGACATGCAGAACATCTTACAGTATGTATCCAGATGAGACTGCTGCTAGTGAGATACCTCATCTGGATCCATACATGCCTAAAAATACTGACACAGCTGACATTGTGATTGCCAAAAACTCCACAGTAAAATAACTAAATCTTGTTTCAGCAAGGCAATATACAGAAACAACTGACAGTATGTATCCAGATGAGCCTTCTCATAGTGAGACCTCTCATTTGGTTCCACATTGACCGAACACAGTATGCAAATACATCTTCTTTTAAAAGACTCCAAGTTATAGCAGAAACTATTTTTGATCAAGCAAATGTGCAAAATATTTGGCGGTGTGTATCCAGATGAGACTCCTCAGTGTGAATCATCTCATCCGGATCCACACTGACAAACAGATTATACAAAGACACAATTAAATTGGAAAGTCTCCAGGTACTGCTTACACTGTCTTTTATTAAGAGTTGTGCAGAACATTTTACAGTATGTATCCAGATGAGACTGCTTTAAGTGAGACACCTCATCTGGATCCATACTTACCTGAACATACTGACAAAAATGACATTCTGATTGACAAAAACTCCATGGAAAAAACTAAAACCTGTTCTGGCTAGGCAATATGCAAAACGACTGAGAGTTTGTATCCAGATGAGACTTCTCAGAGTGAGACATATCATCAGGATCCACACTGACTGAATAAATTATGCAAACACATACTGACTGAAAAGACTCCATGGTAAAGGTAATACAATTGATATATCAAGCGATATGCAGAGTATTTGACAGTGTGTATCCGGATGAGACTTCTAAAAGTGGAAACACCTCAGCCAGATCCTACTGACCAAGCAAACTATGTGCATAAAGACGAAAAGACTCTGTGGTGAAACATACACTATCTTTAATCAAACACTGTGCAGAAAACGTCTGACGGTATGCATCCAGATGAGCCTACTCCTATAGTGTGACATCTCATCTGGATCCATACCTACCTTAACACACTGACTGAAAAAATATACTGATGATGATGATTGACAAAAACTCCATGGAAAAACAAAAATTTCTTTTGATCCAGCAATATGCAGAACATCTGAAAGTGTGTATCCAGATATGCCCTCTCATCAGGAGACATCTCATCTGGATCCACACTGACCAAACAGAATATACAAAGACATCTTGATTGAAAAGACTCTATGGTAAAGCTGAAACTATATTTGTTCGAGCAATATGCAGAGTATCTGACCGTGTGTTTCCCGATGAGACTCCTCAAAGTGAGACACCTCATCTGGATCCACACTGACAGAACAAATTATGCAACAACATATTGATCGAAAAGACTATATATATATGGTAAAGCTGAAACTATTCTTGATCAAGCAATATGCAAAAATCTGAACGGTGTATTTACAGACGAGACTCCTCAAAGTGAGACACCCCACCCGGACCCACACTGAGCTAACACATTATTCAGAGACATACTGATTGAAAAGACCCCATGGCACGAATGAACCTAGTTTTTGATCAGTCAATATGCAGAACATCCGACAGTATCTCAGAATGTATACAAATGAGACTGCTCCAAGTGAGGCCCCTCGCATGGATCCACAATCTCCTAACACACTGACTGAAATGCATACTGATTGACAGACTTCGTAGAAAAAAAACTAAAAGCTTCTTTTTATCAAGCAATTTGCAGGACATCAGATTCAGACAGTGTGTATCCAGATGAGCCTGCTCCTAGTGAGTCCTCTCATCAGGAGTGTATCATTTCAAAATCATATTGACTGAAGAGATTTTCCAGGGGAAAAAACTGAACCTGCTTGATCAAGCTATATGCATAACATCATTCTGAGGGCTAAACATACAAAAAGCCACTTACCATCTTTATCCTAAAAATCCTCATGGTAAGGTATATGTATCTAGAAAACAACTTATTTTACATCCATTAATTCATTGGTGAAAAAAAATCCACTTTCACACAAACACTTTCACTCTTGATTAATAATGACTTTTCCAGTATATGTATATGCATAATTAAATTCTACCTGTTGCAGGTACCTGTTGCAGGTATTTTTTTATATTTTGTTTTTAATTTTAAGATCCAGTGTAAGATATTGTGACTGTTCAGTTCTATTGTTTAGAAGATTTTTGTCTTTAAGTTGTGTATTTAGTTTTGTCCATTGAATACATTAAGATTTAGAATATTTATAAAATGTAATTTAAGAATGAGTATTTCCAGAGTCTGAATTACACAGATTCCACCCATCAGTCCATTATTTTGTGGATTAGTAAGTCATCTAGCTAATAATCTCCTCAACATCATCGGTGGCTGCACCATTACTGCGGATAACTCTTCCAATATTGCTATATATCCCGAACTTGTGCCTCCTGCCCTCTGTTGTTTTCCCATAGACTCCCATTGAAAAACCATGCAGAGGCAATATGCTCATGCGCCAGTAGCCGATTTATGAGAGATGTTTTTAGTTTTGTTACATCATCAACTAAACGAAAGTGCTTTCCTTTTTTTCATTATTTTAGTCTTTTCATAATTATTTTGCATTTTCATCAGGACAGGTTTGGGAAATCCAGCTTTTGCAGGTATGCGATGTATTGCTTCGATGTTTCTAGGATCTACTGCTACCCCTGCCTTTTTATTGTAAAGTATCACAAATGTGGTCTGTCAACATCAGCTAATTCTGGTACACCCATTATTTTGATTTTATTCTTACGGGAATACTGTTCATTGTCATTGCCTTTCTGCATTGCCCTCTGAGCTAAATTTTCATTTTTCTTTAACTTTTGTTCTATTTCTTCAATCCGCTCTTTGAGAGTTATGTTCTCTAAAGTGAGTGTATCCAGCCTGTCATTGATCTCTGCAGTTCTTTCTTTTACTCTTTTGTCAATTTTCTTTTCAAGCCTGCTCTCTAACTGCTTGCTTAAAGCATCAACGGTGGCTGTGATAAACTCTTGCAACTCAGTTTTGCTTAACATGTCCTTGACCTTTTCCCTAGTCTGTTTTGTATCTTCAGATAGTTGCTCTAACTGTCTATTGATCATGGTGATTTAATCCCCAAAACTGCTACTGTCCATTTTAGTATTTGCCCTTTTCTCTGCCTGGCCATGTGTAGCTCCTGGCTTGTGAGATGGCTTTGCCTGTGATGAATTTTCCCCACTGGTTGTTTGTTTTACCTTATGGGCTTTTGCTCCTGCAGTGCTCATTGTTTGCTATAAAGCTTAATCCCAATTACAGTTGCACTTAGATCAGGGGTGGTTTCAAAATGGCACAAATTAGGTGTACAGAGATCAATTTTTACTAATCCCTTCTACTGCACAGCAGTTGACAATCTTTTCAAACTCAAAATTCTCTAAAGTTACTGAATGGAATTGGCCATTTTTTTTTCAGAATTTATTCTCTAAATAATAATATCCATTTTCATCCAAAAATTCTTTAATTTAAATCACTATTTTATTTTTCTTAAGCAAAAATCCAAGACAAGATGTGAATCACATATTATCCCTAAGTACCATATATACTCCTCCTTATTCTTATTTATATTGTCAAGTGCTGAAACGCTTCCTCAAATTGCAATATACAAATTTGCGTGTCTTTTTGCGGCTGTAAGTAAGATTTTGAAGAAAGTCGACAAGTTTGAAATCATTTAGAAGTAAGTCGTTCACTTTGAACCTAATGAGATAATAATGCAGACCATCATACCATCAACAGGTTCATGTTGAATCTTATATATCCTAAACCTAAACCAGGAAACATTTTCGTCACCATGTCTTCGGACATCCGATAGACTTCCTCACGGCAGTAGTCAATGTACTGACGATGCCTTTATTCAGAAGGCACCATGTACCATTTTGGTATTTTTTTCTAATCTGAGGTTGCAATTTTCCATGGACTGCAATATACAAATATGTGTATCTTTTTGCTACTATGGATAAAATCTTGAATGAAGTCATCAAGTCTAGAAACATTACTATAAAATTACTATACTCGAGAACTTAAAAAACGCCTCACCTGAAAGAAATTGAAAGGCTGCATTTGCTTTATTATCAAGTAAAACAAAAGTAGTGATAAATAAAACTGCAAACCTAAAGCAAATGCATGAGATAATCATTAGTACAATCTTAGAATTTAAAAGGTTTAAATACACGCGGCAAAGATAAAAGGGCGGTTAAAAACGTGGGATTTTCACCAAACCGGTTGTAATGTACCGTCCGAATGCTTATCGAAGTATAGCGTGGTTCCCGTCTTCCGCTACATTTCAACAAATAATGAATTGAAGCGAGGTAGACAAACACTCATGGAATGCAATAATGGCAGTTCAAACATGGCATCAAACTTCGAAACCAACAACAAAAACATCCTCAACAATAAACTCACTCACTATTTTACGGCTAATAATGGTCTACTCTAGAACCGCGTGTAATTAAAATGTGCAATTAAGAGTTCGTTCAGAATGGAATCATTGACGTTGACGTCATTTACTGCGCTGATAAACAGACGTTTGGTGCTGATATCAAAGTATCCGCTGTTCTTAACGGATGCTTAGAAAGTAAATCTGTAAGCTGTTTGTATCGGATGCTGTTCGTGTGAAGCGAAAAACGTCAAATTACGTTATTTTCCAGAAAAGGAAGTTTTCTAGATTCCAATTTGTGTGTTCCAATATTCAATTTAAGCATTCTGACAGCACATAAAGTCATGGCTTATTTTGTGCTTTTGCTGTGATATCTTTAACGCAAAGCTGGGATCGACTTCAAGAGCTGCATCATAAAGAAGTTTAAAATGAAATTAAGGGTAAATGACGTTGACCAGTGAAGTGCAAAGGTCGTCACGCATGACATAATTTCGTGCATTTTTTATATTATTGTTGGATTAGTGTTACACTTTCTAAAAAAACCCTAGTCATCTTAAGTAACTTGAAATGTGGAATTACCAAAATACATCACAATTTGGGGTGAGGCGTTTTTAAAGTCCTTGAATATATCAACCCCTAGCAAAATGGGCTTTTCCGTCCGATAATGCTTCTGCATCCGAGAAAAGCCCAGGAATACTTGCATTAGACTATTCACGAGTCCAGTCTTCAAAGCAGAGGAAAGTGCTGCTATATGAAAAAGGTGAACCAATCTTCCCCTTATAAAACGAGCTTTTCTGTCCGATAGTTCTTCCGCACCTGGAAGTAAAACTTTGAAGAAAGTCGAAAAGTCTAAAAACCATTTAGAACAACATCATAATCCACCTTGAACCTATTTGCTGATAATGCAGACCAAAAAAGGTTCTTACTTACTCGTAATACTTTTTGTCCTCAATCGTATAGACGGCATAATTTTTGTAACCACCTCATCATACATCTGATAGCCGTTCCCATGGCAGTAGTCATAGTACAAAGGATACCATTAATCACAAAACGTCATGTACCATTTTTCCCCCTCGGGTGTTGCAATTTTCCTAGGATTGCAGTCTTCAAATATGTGCGTCTTTTCACAGCTCTAAATAAAACTTTGAAGAAAAGTCAACAAGTCTACAAGCAACCTACAAGGAAACAGTGTTGCAAAGTGAATTAGCTGAACATGCAGGCCAACATCCCACCAAGAGGTCTTCCTTACTTCGCTGAGCGATTCTAGGACGACTGACGGAGGTTAAAGAAAATATGTCATGTGCGAGTTCTGCACGAGGGTTTCGTTTTCACTTATCCGAATGCCACCAAATGGCAGTAGTCAGGGTACAAAGGATATCTCTTATCCAGAAAATGTCATGTATCCATTTTGTGATTCATTCCTATCTGGTCTTGCAATTTTCCTCGAATCGCAAATACAAGCTTGCATATCAAAAATATGTATGTCTTGTTTTGCCACTGTAACTGAGATCTTGAAGAAAGTCAATAAGTCTAAAATCATTTAGAATTACCATATCATCCATTTAGAAAATGAGCTTTTTTTCGTCAGATAATTCTTTTGAATCCGAGAGAAGCCCAGAAATACTTACATTTCACCTCTCATAGACCCAGTCTTCAAAGCAGAAGAATGTGTTGGAAAGTGAAAAAGGTGAGCATGCAGACCAACATACCACCAAGAGATCTTCCGAACATGGCTGAGCGAATTTCCGACGTCTGACGGTATGTCATGTGCGAGTTCTGCACAATAAATTCGTTCTCACTTATCTAGTAACCACCACATGGCAGAAGTCAGGATCCGAAGGATACTTCTCAGCAATATAATGACATGTGCCAATTTTGTGATTCCTTCCTATCTGGTCTTGCAATTTTCCTCGAATCGCATAGTGCAAATTTTTCCTCGAATTATAAAGCTGCAAGACACAAAAATGTGTGTCTTTTTGTCACTGTAAATAAAATCTTAATCAAAGTCAACAAGTTTTTAAACATTTAGAATAACTATATCATCCCCTTCGTAAATGAGCTTTTCCGTCCGATAGTTCTTCTTTACACACAGAAACCAAGAAATACTTACATTACACTGCTTTTGGTCCAGTTTTCAAAGCAAGGAGAAAGTGTTGCAAAGGAATTAGGTGTGTTTGCAGACCAATTTACCAACAAGAGGTCTTCCGGACATCGATGAGCGATTCTCCGACGACTGACAGAGATAACAGAGGATATGTCATAAACGAGTTCTGCACGAAAGATTCGTTCTCACTAATCCGATTGCAGCCACATGTCAGTAGTTAGGGTACAAAGGATTCTCTTATCCAGAAAATGTCATGTATCAAATATTGTGATTCTTTTCTATCAGGTCTTGTATTTTCCTCAAATTGCAAAATACAAAGCTGCAATATAAAAACATGTGTTGAGTGTGTGTGTTTCTCCTCTGTATATAAAATATCATCCCCTTAAAAAATGAGTTTTTCCGTCAGATATTTCTTCTGCACCCAGAGAAGCACAGAAATACTAGCATTAGACTACTTCATAAACCCGTTTTGTGATTTTTTCCCTATCTGGTCTTGCAACTTTCCTCGAATAGCAAACTACCAATCTGTTTGTACTTTTGTAACTATAAGTAAAATCTTGAAGAAAGTCAACGGATCTAAAATCATTATAGTAACATCGCCGTCCACTGCACCGAATTAGATTATAATGCAGACCAATTAAACAACAAAATGTTTATACTAAATAGTTTAAAATACTCAATCCTAAATACGAAACAATTTTTGTAACTACGTCATAAGACATCCGAAAGCCGTTCCCGTCGCAGTAGTTATTGTACAAAGGAAAACATAATTAAGGAAACGTCATGTACAGTCTTTTTCCCCTCTCATCTGGTGTTGTAATTTTCCTTGTATTGCAATGTACAAAGGTGCTATATACAAATATGTGTGTCTTTTTTGGCAACTGTTAATTAAATCTTAAAGACAGTCAACAAGTCTACAAACATTTAAAACTACCATATCATCCCCTTAGAAAATAAGCTTTTCCGTCAGATAATTTTTTATGTAACCAGCGATGCAAGAAATACTTACATTACTTAGTAGTCAGGGTCCAAAGGATAACTCTTATCCAGAAAACGTCATGTACCCATGTTAAAGTTTTACATTAAAGTTTTTTATGTGATAGGCAAGGCGCTGTCAGGCGAGCTATCCTATCCCGCTGACAGGTCTTGTTGGTAAAGTCTTGAAGAAAGTCGACAAGTCTAAAATCATTTAGAATAACATCGTAACTGACTTTGAACCTATCGAGATAAAAAATGCAGATCAACATACCAACGAAAAGCTCATACTTAATATTTTCTATCCTCAAAAGTAAGGAGCAAAATTCTCAGGAACAGACACAATTCAATTCCAGATCCAACCCATGTGGGAAAGAAGCAACACAAAACTAGTCATTACCAAAGGAAACACTAGCGGAAGCCATGTTAACAGCAATTTCCCATGTAGATGGTCAACGGGCTAGCCTTAAATTCATAAACAATATACCAATAACAGACACAGCGGCTAACATCACAAGTCTACAAACTTCAAGAATTACCATACCATCACCTTTGAAAATGAGCTTTTCCGACCAATAATTCTTCTGCACCCAGAGAAGCACAGCAATACTTACATTACACTACTCATTGGTCCAGTTTTTAAAGCAAAGGGAAAGTGTTGCCAAACTACAAACTAACTTAGATGAACATACAGACAACCATACCACAAAGAGGTCTTCCGAACATCGTTGCGCAATTCTGCTTCGACTGATGGAGATTATAGAAGATATGTCATGTGCGAGTTTTGCACGAGGGATTAGTTCTCACTCAGCCGATTGCAAACACAAGTCAGGAGTCAGGGTCCAAAGGGTACCTCTTATCCTGAAGAAGGTATGTACCCATTTTGTGATTCTTTCCTATCTTGTCTTGCAATATTTCTCGAATTGCAAAATACAAATTTGTTTCTATTTTTGCAACTTTAAGTAAGATATTGAAGAAAGTCAGCGAGTCTAAAATCATATATAATAACATCGCCATCCACTTTGAACCTATTTAGATGATTCTGCAGACCAACATATCATCAATAGGTTCATACCTAATACTTTATAACTTCCAATCCTAAAAACGCAACGAGTTTACTAATCACGTCAATGGCCATCTTATATGATTCAAATGGCAGTAGTTATTGCACAATGGATACCATTATTCAGAAAACGTCATGTACCATTTTGTGGATGTTTTCTCACCTAGAGTTGCAATTTTCCTTTGATTGCAATATACAAAAATGTGTGTCTTTTTGCTTCAGTAAGTAAACTCTTGAAGAAAGTCAACAAGTCTACAAACATTTAGAATTACCATATCATCACCTTAGAAAACGAGCTTTCAAGGTCCGATATTGCATTTGAACCCAGAGACGTCCAGAAAGAAATACATAACGTTTCTCGTGGATCTAGTGTTTAAAGCAATGGGAAGTGTTGCAAAGAGAATAAGGTGAACATGCTGACCAACATATCACCAAGTGTCTATGGAACATCGCTGAGCGATTCACCGACAACTGACTGAGATTGCAGAAGATATGTCAGGGTACAAAGGATACTTCTTATCCAGAGAACGTCATGTACCCATTTTGTAATTATTTCCCATCTGGTCTTGCAATTTTCCTCAAACTGCAAACTCTTAATCTGTTTGTAATTTTGTTACTATAAGTTAAATCCTGAAGAAAGTCGACAAATCTAAAATCATTTAGAATAACGTCGTCATCCACTTTCACCTATTTAGATTATAATGCAGACCAACATACCAGCAACAGGTTCATACTTTATACTATGTTCGAAGGCGGCAGTTCTGTTTTGGTTCTTCGTTGTTGTTTTATGTGTTGTTGTTTGCTTTATCTGTTATTGATATATTGGTTGTGATGTTCAGGCTAGCCCGTTGACCACCTACATGGGAAATGGCTGTTCACATGGCTGCCGCTAGTGTTGTCTTGGTGGTTACTAATTTTGTATTGTCTCTCTCCCACAAGGTGTCTTCGGTTGCATCTTGGATTGAATTGTGTCATTTCCCGAGAATTTTTCTCCTTGTTATTAAGACTTGATACTATATATCCTCAATCCTAAATACGAAACGATTTTTAACCACGTCATGAGACATCCGATAGCTGTCTCCGTGGCAATAGCCATGGTACAAAGGATACCATTATTCAGAAAACGGCATTTACCACTTTGTTTATTTCTCTCATCTGGTGTTAAAGTTTTCCTTAGATTGCAATATACAAGCATATGTGTTTTTTTTCACAAAAGTTAGCAAAATCCTAAAGAAAGTCTTTATGTCTACAAACATTAAGAATTACCATATCATCCTCTAAGAAAAGAGCTTTTCCCGCCGATTATGCTCCTGCTCCCTGAGAAGTCGAGAAATACTTACATTACACTGCTATGGGTCCAGTCTTCAAAGCGGGGGAAAGTGATGCAAAATGAATTACAACATGCATACCAACATACCACCAAAAGATCTTTCGAACATCGTTTAGCGATTCTCCGACGACTTACGAAGATTAAAGAAGATATGTCGTGTGCAAGTTCTGCGCGAGGGAGTCGCTCTCACTCATCCTATTGCCACCGCATAGCAGTTATCAGGGTACAAAGGACACCTCTTATCCAGAAAATGTCATGTACCCATTTTTATGATTCTTTCCTAGCTTGCCATTCAATTTTCCTCGACTTGCAAACTACAAATCTGTTTTGTATTTTTGCCACTCAGAGTAAAATATTGAAGAAAATCGAAAAATCTAAAGACATTTAGAATAACGTTTTCATCCGTTTTTGATCTATTTAGTTGATAATGCACGGTCTTGCCACATTCTTTTGTTTCTCCTTCCGCTGATTCAAAATCTAAGTGGTCAAAGTACCCAAATCATAAGTCCGAACTCGTAAGTCCTTTTAACATCGACAATTCCGGAAAAAAGGCAGTTATCAGTTACTGGAAAAATATGTGCACTTAGTACTGGTTAACTGCTTAGAAGGTCCAAATCTGCCCAGAAATAGTATGGTTAGGTCGACTGACCGTCCCGATATGACCATAGCTGTTTACCGTGGACGTTAAGAAACAAATCAATCAATCAATAGATGATAATGCACACCAACGTACCGATAACAGGTTCATACTTAATACTTTAGATGTAGAATGACCATATCTTCCCTTTAGAACCTGAGCTTTCCGTTCGATAATTCTTATGGACCCAGAGATGTCCAGAAAACTTACATTACAGTAGTCATGGGCCCAGCCTTCAAAGCGAGGGGAACGTGTTGGAAAATGAATTAGGTGAACTTGCAGACCAACATACCACTATGAGGTCTTCTGAACATCGCTGAACGAGTCTCCGATGACTAACAGAGATTACAGAAGATATGTCATGATTGTACGAGTTCTACACATCCGTTCGTTCTCACTCATCCGATTGACACCACATAGCAGAAGAAAAGTTACAAAGAATACCTTTTATCCAGAAAATGTCATGTTTCCAATTTTCGATTCTTTTCTTTCTAGTCTTGCAATTTCCTCGAATTGCAAAATACAAATCTGTTTGTAATCTAGTAAAATTTGAGCAAAGTCGACAAGTCTAAAATCATTTACAATAACATCGTCATCCACACTTTTTACTTATTCAGATGATAATGCAGACCAACATACCAACTACCAGTTCATACTTTAAACTATATATCCTCAATCCTAAATATGGAACAATAATTGTAACCACGTCATTAGCCATCCGATAAGCGTTCCCGTGGCAGTTGGCATGGTCAACAGGATGCCATTATTCAGAAAATGTCATGTACCATTTAAATGGTGCTTTTGTTTGTTTGTTTTTTTCTCTCATCTGGTGTTTCAGCTTTCCTTGGATTGCAATATACAAATATGTGTGTCTTTTTTCCACTGTAAGTAAAATCTTGAAGGAAGTCCACAAGTCTACAAACATTTAGAATTGCCATGTCATGCCCTAAGAAAACGAGCTGATAGTCCGATAAGGCTTCTGCACCCAGAGAAGTCCAGAAATACTTACATTTTGTTTCTCAAAGGTCCAGTATTTGAAGCAAGATGAAAGTGTTGCGGAGGGTGAGGGTGAAGGTTTGGGCCCAGTAAAACCGATTTAAACCCCCGTAGTTATTACTGACCATCCCAAGGCGGTACTTTCGTTGCGGTTGCATTTGATTTATGTTCGGTGTAAAAATTGTAAATAGGTAGAAATAGTTGTTAAATTTTATTCGTATAATTTGCTTAGTCTATTGTTACCCTTCTGTTGGTCTAAATTATTCAGTTCAGTAAAGATAGCTGAGTTGCCACCTATTTGGGAAAGAGCTGCTGACTCGGCTTATCACTTGTAATTTATTGTTTGTTGGGATGTCTTTGTCAATCTTTCCCTTTGATGTTGGCGAGAGGGTTTGGAATCTGCTTCAGTCAGTTCCTGAAGTGTAGTTACTCTTTAAATTTGCAAACTGAAGAAGTTGAACATGTAGACCAACATACCTCCAAGAGGTCATCCGATCATCTCTGAGTAATTTCCCGACGACTGACGGAGGTAACAGAAGATATGTCATGTGCGAGTTTTGCAATTAGGATTCGTTCTCACTCATCCAGTGCCACCACATATCAGTAGTCAGGGTACAAAGAATACCTTTTATCCAAAAAAAAAATGCCATATATTTTTTATGTTTCTTTACTATCTGATCTTGCAATTTTCCTCGAATTGCAAACTTCAAATCTGTATTTTTGCCACTAACAGTAAAATCTTGAAGAAAGTCGACAAGTCTAAAATAATTTAGAATTTTGGCGAACCAATTTTGATGACTATTTCACCAGCGAAAGGTTCCTACTTAATATTATGTATCCTCAATCATTAACACGCAAAAGATTTTTGTAACCACGTCATCAGACATCCGATCATCGTTTCTTCGGCAGAAGTCATAACAAAGTAGACCATTATTCAGAAAACGTCATGTACCATTTTGTTGATTTTTTCACATCTTGTGTTGCAATTTCCCTTCGATTCTCATATGCAAATATATATGTCTTTTTGCCACTATAACACGGTGCATAACCATATCGGACGCTATCTGTGAAAACTGGACTCTATATGTGTATTTCGGAGTCTATTTGCGTTAGTTTAGGAGTCTATCCGTCCCAAAATGGAAAACGAGGTAAGGGTGGGTGTTAATAAACTCTAATATAATTGTAAACAACACATTTTCTTATGGGGCATAAGGTGCACGGAACATCAGACATCCGTGTCTTCCAGTATCTATAGCTGTTATGCCTAATTCGTATTTACTTTCGAGTCTACAAGCTGGAATGAAGGTCAAGATTTGACATTTTTGAAGAGTGTGTCCACTTTGAACGCTGATCAGTTGCGAACGCAATGGAAAGAAAACAGATCGGTTGGATAAGTTTGACCCTAATGAATGATTTTAAAATTTTGTAAGGCTCTGAGTTGAAAGAATATCTCCTTTTGAAGAAAATCGGACTCTTTTACCTTTTACAATGGCACCGGATGCTATATGCGCCTGGCACAAGACTCTATCAGCCGCTAATCGTGCTTCACACAGGACTCTATCTGCCAATATCATCGGAAACTCTCTGTGCTTCAGAAGCATGGGCCTACATTTGTCTAGTGATCCGAAAATGGTATCAACACGAGGCAGATTTCTATTTAGATGTCGTTCATGATTGATTGATCCCTCTTCTTGCACACATTTTAAAACTTTTCAGAGGGTTTTGGTCACCTCAAAGCCGAAGAAATGAATCAACGTTTCAATACGCGCGTATACATATTTTTGCAGTCGCAGTTATAAGTCATGCTGAAAGTCATCTTGAACAGGCTTAAACCACAAGCCGAAGAGATAATCGCTGAGGAACAGGCTGGGTTCCGAGCGGGTAGGAGCACCACAGAACAGATCTTCAGCCTTAGAGTCCTGTGTGAAACTATCTACAACATCAGCAGCAGAATCTGTGTCGTGTCTTCATTGGTTTCAAAAAAGTCTTTGACAGGGTATGGCATGCAGCCTTATGGGCCACCATGCGGAAGTGCAATGTCGGTGCAGGTCTAGTTCGCACCATTGAGCAGCTGTACGACAAGGCTACAAGTGCAGCCCAGATCAATGGCAGCACAGGAGAATGGTTCAGAACAACCGTTGGGGTAAGACAAGGATGTCTTCTGTCACCCACCCTCTTCAACATTTTTCTCGAACGGAACATGTCTGATACTCTGGAAGAATGTGGCCGGGGGGGGGGGGTGGCATGGTCGGCAGAGACATTGCAAATCTGCGGTTTGCCGATGACATAGACGCTCTAGCTGAGGAAGAGCAGGAACTAGAGGCTCTAGTTGAAAGTCTCGACCAAACCTGCAGAAGGTGTAAGATGGAGATCTGTGCTGGGAGGACCAAACTGATGACGAACCGCGCAGGTGGCATCCAGAGGGAGATCAAGGTAAAAGGGCAGAAGCTGGGTACTTTAAGCAGCTTCAAATGCCTTGGGTCAGTTGTCTCAGATGATGGCCTTAAAACAGGAGTTCTTTCAAGGATTGCACAAGCCACTTCAGCTCTTACCAAGCTGAAACCAATTTGGAGATAGCGGCATGTCTCTTGGATCAAGGGTGAGACTTATGCGCTCCCTTGTCAATCCCATATTGCTGTATGCCTGTGAATTTTGTGCCTTGACAGCAGAGTTAGAGAAAAAAACGCAGGCTTTTGAAATGAGATGCTACCCAAGGTTACTGAACATTTCGTATAAGGACCATGTAACCAATGAGGAGGTTCGGAGGAAGAACCAAGCAGCCATTGGAGAATACGATGGGCTCCTGACGCTGGTCGGGAGGCGGGGGCTGGGGTGGTTTGGCCACGTCTCAAGGTCTTCTGGTTTAGCAAAGATAATTCTTCAGGGCACAGTGAAAGGGGATGGGGGAGGGGGTGGACGGAGGAGGAGGTGGGAAGACAATATCAAGGAGTGGACAGGAATGGATTTTGCCAGATCGGCTAGGGCAGCTGAAGACGGGTGGAAAGGGGTTGTTTCGAAGTCATCTGTGGTGCACCAACGGCAGTTGCGGTTTATTAAGAACAACATCTATAGGTTGGTGTAACTATATGCATGATATTAGGTCAAAGAAACCCATAAATGGAGAGAGCACTGTCAACTTCCTTTACATCTTTTGAGTGAACCGTTGTGAGTGACATGGCCTCATTTTGGCAATCCACTGTGGACACGAATTGAGTATGCGCCGCAGGACTTTTTTCAAATTCGGTTCGCCGTTTTGGGTGATGCAACCTCAAGTTTGATTTTTTACGACGTTTTTGGCTGAAAAAAGAAAACAAACATCACAAGTAAGGTCCGCTGCTCACAAGTATAGTCCGTTGCCTTGAGGACAACATCTGTCCGTTGGCATAAAATTACATTATTTCGGAGGCACAAATAGAATCCGGAACATTGAAAATAATGGGTGGTGTCCTTTCAATATTGATATTAACGTAAAGATTTTATTTATGCACCTAACGACATGTGTAAATTATCAAGAACATAATTATCTTCGTAAATTAAGGACAAAATCCATTACCTACAAATAAAAACACTGGATTTTTCCTTGTTTACTTGTGCCATGTACGCTCCTGCACTATCACGCTGCATTTGATTTCACTGATGACAAGCACTGAACATCGCTAGCTGAATAATATCGACGGAAATATTAGGAAAAATAAGGTATGTGTTCCGTGGAAACCATGAAACCCAGTACTTACACGTTTTGTCCCTTTTTCTTCGCCTGAATCGCCGAAGCGTCCATGGCAAGTAACAAATAGAGTCCGTAGCACTCACAGATAGAGTCAAGTAACGCAGATTTTCACAGATAGCGTCCGATATGGTTATGCACCGTGTATAAGTAAAATCTTAAAGAAAGTCAACAAGTTTACAAAAATTTAGAATTACCATAACACCGCCTTAGAAACAGAGTTTCTCTCGTCAATAATGCTTCTGCACCCAAAGAAGTTCAGAAAAAAACTTCAATTATACTACTCATGGATCCAATATCTAAAGTATGGGGAAAATGTTGAAAAGTGAATTAGATGGACATGAAGGCAAACAATTCACCAAGAGGCCTACAGTACATCGCTGAGCGATTCAACGCCGACTGACGGAGATAACAGAAGATATGTCATGTGTGAGTTTTGCGCGAGGAATTCGTTTTCACTCATCCGATTGCCATCACATGGTAGTTCTCATGTTACAAAGGAATCTCTTATCCAGAAAATGTCTTTTATCAAGTTTATGATTCTTTGGGAACATTTCTGCTTGGCCCTGAAGCTAAAGCCAGAAAAAAATTCTATTTACCTAATTTTGATTCAGACAAAATTACAGTCCACTTTAATTGCCCGAGAATACCGATACTTAAACTACGGGTGTCACTTGTCACTTCACTGTAAATGTTGCACACAGTTAAAAACTTTATGACATCACCAATTTTATAAAAAGGAATTTAAGTCTTAGAAAGACGTAAGAGACGTATGGAATACCCGTTTATATCACATTTTCCAAGAAAGACTGATCAACAGGTTGCAAACATTACTCTCTTTAATGTCGTCCACACAACACAAACAAATCAAGTCTTATATTTTTGTTGTCACCACAACACAAGGAAAGGAACTCAACTATTCGGTTTCACGCTTATTTTTTCCTTCATTACCCCCGATATAATTTCCAAACAATCAGAAGCTTAATCCGTCAAAGAAGTGCTTTTATCATATGACGTAGCTGTTAATCAGTGGATAACGTCGTGTCATAAAAATTATATGACCACACGTGTAATAACACTTTGGCGCGTAAACGTTTCGTCATTGACAACGTCCATGTCAACAATGCATTTTCTTATTGAAATAAAGTTTAGTTTGAAGGCGTTAAAATCCCATTTTAAAGGGTCATATGATAAAGAGAATCTTACACTCCTGGCCACTTCATATGAAATTTATGAAACTCGCCAAAGGCTTGTTTCATAAATTTCATATGAAATGACCAGGAGTGTAAGAGCCTCTGTATAAAGAATATACGAATTATGTTGACTTTATCCAAATAATTAAGTATTTTAATTTATTAAAAGTTATCAATTTATTTTGTAAACACGTCTGGGGACATCAGATAGCCACCTCTATGACGTATATTCAGAAAACGCCATGTACTCTTTTTAGCTCGCTTGAATGAAGTTCAGGTAGAGCTAGTGTTGTCGCCCCAGCGTCAGAGTCTGCGTCCGCGTCTGCGTCAGCGTCCGCGTCAGCCATTTGGATGTTTTCGGTTAAAGCTTTTTAAACACCCATATCTCCTTAGCCCAAGTATAGATTAAATTGATGTTACAGTGATGCTAGTTGCTGGGGTAAATCGTACCATGCCCAGACCCCTCAGTGACCTTGAGGTCATGATCATGAGCTTAGAAATTTCATGTTAAAATAGTGGATGTTCTTGGTTAAAGTTTTTAAAGATCACTATTTCCTTAATCCAATGTAACTCTCACTGATGTAAGTTAATGATCTGAAATTTTATCCAGTATCAAGGTCATTGACCAAGAATTTTTTGTTAAAATATGGAGTGTTCTTAATTAACGTTTGTAAAGACCCATATCTCCATAACCCTTTGATGGATATACCCTTTACTGCCAAAGATTGTTGCTAATGGTCTACAGTTTTATATAGTATCCCCACCCCACACCTCAGAGGCTTTGGGTTAAGGTTATGGACTTAGAAACTTTATATTGAAACTTGGAATTTCCGTGTTTTCTTTATTTAAAGATCCCTATCTTCTTAACTCTTTGATAGATTTACTTTATACTTCAACAGCCACATATACATATTTTTGCCACTGTTAGTGAAACCTTGAAGAAAGTCGACAAGTCTAGAAACATTAGAATTACGTCGTCCTCCACTTTGACAATGAACGCTTTAGTCCCACAATACTTTTGAATCTAGATATGGCAGATGTGATTATTTTCATCATGACGTATATTACATTCTTAACGAAGATATACAAAGATTTCTTGTCAATCTAAATATGATATTTCCTTGTATTCTACGAGGCGTTATTTCCTCTAGGGAACTATTTCCCTGTTAGTCCAGGTGCACAGGAGAAAAAAAAACACGAGGTTTGCTCTCCTTTAATAGTAGAGTTTGCCAACCCTGTGCAGAAAAATATACATTTATTTTATCATAGAATTTGGCCCGGAGACATTTCGAGAAACGCCCAGGAGACTCATAGATGACCATCTGCTCACCTGAGTAATTTCTACAGAGAATAGACATATCTGTTCTGTTGTGCTTCTTCCGACACTTAAACCAGCCTTTTGTTCAGCGATAATCTCTTCAACTTGGGGATTGAGCCTGTTCAAGATGACTTTCAGCATGACTTTACTTTGAGATTGATGGTTCTGTAGTCCTGGCAGAGCTGCTGATGGCCCTCTTGAGGAAGCGTAGTAACCAGCGACGGAGTCAATGGGGTTGGCCATTCTTCTGTTATTCAGAACTTTTTACAGACCTTTCATTGTCTCCCCGCCTGCTTGAACAGGTTCTACTAGAATATCATCAACCAAGACAGACTTTTCCTTTTTCGGTGCAGCTACTGCAATCTAAGCTGCCTTGCAAAGGATGGGTTGTAGATCTTTTTTGAGTGACAAGTGCGGTCCAGAACTATATTGTTACCATGGCACATGCCTGTCTAGCTCTGAGCAA
The DNA here is from genome assembly GCA_963989385.1 of Ctena decussata. Classification (NCBI taxonomy): domain Eukaryota; kingdom Metazoa; phylum Mollusca; class Bivalvia; order Lucinida; family Lucinidae; genus Ctena; species Ctena decussata. The sequence goes on from OZ022504.1 coordinate 67,422,324, forward strand.
TATTCTGTCCAGCTGCTGAGAATTTGGTGCTCTTTTAGACATTTTCTAGACTAGTCCTGGATATTTGTTGATCTACCTTGTTTTCCTAAAGTTAGATACTTCACTATCTGTTATGCTGATATTTTGTTCAGGCAAGTTTTAATCCCTTGCACTGTCCTCCTTTGCTTTCTTCGGGGTCTTTTGAACACTCTTGTCAGCTGTCATGTATTCTTTCATTCCTTCTTTTTCATACCGGCTGTTATTCGAATCTCTCCTCTCATCAGCGACATCAAGAACATATCTGGAGACCCAGGGCATTGTCCTCTGACGTTCCTTCCCAAGTATTTCACTGGCTGTGTCAGTCAGTTCTGTATTGTAGTTTGTAATCATGCTATCTATGTCTATGTCATCATCCCTCAGACTGATGAATGGTGCAAACTTCCCATCTATCGTTACTTGGAATGTGGGTTTTTGAAAATCTCACGATGAAACCTCAGTCTTGGCTGGATTGTCTTTCTGGTCTCCTTCAGACGAACTTGAGAGGTAATCATCAACATGTAATGTACACTTTCTATGTCTGCGCTAAGAAAACTCCTTGCCCCCCTAAATGGATCCGCTTCCTCACCAAGATGTATTGAATCTGGTCTTAATGATTCTTCTCTCGGCTGTGTTATGTCCACCTTGCGGATGGCTAGTGGCGACCAGATATTTGATAGTAATATGTTGTTAAAGTTGGTAATTTATTTAGAAGTTTGAGACCTCTCTCATTTGTCTCGACATTGCAGTAGGGTCCACATACGTCTCTCCACAGTCTGTCTGTGATTCCCTGCCACTTGCTATTCCAATCACCTTGTACAACCGGAATGTCCTTCGTAATTTACTGGAGTTACTCGTAGAAATGGTCTACCTTCTTGTCATCTTGCTCAGATTTTTATATGATTGTATTGTGACATTGAAAGGAGCTGCTCGCAAACGGAGAGTCTGCTGCAGACTGTTTGGCAAACATTGTGTCTGTTATCCGATGACATTTCACCAAAGTTCGCAATGCATCTCTCAGAGCTCCAGTATGTTCTACTGGAATCTGTCTATTTTGTGGATCAGCTCTTCGAGTTTCCCGGATGTCCTCAGTGCCCTCAGATTCCAGTTTCCTACTGAGATGTTCTTCCTACCTCTCATTTTCTTGACTTTTGTCATACTAGTCGCACACACTTATCATCTACTTACTAACGCACGCCTGGTAAACTATCACAGGTACCTCCGCGGAGGTACCGATAAAAAGTTGTGACAGGCATCCGGAGCTACATGTGACGGACCAAAAATAAACAAAAAACGGTAGGTATTTGTCTTTTGTGATAAAATACATTATAACCAGGGAGTTTATTGAAAATCGAAGAATGCTATTTGATCCTTATATATGTTCTGCGCAAAGTAAGAATCGGTACAATTCCGGAATTGTCCTGCGCAAAGTAGGAATTCTCACTTTGTGTTACAATTCCGGAATTGTACCAGTACAATTCTAGAATTGCGCAAGGGATTTGGTGGTTTATATCGACCAGGTAAATATTTCTGTGCAAAACTGGTAGTAACAGGGTAATGGTTTTGAAATGAGGAATCTGTATTTTTGACAAAATTACGGCCTTATTAAACTTAGCAGTTTTTCAGGAATATATATATGATTTCAAATTCTGATAACTTTTTCCAGTGTTTGAGCAGCTGATTTGAAACTTGTACATATGTTGTAGAAATATGTAGATGTGCCTTTTGAAGAGGAAAATATTACTTTGTCAAAATAACGATTTTTTTCAAACTCAGAAATTTATAGGTATGGTTAAATGGCCGTATCAAACAAATAAATGCAAACATATATTTGTTAAACGCACTAACATCTAATTATTCTCACTTTGTCCCGATTCTCACTTTGCGCAGAGACAATTCCGGAATTGTCTTGCGCAAGGTAAGAATTCCCACTTTGCGCAACAAAGTGAGAATTCCTACTTTGCGCAGGACAATTCCGGAATTGTACCGATTCCTACTTTGCGCAGAACATATACATTAAGTTTTGTCACACAGTATATCGGCGGGAACCTTACATATATACAGAAGATATGACTTTTGAAGTGGCTTTAAGGTCAGTCAAAAGTACTCAAAACAAGAACATTTCAGTTGTTTAGGTCCTAAATGCACTTTTCTTGCATAAGAATCTGTTTTCCTGGATACACTGACGTAAAGTAAACCTCCTTGCCCAAATATAAATGCCGATTAACTCCAAATAAGGCTCGATCGGTAAAAAAAAACTGGAGGTGCCTGTGGCGGAATGGAGGTGCGTGTGATGTAAGAAAATATATAACGATAATCTGAATATTTATAGCGGTTGCAAATATTGATATGCTTCATCTCTAGACCACTGCTTTGAAAGAATCGTTCATTCAACGTCGCAATTTAATCTATCATAATGCGAATATCAAGCATATTTTTGTTAAAACGACAGACAGTGATCGTGAACTTATACAATCAGACTCTACATCCTGCTCTTAAAACCAAGATGGAAGTAAGTATACATTGACAGTAGTTCATAAAAGACGCGCATGGTTAACCGAATAAAGAGCTCTTTCCCAGACAGGTGCCTACCCCAAATGAAAACAACGCTAACTTCTGTTTTACCTACTTTATATTTTAAATTACAAAACAAACCAGAAAGCGAGCAGCTGTACAGGTGACCTTATTGCCAGAAGACTATAGACAAGCGGACATAAGAACACGTAACATTGATGCTTCACAACAGAAATCCAAAATCCAAAGCAGATCATCTCAAAGAGTTATTGCCCGTTTTGTTTCCATATCTGTTAGTGCGACATATCACTTTTTTTTTTCTTGGGGAAACTTATGCGCCACACCCCGCGCCTGCCATCATGGTCAGTTACTGACCGAGAGCAGTACCGAGAGAAAGAAAGAAAGAAAGAAAGAAACATTAATGAGTTGTACGTAGCTGTTGAAAATTTACTGCCTAATTCAGTGTTAGAATAGTTATGAAATGCGCTGAAATAAGAGGCAGCGTTTTTTGTGAATAATGATGACTGCCTGTTAGTCATTGCAACTCGTTAGAAATTGTCGCGGTCATACGCCATGCCAGCTACTCGAAACGTTTGCAAAAACAACGTTTTGGAAGATGACTTTTATGTAGTAAAAGTGCTCTTTTGTTACCAAATTAGATGCAGTGGCTATTCGGAGACTTTGAATTGCACGTTATTTACACTAAGATTCCGAGCACTTCAATATACTAAAAGGTGTAATATTGAGAACATGTCACCTGCCGATGATGTAATCTGTAGGCCTTACGGATGTATTCGGATTCTAGCACCAACAATTCAAAACTAGCGAGGCTGAATCACTTGTAGCACCTATCACTCCAGTTACCACAAAGTTAACACATACAGCGAGCGTCATACGACACATGCGAGCGACACATATGAGGTACCAAAAGGATGAACACTATAGATAACTGTACGTGTATGCCTGTTTAGTCCTACACCTAAGGGTCTGAGAATTACTTCGCTGAAGCAACCACCAAAATCTCATTAAAATGATTTATCTGACAGGTCTGCTGGTTACTGCAGTGGAATATGGTGTAGAATTTCCAACATGTGGTTTAACTCTAATTATTAGACAAATACATTATAGAGAATCAACTATGTGCCCAGTGAAAGTGCTGGTCAGCCTGTTCAGTTAATTATTTACACAAATTAATTAATTTATTGTATTATTTCTGTTATTATTATTATTATTATTTTGAAAGACATGTTCTTTCCTCATCATTATGTGTAAATGCTGATATACAGCAGCTTTTCCCCCTATACAATCCATTGTCCTTCTAGTTCACTCTTTGAATATGAGGTTCTGTTGTAATATAAATTCTTTGATATCAGTAACTGAAATTCATGATATTACAAAATCAAATTATTGATATCACAAAATATGTGGGATTTAGTGACATCACAAAATAGAATAAGTGATATCACAAAATCCATTTTTTGATATCACTAAATCACAACTACTTTGCGATGTCACTGATTCGAATTTTTGATATCAAAAAATCTGATATCACTCATTTTGTGATCACTAAATTGAATAAGTGATACCAAATCGACTTTATGATATCACAAATTTCATCTTGTGATATCACTGATTCATTCCTATTTAGTGACATCAATAAATCGATTTTGTGATATCACACGAAAAATTGTGATATCACTTAATCAATTTAGTGATACCACATAATAATAAGTGATTTACAAAATAATATTTGATATCACATATTAGAAATAGCGATGTAACAAAGTTGATAAAGTGATATCACAAATTCGATTTTGTGATATCATGAAAAGGGGATTTATAGTAAAACAGCACTTCATATTTGAACTGTAATGAGGCGTATCTCATTACTGTACCATACTTCTCTGCACTGTCCAAACTGAGTCTACAGTGTTGAAAGTATCACTGTTATTGGATTACTATAGCCTTAATGAACAGGTGACAACAACAAAATACCATATAACAGGAATATAGGAATATATTATTAAGATATCACTAACATATGATATCTTAATAAAGTAGATAACATTTAAGATGTGTTCAGTAGCATTTTATGTTACATTTTCTACATGTTATTCGTGTTGGAGTTTCCCATGTGAGTGAGTTATTGTGGTCTGTCACGGTCCGACGGCGTCAGTTGTTGTCCACACTTCCAAAGATATCTCCTGAAATTTCTGGGCTGATTTAAACCAAATTACACGCGTAGCCTCCAGGGGCTGGGAGAACAAAGGTGTATTAAAATGTTTCCATTCTGATAATCAAGTAGGATATTTAAGAGTTGTTTACTAAAATGCAAATGGTATGACTACCAAATGCACCACGCCTTTTCCACCACAAGTCATTTACTATCAGATGTGTGTGTGGGAGTGGTTGTTGGTTGTGGGGGGTGGGGGGTGGGGGGAGGGACCGGGGCGATTTGGGGGGGACCGGGGCGATTTTTTTTGTGATCTAGTGGGATGGGATTGAAAATCAATAAGGCAAGAGCAGTGTGGAGGGGGGTCATATATTTTGCTAGGCATATGGGTATGCGTTTTTCAGATTTTCAGCTTCTTGGGGGCTGCACCCAAGACTCCCCATTACTCCTACATTTTCCAATTATTTCTATTCTTTCCAACTTACAACTTCTAAAACATTTACAAAACAAAACAAACAAAAAAACATAAAAAAAAAAAACAAAAAAAAAACAAGAATTCCGCGCAGGGAATGCGGGTCTCGTCTGTCTGCGCTTTGTTACAAAATAGAGCTAAACCTGAAACCCTGACACAAAGTTTACACCACTGATGACACCTGAAAAGTAATACAAATACCCAATGTTGGTGGTGGCTTTGAGCTTTACGCTTCCAGTTGTATGCATGACCCAAGTTTCGAGGCTCTAGCCCTTGTAGGTCTTCAGAGAAACAAGAAACATTTGTCACATCAGATCTCCTGGGTGCCTGTCATCAGCAAAACTGCTCTAGCTTCTAGGGGCTGCGCCTCGAGACCCCCCATAATATCATTAGAGCTGTATAGAACATTCAGCATCAGATTCCTGGGTGAGCTTGTGCACAAAACAAGAGGCCCAAATGGGCCTGATATCGCTCACCTGGCTCTTGTGCAACGGGACCATGCTGATACAAAACTGGTCCAATTCCACTACTAGGATTTTCTCCTTTTCACATTTTACTACTTTTAGTAACAGAGGCCAGCTTGCCTGGTCTTTATATACTTGCTTTTGAAACACCTCAATGCAAGAATCATTTTGGCACAAATTTCATCAAAATCCATTCAGGGGTTACTGAGATATTGTCAGTTTCATGTTTTGTGCTCTTTTTAGTAACAGCAGGCGTGCCATCTTGGAATGTCAAAATGCAAAAAATCAAAAAGCTGTCATGCAAGGACAATTTTGACACAAAATTGGTCCAGTTCCATTGTGATTTTCCAACTTTCATATTTTGCTATTTTAAGTAACAGAGGCCAATTTGACGGGTCTATATTTGTTAATTTTTGATACACCTTATAGCGAGAATCATTTTGCCACAAATTTCGTCTAAATCCATTCAGTGGCTACTGAGACATTGTCATTTTCATGTTTTGAGCTATTTTTAGTAACGGCAGATGGTGGCCATCTTCGAATGCCAAAATGAAAAAAAAAATGGAAAACGCTGAATGAAAGGACCATTCTGACACAAAATTAGTACAATTCCATTGCGATTTTCTAATTCCACATTTTTTCTATTTTTAGAAACAGAAGCCAATATGACTGGTCTATATATAGTTGGTAATTTTTTAAACATCTCAATGCAAGAATCATTTTGACACAAATTTCGTCAAAATCTATTCAGCGGTTACTGAGATATTGTCATTTTCATGTTTTGTGCTATTTTTAGTAACGACAGATTGTGGCAATCTTGGAATGCCAAATTCGATCGAAACGGCTTCATGCAAGCAACATTCTGACACAAAATTGCTCCAATTCCATTCAAGGGTTCTTGAGTAATTGTCATTTTTATGTTTGTGCTATTTTTACTAACTGCAGATGGCGGCCATCTTGGAACTCTAAATTGCAATTAATCGAAATGGCTTCATGCAAGGAACATTCTGACAGAAAGTTGGTCCAATTCCATTCAAGGGTTCTTGAGTAATTGTCATTTTTATGTTTGTGCTATTTTTAGTAACAGACCCCATGGTGGCAATCTTGGATAGTCAACTGGCACAAAACTGAAATAATTCCATTCAAGGACCATTTATGACCAAATCTGACCAGAATCGATTGTGTTTTCTTGAGATATTGACATTTGAGCAAAATCGGTCTTGAAAAACGCTAAGTAGGTCACTGTGACCTAATTCCGCTATAGATTTTTTTATTTTTACAATTTTTAATTCTAAGGTCCCACCAAATATACCAAACAGTTCTGGAGAAAAAGTTGATTTTGTTGTTTTTGCTATTTTTAGTAACGGCGACCATCTTGGATATTTGACCCAACCCAATTTTGAAACCCTGCAGTCTAATCATCCTGCATGTGAAATTTGAGACCCATAGGTTCAGTGGTTTTAGAGAAGAAGTTGTTTGAAGTTGTTTGAATAAGTCATTTTTGACATTGGCATTTGAGCGAAATTACACTCGTAAACAGAAAGTAGGTCACTGTGACAAACTCCGCTACAGATTTTTTTCATTTTTATAATTTTGAATACCAAGGTTTCACTAATGTTTCATGCCAAAATTCAGACAAATATACCCAGTGGTTCTGGAGAAGAAGTTGATTTTGTTGTTTTTGCTATTTTTAGTAACAGTGGCCATCTTGGATTTTCAACCTGACCCAATTTTACAATTCTGAGACCCAGGAGTCAGGTCATGCTCCATATGAAATTTGAGAACCATGGGACCAGTAGTTTTACAGAAGAAGATGTTTGAAATTTTGTTTTTAGGAGTTGACGGATGACGCACGGGACGGCGCACGACGCACCACGCACGACGCACCACGCACGACGCACGCATTGGTATGACAATAGCTCACTATGGCCCTTCGGGCCAGGTGAGCTAAAAATGCTGAAAAGAATTAAACGGGCCATTGATCTGTATAAATAAGTAACCTGTAAAATTGAGAAAATGCTCTTTGTGTTTGATCAATTTGATTGAGGTTAAACTGACAGAAAATAGAAAATAAGGGCATTGGGCATTATCCTGTATTTGAAGGGTTGTTCGGGGGTGGGGGTGGGGGGATAATAAACTTTTTTGTTACCTATTTGGTGGCGGGGGGATCGGGGGGGGGGGCTTGAACAAAAAATTTGGTAAGTGGTAAAACAAAGAGTGTCGTGAATAATTTTGTGAATCATTTGTACCCGGGCCCCCTTCTCACCCCCTCCACTCCCACCTGATTAAAAATGACCTGTTCCTTACTGGGATGGAGTGCAATGTTCTAGAGTTAACAGAGAGAGAGAGAGAGAATAGAGAGAGAGAGACTGGGAGAGTCAGAGATTTCTGACCTGTAGAAAAAACAACCTGCATCATTATCTGCTTCATTCAAAAAGTTTTGCAACTCTGAGAGTTTTGTTACATACATTAGTTGTATATTACTTAGTTTATAAAACCTTTTTAATTTGCTTGTTTCACTCTGACCGTCTGCTATTCTCAAGACTAATTCCAATTTCAAAACTGAAACATCAGCATTAGACCTGTGTCTATGATAACCAGCTGCCTAGATTATTAGGTATCAAATAGCTAAAGCAGAGATTTATGGACGTTGATGCTGACAGGGAAAATAAACATTACTGTTACTCTTGAGAGGGCTGAAAAATTGAAATTTGTGATTCTAGACCCATAGGTGTACGAGTATGTTGACGGATATCAGCAATTTTGACAATTTGACACACCATACGTGTAGCTGGCATGACGTGACCTCGACAATTTCTGACAAGTTGGAATGACTCACAGCCAGCACCTCCCGATCACAGTCATCACCAGTCACAAAAATGTTGTCTCTTATTTAAGCGCACATTTCATAACGATTCTAACATTGAATACGGTAGTTAATATTCAGCAACTATGTGAAATTCGTCAATGTTTGACGAACAGAAGCGGAAACAAATTGAGCAATAACTCTTTGAGATGGTGTTTTAGAAATTTTAACATGGAATTTCATGACATACGCATTATGATAGCTTAATTGGACATTGAATGAATGATTCTTTCCAGGCAGTGGTTTAGAGAGGATGTCAATATTTCCAGTTGGAATAACTATTCAGATTTTCACTATATTTGCTTACATCACAGGCACCTCCACACCACTGCAGGCACCTCCAGTTGTTGTTTTGAAAAAATCAAGCCTTATTTGTAGTCAATCGACATTTCTATTTGAGCAAGGAGGTTACCTTAACAACAGTGTGCCGAGAAAAACAGATTCGTATGCAAGATCACTGCATTTAAGACCAAAACGGCCGAATTCTTTATGTTTTGAGTACTGTGGGCTGACATCAAAGCCACTTCAAAAGTCGTATCTTTGGTTAATATGAAAAGATCAGGCGCATATAATGTGTGACAAAACTTTATGTCTATTAGGTTCGAATATCACTTTTTGATTTTTGATAAACTCCCTGGTTATTTTATATGTTGTCAAAAAGAGGAATACCTACCGTTTGTTGTCATTTCTTGGACAGTCACAGGCAGATCCAGGTGCCTGTCACAACTTTTTATCGGTACCTCCGCCGGAGGTATCTGTGATAGTTTACCAGGCGTGTAACGCCAAACGGTAGGCGTGATCATTGTTAGGGCCACGACAGACCAAGTATTCAAGTATCTGGGAGGATCGGGCTTTTCCGCGTAGCGCAGTTGGAAGTGCGACTGACTTATAACCCAGAGGTCCTGGGTTTGATACCCGAACCGGCCACTTAATTTCGTTTCCCCTTACGCTGATTCAAGAAGGGCAGTTGTCAGTTACTGGTGAAAGTTAGTGCACTTAGTACTGGCTAACCGCTTAGGAGGTAATAGCCTGCCCAGGAACAGTATGGTTAGGTTAACTGACCGTCCCGACAAGACCATAGCTGTTTACCGTGGACGTTAAACAATAACACAACAACAACAAGTATCATTGGGTGTGTCTTCCAAAATGTTAATTGGGCAAAAGTCAACCCGATGGAGCCTATACTTCTCCAAGCTGATTATGTTGACCACAACCGAATTCCAAGAAAATTATATAGCTCGCCTTGGTCATTAACACGTGTCCGTTGGCGAAAAGAGTTATTCCACCCCGTGAGTTGTTTCTAGGAAGACGTTTGCTCTATGATATTGGGTCTACACCAACCCAAATTGTCCCCTAGGCATGGGAGACTCGTAGAGATGGAGGCCGCGTCTTGTTTTCTCAAAGCAACCCACTGAATATAATACAACCAGACGGAAATGGCCAAGCTGATTAGGCCTATCCTAATCAACAGTGTTCTCTGAAATCTATATGTTGTGCCAAGCTGAGCAAGGCTTGCTCGGGTCTTGCAAGTAACACACGAATGCTGAACTCATGTTGGTGCTCTACATTGGCCGTTGACTTCCTCTGTGAAGTCTTCAACCTAGTGATGCCGTTTTTTCAGGTGTTCTTTTGCACATTTTGTTCACAGACCTAGCAAGGAATTTGTGGACTACCAACCAAGGTTAAGGATTGGATCTACCCTTCTACATTGAGTTCTTATTACCCTCCCAAGCTGATGAGATCCATCTACCCACATGCAACCGTCAGTATTGGACAACATGGTATCATGACAATTAGGTGATACTATATACATCTTTAAGCTCGAAATAGCCCTGGTTCAACAAGTATTTACAATAACATTTTAAGTTTATACAGTATAATGGAATCGTATATTGCATTTTGTTTAAATTGTATTTTACATATAAATATGTCCATATAAAACGTACATAAATATGTAACATATATAAGTCAGTAGCACATATGAGTATGTATATTCTCCTTTAACAGGCTACCATCTTATAAGGAAACTTAATAAAATGCCTATTTACTACATTATTTTTGATACAGATTAGACAGGATTGAGGCTGAACGAAGGGTAGCTTTTTTCTTCAGGGTTTATTTAAACTTAATATTTATGACTGACATGTGTGCAAAATTAGCATAAAATTAGAGGGTTTATATATTTATTTAAACATTTCAGTGTTCGTCAACAAAATTAAAACCAAGATACGTTATTCCATGTGAATGAAAGTTGTAGTTTAAATGTAGATTGTTTGGTAATTGGTTTAAGAGAATTTTGCATTCATATATCTCATTTTACCGTTGCACGCCCGTTATCTCGAACAAAAATGTTATGCACTTAAAAACTGTCACAGACTATATGCAAACCCTCCATACCTAAATAAAATCAAAATCTTATAGAAGTGATTCAGAACATAACATTTTTTAGGATTGGGTCAAAATTACGAAAATTATACTAGTGGTAATTTCCGCTTCGTGGGGGCCTCTTCGGTGATATTTACCTCATCTTGGAAGGTCTTATTTTTTTAGAACACATATGTGGAAACATATATATAGGTGTAATTTAATACAAAATAAAGATAACCGGATTTTTTTCAATATCTAAAAAAATGAGAGAAAATAGTTATTTTTTGTCATTTTTACAAATTCAACCCTCTAGCGCCCCAGAGGGACTTATCAAAATTTCTCCGGGCTTTATTATGTCCAGAGGGGTACAGGCTATAACATCCACATGGGTGCCAAACTCTACTCTTTAGGGAGAGCGAAAGTGTTTTCTAGCGTAGATACAGATTTCTGGCCTAGCACTTTGTAGATTGATTACCCTCCCGATAACATTCGGAGATTTGTTAGTATTGTACGACCAGGTACCGGCCTTTAGAACTACCTGTAACTCTGCTGTCAAGGTCCACGATTCACAGGCATTTAGAAATATGGAAATGACAAGGGGGCGCATAAGTTTCTCTTTGATCCAAAAGATATGTTGTTATCTCTCCAAATTGGTTTCAGCTTGGTACGAGCTGAAGTGGCTTGTGCAATCCTTGAGAGAACCTGCTGTTTTGAGCCATCATCTGAGACAACTGCTCCAAGGTATTTTGCTACGGTACCCAGCTTCTGTTCGTTTGCCTTAATCTCCCTCTGGATGCCATATGCGCTGTTTGACATCAGTTTGATCTTCTCAGCACTGATCTCCATCATATACCTTGTGCAGGTTTTGTCGAGACTTTCAAGTAGGGCTTCCAGCTCCTGCTCATCGTCAGCTAAAGCGTCTATGTTATCGGTAAACCGCAGATTGGTAATGTGTCTGCCGTCTGTGCTGACCTTTCCGTCATGTTCATCCAGGGCATCAGACATGATCGTTCGAGAAAAATGTTGAAGAGGTTGGGTGACAGAAGACATCATTGTCTTACTCCAACTATTGTTCTGAACCATTCTCCTTTGCTGCCATTCATCAGGACTACAATTGTAGCCTTGTCGTATAGCTGCTCAATGGTTCGAACTAGATTTGCACTAATGTTGTACTTCCACATGGTGGCCCATAAGGCCCAGCAACTCAGTACACAACAAATAGTGGTGTAAATAAGACGTGTGAAACACTTGCATAGGTAAACTGTGTCCCCCTCTCTTCTGTCCTATTTTCCAGTTGTCAGTGTCAAAATGCCGTAAAAATATCCTTCAAATAGGATAAAACAGACATTCTATTCATAAAATGTCTAAAGCAAGTCTTACTGTTTTAATAACAGGACCTATTCTAATTGGTTCCAAAGAAGGGCTAGTCCGGCTCTTTTTAAGGGTAAATATGTTTAGCAAAAATAGAATTTATCCAAGGTTTCATTAGATATGACATGTTTGAATATCTGATAACCATACTTCCAAGACTCATAAAAGAAATTGCATGGGTATAAAATTAATGAAACGCACATGTATCTATTTCATAAAATTTGTATGTGTCTAACCATCATATCTGTGTTTAATCATCTGATCTTATCACGTAATATTCATATTTACTGAAAAAAGTTGCTTTATTAACGCAGTGTCTCCCCAGTCAATTCGTCTGGCATTTTCTTTTGTACGGACATATGATTTAATTCAAAATTGTCAAAACAAAATAAGCTTCTTTTTTATGCCCCGTTAAGATTTGCCCCTGTCTGTCTGTCTGTCCGTCCGTCCGTCCGTCTGTCTGTTTGTCACGCTTTATGGTATAGACTTTGTGTAATCAACTCCTCCCACAGTTTTCAATGGATCTGTTTCAAACTTTGCATACATGTTGGGGACATATTGAAGATGTGCATGTGGATTTTTTTGGACTTATAATCAATTTTGAGAGAATTACGGCCTTTTGAACTTAGTCATTTTAGGCAAATTTTTGCATTGTAGGTTATAGAGTTTGTGTAATCAACTTCTCCCACAGTTTTCAATGGATCTTTTTCAAACCTTGCATACATGTTGTGGACATATTGAAGATGTGCATGTGGATTTTTGTTGGACCTATAATTAATTTTGACAGAATTACGGCCTTTTGAACTTAGTCATTTTAGGCAAATTTTTGCATTGTAGGGTATAGAGTTTGTGTAATCAACTCCTCTCACAGTTTTCAATGGATCTTTTTTAAACTTTGCATACATGCTGTGAATGTATTGAAGATGTGCATATGGTTTTTTGATGGCACTAGAATTAGAATTAATTTTGACAGAATTATGGCCTTTTGAACTTAGTCATTCTAGGGAAATTTTGCATTGTAGGGTATGGAATTTGTGTTATCAACTTGCTCCACAGTTTTCAATGGATCTTTTTCAAACCTTGTCTACATATGGTGGACATATTTGAAGATATGATGAGGCATATTGATAGGTCTAGAATTAATTTTGACAGAATCACAGCCTTTTTAACTTAGTCATTTTGGGCAGTTTTTTTCATGGCAGGTTACGTTTTCAATGGATACTTTGTAGGTGCTTTATGGATATACATATCATGTGACAGACGCTGCGCCGGGGCATCATTAGTGTCTTACAGACACAATTTTCTAGTTTCAAATAACTCGCCGATTTTTGTTTAATAGTTCTGCTTATATCAATAATATTAATAATCTATCGATTTACAACACATTTTATCGGACGGACGAATGGCGCCCCGTTTCTGCGGCCATGGATTCGTTCAGCTGAGGTGCGGGGGGGGGGGGGGCGGGGGGAGGAGGCGTAGGGGCGTCGGTACGAGAACTGAAATACACACAAACTCATTAGATTGGCTTGGCGTGGTTTAGCTTGGAAGATTCGTGAAGGACACGAATAACTACCACCTGTTCGGGTAGTAATTTTATTTCCTGGGTTTTGCATATTTCCACTCTCACATTCCGTGCAGGTCTGCGTATTTTTTTATTATTATTTTTATTTTTAGTCGTTTTTTTGTGGTAATGAAGCATTATTTTTTTAGCTATAAGTTGGAAAAAAATCTTTAAGAGTAAGTTTTTTCTCTTTTTTTCTTTTTATTTTGCTCTGTGAAGACTGAATAATAGAAATATGAATCTTATTCATCTTATTCTGACAGTTGTATACAATACACATAGCTGTAGATGTTTTGTTTTATTTCATTGTAATCATTTATTCATGTAGTGTATGCTACGCTTGTGTTGACTCCCTGCGAGTAATTCAAGAACAATTCAAGAATTGTTCCTGCACAGCTCTTGAACAATCCAGGAGAAGAGCTCTAAAAGCTATAGTTTCGTTCTGCTCTTTTTTCATGGTATATTTATATTGTTTCGAGGGCTCAGTGCAAGACTAGTCTTACTCCATATTTTTCTCAAATTCACTTTTTTGCACTTTTGAAAACTTGGTGGTGAAATACACATTGTTTGAAAATATTAAGATTTATGTTTTTGCAAAAAAAAATGCTTTTATTTCTAATTTAAAAATAGTCTAAGTGCTAAATGAACTGAATCTTTAGCGCAAGACTTGTCTAACTTCAATGACAGGAGTATTGATTTTAAAGGCATGGATAAATGTCTAAGTTTTCAGATTTATAAATTTTGATACAAATTCTCATTTTCTTTAACTGTTTATAGCTTTAAATTATGTACAGTGTTTTCTTAATAATCTATTACACAGTCTTTCAGTGGTAAAACATGGAATGTTTTTATTTCTAAATATTTTCCTCATTTTTCTTAGTGCAAAACTAGTCTATCTTGAGATAGACTAGTATTGCGCTAATATAACGTTGATTTGAATTTAGCATAGTTTAGCACTAAAAAAAAAAGTTATATAAATTGTTATTTTTAAATGTTCAAAGTTGTTAAATATCTTTTTCATAGCTTATGCTAATTTAGATTTTGCCTTCAAACCATAAAAATTGTTAAAATTTGTTTTGATTTATAATGCACTTATATTGTGCATTGGAAAAAGTATTCTATCTCAAGTTAAACTAGTCTTGCACTAAACTTTTCTGCGCAAAAGTAGTCTAAGTCACAAAAACCTAATTTAACAAAAATAAACTAATAAAATTAAATAATGTAAGCATTTCTTCCCATGTTTTATGTAAATGAGTCAAATATCATATTAATTATGTACTGTAATAATCAGTTTCTTGCTTCTCCTGAAAAGTTTCAAAATATAGAGTTAGACCAGTCTTGCACTAAGCCCTCGGTTGGTATGTTGTAATGTACAATCTTGAAAACAAAATATGTTTAAACCAGGACCTGTGCAAGAGTAGCTGTAGAAAAGTTCATGAAGTGTGTGCTAGGCTTTGGGTGACCCACTGCGAGATTTTTCAAAAGCAGTTCAAGGATTGTTCCTGCACAGCTTGAACAGTTGCTCAAGAACTGTGCAAGATTAGCTCTAAAAAGTTCAGGTACATTTAAGGAAAGTTAAAAAAACATTAAATGGTCCACTTTATGTTCATGAACTATTCAAGTTTTAGGAAAAGTTCTTGAACTATTCTTAAGAAAAATTTTATGAACACTTCAAGAATAAGTGTTCTTTTATATTTCTATCAGAGCAGTTCAAGAACTGTCAATGAACAACGGTTCCACAATAGGTCTTGAACAGTTCATGAGCAAACCAATGGCCATTTAAGTTTCTTTTCAGTCACTTGATTTCTTCAAGGTTTTAACCTTAAGAGTATGTGAGAAGTGAATTGTCTGATGTACGTATTATTTTACATCACTTGCTTTAATATAATACAACATGTGCTTATTATATATGTTCACTCTGCATAATCATATCTATTCTGATATGACTTGAGTTCGTTGATTAGTTGGAAAATTTGCATGCCATAGTGCTAATTTTGATTCAAATTATATTTTTTCTTGTTAAATAATAGTAATACAAATGACTATTTGTTCATTATATATTAAGATAAAGAAAAAATGTTAGAAAATAAATACACCAGTTTTTTAAAACAATACCAAATCTTTCAGGGAGGCAACTATACTTTATTGCTTATTTTTCCTCGACATTTTTAAAAACACTTCAGAACCTTTTATGTTCTAAAAAGGATCTTCAATTGTACTTGAAATAGTCAAGAACAATTTAAGCACAGCTTTTCCTGACTGAAAGTGCTATAAATATTATGTACTTGTAGAAAACCTTTCTAGAAACATTTAATGATATTTAAAAGTTCTGAAAATGTTCTTTGTTAGTTCTTTTAACTGTTCCTGAAAGGTTTAAGAATATGTGTTCCTATTAAATGTTCTATTCTGTACTGCTCTTGTTCTAGAATGTTTTAAGAATATTTCAAGACCTTTCATTTTAAAATGGTTTTCATTCGTTCTTGAAAATAAGTAAAAACGATCTTAATCTAAATCACTCTTTATTTAAATAAGGAATGATTGATTTTAGATAAAGATTATTGAAATAAAGAGTGATTTAGATTAGGTTTATTGAAATAAAGAGTGGTTTATATTAAGATTATCATTAATAACTTCCCTTGTTAAGAAATATTGAAGACGTTTTAAGTAACAACTGTTTGAGAACATTTTTCTTCTGATTGAAAGTTCTAGTTCAAAAATATATGTTTTGAAACACAGCTCAGTTACGGAACAGTCCAGGAACTATCGTTAATGTTCTAGAATATTTCTGAACCTGTTTTTCAATTAGGAACAAAGTTTCACAGAAGATAGGACAGTCTTGTCATGTTATTAAATGACAACTTTTATTTTACAAAGCAATTACTGACAATTTCCCCATATTTCTAAATATGAATGTGATATTCAAATTCATATTAAAACAAATTGTTATAAATGGTTGTGTCATATATAGTTGACCCCCATCCCCGCCCCTTTTTAGCTCACCTGAGTATGATGAGTATTATGGGAGTGAATTTAATTTTTCTGGCGTTTGTCGAGGTATGAACTACGTTGGGCCGTGAGCAAAGTAAGTGAACCCAAGGGGTTCACGTGAGCTCTGCAGGCGGCCCAGTGTGGTTTGCACATCAATAGGCGCCGGAGAGGTTAGGTTCACTGCTGATACTTGCATTCTATCTAATCAATGTTTTATTTCACCTCAAATTTGTGTTAGAGGTAAATCAGAAAAAACAACAAAGAAACATTTATATGCAGCTTTTCAATAATGTAAATATTTATAAATAATGTATATAGAATAACACGATATGTAAAAAAATATGGTGTCGGTGTAGGGGAGGAGGAGCCGACAAAAAAAAAAAGCTCACCTGAGCACGAAGTGCAGGGTAAGCTATTTTGATCGATATTTGTCCGTCGTCCGTCCGTCCGTCTGTCCTTCCGTCTGTCAACAATTTCTTCAAACGATATCTCCTCCTAGACCAGTAAGCAAATTTCAAAATAATTTCACACAAATGTTTCTGTTATAGCCCTGAATCAAAATTACTTAAATGGTTCCGCTGTACTGAACAAAATGGCCGCAAGAGCTAAAAAAAAGTCATATTGGGTAAAAACTAGGTCACTAGGTCAAATCTTAGAAAAAACATGTGAATGCTCTAGAGGGCACAGTTTTGTTTTAATCTTCATGAAACTTTGTCAAAATGTTTATCTTCAACAAATCTAGACCAAGGGTGCAACTAGGTCATGCTGGGTCAAAAACTAGGATAATAGGCCAAACTGTAGAAAACACATTGTGTATATTCTAGAGGGCACAGGTTTGGTTCAATCTTCATGAACCTTTGTCAGAATAATTATCTTAATGAAATCTGGGCCAAGTTTGAAACTGGGTCTTGTCGGGTCAAAAACTAGGTCACTGGGTTAAATCATAGAAAAACCTTGTGTACACAATTGTGGCTTTATTTTGCATTGAATCTTCATAAACTTTGTCAGAATGTGTATCTTCATGAAATGTAGGATAAAGTTTGAAACTGAATAATGTCTGATCAAAAACTAGATCACCAGGTCAGGTCTTAAAAAACATTGTGTACACTCTAGAGGGCACAGTTTTGATCCAATCTTCATGAAACTTTGTCAGAATAATAGATTAGAAAATGCAAAACTGCTCCAAATGAACCATCATCAAATAGATGATTTTCCATGTTATTTCATCATGACTCGGGTGAGCGATTCAGGTCCATCGTGGACAGAAAATAAAACAGCAGATGTGCTGTATTAAGCTCTTCCTTAATATGTTAATCCCTGAGATATATGTACTAAATAAATGTCATAATGACACATAACCTAGACCCAGACCAGCAGCTGAAATTGCTAGATGGAGTTCAATATCTTATTTCTTATAAAAAAATGTCTACGTTCCACCAAAATTGACATTAGAGCTTCAGTATTGTTCATTTGTTACTTAAAGATTTGTTACCAAAAGGTCATTCATAGTATTTGTGAATTGCAACGCTCGGGGTGGGAGAATTCATGGGGAGGGGGGCGTATCGCAAGAAATGTGGTAATTACATAAACCTATTATGCTTAGGTTCCTATGCTAATAGCTTACACCTAGTACACCCTTGCAAAAAAACACTCTTGAATCATAAATAGGCTTGCCCAGCTTGACAAATGAAAGAATCCATGGCAAAATGGTTTAAGTGATAAATGGGTTTTCTGGCTTAAAACTACAACACTGATTTTTTCTCAGATATCAGAGCACTGTCACTCAGTTTCACCCAATATTCTAAAATGGAGTCTTCCGCTTCTAAAATTTCGGATGTCACTACAGGATTTAAGGAGTCCTTTCGTAGGAGGTGCTTTCTTTTCTATCCAAATATTTTAGACCCTGATCGGCTGCATCTGTAGCTATAATAGTATACTTGAAACCATTAAAAACGCAGCTATTTACTTGTTATATATTTAGATTAAAACTAATTCCACAAGGCTGTAATATACTCCATGCGATTTTCCTTTCGTTGGGCAAGGTTTTAGCAACAGTTTATCTTAGTTTAATTCGTTCAAGTAAAAATAGTGAGAAAAATGTGAAAATTAACTAATTTTAATTTCAAGTTTTCAGAAAATTAATATTCCATCTTATTTTATTGAAAGGATCCTCAGTATCATGCCTGAAATTAAAAAATAACGCAAAAAATAAAAATTAATACTGCGGATGCGGTTTTAAAGATTTTGATATTAAACCATTTTTCGCAAAATTTTCACACATTTTGAGAATCTTGCAAAATTTCATCTGAGGTCCAAATAATGGGCTTTTGAGAAAAAGAGAAGTAAAATCTTGTCATACTCTTTACATTGATGACAGTAATTGTCCAAAAAATCGCATCCTTAACAAGCACTTCCGGTTTGAAGGCACAGCTATTCACCGGCATTTATAAGGTCAGTAGTCTTGGGATTTTAAAGAAAACAACATGCGTGCAGAGATTTTGGACCGCTATTGAAAACATCGCAAAATTTAGCCGAAACGACCCAGTGTATATGTTAAATGAAAACATTCATTAAACTCAATTTCGCTTTAGCCTCAATAAAAGTCAGAGTTACATCTCTTTATATACAAATGCAGTCCTCATTTATTGGACCGTTGTCAGCATTCCGACAATAATGCAGTTAAAAACTAGCGTGACAAACATCCTGATTTCCTTGATAAAGCAGCGTTACAGTCATAAATTCCTACGTGGGCCGAAACCAGAAAGTTGCGTTTTTACTGGCTTCAAGTGTATTTGCAAATATCCCATATTTCGGACTGCAAGGCTTGAGCTTCATGATTTTATTATGCCCCCGCCATTAAAAATTGGGGGGGGGGCATATAATATCACCGCTCTCCGTACGTACGTACTAGCGTACGTCCCGTACGAAATGGTTTCCGTTCAATATCTTTTGAAAACATTGGTGTATTGAATTCATATTTTATACACAGCTATATAATCAGAAAATACAGATGAAATTCGATGTTGGGTAAAATCCGTTTATTACTGTGGGAGTTATGGCCCTTTTTCGACCTCATTTTGTATGAAAAAATGGTTTCCGTTCGATTTTTTTTGATAGCATTGGTATATTGAATTCATATTTAATACACAGTTATATAATTATAAAATACAAGTCAAGTTCGATGTTGGGCAAAATCCGTTGATTATTGTGAGAGTAATGGCCCTTTTTCGACTTCATCTTGTATGAAAAAATGGTTTCCGTTCGATATCTTTTGAAAGCATTGGTGTATTGAATTTATATTTTTATACACATGTATATAAACATAAAATACAGGTCAAGTTCGATGTTGGGCAAAATCCGTCGATTATTGTGGGAGTTATGGCCCTTTTTCGACTTCATTTTGTATGAAAGACTGTGATTTCCGTTCATTATCTTTTGAAAGCGTTGGTGTATTGAATTCATATTTTATACACAAGTATATAATCATAAAATACAGGTCAAGTTCGATGTTGGGTAAAATCCGACAATTATTGTGGGAGTTATGGCCCTTTTTCGACTTCATTTCATACAATAATGGTTTCCGTTTGTTAGTTTTTGAAAAGTTACTTGTTTCCGGGCTATTTCTTTTGGAAAGTTGCATGGCATCCATTTCTATGATAAGATACAGAATGTTATCACATATAACAGCCATGACACCCCCTCCTCCCCCCCCCCCCTCCACACACAAACAAACTTCTCTTGGTCCAAGAAGCACAATACATCTGCCCAAGGAAAACAATAAAAATTGTACCACAGAAGTCTGCCTTTGTTAACCTAGTTACGCTACAAGTGCCAGTACTTTAAACAAGGCACCATCTTACTTAGGGGGCATCCGTGTCCTATGGACACATTTCTAGTCTTTTCTGTGAGGATGAAACGACTTGCAGTACAGTATAGGTGGAATGTTTCCCTTGAAATGAGCCAGTGCTACAATAAATAAACTCTCAGAGATGTAAATGATTGCAGCAAATCTTTTTACTGAGAGGTCATGCTGGTATACACTGATTTTCGGGTTGTAGTATGGTCTGTCCAGTCAATTCTAGTGTGTGTGTGTGTGTGTGTGTGTGTGTGTGTGTGTGTGTGTGTGTTATTAAAGTCCAGTGTTTATTTCAGATTCAACATACACTACAATATGTTATACATATAGAATGGTGTTACCGAGTATTTAGGATTCCCTTCGAGGGGTCGTAGCCCCCGAGACCGAGAAGGGTATCCTAAATATTCGGTGACACCATTCTTTATGTATTTTGTATCATGGCAGCCAATTGCTTTTGTCTATTTTTAATTTAAAACGGCTCTTATCTAATTGTTAATGAAGACTGGCATATCTGTGTAATTATATGTACCACTGCTATTTTGTTAGTCATCTAACGGTCAAATAAATCACATAAAACAATCATAATCTTCAGCACAGTATCAACTGAAACTAACTAAAAGTGTGTCTGCATTTTCTGCCTGATTTATTTTACATTAAAAATGATGAGTTGGAACAAACTGATTTTATAAGAATGACAAATAGAGCAGTCTTTAAGGGCATATCATCTTCTGCTCATTCAGTTGCCAAATAAGGTCTATACAAATTGCCAAACATTTATGGTTACTGTGGTAGAGTTTGCTGAGCACTACAAGATAAATTGTCTCTATAATCTCAGATTACCCAAACAACAATCCAGACATCAAGATCACTTCAATAAACCAACTTTGGATTATTATTCTTTACTGATAAGTGATCGAATTTGCCAAGCAAATGAGCTAAGGATCACTACTTATGTTCCAGTTCTGAAGCTAGATCATGTCAGGATCATTTAAAGGATCATCCAAAGACCATTTCCAAAAGGTTTTCTTTTCATTCAAATTCTTCTTACCTTCCTGCCAGCGCGTTCATGCTCCCGCTAATATTCTTAACTGAATCTAAGATAAATATACGTTTTATGGCGATTTTTGAAAGAAAAAGAGATGTTACACCGTCTAACGTCTCAAAACGTCACAAAATTACGTCAGTAATTGCCAGTGACGTCAGCAATTAGACTCACGCGCTCCGAAACAGTGAATTGTTGCAGAATAAAACACGGAAACTTTCCATTGCTTCTATAGGCTCACTATGTTAGAATATCCCAGCACCATGTTCTATATTTTTAAAGACTCAATACATGTATTATAATGATGCATCTAAGAAATGCGGCAGATACTCATAAGAAGATACTAAATAGTTAATTACTGTGGGATTCTTTTTACAATACGACCTCCCGCACCCCACCCATCAGGATGCGAACAGGTTAATATCATAGTTATTTGTCAACAACAGTAACATACAGTTTTGTCCGCCATTATTTGTGAGAACTGTATCCAATAGAAGGAGAAGAACTAAACAAGCACACGCTTTCGTTCTAATCCTACTGATCATGTATATTGTTTCTGTGTATATGTATGATATTGTTGAAATAAAATATATTTAACAGGTCCGACCCTCGTAGCAAGGACGACACGCTATATTCAAGCCCCAGGATAATCCCACCACGCGCCTCACACCAGTCCTGGGTTCAGCCCAGCGTTGAGTGCATAAAAGCTCATCCCAAAACAGACTAGGCCAACCCACATCAGGATCTACACTGATTAGGACTGCAAACACCCGACGGCATAGGGCGCACTAGATCTGTCAGGGGCCTCAGTTAATGTCGTATGACGCTACATTATTCATTATTTTTGGACGAAAATAGTTAAACAAAAGAGTTCCCATTTTTATGCTCCCGCGACGAGTCGGGGTGGGGGGGGGGCATTAAATTTACCCCTGTCTGTTTTTCCGTCCACCGGTTAGCCCGTCCGTTCGTTTGTCCGTTCGTCCCACTTTATACTTTATAGGGTATTTGTAATCAACTCATCCCACAGAATTTGATGGATCTTTTTTAAGACCTTGTATACTTGTTTTTGACATAATGAAAATGTGCATGTGGAGTTTTGATTATGATGTTAATAGTTTTGACAAAATTATGACTCTTCAAATTTACACATTTTGGGTAGCCTTTTACATTGTATGGTATGGAGTTTGTGTAATAAACTCCTCCAACAGTTTTAATGGATCTTGTTTAACCTTGCATACTTGTGGACATAATGAAAATGTGCATGTGAGTTTTTTGGTGGAGGCGGAATTCATTTTGACAGTATTATGGTCTTTTAAACATAGTCATTTTATGCAGTTTTTCTGCACTCGTCAATAGGATATGGAGTTTGTGTAATCAACTCCACCAACTGTTTTCAATTCTGCCTCGTTTGTCAGTTCATTGCAGGAGATGAACTAAATAAGCCTCTGGCTTCCGTTCAGCAGATCATTTTAATATTGTATTCTATTTGTAACCTGTACATAACTTGTATGACATTGAAATAAAATATGTTTACACCAACATTTTTCAATGGATTCTTTTCAAACTTTTTACACATGTTGGGGGCAAAACGAAGATATGTTCGGGCTTTTTGAGATAGACACAATTAATTTTGAAACAATTAAGGCCTTTCGAACTTGGACATTTTGGGTTGTTTCTTCGCGTTGTAGAATATGGAATTTGTGTAATCAGCTTCTACAGTTTAAATGGATTCTTTGTAGATCGCGTCTGTCCTTAAAGATGCTTTAGGGATTAACACTGTCCAGTAACAGGCGCTGAACAGGGGCATCAGTCGTGTTTCACGGGCACAACTTTCTACGTGTTTCACAGGCACAATTTTCTAGTGTTTAACTTATTCACTCTAATGTGTATTAGTTCAGTCAAACCTGCCTGGAGGGGTCATCTGACACCTAACTTTAGAAGCCAATATTGTCCTATTGGATGATCCCTTTAAAACAGATTTGACTGTTACAATTTCTCGCTAAAATCTATTTTGTTCAGAAATTATACTAAACCTTGTTTGGTTAAGGTCGTCCAGCCATGGTAGCCAATGCTTAATCCCATTGAACATGCTCTTATAGTTTCTTACCTACGAGACAGAGTTCGTTCTGTTTTTAGCGGTGCTGGAAAATTCTGTCTTTCCCATGGGCTGGGACAGCTCACACGAGCTTGAATTCTGTGTACCACTACGCGCTCCTTGAAATACGGTGCGCCCGGCTTGGCGATTCCATAATTTATGCATTATTATTTCATAGGAATGAATTGCCACATCGATAAAATCCAATCCAAGAAAGGTTATTCATTCTTGATAATCCCATTATAGCCTGTTTCAAGGTCTTAAAGTCGGAAAAAGATCCAAAATAGTCAATGTTTCACCGTGACAAACACTGTCAAGGAGGCCGCCATTTTAAAGACGTTACCAACTGACGTTTGAAATGACGTTGAAGGTACGTCACAATTGACGTCATACACGCGCTTTCATTATTCGTCTCAATACAAATTTTGTTCTTTAATATAAATTTCAATTAGAAAATCTAAAAATGCGGATTTGTCAAGGACCTATTTTTTACTGCTCTGTTCACTACAGCAGCCATGAGGGTGACATGGTTGTACTACTTACACTTGTACACGTTTGTTACGAAATGGATCTAATCGTTCACTATGTCGTCGAGATTATTTTAATCCTTTCAATCAGTAAGGCTACAGTTTTTAGGGTAACTGTGGTAATAAAACATTTACGGAAATTGTGGCTACGTTATGCATGGGTTGTTTGTGAATACCTCTCGTGGACAGCGTATTGCATGATTTTAAGGTGAATACCTGCACGAGTCTTTTGATTGTGGAAAGCGTGTTGCATGATTTTAATGTGAGACGCATAGTATTTATACGCCTATCTTTTAATGAAAAGTTAGACGTGGCTGTTTAATTCTTGATGGATGTTATATTGTTGTGTGCCCAGATTCTGTGTTAAGACCTAGAAGGGTAAGATTTTATTATATTTATTTAGAATAGTTTGGATAAGAATGAAAAATGTGACTTCTGATTGATATGGTATGATTATATGTGTCGACTGATTTGATTTTGTTGGCAGTGATCAGGCTGCGCATGTGTCGACCGATTTTGTTAGTAAGCATGCTGCGCATAATATTTGTATATTAGGAAGTTTTGTAAATTTCGGAAATAGTTTATATCACTGAAGTTGGTTGCAATGGTGTGCGTCTATTTGACGTCCAGTGACGTCAGTTGCATTCATGTTATTCATGTGACGTCAGTTGCATTCATGTTATTGCGACGTCAACACTTTTTATATTAGTTTCACGTATACGTGGCCTATAGAAGTAGATTGATTTGTAATGGAACTAATTTATATACTCGTGACGTCAATTGACGCCATAGCATGCACCGCATTAAGGGTTTTTTCCATAAGTTATAATGGTAGCATTTGGTCATCATGCGTTTGATTTGCCTTCATTAGACGGCGTCATATGGTATAACATCATTGATGTCATGATGTCAGATCAAACGTTATGATCCCAAATGTGTGAGAAACGATTATTCAGCTATTATATTCTATGGCAAATGGTATTACGCTTAGTTTAAAGAAATGAATTAAAACATATGCGAGTTAGATTTTGGTCAATCAATTTAATGTAAATAGGACATTGTTTAGATTATTCATGTTTTATGTTTAGATTATTCATGTTTTATGTGGGGTATGTCATGGTAATGCCTGTTGACGTCAGTATACTTCTTGACAATGTTTGACGTCAGATCCTTTGACGCACATGCGTGGTAGGATCTACGTTTCTTCATTGGCGGAAGTGGTAAGCACACTTTTAGCTTTACATCGTGAGCGCGAGTCGTGTCTAGTGACACGGCTGGCGTGTGCACGTTATGCTCGGCATTCGCCGAGGGCGTTGTATGGTATTTCCAAGACAGGCCCAAGTCTTACGTATTATTATTATGTAGTTACAATGTATTAAGTGTAAGTTCGTTATTTTTAGGCACATCAAGACCGGCAGTCAGCTGTTAGGGCTTAGAGCCACGTCTCACCTGGAGATGCGATATACGTCTCCAGGTTAATACCAACCCGGGTAGAGGCAGTTACAACGCCGTTTGTGCAAGGTTCCCAAGCAGAGGCGGGAAGCACAAAATGTAGGCGGAAGTGGTTAGCACAGTTTTGCCAGATTCTGTGATAAGATCTGAAGGTCACATCAAGTGTGGGACAGTGTTCGTCCACTAAGGTGTTTTAATATATATAGACTGGTCCCTGGTACAATCCAGGGAGCGACCAGTATATAATCGTGCACGTGTTTATATGAGTTGGTGTTCCTCATGATATATGGACTGGCCCATGACATGATCCAGGGAACGACGAATTGAAGTCTACCAACATAAGGCCTTGTTTTTTTGTATGAGCTCAAACTGACGTCTTTTGTTCTTTGTGTTTTCCTTTAGTTCATGGCGCTGAGCCGAGTACGGTGTTGACGTCAGACGGTAATCTATTTGCGTATTGTACGCAAATCGATTACAGATTTGAAACAAACACCTTACTTGGGCCAGCGACATGAACTGATATGTGTTGTATATTATTGTAATTGTGACAGTTGTAAATTGTATTGTTGTATATAGAATTTACATTATATATAAACTTAAAAAAATTCTAACGTTGTTAGAGTTTCCTTGTTAGTGTATTACACTAGTAGATAACCCTTTAACCGGAAGTCACCCTCCGCCGTCCTGGCGACGCATAAGGCTCTACACCCGTGTCGACCGTGTGTAAAACCTTCTGCGTAACAACGTTCGCATGAAATGGGCCTATTAGTTCCCATTTCAATTTGAAGTAAATATTATCGTAGGTAAGAAAAATAATCAATCATCGGTCTCCGATGCGGACAGGGAAATCCCAACCCTCGGGCACAAGGGGTGTGTCGGAAACTCGGCAAGCCTCGTTTCCGACACACCCCGTATGCCCTCGGGCAAGCCTCGTTTCCGACACACCCCGTATGCCCTCGGGTTGGGATTTACCTTTCCGCATCGGAGACCAATGATAGATTCTATATATCATAGCTAAAGCTAGATCAACTTTGTTGTCAATATAGATAACAAAAAAAGAAGGTCATAGCAAGTAAATGAAAAAAGAGCAAATTCTTTCTTTTAAGAGGAGACCTCATTTCAAAGCGCTTTGTTGCCCAGGGAAGGAAATATAATTTTTTTTAAGTTGTTCCCCTTCTAAAAATGGCGGGAAAACGGGAGGTGTTTCCTACGTCTTAAAGCTGCTATTCCATTGATAAGCTAATAAACTTTTGGCCTGTGTTTCAGCGGTCTTCTATAGCTCAATCTGAAAATGGTAAAGCTATAGTCCCTCGCTCTTTCAACGTTTTCAAATAAATCGTTTTACTAAATTTCGCTAGATACAGCAACATCATATCTAAGTCCTGGTGAAATTTCATAAAGCTGTTTTCATTTAAGGAAATTATAAATCAAACAGATAAGTTGAAATCGTATATGCAGTTAGCAAAGTCGTGAGCCAGCAAGAAAATCAATATTAGGTCACGATCACTTGATGATACCAAGCTCATTTGCTCATTCGGGTGAAACATGGAATTAAATGACTTCAGAATAATTATTTGTCTGAGAAAACTGAAGTTTCTGTTTAAAGAATTTTAGTACGTAATGTCATTGAAATATTGTCGGAGTAAGGCAAACACTCTTTGCCATGATCCTATACCATTGGCGTCATAGATGTTACCATACCAACTTTGGAATTACCAACTGTTGTGCTCAGTATCTTGGCAGAATGACGTCTCGATGACATCACTTTGAGACCAATACGGACTCCTAGTTGGTATGGTAACAGATTTTTACGTCATTAGTATCGGCGCATGGCAACAGAAATTTCGGATTTTATCAAACAAATAATTTTTCTCAAGTCATATAATTCCGTGTTGGACATGATCGGTTTTATTTGGAAAGTCCCACTCATTCGATCGCGGTCCTCGGGTTATTCCTCCACATTTGTTACTTTTGTAGTTTTTAAAATTGTCATTTTCCACCGCAATTTTATATCGTAAACCCACGGGTAATAGTCTATTTCAGAGCTGTTATGTACTAATAGACACAACTAAACAATGTGGGTTCTAGCTCTGAACTAATTTATTTACAAGGCGGCAGAATGCTATATCACATAGATTATAGCTTATCAGGGAGGGGTATTGTTTTTAATAATTATGTATATACTGTAAGTATAACAACAGTCTTCTTATTGCTGCTGCAAGTATACAACATTTTCCCTCCTTTAGATTAAAGTTACTAAAGTTTACTTTATTCAGTCTCATAAAGCAATCGTTTGCATGTCACTGCTATATAACTGTTTCTGAGTCCAATCAGTTGTTGCTAATCCAAGATCACTGAATATTCTCTGCTTAATGTCTTTTGCTATAAAACTACAGTCTTTTCCATAAATCCTAGTTAAACTGATGCGATTCTAAAACTGCTGATTATATTATATGTATATAGCATGCAGATAATAAAATACAATCAGTAATAAAGTACTGGACTCAATGAGACAAGCCTGTATCATTCATATTTTCATTCATGCATTAATTAGAAATTTCCCATGAAAAACAATCATAGTAAATTCCTAAGATGATACCACCCCATTCATGAAAATGGCTTGTCTGACAGAAACCAGACTTTACAGCACTGCATCCGAGATAAGAAGGTGATCATTACAACTTATCTCTTCATAAACATTACAGAGAGGGGTTTATTATGCCCTGTTTATCTGAAATGGGCCTTAACACACAGAATATTTACAGTTCCTTTCACTGATAAGTGAGTCTGTCGGGAGGCTTTCTGTTCCTTGTTGGGTACCGTCTTTCGACTATTTCAGGTTGCACACCACTATTTGTCGAAACTGCCTTTTCGGCGCTGGTCTCCACAGATATGTCCGGAACCTGTTCTGACGGTTTCGGCTCCACCGATGTCGGTACTATTTGGTCTGCGTGACGACGCCAGTTTCCCTTCTCCCCCGTTTGAACTTTGTATGAAAGCGGTCCATTTTTCTCACTTATTTTCGCACTTGTCCATTTGTCACTATTTTCACGATAGTCTCGAACCATTACATTATCTCCAATATTGAACTGAGGTCTTTTCGAGTCAGTCAAAGAATCAAATTGCTTCTTTTGAACTGTGTCCTTCACATTTGGTTTCACCAAATCCAATCTAGAACGAATGCTTCGACCGAGAAATAGTTTTGCTGGACTTTCATTCGTTGTAGAATGCTGAGAATTCCTATACGCCAGCAAGAAATTACCAATTTTCTGATGTAGTGAGCCACTATCAGATGCTGCTGACTTCATTGCTAGTTTGAAACTTTGTACAAAGCGCTCTGCTAATCCATTTGTAGCAGGATGCCATGGCACTGATGTTTTGTGTTGTATGCCATTGTTCCTAACAAATGTTTGGAATTGTTCAGACGTAAATTGTGGACCATTGTCGCTAACAATTTGTTTCGGAACACCAAATCGTCCAAACATTTGCCGCAAAACATCTATCGTCTTTGACGCGGTCGTAGTTGTCATAACTTCCACTTCTGGCCATTTTGAGTGCGCATCCACAGCTATAAGAAACATGTGTCCTAAAAATGGTCCAGCGAAGTCAATATGTATGCGTTCCCAAGGTGCAGACGGCCATTCCCAAGGGTGCAGCGATGATTTTGTCGGTGACTTTTGATTGATTTGACAGCCAGCACAGCGTTTTGCTAACTGTTCAATTTCATTGTCAAGTCCTGGCCACCAAAAGAAAGTTCTGCTCAGTGCTTTCATTTTAACTATGCCAATATGTCCGACATGTATTTCTTCTAGCACTTTATTTCTGAGCTTTAAAGGTATAATGACACGTATACCCCACATAAGACAGCCTTGCTGAACTGAAAGTTCATTTCTACGCGTGTAGTATGGCTTCAGCCGCTCATCCTGAGGTTTCTCTGTCCAGCCATTCAATGTAAAGTCTAGGACTTTTGACAAAATATTATCTCGACGTGTTTCACGCTTAATGTCATTAGCACTGACAGGCAGGCTATCAATCTGCGACAAATTATAAATTTCCACAGGATCACTGTCTGGTAGTTCCTTTCCTTGTGTACACGGCAAACGTGAAAGAGCGTCCGCGTTGGCGTGCGTTTTCGAGTTCTTGTACTCGATTTCATATTCATGTCCTTGCAAAAATAGGGCATAACGTTGCAGACGTGCTGCCGTTGTTGCTGGAATTCCTTTCTTTGGACTGAAAATGGTTAACAGCGGTTGATGATCCGTCACCAAAGTAAATTTTCGTCCATAGAGATAACAGTGAAATTTCTTGATTCCCCATATTATTGCCAAAGCTTCTTTGTGGATTTGGGCATAGTTTTTCTCTGCCGAATTTAATGAACGTGACGCGAAGGCGATCGGTCTTTCTTCACCATTTTCCATGACATGTGAAATTACGGCACCTAATCCGTATGCGGAAGAGTCACAAGCCAGTCTGACAGGTAGATTTGGATCGTAATGTGTCAAAACAGTGTCTGCTGTTATTAATGTTTTTACTTTTTCAAAAGCTTTTTGCGTCTCAATTGTCCATTTAAATTTCACGTCCTTCTGCAATAGCTGATAAAGGGGACGTAGTACACTTGCCAGATTTGGCATAAACTTGGAATAATAGTTCACAAGTCCCAAAAAAGCTCTTAACTGGGTTATGTTTTCCGGCTTTGGTGCACATGTAATAGCTTCTATTTTTGCTTGAGTTTTATGTAGACCGTTAGAGTCTATTTTGTGCCCACAGTAAGTAATTTCTTTCTGGAAGAAACTGCATTTCTCTTTGTTCACACGTAAGTTGTAGTCGTGTAATCTCTGAAGTACAGACTGAAGGTTTTTCAAGTGCTCTTCATCTGTTTTTCCAGTGATGATCATGTCATCAAGAATACAGCTTGTATTTGGTATTCCTTTCAATACCTGATCCATGGTACGTTGCCATATTGATGGAGAGGCTGCTATCCCGAAAACAAGTCGGTTATACTGGTATAAGCCTTTGTGTGTATTAATGGTAAGATACTTCTTGGACTTATCATCTAGTTCTAATTGATGATATGCTTGTCTCAAGTCTATCTTGGAAAATCGCTGTCCTCCCGCTAGTGACGCAAAGATATCGTCAATCCTAGGCAGTGGATATTGATCGATTTTCAGTTGCGGGTTTACAGTTGTCTTGTAATCACCGCATA
Source organism: Ctena decussata (assembly GCA_963989385.1). NCBI lineage: Eukaryota > Metazoa > Mollusca > Bivalvia > Lucinida > Lucinidae > Ctena > Ctena decussata. The sequence goes on from OZ022504.1 coordinate 67,453,290, forward strand.
TTCTGACTGAGTAATCCTTCTTTGGTACTGCCACTATAGGTGTTGCCCAGTCGCTGTGATCTACTTTCTCGATTATTCCTTCCCTTTCAAGCCTTTCCAACTCTTGTTCAACTTTTGGCTTCATTGCGTAAAGGGCCGTATACACTATCATTTTTTCTTGTACAAGTTTATTGTACAAGAAAAACTGACCAAGAAAAAGTGACAATGATGAGGTGTATACATGTAGCAAGAATTTTACTCTGCTGTCAAACATTTTGCGGGAAATTACACAATAGTAGCAATGGAGACAGAGGAAGATTATGTTGCATTTGTTTTGTGCATTTTATGCATTGTGATTTTGCGAAGGAGATTAAGCACCAGATACAGACATGTGTGGTCGCGAGATTGGTTACCGCGGAGACAGCAGCATAGTGCTTATCATACACTTCTACAGGAGCTTGTACAGGAGCAGACTTCAAGAACTGTCCTTTTTCTCAAATCTCTGTTCTTATACTCTTTTGACCTGATATTCCATATAATTTCATTTTCTTCTATTAGGTCAATGAGTCTTGATGTAACTGTGTCTGTCCAAATAAAATCTGCCGTGATATCCTCTTGCAACAATATTTCCCCCGCCAAATATTGGCCATGTGCTTTTGTTTACAATGATGCTGCTACAAATTCTCTTGCTTTTGATTGGCTATTTGATGGCAAGTTTGATAAGTTATCATTGAAAATAGGATGAGTTTCTATTCATCAGTTTTTCTTGTACAATAAAAAAACTGATCATTTTCTGCTGTATACACCATCAAATTAAATGACAGTTTTTCTTGTACAATAAACTTGTACAAGAAAAAATGATAGTGTATACGGCCCTTAAGGTACTTGCCTTGCTTTGCAAAATTTTGGCTGTGCATTATCTTTCAAAGTTAAAGTAGCTTTTATGCTCTTAACTTTCCCTGCTTCCTCTGTGAAAACTGAATTGTATTTCTGTAGAATTTCCTGAAGGTTTTCTTCTGTTGACTTACTTGTGTTCAAAAATTTAATTCAATTCCAATCAAGTTTAATGCATTTTAGCCATGATCTACCAAATAATGCAGGACTGTCATTTTTCACAACAAATAAATCCAAATAATGTTCCTGTCCTTCATAATTCACCTTCACATTAATTAATCCAGCTGGCTTAATTATTTGACCTGAATATGTCTTGAGTGTTGTGTTTGTTTCAGATAATTTCTTGTGAGAAAACATTTGTTTGTAAGTCCTAATTGGTATAACTGATATGGCAGACCCAGTATCTAGTTCCATTTTCAAGTGTTTTCCTTCAATGCTGGGCGTTATGCTGATAACGTCAGATCTCTTTACCGTATTTACCGTAACAGTTAAAAGTTCTTGCTCTTCTACAGATTTCACAATTTTTGGTTTTGGCTTCTTGGATTGGTTTTTCTTTTGAGCTTTTTTACTCAAACAAGCTCTCTCAATGTGTCCTTTCTTGAAACAGAAATTGCATGATTCATCCTTAAAATGACATTCATCCGGCGAATGATTTTTCTTGTCGCAGCGGAAACATGCGTTTTTGGCATTTTTCTGTTTACCGTAAGAACCCTTCTTCTTACTTATCTTGTTGACAGGATCGGGCCTGTGCTGGTGCTGCAATTCTGCAGCATCTTTGGAAGCTGTTTCCATGGCTGTCGCGATTTCAATTGCTTTTTGCAGTGTTAAATCTGCCACAGAGAGTAACTTTTTCTGAATATTTTCATTCCTAATTCCACAAACGAACCTATCGCGTAGAGCATCGTTGAGATTTGCTTCGAAACTGCAATGTTCAGTAAGCTTCCTCAATTCAACCACATACACAGTTATTGATTCTCCCTCTTTTTGGTCCCGCTTATGAAATCGGAATCGCTCAGCAATCACTAATGGCTTTGGGGACAAATGATCCTTTAAAAGTGTCACAATTTCATCATAACTCTTTGTTGATGGATCATCCGGCATTGTCAAATTGCGCAACAGTCCGTAGGTTTTTCCTCCCATAATCGCTTATAACGCAGGAACCTTCCGATCATTAGCTACCTGGTTTGCAACGAAAAACTGCGCAACACGTTCTGTGTAACTTTTCCATGTTTCTGTCAGCTCATTATATTCTCCAACATTTCCGATAGAAAAGCTAGCCATTGTGATAATTCAGAATTTATTCCTTTTTAAATTTTATTTAAATTTATCCAAGAAATCCAAAAACTTGAGTTCAGGCACATAAAATCCAAAATCTCGTCGCCAAATATTGTTATGTACTAATAGACACAACTAAACAATGTGGGTTCTAGCTCTGAACTAATTTATTTACAAGGCGGCAGAATGCTATATCACATAGATTATAGAATATCAGGGAGGGGTATTGTTTTTAGTAATTATGTATATACTGTAAGTATAAGAACAGTCTTCTTATTGCTGCTGCAAGTATACAACAAGAGCTGTCAAGGAAATCTCTCTACATGTTTTTCGTTCTTTAGCAAAGACCTTTATCTTTAACAGATAATTTTCACAAGATGATATGACAACTTTGCAGTAAACTTTTGTATAAACTTACCTGCGTGCTTAATATGGGAACAATAATATCCGACGTAAAGTAAAACAGGAACAAAGTTGAGCCGCGACAGGAAAAAAAAAAGTTGTTGTTTGCCCAGCGCAGACTCAGATCAGCATGGGCATCTGCCTAGTCTAATCAGACTGATCAGACTCTTTGCTAAGCGCTTATAGTGTAGCTGAGAGCCTTAGCTACCTCCATGCGGACAGCGAAGATGCTGAGCAGACTGGGCGAATGCCCAGGCTGATGTGAGTCTGCGCTGACCGCACAACCGTTTTTTGGTTATCTTGTGTCGCGGCTCAAATACAATCAGACCCCATATTCCGTCTTCAAAACCAAAAGGGAAAACGTATTTGCATAAAAGGACAACTGTTCACGAAAGACGTACACGGTACACCGAATGAACCCAAGCAGGCAAACAAGGTTGAACCATCCCTGAATCAGCTCATTCAACGTTGTGACGTTGAATCAAGGTTGATTCAAGGTTGATTCAACGTGCCCAGTGGGAACAGTTCTTTCCCAGACTTGATGTCATTTAGTTACCCCAACTGAAAACAAAAGTGACATCAACTTTACTTTTATTTACAAAACAAAACAGAATGCAAAGTGGGCAGCTATACAGGTAACCATATTTCTAAAAGGTCACAGACAAGCAAACACATTGAGGAAACCCAAAAGAAGTATCATTTCGAACGGTTTATATATTACTGGGGGCTTAAACTAGTTTTACTGGATTCAAACGCTCACCCTTGGCTTCTGCATTGGTTTAAAACTCAGAGTTAGCTGTTTGGTCAGCATTAAATTGTCCTAGCAGAAAACAAACGATGGATAGATGACTTGCAATTTTACGTCCTTTATAAGAGTATTTGACATATCAGGTCGATTTGTAGGTGACAATGAAAGGCTTTGTTCTATGGAACCCCGTCTACGGTTGAAAAGAGTCCCGCCTAAACAATAGAGGATAATAACTATGATGAATATAAGATAAGAAATCAATAGAAACAACGTATTGACGTCGCGCACGATGTTCGTCGTAAAGCGTTACACTCAAATAACGTCGTGATAATTAGCAATTAAGTGCGCAAAGAGTATTCATTCGTTCTTTCGTTCGTTTATTCTATCGTTAACTTCAATAAATCATTCAATCATTTATTTGCTTATTCATTTATATTTAGTGATTTTATTGACTACATGACTAACAGATTGATATACAGCTGATACTCGTTATCTCAAAATCTGATATCTCAAAGGTCCCTCTTAAAATGAAGAATATAGATTGGACACTTTAAACTTTTTTCTTTGTCTTTCCATTTCAACACCGGATATTTCAAACTACTGGTACTCAAAGTTAATTTCCTGGGACCAGAAAATTTACTTGGAGATATCAGTATTTTGAGATGATCTTCGAATTTGAGATACCGAGGGGTGACTGTATTTATTGACCTTTCTGAATGGTTGGCTTAGTAATTATACAAGTTAAATAGAGACATAATTGGGATCAAATTTAATGCGCAATTTACTTCACAGAGAAGATGACTATCTCGGTGCATACAATGTATCTTCTGATATCGTCAGGCGTTTCTACACATATTTACCGAACGGCAAGTGTATACATATATGCAATTTGGCATTTAATAGGTTTAGAGAGCGTCTTTTTAATTTTTTTCTCTCTCTCCTGTCCATAATACAAGCCCTTTACTACGTTACTGCATTATCATCAATAACTGCAGCAAATAAAAAAATATCTGTTTTTACTAAAACATTTACTTGTTTTTCGGTCATTTTTCAAGTTAAATCATGTAGCAACGGCTGGACATCCATACTGAAATTATCAAACAAAACTGAATGACTGTACGTCATTAGAGCTAAAAATCGCGTTCCTTGGACATTTTATGAGAAATCAAAATGATATTCTTTATTTCTACAATTTAAAGCGCAACACAAAAAGTTGCACATTTCTGTAATCTAAAAACAATGTGCATTTCTTATAAACTTCGCTAATTCATACCTGTTAATTCAAAATCTGACAAATTGAATTTTCTTACAGCAGTTCGAAAATTGGGATGCCATTTTTACGTCATGGGACAATTACTGAGAAATTGAAACTGGCATCTTAAAGTTTTCATTTTACGAGCAGTCTTAAATAAATATATCTCAGCATAAAGAGTTACTTTTGTGCATCTAAAATAAATTTTAATCATACCAATCCTCCTTTTCCTTCCGTTTTTATTTGTATTTGTTCATAACGCCGGTGACATTTCTTCTGTTGATGGACATTTTCTATTTACAATTATATTTCGTATTTTCTCACCTTAAAAGACGCCCGAATGAGAAAAAATACGGAAATAGTGTCAAAGGTACATTATTGTAAGCGTCTGTTAAAAATTTGATATATTCTCGTGCGTTTTTTACGGTACATTTATCATTTTATGATTGGAGGTGGCCGAAAAATGTAACGCTGGACATGCGATTTTGGACCAAAAATCGTACAGCTGTGCCGTCCCTTCTTAAAACGGTATATTTGAAATAATTAAAATTTACAGTCATATTCTGCAGAGTTTTAGCTTTCATTTGATGTATAACATGAGTAGTTTCTGCTGAAAATAAAAGATTCTTTTACAAATTACCCTCTGGAAGTGTCTACTGTTCGAACATCGTGCGCGACGTCATTGTGACACAAGGGAGTCCCTGGTATGTCAAACAACACCGCTGAAATACTGGAGCAAACGAAAACCACCAGCGGCGTTTATGAACTCTGATTAGATGTCCTTGATCAAAGGATCAGCTGAAGACAGCGAAAATAATATTATACAATAGCAAACAAACCTTTTGAATTCAGAAAATTAATTTAGGAAACAGATTCAGATACTTTTATTAGCGTATCTATGATAAAAAGTAAATATTGTATTTTGTGAATGCGAGCTCTGACATAAGAATAGTTAAAAGCTAACAATAATTCAATGATGAAATTGAAGTTCGCAGTTCATTTCGTTTCAGTGTAAGCTTTTAGCTATGTCCTAAAACAAGTAAATGCCACCTAAAATATCGATTTTAAAACAGTTCATAAAATTCTATAATAGAGCATAGAGCTAAGCCAACAGAAAAACAGTACTTTTTGAAGGTTGCATGGAGCTCAAAAGCTTGAACTAAGAAATATAAAAGAAAAAGCTATGCATCTGAGTCATTCATCAACAATTCACTGCCATTTATTCAGTCATTTATTCGTTTAATGGTTTTTATCCGTTCGTTCATTCGTTATATTTTACGTTTCCTATTTTACACGCTACATCAGCTAGACTTATAAATCATATAGACTCATAAATTTGCGCCATGCACATGTGTGATAGAAAGGAATTTTGTTTAAGCATCTTAGCTCGCAAATAAACAAGAAATTCGTTTTCATTAAAGAAATTAAAGAAAATATAAGCATTATATATTAGCTGTCTAAAACATTAAAATTTTGCTGTTTTAAATTCACATTTTACACAAACAATCACGCGCATTAGCTATATACTATAATAATGTATCAATCTTTCTACTAACCATACTCGGGAAATCCCCCGGGTGTCATATCAGTGACGTCACGCTTTTATCTCCTATGTCTGCAAAGGGCTCATTTATTTAATCTGCTGATGCATCTTGACCGTGCATGTTGATGCGTCGCCTGATAAAAAATCTTTAAGTTATTATCTAGTATTTTGTGATCGAGTAAAGAAAAGTGTGTATTATGTCTGTGTCCATACACTGCGTTTGTGCCCAAGAACATCTTGCCTCTGTTTCCGAGAACATCTTTATTTCCCAGCGCTCGGACAGACGGACTAAAATGTTGAGTTTATTACTGGACAGACATCGATATACTCTTCCATCTGTTTTCATAGCCAATGAATCATACTGATTTATACCACGTGACCCAAGTTGTGTTAGTGCCATATAGTGCTCTATGTGTACATAGTTACTATCCTTTCGGAAAAACACTTTTTTTGCGATTATCTTCCTTATCTTATCTTATCTTCCATTTTCAAGATTAATTTAAGGGTTTTTGCCTGCATTGCACACACAAATAGCTTAAAGTGGACACAGACAATCCATTTAAAGTGCAAAACCTCTAAATTTGGCTCGAATGACGAAAAACGAGGGATGTTTTGGGCCAAAGACAAAATTCTGCATACGATTAAAAAGATTGCCGCCTGCAGCAGGGTCCGAACCCGGCGCCGCTAGATCAGCAGGCCAGCGCTTACCCTACTGAGCTATTGGGATTCATGTTGCTAATTGATAACAAATAATGTGTAAAGCTCGTGAAAACTCTGTTAAAAGAAAACCCCGTCACGGAAAAGATCGAATCTCCGCGCCTTAAGTCTCTGGCTTTTCGAGAAGTTGCTTATTGATGACTTCATAAAAACTTATAATGCCGTAAAAAAGCAGTAAAAAGAAAGCTGATTCTTGCAAGGACATTGATGTCATGAAAATCAAACTGACGTTTTTACAGGATTTTACACGATTCACTACTCTACATGTGTTTTAATTGTGTCAAAAGGTGTGAATATTCAAGAACCGTTGATAAGACATAGCAGATTTGTCACTAAGGACGCAAAAAAAAAAATAAATAACTGAATAAAAAGAATTGCCTTCATAAGAAATGCGCACGCGTCGGTTTAAACTGATGCGCAAATCCCTTTATTAATTTTCGCTCTAAATTATATAGACAAATTGTAAGTATTCCTATAGGCACTTATTGTGCCCCTCTGGTTGCTGATCTGTTTTGTTCTGTTACGAGAAGGGCTCCATGCTGTCTCTTTCAGAAGATACCCTATCTGAAGTTATTGAAGCTTTCAGTTCTACTTCTCGGTATCTAGATGACCTATTGCATATTAACAATAACTTCTTTGATAGCATGGACAAATACGGTCAGTGTCTCAGATACCGAGGCCTCATATTTGGATTTACGTTTGTCTATATAGGATGGTTTTGTTACAGCTAAAATTTACGATAAACAAGATGACTTTTATCTTAGTTTTAATTTTGATTTCTATGTTCCTGAGATATTACACTTCTGAGCTAGGAATCTTTGACGCAAATCGAGCAATTACGCATGTGATGAACCAAAGCAGAACCAAGTGCTCGACCACAAACCGATTAAGCCCCCAAGTAATTTCATTGCTGGCCGTCCAAAGGCGGCACTTAGTGTCCGTGATGTTAAGGCTAGTCCTAAAATAATAAATAGAAGATAGGTAAAAATAGTTGTTTAATGTTTTTGACGTCGTTCTGACGTCGAGGCGACGTTATTACGTCGCATCGACGTCAGTACGACGTCGTTCGACGCCATGTGCCTGCTGAGTATTGTCATAAGGTGCTTGACTAAACTAGACGGTCTTACATGAGTGCTAATGTATTATTGAATTTGTTAAACGAGTTGGGGAAAAAGATATGATGCGAGGCCATACCGAGAATCTTATCGGTTTTCCTCCAACGAGTTTAATGAATTCAATAATTCATTAGCACGAATGCAAGATTCTGTTTATCATATGACATTTAAAACGCATTTTATTAGCTAATTTTGCAATAAAGCGTCACGATTTCGCTATTAGAAAACGCAACGTTTTTATGGACGTCAACGTGTACGTAACGTTACAATGTAATTTGCATATTTAACCCACTAGTTGATTATTGTTTAATATGAAATAAGTCCTGCTTATAGGCGAGCACATCGCTCTTTATAATGCTCTCCAGACTTACAGAATTGAGTAATAGAATTGTATTATTTCTTCATCGCAGAATTTACACATAAATTCTTGTACAGCATTGCTATCCCTACAGGTGATGTTTATGTCGTAAGGAATTTGCAATAAAATTATTGCAACTCAGCAGCAGCAAATTCCGTCTGACAAACTGATGAGAAACCGTCAGACAAAAGCTTTTCTGCTAGAAGCGTTTCCCAACGGAAAACGGGCTGTAATTATTTTTATTTCTTCTCTACATCGTTTTCTAATTCCTTTTAATTTCACCCGATGCTCCTGCTCCTTGCATTTAGTGTACTGACCATGTAGTGATCTACCGCCACAGAAGCGGTTAAAGTTGACGCCACATTGTTTTTCTCAAACTGACAATGTAGTGATCTACCGCCACAGAAACGGTTAAAGTTGACGCCATATTGTTTTTCTCAAACGGAACGTTTGACATCATTACGTAACGTAGCGACAGGAAGACTGTTCGACCTCTATTTCTTAAATATTTTGTGGATTTCTATGCAAATCAGTCGAATGTGGGTAATACGGAAGCGGAAGTTGGTGCGTAACGAAAGAAATTTCATTGAAAGTAATGTATTTTGCATGCAAAAATAAGCCTTACCAATCTTCTACCATAGAGCTCCCGCTCTTTCAAAGCTCCTTCGGAATTTTGAATTGCAGGCCCTACGCGCCTGCAAGCGAGTGCTCGCTATAATGCATGGCTTTATCACACTCTCAGGTGCAACGTGATAAAAATGATTAATAAATAAATCTATACATTAATTACAGACAGGGAGATTTAGCAAGTAATTTTGATAAATTGGCATAAAATATAAAGATTCCACTATATATCTAAACTCTAATGTTGAGTTCGAACTTCCTATTGACATGTCGAGTTAAAGGACGGGTCTCCATAAGGCCCATTTCATGGCTAGAATGGATTTCCTTGAAATTGTTTTGTTATAAGAACTATGTATTGGCTCTTGATTGACAAAATATAAAGTGGATATAACGGACATTATAAAATCATGAGGGATCATTTATACACTCATTTGTTTTATTTACAGTTATCTGCTCCTGAATGAGGAAAAGTTATAATTTTTTCAAAATAAAATTTCCTAGGAGGCGCACGCCATGACAAGAATAGATTTCCACCAAAATGTGTGCATTGTAAGTACTTTATATTGGCAGTTATTGGTTGCTATAGTAAACTGACTAGCAATGAGTTACCTGCAATAAGTAAGCTATAGATGGGTGGGGTAATATCACGTTGTTATTGCTTTTTTTTTCTAAGAGTATTTCGAATCACAACCATTTCAGCTATTTTTCGGTCCCACAACTCATGAATGCTCTCTATAAAGTTTCGTTCAGACCGGCCAAGCAATATTGAAAAAGTCATTTAAAAGGGTGGACGGACGATGGAGGCTGCATATCCTATAAGCTCCCCTGGCGCCTTCGGATCAGGGTAGCTAAAAATTTAAACCTAAATGTGGACGCCCACTCCGATGCTGACGGCGTGAGAAGGGCAATAGCTTTTCCTGGACATCGTCCAGACGAGTTAGAAAACCTAGAATTGCTTTCCCTGAAAGTGTCGCCATCTGTCATAACAAATGAAAGTTCTGTGTATGAATACAGGGTTATCAGAGGGTTTTAGGGATAATTCTGAGATACTTTTTTCTGTTTTCTGAATGAAAACATATGTTGTGCCCCCTCATTAGAACCTTCTTTTTGAGACAGTTCTAATGAGAGGTCACAACATATGTGTTTATAAAGAATTACTGGATTTGTCCTTACATTAGCTCTGTCACCATTTCTCATCTGTAACGCTGGTTATAACAACAAAATGTTGCATGCAATATGATGAGAAATTATCTTCAAAACCCATCCTCATCTGGACCTTTGAGACATAGTATGACTCTATGACCATGTTTTATCTAAATCCTGGACTAAATTCTTTCCAAGACAAGCTCACAATGCAGCAGCAAAGACACGAACAAGCTCTTACCGAAAAAAACTTCATGTATTTAGACAAGCATACCTGAGCAAACAGTTTAGACCCAGATCAGACTGCTTCTCAATCAGACTGCTCCTCAAGGAGCAGTCAAATCTTGGTATACACTGTTAGCTACTCTCCCAATAATTCAACGTAACTCCACCTTATAGAAAAAAGTAGATCTGTAAACATTCAAGTGTGGAAACAGTCTCTTACAGGGACATTAATTTACTGGTAAATCACGCAGTACAATCTTTAAGCCCAAAGCGTAAAGGTGAGGTAGAAGTACGGCCGTTTTTTCGCCGGAGATTCCCAAATGGCATCAGAAAATCACATAAAAATATACGTTCGCATTTATTGTTTTAGATTAAACTAAGTGCAGTCTTTACTACATATAAAATAGACAAGAATTTAATAATCATTATGGTAATCTCTTGTCTCGTGCAAACGGTGAGTCTGTTACAAGTTAGTAAATGTCACAAGTCTCGTGTGAACGACTGACACTAGTACCGTTATTTTCGATTAAAAAGTTTGAAAAGCTGGACGCTGTCTAACAGCAAGGTAAGTTTTGCTTAGTTTGGATATTTTTTAGATATGTATAGTGGAAATTCCCCCACAAACAGTAAAAGGCATCAGTAAGAATAAAAGGCAAACATTGTTAGGGCATATCTTGGACAGTGAGGCTATAGCTAGGCCAACATTTACGGAGTTGAAATTCGTGTCACCGGTTAAAGTGTTGTGACTAGAGATAATAGCATTTGTATATGAAAATTAAGATATGCCATGGTCAAATAATAAAGTGAAAACACATGTTCACGTCATGACCAGATATACTGCCACGGTTCAAAGAATACAGAAAATATTTATTTAAGACCAGGTCTGTTTAAGCTTTACCTAGTGGCAAACTGACCACAGAAAGCTTCTCATGTTACTCTTCTTATAATGTAACAAAATTGTAGTAATGTTCACACGTGTAAAACAACATATGAGCGGCGACACGAGAAAACCAACAAAGTGTGCACCCAGCGCAGACTCAGATAAACATGGGCATTCTCTCAGTCTGATCAGTCTTCGCTGTCGACGCGGAGGTAGCTCAGACCCTTAACTGCCCTTAAAGCGCACTGCTAAGACTCTTATCAGACTGGGCGGATGCCCAGGTTGATCTGAGTCTGCGCTATGCGCACAACCACTTTGTTGGTTTTCTCGTGTTGCCGGTCACATTCTCTTACAATTGACACTGGTTTCCAAACTTCAACACATAATTGATCCAAAATGATGTTTTATTTAGGATCAGCTCATTTTCGAATATATTTTTTTTTATTTAAGGGTGGTTAATGGTCTTGATGCTTATATAAGCAAATACCCGAAGCCATGCATTATTAACATTTGGATTTTGGGTTTTTAGACATACAGGATGTTCAACGTATGTCATCATCACGTGCTTATAACGGAAAATGTAATGTGTTTCAAAAGAAAATTATCTTTGACCCAAATCATCTGGAAACAGAATAAAAATATATCTCAGATCTTATGAAGCCGATCTCAATGTCGTATAAAGGGTTACCCCGTGCTAATGGCGTTTGCCTGAGGTAATTGGTTTATTATCAGGACACTTTCCAAAACTGATCTCATTATTGAGCATTGAACATGCTTTGTAGTACTCGAGTACTCAATGGTATGAACGAAGTTTCGAGGCCATCAATCTATTGGATCTTAAAAAGGTTTTAAAAGTTTAAACCATGTATGGGGGTGGTGGCCATATTGATCATGCTAAAAGAATTGTTTTTACACATTTTGTTTCATTCAACCCATGAATACACCGTGTGGAATTTGGTTACTATCGGCCAAGCGTTTCGGATAAATGGATGGATGGATTGCAATTTTACGTCCTTTTAAAGTCCTACAGTCATATCAGGACGAAGGATAGGTGATAATGGAATGCTGTGTGCAAGGAAACCCCGTTTACGATTGAAATGATTCCCGGCTACAGCAGGACTCGAACCTGGGATCGCTAGATCAGTAGGCCAGCGCTTAACCTATCGAGCTACCGGGGCTCCTAGTTGTTGCAGAGGTTTCAGTCGTTATAATTTAGACGGATGACAGCTGAGCTTGCATATTTTATAATTTTCGCTGGATCTCGGCGAAGGTGGCCAAAAAAAACTCATGATGGCCAATACAGAGTTTAAGTATTTGTCTTTGTTGTTGTTTCAGTATAGGCTGAAACAAAGGATGGCGTTAGCCAAGAAATTTTTTAATGAAGAGTTTTAAGAATTGAAATTTGTGATGACAAAAGGAGAGCATAGCTCTCATTCTTTTATTTAAAAGTCGCAGTATTTTATCCTATAATCACTGCGTAACTTAAAATATCGACCACTAATGGCATCTCTAGCTAACGATGTTTTGAACAATTAGACCCAGAATGTCTGCTGACATCTGAGACATTCTAGGCAACCTCCGCGTTAACCATGCCGTACACCATTCATCACCGCCCATAATATCGCTTATGCCAAAAAAATTGACGGTACTGTATTTTATAACGTCGCTTCATGTTCGTTTACTGTGTATTGCACAAAACTGATGATGGGTTAAAATTGTAGAACACAGAGACTACAGAAAATTGGAATTCGTCATATCTTGACGTCACTTGACAGGACAGGCGACAACCACGGCTTCGACTCAAATTTTTCGACAGTTTACACAATAAAACTGTGGGATCTTATACAGTATATCGACAAACTGCCAGGAGCCTCTATTTAGGTAAACAAACACAGCAGCTCAAATACACACACTCAGCTGACTCAATGGTTTACTATGGGAATTCCACTTTTACTGATAACAGCCAGATGCATTACATGTAATCAAACCTTCTTATCATCTGATGATCATCAGATAAGAATTCACAGTTAACTTTGATTGCCCTTACACACTTTCTTTGTTGTAAGTTTGAAGCATCTTGTAAAAAATATGGATATTAAAGACATTAACAGCAGATGAAGCAGATTTTTGTTTAGAAAAGCGTGATGACTGTGTGAGACTGAAACGTGATCACATCTATTATTATCAAGTTCAAGGTCAAATGGCTCTTTCTGGTTTGGCATGGTGTGATTTTGTAGTATATACTCCTATGGGCATGCACGTTGAGCGGCTTCGTTATGACAAGCATACGTGGAAAGACACAATGTTTCCTAGACTATCTGAATTCTACTTCAAATTTGGAATCAAGCATATTTTGTCAAAGCCATAACTCATGTTAAGGTATTAACAACTAGAGGGTCCTGGAAATTAGATAAAAGGCAACAGTCAGTCCAAATTTGATTGCCAACTCCCGCAGACTTAAGGAAAAAGGGTCTGTCAAATATATGGAAGTTCTTTACTTTTCCAATTGCTCGTTCTACGTGGATCCGGTGATGCGCTATTTGGTGCGTTGCAATCACGTCATCTTTGCTCAGTTGTGCTTTCTTCCCTAAAAATGGAGGAATATTTATTTTCATCCCAATTTTGTCTAACTCTTGACTGATGTCAAAGCCCTTGTCTGCCATTACTGCATCTCCTGTCTCCAGCTCCCCATTTTCGATTTTCATCTTCAGAAGATCATAAAAGCCACTGCGTTGACAGATTTGTTTGTCAGAAATGCTTCCAGTGTACAGATGAGATATGAACATTATTCCTCCTTTACTGTCAACACCAACAAGGCCTTTAAAGGTGTTTGCAGACTTGTAGTCTGAGTACGTCTGCGATTTACGCGGCAGAGATGATGGTGTTTGGATCTTTATTTCTGTGCAATCAATGATGATCATTGTTGTGGGATACTGTTCTCTGAACTCTTGTGTCATGTTTCTTATTATTATTTCTCGACTTGGAAAAATGCTTATAGATCCAAGTCTGATATAGATAAGATTAATCCATGTTTTCACTATCTTTGTTACTGTTGAAAGGGCTATACAAAATCGAACGGCTAAATCCTTGTTGTAGAGCCCTAATTTTAGTTTCATTAGTGCAAGAAGAAATTCATCCTCAACAGTAAGTTTATGTACACGTTTTGGTGGCTCATCTTTGTCATCATCTTCATCACTGTCTATGAGGAAATCCCCATCATCATCAGAATCAAACAAGTCAGACCCGCACACATAGGACTTTGATGACCTTCTATCCCAATAGTTGATATTCTTTCTGTCTGATTCTGGCACGATTAACTCCAAAACATGTTTAAAGATGTTATAATTACTAAATTCAGTGTAAAATTGGAACAGTTTTAGCTTTGGTTTTGAGTTTTTCAGAAATGTTATGGAAAATTGGTGAGTGCATGGAAGCGGTTCATCAACTTGAACCCCTTTATCAGTTTCTTTCCCAAACTGTTCAGTTTCCAATGCTGTTTCAGTTTCACTGGTGTCATATCTCCTAGTTGGCAGTTTTCGTCGCTTTGTTTCCCTCCAAGGAAAAATACTAGGAAGAGCTTCAGATTTTAAGCTTCGCTTTTTTGCTGAGAAGTTCAGGAAATCAGCCGGAATGAAGTGCTTGGAGCAAACTTTTGTACTCTCTGTCACAGCAAAATCATCTTTTTTTTGGATCTGTACCTGAACGTCGAATCCTGGTTCTCCATATCTAAAATGGGGCAAGCATTTATAATAATCAGAAGGCAGGTGTTTGTAAGATATTAAGATTATAACTTTTGAAATGACAAAAAAAAAATCATGATTTTTACTTTTGCATTATTTTGGCTCGCTTACATAATAAAAAAGAAAACGAGCATTTGCTCACTTTATACCACCTTATTATACTCCCCAATTCCCCCCTCCCCCTTCCCCCCCCCCCCCCCACTACATAACCAAACCCGGCAAACCTGTGTTTGATAACATCAAAAAGAAGGCCTAAAGGACAAGGTGCGCTTAGGGCGGTTTTCGGCCTATCCTTAGTTTTTGGTAAAAAATTTATGAGCTGTTATATAGAGTCTAACTAGATGAAAAACGAAAAAATCGAATGAATATCTTATTCCATCTTTCAGAGAGAACGATTTTAATGCGTCAGGGGTTCAAAGATTTTCGGTGACGTTTCTGTCGCTTAACGTGACGTCGCGCGAATCACAACGTTATTCCGTGTCTTGCTGTTCTTAGTAAATGACATGTATTGTTTATATTGTTAAACTGTTAGAAATTGATGTTGTCTTTATTCCTAACAGACACCATTGTCGCGCAATATTTCTCTATAGAAATGTTTGCCATCATAGAAAACGTGAAACAGGCATATTTTAATAATTCGTATTGCAAATAGCTATACAGGCCCGGATCCAGACCATAACATACTGGTGGGGCTCTGGATAACTGATTACTGGCGGGGCTGAGAGGTGCCGAGAGCCGAGATATATTTGGGAAGTGGGAGGGGAAGGGGTGGTTGGGTGGAGGGGAGGGGGTGAGGCTTGAAAATATATGACATAATAAGGGATCCATTTGATGAGAATTTTTGGTGTCTTTTTGCCTTGAAATATATCTTGTGAGATCTCATTAGAATCGCCTCACCGAGGCGATTCTAATGAGATATCACAACATATATATTTAATCTTACCGGGTCCAGGTGGCGGGGCTGAAGCCCCAGAGCCCACCCCCTGGATCCGGGGCTGCGGCTATAATACATTTGGTAAGCAGTGCAAGCTTCTTGTGCTAACGCTACCGCTTTCACATCGTAAACGAGTTACATTGCACAAGTATCGTACCACGGTCTCGATATGATGTTTTTAAACTTGAGCCGATCGTTAATCGAAGATGGGCGCAAAAATGGAGATCCCGGGGAAAATATTCCCGAGAACTTGGTTTTCTCACTTGTGCCCCGGCCAAACACCTGATGTTTAAGAGTATACGCGCTCTT
The DNA here is from genome assembly GCA_963989385.1 of Ctena decussata. Lineage (NCBI taxonomy): Eukaryota > Metazoa > Mollusca > Bivalvia > Lucinida > Lucinidae > Ctena > Ctena decussata. The sequence goes on from OZ022504.1 coordinate 67,469,428, forward strand.
ATTCATTAGGCAACTGAGACCCGTGTCTCGATATGACTGAAACTGTTGAAAGGGACATTTAAATCAATGTCATAGAAAGAAACACGATAAACGTAAAAAAGCAAGGTGAGGGAAAAACAAGGCGAGGGAAGGAAAAGTTAAAATGCTTTAAAATGTAAAGAAAAAAAAAACATAATGAAAATAAAAAGAAAATTATTTTTGTTTTTCGCCTCAGTTCTATACTATTCTGAGGTCCGATATTAAAAAGAAAAAAACGCATTTTATCAATTGTTTTCAGAGTAAATTACAGCTGGTCAGGATATAATTTTGTCATGCCACCATAGGACTCCTAATTCCGATGCACGCAAACTGCCATATGTAGCTCATTCAATGGCGGTCGGTATTATTCTTTTGAAATCCGGCACCGAATTAATTGTTCCAGTTTTTAACTCATTTTCATCAGACACAATGTGTTACAATGTGTGATTCAGGTATCAAGACACCAGTTATTGTTGCAAAGAACAAGGTAGGTGATGACCAGACAGCTCATTCCAAGGTCTATGTCGCCGCTATCATTACACAGCAGAAGACAAAATAGAAAACGTTTGCAAAAGCAATATATATACATATTTTCATTTTAATACGGATAAACATCATGAATAAATAATGTAGATACAAATGAGCCGCGTCGCTAAAAGATAATCTTACGAGACATGCAAACTACGCACGCCTAGACGAGCCTGCTTACATGCATGTCCAGTCAGGGCATGTACTTTATTATTACATGTAAGCATAGTTTGCAATTTTGAATTTTGAACAGTGAACAGCTTGCGCATGTGTGTCTGTGCATGCGAACGCAGCTATAACTTCTCGTATGTGCGACACTGCTTGAATACAACTGCATAGAATAACACACTTGCCCTGCGCAAGGGAAACATGTGGAATTCGAATAACCACAACAGCAGCTTGATCAGGACCTCCAGTGTTTAACCAGATAATACATGTATGCAAACTTTACAGACTCGGATCAGATTGTTTGACAAGAGAAGCTTCTTTAGGGTATGTATTGCATATAAAGTACAATGAGTTATTGCATACACAAGTATGGACAGCATGACACAGCCACTGCCTGGACAGTTAGCTAGAAAGCATAGCAGACCCGGATCAGAGAGGCTCGATCAAATTCCATATTGTCTGGTTATACATATTGTGTCCGAATATCAAGGGCATAAAATTATCGGGTAAACAATAAGAAGATATACAACACAGGGTATAATCGATTCCGCCAATTTTCGCTTCCTGCAGCGACTGTACATCATATTTGGCTTCCGCTGAGACTGTCCGCGAACTCTTGCTTCCTGCTGAGACTTCTGTACATGATAAATGGCTTCCTGCAGAGACTGTCCGCGTGATTCTGCTTCCTGCCGAGGCTCTCGGCATTATTAATATGTCTCCACAGCCATTAACACGAGGCCCAGTATTCAAAATAAAAAACTGTATACTTTTTATTGCCTCCGAGTATAAATTTAAAGTTTCAAGGAAATCCGTTCAATGGTTACTTAGTTATAGCTTCGGACGGACGGAAGGACGGACAGACATGGAGAAAACTATATTCCTTCGCCTTTGGAGGGAAAAACATGAACACGCATGCTTCAGCGATGTGTGGACAACAGCTATGACTCGATGGGCCGTACCCAGCGGGCACATCACGTCGAAATGACGTCGTACTGACGTCGATGCGACGTCATAACGTCGCATCTACGTCAGTACGATGACGTCGCATCGACGTCATTTCGACGTCATGTGCCCGCTGGGTAAAGTCAACACCGGAATCTGAAGGAAAAGCAAGACACTGGGAAATTGCAGGACCGAGCCGTTTGCCCAACGAAACGGCGGGCAAATGTATACCTAAGGACAAAAGCTCTGCACAGATGTTAAACATCCGTGCAGAACTTTTGTCTTTAAGTACATGTATATGAACATTGCGTGCCCCTGTGCTAATCTCATACGGTTATCCCCCTTAGGATAATCAGTGACCGGCGCCGAGTGAAAACGGATAGGCGATTTGTGACCAGTAAATTAGCATGCGCATCTGTTTATACGTATCCAGGGGCGTAACTAGGGGCAATTTCATAATACGCACAACCATGTTTTATTCTCTACTTCTTGAAGGGAAAGCTAGTATTTCAGCCACTTTGGTAATTGGTATTGAAATCTGGTCTAATTTATAAATTTTCAGCATGCAAATTTGCAGGTGCGTTTTGAAATTTTGTCAATTTTGACAAAATTTCAATACGCGCTTGCGTATTTGCCGTATACGTAGCTACGCCCTTGCGTATCTGTTTGCACTTATCAAATTTTAGATTACCGAGTATTCTTAGAGATATGCAGATTTGTGACAGGTTAATCTGGTGATCTGAATCCATTCTGTTTGTGCGTTCTATCAGTTTCACATAGGGCTTCAGACAAGCAACAACAACAACAGGAACATAAAAATATAACAACGTCGCCGAACTAATACTATAAATCCAGTCATTATTCATCAGATGGATACGATGGCCCAATTGGCTCATTTTTTTTTTCATTTCCATACTATTTCACAATTCCGAATTCCGAATTCTGAATTCTGAATTCCGAATTCCGAAATTCGTAGAACATACTGGACGCTTGGTTATTCTTACATATTTCATATCGTCAAACCTTTTTCAAGCGTTTAGTATGTTCTACGAATTTCGGAATTCAGAATTCGGAATTCAGATATATATGCGAAAAGGGAAGACTCTGATAAGATTGTGAAGATGCGCAGGCTGATCTGAGTAATCCCTGTACTCAAGCAAGGTCACATACAGAAAAGACCGCTTCCAAAACTGTGGGTTGTGCTAAGACAGAGAGTCTCTCTCTCTCTCTGTCTGTCTCTGTGTCTGTCTGTCTCTCTCTCTCTCTCTCTAGTCTAAGTCACATTTAAGGATAAGCATCATATGAGCCGCGACACGACAAAACCAACAAAGCGGCATGTGCGCCCAGTGGAGTTTCAGATCAATCTTCGCGATCCGCAGGGAGGTACCTTAGACCCATAGCTTCCCCGTAAGTGCCTAGCGAAGAGTTTGATCAGAATGGGCGCATTCCCAGGCTGATCTGTCTGCGCTGGGCGAACAACTACTTTGTTGGTGTTCTCGTGTCGCCGCTCATATTTAAGCAATCATCCATATCATGCAGAGGTTTGACAAAATGTTAATTTCATTAAGTCATTATCATCAAGCGTTTAGTATGTTCTACGAATTTCGGAATTCGGAATTCAGAATTCAGAATTCGGAATTGTGAAATAGTATGGAAATGAAAAATGAGCCAATTGGGCCATCGTAGATGGATGATTGGATAAATGAATTGTGTTTCATAAACGTTTTTAACAGTTTTCATTCCTATCAGACCGATGGTTGAATGGGCGAATGATGACGGGGATGACACAGCGCAGAGGTTACACGGCATGGGTCTGAATTCGGATGATTATACTTCAAACTAAACCATTATTTTATTTGTCCGACGTTGGTCTGATTTAAAACCCATGCACGACCTCTGGATTATTATCTCAGAATCATACAAATGCCGCAGACGGTAATGGGCAAGCTTGCGATTACTTATAAATATAAACCACACAGCATGTACAAAGTGGAAGGACCCTGATTAGTCTGCGCATCCGGGCATTTTGACAAGCACGTTCCCTTTTGAATATACGGTCTAGGAATCTTGCGATAAGTAAATATTCTGACCAGTTTGCGCAAAAGCGCAGGCTGATTTCTGTGTGTCCATCTTTTAAGGTCCATTTTCACGCGATGTCAATCAAATTCGCGCGGATATTTTCAGCCTCAAAGATTCGCGTTGTGCATAGAGTTAAAAATTGAACAATCAAACCTTTAAAACCGATCTCCATATATAGTTTGGTGAATACTTTCTGTCTCTCTCTCTCCTCTCTTTCTCTCTTGCCGAACCCCAACCCAACTCGCTCATCCTCTCAAAGGAGACCCGGTAGCTAGGTTAAGCGCTGGCCTACTGATCTAGCGGTCGAGGGTTCGAGCCCCGCTGGAGGCAGAAAATATTTCCAATTGTAATCGGGGTTCCATTGCACACAGCCTTTCGCTATCACCCTACCATCGTCCTAATATGACTGAAATACCGTTGAAAGGGACGTAGATCGCAAGTCATCCATCCTTCCTCTCAAAACATACTAATCAAATTAATGGTACATGCAAGCACGCAGTATCATTATGCAGTCCGGTCACGATATCTGCAAAGCGTTTACGAATACCGCTTTTGCTCCGTATATACTCTGAGTATACACTCGGTAACATTTCTAGGAGGCAAATAAAGAATGTGAAATGATACTTAATGACTTGACTGGGCACGCCATGTAGACTTGATGAAGACACCGTGCTCTTTGCTCATTTCTGTTACTGGTGTTGTTGTTTTCATTAAATTCTTCCGACATGATGATGCTCAAACAACGAAATTGATGTTCAATATACATGTTTTCATAGGTTTTTTGGCATTGTTTGGACCAATTATTGATTAAAATGTTAGAAACAAACGGTTAAACCTACAATTTTACAGCAGCTGCAGACAAAAAACGTAAAATAAAAAAATGATCGCATGCGTGTACCAAGTAGAACTTTTGACAATTTGTCGGCTACTCTCTTTCGACCATCTGTACAAAAAATCGAGTTGGTACAGCCATGCGGTCATATTTTTATTTTGCAAAACGTAACTGAATTTGTTCCCTTTTCTTGCAAAACACCGCAAACATAGCGTCTTTGACGTTGCAAAATAACGTCATGTTACGTACTGACGTCATTTTTGTGTGCGCATGCGATAGTCCTTATGTTGTTACGTTCGCCGACGGTGGTGGTAATTGGCTGTGTCGAGTTTCATTTTTTCCGAAATTTTAGGCCGCTGGCAATACACTAGCGCACCTTGTCCTTTAAGTTGTTTTGTTTTGACACAGGCCTGCTTAGTGCAGGTTAAAACACACTTACATGCTTTTAACGGGATCTGAAAAGAAGACAAATTTAAAAAAAAATATATATAGAGAGAGAGAAGTTAATGTCATAAGAAAAACTATATTTATGCAGAAATGGAATATTACAGGAAAAGAGAACAAATTACATGGGTATCGTATATGAGAGGATTATAATGAAATTAAACAGGTATAACATACTTTTCTTTTCTTCTCATCTTTTGGGAACCCATGCAGGGATACCCCTTCGTCAAATCCTGAACATTTACAACCATAAACACAACAATAGAACACCATAATTACAATTCATTAACAAGGATTGTAAAGCATCTGAAGACGTAACCACACTAACTCTATGTAAACCAGCACTCTTCACTGATAAGATCTAGCAGCTGCTGCAGGTTTGTTTACCTAGATGAGGTCAGGAGTACTTGCTCGTCGATACACTGTATACCCTCTCATCGACTTCATTGACAAGTCACATCAATTAACTTTAGACTGCACACATGGACATGCAATGTTTCTCCTAGGAAGTGTGTAAAATATAAGTTTTACCTTGCAGCTAAATCAATCCTCGATTTGTTTACATAAATTTTGTAGCCTCACTTACCCGGCAGTTCGCCTAATTCTTTCAACGCCCGTAAATATTGGGCCTAAAGATTGTACTGCGTGTAAATGCGTCCCGAATTATTGCGGTAATTTCATTAGATTATTATTATATGTAAATAAATCTAAAAAAAAGAGACACTCTGAAACTCTTATTTCTTTGAATAAAAAAACCCCTTAAAACAAGAATCAGGGTTTTGATAATTTAGCAAATGCATGTAAGTCATCGGTAGGAACCTCAATTAATCGGCCTGTGTGCATCTGAGTATCTTGAAAAACCGCTGGAAATAGGCATCCTCAAGTTTAAATTGAAGGGGGCGTAATTCACTTCTCAGGTAGAAAATAATGAACAGGATTAACGCTCTTTGTATACTAAAATGTTTCGACAAAGACGAGCTTCCGTATAATCTTAATTAATAGACATCACCTAGGGAAACCCGATACATGGAAATCGGAGGCTCGAGGAACTCGGAGGTAAATGAGACGCGTTGGACTACGGTGAATATTCTTTCATTTATAACATACTGTACTGCACCATCAGAAAGTATTGGTGCATTTGGTCATTCGGCACTATAATAAGGAAACAGTTTATAGTAAACATACATTTTCATTCCGTGATACAACCGAACGATAATCCTGCAAACGCAGATTTAATCTCGCCTTGTCAACAAACTTCGAATAAACCTAAATATTACATGAATACTCGATTTTCTCATCAATATGAAAGCATGAATTCAGATTAAGATCTTTCCGCCCAGGTTTTATGTATTCTGAGCCCTCATACTTATGAATAATGCCCCGGCTTGTGAATATATATAAGGTATTCAGTCATATTAGCTTTATTGGGCGTATTCGACTGGGCATTTCGTGCTTCACGATTCTTAGCAAAAGTGCGTTTTAGAGAAAAAGTGCCTCAAAGAAATCGTGAAGCACTAGGTGTTTTGTTCATGCTAAGAATCGCGAAGCACGAAACGCCCAGTCGAATATGCCCATTGATGTGCTGATACTCGTGCAGAACTTTAGTTTTTAGTACATCAGAACCCAGGTTTACAAAATTCTTAATTGCATGGACAACCTTTAAGATAAGACGAAAGCCTCATTTTTTCATGGTCCTCCTAACAGAGTTCATGAAGCAGTAATGCGAAAGGAATATCAAACAAATTGTGTTTTTATAATGCTTGAACTTAGAGTTAAAGGAATGATTGTGAACACGGGTGCAGGACTACACTTATTCTGTAAAGTTATCCATCTTAAAATTAAGGTCGGAAATTTCCAGGCTGTGTTTCATGTTTTACATAAACAATAAATATTATGAAACGCAGGACAAAAGAATGCAAGAGGCCTTAGCTCGCCCAATTGAACACAAAACACAAAAGGAAGTTGCACAAGTTGCACAGTAAACTCTGTTTAATGTCACCTGAACTTTAAGGAATGATTGTAATTCTTGACCCTTGATCTTAGACCCGATTTCACGTCATTTAGAGTGCCGGGCCGGATAGCGCAATCGGTAGGGCACCTGACTCGTAAGTCAGATGTCCTGGGTTCGAATCCCGGTCTGGCCACATACTTTCGTTTCCCCTTCCGCTGATTCAAGAAGGGCAGTTGTCAGTTACTGGCGAAAGTATGTGCACTTAGTACTGGTTAACCGCTTAGGAGGTCTAAGCCTGCCCAGGAATGGTGTGTTTAGGTTAACTGTGCATCTCGACATGACCATAGCTGTTTACCGTGGACGTAAAACAACAAATCAATCAATCATCTGTACTTTTACGCTTCATACTTGCATAGCATAACACGAGCAGACACTTGAATACTTCACATTTGTTGCGTCAGATCTAGATCTACACTGTTTGCCAGTGTCCCTTTAATTGGTCTCAAGGCATGATTGGGATATGTTGTCTGATACGCAAAGAACTTGGATGGATATGGAGTATATTTTCTCTATTTACTGTATTATCATATGGACATTTTTCAAATTTATCCAGATTTATTTTGTTATATTTTAATTTGGATATTTGTTTGGGCATAGAGTGGGCTAAAACCCAGGCATACGGTTTCCAAAGAATGAACCTGTGGGTCAAACACTTACGTACTGCGGCGCAAAATATTAAATGGATTAAAATCATACTTCATCTGAGTTTTTAAAGATAGATCAGTAAATTATTTCGACTTGACACTCCTTACATCGGAAATGGAGCTGTCTAAAACCCCAGGTCATCATCCATGAGATATTATATAAAATCTGCAACTGAAATCATTGCTTCAAATTACCAGTCATTCTGTAACTTACTTACCTTCACTGCATCTGGTGTGGCGGCTGTAAAACGTCTAACCGTATTTCATCATCGTGAAGATGGTATTTTCGGATCCTCTAGATCCCGGGGTTTGAAATCAGAAATTTGACATTACGGTTTAGATTCATTAAGCTAAATCTTAACTCAATTTCATCTGCTTGATAATTCCATTTAATTTTGTTCGTCATATGCTCTTCCCAATCTTGATTATGTTTGTTCTTCATTATCTGCCATATTTCTTTCCTGTAGGTTGCCTCATCAGATAAATTCTCGTTACTACTGATTAGGCTGCAGTAGCCAGATGAGTCGCGACAAGAAAAAAACAACAAAGTGGTTGTGCGCCCAACGCAGACTCAAATCAGCCTGGGCATCTGCCGAAACTGATTAGACGCTATGCTAAGCGCTTAAAGGGTAGCTTAGGATCTAGGCTACCTCTATGCCGACAGCGAAGAATCTGATCAGACTGGGCGGAAACCCAGGCTGATCTGAGTGTGCGCTGGGCGCACAACCACTATATCGTGTCGGGGTCAAATCTAGTCAGTAAGGCACATGGTTTAATACATCACATATTTACATCAGTTTGTGACCCTCAGTGGTCAAACTATTTCATTTTGATTGCATCGTGTTAGGCACCATCAGTGGAGCCTTTAACTTTGTTGGCGATGACCAGGCTCAGACACCGCTTATACGAGACGATATTTTGTTGCCTTACAAACATGCAAATTTGATTTCTATCAGATACCAGTTCTATATTTGCTATTTAGATACAGTGTGTATTGGTCGTTAATTTGCTGTAGCATATGAAGTGAATGATTGGAAAGTCTGTCCGCCATATACTCAACAATCATCATCATAAAACATCGTCTTAGCACTATTAATTAGCTTAAACTAACATCTAATCTCAGCATGGCGTTAGCTAACAATAATCATCTGCACATTGCATGAAAATTCATCATGATATACTGGCGGATAGATTTTCTACTTATATCCGAATGCAGAATGTAGATTTTATGGGGCATACACTGTTGAAAAAATGATATAATTAAGAGACCGAAATGATGGCCGTTACGTGGACATTAAAGTCAACTTAACGAACAAGACACTGAGCATAGATAATACATATAAAACCGGTATAAGATTTCTGAATGGTTATCTTGTTCAGTGATGCTTGTTGCCGTTCGTTTTTCATTTCTGACGAGTAGTAGTGCGGTGCTATTGTTTTTGGTGTGTTTTAATGGCCGATTGGCCCTCCCCCCCAACTCCTCACTGTCTGTTGCAAAAAGAGCAAGATATTACTGAAAACAAAACCTTTGCCAGGTCTGCATGATCCCATGTTTTTTCTGTCTGTATCCTTTCCCTCAGCTTCACTAATGCTCTTCCCTGCAGAGATGTCACAGGAGAGGAAAAAATCGTGGGCCGACCGGGACTCGAACCCAGGGCCTCTCGCTTACCGTGCGAGCACTCTGCCAACTGAGGTACCGAGCCACTTGGTCGACCTTTGACATTTTCCCCTTGCTTAATTAGATTCGTCCCCGAATCTACCCGGTACCACGGAAGAACCTACGAGACATGCACATTTTGATGCTCGCAGCCCTAACCGTGGACCCACACCGGCCACCAAATGTCACAGGGGAGGAAAAAATCGTGGCCCGACCGGGACTCGAACCCAGGGCCTCTTGCTTACCGTGCGAGCACTCTGCCAACTGAGCAACCGAGCCACTTGGTCGACCTTTGACAGAGACATCTGCACCTCTTCAGATGAGACGAGACAACGTCATTTTAAATGACATTGTTTGATCTGTTTCCAGAACTCTGACGATACACTAAACCATTATGAGGTGTTTAGGGTGTCCCTGTAGTAATCAGACCACCTACTAGAAACAGAAAACAGGATTCTGAATCATGATTTCGTAATTGTAAACATGTAGCTGCTGCTTTAAAAACACTATGTGTCGATGTTATGATTCAAATTGCAGGACATATGCAGTTGCTTCTGCTGCTGTGTTTACTTTTCTGAATTTGCAGAGTTTAAGTAAATCAACAATGCCAGACCATCGTCTATTAGAGAACAATGTTGGTCTGAAATGTGCACATGTGTTGTTTATTTTACGCCGCCATTTTGGATGCACCTGAATCACTGTGAAACATAAATGGGGCATGATTCACTTGTTTTTGTATCATGATTGTTTCGCCCGAATGAAACGCTATAACAGGAATATGATTTGGAATCCTGTTACTGAATCAAACGCGTCCCTGGTGTCATGTTCTGGCCAGCTTAGCTGTGGCAGTTTCAGAGGAGGGTATATGCTTTACATCTTGGATCTTGTCTTGAGTATTGGTCTTTAGGACTTTCCTTGTAATGCTTGAAAATGATTGCCTTTTAGCACGGCATTGGAAAACTGCCAGGCTTCCCATGCATGTAAAATGGTAGGCAGTATTATAGTTCTGTAGACCTTCTCAAATCTGAATTCAGTCTCAAACATTTACACTTCCAAAAAGGCTTGGCAAATCTTGAGTTGGTTCCAACATTATTGTTCTACGTTCTAGGCAGTGTGATTTTGACATTGGTGAAAATATTTGAACTTCGCCGTCTTTGTCTTATTTCTAGGCACTACGTTTACTAGCTACACCAGTGCACTGTAATGTAACGTTAATGATACTTTACGAAACTTAGTATAAAGATAACACATCGTCAGACGATGTGCAGAAAAAAAAGCGTAACTAAATTTTCACCAGATGCTATGCAGAGATTATAAACAACGCCACTTTCATAGTTTTGCGATTTGTGCCCCATTGCACATACACGGTGGATGTATCTTCACACCAGACCTTTTAAGCCGTTTATAAGAATTTGTTCGAAACTGGATAAAATATGCGTCATCAGTTCATGGACAGACAATAGAAACCACAACTTCATTTAAATGTTTAAGGTGATGATAATCACTGATTTAGGGCAAAGACAAGAATCTGCATAAAACGCCTAAAATACATAATATCTTCCCAAAACTAAGCAGATGCCTTATTTCTATTGTTTCTCATAATTGAAAATCCCAAAATGCAGGATATATTGAAGTTAAAGTTATCTTATAAGGAAAGATCAAAGGGTAATTTTCTGCGCGGGAATCTAAAATTATAAAATCATTATTTAAAATGTACTTAGTGCTGAAGGTACCTTATTGCATTAAAAAGAGTGTCCTAACTATTATTTTAACTCGTTCAGGAATGTACATTGTAATCCAGGATGCCTATCAGATTTCTGCATCAAAGCATGTGGCGAAATTGTTGAAATTAAACAGCTTCATCAACGTTTGCGTTTCAGTTGAGATTCTACAATTATCTTTACTTTGAATAAGATAATGAATTGTCTGGATTTATCTACTACTCCCTATAAAGTGAAACCTGAATATTTCAAAGTTCTAGTTTATCGCAAGTTACTGATAGGTCCCAGAAATTTTACTTTGAGAAGCCAGTAGTTTAAGATAACATGAGTTGAACTTTAAAGAAAATTAGGACATGTGTACAGACTATATGCTTTGATATCAGAGGGTACTTTGAGATCAGTGTTGGATATGACGAGACTTAACAGTATCTTGTGTTTAGTAATCGATCAAGTGAAACACTTGCCTGGTTATTGGAATTATATCTTTACTGGTTATGGTGAATGAGCGAGTGGACTCGGGTTTTAACGTCCCACCAATAACTAGGTCATAAGGAGACGGGACCGCGGTTTAAAGTCTCATCCGAAAGACCAGATAAGCGGGAGATCGATCTTGCAACCCCTGGATTGGTAGTCCAGCATGTTATCCACTACACTACCGCCGCTCCTTACGGATTGTGGACCTGCGTAGTGAGGAATTTTGGCTTGTTATAACTAAACCTCAATTTCTGCTCGAAATAAAGGTGGTGGGATATTAAGAAACGAATTTAGAAGTGTGAAACTAACGTTGGACGAGATCTAATTAATAGTATACAATATTCAAACTTTGTGCACCATCAAAAAATTTAGTTTAAATTGACCTTTTCATTCCTTTCTTTTTTTTTCTTTCGATGAGACCTAGTTTACATTATACAATTTTCAGACTTTGAATAGCATCAAATCATCCAGTTCCATTTGATTTACTTTTTATTCTCTATTTCTTAAGAAATAAAATGAACAAAATCAAACTTTTAAAATTACATAGTACAACAGATTTTTGTTCTGCCAAATTTGTTGGGGTGGGTTTACACCAACTCAACGCCAGTGAGCTGATACTAGATGAAGCTAGCAACTGTTAAGATCGATCTTTGTCGGTGTCTGGCGGTAATTACCGACTTGCTAACGTTTAATTATGGGTATTAAACGTTAATGGTGTTCATGCTGTCCGAAAACTGGCTTTTTACCAGTATATCAAGTTCAAAATTTGACCAAGTGAAATCTTTCGCGTTTTATGGTTTTTACGAGCTTGCAAATTACTGGATTGACATGAGTTAATGATTTTGTATGATATGACTCACAATTACATTAAGGTTGCCTAGGATGAAATTTTATTGAAAAACGTAAAATAGTAAAGAGACTACAACACTTTTCCGGGAACTTTCTGATCATCCCTCGTACCTGCTCGACCGGTTTTGAGAATGAGACGAGCGTGAAAATACACGGTTAGGTTTATCGGTCCTCGCTTTTTTTCTCCGCATGGCGCTTACTTGAGCAGCAAAGGTTTGAAACAAAGTCCAGAATTTAAGGTGAGTTTGTTCATTTTCAAGATAATTGACTGTATCACTTTCTTGCCTTTGTTTTCAAAAGGGCTAAACTCGTCAAGAAAAGCAATTGTTCTCGATAGATTTTATCTGGAACTTAAACTTGATTGTAATGAATTGCGGCCATTTCGCAATGGAGTTTAGGGTTGGCGAACGAGGCGAAATTTTCTCGGATGTTTTATCTCCCCGATGTTTCTCGATGCGGATATGTTGCTCGATTTTGTGGAAATTCGGATACTTTGCCGCTTTACAAAGAAGCTCAGGATTTGTGATCAGTCTCGCGAAATTTTCTCGCGCTTTCTCACATAGCTTTCCGATCGCTTTTCATCCGAAAGATGTCACTGGATTTTGCTGAAACGCGGCCTTTTTGCAAGACAAGCATACGGGTAAGGGTAAGACCAGCCTATGAATCATTTTTACTAATGTACATTATTCTGCTTCTCACATCCCACCCCGACGAATTATTTCCGCATTCCAATTATCTTTGCGACACTTTGTCGTTCGGAAAAGTTGCATGATTATGCTGAAAACGACTGTTTTTCCAGATAAATTATAGCACAGGATTTTAGACTGAGCCTGCAAAATTTTCTCGCGCGTTTCCATTGTCTTCTCGGTCACTTTTTAATCCATGCCCGCAAAATTTACCTCCTCGATGATTCTTTTATCCTGTACCAGTGCTGAGTTTGCTTAAAATCGGCAGTTTTTACCAGGTTGATTTTGAGGTCGCGATTTGTATCTGCCTGTTCAATTTTCACTCGCATTTTGATCGTTTTTGTTTCGGAACTGGTGCATGATATTACTAAAATGCGGCTGTTTTGCCAGCTAACGGTGACGTCTAGGCTTTTAAAGCAGTCCGCGAAGTTTTCTTTCGCCGTTTTTGTCCTCTAGCCTTCTGATGACAAAGCTACCGACAAGGATGGAAGCTTCATTGTGATTATGCTTCAGGTAGGCACACTCTTCATTCTTTTCCTGTTGCTTTGACACAATTGTTCAGTGGCCCAGTATGCCAAAAACGGTCAGTTTATTGCTCTGATGAAATCAGTCTTTCTGAACAAGCAAAGTGTGTATGCCAAACATGCGCAGTAAATTAAGACATATGCAATTTGAGTTGTTAAAACCCAGCAAGGCCATTTTTAATATATGAGCGGCGTCTGCCCTGACCAAAATATGGACAGGCTGATGTGATACTTAGGAGCCTGAGTTTGCTGGACACTGACAAAGATGTGTCGATGTTTGTTTTATCCATTCATGCCAATCGTCCCTTGTAAAAAGGTTCTTGACAAACAGTAAAAATCAAGAACAGTTGCCACAGAATGTAGCGTCCGATCAGGACCTATATTTTCGGTTCCAATTAAAACAAGAGGGCCATGAGGCACTGAATCGCTCACCTGAACAATTGGCAAAGTGGGTTTTTCTTACTTCTGAAATTGTCAAAATATGAGTCTTGGGTCAAAAGTCAAAGAATGACCATGACCTATTGTACTCATAAATCTTCATGTACTCATAAAGACAACCATATATACCATTTTTAGGCCAAAATCTTCTAAACTTTCCATGAAATCTTATGTTCTGGCATTTTCCCATAAAAAAGGTCACGGTTAACACAAGGTTATCATTTGAACAGTCTTGGTAGTACTCTAGTATTCTACGCTACTTACCAAGTTTCAAGGCCATAAGTTTATTGGTTCCGGAGAAGAAAAATATTTAAGGTTTATACCATAAATAGGTATGGCGGCCATGTTGGTCATGTGACCTGGACCGTTTGAACAAATATTTGTTCAATCAACCCCTGGAGGCTCTATATGAAATGAGTCTACAATTGGCACTTTGGCTTTTGAGGAAATGTCTGAAAATGTCAAAATATGAGAGATCTTAATCAAAGGTCAATGAATGACTGTGACCTCTTGTACTCCTAATTTTTCATGACCTCATTAAGACAATGGTATATACCAATTTTAGGCCAACATCTTCAAAACTTCCAATGAAATCTTATGTTCTAGCATTTTCCCATATTTGACCTTGCCGTAAAACGGTCAAGGTCAATACAAGGACATCATTCAGAAAAATGTTAATAGTACTAGTGTACCCAATGCTACATACCGAGTTTCAAGGCCATCTGTCCATTGGTTCTGGAGAAGAAGATTTTTACAGGTTTTTACCATATATGGGCATGGCGGCCATATTGGTCATGTGATCTGGACCGTTTGAACAAATTTTCATTCCCTCAACCCCTAGAGGCTCTAAATGAAATTAAGTTACAATTGGCCCGGTGGTTTTTGAGGAGATAGTTTGAAATTATCAAAATATAGAGTTATAGGTCAAAGAATGACCTTGACCTCTTGTACTCACAAATCTTCATGTTCTCTTTAAGATGACTGTATATACCAATTTTTTGGCCTTAATCTTCAAAACTTCCCATGAAATCTAATGATCTAGCATTTTCCCATATTTGACCTTGCCGTAAAAAAGTCAAGGTCACCGCAAGGTCATAATTTGAACAATCTTGATAGTACTTGAGTACCCGAGCTACAAACCAAGTTTAAAGGCCATCAGTCAATCGGTTCTAGAGCAGAAGATTTTTAAAGGTTTTACCATATATGGGCGTGATGGCCATGTTGGTCATGTGACCTGGACTGTATAATAAATTTTGTTCCCTCAACCCCTGGAGGCTCTACATGAAATTTAAGGACAATTCGCCCATTGGCTTTTGAGATTGTTTGAAATTGTCAGAATATGAGAGTTCTGGGTCAAATGTCAAAGAATGAACTTGACCTCTTGTACGCATTAAGCTTCATGTACTCATTAAGATGACTGTAGATACCAATTTTTCATCCAAAATCTTCAACAGTTTCCAAGATATCTTATGTTCTAGCATTTTGCCATATAAAAGCAAATGGAAGCAAACTTGACCGTACCGTAGAAAAGGTCTAGGTCAACGCAAGGTCATCATTTGAACAATCTTGTAAGTACTTGTAAACCAAATGCTACACACTAAGTTTCAAGGCCATCGGCATATTTGTTCTGGAGAAGAAGATTTTTTATGGTTTTTGCCATATATGGTCGTGGCTGCCATGTTGGTCATGTGACCTGGACCGTATGAATAAATTTTTGTTCCCTCAACCCCTGGAGGCTCTATATAAAATTTGGTTTCAATTGGCCCAGTGGCTTTTGAGGAAATTGTTTGAAACTGTCAAAATATGAGAGCTCTGGGTCAAAGGTGAAAGAATGACCTTGACCTCTTGTACTCATAAATCTTCATGTACTCATTAAGATGAATGTAGAAACCAATTTTTAGTCCAAAATCTTCAACAGTTTCCAAGATATCTTATGTTCTAGCATTTTCCCATATAAAAGCAAATGGAAACAAACTTGATCTTGCCGTAAAAAAAGTAAAGGTCAAACCAAGGTCATAATTTGAATAATCTTGGTAGTACTCATGTACAGATGCTACATACTAAGTTTCAAGGCCATCGGCCAATTGATTCTCGAGAAGAAGATTTTTAAAGGTTTTTACCATATATGGGCGTGGCGGCCATGTTGGTCATGTGACCAGGACCGTTTGAACAACTTTTCGTTCCTAAGGTCCCAGGAGGCTACATATGAAATTTGGTTGCAATCGACCCACCGGTTTCAGAGGAGAAGTTGTTTGAAATTGTAGACGGACGACGGACAACGGACGACGGACGGCGACGACGGACCCCGGAGCCTTACCATCCTATAAGCTCCCCGGGAGCCGCTGGCTCAGGTGAGCTAAAAAGCGAACTGAAGAAAAAAAATAAAATTGAATCAAAAGAATCGATGGAAAAATCTTTAATAATCAAGTATAGGCATGAATGGTTTCACTAGATTCCAATTAAATACCCTATTTTCATAAAACTCTTGCGAGTTTCTTTGTCTTATAAAACATGATTTTTTTTTTGTTCGACAAGATTGCAAAGACTACATTTAGCTCTTTGCACCCTTTCGAACAAGAAATCTCAGTTTTCCCAGTAATCTTTGTTTTGCTTTAACACATTTATACCAAATGGACTCCTCTGTCCTTTCAACTGGGTGAGTCCATTCTTAATTTTAGGGGTGCATGGATTTTATATATACTTAAGGATAAACGTTCTGCACGGATGTTATATTAACTTCCATGCAGAACTTTTGTCCTTAAGTATTGTTCTTACAAAAAATGCTGAAAATTTTATGCAAACAGTGTAGATCCTGATCAGTATGCGGCGCCCGATCTGGGGTCTGCACCCTTTGTCTATGTCCTGTTAATGGGCCCCTAGGCAAAAATGGGTTACAGTTCTATGAAGATAGGGCGCGTGATGAAAAATGATTACTATTGAATGAACTCTAGTATAATGATAGATGTACGCTATCCGTATGTTTATAAAGTTCGTTTATAGGCGTCGCGTTAAATGGTATCTTACGACTTATGAGGTCTGCGCAATCTGATCAGATGATTCTCTCATCGCATAAACAAGCAATCTAGGCTTCCTGGAAGAAAAGAGAATGGTCCGATCATTTTGTTTGAGTATTTGCAGTATGCCTATGACTTTAGGTCTAGCTTCACTCTACGCCGGATATGTTTCACATGCTTTTGTAACAATAAATTCAAATAATTTTAATGTACAGAATGCATAATTACTTTGGTATACCCGAGCAATAGCTAGGTATTCCTTCGGATATTTGAAGATAGGCTTAAAACGTATCTTCGAATATCTCGAGGAATACCTGGGTATCGCTCAGATTATGCCGAATGTGTCCCATAAGCGTCAAAAACAATACTGTGACCGAAATGTTTAAACAAACAGTGTAAAGCAGACCGGGGTGCATTTTCTCAATTGATATGATATTGGTCGGTGTTCAGTTGTCATCAGGGGTAAAATAAAACGTGGAAAAATGAGTTACAATATTTGGTTGCCTTAGGTATTAGTATCTGCAGGGTATGCTGATAGTTTCACCCTTTGATGTTTGGTCGATTCTTCTTCGTGCCTTACAAAAGGTGTCTGATATGACTTTTACCAAGTTAGTCAAAACTTCCAGTGTTTAAAGCTAAAAATGTCTGTTCTGGATATGCTTGTTTGTCAGGAAGGCAAGGCATTTTAGGGTTAATATTCAACAAACCTAGTGGTTTATACATTATTTTAACATACTGCTCAAAACGTTAACAGGAGCACCGTATGTAAATACCGTTAACCTTTCCTCAGCAAAAGGAGCCCCGGTAGCTCAGTGGGTTAAGCGCTGGCCTACTGATCTAGCGGTTGCGGGTTCGATCCCCGATGGAGGCGGAGTTCTTTCTATCGTAAACGGGGTTCCATTGCACACAGCCTTTCATCAAAAGCCCATCGTCCGGATATGACTGAAATACTGTTGAAAAGGACGTAAAATCGCAAGTCATCCACCCATCCATCCTCAGCAAAACTAATAAACTAGGCATCAAAGTCTATGACCGCGACACGGGAAAATCAACAAAGTGGCATGTGCACTCAGCAAAATCTCAGATCAGTCTGGGATTCCCACTTGGTCTGATCAGAGTCTTTCTGTCGGCATGGAGGTAACGTAGACCCTAAGCTACCCTATAATCGCACAGCAAAGACTCTGACCAGACTGGGCGGATGCCCAGGCTGATCTAAGTGTTAGCTTGGTGCAATTGCCATCAGTTGGTTTTGTCGTGCCGTGGCTCAATTTTAAATAGTCACCATATGTAATTTCCGTAAAACCTTCTTAAATGGGATAGCATCAAAGTATAGACGTCGATGCCTAGCCTATCTGTTAGTTTTGGAAAGGAACATGGAGATTTTTATATATATCTTCATGAAAATTAAATACAGTGTCCTTTTAGATATTTGAAGTAGTGTATATTTATGGTAGCCGAGAGCAGCGGCCTAGAATTTCGTTTTGAGATTGAATCGCTGAGATAGCCTGTATGACTCCGCGGTTATATCATAATAATATTATAACACCCCCTCAACCCAAACATATACACACATCCTTCCCAACACTATCAACAAGTAAAAACCAATAACACAGTATCCGAACTGACTGTACCCTCTTTTCCGGCTTTCATAGCGTTGAATCGAGGGTACAAAATTCGCTTGTAACCAGTAGTCGGAAATCATTATGTGTGAGATTTTATCCGGAGTCTGCTGCGTCATTTATAGTTATTCAGCTTCGAAAATGCAAAGAGGTAAGTTTAATATAATTTGCTCTTCGGTCTTTTACTTTATTACCCTGTACAATGAAAACCTCATGGCTGTCACAGAAATTTTATTCCGAGCTGCTTAATTTAACACGAGTTTGTGTCGTGCAAAACCTAGCTATCATCCTATTATCAAAACTAACAAACTGTAGATTGATAACGCCTTCCGTTTATTTTAAAGATTTTTTACAAAACATGCAAAAAAAGGCTCAAAATGGTTTTAGAATCATGCCAAGGCGATTTGAATACTGTACCAATAACTATCCACCCATACACGACATTGTACAGGGCAATAAAGTAATAGACCGAATAGCAAATTATATTAAACTTACCTCTTTACATTTTCAAAGCTGAATAACTATAAATGACGCAGCAGGTTCCGGATAATATCTCAAAACATAATGATTTCCGACTACTGGTTATAAGCGAATGTATGTACTCTCGATTCAACGCTATGAAAACCGGAAGAGATTGTACAGTCAGTTCGGATACTGTGAATAATAAAACTTGCAGTAGTTAAAAATCAGTTAGTGGTCGGTTAGGTTGGGTTAATATTTTATACTAACATCAAGGGGGATAACGGGAGTCAGTATATTTTAGAACGGAGTAATTTTTTCTAAAGAATAATGACCAGGGGTCGTTATTCTATGAGTTCCCCATAGAATAATGACCACAGAATAGTGACCCCGGTCTTAATAGTATGACTCCGCGGTCATAATATGATAATATTCCCCCCGCCCACACACACACACACATCCTTCCCAACATCATCAATAAGTATTAGCTATAATAAAACTTGCAGTAATTAATAATCAGTTAGTGGTCGATTAAGTAGAGATTAATTTTTATAGCTATCATCGAGGGGGTTAATGGGAGTCAGTATCTTTTAGAAAAAGAGTCACTTTTTCTGTAGAATAATGACCGGGAATCGTCATTCTATGGGTAACCATACAGGTCATTAACGGTAGCATCAGGTACTCAAGTAGTACCAACATTGTTCCAGTAATGACCTTGGAATTACCTTGTCTTTTTTTACAGTAAGGTCGAATTTGCTTTTTTGTGCTTTTATATGGGAAAGTGCTTGAACATAAGAGTACATGGAAATTACCTTTAAAAATCTTCTGCACTGGAACCAAAAGATTGATGGCCTTGAAACCTTGTATAGAGCATTGGGCACTGACGTTCTATCAGATTTATTCGAATGATGATATTGGTTTGACCTTGACCTTTTTTAGCACAAGGTCAAATTTTCGATATATTAGAAAATGTCATAACATAATTTTGAAGACTTTGGTATGGCCATCAACTTAATGAGTATTTGAAGAATATAAGTATCAGAGGTCAAGGCCATTCTATGATCGTATTTCAACAGCTTCATACAGGTCTGTTAAACGAAATGACTGAGCCGGTTGAAGCAAAATGTCACATGGAACCTCCATGAGTCAGAGCAACAACAGTTTGCTTGAACGGTTTTTGTCACATGACCGAGATGTCCGTTATGCCCATGTGTTATAAACCTTTAAAATTCTTCTTCTCTCAAATATCTAATGATATTGAAAATATGATATCCAGCATATTGGGCTTGATATACCGGTAGTATCAGGTTTGTTCAAGCGATGACACTAGTTTGATCTATGACCATTTTTACTCTGGTGAGCGATTCAGGACCACATGGCCCTCTTGTTTTTCATTGCATAGAAATTGCTGTAAATTTTATGCAAACAATGAAGAAAATGATCAGACGCGTATTTTTGCTGCGTCTGATCTTGGTCTGCATGTTTGCCTCTGTCCCATTTTAAGGACGCCAGGCCTAAATGGGTTACTGAAATCGTATGAGCCATAGGCGCGTATACAGTATACTCGGAATGACTTTATTTTTCTTTCTTTATTCATTTATTTTGTTTATTATTTTTGTTCGGGTAGAGGGGTAATAAAATTATGAGCGATGGGGTGGGAGAGGGGGGTCATATTTTTAAAGGATAATGGCCGGGGGTCGTTATTCTATGGGGGGTCACAATTCTTTGCGAGGGGTCGATTTATTTCGTGTGTGAGGGTCATAATATTATGACCGGGGAGTCATAATATTATGACCGGGGAGTCACTATTCTTTAAAAAATAATGACCGGGGGGTCGTTATTCTATGGGGGTCACTTTACTTCGTTACACCGGCGTATTTGGAATGATCAAGAACTAATAAGCCGACGTATTTGCACTGTTGCCAAACGACCCCATATGAATAAAATATTAGTTTGTAAGGTGCTTCTACAACTGTTGTTTGGGGTCCCTAGCAATGAAAATTATTAATATTTATCATATGACGTCGCATCTGAGACTGTTATAAAGCAATGCATTAAATTCGATAATCAACTAGTGGATTAAATATGCACATTACGTCGTAACGTTATGCGTTGCCGTTCATAAAAGAGACGTTCTCAGTTGAGCTGGGCCATTCGCGGACAAAAATTGCCATATATACAACCATTCCAGAATTCAAGAAAAAATCACGACGATAATGCTCATTATATCTGCTTCAAAGTTTTAAAATATTTTCAGATAATATTTTTACATTATGGAATACCAACCATGTTTAGAGACATACCCTAACAATTAGAAATGGCGTATTTTATGACGTTATTTAGATACGTTGAAAGACGATGTCGCATACGATTTCTTTGACATGCGTAGCATTGCACATTTACTAATCTACTGTAATTTGATTATTTTGGCTGGTTTCAATTTAAAATGTTTTCCTTGCTTTTTTGGAAGAAAAGTGTTTTCTATGAAGCGCTGCTTAATCAAATGACGCCAACGCTTTCAAAACGTGGTCTTAGTGACGTTGTGACGTAGGTTACGTGTGACGTAGGTTACAGTACACACTTTTTAACGTTTTCATACCATTTAATGTTTCAGTGCATAGAATCTAAGCACACCATCTTGTAGCTGTTACTATGCAGGATTTTGCAAAGGAGTTTCAGGGCGATTGCTTTGCTTAGTTTCTAAAAAAGCCCGTGACGTAAGGTTACATTCTTACAGAAAATGCTGGGGTAATTTATTTTGAAGTCGAGTTAAATATACAAAATGGAGCAAATTTGCACAAATGATATGGAATATTGAGGAACACACATTTCTTCCTGTGATCTTGTAAGTTTTATGATGCCGGACCTTTTTAGTTAATCCATGTATCATGAATTTACCACTGTGACGTAGGTTACATAAAATTTGCGACATAAGTTCCCAGTCTCATTTCACAGCAAAAACTACCATTTAGATATTGTTTAAGCGGGGAAATATGTTAGAAACCACCTGAATTTAATAATGGAACTTGAATTTACTCAGTGATTTATCTTTTTTTAACCGTGCGGCCTTCATATCTATGCAACGGCAATATTGCGACATTTAAAAACGTCGCCTTTTAAACCTGGGTATCATTATTCGAACCAGTGTTAAAATTGTCTACCAAAACGCATGCATGTCTTTGTACTTTTATCCACTTCTTTATACAGAGGGCAACTTGTCAGAGGGTAAACAGGACCGTTATTTTGTAATTTAAAGAAAGGTAATACGTAGGACAAAATTAATAGCTAATGGCCCAGCTTAATTGAGAACATCTCAAAAACGTCGTGTTTTCTAATGGCGAAATCGTTACGTTTTAGTGCAAAATTTGCTCATAAAATGCAATTTTAGTGTCATATGATAAATAAAATCTTGCATTCGTGCTCTTGTATTATTGAATTTATTAAACTCGTTGGGGAAAACCGTTAAGATGCTCGGCATAGCCTCGCATCGTATCGGTTTTCCCCAACTCGTTTACTAAATTCAATGATACATGAGCACTCATGTAAGATCTTCTATATAAAGGCTAAACTACAATAGAAAATGTAGCGCAGTGCATTTGGAAAACATAATTCATGGATTATGTCTCCCATATGCTTTGCTTTACATGCTTTATTATACCCCCGACATATGAGGTATATCGAGGTTCGTATGTCGAGGGGTATATAGTTTTCGTCTTTCCGTCCGTTCGTCCGTTTGTCCGTCTGTCCGTTCGTCCGTCCGTGCGTACGTACGTCCGTCTGTCCGTCCGTAAACATTTTCTTGTTCGCTCCATATCTTGAATACTGTTTGGAATAGTTTCATGATACTTCACAGTTATGTAGAACAGGTCATGGCGATGTGTCGCATGCAAGAATGGTAACTCTTGCTTTTGTAATTTTTTTGTTATCTCCCCTTTGGTGAATTTTTGGCAGATTCGTGTCCGCTCTGTAACTTGAATTCCCTTTGGAATATTTTCATGATACTTCACAGATATGTAGAGCAGGTCATGACGATGTGTCGCGAACAAGAATGACAACTCTTGCTTTCATACTATTTGAGTTATTTCCCCTTGATGGTTTTAGGTATGAATTCGTGTCAGCTCTATAACTTGAATACCTTTTAAAATATTTTCATGATACTTCATAGTTATGTAGAACAGGTCATGCTGATGTGTCGCGAACAAGAATGACAACTCTTGCTTTCATACTTTTTGAGTTATTTTCCCTTGATAGTTTTAGTTGTGATTTCGTGTCCGCACCATAACTTGAATACCCTGTGGAATATTTTCATGATACTTCATAGTTATGTAGAACAGGTCATGGCAATGTGTCGCGAACAAGAATGACAACTCTTGCTTTCATACTTTTTGAGTCATTTCCCCTTGATGGTTTTAGGTGTGATTTCGTGTCCGCACCATAACTTGAATACCCTTTGGAATATTTTCATGATACTTCATAGTTATGTAGAACAGGTTATGCTGATGTGTCGCGAACAAGAATGACAACTCTTGCTTTCTAACTTTTTGAGTCATTTCCCCTTGATGGTTTTAGGTGTGATTTCGTGTCTGCTCTATAACTTGAATACCCTTTGAAATATTTTTATGATACTTCACACATATGGAGATCAGATCATGACAGTTTGTCTCATACAAAAATGACAACTCTTGCTTTCATACTTTTCCGAGTTCCGCCCCCCCCCCCCCCCCCCAAAAAAAAAAAGTCAGATTTGGATTCTTTGTCCAAATTCACTTACAAGAGAGCTCAAAATTAGAATTGTAGGGCTTGTACTTTAAAAGTTATTCACACATTTTGAAATGTTGAATGTATCATATGCAGTACATTGTCTACATGGTTGCTATTTGAAATTTTACCTGTTTTTAGCAATCTGGCATACTGTTTTGGTCTGAGTGTTAGATAATCATGCATTTGTTAAACCGATAATGTAAATAAGGAGCATAAAAGAATGACAGTATACTATTTATATGCATTTTGAAGTGCACCTTGTTTACCAAGGCGCAGGGGGGCCTTCGGTCGGGGGATTTGCCATCTCCTCTGATGGCTATTTTTTCTACTGTATGGGTAATATAGGTATACCAGCCTAACCTAAATTTAGTGAAGCACCAGTATACATGGTCAAATATTTAAAAACAGAGATGGTACTATATCTGACGGATAAACTTCTACAGTGTCATTCATACATTTGCACTCGGCGCCAGGTGTGTGCAACTATGGTTCCGTACCGCTGAGCCACTTGAGGACGTACGTTACGACAATTGAAACAGAACGGTGTCATTCTGTCCCTTGATCACATAGTGTCAGCATCTCCAGTCAGCCAATGAAATTAATGTAAGTGGTAATTCCGGTGCACTGATTAGCTGAATAATTTTTACACATTTACCTGTACAGGTAACATATGCTATTGCTGGGAACCAGACCCCCGGCAGAGAAGTTGCTAGGACGTTCTTCTCAATGTATTGATTTAGCTTCAGATCTAAATGCATTTTCAAAAACAAAGTTAGGTTTTTTTTTTTTTTTTTTGTTTATTTTTTTTTTTTGTTTTTTTTTTGTTGTTTAAATTTTGCGTAGAAAGTTACCCTTTGATCGTTCCTTATAAAAACACTTTTAAATCAGCATTTTACTCTAAACTGCAGAGAACAACTAAATAAGAAATGTGCTAACATTCCAGGAAATATGTTAATTTCTTATGTGTTTACCATAAATCACCACCTTAAGGCGTGTTTTAGAGCAGAAACGAAAAATTTAAGAGCAAATTGTACAGACCTAGTTTGCATGACACGTTCTGTGGCGTCCGAACTGGGTCTGCATTGTTTTAATTTAGTAGATAGGCTTTAATGGGTAATAATATAAGTACATTCACATTAAGCAATGTCTCTCGATCATAAAACAATATGATGACGTGCACTGCTAGGATTCCACTGACTATAAGAAGTCCAAGACAAGCTTTCATGTAAGCCTGTTTCATGATTTGGCAAGACTGCTGTCTCTGAAAAAAATGGCATACCGTAAAAAATTCTAAATATTGGGACACCTTAAATAACTAGTTCCGTACTTGTCCTAAAACAGAACAGTTTGGTTTTACATTGCTGGATGCAGATGGATTGGCAAGCAGGGAAGACCCAAGGGCCTTTAACCAGAGCCGTAGATAAGAGCGAGTATTCTAGGTAAAACAAAAACATATGTTGTGACCCCTCATCTGAACCGTCTCGACGACATATGGTTTCAATGAGAAATAAACAAATGATCCCTCAAATATCATCAAATACCCCTCTCATCTAGAGCTCTGTTTAACCTTCCCTGATGGGTGGGTGACTTACGATCTTATGTCCTTTTAACAGTATTTCAGTCATAGCAGGACGATGAGTGGGTGATAATGCCTTAACCCCCCCCCCCCCCTTCACACACACCACCACAACCACGAACCAACCAACAAACACACATACATCTCGGCACCTCCCAGCCCCACTAGTTATCCAGAGCCCCACCAGTACGTGTTGGTCTGGATCCGGACCTAATTGCTGTGATTTTAAGGAACATCTCACTATCGATTATATTCTCATTATATTCCCTCTCTCTGGGAGACGGTCAGATATAGACTGAAATACTTTTCAAAGGGCCTTTAAACCAAAACAACCAACGAACCAATATCCCTTAGGGTCAAGTCGGGTAAATTCGGACAGCAGGTTAATTCGGACAGTGGCATTGTTTCCTTTATATGTCAGTTGTTTGGAGTTAAAACAAAATTAACTGGGCAAACAGTGGTAATCCTAATAACATATCTGGATTTTTACTGTGTGCAATGGTATGTCCGAATTTACCCGCTGTCCGAAGTTACTCGACTTGACCCTAACTGTGTCAAGTGACATTTTATAAATCGGCAGAGGTTATGTAGTATGGAAGCTAAAAAAAAATGCGTCTTAACTTGAAAATCTTCTCTTACACAAAAACATTTGGGCCGCGACACTAGTAAACCAACAAAGTGGTTGTACGCCCAGCAGCGCACGCAGATCAGCCCGGGCATGCGCCCAGTCTGATCAGAGTCTTCGTTTAGCGCTTAAAGAACAGCTATGAGTCTAAGCTACCGAAGGCGATGATCAGGCTGGGCGGATACCGAGGTTGATTTGAGTCTGCGCTGGGCGCATAAACTCATTGTTGCTTTTCTCGTGTCGCGGCTCAAACTTTTGAAATAAAGAACTCCGTTATAAATTATCGATCGTCCTTTCAAAGTTTGCTTGCGTAAAAAATTCTAAATATTGAGACAGATAATTCTAAGCAAACAGTGCTGACCCAGATCAGACTGCTCCTCAAGCAGTCTGATCAGGGTTTTCGTTCTTTGCCTTCCGATCAGCATTCTTTTGAAGCATTACTGCGTTGAAAAAATAAAACTTCTTTTTTTCGGGCTATCATGATATTTATTTCAGGTGTCTTTTTGAACATTTACGGTAAACAATTATGCAATAAGTCTTTTATTCTACAAACCAATTATGGTCACAAACCATTCAAATAAAATAAAAATTAATGTGCCGCGTCACAACAAAAACAAACAAAGTGGCATGTGCACCCAGCAAAGACGCGACTCAGTCTGGACATCAACCCAGTCTAGATCCGATGGAGTCTTTGCTGAGTGTTTAGTCTAAGCTAGTTCCACGCGGACAGTGAAGTCTCTGATACCCAGGTTGATCTGAGAATTCACAGGGCGCGCATGCCACTTTGTTTGTTTTCTGGTGTCGCGGCTTAAGTGCATTTCGGTGTCAGCAAAAAAAAAAAATCCCAGCAAGCATCACGTCGCATCGACGTCATGTTGACGTAATTTCAACAACATGTGCCCGCTGGGGAAGACACTTTGGCGGCAAGAATGAAGATAATGGTTGGATAACAGTATTTTTTTTTAAGTTATGTCGACGGTCGGCTGTGTGCGATAGAGTCCGGTTACTGTAAGCCACGCTTAACCGACAGAGCTACTGGTCCACTATTTAGCCGAAACTTCAAAACAATGTGTCAAGATGGATAACTATCAATGCAGTACTATTTATAAAAGGAGAAAGTTTGCAGTTGCGCTTAAAGAACAGAACAGAACAAAACTTTATTCAAAATCAATTCTCAGGCCATACGCAGATGGCATAGGCGAAAAGTATAAATAATTTCCACAGTAAGACGTCCATAACACGTATAAAACAATATCATACAAAACGCACTGCTGTTATCATCATCCCGAGAAAATGCGCCTTAGTTCGGATGTATAGAAAAAGTAAAATACCCGCCATTCTTATAGCCAGGTCAGTCTGCGATCAATAGGCAGGCTGACCCGCGCCCCAGCCTCTCGTATAGAAGTTAGGAAGTAAGGTACACCTTTTCTCGGTGTGGTTCACATCTATCATTTTATTTAAGAACAGAGAAAAGGTTACGGTGACAGATAGTTAGAAGGTGGGAGGTGGGTGTAGGAGAGCTGCAAGGAAAGATGAGAGAACATACATCTAAACTTGAATACAAGAAAACGCTCAAATAAATGGCTTATTGTAATATAAGCTGTCTCATTTTATTTTCTCATTTCATGAGACACTGTCCATGATCCGTAATAACAAATTACGTAGACACTACCATTAATAGTGGTGAAAAAGACCCCTTAAATACGTACGAACCGAAAGTTACTAATTAATAAATAAATAGATAATGCTGTTTTATCTCGTAGAAGGCCAGCTAAAACCGGTTAAGACATAAAGTCAACCAACTTTATCAATCGCTACAGCTATACTAGTACTCAAAAAATATTAAAGAGGACGTCTAACAAGTACTCGGATCAAAGACGCTGTTAATATTTAAATTAAGAAAAGACCATAATGTCATCTAGTTAATCTATCCCATAACCTTGCAAGGTCGTTAGGACACAACAGATGACTTTACAACAATCTCTTTCCACCTAGTCCTGTCTTAAGCAGACCTAGTTGTGCTAGCAAAGTCCATCGCTGTCCACTCCTTAATATTGTCTTCCCGCCTCCTCTTCTTCTGTCTACGTCTTCTTTTTGCGTTCGCTTTGCCCTGTAGAATCGATACTCTTTGCTAGGCCAGAAGATTTGAGATGTGGCCAAACCACCTGTTTCCGGGTCTTAATTATGGTCAGAAGTTTGTCATATTCTCTAATGGTTACTTGGCTCTTTCTGCAAACATCCTCACTAATGAGATTATCCTTAAGCATATAACTGTTGTTCTGAACCATTCTCCCGTGCTTCCATTCAGTTTGTCACAGAGGTCCTCAATGGCGCAAACGATAGTTGCACTGGTCTTGCACTTCCGAATGTAAGCCTATAAGGCTGCATACATTACCTTCTTAAATGCTTTTTTTGAAATCTGTGAAGACTTGGTACAGAGGTATGAATTCTGCTAATGTTAAAGGTACTTTTCACACAGAACTTTTAGGCTGAAGATCTGTTCTGTGGTGCTCCTTCCGGCTTTGAACCCAGCCTGTTCTTCAGCGATAATTTCTTCAGCTTGGGGTTTGAGCCTGTTCAAGATGACTTAAAGCATGTTTTTACCTCGATGACAGATGCTGATGATGCTGTAGTTCTGACAGAGCTGTAGATTTCCCGTTTTAGGGTGTGTAATTATCAGCGACTGAGTCCATGGGGTAGGCAATTCTCCTTCTCTCAAAATCTTAGTACAGAGCTTTGTCAAATTATCAATTATGGTATCCCCACCTGCTTGAACAAGTGCTCCTGTTATATAATCAGCTCCGGTGGACTTCCCTTTTTTCAGTGCTGCTACTGCTATCTCAGCTTTCTCAAGAAGGGTCTGTTGTAGATCTTCTTCTGGGTGCTGAAAGCAGTCCAAACTTCATTGTCACCATAACTCTCATGAATGTATAGTTCTGAGCAAGCAATATTTTATCCATCCTATACGTGTCTGCTGACAGTCTTTTATTCTTCTGTTGAACATTCAGTCCCCAGTCTTGTTCTGGAAAATGTCATAGACTATGTGAAAAAAGCGGCTTGTAGTTCTGGCCCAGAGGTTATAAAGCTTGAGTACATTCTCAAATTCAAAATAAAGCACACTGACTGGCTGCTCGGAAGCAGCCAATCAATGTGCTTTATTTTGAGTTTGAGATTATTCTCAAGTTTTATAAACTCGAACCCTGGGACCAGATGTTCAAAGGATCGTCAGCTTAACGCAGTCAATGATTCCTAAAGTCTGACAGAACACATAAATGAAATGTGCTAAATTCAGATTTTTTTTTTGCAAAAAAAAATGAGAGAAACTTTTGCACTGCAAAAGTTCTAAGAAGTTTTTCGTCAGACTTTTTTTTTTTTGCTTTTTTTGTTATGCGTACAATACGTTTGAATTTAACGTCTTGGTAACTAATAACCACGTTAGTTTTGAACAACTGGGCCCTGAACTCTAAATTCCTTCAACTACACCCTATGCACTCGAAGAGCAGCATGTACGTAACAATCTATATTACAGCTGCGTCACAAAATAAAACACACGATCTACATACCCAAACCAAGCCGTGCACATGCACAACTGGTCGACACAAGTGTTTATGCTGTTAAAAATCTACGACGTGCGATATATAGTCAGCACAAGGGATAAACTAGTCCGCCAGTTTTCGCTTCCATCCGAGAATGTCCGTCATACTTGGCTTCTGTCGAGACCTTCCGCGATCTCTTTCTTCCTGCCGAGACTTTCCGTCATACTTGGCTTCTGTCGAGACCACCCGTGATCTCTTGCTTCTTACTGCAACTGTCCGTCATACTTGGCTTCTGTCGAGACCGTCCGTGATCTCTTGCTTCCTGCCGAGACTGCTTTGCATAATATATGGCTTCCTGCAGAGACTGTCCGCGCGACTCTACTTCCTGTCGAGACGCTCAGCGGACGATAGTTTTGGAAGGAAGCATGCGGACAGTCTCGGCGGAAGCTAAGTATGACAGTCTCAGCAGGAAGGAAAATTGGCAGACTAGTTTATACCCTGTGGTCAGGTAAAATTGCACCTACTGATACAGTTCGCATTTCAAAACTTCTATTGTCTTTAGCAACAGCGTTAAAAGTTGGTATCCGGATATAAATTTCATATAAGTTCACTATTCATGCAAACATTTTAAGAGATTTGATATCAATACGATTATTAATGTAATTAATATTTGATTTGAGGTCAATGCGATTATCAATTCCTGGCAGCAGAGGTTGCACATGCACCCCTGATTTTAAATATTGCAAGGATTCCCACTGGGCACACAACATGAGGAACGAGTCATTTATCATTGAGGGGGAGGAGGGGGGGGGGCAAAAAGGTTTATGATTCCCGCCCCCAAACTCCCTAGCAACCCTTCATACACACACCACATCACCTATTTTATATCAGACTTACCTCAAGCAAACATGTATGAAACACAAAGAACATTTCTTTATTGTGACAGGTTAATGGGGGTTTTTTTTCATGCAGATAAATTGTCTCTTTTTTATATTTTTTTCTTCTTGTGGACATATCAACGCAATGTTTAGCTGCCTATCCGTAAATAAGCCTTCTGTCACCCCATGACACAAATGATTCAGACAAAATCGTACGCATGTGACAACTAACCTTAGCCTAGAAAAAGATTTTAAAAGGCCAGAGCATTGTACGAAAGACCGGTGGTGACTTCACAGTTCAAAGTTCAAACTTCACACTTCAGTGTTCATACTTCAAACTTCACAGTTCATTATTCATAGCTTTAAAGATTATGTTAAATGCACTAGGCAACGGAAATTGACATTATATACTTCACAGTTCATAGTTCTTACTTCACACTTCACAGTTCAAACTTCACAGTTCATACTTCACAGTTCAAACTTCACAGTTCAAACTTCGAAGTTCAACTTCTGACTTCAAACTTCACAGTTCATACTTCATAGTTCATACTTCACAGTTCATAGTTCACAGTTCATACTTCAGACTTCACAGTTCATAGTTCATACATCACACTTCATACTTCACAGTTCAAACTTCACAGTTCATACTTCACAGTTCATAATTCATAGTTCATTCTTCACGGTTCAAACTTCACAGTTCATACTTCACAGTTCATTCTTCACAGTTCAAACTTCATGATTCATACTTCACAGTTCATACTTCAAACTTCATAAATCATATTTCACAGTTCATAGTTCAAACTTCATAGTTCATATTTCACAGTTCATACTTCACACTACACAATTCATATTTCATAGTCCACAGTTCATACTTCATAGTTCATAATTCATAGTTCATTAGTCAAACTTCACAGTTTATCATAAGATCAGTATACGAGGGTCATCCAAGACACATAACAATTCCGTCATAACTTTTTATACCCCGTTGCATGTTAGTGGTGGGTTATTATTTTTTTCACGTTGTCCGTCAGTGTGTCTTTGGTCCGGCGTACGTCCGTCCGTCCGCACTTCGTTTCCGATCGATAACTTGAGTATTTACCAACGTATTTTTTTCAAAATTTGCATTTGTATTAGTACCAAGAATTCTCGCTTGAGATTGTTAGTAGATAAATGTCGATAATTTATGACAAAGCTGTGGTACTTGTCAATGTCCACAATATAGTTCTTGGTCTCTAGCACCTTACTATTTAGAAAAGCAGGATGAAACTTCTAAAAAATGACCATGGTAACAAAAACTTGGTGCGACATTAAAAATTTTGTTCCCAGTGGTTATCTGCCTCTGCCCTGGGGCTTTGTACGTGTATAAAATGATGGAAAAACAAAGGAAAAAAAAAACGAATAAAATCAGACTTGAAAGCAGTTTTTCTGAAACTTATAGCAAATAGCCAAGGTAATAAAACTGCAAGTGATTTTCAAAACTTTTTTCTCACGATAGTTATTTTCCCCTGCCCCCCACCTATATATACATGAATAAAAATATAGTAAGTCTTCATAAAATCATAATTTGAAAAGATTTTTCTGAAACCTACCGATATCGATAAAGGTAATAAAAGCTTCTTGTAGACACTGGTCGAAGATTTCTCATAAAAGTTATAAAAGCTTGTAGAAAATGGTTGAAGTTTGCTCCTATTCACCCCCGCCCATTGGCCACATACATGTATAAGCATAGCTAAAAAAAGGGGCTATATACATGATAAAAATCATGAAAAATTCTATTGAATCAGAGATTGAAGAAGATTTACAGAAACTTACAGTAAATGATCAGAGTAACACAAGCTGACTTTGAGGTTCAAAACTGTCCTTCTGGGTTTATTATCCTCTGTCTCCGCCTATATACAAGCAATGCATAAAATTATGATAAAATCTATGAAAACATCATAATTCCAACATTTTTTCTGAAACTTACAAGTAACGATAACAATAGTAAATGCTTTTTTTTGTGGTGATAAGAAATTTCCTCTAAGGAGGTATCTGATCTGTAGCCATAAACATGTATAAAAGTTCCTTAAATGTATATGATCAGAGTGGAAAGTATTTGTCTACAGGCTTACAGTAAATTATAAGAGTAATGATAATGTCCTGTCGTAACAGAGGTTTTGTACCAAGGAACTTTGCTTCCCTTACCAGGTGCAAGAAAATGAATAAAACAAAGTAGCATTTAATGGAAGGGTGAGAAAGATTTGCTGTAGGGGTATCACGCAGTCGTTTGTACCGCTTTTATTTATTATGAGGTAGGATTCCACCATAAGCAGATCATGCATAACATAATATACATGTATGTGGAAAATATCATACATGAGACATACCTCTCTGAAAAATGGGAGGAATTTGAATGCAAAGGTGTAGGCGATACTGGTGGTAAGACCGCATGAACACGACGTATTCCACAAGAGGGGAGGGTAGAAAATCCCAGCATTTATGTTTATAATTCTTTCAAATTATACATAATTGCGTTTTAAAATCATTTTCTTACATATAAGAACTCAATTAACAGACAGTTACAATTTCACATTAACAAACAAATGTGGTAGCTAGGCAACAAAAGGACTATTGCAGAATATTAGTAAATTTCTAGTTTTGGACGTAAGTCTCTGTTTTAGTTAGTTTTTGGAGGCTGCAAATGATATAAACGAGGTAAGTCTTTTATTGATTCAGTCTTTAAAGTTTGCATTTTAGCATCTCGCGTGTACTTTTTGATCACAAACAAATATTATTTTACGAAAGACTTATATCGTGATAATTACAGCTTTTTGAAAGTCTCATTTTAAAATATAATGCAGAATCCACGAAAAACACGGTGGTTTTACTTGGAACAGTAATAATATCTTGATGATAATAATATCTCAGCTTTGGAATCATTTTTATTGAATGACCCTCTTTTACAACGACACGTGTTTGAAGGCGGGAAATAATAAACTACGAAATGAGCTGTGTGAAGTGAGAAGTTTGAATTATGAAGTCTGAAGAATGAACTGTGAAGGGTGAAGTATGAATTATGAAGAATGAAGTGTGAGGTATAAACTGTGAAGTGAGAAGTATTAACTATGAAGTGTAAAGTATGAATATTGAACTGTGGAGTATGAACTATGAAGTGTGAAGTATGAATATTGAACTGTGAAGTATGAAGTATGAACTATGAAGTGTGAAGTATGAATTGTGAAGTAAGAACTCGGAAATATGAACTCGGAAGTGTGAAGTATGAACTGTGAAGTTTGAACTATGCAGTATGAACTGTGAAGTGTTAAGTTTGAACTGTGAAATATGAACTGTAAAGTATGAACTGTGAAGTGTGAACATTGAAGTTTGAACTATGAAGTTTGAAGTCACCACCGGTCTTTCGTAGCATTGAGCTACATGTATATTCTCGTTTTTTTGATTCCACGCCGTAACAAGGAATTTATACCACGAATGCGAAACTTACATTTTCTCCAGATCCACTGGGCCGATTGCCTAAAAACTTTGTAAGTAGCATTTTGGACTCTAGTACTACAAAGTTTACAAAAATAAAGACCCTAAGTTGACCTTGACCTATTTTATGGCAAGATCAAATTATGTCCCTTAGGCTTTTGAATTGGAAAAACTGAAAAATACATTTTTATGTTGCTTTTAAGCTGTGTAATGTGGAAATGCATTCTAATTTAACCTCAATGAAGATCTAGAGGTCATGGTCATCTAGTGACTTTGGCCAAAGGTCACTTGTCTGTTGTCTGTCAACATTTTCAATGGACTTCTATTTGGAAAATACCGGGCCAATTTCAATTAAACTTCATTAGCAGCCTCCAGGCAAAGGGGAAAAGAAAGTTTATATATTTGGCCCAGGTCACATGACCAAGATGGCGGCCATGCCCATATATGGTAAAAGTCTAAACAAATCTTCTTCTTCAGATCCACAGGGCTAATTGCATTGAAACCTGGTATGTAGCATCTTGGACTCTAGTGCTACAAAGTTTATATAAATGAAGACCCTGGGTTGACCTTAACCTATTTTATGGCAAGGTCAAATTTGGTCCCTTAGGCTTTCGAAAGGGAAAAATTGAAACAGTAAATTTTATGTTGCTATTGTACTGTGAAATGTGGAAATATATTCAAATTTAACCTCAATGAAGTTCTAAAGGTCAAGGTCATCTAGTGACCTTGGCCAAAGGTCGTTTGTCCATTGTCTACCAACATTTTCAATGGACTTCTATTGGGAAACTACTGGGCCAATTTCAATCAAACTTCACATGCAGTCTCCAGACAAAAGGAGAAAGCAAGTTTATATATTTGGTCTAGGTCACATGACCAAGATGGCCGCCATGCCCATATATAGTAAAAAACTAAAAAAATCTTCTTCTCCAAATCCACTGGGCCGATTGCTTGAAACTTGGAAAATTGCATCATAGACTCTAGTACTACAAGGAGTATATGAAAAAATAGACCCCGAGTTGACCTTGACTTATTTTATGGCAAGGTCAACTTTTGTCCCTTAGGCTTTTGAATGGGAAAAACTGAAAAGTACATTTTTATGTTGCTATTGTACTGTGTAATGTGAAAATGCATTCAGATTTAACCTCAATGAAGTTCTAGAGGTCAAGGTCATCTAGTGTCCGATTGCCTTGAAACTTGGTATGTAGCATCTTGGACTCCAGTACTACAAAGTTAATATAAATAAAGACCCTGAATTGACATATTTTATAGCAAGGTCAAATTTGGTCCCTTAGGCTTTCGAATGGTAAAAACTGAAAAAGTACATTTTTATGTTGCTACTGTGTTGTGTAATTTAGAAATGCATTCAAATTTAACCACAGTGAAGTTCTAGAGGTCAAGGTAATGTAGTGACCTTGGCCAATGGTCATTTGTCCGTTATCTGTCAACATTTTCAATGGACTTCTATTGAGAAACTACTGGGCAAAATTCAATCAAACTTCCCGGGCAGCCTCCAGGCAAAGGGGGAAAGAAAGTTTATATATTTGGTCCAGGTCATATGACCAAGATGGCCGCCATGCCCATATATGATAAAACCTAAAAAAATATTCTTCTCAAGAACCACTGGGCCAATTGCATCGAAACTTGGGATGTAGCATTTGAGACACTAGTACTACAAAGTTTATATAAATAAAGACCCTGAGTTGACCTTGACCTATTTTATGGCAAGGTCAAATTTGATCCCTCAGGCTTTTGGATGGAAAAAAACTGAAAAAGTAATTTTTATGTTGCTATTGGTCTGTGTAATAATCCATTTAAAGATAACCTTTTTGTGAAATTTAAGAGGTCAAGGTCATTTAGTGACATTGGCCAAAGGTCAATTGTCCCTCGCCTATCAACATTTTCAAAGGACTTCTTCTCTAAAACTACTGGGCAGGTTTCAATTAAATTTCATATACACTCTCCAGGCAAAGAGGGAAACAAAATCTATACATTTGGTTTAGGTCACATAACCAAGATGGCCACCATGCCCATATGTGGTGAATAGGTTAAAAAAATTCTTCTCCAGAACCACTAAGCCGATCGCCTTAAAACTTGATATGTAGCATTTAGGAGTCTAGCACTATTAAATATATATAACTGATGACCCTGGGTTGACCTTGATCCATTTTATGGCAAGGTCAAATATGGTCTCTAAGGCTTTTTAATTGAAAAAACTAAAAAAGTGGATTTTTCTGTTTCTGTTGTGCTCTGTGATATGGAAATACATTCAAGTTTAAATCGTATCAATACTAGAGGTCAAGGTCATATAGTGACCCTGGCCAAAGGTCACATGTCTGTCATCTGTCATTATTTTCAAAATACCGCCTCTGACATGTCTGGGCCAATTTCAACTAAATTTCATATGCAGCCCTCAGGCAAAGGGGGAAAGAGAGCTTATGTATTTGGTCCACATCACATGACCAAGATAGCCACCATGCCCATATATGCTGATCACCTTGAAACTTGGCATGTAGCATCAGGGACTCTAGTACTACAATGTTTATATAACTGATGATCCTGATTTGACCAAGACCATTTATATGGCAAGGACTAATTTATCTTGCCCCTTAGGCTTTTGAATGGGAAAAGCTGTAAAAGTGCATTTTTCTTTTGCTATTAGACTCTATGATGTGGAAATTCAATTGAACTCAATCCTTTTGATTTCAAGAGGTCAAGGCAATTTAGTGACCTTGGCCAGTGGTCACTTGGGTTAAATATTTAAAGTACTTTCTCTCAGAAAGGACATTGTTAGGCCTGGTTCTTGTGCTTACTACCATTTTTGCACTGTTACCTTATGTCTACAAAAGATCAGTAAATTCATAGCGAAAACAAATAACCAAAAATTCATATCACATTAAAGTCTCAGGGCTCAGGGGAGCGATCAGGACCTTATGAACCTCTTGTTGTTGTTGTTTTTTTTCGCGGCGCTGCCTCGTATCATTTCGATATTGTTCCACATTTCACAAGATTCTATTGGGCAAATAACGCGTATGTCAAAATTTAGCCATTAATATCAACGGTCAATGAATATTTAATCTTCGTTTTTTCTCGTCGTACTTCACTGTGAATACTAGCACTCTGTCTTATATTAATTCAAAATATTTCTATGTTTGTAATTTTACAACAGAAATGCTATCAAAAACAGACGCAGATATTCAAAACTTATTTTTTCGTCGTATAGATCTACTTTCGGTTTAATACGCACGATCAAACAAACAGTGCAACATGTTGATCACCATTTTGAAATCAGTTCAATAACAAGATTGACCTCGGTCCATTTTGGAATTCCAAATTGGACAGCTCTATTTTGAGATAGGTCGTTGTCGCTACCCAGGGTCAAAGTTACGGTCGTGATTACCTTCCGACATAGCTTACTTATTCATGAAAGTTATTGTCAAATCTTCAACTAAAGATCTATTAAGCAAACACACTTCCATTTAATCTGCGCCGGTTATCTTTTTTTAAAGATTTTTCTTGTTTCATTGTGAAACCTGTTGTTTTCAAAATCGAACTAATTTGAATAAGACTGGGCATTTTGATAAAGCTCTACTTCAGTCGACTAACATTATTAGCCTGTCGTCTGCTGCTATTCGAAACAGCAGATTTCAAGAGTCCGTCCGCAAACTAAGACTCTTTGATGAAAATGACCGCATAAACCATAAATATATACATGAGTATTACGATAGTCATTCAGGTAATAACCAAGTAGATAGACGTATGAGCCATGACACGACAAAACGAACAAACTGGCATGTGCGCCCAGCGAAGACCCAGATCAGCCTGTGCATTCTCCCGGTCTGACCAGAGTCTTCACTGTCGACTTGGAAGTAGCTCAGGCCGTTAGATTCCTTTTAGCTTATGCGGGTGCCCAGGCTGGCACTGAGCCCCCTGTCACAGCTAGACATCGTCGTGATATGTCTGAAAGATTGTTGAAAGCAACGTCACGTTCAGCCCATGTATAGAGGTATCAAAAATACGAGATTTCAACACGGCATCAAAGGTATAATGACTTTTGTGGCACGTCGTCAGGAAATCTAACTTTTGAAGCAATAAACACTTGTGTGAAATAATATAAAAAAATATGAAAATACCGGCCAAACACCAGGCTTTCAGAATATATCAGGGAATCATATGTGTCTCTATCAGTAACAGTTTGACGAATTATTAATAAATGAGTTCCTATCTCGCGCAGTAGGGTAGTAGAGTATCGATATCAGACAGACAAGGGTGATGGAGTTGTCTCCCCGTGCCAATTTAGATGGCCTTAAAACAAATAGGTTCGTTCTAGTCTTATCCGGTAGTTAGGCCCATTCCGGTCCGAATCGGTAAATTTACACACCGTTCAGTGACCAATGAAATACAGAGATTTATGCAGCTGACCAATAACTAGGTGTTTCCTAAAAAATGATAAAAGTCGGCTTGAATATAAAGCAATCATCGCATCGGCCTATCGCCCAATATTCACGGGCTGTGCAATTTATGGCTCGAGCACGGCAATCTTGCAAAATACTTCCTTAAATAAAATGACAAATCTATACATAAGTACTTGTACATTTCAACATTCAGTAATGTTTTAAATTGATTGTAAATTTACTAAAAAATTGCAGTATTTTTTCTGGCTTTCATCATCAGATCATGCCAATGTCACTGATGAGGCTTGATACGCCGATTCTTTGAAGTATGACCACTGTTTCTTCTTTCGAAAGTGCTCTCTGCTCTTGAAGGACTTCTTAAAGATTTTAATTTGATTTCACTGCAGCTGGAGTTGTGCCGTGCGGCGGCCGTAAAACGTCTCCATGTATATCAATCATAGTGAAGAGTATATTTTATTTTTGTCCTTTGTGATCTAAGAATATGTGCTGAGAAATTGGATTTTTTATTTAAATCTAAAATCTAGAATAGGTCCTTCAAGAGTAGAGAATACATTCAGAAAAAGGAAGATGGGCCAGACAACGCAGTTTCGGCTAATAAAGCTTCGTCAGTGACCCTGACAATATCTGGTGACGAAACCAGAGAAAAGCACACGGTAATTTCTTAATTTTTATTGGGCAGTCAATTCAAAGACTGATTAGTATCTAAACGTATCCAAATAATAAAAGATGGTGATCTAGAATAATAGTCTAAATCCATCTTAAATTTTAGATTTCTTAGAATATATCCTCTGATCTCAAAGGACGAAAAAAAATATAATCTGCACTATGGATGATGTACGGTGAGACGTTTAACGGCCGCCACACGGCACAACACCAGCTGCAGTGAGGTAAAATCAAAATCTAGAATAGTTCCTTTAAGAGCAGAGATTACATTCAGAAGAAGAAAGATGCGCCAGACTACGTAGTTTCGGCTAATAAAGCCTCCTCAGTGACCCTGACAATATCTGGTGACGAAACCAGAGAAAAGCACACAGTAATTTCTTAATTTTTATTGGGCAGTAAATGCAAAGACTGATTAGTATCTAAACAAATCCAAATTATAAAAGATGATGATCTAGAATAGTAGTCTGAATCAATCTTAAATTTTAGATTTCTTAGAATGTATCCTCTGATCTCAAAGGACGAAAATAAAATGTAATCTGCACTATGGATGATGTACGGGTAGACGGTTTACGGCCGCCACACGGCACCACACCAGCTGCAGTGAGGTTAAATTAAAATCAATAATAATTCCTTCAAGAGCAGAGAATACATTCAGAAGAAGGAAGATGGGCAAGACTACGTAGTTTCGGCTAATAAAGCCTCGTCACTGACCCTAACAATATCTGGTGACGAAACCTGAGAAAAGCACATGGTAATTTCTTAATTTTTATTGGGTAGTCAATTCAGAGACTGATAAGTATCTAAACAGATCCAAATAATAAAAGATGATGATCTAGAATAATAGTCTAAATCAATCCTAAACTCTTATTCTACAAAATCGCTTTTTATTTAGTTGATCCCCATTTTGATACAGATATTTTGCACTATTTGTATAATAAGATACACCATGCGACAGACTTCCGCATTCACCAAGTGCAACATACTTATTTACAGAACTGTTGTCACCTAGGAAATACTTGCAAAATTCAAAATGAACAGATTTTACTACACTGGAGTATTCAACACCTTTCGCCTCAGGGGCATAGCAAAGAATAGGTTCTACATGTACCATAGAATCAAACAAACGAAATATTTCGTCTTGTTAAAATATGATTTTACTACACTAGAGTATTCAACACCCTTTACCTCAGGGGCATAGCATAGAATAGGCTCTACCATAGAATCAAACAAACGAAATATTTCGTCTTGTTAAAATATCCAAATTCTGATATACAAATAGAGTTTTTAGCTCACCTGGCCCGAAGGGCCATAGTGAGCTATTGTCATACCAATGCGTCCGGCGTGCGTCGTGCGTCGTGCGTCCGTGCGTCGTCCGTCAACACCTAAAAACAAATATTCAAACATCTTCTTCTGTAAAACTACTGGTCCCATGGTTCTCAAATTTCACATGGAGCATGACCTGACATCAGGGTCTCAGAATCGTAAAATTGGGTTAGGTTGAAAATCCAAGATGGCCGCCGTTACTAAAAATAGCAAAAACAACAAAATAAACTTCTTCTCCAGAACCGCTGGGTATATTTGTCTGAATTTTGGCATGGAACATCAGTGAATCCTTGGTATTCAAAATTGTAAAAATGAAAAAAATCTGTAGCGGAGTTTTGTCACAGTGACCTACTTTCTGTTTACGTGTGTAATTTTGCTCAAATGCCAATGTCAAAAAATGACCTATTTAAACAACTTCAAACAACTTCTTCTCTAAAACCACTGAGCCCATGGATCTCAAATTTCACATGGAGCATGACCAGACTGCAGGGTTTCAAAATTGTGAAATTGGGTCAGGTCAAGAATCCAAGATGGCTGCCGTTACTAAAAATAGCAAAAACATTAAAATTAACTTCTTCTCCAGAACCATTTGGTATATTTGGTTGAAAGTTTCCAGAACCATTTGGTATATTTGGTTGAAAGTTTGCATGGAAAATAAGTGGGACCTTGGTATTAAAAATTGTAAAAATAAGAAAAATCTATAACGGAATTAGGTCACAGTGACCTACTTAGCGTTAACAAGGCCGATTTTGCTCAAATGTCAATATCTAAAGAAAATGCAGCCAATTCTGACCAGATTTGGTCAGAATTGGTTCTTGAATGGAATTATTTCAATTTTGTGCCAGTTGACTATCCAAGATGGCCACCATGGGGGCCGTTACTAAAAATAGCACAAACATAAAAATGACAATTACTCAAGAACCCTTGAATGGAATTGGACCAATGTTGTGTCAGAATGTTCCTTGCATGAAGCCGTTTCGATTAATTGCAATTTGGCATCCCAAGATGGCCGCCATCTGGTGTTACTAAAAATAGCACAAACATAAAAATGACAATTACCCGAGAACCCTTGAATGGAATTGGACCAATTTTGTTTCAGAATGTTCCTTGCATGAAGTCGTTTTGATAAATTGCCATTTGGCATTCCAAGATGGCCGCCATCTGCCGTTACTAAAAATAGCACAAAACATGAAAATGACAATATCTCAGTAACCGCTGAATGGATTTTGACGAAATTCGTGTCAAAATGATTCTTGCATTGAGATGTTTCAAAAATATCTAACTGTAGACCATTCATATTGGCCTCTGTTACTTAAAATAGAAAAATGTGAAAATTAGAAAATCTCAATGGAGTTGGATTAATTTTGTGTCAGAATGGTCCTTTCATTAAGCTTTTTCGAT
The DNA here is from genome assembly GCA_963989385.1 of Ctena decussata. Taxonomy (NCBI): domain Eukaryota; kingdom Metazoa; phylum Mollusca; class Bivalvia; order Lucinida; family Lucinidae; genus Ctena; species Ctena decussata. The sequence continues at coordinate 67,511,178 of OZ022504.1, forward strand.
TTTTTTGCATTTTGGCATTCCAAGATGGCCGCCATTTGCCGTTACTAAAAATAGCACAAAACATGAAAATGACAATATCTCAGTAAACGCTGAATGGATTTTGACGAAATTTGTGTCAAAATTATTCTTGCATTGAGATGTTTCAAAAATATCTAACTGTAAGACCAGTCATATTGGCCTCTGTTACTAAAAATAGAAAAAGGTGAAAATCAGAAAATCTCCATGGAATTGGACCAAATTTGTGTCAAAATGGTCCTTGCATGAAGGCTTTTCGATTTTTTGCATTTTAGCAATCCAAGATGGCCGCCATCTGCCGTTACTAAAAACAGCACAAAACATGAAACTGGCAATATCTCAGTAACCCCTGAATGGATTTTGATGAAATTTGTGGCAAAATGATTCTTGCATTGAGGTGTTTCAAAAGTATATATATAAAGACTAGGCAAGTTGGCCTCTGTTACTAAAAGTAGCAAAATGTGAAAATGGAAAATTCTCAGTGGAATTGGACCAATTTTGTATCAGAATGGTTCCGTTGCACAATAGCCAGGTGAGCGATATCAGGCCCATTTGGGCCTCTTGTTTTAGCCTGGCCTGCTCAATTCATTTTTGCCCTCAAGCACGACTGTTTGGGAGTGAAACTTATATTGTGATGTACCGGTAAACCGCTAAATGTCGAAAACTCATAATTTCGTAACTCACCGCCGTTACCAAAAAAAACACTATTATTTCAATTTTGTTCAAATTATTTGTCATATTTGTTGTTTGACAAAATTCATACATGAGAATTGGCAGTCTAATACTACTTTCAGCACAGTTCGAAATATCGTCTGCAAACATGAGGCAAAATATATCAGACACGTCCTCAATAATATATTACCATCTATTTGTTTTATTTGTCTTAAGATGGTGATACTCACTGATTTGAGGCAAAGACAAAAATCTGCATACAACACTCAAAATACCACTGATCTTTCCAAAACTTAGCATATGCCTTCTTTATGTGGTTTCTGACAATTCAGACTCCCAAAATGCAGCATTTGTTAATGTTAAAAACTGTTTTTATAAGGAAAGATCAAAGGGTAATTTTGTGCGCAATAATCTGAAAAAATAATATTGTTATCGAAAATATATTTAGTGCTGAGAGTTCCTTGCTGCATAATGGAGAGCAAGCTAGCAATTATTTTTTCAAACTCTTTCACACATTATCAGGCTGAGCAGATGAAAAAAGATGCGGTCTGTGTCCCAATGTTTTTGTCAAAACACACAGGTGAGAAAGGTGAGACTATTTTAACAAGGTTGAACAATTTCATTTACATACCAGTGATGATATCATGTAAGTAATGTATTATTTATACTGTAGGTGTTACATAGGTATGCTTGCCTACCCTATATTTAATAAATGCATCCAGTGTACATTACCTTGTACATGGTTGAACATTTGAGAAAAAGCTACCGTTTTCATCTGGTCTACATTACAATTTGAGAAAGAGTTGGAATAAATAATTGCTAGTACACTCTTCATTATGCAATAACGGACCTCCAGTACTATGTAAACTTTCAATTACGATGTTAATTTTTTTATTATTGCGCAGAAAATTACCCTTTGATCTTTCCTTATAAAAACACTTTTTTAAGCAGCATGTACGTCATTTTGTATTCTAAACTGTAAAAAACAACAAAAATAAGAAGTCTGCTAACTTTCAGGGAGATATCTTACTTTTTTATGGTTTTATGCAGATTTTTACATTTACCATAAATCAACACCTTAAACACAGCTCTCGCGAAGTAAGGTACATAAATCGTTTATGAACAGTGCGAAAAACAACAGACTACTTGCGTCCCCTTGTCTAGTACCGATATTACAAGGAAAGGGTATTGTTTGGCCATTACCAGTGCGAGTGGATGCTTTTAAATTCAAATACACTGCTTTAACGGCTAAAAGACATTTACCATGTATTCGCTTCCTCGTTAGGCTTTTAAATAAATTATCATGCTTCACCTTATCAACGATATTTTGAAAATCCACGTATAAACAATGCCGCAAACTCCCCCCCCCCCCCTCCCCCGTGTCTGGACAAGTATTTAAGTACAACAGCAGTAACTGTTAAGGAAAAATACAAGTACATAGTACGTTTTATTTTTATCCTTTGAGATCAGCGAATATATTCTGAACAATCGGATTTTTTATTGATTAAAACTCTTATTCTAGATCATCGCTTTTTATTCATTTCGACCCCAATTTGATACTACTCAATCTTTGATTCGACTGCATTATTCGAATTAAGAAATAGCCGTATTTTTTCTCCGGCTTTCTTCATCAGATCATTTCAGGGTCATTGATGAGGCTTTATTAGCCCAAACTTCGAAGTATGGCCGATGTTTCCTCTTCCGAAAGTGTTCTCTGCACTTAAAGGACTTCTTTAAGATTCTAATCTGACATATGTGCAGTTGGTGGTGTGCAGTAAGGCGGCAGTAAAGCGTCTCCCCGGACATCATCCATAGTGAAGATTTTATTTTCATTTTTGTCCTTTAAGATCAGGGAAAATATTCTTAGAAATCAGAAATTCTTGATTGATTTAGACTCTTGTTCTAGATCATTGCTTTTTAATCAATTAGACCCCAGTTTGATACTCCTCAATCTTTGAATCGACCGCTTTATTCGAATTAAGAAAGTGCAGTATCTTTTTCTCTGGCTTTCATCATCTGATCATGTCAGCAAAATATATCAGGCACTTCCTCAATAATATAATACCATCTATATTTTCTATTTTGTCTTAAACATAGCTCTCGCGAAGTAAGGTATATAAATGGTTTATGAATAGTGCGAACAATAGCAGACTACTTGCGTCCCCTTGTCTAGTAATGATTATACAGGGTGTTAAGAAAGTTCGTAGACATTATTTAAACTTACACTGAAAGCTTAATAATGCTATGATTTTGGCAAAACTTTGTAAGTGTGGTATGGGAAGTGATACCAAAGATATGCAACATATAAATTCCATTTCGATTTCAAAATGACGAGGAAATCTGAATTGCCATTGACACACCCTCTACAGGGCTGACAATGGTGAAGGCAAAATTTTGATTTGCATTAGAGTTCTGCATCTCTAGAGCTTGTCTTTTCAAAAGGAATAGAAATATTTTAAGATATAAAAGTACTGGTATTGCAGGGAATATTCTTTGTGATTTATTTCATTTAGTTTTTATTATTTTCCGACGGTTTACTACGGAATTTCTGACTAAATCGAAGAGGTACCCCATTTGCAATTGAATCTTTAAATTTTAGGGGGTAGGGATAGAATCTATATCAGTATTTGTACACACAGAGGCAATTTGCAGACTTCTTTTAGTCTTTTGTTCTTATATTTGTTCTCACAGCAAGAATAAACATTTGTACTGATTGTTCTTTCCATATTTTGTATGCAAAATCACTCTTCACAAAATACTCTTTAGATTTAACTTTTGATACATTTTTCATTGAATTTTGCACTAAAACCTTCTTGTTTTGAAACAAATTAGGTAAGAATATGAAATTGTTTAGGAAACTCTTGAAATAATTTATACTGGGGTAAAACCCCCTGTAATATACAAACTTTCATGTAATTTAGATGCATTGTTGTCGTAGAAATACTTTTTTATCAACACATTTGCATAATTCAACTTTTTGGTGGTAAAATTTCAAATATATGATTTTTTACAGATACACCATAAATATTTCGAAATTGTATTCTTGTTTCCCTTATCTCTAAGACACACTCCATAATATAAATGATTTTTTGTCAACTTTTGAGTTCAAGTTTCGTTTCAGGTATTAATTCATTACCCCCACCCTCTTTGCAAAATATTGATGCCTCAGCTGCTTTTCCATGTCATTGGATCATCTGTCAAAATGTGCATGTTGTCTACGATTCCTTACAAACTGAAACTAATAAAATACGGGTTGGCTTAATCTCTATCATTTGAGTTAGTTTTAAAATGATGATTCACTAAAGGATAAGAATAAATAACAATTTAATATGTCTAACCTTTATGCGTAAAATCCATAATAAATAGCAGGCCACTTTGACACCTTGGGTATGAACTGCTAAGTTTATTACGCTAAAGTACGATTGTCAAAGTTGTTATATTGTGGATCCTCTAATATTGAATAGTTCTTGAAACCTGTAAAGTTTTGAGATTTAATGAATGTAACGTCTGAAGTTATAAGCAATATTGTAATGTCTTCGAACTTTCTTAACACCCTGTACAAGGAAAAGGTTTTGTTTGGCCGTCACGAGTGCGAGCTGATGCTTTCAAATCAGGATACACTGCCTTAACGGCTTAAGGACATTTACCATGTACCCCTTCCTCGTTTGTCTTTTAAATGGTTTATCATGCTTCACCTTATCAAAGGTATTGATTAAAATTCTTATTCTAGATCATCGCTTTTTTTCATTTAGACCCCAGTTTGATACTACTCAATCTTGTAATCGACCGCCTTATTCGATTTAAGAATTTCAGTATTTTTTCTCTGGCTTTCATCATCAGATCATGTCAGTGCCACTGATGAGGCTTAATGTGCCGACACCTCGAAGTATGGCCCATGTTTCTTCTTTCGAAAGTGTTCTCTGCACTTGAAGGATATCTTTAAGATTTTAAACTAGCTTCACTGCAGCTGGTGTTGTGCTGTGTGGCGGCAGTAAAGCGTCTCCGCAACATCCATAGTGAGGATTTTATTTTCATTTTTGTCTTTTGAGATCAGAAAATATCTTCTGGGAAATCAGAATTTTTTATTGATCTAGATTTTTATTCTAGATCATCGCTTTTGAATCTTTTAGACCCCATTTTGATACTACTCAATCTTTAAATCGACTGCCTTATTCGATTTAAGAATTTGCAGTATTATTTATCTGGCTTTCATCATCAGATCATGTCAGGGTCACTGATGAGGCTTAATTTGTCGAAACTTTGAAGTATGGCCCATGGTACTACTTTGGTTTAAACAATACTTTATTCATAGGAATTACATTATATGTAGTAACTAAATAAATAATGGTACAGGATTTGACAGTAAGCAAAGTGCTTATATAAAAGCCATCATTCTTCTTTCGAAAGTGGTCTCTGCACTTGAAAGACATCTTTAAGATTTTAATCTAACTTCACTGCTGGTGGTGTTGTGCTGTGTGGCGACAGAAAAGCGTCTTTGAATCGACTGCCTTATTCGAATTTAGAAATTTCAGTATTTTTTTCTCTGGCTTTCATCATCATATCATGTCAGGGTCACTGATGAGGCTTAATTAGCCGAAATTTCGAAGTATGACCACTGTATCTTCTTTAGAATGTGTTCTCTGCTCTTGAAGGACTTCTTTAAGATTTTAATTCATACAATCTTTCAGTCGGGTTCTGAACTGCCGAGTAAATATGCAAACATCTCCGACGTCTTGCATTATGCTTTATTAGCCGAAACTACGTAGTCTGGCCCATGTTCCTACTTCTGTATGTATTCTCTGCTCTTGAAGGAACTTTTTTAGATTTTAATTGTACCTCACTGCAGCTGGTGTTGTGCCGTGTGCAAGCCGTAAAAAGTCTCCCCGTACATCATCCATAGTGCAGATTATATTTCATTTACATCCTTTGAGATCAGAGGATAGATTCTGAGAAATCTAAAATTTGAGATCGATTTTGACTATTATTCTAGATCATCGTCTTTTATACTATTTGGATCCTTTTGAAATTAATCAGTCTTCGAATCGACTGCCCAACTAAAATTAAGAAATTACAGTATGTTTTTTTCTGGTTTCGTCACCAGATGTTGTCAGGGTCACTGACGAGGCTTTATTAGCCGAAACTACGTAGTCTGGCCCATGTTCCTACTTCTGTATGTATTCTCTGCCCTTGAAGGATTTTTTTTAGATTTTAATAACCAAATCCATATGACTGTAGTAATACCCTTAGTTTTGAGAAGCAATTGTCTCTTCTTACCTCGTCTTTGCTTTAAATAATTTATATATTTTTGGCTACCTATTGTCCGCACCTGGTTAACCATGTCTTCAAGGATGTTAAGAAACGAAAAAGAGCTGTTACGCAACGAAAAAGAGTCATAGCTACCGAACGACCAGGTCATCAGGTCGTTTGGTAACTATGACTTTTTTTCGTTTTGTAACAACTCTTTTTCGTTTTGCAACATCCCTTGTATATATGTAGTTAACCAGGGATGTTGTTAGACATTTGAGGTAGTTTGCACCAATATTTTACACTATTTGTATATTAAATGATACAAAAAGCGGCAGACGTCCGCATACACCAAGTGCAACAGAGCTATTTACAGAACTGTTGTCACCTAGGAAATATTAACAAAATTCAAAATGAAAAGAGTTTACTACACTGGAGTATTCAACATCCCGCACCTCAAGGGAATAGCAAAAGATTGGTTTTACCATAGAATCAAACAAACAAACATTACTTCTTGTTAGAATATCCAAATAAACATTAATAATTTCTAATACAAAATATAGCCTTTTTTAGCCTGCATTTTTTTTTTTGCTCTCGAGCACGACTTTTTGGGAGTGATACTTATATTGTGATGCAGTTCTCACCGGTAAACTGTTAAATGTCAAAAAATTATAATCACGTAAAGGACAGCCGTAATCAAAATTTATAATTTCAGTTTTGTTCAAATTAACAGTCACATTTTTTTTTAATTTTTTTTGACAATTCACAAATGAGAATTTGCAGTTTAATTCTAGTTTCAGCACAGTTCGCAATTTTGCCTGCAAACATGAGGCTTATTTATCAGACACGTCCACAGTAATCCATCTAGTTTTATATGCATTTGTCGCGAAGTAGGGTAATTCGTTTAAGAACAGTGCAAATAATAACAGACTACTTGCGTCCCCTTGTCTAGTACTGATATTAAAACGAAAATGAATTGTTTTGTCATACCAGTGCGAGCTGATGCTTTCAAACTGGAATACATTGCATTAACTACAGTAACTAAAAGACATTTACCATGTACTCTCTTCCTCGTTTGGCTTTTAAACAATTTATCATACTCCACCTTTCCAAAGGTATTTTGAAAATCCACGTATAAACAATACAGCCGCCCCCTGTGTCTGAACAAGTATTTTTGTACAACAGCAGTTAAGGAAAAATATTATCATTTGCGGAAAAAGGGCTCTAAATCTGGCCTGAGCCTCATCATGTTTTCTTTTTCCTCCACCCATAGATAAAGTCTCTTTTTATTATAACAGAAATATTTTATACATGCTATTTATCAATGCTATACCGAGAAAATTGCTAAGATTTTGAATAGATCCACTTTCATGCATTAGGCACAATAATAATTATTTTACCCCAGGGAGACGGAATTAGTCCAGTATCTAGGATATTATTAAAAACATGTTGATATAGGTCAAATCTGACAGCGGATATTCATAAAGAATTATGCACCAACTGAGTCTTGAGGATGTCCTTCAAAAAGTGTCCTCTACTGGGTGGGCATCAACATGGTTAGTTACTTACAACCCTGATAAAACGGAGGCTATGCCCTTGTCACGGAAAACAAATAAGGTAGTACACAAAACGCTTTTGCTAAACGAGGTACCGATACAAGAAGTAATATCGCAAAAATAATCTTAGCTTATTCTTTTCTCAACGCAGTGATTGGCATACGCATATTGAATATGTTACAGAAAAAGCATGGTCTCGCATAAAACTCTTAAGAAGCTACAAAATCTTGATAGAAAATCGTTACAAAAATGTGGTTTACTTTCATACGTTCTATTCTGGAGTATGCGGATGTAGTCTGGGATAATTGTACGCAGTAACAAAGCAATGCTATTGAAAAAATCCAATTTGAGGCTAGTAGAATTGTTTCCGGTACTACTAAATAAGTGGAGTTAGACAAACTTTACAAAGAACTGGGGTGGCTTAAGGTATCTGAAAGAAGAGGACTTCATAAATTGTCTTTATTTTTCAAAAATTAAATGGTTTAGCACCACTCTGTCTCACAGACTTTATACCCACTCGTATGGGAGATACTTCTGCGTACAGTCTTCGCAACTCTGAAAACTACCTCAGTGTACAGTAACATCCCTTGTGTAAAGGTAGTTAAACAGGGGTGTTTTTAGACATTTGAAGAAGTTTGTACCAATATTTTACACTATTTGTTTAATAAGATACACAAAGTGGCAGACGTCCACATTCACCAAGTGCAACAAAGTTATTTACAGAACTGTTGTCACCTAGGAAATTTTTTAAAAAATCCAAAAAGAACAGATTTTACTACACTGGAGTATTCAACATCCCGCACCTCAGGGGCATACATGTAGCAATAGTTAGATTTTACCATAGAATCAAACACACAATAATTTCGTCTTGTTGAAATATCCAAATTAACGTTAATAATTTCTAATATAAAATATAGCTTTTTTAGCCTGCTAATTTCCTCTTTGCTCTCGATCACGACTGTTTGGGAGTGATACTTATACTGTGATGTAAACTGTAAACTGCTAAATGTCCAAAACTCACTATCACGTAAAGGACCGCCGATATCAAAACTATAATTTCAGTTTTGGTCAAATTAACAGTCATATTTGCTGTTTGACAAAATCACAAATGAGAATTTGCAGTTTAATTCTAGTTTCAGCACAGCTCGCAATTTTGCCTGCAAACATGAGGCTTAATATATCAGGCACGTCCACAATAATCCATCTAGTTTTATACGCATTGGTCGCGAAGTAGGGTAATTCGTTTAAGAACAGTGCAAATAATAACAGACTACTTGCGTCCCCTTGTCTAGTACTGATATTAAAACGAAAATGAATTGTTTTGTCATTACCAGTGCGAGCTGATGCTTTCAAGCTTGAATACATTGCATTAACAACTAAAAGACATTTACCATGTACTCTCTTCCTCGTTTGGCTTTTGAATAATTTATCATACTCCACCTTTCCAAAGGTATTTTGAAAATCCACGTATAAACAATACAGCCATCCCTCTGTGTCTGAACAAGTATTTTTGTACAACAGCAGTTAAGGAAAAATATTATCTTTTGCGGAAAAAGGGCTCTAAATCCGGCCTGAGCCTCATCATGTTTTCATTTTCCTCCACCCATAGATACCGTCTCTTTTTAATCTAACAGAAAATATTTTATACATGCTATTTATCAATGCTATACCGAGAAAATTGCTGAGATCTTGAATAGATCCACTTTCATGTATTAGGCACAATAATAATTATTTTACCCCAGGGAGACGGAATTAGTCCAGTATCTAGGATATTATTAAAAACATGTTGATATAGGTCAAATCTGACAGCGGATATTCTTAAAGAATTATGCACCAACTGAGTCTTGAGGATGTCCTTCAAAAAGTGTCCTCAACTGGGCATCAACATGGTTAGTTACTTACAACCCTGATAACACGGAGGCTATGCCCTTGTCACGGAAAACAAATAAGGTAGTACACCAAACGTTTTTTCTAAACGAGTAACCGATACAAGAAGTAACATCGCAAAAATATCTTAGCTTATTCTTTTCTCAACGCTCTGATTGGCATACGCATAATGAATATGTTTCAGACAAAGCATGGTTTCGCAAAAACAATTAAGAAGCTACAAATTTATTCTTAATAGACATGAAAGAAAATCTTTACAAAAAATGTGGTTTACTTTCATACGTTCTATTCGAGAGTATGCAGATGTAGTCTAGGACAATTGTAAGCAGCAACAAAGCAATGCTATTGAAAAAATAATCCAACTAGAAGTTGGTAGAATTGCATCTCTAGAATTGTTTCCGGTACTACTAAATAAGTGGAGTTAGACTAACTTTATAAAGAACTGGGGTGGCTTAAGTTATCTGAAAGAAGAGGACTTTATAAATTTATCTTATTATTCAAATAGGAAAATGGCTTAGAACCACTCTATCTCACAGACCTTATACCCCCTCGTGTGGGAGATACTTCTGCGTACAGTCTTCGCAACTCTGAAGACTACCTCAGTGTACAGTAAAATCCCTTGGTTATACGTAGTTAACAAGGTGTGTTGTAAGACATTTGAAGAAGTTTGCACCAATATTTAACATTAATTGTATAATAAGATACGCAAAGCGGCTGACGTCCGCATATACCAAGTACAACAGAGTTATTTAGAGAACTGTTGTCACCTACGAAATATTTGCAAAATTCAAAATGAACAAATTTTACTACACTGGAGTATCCAACATCCCGCACCTCAGGGCCATAGCAAAAGATAGGTTTCAACATAGAATCAAACAAACAAAATTTCAAAATATAGTCTTTTATAGCCTGCTAATTTCCTTTTTGCTCTCGAGCACGACTGTTTGGGAGTGATACTTTTATTGTGATGCAGTTCTCACCGGTAAACTGTTAAATGTCCAAAACTGATAATCAGGTATATGGCCGCCATTATCAAAATTTATTATTTCAGTTTTGTTCAACTTAACAGTAATATTTGTTGTTTGACAAAATTCACAAATGAGAATTCGCAGTTTAATTCTAGTTTCAGCACAGTTCGCAATACTGTCCGCAAACATGAGGCAAAATATATCAGGCACGTCCTCAATAATCCATTTATTTTTCATACGCATTGGTCGCGAATTAAAGTACATGAATTGTTTATAAACAGTGCGAACAATAGCAGACTACCTGCGTCCCCTTGTCTAGTACCGATATTACAAGGGAAATGAATTGTTTTGCCTTTACCAGTGCGAGCTGATGCTTTCAAATTGGAATACATTGCATTAACTACTAAAAGACATTTACCATGTACCCTCTTCCTCATTCGGCTTTTGAATAATTTATAAGGCTCCACCTTATCAAAGGTATTTTGAAAATCCACGTATAAACAATACCTGTTTCTGAACAAGTATTTTTGTACAACAGCAGTTAAGGAAAAAATATTTTTTTTTTGCGGAAAAAGGGATTCAAATCCGGCCTGAGCCTCATCATGTTTTCATTTTCTTCCACCCATAGATAAAGTCTCTTTATAATATAACAGAAAATATTTTATACATGATTTTTATCAATGCTATACCGAGAAAATTGCTGAGATCCTAGCATAGATCCACTTTCATGTATTAGGCACAAACAATATTATTATAGTTTTGCCCTAGGAAGAAGGAATTATTCCAGTATCAAGGATATTATAAAGAATATTTTAATATAGGTCTAATCTGAGAGCAGGTATTCTTATAGAATTATACACCAACTGAGTCTTGAGGATATCCTTCAAAAGGGGTCCTCAACTGGGCATCAACATGGTTATTTACTTACAACCCTTATAAAACGGAGGCTATGCTCTTGTTATGGAAAACAAACAAGAAGGTACACCCAACTCTTTTTCTAAACGAGGTGCCGATACAAGAAGTAATATTGCATAAACATATTGGCTTATTCTTTTCTCAACGCTGTGATTGGCACACGCATATTGAATATGTTACAGAAAAAGCATGGTCTCGCATAAAACTCTTAAGAGGCTACAAATGTTTGCTAATTTAGTCTGGTACAAGTGTACGCAGCAACAATGCAATGGTATTAAAAACAACTAGACGCTGGTAGAATTGTTTCCGGTACTACAAAATTAGTCGAGTTAGACAAACTTTACAAAGAACTGGGATGGCTTACGTTATCTTAAAGAAGAGGCCTTCATAATTTGTTCTTATTTCCTTATATTGAAAATGGCTTAGCACCACTCTATCTCACAGACCGTATACCCCCTCGTGTGGAAGATATATGCGTACAGTCTTCGCAACTCTGAAAACTACCTCAGTGTATAGGCACACACGCACATATGCTGATTCATCTCTTCCTTCAATAGTCCAAGCCTGGAACAATCTCCCAGCCTCAATCAAATCAGCTAATACCTTGACTGCTTTCAAACAACGGTTGACACATGCAACTCCAACTATACCTGAGGACTATTATAGTGGCGTAAGCCTTGATCAAATCCTTCATGTATGCGGCCAGACCGGGTATCAAACCCAGGACATGTTAGAAAGAGCATTTGCAATGGCAGGATTTGAAAACAAGCAATCAAAGCTTATATCAATCATCCACTGATCAAATAATGAGCAAAGTGAACACCCCACACAATCGAGTGCAAACAAACCCCCATCACCAACCAAAAGTGGCCCATGCCATCAGCCCCTCATACTCACAAAGCTGGATCTGCCAAGACTCGAACGGATGGGGTGGTGTATGATATATTATGCTACTTGTTTAATTAGCAAAACATAAAGGCTAAGTACACAACGTAGTTTAAATAATTAAACTGGAATAAAACGAAGAAAAAGAAGAAAAATCACTAAGTTGGCGCTCAGAAAGACATTTGTACAAACAGAACGAAAAGAGAAAGAAGAAAAAAATAAATTAGCTTTCGTTATCTCAAACATCGACAAGGCCGGGCCGCGTAGCGCAGTTGGTAGGGCACTTAATAGATATTGTCTAAACCAACTGAGTCTTGGCCCGCACTTTTGCCAATTTGTAGCGCTTTTATAACCGAAATACCTTCACTTAAAGTGGTTTCTTCATTCAAAATATCAACCGAAGGATCGAATTCAGTTCTACAAGAGTCTGCAGGTTGAAAAGTAAATTGGCAGTATACAGGAAAATGAATGGTTTCATCTTGATCCTCAATATTAAAACATAATACATGTATACACAAGAAAATAATTTACTTGAAGCAATGTTATAGTCCACCACGGAGGCTTCAAGTCAAAACGTCTCCCCATTTATCATATGCATATCAAAAGTACAGCATAATTCAACTAGTTGTATACCAAATTGATTGTATGTTTTATTGTTCTTATTTGTTCTCCAAATATCGAACTCGTCGGACTCGTAGTCTGTATTTCCAAAAATAAACCAGAGATCGTCTGTTGGAATAAAATCAAAGAAATCTTTAGTTCTCGCATTAAAATCACCGGCAAGGAAAAAAGGCAGTTGGGGTACTGAAATTTAATATCAGCTATCTTATTTTCTAATAAAATAATGCTACTGTTTTCCTTTACATTACTGTAAACTTTTAAACATTCGGGTAAAACATACATAAAACACAAATTAATAAAATCCTGTATGCATTGAGACAGCTTGCCTTGAAGTGCAGTCACTTAATTCAGGGAAAATTCGTTTTACCAAATTGTCCTTTATGGTCTCTTATGAAAATCACATACCGCCCCCCCCCCCCATCACACACACACACAATTTATTTAACGAGCTTTCGTACATATAAACAACACTAGATTTTGTCCAGGACCTATTTCTTTTTCATGTTTTATTCCATCTCTACTAAGAAGTCCATAGAAAATACTTTTAGCATTTTCTATGGGTTTATAATCGGGATGCCATAGCAGTTATGCTCTCCTTGCGATGTCAAAAGCTTCAGAGAAGCATTGTATATACAATAAAATGTACAAACTGATACATCGATTATGTTGAATTGTAATCGGTTAATCGATCATTTTCTGCAAACAATTAATAATCGATTAGATCGATTAATCGGCAAGCCACTACACTCTATAAAAGATGCCATTGTCATTATTTTTACATTTTTATTTCAGTTTCAACACATTATTCCAACCGCATATTCGAGTTATTTAATTGCATTTGGTCTTGACATCCGACTTGCCCTACTCATAATTTAAATAATTTCCCATGTTTTATCTAATAATCACAATGTGATAATCAGGTGCGAAAGTGTGTCTTCTCTATCACCCATTTGCATTTTTTATCCTTAATTCTAAGCGCCTGCAAGCAATTTTTAAAGCGTGAACTAGCATGACACCTGTTGTGACTTGGCAAAATTGCGATGTGTGAGGTCGGAAAGTGTCATTTTCTTGCATTTTTCTCCCTTCTTTCATTCTTAAGCTAAGCATATTCTTGCCGAAAATATTGGGGCGGCGGTCGCCTCCCCTGTCGCCCCTGTTCCGACGATCATGCACTTTAAATCTATAGCTACAGAGCTACAGAGTTATGTAACCGAAGAGCGTCGATAACTAAATGGGTTAAGGAAAAGCTTGCTAAAGTAGCAGTCTCGGTTGAATCTCGATGGAAGCGAGCTTTTTTCAACCGTAAACAGGGTGCAGTGGCGCACAGACTTTCATGATTATCACCCTTCCATCTGCTGGACATGACTGAAAATGTGCTTTTGAAAGTGATGCATCCAATTTATAACTTGAAAACTGTTAAAACTGTAATAGGAAATTATTGTATAAGTAGTTAACGCTTGTTATCAGATCCTGTTTTCCAGTATATTTCTTGTAAATGCTATGTGAGTAATTGAGTTTAAAATAAATATTGTTTAAACCAAACTGTTAATTGGATTGGTGTGCAAAACGTACATATCAAGGAACAATGTAAACTCAATGAAACTGTATGAAAGGCTCTCTCTTTCTTCTCTCTTCTCTCTCTCTCTCTCTCTAGTCTATTTATGACCACTAATGACATGCGCAACACTGGCCACGGCCCCTAGCACCGGCTTTAGCAGAGTCCAGGGCTACAATCATTCCTTAAAGTTAAGATCATCTTAACTTTAAGGGAGGTAATTTCTTGTCATAAAAATTAGCTTTTCGAAATAATTTAGTGTTTAATCGATTGAGTATATCCCAAACTGGGCGACAAGCTGAATTTATCATAGATATTATCAGTATATGTATATAAAACACGATCTTGAAATTTAAAATAACAAAGTTAAGGTGACCTTGATTTTAAGGAACGATTATACATGTAATTCTAGGCCCAGAACTCTAAACCTACTTTCACTTTGGAGCGAATTGTGTAATTTCAGTCTCTGTATGGCTAGGTCCAGTGATATAGCAGCTTGAGTGAGCTCAAATCCTTGCATTCTGGTTGGTACTTCTTTAGTTCTCTATTACAAATCAAGATTTTCAGACTACCGTTACTCATAGGCATTGGAGTGTCCATGTTTTTACATCGTCCAAGACTGTGGGACAGATGAGAATAATCGGAAGGAAAGAAAAAAAAATCCAAACACAAACTCCAAAAACACTCTTCCTTTCCTGTATCCTATACGGTTGGATTTCAGATTTCAATGCGGTCTTTAAATACATTATGCGACAAGCTATAAATAAATGAGCCGCGACACGACAAAACCAACAAAGTGGTTGTGCGCCCAGCGCAGACTAAGATCAGCCTGGGCATCCGCCCAGTCTGATCAGAGTCTTCGCTGTCCGCATGGATGTGACTTAGACTCTAAGCACCTTTGAGCAGTTAATACAGAGTCTGAGCAGACTGGGCGGATGCCCAGGCTGATCTGAATCTGCGCTGGGCGCACAACCACATTGTTGGTTTTCTCGTGCCGCGGCTCAAATGATTGGACTGAAAAAGCGTAAAACTGCAGGTTGTTTAGTGAGCTGCATACATACGTATTGCACCAATGAGAGTGCAACAATAAATTCAAAGAAGGGAGCTTTTTAATAAGCAGTATTTGCTTTTCTTGCGCCAAAACTTAAGTTAATTTGCAATAGCCATTTTACGTTAAACTCGCTATTACCAGTCGGCTGGCAATACGGTTTCTGACGTAAATGGCTATAACAAGTCAACTGTTGTCTAGTGATTTTAACGTAAGGACAATGTGCATTCGCCTTGTCCGTTCGTCAGTGCCTTTTGATGCAGCTGTATTGTCTAAGAACCACTAGACCTAGGGTTTTGAAATCGCACATATGGATAGGCCATAAAAATGTGCTGACCCGAATTTTTTTTCTTCATGTGACTAGTACTTTTTTGAGTTGTCTCCCTTTTACCAAAATTAAAATGGAATTTTGTTACCACAATATCTAAAGAAGTATTTAAGCTAGGTTAATGATATTCAGTGTATTCAGCTTGAGGGTGACTTGTACAAGAACTGATAATCTATTGGGCAAACTCGGTTAAAAATGATCGAGTTATGTCGCTTGTTTGAGTTAATCGATTTTGTACCAGATGCTCCATGGGTGTATTGGGTGATGAATTGCATTTTCTTCTGGAATGACCTCTTTACAACAGCTCTAGAGCCCCATTGTTAAATGCTGTAACTGACATATGTCATAAGTTCAATAGCTTGACCAATACAGATAAATTTTTCTGGCTACTAAATTGTGAAAATAATGACTTATTGAAGAAACTTGCGTTATTTGTACACATTAACTTAGATCTATGATCACCCAACACTTGAATTAAATTTCACCTTTTTTACATCAGTTAGCTGACTCCTCTGCTTATAACAACCTGATGTGACATATGTTGGATTTCATAGCTATGGTGGTTCTGATGGGTGCCAATATAGAAGTGGTATGCATGGCAGCCTCATCTTCGGATGGGGCTGTGGTGGGTACATGTGGAATTTTGAGGTGGTGTGCACTTGACACATTGGATGGAGTGACTCTAGGGGGTACTTGCAGTATGCCCTGGATTGCTTCATTTCTCTGTGTTTGGTGGGCACTACATAGATGGGGCATGCACCAGTCTACCTGCTATGGGTCTCTATGATGACACCACTGCACTGACTTGTCTAGGCAGTGAATGATCTTCATTTTGGGAAATTGTTAATGTAATTAATATATCATATCACTGAGACTACTTTAGGGCTAGTATGTGTTTCTCCTAATTGTATCATGTATATGGTACTTGTATCATCTGTTAGGAGATATGCTTCATTAATTTGTATCTTTTATTTTGCTCATATTCTGTCATTTGGAATTCTTTCCTTGATTTGTTTGGTTGCTCATTCTATACCACTATATGTGCTCCTATGAGGGCCTAAAATTCGTGATAAAGAGCTTGTATCTTGTATCTTGTATCTTGTTTGAATTTAACAGTTTTCGAACTTCTTAACGGAAGTTGATTTTTTGGTATATTAGTAGTCACTATTATTTTAGATCATCGTCTTTTATATCATTTTTGTCCTTTTGAAATTAATCAGTCTTAAAATCGACTGCCTAATTAAAATTAAGAAATTACAGTATGCTTTCTTTCTGGTTTCGTCACCAGATATTGTCAGGGTCACTGACGAGGCTTTATTAGCCGAAACTACATAGTCTTGCCCATGTTCCTACTTCTGTACGTATTCTCTGCTCTTGAAGGAACTTTTTAAGATTTTAATTTTACTTCACTGCAGCTGGTGTTGTGCCGTGTCGCGGCCGTAAAACGTCTCCCCTTACATCATCCATAGTGCAGTTTATGTTTCATTTACATACTTTGAGATCAGAGGATAGATTTTGAGTAATCAAAAATTTGAGATTGATTTAGACTATTATTCTAGATCATCGTCTTTTATGTCATTTGGATCCTTTTGAAATTAATCAGTCTTTAAATCGACTGCCTAATTAAAATTAAGAAACTACAGTATGCTTTTTTTTCTGGTTTCGTCACCAGACATTGTCAGGGTCACTGACGAGGCTTTATTAGCCGAAACTACGTAGTCTGGCCCATGTTCCTACTTCTGTATGTTTTCTCTGCTCTTGAAGGAACTTTTTAAGATTTTAATTTTATTGTATTTAATATTTTTATAAGGGTTAAGTTCCTCTGTATTCATTGATCACAGAGTTATTTCCCCTGATAATCATTACTTATGCAGCTACTGGGAGCAAAAACCACTTGGCCTAGGGTTTTGCAATTTCATATAGGAATAGGTCATGTAAAATGAGCGGATCCCTTCATTTTTTTTCCTCCGCCAAATTTCTACTTTTAGGGTTACTACCCCTATATCAAAACTTAAACGAAAATCTTGTCACTACGATATCTCAAGAAGTATTTAAGCTAGGATTATGATATTTAGTATACGGCTTTTGGGTGAAATGTACAATAATTGATTAACTTTTTGGCGAATTCCATAAACAAATGATCGAGTTATATCCGTTGTTTGTATAAACCTGGGAAGCTGGGTTTTGGTGTACCAGTAGTCTTTGATTTGTTAAATATTTAGGTAAATATTAGACATTATTTCCCCAAATTTTGACTTTGGCATTTAGCTAACACAAAATCTTAAACAATATATCTAGAGTACTATTTGAACTATAATTTTGATATTTTACATAAAGCTTGGAAGCAGTATATGTATAATCCGATAAACTTTTGAGGACTTTCCATAAAAATTAACAGAGCTATGGCTCTTTTCAGGCTTAGACATTGTAAAGTTTGATACCTGTTTTGGCAAGTATATCGTTAGGGGGCATAGTGTTTCACAACGTTTCTAGTTTTTGTTCCTTTTTTTGGGTCTGTATCAGTTTGAATAGTCTGAACTACTGTTTTTCTCCTTCTGTCCTGTATCCTGCGGGGAAGACGACTCGATATAAGCTATAGAATAAAATACCATCTGCTCTGGAATTAATATTTGAACATGGAAAAAGTAAACACCTGTTGCGTTGCGCTCAGTTTCTAAGTTAATGCAAGGGAAAGAGTCTTCAACTTGCTCCATAGATACGTCTCGGAAAGTTCTACGGTTATCAGCGATGCTTATCTGGCGATAACCCTTATTTCACGATTGACTGAACATAGAAAAACTATTAAACTGTTGCGTTGAGCTCAGTTGCTAAGTAACCACAAGGGCTAGAAGTTTCAGACTCACTCCATAGATACGTCTAGGGAACGTCTACTGAAAGCAGCCTTGCAACTTTGGTCATGACCAATATTTTACGGTTGATTGAACATAAAAAAAATATCCACCTGTTGCGTTTAGCTCCGATTCTATGTTCTCGCAAGGGCTAGCATCTTCAAACTTGCTCCATACATACAGTCAGGGAAAATCTACTGAAAACAGCCATGCATATTGGGACATGACCTACATTTCACGGTTAATTGAACTAAGTGAAAATATTCACGTATTGCGTTTAGGTCATTTTTTAGTAACCGCAAGGAACTGCTCCATATTTACGACTGCGAAAGATCTACTAAAAGCAGCGATGCTTACCAGGCCATGTCCTATATTTCACTGTTGACTGAACATAGAAAAATATCACCTGTTGTGTTTAGCTCACTTCCTAAGTAATTGCAAGGTTTAGATTCTTCAAACTAGCTCCATGAATACGTCTGAGGAAGATCGACTGAATACAGTGATGTCTATCGGGCCATGACTTATATCTCACGTTTGACTGAACATACATACTGAACATAAAATATTCATCTGTTGCTTTTAGCTCAGTTTCTTATTAAACGCAAGAGCTAGAGTCGTCAAACATGATCCGTAGATACGACTGGGGAAGATCTACTGAAATAGCGTTGCATATTGGGCCCTGGACTTATTTTTACGATTTATTGAACATAGAAAAAATATTCACCTGTGCGTTTAGCTCAGTTTCTAAGTATCTGCATGGACTAAGTCTTCAAACTTGCTTCATATATACGTCTGGGGAAGATCTAATGCAAGTAGCGATAAATATTGGGGCATGATCTATATTTCATTGTTAATTTAACATAGAAAATAATTTTACCTGTTACGTTTAGCTCCGTTTCTTAGTAACCGCAAGGGCTAGAATCTTCGAACTTGCTCCATAGATACATCTGGGAAAGTTCATCTGAAATAAGCCATGCATATTGGGCCATGAACTATATTCCACGGTTGCTTGAACATAGAAAAGAATATGAACCTGTTGCGTTTACAGAAATGGCTAGAGTCTTCAAAATTGCTCCATAGATACCTCCGGATAAGATCTACTGAAATCAGCAATGCATATAAGGCACTGACCTATATTTCACGGCTGATTGAATAAAGAAATATTATTCACCAAAAAGGACTAAAGAATTGCTCCATAATATACATCTGGGGAACATCTGGTATCAGCGATCTATATGGGGCGATGACCTATATTACACGATTGATTGAACAATGTAAAAGTTCACCTGTTGCGTCTAGCTCGGTTTCTAAGTAACTGCAAGGGCTATAGTCTTCAATCTTTCTCCATAGATATGTCTGGGGAAATTCGGCTGATAGCAGCGATTTATACTGGGCCATGACCTATATTTCATGTTTGATTGAACATTTAGAAAATATTCACCTGTTGTTTTTAGCTCAGTATCTAAGTATCTCCAACGTGTAGAGTCTTCAAAGTCAAACTTGCTCTATAGATACATCTGTGGAAGATCTACTGAAAGCTGTGAAGCACATTTGGCAATAACGTATATTTCACGGTAAATTGAACATCACCTTTTGCGTTAAGCGTAGTTTCCATATGACCGCATAGGCTAGAGACTTTCAAATTTATAGTAAAAACAATAAGTCCGATATAGCCAAATAACACAATTATTAATTAACTTCTACCGCGGTTTCACTGTTTCACAGATTTTCAAGAAGACATTTTGATTTACCTAGCAACGAAACGTAACGTTCTGGGTAACGTTTCCGTTTCCGTTAAAAATAAATAACGTTTCCGGTTAATGAATACTATGATGGCACATGTCCCGACTAACTGGCCCCATTTGATTTAGGTTTCAGTGTATTTATGAAGTAATTTTCCTTTGCTCGTCTTAAAGTTGCGCTTTCCGTATACATCTTGTAGAAAGGGAAGATATAGTATTCAGGATTCAAAGTATTTCCGCAAATGTCTATTTGCTCACTAACTTTCAGCATTCTTGTTCGAGGGTCACGGATTTGTTGATTATGTACCGTGACCCGTTTTCTAAGAGGTTACTTGGAAAATTTTGAAGTAAAAATAAGCCAATTTTATGGTCTACCAAAAATACACAAGAGTAAAACCATAACTGAAAAGTGCAAAAATTCCAGTTCTTCTTATGTAGAGGTAAATGATGTGAGCGATTTAAAACTAAGACCGATTGTGGCCGGCCCGTCGTGTCTGACTCACAGACTGAGTAATTTGCTAGATATCCTTTCGCGGCCTCACACAAAATATATCAAAAGCAACTTGCGAGATACAATTGATTTCCTCAATAACCTTCCAAAGAGAGTACAACCTAGTACTCTACTAGCCTCATTCGATATCGAAGCGCTTTGCTCTAATATTGCACATGAACTGGGATTAGAAGCGGTAAAATACTGGCTAGAGAAATACCCACAAAAGAAGAATCATAGATTCTCCAGTAGCTTCATTCTAGAGGCAATCAAATTAATTTTGGAAAACAATACATTTTGCTTCAACGACAACTTTTATAAACAGATCAAAGGAACAGCCATGGGTACTAAGTTCGCACCAGTGTACGCAACGTTAACTATCGGGTACCTGGAAGAAAAATTATATGAACAAATCAAAACAGTTTTCGGGAATGACTTTGGAAATAATTTTATTCAAAACTGGAAACGCTTTCTCGACGACTGTTTTATCCCATGGACGAAATCCGTTGAAGACTTGAAAACATTGCACAGTATCTTAAACACCTTACATAAAGATATTAATTTTACGTTGCAATACAGTAATACTAAACAATCTTTTCTGGATGTTTTGGTGAAAAACAGAAATGGTAAAATAGAAACTGTTATATTCTATAAAGAAACAGATAGTAAGCAATATTTATTATTCTATTCTTGCTACCCTAGACATACGAGGGTCAATATTCCGTATAATCTTGCACGCCGACTCAGAACCATTATTCCAGAAGAATATGTTCTTAAGATGCGTATGCAGGATTTAAATTTTTCTTAATTAAACAAAAGTATCCTGAACAAGTGATTGATCGTGGTGTAGAGAAAGCTTTGTCACTAAATAAAGACCAACTTCGCACCGTAAAAGCACGAGCAGAAGAAAATATAATTCCATACGTATCAACACACAATCCAAGAGATCCGGAAATGTTCCGAGTGATTGCTGATAATATACCAATTTTGCGGCAAGATGATAAAATGACTGATATTTTATCACGATACAAAATGATTAAAAGTGAACGACAGCCTTATAACCTCAAACGATTACTGTCCAAAGCAAAATTTACTTCTGATGATAAACACGAAGTAAGGAAATGTAAAAGACCAAACTGCGGCCTCTGCATTCATCTCATAGAAGGTAATTCATTACTATTTAATTGCGGAACGAACTTCAAAATACATGAAAATATGTCATGCGATGTGAAAAATGTTATTTATGTAATGAAATGCAGAGGCACCTCGAACAAGAATGCTGAAAGTTAGTGAGCATATAGACATTTGCGCAAATACTTTGAATCCTAAATACTACATCTTCCCTTTCTACAAGAAGTATACGGAAAGCGCAACTTTAAGACGAGCAAAGGAAAATTACTTCATAAATACACTGAAACCTAAATTAAATGGGGCCAGTTAGTCGGGACATGTGCCATCATAGTATTCATTAACCGGAAACGTTATTTATTTTTAACGGAAACGGAAACGTTACCCAGAACGTTACGTTTCGTTGCTTGGTAAATCAAAATGTCTTCTTGAAAATCTGTAAAACAGTGAAACCGCGGTAGAAGTTAATTAATAATTGTGTTATTTGGCTATATCGGACTTATTGTTTTTACTATATGAGTTCCTTGTATGTGTGACATTTGTTTTTCATTCTATATATATATCTATATAATATTTCCAAGCTTCTGTATCGCATGATCCAGATATTCCATGTATATACCTGATTGTGTTAGCACAACTTAATAAAACAGCCCTATCCGATGGGTCATTCAGAGAAATAAAGCTTAACATTGTTCCATGAAACTTCTTTTTTGGGGAGCGTAGTGGCGCAATCGGTTAAGCTCATGTCTCTGAATCGCTAGGCGGAGTTGTCGTAGTCGGCGTGGGTTCGAGTCCCAGTGGGTACTTCTTCATTTCTCAACTATACAATTTTTTCGGATGTACTTGCATCAGTAAAATGATCCTGGGCCGGAATATCTGTTGAAGTTTGTTAAATTTAATCATATAATATTTCCAAGCTTCTGTATCGCATGATCCAGATATTCCATGTATATACCTGATTGTGTTAGCACAACTTAATAAAACAGCCCTATCCGATGGGTCATTCAGAGAAATAAAGCTTAACATTGTTCCATGAAACTTCTTTTTTGGGGAGCGTAGTGGCGCAATCGGTTAAGCTCATGTCTCTGAATCGCTAGGCGGAGTTGTCGTAGTCGGCGTGGGTTCGAGTCCCAGTGGGTACTTCTTCGTTTCTCAACTATATATATATGTATATATATATATATATATATATATATATATATATATATATATATATATGTATATATATATATATATATATATATATATATATATAAACGAAGTATAAAATGACTTCACATGCTCCTTTTTTAACTTTATTTGTCACATAAACAAACGACGCGTTTCGTTAAACAACTCTTCAGTGTTAAAGTGACATTAAAAATGGCGGCGATAGCTCTTAGCAACAGTTTATGACGTAACGTCATATGAGTTCTATTCTATTCTATTCAAAATTCTATGACACCATAATGGTGGCAAATGTTTAATATTAATGTAAACTATTTAATGTAGGCTTAAAACATTTGATAAAGTAATTTTCTTTATTTAACCTAGCGGAAGCGCTCTCAGTACTAAGTTTGAAAAACGGAAACATTTGGAATTTCGGCTCCGTGTTACAACATTCATCTAAATGCGCACTTAATGGTATCATTCTTGTCGATGGGTCTCGTATCTGTTGGGCGTGTATGGTGCGTCTTGTTCTCAGTTTTCCGCCTGTTTGCCCTATGTAGTATTCTCCACACCCATTGCATGTTATTACATATAAAACGTTTTGTACATCACACGACATATTGTCATTTACATAAAATATTTTCCCTTTGAAATTGTATGAATTTGATTCTATTATATGTTGACACAACGAACAATTGTTCCTACCGCATTTTGTTACTTTAAATCTTTGGGGATTTAATGTTGAACTTTTAAAATTGGCTTTAGTTAATAGTCTTTTTAAACTTGGCGGTTGGGCGTTTGCTTTTGATGAAATTTGTGTCTTTGAGAGCGTTTCTCATTGTGTTATCATTCATTAAAATTGGTAAGTTATTTTTCATTACACTGAATATCTCTGGATTCTTTGGATTATGTGTGGATGCATAAGTTATGATGTCTACGTCTTGTTTAGTTTTAGGGGTGAGGAGTTCGGATCTGGGAATTTTTAAAGCATTTTGTATTCCATTTTGAATTAATTGTTTTGGATAACCGCGACTAATTAATGATGTGGTAAGTTCTTGCAATCTTAAATCTCTAACTTTCTTTTCGGAAACAATAGTGCAAATTCGTCTTGCCAGATTATATGGTATACTTCGTTTCGTGTGACTTGGGTGACATGATGTAAAGTTGAGATATTGTTTTGTATCCGTTTCTTTGTGAAATATATCAGTGCTTAACCTATCATTATGCTTTATTATCAATACGTCTAAGAAAGGCAATTTGTATTCATTCATTTCTATCGTAAAATTGATGTCCTTATGTAAGTTATTTAGAATTTGGTGAAAGCTATTGAGCTCGTCATACGATTTTGTCCATAAGATAAAGCAATCGTCAAGGTAACGTTTCCATTTTTCCTTTACATAGTCTGAAAATTGTTGGTCTGATTCTGTCAGTTTTATATAGAGTTTTTCTTCCAAGTAGCCAAGGACAAGTGTGGCATATGTTGGAGCACATTTTGTTCCCATGGCTGTTCCCCTAATTTGATTATAAAATTTTCCGTCGAATTTGAAATTATTATTTTCCAATATTGTTTTAATGCCTTCTAAAATAAATGATTTTGAAAATCGTTTGTGAATTAATTCAGGATATTTATTCAGCCAATGTTCAATTGCTTCGAGCCCAAGTGAATGGGAAATGTTTGTGTAAAGGTTAGTTACATCAAATGAGACCAAAATTGTATTCTTGTGTGTTTTATTCGGTATGTGTGAAAGGAAATCTATGTCGTCTCGTACATAACTTTTAATGTGCTTTACAAATGGTTTCAATAAAATGTCAATGAGGTTACTTAGTCTATGTGTCTCACAGACGGGACCTGCTATAATTGGTTATATAGTTCGAAAAGTTGAGCCACAACAGCGGTAGTATAAAGAAAACGACCGCAAACGAGGAATAGCCTTTGATCTCATTTTTATTCTCAACGCGTTTCACTACTGCATGTAGATCTTCAAGAGACCAAAACAAAATCTTTTGAAAAACGGCTGTTTGAATCAGCTTCTTTTATTACTATATTTTTATCTTCTGCTAAATTCTTAATTGCTTCTCTTTGGATTCTGTTGACGTTATCCTTACACCTTTGTTTGGTTCGGTGAAGGGATACATTTTCCCAATTTGAGATATATATATATATATAAACACAATTGAGTCCGATTTCACAGTAACGTATGCTTTATTTCGCTGTTTTCTACGGGTTTCACTGTTATAGTACAGATCGTCAGAAACAAATATATATATATGTGTATTTCTGAGGAGAATTCACTTAAAGCAGTGATGCATATGTGTCCTTGACCTTTATATTACGGTTGGTTGAACATATATAAAAATCTCACCTCTTGCGTTTAGCTCAGTTTCCAATTAACCGCAGTGGGTAAATAAAACCTTTAAGATTTCTTTCAAAAGCAGAGAATACGTTCAGAGGAAGGAACATGGGCCAGACTACGCAGTTTCAACGAATAAAGCCTCATCAGTGACCCTGACAATACCTAGTGACGAAACCAGAGAAAATTATACTGAAATTGCTTAATTTTAATTTGACAGTCGATTCCAAGACTCACTGGTATCAAAAAGGGTCCAAATAAAAGAAAAGCCGAAGATACAGAACAAGGTCAAAACAAATCTAAAATTTCAGATTTCTCAGAATGTATCCTCTGATATCAAAGGACGAAAATAAAATAAAATATACACTATGGATGATGTACGGGGAGACGTTTTACGGCCGCCACACGGCACAACACCAACTGCAGTGAAGTTAAATGACAACCTTAAAGATTTCTTTCAAAAGCAGAGAATGCATTCAGCAGAAGGAACATGGGCCAGACTACGTAGTTTTGACTAAAAAAGCCTCATCAGCGACCCTGACAATACCTGGTGACAAAACTGACTCCATAGATACATCATGGGAAGATCTACTAAAAGCAGCGACGCATATTGTGCCATGACCTTTATTTGACGGTTGATTGAACATTGGAAAATATTTACCGGTTGCTTTTAGCTCAGTTTCTTGGTCACCTTAAGTGCTAGAGTCTTCAAACTTACTCCATATATAGATCTGGGTAAGATATACTCAAATAAGCAATGCATATTGAGCCATGATCTATATTTCATAGTCGATTTATAATTGGAAAAAAGTATTCATCTGTTGCGTTTAGCTCAGTTTCTATGTAAACACAAAAGCTAGAGTCTCCAAAATTGCTCCATTGATACGTCTAGGGAACATCCTCTGAAAGCAGCGATGCTTATCGGGCAATGAGCTGTATTTATGGTCCATTGATTTTGCCTTATATCTCGAAGACTATTTGATGTACACACATGACTTCTCGGAATAATGACTCAAAGTTTAATCTCAATTTGAGAGTAGGTCACGGTGACCTTTGTTATGGTCCAGTGAGTTTTGCCTAATATCTTACAGACCATTTGATGTACGAACATGGTTGCTTGGAGTAGTGATATTATGGTGGTTTTACAATATACGTACTATTAATAATTAAGCCAGTACAAACCAAGACCAGGCTTAATTTCACAACATATGGGTATATATGTTTAGAATTAAGCCAGTACAAACCAAGACCAGGCTTAATTTCAATAGTATATCGTACATGTGTTTATAATTAATCCAGTACAAACCAAGACTAGGTCTTATTTCCATAAACGGAAAATATATAACACATAGTTTATGTAGTGGATGAGATAATCGTCATATGAACGGTTTTAGTGTAATGGATTAATAAATCTCGTAAATAAGTAGAGCAACTAGTCCTACAACGACGCCCCCGACTATCAGTGCTGTTTTTTGGTTTTCATGTTCTTCAGCAACAGTTTTTGGTGTGGAACTCAGTACTGGATGTGTGTCAGGTTTTGGTATTTGATGTAGGTCAGGTTTTTTCAATGACATTTGATGTGAGTCAGTCGTGACATTTTTTGTGATAGCCTCATGTTTTGTTTTATATATCTTCTGTGCCTGTTTCTCGGTGGGTATCGTTATTGGCATTCCAAGTGCTCCTATTATGGTTTTACCCTGGGCAGCTAAAGGGATTGATCCAGGTTCTACATCAACCTTTGGTTTGTGTGTTGGGGTCCCACTCACATCAGTGTAAGATGTGGCATTGGCAGGAAGGTTTACGGTTTTGTTCCACCATAACTTTTGATTATGAGTAGAGAGTACAATCTCGTTGTTGTAATTTTTTATTGTCCCGATTTGCAATTCCATATTGCTTGGAGCCATGTAAAGGCCATAGCCAAAAACATAGTCAACCTTGCTCCGGGCGTACTTCAAAGTATTTTGATAACGGGTAATTTGACTTGGTAAGTCTATTGGCCTTTGGACTCCATCTTCAACGTTTGCAAGGAATTCCTTCTGGACATCAAAAGCTGAGCCTATCCCTAGTATGTCAGATTTAATCTGAGACTGAGAGCCAAGAATTGCCCAACAGTAAGTCCTTATGGAATCATTTATTCGTTCAACGCCGGGTCTTGTAAATCCATCTGATTTGTCGAGAATAAATGTGGACCAAGCATTTCGGACATGTTGTGCAATGTAGTCAATGTGATAAACATTATCAGGATGATTCCTTGAGAATGAATATAATTTATTATCATATTCACCTACACCTTTGACCGGTTGGTACCCAGTGTTTGTTACATACCAGTATATAGTCCCTAATCCGCTATTGTCATCTCGGTTTTGCCTCCAGTCGGTATGCACTGAGACTCCAAACTCGTCACAGATCCTCTCATAGGCCTTCTTGTCATAACTGTTGTCAAACGCATTCCAGCTGTCATCTGTTGGTAATGCCACTTTCATTTCGAATAGTATTCTTCGCGTTTGATAATACACATGAAACAAAAACAATGAACGTGCAAACAGTGGAATAGTGCCTGTCAGGTGGTCTTGCATAGAAACACCACATCCTGTAGTTGCGCACCACAAAGCAAAATTTATCTGGTTTTGCCAAAACTGTATTTGGCATGAACGCCAATTTTGGGCGATGGCATCACTTTCAACGTAGGGCAGCACGTATTTTGCGAAGATGTCAGGGAATTTCACATCGAAGCCGCTTGGACTGTCTGAGGCCTGTTTGACTTCTATTGTTTGGTTAATGATGTCTAGGTTTTTTGTGTTGTAAACTCCAGATGGTTGATATTGTGCGTTGGGGTTGTATGAAAATGCTTTGATTTGCACCATTTTTATAACAATGATTTTTTATATTATCAAATAAAAAAATGCATCTCATAATTTCTGATATGAGCAATCCTGTAATCCTGCAACAGTATATTGACAACAGAGATGGATTCAAGCGGGTGGGATTAAACAGTTTTACATACTGTTTGGGTTGGTATAATGTTCATAATGAAGTCATTCAAAAACAAGGCGAGACTCCTGTTCGCATAACGCCTGGGTATTATAGTTTTCAGCAGTTAGCAGATATATTTCGCAGCCATAAAATCAGTATGTCTGTAGATGAAACCAACGGAATAGTGACTTTGACTACACCTATTGAGTTAAAAATAAGCAAAAGACTCAAGACAAAGCTTGGACTCCAGATTAAAGGCCGTTTTTTTCCAAAACACATTTATCAAGGTGAAAAGCCGCTGGACTTTGCTGTTATAAAATCTTTGTATGTTCATTTGTCGGAAATAAATTCATCATATAATTACTTTAATGGCTCACCGAGTGATGTATTAGCAGTCATTCCCATTGAAAATAAAAGCTTTGGTGATATTATCACTGTCCGCTTTGAACACCCAGAACTCAAGCCGTTTAAGACAGGGGTCTTATCTGAATTGAAACTAGTTGTTAAAGATGAAAATAAAAACACGGTAGACAATCATGGTTTGCCCATGAGTTGTGTTTTAGAAATAATTTAAATTTCATTTTATATAATAATGAGCATTTTTGGAAAACAGAGAGAAGATGTTTTAGAAACAACTCTAAATATGGATGGTAAACGCATAGTCAATGTAGCTTACCCTCGAGATCCAGATGAAAATGCGGCGTTTAACGGTGACGTGGTAACAGCAAAGGCTTTAAATGATTTAAGGAAACATTTGCTACACGAAGTGTTACAACGTCATACTGATAATGTTATGAATGGTAGATTAGATATGACCCAGCATCGAATTTCTGGTCTTGCGAGTCCTGTTAATCCTGATGATGCAGTAAATCAAGCCTTTATTACATCGAGGTTGCAGACCATAACGAATTTACTAAACGAGTTTAATAAACGTATTAATAATTTGGAAAAAAAATATAAAACAATAAAAAATGAAACCGCCAACGGCTCCTTTTCAGGATTTGGGAGATGAGAAAATTTATCCGGATTTGTCTAAAGACTGTCAAAACTATCGCTTACAAAAAATATCAGAAATAGAAAAGCAATTAATAAGAGAAAAAGATGTTAGAAAGGCTTTATATAAAAAATATAAACGCGGAGTCAACCTCACAGACGGCGTTGATACTGCATTGATTTCTGCAAGTGTCGTTATGGCTGGGATAGGCCTGGCAGTGCCAGTGATGCTGCCTTTAGAAATTGTTGCAATTGTCTGCGGATGCATTGGCGCCTGCGTGAAATTGGTGAGACGTAAATTAATGTCAAAGGCACAAAAGCACTATGAGATTAAAACTCTTGGAGAAAGTAAGTTGAATTCTGTTAAAAATTTGATTTCCAAAGCCTTAAATGATGGACAGATATCAGAACAAGAATTTAAGATTGTTCTTGATGAGGTGGACAGATATAATGATTTAAAAGATAAAACACACACCAAACAGTCTGGTCTGAGTGAGCAAGAAAAACAAGCTTTGATAGACAAAGGAGAAGCCAAAGCGCTAGAGCTAATCAAAAAAAAGATAAGCGCCACATAATTTTGTTCAACAAATTTGTGTTTGTGAATGATCCACCACCAAAATATCAAAATTAAACACTTCCGGTTGACCTACTTATTTTTTTTTTCAAAATCCATTCTTTAGCTGCCACATATACCAACCCAGCAACAAGCACAACAACAGCCCACAGATTATTACCAAACCAGTTTACAACCTTACCGGTTGCAGACAGCAGCCAAGACACAATTGATCCAATTATACCCGGCAACGCAGCAGCCGCTTTTCCAGCAAGATTTGCTAGTAGTCTAGCAAGATTATGAAGTTGTTTTTTAACCCATTCTTTCGCTCCACCTTGCGATGGTTTGGGTGTTGTACCACCGCCTCCAGAAGTTGGAATTACAGCTTCAACTATAACACCAATAATCATGCCAAGAGCCGTCAAAATACTAACTATCGTTATACCTTGCTCTTTGAATAATGTTTTCAACCGCTCACGCAATGTCGTATCTTTTTTCAAGACTTTGTCAATAGTTTCTTTTATCCTGTTTATTGGACCCCGCAACTCTTCTTTGTTTGCACTAGCAGCCTCCAGTCTTGCGGCTCTTTCATCTTCTAAGTTTTTTAAACGAGCCTTTATATCATTTTTACTGATTTCATCCTCAGCCTCTTGTAATTTCTTTTTTTCTTTTGCAATGTCTTTATCAAGCTCGGTTAGTTTTGCTAAATTATTTGTAAGCTCACCGCAATTGCGTTGCAATGCCTTATCTAATCCTTGAAGTTCCCGCAGTGTTAGACCCTCTGTTTGTGTGCCAGTGTGTACCCAATCAGTAAGAGATGTTTCCAGTGACTTAACGGCCGTCTCTGCACCAATTACCGTATTTGTTAAATCTTGCAGTAATCGCCACCTGACATCTCTAGATCCATGTCATTTCGTGTGCTTTCCAAAGCCTGCCGTACTTGCTGAGATAGCTGTGTTTTACTCCTGTAATCTGGTAAATTCAAATACTGCCGCACTGCTAATGTGCCTCCTGAGCCAACAACCCTATTATACTCATTTGCCAGAGTACCAAGAGAAAGAAACTCTGCACCACCTTGTTTTGCAGTAATTCTGATTTCTTTGTCACCAACACTCCATAACAGTGTCTTGCCATCATTTGATATCCTAAACTGGTTGTAATCTATCTTGCCCGGGACCATTTTGTATCGCTTTCCTATTTCATCATAAAATGTTTTAACAAGTCGTTTTTTCTGTTCTTCAACTGCAGACTTTCGGAGTTCACCCCTTAAATCATCAATTGCCCCACTTTGATTCAAAATAATTCGCTGATCGTCTTCATCCGGCACCATCGGTAATCTGTCATCTATGTTAACGACGTCATCATAATCATCGTCAAATGTAGGATTCTCAAACTCGTAACCATCGGCCATTATTTATTTATTGAATAAAAATATATTTGTATCAAATAAAAAATGTCCGCCTACGGAAGTAAACTGGACCCCTATAGAAAACTACGAGAACCGCTAGGCGTAAAAGGAATTCGACAAAGCGTAGTAATCACTAACCACCCCAGCACTATAGACCAAAACCAGCAGTTGCTTTTGAGATTTCCAAATCTAAGTAATAATGATGTCATCGTCCCACGAACTGCACGTCTCGCTTTCACTATTGAACTGACCAGCAAAGATCCCAATGCGACAGTCTTTCAAAATCTTGGTAGAGCCATCGTGAAAAAAACAACCATTAAAATAAGCGGCAATGAAGTCATGTCAATAGATGACAGCGACATATTTCACTGTTATGTTGACTTATGGAAATCACCATCTGAGCGGCTAAACATGGCCTACCAAGGCATCGGTAAATCAAACATGTTAAAACACAGAGTCGGGGCAGGAAAAGCATCAGCTGACATTGAAGACCAGGCCGTCGCTGGCGCCTTCAAGAACAGGTTTTGCATCCCACTGGACTTTGAACTGCTAGAGACGCATATGCCCTTTTACCAGGCCGGTCTCGGTGATAGGCTAGAGTATGAATTAACATTTAATGACTATTACAAAGTAATCAGCTCAACGGATGCCGACAGCAGTTATGCCATCAGCAATATCTGTTTAGAATTCGACATGGTAACCGACTCAGAACTTGCACGAACAATCAGACAACAGGTCAGTGGCAGAATGGCGATATTGTATGACCGTATTTTGCGGCACAGAAAAATCACAAAGAAAAAGTCTGATACCCTGTGGAATATCAACTTGAATGTCCCAGCAAGAAGCATGAAGGGGATTTTAATGTTGTTTGAAGACCCGGACAGGACAACCACTGAAGATTTTTACAATCCAAAAATCACAAAAGTTGAAATGACAATAGAAGGCATACCGAATCAACTGTACAGCCAAGGCATGCGGCAGTACCAACAGTGGGACGAAATCAATAAATACTTTGCGCTGACATCCAAACGCGACAAAGAAACCGATAAAGTTGCAAAAGACTTATACTTCAGCGACACTAACATTGAAAAATATCTCACCAAAAGATTCGCTTTATGGCTTGACTTGCGTTCCACGGATGACAACACCTTGCACGGCAGCGGCAGAAGGATTGAAAATGCCAGTGGGGGGATAACAATCCAAATTGAAAAAGAACAAGGAGCAGATGAAAATTTAAATATCTACCTTTTTATAATACAAGATGCGCAAATCAATTTTGAAGATGGAAGATTTAGTGAAGTCAAATATTGAGTTTCCAAAATATCCACACTCAGCTGTCATCTCGGGTCAAACGGGATGTGGTAAGAGTTTGTTTGTCCTAGATTTACTTGAAAAAGAATACAAAGGTGTCTTTGAAAAAATAGTCATACTTTGTCCCACCGTGGAGTGGAACAAGGCCTACAAAAACCGGAACTGGATTGGTGACGTGCGGCGTCCAAAAGACAAAAACACAATTATAGTAAACCCTGTGATGCGAGATGGAACAGAAAGACTTCAAGAACTGCTGCGATATTTTTTTGATAAATTTGCTGGCCGACCCACATTGTACATCATCGATGACTGCTCTGCAACAAAAGAACTTACAAAGAAAAAAGACATGCTCTCACAGCTAGCATTTTCCGGCAGACACGCAGAGCAAAGCGTCTGGGTCATTTCTCAAAGATATATTTCTGTCTTGAAAGACCTTCGAGATCAAGCAAAATGGGTTTGTATGTTTTACACCAAGGACAGAGATAGTTTTGAACATTGCTTGAGGGAAAATGATGTTGTTCCTGCGGATGAAAGGCAGAAAATAAAAAAAGAACTATCTGAGGTTAAACACCGTAAATTAATATTAAAAACTGACCAACCAACTGGGTATTGGTTAATGGATTAGCTAAAAGCAAATATAGCAATGCTTAAAGCAAAATATAGCGCAAAAATAGCAATGCTTTAAGCAAAAAGCAATGCTTAAAACAAAAATAGCAATACTAAAAATGATACTCGAACTAATAACAATTGCTTCTGCCGCTGTTAATATCTCAGTCGGATGTTTGATTTTTTTCATTTATTTTAAGTTAAAATATATTTTCCAAAATATAAAAATGAACGCTGAAGATCTATTAGAAAATATTTCACTAGATACACCAGCTGAACGCCAAGATGTGCCAAAACGAGAGAGACTTTCAGCCATTATAGCCGGAGGTGGAAGTCGGCAATATTTAGGGCGTGAGTTGCAACTCTCAGACATAGATGAAATGACGCCCCAAGAAGTTGATAAGCTTTACTGTAGATATGAAGCCAGGCTTGGTGCAAGTATGACTAAGACGTTGGGCAATTCTTTTATTAATTTATATGTCATGGGGGTGTCAAAGTATTTCCATGTGGAAAACCCACCCAAGCTATTAGAAGATCTAGAAGAAGACCCATTTATCAATCATGCTCTGACAAGCGTTTGCTGTGAGCTGTATTATAAGTATGGAATGTACCTGGCTCCATTTACAGCAATGCTAACAACTGCAAAGCATGTTAATTTTAACAAAAATAAAAATGCCATAGAAAAAAATGAATCAGGAAATTCAGGAAGCTCAGAAAACTCAAGAACCCCAGAGTGAACCCCAGAGTGAACCCCAGAAAAGTGAAGGTCCACAAAAACGTGAAGAACCCCTAAAAGAAAAAAAACAAAAACGTGTCGCGGCTGGTAAAAAAGGCGCTGAAGCCTGATGGAAACAAAAACAAGCCCAAACCCTGGAAGCTGAACCAATCAAAATAACAAGAGAGCCACAGCTACCAGAGCGGCAACCAACAGTGACTGTTTATAAGAACTATATTCCGCTCTGTGTGATGATCGGAGCTGTAGGCGTTGGTATTTACATGATTTACAGTAAAACTGAAATAAAACAACCTCAATCACAACCTAAATCACAACCTAAAATACCTGAGATACAAACGTCGATAGATTGGTGATTTGGCTTTTTTTCTGAATTCTGTGTTCATGCGAATATATGGTTCCATCCACGGCACCTCGTTGAATTCCAATATTCTGTGGATTTTCTTGAGTTTCATTCCGAGGGACAGGTATAGCTGCAGATTTCTGTAATGCAAAACATATTTATTTTTGTCTCTGAGATTTGGGACCAGCTTCTCGGTGTTGAGCATACTGTTATTTTCAAGAAGGTATGGCTGGTAATCAGACAACCATTCTTTTTTTACTTTTAATTGCTCCGGGGCAAGTGGGTAGTCATTATGCAAGTCATGGAGCTCGGCTGGATATTCTAGGTCTACTTCTAAGATGCAGCCATTGCCTGGTTCATCCGGCGGTTTATCAACCCATTTAAAACCAGAATAAGGTAGGGGCTGACTCATAGCCCAGCCATAGAGATTATTTGCATCGTAATACATGATGTGGTTGTGCTGTTCGTTAGGATTATAGCCAGGCACGCTAGGGTTGTTAGCCTTAGCGTGTCTTTTTGAAGTCATGCTGACACCGCCACGCATCCCTTTTTCTATGAATAGATGCTGATCGTAGTCAGTCAGGAGCTCCAGTTCAGTACCGGTGTATTTGAGTAAAGCGTCCCAGGATAAGCCGGGGGCTGTATAATAATGCAGCGGATCCAGTTTGTATGCATTTATACAAGTTCTACGGAATGTTTGGAATACGTCTGCCAGCAGAGTCACATCTGTTTTTAGATAGAGATCATGGTAATCTCCCAGCGTCTCGCAGCTGAAAGTTTCCCATACTTTCTGGGCATGTTCGTAATCTTTCTCGGATATACTCTCATCTGTTAGGCTGCTGTGGAATTTCTCAATAGGCGGCAGCTGAGTCTCCAGGAACCGGTCAAATGAATCCATATATTCGTATGGGTAAACGCCCTTTTGTAATAATATATCAATGTCTGTTGACTGGTGGTTTCCGGTTGGGCCGGGAATATCATAACCTTCATCCATTTCTTTTAAGGTGAACTCGATGCCGCAACCTTCTAACACATGGCCAACACTTGATGAGCAACCTTTAAGAATACCGGCAATATCGGACACATTAGTCTTGTAAACCATAAGTCCATCAAAAACAAGAGAAGCAACCTCGATGCCTTTTCCATTTAAGTAATCGAAAGCAGCCATCAACGCTTTGTTTTCCAACCGGCACAGTATGTGGTTAATCGTGGATCCTTCCAGATTGTAATTTGTATGTTTTGTTTTCTGTGCATGTTCATACATCTCCGGATTAAGCTGGACAACAGCGTTTATGATACTGCGCATTCCAGTATAATAATCGATGAACCACCGTGGATCATCTGGCTGCAGATTTTTCTTGCCATTCATTATTGCTAAGAGAATTTTTTTGCTTCATACCGGGTGATGCCGCGGTTCTTCATGATATCCTGCAACATGGGATCACGGTGCTTGATGTAAGCATCCAGGGCTGCGCAGTTTATCCCGTGTTTGTGACAGTACCAGGAAAGTAGCGTTGGGTGCGCATTTTTCATGTCGATGTCAAACATGCTGTCCTTGCATATTGTATGACGGATTTTCCGGCTCATATTTTGAATGCCTAGCTTTTCAGCTGTCCAGTATCGACCAAACCCATGTCGCTGCCGGTATGACATTGGTCGTTCTCCATTCTGGTTTAACATGGAGAGATAATTACGAAGCAAGCTCAGCTGAGTTTCCTTGTCAGTATTTTGTCCATCCTGGAAACTGCTGCCGAGGTCAAACTGGTTGCTGTGATCTAATATGTAGGCTAGCTTACGCCTGTCGACACACTCCCGCAGAACGATGGGTCGACTATCTTCAGAACTAAAGCTGCCGTAAAGTCTTTTCTTGATTGGCTTGGGGTTAAATGTCTTCTGGGTGATTTTAAAGTCATTTTTGTCAGTTGCATCAACTAACTTTGCCAAAGATGATGCCATAAACTGAAAGCTGTCCAGAAATTTAAGTTGACCAACGCTGAAAGAGATGTATTTTTCTGTGTTGTTTGGAATGCACGATAATCTGCCCGAGATTTTGTCAATCTGCTGCATGATTAAATGGCTGTCATATCCTTTGAGATTGTGCAAAACAACAGGGATGGGTGTTACCCACGGTTTTATAGCAAGTTTAAGGTTGCAGAGTTTGTGGGCCGGACCTCTAAAGTGGCCTAGGATCCTACAATGATCACGTACTTTGGGATTTTTTTCATCGTTGAATTCTTTCTGGCAGATCCAGCATTGTGTTGCAGACTGGAAATCCATCTCATTTTTCTCCGACATGTGTAGGGGCTTCGGCTTTGCAAATACATTATTATTTATATTGACTACTTCCCGTTTCAGGGATTTCAAGAACTGCTCCACGACATCTTTACCTCTGTAAATTCTTACACCGGATGATACACCATCATATCTAACAACTTGATATCCGTAACCGCATGCTTGATGTTTGCTTTTGATTTCAGATTTATCCCCAGCTGCCACTTGATGCGGTTTTATTATGCTTTCAAAATCGGCATATATGACAAAAGGCACCTGCATCTGTTTATGGTAATTTTTAAACTTTATTTTTTTCCCTGGGGCTGGCATTACAATCTTAGTTGCTCTGCCGTTGATGCCGTAACATTCATCTTTGTGGCTGATTAGTAGGTCTTCACGGGAAAACCCGTAGAGACAGCGGTCGCAGAAGTATGTTTTACCTCCGTGTTTGTTTTTGTCAAATAGCAGCCTGGAAAGGTATTTTGCCCAATAATAATGGTAATTGTCTTTCTTGTCATGGAGCAACAGTAGGTTGCTCCGTGACATTTCACTCGGCTGCCCAGAAATATGATATGGGACAACTGTCTGCTCATAGCCATATACATTGATGGCGAGATTGTTTTGTTTCTCTACTTTGTAAATTTGTGATACTGGTGTAGGAAAATCAATTCCTTCCATGTTTAAATTGTCTTGTTTTGGATAGCTGTATGGGTTGTTGAGATTATTTTTAGCTGGAAATAAAGCTGACCTTAAGGCCCATCTAAGGCATTCTTGATCTTGATTTTTCACATTGATTATTGCCTTTTTATTAGCCAAGACCTCAGGAAGTGGAAAATATGATGAGCCCTTGAGTGGCTCATATTTTGCGATGTTAAGGTACAATGTATTGCATCTATCAATCATCCAGCCTGAGCCTTCCTTAGTGAATTTTTCGATTTTCTGCTCAATTGCCGAGACTGCCTCGTCGTAAAAAGCTAGAATTTCTTGAGGAGACAATGTGGCATACTGATTGCTGTAAAATGTTCCCTGTATATTCTTTTTATCCTTGAAAAAGTCAACAATAAGCCCAAATTGCCATTTCAGACCGGATAGTTCTTGCAATTCAGCGGTGAGCTTGTTTTTTATAATAGTTTTCTTATCTTGAAACATTTTCATAGGGTCTTTGTATCGTTTAACGGAAATTTCATGCGCTCTGAGATAGCCACATTTGGTTTTGTCCACAAGCCGAAATGGCGATTCTATAGCTTTAATTTTTTCTTTAAGTTCATTTATAACATTTTTCTGTTTCTCAGCAATTGCCTTTCTTTGTTTTCTTAATTTCTTCTTTCTACGTCGTTTTTCTCTCACCTTGTCTATGAGAGTTTTTTCTTGGGGTTTTTCTTGAGGCTGCGACGCCTGTGGTGCATTGTTCAATGCTTTCAATGCATTGTTTAAGGCATCACCGTCAATAATTCCATTGTCATAAAGCATAAGAAGTTTTTGAACGTGTTCTGACATTTCTTTTTCTAATACTAATCAGTTGTCTAATAGGATAGTTGTCTATGTTTTTACCTAGAAAATCCAAAACAAAAAATTCTATCAAAACAGGCCAACACCAGCTGGTTCACAATTATCTTGTATTTGTCTGAGTAACCTTTTCTCTGCACGCGCCCTCTTGTTTTTGATATTCTGCTGATTTGATCGACATTTTTTGCATACGGCTTTACCTTTTGTGAACAATTCTTCGTCTTTCAAAAGTTCGCAAAGTCTGCATTGTCTCATCTTTTAAAATATAAAATAGTTGTCTAAATAGGCCGTAAGCTTTTTACTTGTTTTAGCATAGTCAAGATTGACAACTAGTAATTTATATTTTGAAGAAAATCAATGTATGTATCTTCCCTTGGACTGATTAGATAAATTGACGGATCATTCGATAAATACCTTTTCAAAATTAATAATGAGATAAAAAGTAACAGGCCCTGTTACCAAAAACGGAAATGATCAATTGTGCGCGCGCACACAGATAATCATATCTTTAGTGGGTAAACTGATAATCACTATCAAAGTTTATTTGCCCCAAAAACTATTAAGATAAATCATTTCCGTTATCTCATCCACTACATAAACTATGTGTTATATCAATTTCCCGTTTATGCGTTTCAAATCTGGATACCGTATATTATGGAAATAAGACCTAGTCTTGGTTTGTACTGGATTAATTATAAACACATGTACGATATACTATTGAAATTAAGCCTGGTCTTGGTTTGTACTGGCTTAATTCTAAACATATATACCCATATATTGTGAAATTAAGCCTGGTCTTGGTTTGTACTGGCTTAATTATTAATAGTATATTGTAAAACCACCATAATATCACTACTCTTGGAATAATGACTCAGCATGACCCGATGTTTACCTCAAACAAACAGTAGGTCACAGTGACCTATATTTCATGGTTCAGTGATTTTGCTTTATATCTTGAAGACTTTTTGTTGCACAAACATGATTCTTAGGGATAATGTCTCAGAATGACCAAAAGTTGACCCCAAACTAACAGTAAGTCAGACTGACCTTTACTTCATGGCCTAGTGATTTTGCCTTATATTTTGAAGACTATTTGATATGCAAGCATGATTTCTTGGGATAATGACTCAGTATGACCAGCTTGTTTGACCTCAAACTAACAGTTGGTCACAGTGACCTATGTTTCATGGTCAAGTGTTTATACCTTATTACTTGAAGACTATTTGATGTACGATATTGATAGCTTGGGAGAATGACTGAATATTGCCAGATGTTTGACCTCAAAATGACAGTAGGTCATAGTGACCTATATTTCGTGGTCTAGTGATTGTGCCTTATCATTTGAAGACCATTTGATGCACACACATGACTTTTCTGATTATGACTCATTATGATC
This sequence comes from Ctena decussata, assembly GCA_963989385.1. Classification (NCBI taxonomy): domain Eukaryota; kingdom Metazoa; phylum Mollusca; class Bivalvia; order Lucinida; family Lucinidae; genus Ctena; species Ctena decussata. The sequence continues at coordinate 67,550,674 of OZ022504.1, forward strand.
AGATGTTTGATCTCAGATAATAGTAGGTCTCAGTGACCTATATATTTCATGGTCCATTGATTTTACCTTGTCTTGAAGACTATTTGATGTTTGTACATGATAGTTTGGAAAATGGCTCAGTATGACCAAAGTTTGACCTGAAAATAATCAGTAGGTCACACTGACCTATATTTCATTGTCCACTGATTTTGCCTTACATCTTAAAGACTCTTTATTGTAAGAACACGATTTCTTGGGATAATGACAGAGTATGACCCAAAATTTGATCTCATCCAAATAGTATGTCACAGTGACCTATATGTCATGGTTCAGTGGTTTTGCCTAATTGCTTGAACACTATTAGATATACGAACATGATTCTTAAGATAATGACTCAGTATGACCGTATGTTTGACCTTAAACTAACAGTAGGTCACATCGAACTATATTTTATGGTCCAGTGATTTTGCCTCATATTTTATAACACTATTTCATGGATTAAGCTTATATTTCGGTTAATGGTTTGAGCTAACACTGTAAGTGACCTCATACTGATTGTAGGTCAGTGTGACCCCTGTCCATGGTCCGATGATTTTGCTGTATGTTTCTACCACTTATTGATGATTTATATGATACTGCGTTACATGGTTTGGGCTGACACTATGAATGATGTCATCTAAGTTGAAGGTCAGCATGACCTGTTGTTCATCTTCCAGTAATTATACCTCATATTTCGCGCGCTTTTTCATGGAATTGCATTATACTTGGGTTCATTGTATGGGCTGACACTGTGAGTGATCTCATACTAATTGTAGATCGGTGCGACCTATATTTTCATGTTCCTTTGATTCTGGATTTGCTTTAAACTTGGGTAATGGGTGTGAGCTGACACTGTGAGTGACCTCATACTTATTGAAGATCAGTTTGACTTTATAATTCATGGTCCAGTGATTTAAGCCAAAATGTCTCAAACAATTTAATTGACTTCCATTATACTTGGTGCAATGCTACATTCAGATACATTGACAAACTTCACGTTACTTCTAGGTGAATGGGACCTATATTTTACTGTTCAATGATACTGTCATATCTCCTGCTATATTTTAGAGGGTTGAATTATTCTTAGGAGAACTGTTTATTTTGACGCTGCAGGTGATCTCATTTCACTTGGCCGGTATTGTTTAAATTAAACTTACGCTTTTGGGCAAGGAATCCTGTATGCATTTAGCTTTCATTGCGATTCCATGAACTCTGTTTTGTGTATATCTTATGTTGCATGTCAGTGAAGTTATGAATAAAATATGTTTAAACTAAACTTGCGCTTTTTAAGGTCAAGCTCCCTCAAAGTCGCGCTTTATTGTCATCTGACCATTTTTTTTTTTTTTTTTTTTTTTTTTATAACAAATTTCACGAACTTTCCTTACCTCCCTCGCATAAAGCAAGAACAAGTAGGAAACCGTTTAGATGCAATGAAACTAAAGTCAAATGATCATGACGAAAAGGACCAGTTGCCATAAGGGGTTTTTCCTGGTACAGTTATAATTAAACAATATTTTGTGAACAATTAGCCCTATGTAGGGGAAATTCATCCATAAAAATTTAAGTCAAATGGAGCTTTGATTTTTTTTTTTTTGTACACTTTCTCTTAAAAGTGGGTGGCCTAATTCCATACCTGACGATCCTAATGAAACTAATTGGCAATTTTACGATCTTCCAATAACAGACTGACTAAAGCTTGTAGCACATATTGAATGAGCAGTAGACACACTTTAAGATGTTATAAGGTTTCTGTGTCCACTACGTATCTATGCTAGAACATATGGCTTTGTTTATAATTTTTAGATTTTTGTATATTTTGCACCTACCAATTTTGCGGAAAACCACAACGTTTCTCCATCAAGCAATAGAATTGCCTTTCCTTTGGAGCAAGTATGTGTCAATGTTTGGACATTGCAGGGTTACGAGCATTTTTCTGTAAATATTCTGAAAAATAAGTTATGTGCCCTTGAATGCAGAAAATTGTATGTAAAGTCTAAGAAATGTCAGTTTTGTATGTTACAGACTTCAAGTCTCAAATTTCCTACCAGTGGTAAAATCTTTTAACACAAATCAGTTTGAAAAGTGGTTCCACTGTCACGTTTAGTGATGGATGGATGGATGGATGACTTGCAATTTTACGTTGTTTAAACAGTACTTCAGTCATATAAGGACGATTTGTTAGTGATAATGTATGGCTGTATGCAACGAAACCCTGTTTGTAATAAAAAAGATTCCTGCCTCCAGCGGGGCTTCTCCTTAGACCTCTAGATTAACAGACCAGCGCTAAGCCTACTGAACTACAGGACTCCACGTTTGGTAATAAAATGCGGGATAATGTCTTTTCAGTTAGTCATATAACAGGTAAACAGAGTTATATAACTGGCAAACAATCGCGGAAGATGCTTTCAAATATGACAAATTGCTCCACAAAATACAGTTTTTACCCGTCAAGCATTGCATTTAAATAAAAGCAGCACAATGGCTGTATTTCCAACCTGTACATTGTATTTTTACCATTTTAGTTATGTTTATGATTTTGAAAGTTAAAAGGCCGAACTGAAAACCCTCTGCTTTCAAATGCTTGAAGATAAAAAATGTAGGTTTGAGTACACCTTTGAACAGAATGTAGTTTGCGTGAACAATCAGACACCTTAACTATGTTTATAATGGGGTTTTTCCATCTTTGAGCTTAGAGAAGTCCATTTATTTCATAAGAACATGCTTCATATCACTGTTGAAAAACAGTGCAGACTCTGGTCTGATCTGAATTAACATTGTTTTCTCAATCAATTCTGTCGGAATATTCAATTTAACAGTGCTCTATCGGTGGTATAAATTTATAAAATATTTTATTGTCAGGTAATTGCTTCAAGATTCTTAATTCTGTTTCGTCATTGTAGATTGCTGCTATTAGCTAACTGTAAACAAAGAAAAAGTCCATGAGTTTCACATTAATCAGTTTTGAAAAAACATGATTTGCAAACTAAACTGGCCTACTTTCGATATGATTAACTTAGATAAAATAGTAAAAATACAATGTACAGGCATGGTCAACTGTCAATTTTTCACGTTTGCTGATACTGAATTGCTCGACAGGGAAATCAGAAAAGGAAATTTGTTTTTTGTGGAGCAAATTTATTATGTTTAAAGAAATAAACTCTCCGTACTTTTTGCTCATTGTATGATTTGTATGACTCTATATATGCGCATCAAATCGCATTTTATCAGGAAATGTGAGTGAACCGCTGTTCATAATTTAGCCGTTTTTACCAATGGAAGGACTATGGAGGACACTCAAATAAATGACGAATCTGTAACATACCAAATTGTCGTTTTCCAGATTTTTAACACAATCTTATACATCCACGGGCACATAACTCATCTGTCAGAATATCAACAGTAAAATGCTTATAATTCTGCAATGTCCAGACATTGACAAGTATTTGCGTCAAAGGAAGGGCAATTCTATTGCTTGATGGAGAAACGTTGTGGTTTTCTGCAAAGTTGGTAGGTGCGAAATACACAGAAATCTAAAAATTGCAAATAAAATGATATGTTTTAGCACAGATATGTAGTGGACACAAAAACCTTATAGTATCTTAAAGTATGTCTACTGCCCATTCAATATATGCCACAACCTTTAGTCAATCTATTATTGGAAGATTATAAATTACCATTTCTTAGGGTCGACTGGTATGGAATTACCCCACCCACTTTTAAGACATAAAACCAAAGATCCATTTGACTTAAACTTTTTATGGATGAACGTCCTCTACATAGGGCTAATTGTTCACAAAATATTATTCAACTATAATTGCACCAGGAAAACTCCCTTATCGCAACTGGTCCTTGGTGAGTCTTTCGAAAACACAATACATTTTCAAGCAATGGTTACCTTGGAACATTATCTCCAGCACTAGGGTAGAGTCGGGTAAGTTCGGACAGCAGGTAAATTACCCGACTCGACCCTATACTCTACTATAACTGTGTTGTGTTCTAAGCCGTAACAGGCAGTAATTGTTTCTGATGGTTATAGTCTCTAGATGTACTTTTTGTCGCCAAGGTAATTTTGTCATTGTGCTCAAAATATGTTATACCTTTGGTCAGAGAAAAAACACACTAGCATGCTTGAGGAATGGTTAAGCAAAGTAAGTCGTTTTTGATTACCTCAGGTGGGAGAACGCTCTTAAGGTGACGAGGAAATACGTGTCAAGGGCACACTGTAACCACCTCTTACGGACTTCAGTGTACATGTACACCTGGGAACAGAGTCTCACGAATTTTCCAAACAGCTCGCTGTCATCAGAAAAAGGTGAAGTTGTCTACCAGAATAGCACATGTGCCTTTGAAAAAGTTCAACATAGAAAAGAAACTGCGCGAAAATACAACATAAACAATCAACAGCAATAAAAACCATTTATTTTAGCTATTCTATGTTTCAAACCACAAACCAAAAACAGAAAGCAAAATAGACAGCTATAAACATGACCACAATGCGAAAAAAACAGCAACAAAAAACTTTCCATTATTCTTTGAAGTTTTCCATGACATCCATGCAGCTGTTAATTCCATGCTCCAGATAAGAATGGGTATCTGGGATGACTAAATGATAATCTTCCATATTTCTTCATAAAAACACATGTTGTGAATCCTCATAAGAACCGCCTTGCCGACTGAAATTCACAAAGAGCTGTTAAATCCAAAATAACATACAAACAGCCATTCAAACAAAATGTATTAAAGTCTCCATAGTCCTTTCAGCGGTGTAAATGCCTAAACTCAAATCGTTGTAAAAAGCGGTTCAACCTTCACGTTTGATCATAAAATGTGGGTTGGTGTGCATATATTGAGTCATGTAGCCGGCAAAAAGTGGAGAAAACAAGTTTTTGAAAAATAACAAATCGGTCCACAAATACAATTTCCTGTTCTTGTTTCCCGTCTAGCAATGCTATATAAACATAGGCGGGATAGTAATTGGATCTCCAAGCCTGTATATTGTATTTTTAACATTTAATGAAATCGAAAGTAGGTCATTTTAGTTGCCAACTAAAATGACCCAAATAAGTTTTCAAACAATATTTATATGAAACTCAGTGATGTTTTATTTTATTAAAGCTGGCTAATCACGGTCATTTACAATTACGAAACTATAGTGAGAAGCTTGCAGCGATACCTCATGATAATTTTTTTCATGCTGATAGAGCAATGGGGCCTTTAAAGCCCTTTGCGTTATTTAGCTGGTATAATGGCTTGGATGCCTTTCATGATCTTCCTTCCTCAGGTCAGCTTCTTTCTTATAGAATAAAGCACATAGAAGAGTATATTAACCCTTAATGCGCCAAGAAGCAGACGACAAAATTTACGTCTGCAGAATTTTAAAATAGTTTCATCCAAGCGATATCATATTGAGAATTCGAACACTAGCGAGCAAACAGTGCAGAGCCACCTCATCTGGATCTACACTGTTTGCAAATTTAACTATTTTAACTTTTGGCGCTTTAAAGGTTAACTCATTTATGCCTGGTGGACTCCCCTGTCCTTTGACGGCGTACAATGAGTGTCTAGTGTCTATTATAGTTTATTTTAGTATTTCTATTTTAAGGAGAAATTATTTTTGTCTTATGATGTAAATAATACAGACTCAGAGATGACGCCGCGGGTTGGGGCGTCTCCTCTGGGCCTGGCCCAGAGGTTATAAAACTTGAGTACATTCTCAAACTCAATATAAATCACACTGATTGGTTGCTTCCGAGCAGCCAGTCAGTGTGCTTTATTTTGATGTTGAGATTATTCTCAAGTTTTATAACCTCGAACCCTGTAGTGTTTTCTATGTCCCTTTTATGTGACACTAGGCGAAAATGGTAAAGGTGGTAATCTTGTTTCAACTGAGAATTTAACAGTCAGGCTCTGTGTTTAATCCTCCATCAAAACCAAAGCAACATGGAGCTCGAGAACACCAGTGCCTACTTCTAGTTTCCATTATCTATCGGGATTTAGAATTAAACCCACAATAAAAGCAAGAATTCCGCGTCATAAGCTTGCATACAGAAACAACGAAAGTATTAAGTAAAACTAGAAGATGTTCTAGGATTTCCTCAAGAGAACGTGTGATTATCATTCCTGTACGGAACCCCGAAAGAGACATTTCCTTTCCATATTTTTCATGGAAGAAGAACATTAAAACGGAAATCAAAACAACAAACCTCTCGTTTAAACGGCTTATTATATCGTTTAAACGACATATGCTCATTCACGAACATATTCTATACTGTTTCCATTCCATCTGTGTCTATTGGTCCCTTTGCTGCCTGACCCCGCGGTTATAAAACATTTTTCGTGCTCAACGCTGCTGAGCATGAAATTTTACCTTGTAATAAATAGCAAATTACTGATAAGTACAGTTGTTTTCTTGCTAAGTTTAGCTGAATATGAAATTTTCTCTGCTTATGAATATGAAAATGCCAACATTAGTTGGCATTTTCATATTTTTCAGCAGAGAAAATATCATGCTCAGCTGAGTTGAGTACGGAAAACGTTTTATAACACCGGGGTTTGGTTAAGACAACCTCTTTCATTTTTTAAGAACAATAACGGTAATTACTTTAGATGTTCCATTTTTTTTGTAATGTTCGCGGTTACCGCCCAGCAATGAGACATTTTATCTAGGTAACCGAAAACCAGCAGGCACAAGCACTTATGAGCATCTGCACTGGGATCATCCGACTAATCGTTTAGCGGTAGAGCAAGGAGGGAAACATAGCAGGTACGCAAAAAAAATCTTATATCTCGGACTTTCTTTTCTAATAAACATGAGAAACTGATGACTGATGACAAGAACTGAGTAAGAACTCGCATTTCTAGACAATATATTACGCTCCAATAACTAAGAGCTTACTGTTAATATTAAAAGAACGCTTTTGTATGTAGAGGCTGGTGATCTGGAATAAATGGCAAAAATTTAAAATGATATCTGGAAAATACGACTTTTATTCATTTTTACACTGCCTCGTATTTTTCCCGCCAATAAATTTCGATCGCTACTTAGCTCACTCAACAGCTAGACCTTTACTCGGATAAGCCACGTGATCTCTATTGCTTCAAAGTTCCAGGACCGCTTGAAAGCAAAGTTCTAAGCCCCCTACCAAAAAAATCTTTTTAGCCAAGAAGTCTCTTCATACTCAATACTATTCCGAAATGAAAGAATTTTTGGTATTTTCTCGTCAAATTTCTTCAATAATTCCAATGCTTTGAAAACCGCATCTTCCGGTGTGGTCGCGTACTCTACATTGTTCAGACCCGCCGTCCACGTGTCCATATAGTGCGAAATCTTGTGATTTATCGGGTCTAAAACAACGTGAGGAATGTCTAAAAGCGTTGAAAGAATATGTCCGTGTAGCCGATCAGTAATTACTACCCGTCCTCTTTGTAGAAACATCATACCATTAGCAACTATCAAGAAATCATTTTCCATGACACGACTATCTTTTGGAGTTTTCCATTTCAGCCAGTCAGCTATTACTATATCATAATTTTTAGCAAGCTCCGGGATCTGATAATGTGGTGCTTCAATGTCCGCCCTGGACAACCACAAGATATCGTGCAGCGGTGACATAAATCGAGGTACTTTTCCTATCTGAAAAGCCATGTCCGGAATAAGTAATGGCCGCGCTTTGGGAAAAAGGCGTTTCCCTTGCTCATATGAAGACGTGTCACGGTAGAGAAACGTGAGCCTAGGGTGCAAGGCGTATGCTTTTTCAAAATGTTTCAGATGGTCTGGTTTTGTACATATCCAAAAACTCTGAGGGAACATTATCACTTCAAACTTCATAAATCTACGCAGTACTCGTTCACGATAAACGTCTTGATGCGCATAAGACATCAAATTTCCTCCACCATGAAGCAGAATTACAAGACTGTCATTGGAGTACTTTTCACTCAGTCGTTGTGCATAGTCAACGGCGGTTTCTGTGTTTCTCCCGTCCTCCAGGTGAAATATTAACTCGATGTTAAGTCTCCGAAGAAGCATTATCTCTCCTATTGTGATAGCAGGATCTCCCTTATTCTCAAACCCTGCTATGTTAAAAAGCATGGCATATTTATATTTCCCCATAAGTCTTTGAAGTATATTCATCTGAATTCGTTGGGCTTCATCTATAACGTCAGCACTGCTTTGTAGCAAAGGAGATAATTTATTTGCAATCTGGTTCTGCGCTATAAGGTCTGCTTTGTAAAAATCACTTACATTGAAATCGATCACGGACGTTTTAGGACCTTTGTACGGTTCTGCTTCAAAAGCCACACTGCCGGAATAGCCCGGACCAGCGTGTCGCAGGATGAAGAACAGGTAGAGAAGAGCCAGGATCACAAGTCCCAGGAGGAGAATAGATATTTCCTTTTTCTGTCGTGATCGGCACCTAACTGAAAATAAATAGAGAATACCATGTTAGCCATGTTTATTAGGGGAGATCAGAAAACGCATATTCAAATCGCGAGGCTTGCCGAGCCAAACCATTAGTCGAACCGTGTTTCGCTAAGCCATATATCGATAAACCATGTTATGGTCGTGACGTTGTTTTTTTTAGCTCACCTGTGTCAGCGGCTCCGGGGAAACTTATAGTGGAGCGGGATATAGTGAAAATACTTCAGTTGATGATACAAGCATGAAATTTACAGGATAGCAAGTACCTGGCATGCACTTTAACATAAGATCGTGGGCCACTTGAAATTATGTCATTTTCAAGATGGCCGCCGCAAAAACAAAATGTCTGCCATTTTATGTACTTTACAACACATTATTTAAGGTAATAGTCCAGGGGCCCGTTGGCATGGATGTTTATTTTATGTCCTGATCATAGTCACTTAGAGCAGTCACTTAGAAGCTGCAAAATGGTTGTTGCCAGTTTTTCTTTCATCACTTTACCGAAAAAAATGGCCCAAGTGGTGGGTGGGGTAACACTGGTCCATTACAGCACCTAAAAGCAATAAACGCAAGTAGAAAATACTTTGTGTCATAGATATCCCTTTTCAAATGTTTTAATACATAAAAGGCAAACTGAAGTCTGGAAATGATGATTAAAAAAGCATGATATATTTGTAACGTATATAACTGTAACTAAAATACAAATGATCAATGAGAAACAGACCAACCGCTGGAATGTTATTTTCATATGTGGTCCTAAATGAGCAGAATCTATTGCTCTTATTTTACTCATGCTCATCTCAACTTTGACAAAATTCCTTGATATATTTTGAATCAGTTAGCTTGCAGTTAGTAGAGGCAATATCAGTTAAAGACAGAATGTAACTCATTTCTTAAGAATTCCTGAAACACTGGTGAGAAAGTATAACTAGCTGTAGTCTGTACTATGTCTTAAATTGAAAAAGTGTACAAGTACGCATGTAAAATGCCATTCTTATATTCATTAGACTATAATAACTTTGGGTTGTATCTGAAAGGCACCCAAACAGTAACATTACGTAACATAATCGATATCCGTCACAGGAAGAATAATCCAAGGTCATATGTAATAAAAATGAGGTCCTCATGTAGACATGAACTTCAATTTAATGTTGTTATCATAATCATTAAAGCAGTCTTTCAGCAGCTTAAAAATGATTGTTGCTATATCATTTTATGTGTTTTACCTAAAAACTGACCAAAGTAACGGGTGAGGTAACATTAGCATGCTACAGCAGCAAACTGTTATAAATGAAATGTAGGGAACAATTAACGTTATAAATGTTTAGAGCAATTAAAATTATGATTTTTTTTTATATTTAAATAAATAGATATATTGACATATTTAGAAAAAGATAGTCATCAGTCAAATAAGACCAGTAACGTATATAACCGTGACTAAAACACAATTAACAAACATGAATCGCTGGAATGAATTTTATATGACTGGTCCTTAATCAACACACTCTGTCTCTTCTCTTTAAGCCATGTTGAAAGAACTGCTTGCATGTTTTGAATTAGGTAGCAGTTAGCTGTGACATTGCCAGCTGAAGAGAAAAGTTATCTTTTCCTTAGGATTTTTCCCAAAACTGATGAAAATATCTAACTGTAGATGATATAGCCTTTCAGTGTAACTGTTTAGGTCTTAGGTTTACACATGTGAAGCAGCCATAAAGAAACACCACTGTTTATGCCTCCAAGTCTGATAATATGGGATTGTCCTGTAATTGAAAGCATTGTAACAGTAACATTATGGTACATATCTGTAATGTATTAGGAATAAGTTTTTTTATTTGAGTAAGTTGTTTTCAAAGGCTCAATTCTTGGATGCCAGAAAGCATTTAATTTAGCATTGGTATTAAGACAGCAAATATTTACCTTTTTACACTCACAAGAACTCAACATGAACATCTGAAGCATTTAGAATTTTCTTAACATTTAATGTGACTTACAGCAACATCACAAAACGCATCATTTAAAATCTTGAGGGACCAGTTTAATATGTATAAGAGGGACCAGTATGATATTTATAAGTTGACCAAACTGATCCATGTCTAGGTTTAGAATTATCATAGGGGAGATACCTGTTTCCCTACCTGTGCTGTCTACCGAGGCAATCGGGTAACCTACATGCAAAAATGGCTGTCAGGTGAGGCAACTGATAAAGTATCGGCTCACTTGATAGTTATTAACATCGTGCTTGATTGTGATCAACGTTACCTTTTTGTGTTGCTCCCATCAGTTACACTGCACCATATTATCACTATGTCAATTAAGCAATGGAAAAGAATATACTTTAGGAGACACAGATAAAGCATCTTTTCATGAGTCTATTCATGACATGTATCTCTCATTGTAACATTACCAAGATTTATTTAGTCAGATAATTCTGTACAGCCCCTGTTTGTGTTCTGATACATTATTATAAATACATAAAGTGTAACGAAAATCAAATTTAGTTTTGATCATTCGACTTTTAATATGTATGCTTCTTCTATCATTGTATTGATATAAATGGTATCAGAAAGCTGCATTTTCTTACTATATATGAAATATCTGGTCAAGGCTCAAGACTCATTCAGAAAAGCGGTAGGACTCCATTAATAAGCAGTTAAAGCTAAACAATAATTAATAATAATAATAATTATAGTAATATCTTCAAAGTCAAGGAGGTCATCTGAAAATAGATATACATGTATCAAGGTTTGTCCTTGACATGAATAGTATGCATTACCTTATCATTTGCTAGTTTTTAATTCAGAACTAAATGTATTACTGTTTAAGCATATGAGATATGAGGAATTTATAAATTACCCAGTAACTGGTTGTATACGTTATTCAATCTGTTATCCTTCTTTTTGTTTTGTTACCGTACTGCAAAGTGAAACTACAGGTCAATACATTCTTAAGGAAAACTTTTATTTGCCCAGAAATATCCCGCATCAAATATGCTGTCGTTTTGATTTGACACTTCATTTAGTGGCTTAGAATTTAGTAGAACTCGGTCCCTTAAAACGCAAAATATTCGTCATATTAAAAGTGAGCCCTGAAGCTGGTTTTATGCTAAATGGACTCATTATCCAACCAACTATATATTGCTTTATTTGAAGCATGTATACAAATTATTTGCTGGCTTATAATTGCAGCATTTTTTCTCTAATGAAATGTATCTGTTTTGCAGTTTTTGATTATAGAACAAAATGTCACGTATGTTACTGTCTTAAGAATCGTAAGACCGGGTAGCTGTGCATTATCATTAAAGGTGCAGATATATGCTATTAGAAATAAACAAGCAGCAAAACGTGTGTGCATGTATGGAATTGCCAAGTCTCCATTTATAAGCATTTGCAATATTCTGAGTTTGGTCGCGTATAAAACGTACCTCATGAAGTCCCTAGATTAGTCATAAGCTGATAGATCCAAGAAAACAGTGTTTTTTTTTAAGAAGTGCAAGGATATTAAATTCATAATTGTTCTCTGAGAGACAGTGAAGAAATTCCATAAGTCGTATTATAATGGACTAACTTATAAATTAAAGTTATTTACGTTACTACAAGTAGTAATAAATGATGAAAAAAAACGTACTAAAATGTATTTTCTAATACTTAACGTTGATTCTATGGAGAAACTGCATTTGAAAATAAAAACAGTAGTGTATCTTGAAATTATATGATTTTAAATTAAAAACACATAGGTAACGTATATAATCGATGCTTATGGCCAAAGAGTCATTAGAGAAATTGACAACAAGGGGTTTTTCATTTTAAACACTCAACTGATGAAGTTTTTACATGTATATATTGCCAAAAAATAACACACATGCCCACGGGCACTACATATGCCTGCAGACTATAAGCATATGATAAATTAAAACGATAGCTTTTTGAAACTTGGCGGCCATCTTGAAAATGGATGATTTTTAAGTGGCCCACGATCATTTTTGAATCTGGGCCATGTAAGGAACATTTAGTGAAAATTTCATGCTTGTATCATCAAGTGAAGTATTTCCTTAAATTTTCACTCTAAGCCGCTCCACTATTATAGGATAGGCAGGCTCCGGCGTTCGGCGTCCGACGTCATCCGTCAACATTTTCAAACTACTTCTCCATTTAGACCACAGGGCCAATCGTAACCAAATTTCATGTAGAGCTTCTAGGGGGCGGGGCAACGAAAAGCTGTTCACAAGGTCTTGGTCACATGACCAAAATGCCCACCACGCCCATACATGGTAAAAACCTTTAAAAGTCTTTTTCTCCAGAACCAGTTGGCGGATGACCTTGAAGGAATCAGTCCACACTTATTTCCCTTGATTGGTTGAACACTTTCAGGGTATACTTTTGCACAAATAGTTCCCTGGTTCATTGGTTTCTAAGAAGACCAGTTTGACTGAATATCCTGCTTGCTATAGCAATCTGAAAAGAGCCTTGGATAAGCTTCTTGAAATGTATAATTAGTTCAGAATCCCCAGCTCTGGAGGTAACTAGAGGAACCGAATCACACCCGTCATAGGTGCCCCTACAACGGCAGTTTGTCTCATAAGTTGACGGGTCAATGTTTACCGTAGAAACAGCGGAAAGGTTAGCTGTTTTTTTCCTGTTGAAACTGTTTGAAAATTGTTTGTCATGCCTCAGAGACTTGAGGAAAAGAGAGTTAAAAGTGTCTGAAGTGTTTTGAAAAAAAGTTTCATGGAAGGATGGATAATAAAACTGTATAGTAAAACTAATTGTGGTCTCGTGCCTGAGACTTGGTATGTAGCATTGGATACACGGGTTCTACCAAGATTGTTCAAATTACGACCTTAGATTGACCATGCCCTTTTTTACGGGAAGGTCAAATTTAGCTATTGTAACTTTTATATGGGAGAGTGCTAGAACATAAGATTTCTTCGATTTGGTTGGTTGGTTGATTTGATGCTTAACGTCCACGGTAAACAACTAAGGTCATGTCGGGACGGTCAGTTAACCTAACCACACTATTCCTGGGCAGGCTTAGACCTCCTAGGCGGTTAACCAGTACTAAGTGCACATACTTTCGCCAGTAACTGACAACTACCCTTCTTGAATCAGCGGAAGGAGAAACGAAAGTATGTGGCCAGACCGGGATTCGAACCCAGGACCTCTGACTTACGAGTCAGGTGCCCTACCGATTGCGCTACCCGGCCCGGCAAGATTTCTTCGAAACTATTGAAGAGTTTCACATATAAATTGGTTTATACAGTCATCTTAATGAGTACATGAGAATATTTGCGTACAATAGGTCAAGGTCATTCTTTGACCTTTGACCCTGGTCTCCCATATTTTGACAAATTCCCACAGGTTGAAACTTGGTATGTAGCATCAGGTACACTGGTACTACCAATATGGTTCAAATTATGGCCTTGGATAGACCTTTACCTTTTTTACGGTAAGGTCAAATTTGCTTTATGTAGATGTAATATGAGAAATGTTAGAACATAAGATTTCTTCGAAACTGTTGAAGATTTTGACCTATGAATTGGTATATACAGTCATCTTAGTGAGTACATGAGTATTTTTGCGTACAAGAGGCCAAGGTCATTCCTTGACCTTTGACCCTGGTCTCTCTTTTTTTGACAATTTCCCACAGCTCCTCAAAAACTACTTGGCCAATTGTAACCAAATTTAATATAGGTTCTCCAGGGGCAGAGGAAACGAAAATTTATTCAAACGGCCTGGGTCACATGATCAACATGACGGCCAAGCCGAAACATAAATATGACAAAAACCTTTACAAATTTTCTTCTCCAGAACCAAATGATCGATGACCCTGAAACTTGGTATGTACCATCAGGTACTTGAGTACTATCAGAATTGTTCAAATGATGACCTTGGGCTTACCTCGACCTTTCTTAAGGCAAGGTCACGTATGGATAATGCTAGAAAATAAGTTTTCCTGACAGGTTTAGAAGATTTTGGCCTACAAATTGGTATATACAATCGTCTTAATTAGTACATGAAAGATATGCGGGAACAAGAGGTCAATGTCATTCTTTTACCTCTGACTCATGATTTTCATATTTTGACAATTTCAGAAGTCTTCTCAAAAAGCCACTTGGCCAAATTTCATAAACAGCCTATAGGGGCTGAGGGAACGAAAATGTTTGGCATCATACTCAGGTGAGCGATTCAGGGCCTCATGTTTATATAACGTGGTCACCAACTGATCGCTAAGATGTTACTAGGACAGTTAAAACAAGAGGGCCATGAGGCCCTGAATCGCTCACCTGAGTATGGTGGCCATGTAGTCATGTGGCGTAGACCGCTTGCATTAATTTTCGTTCCCTCAGCCCCTGGAGGCTGTGTATGAAATTTGTTACAATTAGCCCAGTGGCTTTTGAGGAGCTGTCTTAAATTGCCAAAATATGAGAGACATGGGTCAGAGGTCAAAGAAAGACCTTGACCTCTTGTACCCGAAAATCTTACATGTACTAATTAAGATGACTGTATATACCAATCTTCTAAACTTGCCATGAAATCTTATGTTCTAGCGTTTTCCCATACTTGACATTGCCTTAAGAAAGGTCAAGGTCAGCCCAAGGCCATCATTTGAACAATGTTGTTAGTACTCAAGCACCTGATGCTTCATACCAAGTTTCAAGGCCATCTATCATTTTGTTCTTGAGAATGAGATTTGTAAAGGTTTTTGCCATATATGGGAATGGCAGCCATGTTGGTCATGTGACCCAGACTGTTTGAACAAATTTTAATTCCCTCAGCCCCTAGAGGCACTATATGAAATTTGGTTACAATTGGCCCAGTGGCTTTTGAGGTGATGTGTGACATTGTCACAATAGAGATCAGGGTCAAAGAATGACCTTGACCTCTTGTACATATTAATTTTCATGCTCTCTTTAAGATGACTGTATATACCAATTTTAAGGTCAAACTCTTCAACAGTTTCCAAGAAATCTTATGTTCTAGCATTTTCCCATGTAAAAGCTACAGAAAGCAAAGGGGGGGGGGGGGGGTATCAATAAGGTGGGTTTTCTGCATCCTACCAAAGCCCTAGTTACTGAGCTATGGATCCACAGAAGTGGGTGGGGTAATTCAACATGGTTTTAGCTGGTCTTGTAAATATGTTCTCATTTGGTAGAGGAGTACAACAGACAAACAGTGTTTGATAAAATGATTAACAGAACATCTAAAATGTATTTCCATATCATTTTATTTGGTTTAATTTGAACATATGTTGTCAAAAAAAGACTTCCTTTGACATTCAGCATTTTTTGATATTTTTGTCCTCTATTTTCAATATTTTTTGGCATCATTGCTAAATAAACTGACCAGTAATCATCAAAATCATGTCAAGGAAGCACCTTGGCCAGTACCTTTGGATGATGTGACCAGAATACCACAATGGCCTAGTTTTCATGGTTGACTGAACACACAAACGTGCTTAGAAGATGGTTATATTCAATTTTATGACCTAGAATAACGTAACCTTGGTCAAATAAATATCTTAACTGCTATATTATGCCCCAGACCTCCGCCACTAAAGGTGAGAGATTACATACCGGCTTCAGGTCACATGATCAACATGGCCACAATGCCCATATATGGTAAAAAACTTTAAAAATCTTCTTCTTAAGAACCAGTTGACCAGTGGCCTTAAGACTTGGTCAGTAGCATTAGGTACTCAAATTCTTCCAAGTTTGTCCAAATGATGACCTTGAAATGACCTTGGCCTTTTTTACGGCCTATTTTACGGGGGAGGGGGGGGGGTCAGAGTTTCTTGAATAAGTAATTGTTCTCAAGTCATTAATCCCATATTATATATATGTGTGTGTGTGTGTTTATTTTTTTACTCACTTCTTTGATTACTAATCAGTAAACATGCCAAATATATTTGGGCTCTAGACTACAGTCACTCATCTGAGTTGAGATCACCTTCACTATTAGAGAGGTATTTTGGACTATGAGACTAGCTTTTAATAAATAAGTTTCAAACTAATTTCCCGAAGAGATTGCTTACTTAAAATTTCATTACTCCAAAAATATACAAACATCAAATATGACTTTGAGGTTGTGGACCTTAAAGTTAGGGTGACCTTAACTTTGGTGAACGTCTCTAGTTTTGAACACTGGTTTTTGAAAGTGAACCTTACGGTTGTTGTATTGCAAATAGAGAATAGTACACTCTGATCACGTTGGTTGAAACAAATAGGTACACTGAGTATAAGATTAGAAAAATAATACATTATAAATTTTGTTAATTGCCTTGTGGGTTTTTGCTTTTAATGAAAGTGGGGCATTATTAGTAGTGGATCAGCCACCATCAAAATAATGGGAATAAACAGTATTTTGCATGAATATATATACTTTCAAATGAGACAGTTCTTCCTGTTTTTCCGCTTATGTTTCCTCCATTTTCAAGTGGTGTCAGCTCTTCAGGCAGAGAGTTTGCATCTTTGAGAGCAAATTCCTTCCTTGAGGATAGGGCACCATTTGAAGAGCTGTGTTTTTCAGAGAGGCAAATAAGTTTCCATTAGATAAAACCTATGGGGGCATAGGGATTAACAGGACAATATAACACTATTGCGGAAAAGAGTTAGAAAATGTTTATTCAAGCAGGGGTGTTTGTTGGAGTTACTGCGGTATTTAGGTCATTGCTGCATCTTTACTTCATGACAATTTTGTTTGTAATGAGACAACAGTTAGAATTTGCTAACAGGTTATGGTTAAGTTAGTTTGAATGGCATTTTGCTTGCTCCTGATATGCTGAATAGAATTGAATGCTGATTAATATTGGTATAAAAAGAAACGCTTACAGTAGTGACCCTAAATATTCGGACACACGGGCCTGAAGGAGCAGTTTGATCAGGGTCTACAATATTTTGCCATTTGCATGTGTTGACCTGTGCAGAATCTGCTTTCCCGGGTTTCCAAACAAGGATTTGCCGACCTTCGGGTGTCCGAAGTTTTTTTAGTTCATTGCGGTAATGAAAAAGGTCCCTATGAAACTGGCAAGTGAAAACTTTTGCTTTGTAGAATGCAATACTCTAATATTTTGTATTTTTTTCTGCGTTTTCACGAAAAATATGACCAAACGACAATGACATTAACATTAATATAAACAATGGTATACAGGATTGTCCTGATGAAAGGACTGATACTTCAGAAATATATACTAGGCAGTGTAATTCTGTTATCCAAAATAAATAAATAAATAACAAAAAAATGAAGCACTATTTCCATAATATGACAAAATATTTCTCATGCCCTTATTCAAACAGACTTTTGTTGGAATGGCAAACATCGTAGAGCTAGGTCGGGGTGCTCCTCCAGGAGCAGTCTGGCCTTTATCTACGGTGTTTGCAAAACCGTTCTTCCACATAGGGTTTCTTATGAAACAGGGTAAATACAGTATTTGGAGAAGACTAAGGGATTTGAATATACTGTTCATAAACCATAATTTTCCTAGTTTATATATATAACCATACAGTCAACTCTCAAACACTGGTACATATATGTAACTCAAAGTACCCTCTTATAACAAAGAATGTATTTTGTCAACACTTTTCCTGTTGCTTTTTGATTCTAGATGGATCGGACTGCTGGTATCTCATAGTAGATTTTCTGGGATCAGAGGATTGTCACTGGGGTATCAGTAGTTAGAGATTTATTTCAACATTGAGATATCGGGGAGCTGACTGTGAATGCATTAATCCATAAAATGTCATGTTTCTATGATATTCTCACAAGAATTCCAGAAACATTGAATGTAGGCTTAGTTGCATAGAGGTATGTGTCGAATTTAATTATTTTACTGTTTTCCATTTTGGCTGCATCCTAGCTTTTGTGTATTGTAACTGTGGCTTGGTGGCAGAACAGACCACAGTACAATATTTTTAGATTTTTTTTCTTTTTTATTCCTTTGGTGTTGAATGTTTTTGTTATATGTAAAAGTATTCCCGTTTGACTGCACACATGAAGAACTGAAGGTTAAGTGTAAACTGCAAGTAATGGACTGTGGGGCCATTTCATACTTAATTATAAATAAAATAGTTTATCATGAGTTTGGTTAGAATTACAAGTTAGTAATAACGGTAAACGTATTGATGTATTTCAACATTTAAAAGAGATAGAATCTGATATATATTGTTTGGTAGATACACATTTTACTCCAAAGGAGGAAACATTTATTAGTCTGCAGTGGGGCTCTGATTGTGTCTTTAATTCTAAAACTTCAAACTGCAGAGGTATAGCAATACTTTTTAACAGTAGCCTTGATTATAAAATTCATGATCTCATTAAAGAAGACAATGCTAATTACTTGATTTTAGATATCTCTGTACAGAATAGTAGATTTACTCTAGCTGTTGTCTATGGCCCGAACAATGATAATCCACAATTTTTTAAGTCATTTTTTGAGGGATATTGATAAATTAGAGAATGATTCAATAATAATTTGTGGAGATTTTAATTTAGTTCTAGACCCTAAACTTGATTACTGTAATTATGAACAGATAAATAATAAAAAAAAGCACGACAGATATTACTTGACGAAATGGAAGCGAGAAATTTATCAGATCCTTTTCGAATTTTGTCTCCACTTAAACGAAGATATACATGGAGGAGAAGGACTCCTTTTCAACAGTCACGTCTTGATTTCTTTGTGGTCTCAGAGGACATTCAACATCATGTAAATAAGTGTGACATAGGAATAAGTTATAGGTCTGATCATTCACTTATATTGTTAGAACTCAACTTTCGGGACATAACTAAAGGAAAACCCTTGTGGAAACATGATAACTCCCTTTTAAGTGATATAGAGTACCTAAATGCAATAAACGATAAAATCAAACAAGTAAAACAGCAATATGCCCTTCCAGTTTATAATCTAGAAAACATAGACAATATACCTAATGAGGAAATACAGTTTTTATAAATGACCAACTTTTTCTTGAAACACTTTTAATGGAGTTAAGGGGTAAGTCAATTTTTTTTTCATCATTTAGGAAAAAAACAAAAAGACCAGAAAGAGACAGAACTAAAACAAAATATCCAAACAATTGAGGCAAATCTAACTGAAGACAAACAAGATGAATTATAGGATTTAAAGTCAGATCTGGAAAAAATGAGACATGACAAAATGAAGGGGTATGTAATAAGGTCAAGGGCTCAGTGGATTGAGGAAGGGGAAAAGCCAAGTATTTTTTTTTTTTTTGTAATTTGGAAAATAGAAATTTTGTGAATAAAACAATGTACAAATTAAATTCTAATTGTGGAAAAATAATTTATGATCAGTTTCAAATTTTAGACGAGGCTAAGACCTTTTATTTTAATTTGTATAAAAATAATGATACAGATATACAGGATTTGCTTTCTGATATATACTTGCAAGATAATACAATACCAAAGTTGACTTATGAGGAATAAAATACTTTGGAAGGGGACATAACTTTAGAAGACGCACCAGTGACCCTCCGTAATATCAAAAACAATAAATCTCCTGGGTCTGATGGTTTTTCATCGGAATTTTTCAAAGTTTTTTGGCAAAAATTAGGCCATTTTGTGGTACGTTCATTGAATTACGGTTTCCATAATGGTGAACTATCCATTACTCAGAGAGAAGGCATAATTACATGTATCCCCAAAGAAAATAAACCTAGGGAATTTCTTCGAAATTGGAGGCCTATTACTCTTTTGAATGTATTTTTTAAAATTGCCTCAGGCTGTATTGCAAATCGTATGAAACCATTTCTAAATAAGCTTATACATACTGACCAAACAGGATTCATATCTGGTAGCTTTATAGGAGAAAATATTCGGCTTGTCTATGATTTAATGCAATATACAGAAGAAAATAATATTCCTGGTCTACTATTACTTATTGATTTTGAAAAGGCATTTGACTCATTGTCTTGGGCATTCATAAACAAAGTTTTGATTCCACTAAATTTTGGATCCTCTTTTATAAATTGGATAAATGTATTTCATAAAAATTCAAAGTCAGCAATAAACCAGTCAGGACATCTGTCAAAATTCTTCTATTTAGGACGTGGCTGTCGACAGGGAGATCCAATATCTCCTTATATCTTCATTTTGTGTGCACAGATACTAGCACTGAAAGTTAGAAAAAATGAACAAATAAAAGGCATAAAAATAGGGAACAAATCATTAAAAAATTTTGGATACGCAGATGATACAGGGTTAATCTTAGACGGTTCTAAGGAATCATTAATTGAAACATTGAAAGAACTAGAAGCTTTAGCTGCAGTATCAGGTCTTAAAATCAATTATGAGAAAACTCAAGTTATTTGGATAGGTCTTAAAAAATATAGTCAGGACACCATTAAAACAAAGTACAAACTAGTATGGGGTAAAAGCTCATTTAAATTACTAGGTATTGATTTTTCTGTAAGTTGGTTAGTATGTTAGAAACAAATTTTAGTGAAAGGATAACCATATTGAAAAAAACAATTGTTATTTTGGAAGCGTCGTAATTTGACCCCTATAGGACGGATAACTGTGATTAAATCCCTCTTATTACCAAAGTTTAATCATTTATTTCTGACTCTTCCAAACCCAAATCAGGAAATGTTAGAAACTCTCAATAACTGCATTTGAGAGAACCCTTAAAACGTTTTACTGGATCCATAAACAAATTGCAGCAAATAAAAATGAATTAAAAATCTTTTTAGAAAACTGGCAGTTTCTTGAGAATTTTTTAAGACTTGCAAACTAGTAAATAATAAATGAATTTAAATAAAAAATTCTAAGTTGAGGTTATGATCCCACTGTCCATTATATTCTACTAACACTAATTTTTGATATAAAAAAAAATTAAAAAGTGTATATGAATATGCTTTTACGCTGAGTCAGAAGAAAATCTTTTGTCCAGTATTTCATGTACATAAAATGTATGCATAGTTCCCTGTATTATATAAGCAATATTTTTCCTCAAGAGCATGCTAACATCATTGTTAATTCCTTTTTTTTGTTGGTTTCATTGCAAACAGCATGCAATAGGAATGTAAGGTGTGCGGTAGGATGGATCCCCGACCCGAAACATATCTATTGACGGATACAATAAAGAACAGAAACGGGGAATAAATAAATAAATAAATAAATATTCGAAAATGCTAGAACATAAGATTTCATGGGAAGTATTGAAGATTTTGGCTTAAAAAGGTATATACAGTTGTCTTAATGAGATCATGAAGAACTATGAGTACAAGAGGTAAAGGTCTTTCTTTGACCTTTGACCCATGTCTCTGATATTTTGACATTTTCAGACATTTCCTCGAAGGTCAAAGGGTCAATAATTATAATAAACACATTCCAGGGATTGATTGAACAAAAATTCGTTCAACCTGCTGTCCAGGTCACATGACTAACGTGGCTGCCATACCCATTTATGGTATAAACCTTTAATATTTTTCTTCTCCAGAACCAATACACCTATGGCCTTGAAACTTGGTAAGTAGGATGGAGTACTAGAGTACTACCAAGACTGTTCATATGATGACCTTGGGTTAACCTTGACCTATTTTGCGGCTGGTCAAATATGGGAAAATACTAAAACATAGAATTTCATGGTTCTTAAGAAGAAGATTTTTAAAGGTTTTACCACATATGGCCATTGAGGCCATGTTGTGGCCATGTCATTCAGTCAACTGCATATACATATTTTTAAGCCAAAATCTTCAAAACTTCCCATGAAATCTTAATGTTCTAGCGTTTTCCAATATTTGACCTTGCCGTAAAAAAGGTCGAGGTCAACCCAAGGTCACCATTTGAACAATCTTGGAAGAACTTGAGTACCTGATGCTACTTACCAAGTCTAAATGCCATTGGTCAACTGGTTCTTAAGAAGAAGATTTTTAAAGGTTTTTACCATATATGGGCATTGTGGCCATGTTGATCATGTGACCTGGAGCCAGTATACATGTATTCTCTCACCTTTAGTGGCGGAGGTCTGGGGCATAATATAGCAGTTAAGATATTAATTTGACCAAAGTATCGTTATTCTAGGTGATAAAATTGAATATAACCATCTTCTAAGCAAGTTTATGTGTACAGTCAAACATGAAAACTAGGTCAATGCGAATTTCTGGTCACATCATCCAATGGTACTGGTCAAGGTGCTTCCTTGACATGATTTCGATGATTACTGGTCAGTTTATTTAGCAATGATGCCAAAAAATATTGAAAATAGAGGAAAAAAATTCAAAAAATGCTGAATGTCAAAGGAAGTCTTTTTTTGACAACATATGTTTAAATTAAACCAAATAAAATGATATGGAAATACATTTTAGATGTTCTGTTAATCATTTTATCAAATACTGTCTGTCTGTTGTACTCTTCTACCAAATGAGAACATTTTTACAAGACCAGCTAAAACCATGTTGAATTTCCCCACCCACTTTTGTTGACCCATAGCTCAGTGACTAGTGCTTTCCGACCAAAGTCACATATAGTTCAATAAACTAGACACACTGGAGTATACCATCATTTAAAAAAAATAAAACTTTGGTAGGATGCAGAAAACCCACCTTATTGATACCCCCCCCCCCTTTGACCTTACCGTAAAAAGGGTCAAGGTGACATTGATTTTTTGGACGCAGAAGACAAAGAAGCCTGCAAAGTTTCAGAATGATTCATGAAAAACTGTAGTAGGAGCTGCGCACACAACCTACATTGTCAATAGGGAATCTAATGCTGAAAAATGACTAAGTTTGCAACGCGACAAAATTAGTATAATATTATCCGCCTACAATCTCTAAGTCACAAGCAAATCTACAGACCACCAGAAAGAAGTCTGCAAAGTTTCAGAATAATTCATGGAAAACTCTAGCAGAAGTTGCGCACGCAACGTACCCACAGTTAAGCGGGGCGGAAGAACGAAACCACGGAAGTCACCCGGAACTACGAAAGCACGGAAAGCCGAATAATATGTCCCCTCGCATTTCTTCGAAAAGACGGGGGATAAAAAATTGTTTTGAAAAGAGATGGCAAATCCGTCTACCAAAGTCATAATTCTAAACATGGTGTACTTCAAAACATACCACATATATATTGTATGAGCAATATTTATATTCCTGGGCCCAGTTGTTCAAAACTAATGACGTCGTTAGTTAACGTGACGTTAAAATTTCAAACGTTAATAACTCAAATATGCCAATATTTTTGTTGAAAAAATGTGAGAAGCTTTATCAGTGCAAAAGGTTCTCACAAATTTTCAACAAAAAATATCATTGTATTTGGCTATAAAGTTGCAAAACACTTAACGAGCTTGTTAAGCTAATGATGCTTTGAACAACTGGGCCCTGTATGCTTATCATATTGGCAAAGTGATAACTGGGTTCATAACTTTAATAAAATTATTACATTTCCCATAGAAAAAGGAGATCAGTGGTCAAGACAGCGGTTGAAGAAATAGTTAAAGCATACGGCCCCGAGATCTTCAATTTTGTCTTGATGTCACTTTAACAGTTCATATTGTACCCATTTAAACAAATTTACAGGATTATGCACGCACTGTTTGTTAGTCTTAAGGCGCATGGATACACTTTCAGGGGTAGCAGCTTTGTTATTTTAATTTTTGCATCCGTTCTGCATATGGATAAACTGTTAAAAGAAAGAACATTATTCTTTCCTTCAAAAGTATACCCCATTTTGGAAGGATTTCCTTATTCAATGAGGCAAACAGGTTCTTCTTCCTCTTTGTATTACTGGTGGAAAAACGTAGAGATGTACCGAGACGCCTTAATGCATGATGCTTTTCCATAAAAAGGTCGATCTCGACCAAAAGAAGGGTAGTCAGGTTTCTCATTCAATCACCCTCGAACTGTGCTATATAGGTTCCTGCAATATGGACTGATCTATTTGTTATATCATATGATATTCTATAAGGTTGTCCACTAGATCGATAGCTGTCCCGGGATCGAGACCCGCTAGAGGCGGGAATCTTTTCATTCGTAATCGGGGTTGCATTGCTCACAGCCTTTCATGTCAATGCATCAATATTTTCTTACATAATCCTTATCTGGAGTAACCAAAAAAAGGCAAGCTGAAAGCCATTTATCTCATAATTTACAACCCTCAAATTAGTGTCAGCATCAGATAAAACTATCATACAAGGATCAAATAAAATTATATTTGATTTAAAACCTTTTATTTTTTCTTTTATTCTTTTTTCTCCCTCAAATTTGTTACAATTATATACACAAGCTGAAGCGTTCATATAATACACCGTATAATGTTTGAAGTTGATCTTGCATGACCCACAGACCATATTTTATGCTGCTTAGGCAAGCATTATAATTGTTGGACGGCAACAATTCCCTCACAGTGAAAAACGGAAACCATAACGAAATAGCATACCAACTATCAGGCATTTTACTCTATTACAAATATAGACAATTTCCCGAAGTTAGACCGGTAAATTAAATACATCACTGGATATATGAAAGATGAATCTGTATTTACTGCTAAGTTAATGGGTTTACTATTGATAATAAAATTTCTACAGCTGAAGTCTACGTATCTTTTTATCATCTCTCGTACATATACATAGTACTGGTAGCGGAACGCATTTTATTGATTGATAAATTATTTTACGACGTATTGTGAAGTTCTAAACTAATAAGTTTGTGCCTATAAAGACAGAAGTTCAAGAACAAAACGGAACATGCGTCTGTTAAAACAGATGTCAACATTAAGCATGAAAAATAACGATAAACTAAAGTTAGGGGATTTAAAAGCTCCAACCTTTTATTGCTGGCTGCTGATCCTTTAACCCGTGACGGTAATCAATACTTTACGATATAATGCTTAAAACTGGTCAAATTTATCAAATCTTAAGATTACGCCGTTTATTCCTATCATTTATTTCAATGACGTCAGCAAAAAAGCGTTACATCACTGAAACGCATAAGGCGAGAGCGGCGTTATCATATGCAACACTTTAAACAATTTCTTATTGTCTTTATCATTTGACGACATCAACGTTGGTTCGCAATTATCTTTACAGTAGGATGCTGTTATGCAAACCCTATTAGAGACGGTGTCCACGTATATGTACGTAATGACCTCTGGCTTTTAATCTCGGTTATCTGGGTTTTTTTCTGATGGTCTTTTAAGCTTCCTGTGAACCGTGCATGTCGTCTGAGATTCTAATTTGCCTTAATGTCTCGTGACGTCACTTTTTATAAATTTTCATCATTTCACTAGGCCAAAACTCTGCACCTGTTCACACTATATTTAGGCGACGTATGCCAAATAAAGCCACAGACCGACTTCAAACTTCTAAAATTCAATTCAATATCGTAAGTTAAATATTTTCTCATAAAACTTTATACATGGAGTGATTCCTTGGTATGTAACTGTATTAAAAAAACGAGGAGGACGTGTTTTTTCCTGACCGATTCGGTTGAACAATTTTCAAATTCGGGATACGGAAATAATCAGGTATATGAGGATATTTACTCTGTGAAATTTCACTGCATTTATTTTTGAAATATTCAACATTAAAGGGTGGAAGATTTTAAATCAATCCTTCAGTATAGTTAATTATGCTTTGATGTACACCCTGTTAGCTCAGGTCAATCTTGCCTTAGGTTGGCGAGTTTCTCATCTCTTTTGAATACAATTTTTATTATTGTGAGTGTGGTATCTTGAACAGGCTTAAACCCCATGCTAAAAAGAACAGGCTGGTTTCAGAGCAAGAAGGAGCACCACAGAATAGATCTTAAACCACAGTAGTGTGAAAAGGACCTTCAACATCAGCGAAATCCGGACTGTGTTCCCATAGATTTGACAGCCTAATGGGTCAACAAACAAAAGCAAAATATGCATGCAAATTTAGTGCGTGCCATTTAGCATTTCTACATCAAGTATAAGTGCAGTTCAGACGAACGGTAGAACGGAAGATTGGTTCAGAACAACACTTGGAGCTAAGCAATGATGCCTTCTTTCACTCCATTTCGTCAAGGTATTTCTCCAAAAGAATCATGCTCTAGAAGAACATGAAATAAAGATTAGCATAGGCAACAGAACTTACAAATCCGTGGTTTGCCGATGAGATTGATGACGCTCTTGCTAAAGCAGAGCAGGAATGAGAAGCCCTAGTTGCAAATCTCGACAAAACCTGCACAAGGTCATCTGAGCCTGCCAATGGTACTTAGTACACTTTGTTCCTTATGCAATAGGTTATCCCATACCGTATAAGACGCGTAGTGTCATGAAGACGGAGATTCAGGATATGTTAGATTTAGGGGTGATTGAGCCGTCAATCTCCCTATATTCATCTCCTGTTGTCCTTGTTCCGTAAAAGAACGGATCATTTAGATGCTGCGTCGATTTCCGGAAGCTTAATAAAGTGACGGAATTCGATGCAGAACCTATGCCAAATATGAAAGAGGTTATCATAAAAATGTCTGGACATAAGTATTTTACTAAGATGGACCTGAGTAAGGGTTATTGGCAAGTCAGTCTTACGGGGAGGTCTTAACCTTTGACAGCATTTGAATTTCCTGAGAGTTTATTCCAATTTAAAACTATGCCCTTCGGTCTAGTCTAATTCGGGAGCCTCTTTCTGTAGTTAATGAGAATCATTTTATCCAATCTCCTGAATGTTCACAGTTTTGTTGACGACATGTGGATATTCACTGAAACATGGAAGCATCATCTGACGACATTACGTCAAGTGTTGGATCGGCTCAGGTCTGCCAAATTGACGGCAAACCCATCCAAATGCATGGTTGGATACGGTAGTATTGAGTGCCTTGGTCACCATAACATCGGACAGAGGGTACGTCCGCAAGAAGACAAGATACAGGCTATCAGAGATGCCCCTCGTCCATCTACGGCAAATTAAATCTTTTCTTGGGTTGGCTGGTTCTATTCTTCGCCTACCTGTTTTCCGTGAGGTAACCCCTTTGTCCTCCGGACAGATGCTTCGGACTTTGGTCTTGGAGCTGTTTTGCTTCAGGAATTCGAAGGTGAAGGTCGTTTGCCGATAGCGTTTGCTATATTAAGAAATTTTTACCTCGGAAAAGTGACTACTCCTTGATTAAGAAGGAATGTTTGGGTATAATTTGGGGAGTTGAGAAGTTTTCTCAAGTACCTGTATGGAGTAGAGTTCCTACTCGAAACTGACCACAAGCCCTTGTCCTACCTGCAAACAGCAAAGGTGCTCAATCCCCAAATCATGCGTTAGGCCATGAAATTACAGCCATACAGAATCAGGATCGATGCTATCCGCGGCCAAGATAATTTAGGGGCGGACTACCTTAGTAGATGATTTGGCCTCAATATGCATCGCACCGTTGATGTGTTGATTATGTATAAAGCTGCTTCTCGTGTTTTGAAATAGCCTGCGTTTCGATCTCATTTTGATCTATTTAAGAAAAGAAACATTTTTGTAATGTTGTTTCTCCCTTCGGGGAAACCTATGTTACGAAATGGATCGCATCACAGATGATTCAAGTATAAATTCTTTTTAACCTTAAGTCTGCCTGACGTGGTTTTAACGTCAGTCAGTAGGAAAACAGTATTTAAGGTAAATGTGGTAATAAAACACTTACGGAAAATGTGGCTTATTTTCCGCTCGGACAATTTATGAGATCAGATTTAGTTACAATGTTCTTTTTGTTAATACAGTATGTCCACATAAGCTGAGTCTGGCTTTAGATACTTGTGAGTGAAATGTTTTGTTGTAGGAATGTCCTTTTTGAGCATTCTAACATTCATTTAGATTCAGTTTTGTTCCTAAGTTGTTCAATATAGTTTTTGTGGGCGTAGGACATTATTTGACAGAGTTGCCATTTTAACCCGTAACAAGAATTAAGAATATACCAGTATTCGGTATATTTATCATAGGCAGTTACTATACTTGAGCTAAATTTTTGCCGTATCTCATGACGTTTAATTTTCTCGACCTAGTTGTGCATAGCACATAAGCCGAAGATCTGTAAAAATACTTTCATTTTCACCGTCAGTGTAGGGGTGGCTTAAAAACGTGTTTATGACGGAATATCTGTGTGCCTAGCTTTAGAAAATCAGTCTAAAAAGTAAATCTAACATGTATTGATTTAGAATATGTTTGGCTTAGTCGTTTTGAATTCTTTAGAATTGTAATTGTGACCGCCTGTTTGTATGTATTAAAGGTGAATCGATACGATTAATGACCGTGCTGCGCAATGTATTAATGTTTTATAGTGTTTTGTAATTTAAGGATATAGTTTGTAATACTTAATCATGGATGTTGCGGTAATGTACGGCTATCTGACGTCCAGCGACGTCAGTTGCATTAACGTTATTACGACGTCAGTACATTTCACATGAGGTTGATTAGTTTCATGTGCACTTGGCTAATAGAATGGGGTTGATTTGTTATGAAACTAATTTACAGACTCGACGTCAATTGACGTCATGCACACGCAACCCACTAGGGTTCAATATATGTACTTAACGGTAACATTTGGTCGACATAAGTTTGATTTGCCTTCACTATACGACGTCATATGTTATAACATCATTGGCGCCGCGATGTCAGATCAATCAAAATGACCACCAAATGTATGGGCGATATCTGATAAGCTATTTATAGGACCTATTATTCGGCATGCGATCATACGCTTAGTTTGAAGAAGTTGAATTAATAGGCGTGCAAGTTAGATTTTTAGTAATTGTATTTAATGTAAAAAGTCATTTGTTTTGATCATTTATGTTTTATGTTGGATATGTCATGGTTATACCGGTTGTCGTCAGTATAACTCTTGACAATGTTTTGACGTCAGATCCTCTGACGCATATGCGTGGTCGGATCGGCGTTTCTTCACTGATTGAGTTTAAAAGCACGCTTCGAGCTTTTCATCTCGCGCGCGAGTTCTGTATAGTGACACGGCTGGGGTGCGCGTTATGCTTAGTATTTACCAAGGTCGTTGTATGGGGTTACCAAGACAGGCCCAGGTCTTACGTATTGTCATTATGGTATAATAATGTATTAAGTGTAAGGTCGTTATTTTTAGGCACTTCAAGTCCGACAGTCAATTGTTGGGACTGTGAGCCCTTCCTCACCTGGAGAAACACCGCTTTAGGTCCTACTTCACCTGGAAGCACATATTTCCAGGTTTATACCCATCTGGGTTCTCGATCAAACATAACACGTCCGATGTCAGAAGCCTAGCAGTGGCGGGCTACATCAGAGCGAAAGTGTGAGTTCGATCCTGTGAGGACAACAGCCGCGGCATAAATTTGTTTGAATTCGTAGAATTCAGTAGAGTTCTTCCCTTGGGACAATTGTGAAACACAGTTAGGTTTAAGTACCTATTTTACAGAGACTGGTCCCTGATGGTGTACAGGGAGTGACCGATCTGTAGGAGCCTGCAAAGTGTTGAAAGGCCTTATTTGTTATTTTTAGAGCGTAGGGTCTCGTTTGACCTTTTTTGTTCTTTTGTGTATTTTCATTCCATGGCGCTAAGACGGGTACGGTGTTAGCGTCAATCTGTGATTGGTTTACGTAATGTACGCAAATCGAATACAGATTTGAGACTAACATCATACATGAGCCAGCGACATGAACTGACATGTGTTGTTTATCATTGTATATGCGTCAGTTGTAAATTGTATTGTTTGTATAGAGAGCTTACATTATCATATATAAATTTCCAAAATTCTAACTTTGTTAGAGTTTCATTGTTGATGTTGCACATTGGTTGATAACGCCATTACCCGGAAGTCACCCTCCGCCATCTTGGCAACGCATGAAGCTCTACAATCCGGTGTAGAGTTTTCTGCGTAATATACATGCAACCGATACACGATAAGCATATTAAACACCATTCCTGATTTAGATGATACGACAATTTTCAGAGGTATATCTTGGATGTCAACTGAAAGTAGGAGCCCCGGTAGCTCCGTGGGTTAAGAATCCCTTTGAACTCTGATCTTTATTATCCCCTCGCACCACGAAGTGGCGAGGGGATATAGGTTTCGTCCCGTACGTAAGTACGTATGTTCACCTATTGTCATCGCTCTAGTGCCTACATTTCTCAACGGATTTTCAAATAACTTCACACAAATGTAGGGAATGACAACATTTTGAGCAAGGTCGACTTTCAGGGTGCTGTGCCTAAGGTCAAGCTTACAGTGGCTATTTTTTGAAACACTTTGTCAGCGCTCTAGCGCCTATATTTCTCAATGGATTTTAAAATAACTTAACACACATGTAGGGCATGACAATATCTCATGCAAGTTTGACTTTCATGGTGCTGCTCCCAAGGTCGAGGCCACTATGGCTATTTTTGGAAAAACTTTGTCAGCGCTCTAGCGCCTACATTCCTCAGCAGATTTCAAAATGAATTCACATAAATGTAGGGCATGACAATAACTCGAGCAAGTCCGACTTTCAGGGTGCTGCACCTAAGGTCAAGGTCACTGTAGCTATTTTTAGAAATGCTTTGTCTTCACTCTAGCGCCTACATTTCTCAATGGGTTTTAAAATAACTTCACACAAATGTAGGGCAGGACAATATCTCGAGCAACTTCGGGTACGTCCGCAAGAAGACAAGATACAGGCTATCAGAGATGCCCCTCGTCCATCTACGGCATATTAAATTTTTTCTTGGGTTGGCTGGTTCTATTCTTCGCCTACCTGTTTTCCGTGAGGTAACCCCTTTGTCCTCCGGACAGATGCTTCGGACTTTGGTCTTGGAGCTGTTTTGCTTCAGGAATTCGAAGGTGAAGGTCGTTTGCCGATAGCGTTTGCTATATTAAGAAATTTTTACCTCGGAAAACATGCATGTAGGGCATGACAATATCTCATGCAAGTTTGACTTTCAGGGTGCTGCTCCCAAGGTCGAGGCCACTATGGCTATTTTTGGAAAAACTTTGTCAGCGCTCTAGCGCCTACATTCCTCAGCAGATTTCAAAATGAATTCACATAAATGTAGGGCATGACAATATCTCGAGCAAGTCCGACTTTCAGGGTGCTGCACCTAAGGCCAAGGTCACTGTATCTATTTTTAGAAATGCTTTGTCATCACTCTAGCGCCTACATTTCTCAATGGGTTTTAAAATAACTTCACACAAATGTAGGGCAGGACAATATCTCGAGCAACTTCGACTTTCAGAGTGCTGGGCCCAAGGTCAAGGTCACTTTGGCTATTTTTTACAAAACTTTGTCAGCGCTCTAGCGCCTACATTTCTCAATTGATTTTGAAATAACTTCGTACGTACGTATGATCACCTTTTGTCATCGCTCTAGCGCCTACATTTCTCAATGGATTTTAAAATAACGTCATACAAATGTTGGGCATGACAATATCTCGAGCAAATTCGACTTTCAGGGTGCTGCACCCAAGGTCAAGGTCACTATGGCTATTTTTAGAAAAACATTGTCAGCGCTGTAGCGCCTACATTTCTCAATGGATTTTAAAATAACTTCACACAAATGTAGGGCAGGACAATATCTAAAAAAATCTGACTTTCATGGTGCTGCTCCCAAGGTCAAGATCACTGTGGCTATTTTTTAGAAAAACTTTGACAGCGCTCTAGCGCCTACATTTCTTAACAGATTTCAAAATGAATTCACACAAATGTAGGGCATGACAAAAATCTCGAGCAAGTCTGACTTTCAGGGTGCTGCGCCCAAGGTCAAGGACACTGTGGCTATTTTTAGAAAAACTTTGTCAGCGCTCTAGCGCCTACATTTCGCAATGGATTTTAACTTCATACAAATGTAGGGCAGGACCATATCTAAAAAAAATCTGACTGTCAGGGTGCTGCGCCCAAGGTCAAGGTCACTGTGGCTATTTTTTAGAAATACTTTGTCATCACTCTAGCGCCTACATTTCTCAATGGCTTTTGAAATATTTTTACACAAATGTAGGGCATGACAATAACTCGAGCAAGTCCGACTTTCAGGGTGCTGCACCTAAGGTCAAGGTCACTGTAGCTATTTTTAGAAATGCTTTGTCTTCACTCTAGCGCCTACATTTCTCAATGGGTTTTAAAATAACTTCACACAAATGTAGGGCAGGACAATATCTCGAGCAACTTCGGGTACGTCCGCAAGAAGACAAGATACAGGCTATCAGAGATGCCCCTCGTCCATCTACGGCATATTAAATTTTTTCTTGGGTTGGCTGGTTCTATTCTTCGCCTACCTGTTTTCCGTGAGGTAACCCCTTTGTCCTCCGGACAGATGCTTCGGACTTTGGTCTTGGAGCTGTTTTGCTTCAGGAATTCGAAGGTGAAGGTCGTTTGCCGATAGCGTTTGCTATATTAAGAAATTTTTACCTCGGAAAACATGCATGTAGGGCATGACAATATCTCATGCAAGTTTGACTTTCAGGGTGCTGCTCCCAAGGTCGAGGCCACTATGGCTATTTTTGGAAAAACTTTGTCAGCGCTCTAGCGCCTACATTCCTCAGCAGATTTCAAAATGAATTCACATAAATGTAGGGCATGACAATATCTCGAGCAAGTCCGACTTTCAGGGTGCTGCACCTAAGGCCAAGGTCACTGTATCTATTTTTAGAAATGCTTTGTCATCACTCTAGCGCCTACATTTCTCAATGGGTTTTAAAATAACTTCACACAAATGTAGGGCAGGACAATATCTCGAGCAACTTCGACTTTCAGAGTGCTGGGCCCAAGGTCAAGGTCACTTTGGCTATTTTTTACAAAACTTTGTCAGCGCTCTAGCGCCTACATTTCTCAATTGATTTTGAAATAACTTCGTACGTACGTATGATCACCTTTTGTCATCGCTCTAGCGCCTACATTTCTCAATGGATTTTAAAATAACGTCATACAAATGTTGGGCATGACAATATCTCGAGCAAATTCGACTTTCAGGGTGCTGCACCCAAGGTCAAGGTCACTATGGCTATTTTTAGAAAAAATTTTGTCAGCGCTGTAGCGCCTACATTTCTCAATGGATTTTAAAATAACTTCACACAAATGTAGGGCAGGACAATATCTAAAAAAATCTGACTTTCATGGTGCTGCTCCCAAGGTCAAGATCACTGTGGCTATTTTTTAGAAAAACTTTGACAGCGCTCTAGCGCCTACATTTCTTAACAGATTTCAAAATGAATTCACACAAATGTAGGGCATGACAAAAATCTCGAGCAAGTCTGACTTTCAGGGTGCTGCGCCCAAGGTCAAGGACACTGTGGCTATTTTTAGAAAAACTTTGTCAGCGCTCTAGCGCCTACATTTCGCAATGGATTTTAACTTCATACAAATGTAGGGCAGGACCATATCTAAAAAAAATCTGACTGTCAGGGTGCTGCGCCCAAGGTCAAGGTCACTGTGGCTATTTTTTAGAAATACTTTGTCATCACTCTAGCGCCTACATTTCTCAATGGCTTTTGAAATATTTTTACACAAATGTAGGGCAGGACAATATCTCGATCAAGTTCGACTTTCAGGGTGCTGGGTCCAGGGTCAAGGTCACTGTGGCTATTTTTAGAAATACTTTGTCAGCGCTCTAGTGCCTACATTTCTCAATGAATTTTGAAATAACTTCATACGTACGTCTGTTCACCTTTTGTCATCGCTCTAGCGCCTACATTTCTCAATGGATTTTAAAATAACGTCACACAAATGTTAGGCATAACAATATCTCGATCAAGTTCGACTTTCAGGGTGCTGCGCCCAAGGTCAAGGTCATTGTGGCTATTTTCAGAAAAACTTTGTCAGCGCTCACTGTGGTCTTGTGCGAGGGGGTTTGTATCGCCTGCGATGCCTTGTTTGATGTAGTTTTTTTTTCATGAACTGTATGTGTGTATAGTCCCTACTACAGGGCCACCTAACACCGGGCACAAAATTCTGATTTTAACGAAAAGCTTCTATTAACGTGTTACTTCCTTTATTACTGCAGTTGAAACAGCTTCAACTAAATATAAAAAGGAACTACAGCCTAAACTAGAACTGTCGGAGAATCCGACTATACCCCTGCTTAACTGCTTTAATCAAATGGTGTTATTTTCGTAACATAAAGTATAGAGAGAGAGAACTCATTGTAAACATGTATACCAAATATCAATAAATCCTTTTTTATGTAATACGGAATAAAATGATTTCACATATACAGATAGTAAAATTAATAAATACATGTAAGACATAAGTCTTTATTAATGTGTATACCAAATATCAAGATTCGAATATGAAGGGATGCTGTGAAATTTGTTATGAAAAATTGCATTTATCAAAGTAAGGAGAGAAAGAAAAATTGGAAACATATTGGGAAGAATAAGCAGGAGAGGGCTGGTTCTCGAGCCCACAATACAACAGTTTTCATCAACCTGCAAACAAAATATCCCTCCTTCCTCTAACTTGCAATGGCTGCTAAGAAACCTATGATAAAAAAGTCATAATTCAAAGTATGGAGAAAAAGAAAATTGGACAAATACAGGAAAGAATATGCCAGATATGGCTGATTCGCAATCCTACGATAAAATAAGTCATTATCAATCTGTATACCAAATATGAACATTTTACCTTAAAGAGTTACTGTGAAATCTTTTACAAAAAATTGCATTATTCAGTGTAAAGAGAGAAGGAAAATCAGACAAATACAGGGATGAATAAGCAGGAGACGGCTGGTTCTAAATCCCACAATACAATAAGTTGGCATTAACCTGCATTTCAAATATGAATACTCTAGCTTGCATGGTTGCACGAAAATCTTTGACTAAACATTTCGTTATTCAAAGTATGGAAAGTAAGAAAATCGGACAAACACAGGGAAGAATAAGAAAAGAAGACTGGTTTGCAATCCACCATACAACACATCGTCATGAACCTGCAAAAAAAATATAACTACTCTAGCTTGTACAGTTGTGGAGAAATCTTGACAAAAATTCATTATTCAAAGTATGAAAAGTAAGAAAATTAAACAAATACAGGGAATAATAAGCAGGAGAAGGCTAGTTTGCAATCACACGATACAACACATCGTCATCAACCTGTATGCCTAATCTGACCATTCTAGCTTGAATGGTTGTGGAGAAATCTTTGACGAAAAATTTCATTATTCAAAGTATGGAAATAAAGAAAAAAGGACACATAAAGGGAATAATAAGCAGGAGAAGGCTGGTTCTCAATCCCACGATGCAATACATCGTCATCAACCTGTATGCCAAATACGAACATTCTAGCTTATACCATTGGGGAGAAATCTTTTACGAAAATTTTTATCAGAAAGAAAGAAAAATGGATAAATACGGGGAAGAATATGCAGGAGTGGGCTAAATCCCACGATACAACAAGTCAGTGTCAATCAGTATACCAAATATGAACGTTCTAGCTTATACCATTGTGGAGAAATTGTTTACGAAAATTTTTACTAAAAAGTGTTACGGAATTACGGACGGACGGAATGACAGAATGACGGACAGATGCAAACCAGTATACCCCCCCCCCCCCCCACTTTTTCAAAGCGGGGTATAAACACTATTTTTGCACATTTAGGGCCAGATTTACCAATGTCGTTTGCATATGTCAGCCGAAGGTTACGGTTGAAACAGAAGTTAGTGGGTGTCTACAAAATATCCGCCTATACAATTCAGCTATTCTGAAGAAGAACATTTTAATGACCTGAACATAGTTTTCGTCCATGGAGGCCATCGGAAATTTCTAAATAATGTTTGTTTCCCAGCCTACAAAGAATTGATGTGAAATTTAGTTACACTCGGCGGAGCGGCTTTGGAGGAGAAGTCAGTTGATAATGTTGACGGACTTCAGATGGATAATAAGGTCTTCCATTTTTTTCTCCGTCTTTCCGATCGGCCTGAAGTACACTGACATCAAAAAGGTCATGACTTAATGAAAATCAAACACGCACCGCTCACAGCTTCTACATATTCAAATGCAGCTTTGATTGCATTCGTTTCATTTGCAGCTACCCATGCTGCGGCTTTAAATGATTTGTGAAAAGAATCACAGGGGATCGAAGAGCCAAAAGCAAAGAATCGGACAAGTTTGTGCACTCACGCAGTCTGATCAGAAAATTTCTTTTCGTATACACTATCTGTGATCATTGGGCATCTAAAAAGGACAGAGGAAGACTATTCAGTTCGCGTAGATGCACAGGCTAATTTAAGGATTTGCGATACTACGGTGGCTAAAAGTCATTTTCCACGTAACGGCTATCAAGAAATTTTTGCCTCTCAATATGCAGTGCAAAGCAAGATCTCCTCTTATGATATCCGAAAAGAATGATTTCTTAAGAAATCCGAAAAGAATTGATTGTTTAATATTACGATTTGGTACAATTGCCATTGAGTAACTGCAGTACAGACCTTTTTTCAGGTGTTCATATGTTGAAATGTCTGATAAGCGCCCTTTATGAGGCATACGGATCAATTTAGCAAGAGGAACTCAAAACTAAGCTGACTGATTAAGCAGCCATCCGGTAAGAAATATCCGACTGATACCGTCGCCATGGGCGCATTTCACCTTTGCACTAAAGTCCTTGTTTTCGATTAATTTCAGCCGGACTTTCGGGTCACGCTTGGTACATGATACAAACTTTGGCTAACTATGACTGTAGCTCATCAAAAATAATATTTGTGGCGTAAATTATCTGTAAAACGGGGCTTCTGGTGTAGCTTTTCAAGGTGTTGGATAAAAGTATCAATGAAGTAATAACTTCGGCATTCTTTAGCTACTTTCATGCTGAAAGCGAAGACTTTGATCAGACTGGGCGAATGCCTAGCTGATCTGCTACTTCGCTGGGCGCACATGCCACTTTTTTCGTGTCGCGGCTGACGCTGAATTTGCGCAAGGGAATGCGCAGTTTATCTATACCATAAGGTGAATGGATAAATTTTCAGGACAAGTAACTCAGTCATTTCTTTTTATTTCTACCCCATTCTCAATTGGAGTTAATACTTAAAGGCCCCATTGCTCTATCAGCATGAACTATTTTATCGTGAAGTATCGCTGCAAGCTTCTCACTACAGTTTCTTCATTGTATATGATCGTGATTTGCCGGCTTTGAAAACTTAAAACGTTCTTGAGTTTGTCATCAATACGTTTTGAAAAAAATATCTAGGTCATTTTAGTTGCCAACTAAAATGAGCTACTTTCGGTTTTCAAGTTTCATTACATAGTAAAAATACAAGGTACAAAAAGTAACAATACAAGGTACAGGAGTTAATAATACAATGTACAGTCTTTTGCTAGTTGATAAAAATACAATGTAAGGCAAGGACCTCTTTCCTTGGCTCGCTGTTGTGTGAGTTAATTGCCAAAAGGAGAACCAGAAACGAAAACCGTATTTTTACGAAGAGACTTGTCAATCTTTTCAAAATACCTTACACCTTCTTTTTTGCCAGTTATATCACACAAAAAGCACAACAACCGACAAACTATCATCAATTATGAAGGCTGTACCAATTTTATAAGAATTTGTGTTTCGACGATTTTTACCACTGATAGGACTATGGAGACTTTAAAGGAAGGAATTCGCTCCTTATTTTGAGCTTCGTCGTCCAGGCCCAAAGGTTATAAAACGTTTTTAATGCCAACTCAGCTGAGCGTGAAATTTTACCTGCTAATAATTAGCCAATTACTAATAAATACAGTTGTTTTCGTGCTCAATTTAGCTGAGTATGAAATTTTCTCTGCTTACGAATATGAAAATGTCGACATTAGTTGGCATTTTCATATCTATCATCTGCTTATAATTATACAAATGCCAACATTAGTCGGCATTTTCATATTATCAGCAGAGAAAATTTCATGCTCAGCTGAGTTGAGCACGAAAAAAGTTTTATGTATAAAAATGGCGGAGAAGCATTGACGTGTACACATGCATATACTGTATCTTAAGAATTCTCTCTATATTGATGGGACGTAAATCTTAAAAGCCTGCAAAGACGAATTCTATATGTATTTGTTATTTATTTTTTACCTGTCATTTTAAAATATTTTCCAGTTTTCACATGCACATTAAACTGCACGAATAAAAAAATCTTTAATAAATGTAAGAGAATTGAAAAATGACTATTGTTATGCAGTGATCGAAAGAAAGGCGTATATAGCGGAGTATCTTCAGTTAGAAAATACATGTACAGTCTCTGCTTTCAATACGAAATAATTCCAACGCAACTTTCTACTGCTAATTCATCGCAATTTAATCAAGGGTATACAAAAAACGGCGTTTATACTTCAAAGGGGAACAACTTAGCTTATTTTCGTTGCGGCAGTTTTTAAAATACTCGGTATAACTAACAATTTAAAGACCAAAAATGACGAGTTGGGATTATAAAAAATAATTTTTATTTTTGTGGATTTTATGGATGTGTAAACGCCGGCAAATCACTCAGAAACAGAAACATAAATCCCTTCGGGCTTTATTCAATTTGGAAGTTATTCGCCGGCATTGACACATCGATTAGATCCACAAAGATAACATTCAACCCTATATCTTCCTGCCCAAAGGAGGAGTCTCCATAAGGGCCTTTTTCTGGTTACAAATGGATTTTCAACAAACCTTACCAATCTCTACTTGTAAGTGTTGGCTGTCATACATTGAAATATTGATCTCATAAAAAGCGTATTTTGAGTGGAGCACAGTGCCAAAGTGGATGGGGTAATTCCACCCCATACCTTATCATGTATCATTTTTTCAATTATCTGTAGAAGTAATGATGACTGATTTACCATTATGATTTGAAATAATAAATTGTATAAATTGTAATCAAATGAGTTAAATAATGTATGATTGTTTGCTTATTTAACAATAGTATATGCGTATATGCGCTTATAAGTGGTAACATGAATTTTACGTATTTTTTTGTTTCTCCAATTTTACGAAAAACCATAATTTTTCATTATTTGTCCAGATATATAAAGGGAAACTTTGTTATTATATTGATATGATAGTTTGCCTTGCAGAATTATGAGAAAACTATACTAGGAATATCAAAACCTGAATTATCTGCCCTTGATTCAAGAAAATTTAAGTAGTTAAATTTAAAATTTAAGATAGAAATTCTACACTGAAAGGCATATTTTTGATGACTTTTTTGCTCATGTTTCTAATATTATACTGATTGTTGAACTTTCAATTCCATGTCGTGCCCGCGATATTACATAAGAACTGTAATTTGGGATACAGAGTACAAAAGTCTCACGACTTTCTTCTGAATCCCAAGTTGTATAGTTATGTTTTGCTGTTGTCAATGTCATTGTCGTATGTATATTATACAAATAAAAAACTGTTTAAACCAAGAACTGTAATTGGGCAACAGAGCTCATCCTGTTATAAACCACTTTATAACATCACATTCAAGATATCACTTTCCGACCCAAAGTTTGACTTATGGATTTTAGTTACTGATATATCAAATGTTATTGAATATCTTAGTTTGGAATTTAAAAAAAACTCACTGAAAACTAACTAGAGCAAGTGAGCAGGGGCTCACGTATACCCCCGGTCGGTGCCAACACCAAATGACATTTAGCTTCAAATACACAGCTTTTACATATATAAGATACAAATTTTTAAGTATGTGACCTTGTCCTTTTGGTCAGGAGCAGCATGAAGAGAATGTCAACTAATCTGCTGCAATCTAGAAGTATCAAAAGGTTTCAACATAGAGTGTGAATTATACAGAGCTCTTAAAATCTTTAACGCAAAACTTTAAAGTAAAAATCAAAGTCCGTGACTCTCACCTCTAGGCTTAGACATGGTATAGGTTGGAATGGTACAAACTAAAACTTTAGACCAACATCTGTCATCATGTTAAAAACAAATCGCCAACGGTACAAAAAGTTTGAATTATATAGAGATCTAAAAAAAAAACTTTAACGCCAAACTTTAACATGAAAAGACTAAGTCCATGAGCGTGCCCTCTTGTTCACAGGCATGGGTGGGGGAACATAAAATAAAACTTTGGACAATTATCTATCACTATGCCAAATATAAACTTAATCCATCAAATGGTTTGGATAATATGAGATCTTAAAACTTTAACTCAAAACTTAAACGCAAATGTGAACTTTCGACCGGATGGACGGAAGGACGGACGGACGTATCGACGGAGGAACAGACGAACAGACATCGGACGAGAGCTATATACCCCTCGTCATACTTCGCATGCCTAATCATTGCCTATCGTTTTACTTGGTACGCATTCAGTACCTAAAATTCATAATCAAACTTTGGGTCGGAAAATGATATCTTGAATGTGATGTAATTAAGTGGCATATAACAGGATGAGCTTTGCTGTTCAGTTGCAGTTCTTGTGTAATATCACGGGCACGACATGGAATTGAAAGCTGAACAATCAGTATAATATTAGAAATATGAGCAAAATAGTCATCAAAAATATGTCTTCTAGTGTAGAAATTCGATCTTACATTTTCAATTTAATTACTTATATTTTCTTAAATCAGGGGCAGGTAATTCAGGCTTTGATAGGCTTTGGATAGTGTTCTCAGAGTTCTGCAATGCACACTATCATATTAATACAATAACAAAGTTTTTTTATATATCTGGACAATAATGATAAATTGTGGTTTTTCGTACTGGAGAAGCAAAAAATAAGTAAAATTCCTGTTACCACTTATAAGCGTATATACTATTATTAAATAAGCAAAAATCATAAATTATATTACCCAGTCAATTCGCAAATATGCCTGTATTATTTCAAAGCACAATGGCAAATCAGTGACCCTTACTTAAAGACATAATAGAAAAAATGATACATGGTAAGTTATGGGGTGGAATTACCCCACCCACTTTGGCACTGTGTTGGACTCAAAATACATTTCGATGAGATCAATATTTCAATTTATGAAAGCCAACACTTACAAGTAGAGATTGATGAGGTTTGATGACTGTCAATTAGTAACCAGAAATGGCCCCTATAGAGAACTCCCCCCTCCCCCGGACTATATGTTCTCATAATCTTTGTATAGAGTTTATTCACGTGTAGTGATACGGCCAAGTAGTGATGTGTAAATATGTATATAGGTATATAGAGTGTATAACTGACCAGTTGAACTGGTCCGGACCATTTAGCCTAGTGGTTCTGTGCTCGCTTTATAATCTTGGTGTTGTGAGATCGACCCCCCGTCGGGGCGCTCGACGAAATTTTCTTTACAGATTTTTTCCTCCTACTACATTGGTGCCGCGACCAGGATGATTACCGTTGAAGCCCAAGGGCGAAGCAATGGCTGCGGAGTCAAAAAGAATCTGGATTATATTTATTTCATTTCTTTAACATTTGATCAAAATGTTCTTTGGTAGGATGAAGGAGTGTAGTAGTACTCGCTTTATAATCTTGGGGTCGTGAGATCGATCCTCGGTAGGGCGCTCGACGAAATTTTCTTTAAAGAGTTTTCTCCTCCTACTACATATGCAAATAAGTCCACGATAACTCTGATTTCTATTCACATGATTCACTTCAGCAGAAATGTACCGATACAAGTACCTGTGGCTTGGAATGGCTTTATCGATGCTTGCATGAGTCCAACTATGTAACGGCAGAATACGATGCTTGCTTGTAACCAACTATGTAACGGCAGAATACGATGCTTGCATGTAACCAACTATGTAACGGCGGAATACGATGCTTGCCTGTAACCAACCATGTAACGTAAGAATACGACGCTTGTCTGTAAACAACTATGTAACGGCAATATACGATGCTTGCCTGTAACCAACTATGTAACGGCAGAATACGATGCTTGCCTGAAGCCAACTTTGTAACGGCAGAATACGATGATTGCATGTAACCAACTATGTAACGGCAGAATACGATGCTTGCCTGTGTATTACTTAGTAAGCAACGGCAGAAATCGTTGCTTGCCTGTGTTAAAGTAAGTTAGCAACGTCAGAATACGATGCTTGCCTGTATGAAACGAAGTAGATAGTGGCAGAATATGATGCCTGACTGTGTGAAACGAAGAAAGTAATAGCAGAAAACGATGATTGACTGTGTGGAACGAAGTAAGAAACGGCAGAATACGATGCTTGACTGTGTATAACGAAGAACGTAGTAGCAGAAAACGATGCTTGACTGTTTGAACGCAGTTAGCAACGCAGAATACGATGCTTGCCTGTGTAAAACGAAGTTAGTGACGATAGAATACGATGCTTGCCTGTTGGAATGAAGGTAGCGATTACAGAAAACGACGCAAGCCTGTGTGAAACGAAGTAAGTATCGACGGAAATCGATGCTTTACTGTGTAAAACTAAGTTCGTAATGGCAGAATACGATGCTTGTCTGTTTGAAACGAAGTTAATAACGATAGAAAACGATGCATACCTGTGTGAAAGGAAGTTAGTAACGGCAGAATACATTGCTTGACTATGTGAAACGAAGTAAGTAACGGCAGAATACGATGCTTGACTGTGTGAAACGAAGTAAGTAACGGCAGAATACGATGCTTGACTGTGTGAAACGAAGTAAGTAACGGCAGAATACGATGCTTGCCTGTGTGTAACTAAGTAAGTAACGGCAGAATACGATGCTTGGCTGTGTGAAACTAAGTAAGAAACGGCAAAATACGATGCTTAACTGTGTGAAACGAAGTAAGGAACGGCAGAATACGATGCTTTGCAGTGTGTAACTAAGTAAGTAACGGCCGAATACGATGCTTGCCTGTGTGAAACAAAGCTAGCAACGACAGAATACGATGCTTGACTGTGTGTAACTAAGTAAGTAACGGCAGAATACGATGCTTGCCTGTGTGAAATGAAGGTAGCGATTACAGAAAACAATTCAAGCCTGTGTGAAACGAAGAATTCAACGACGAAATACGATGATTGCCTGTGTGAAACGAAGCTAGCAAAGAAATATTACGAAGATTCTCGATGACTGACGATTATTATGGTCGGAATATCGGGCTTTGATAACTCTCTGACGTATTTCCTAAGGAAAATTAAACTCTGAAAAGGGTTGGAGTCGGCCAAACAATCAAAGTCAGTCCTCGTAAAGAGTAGTCTTTTATACGGTCTACACCACTAGGCGCATGTTCTTCGAAGAGGTCACAAGACTGGTCGCAAGATCGGTTGTAAGGTCAGACAACTGGTCGCACGACTGGTTGTGCGGTCGATGGATTGGTCGCACCAGTAGTGCAGCTAAAGAATTCTCTTTACGCCATGGAGTATGTGAGGCTAAGCCCAATTGGCACAACCATGTTAAACATGTGTGCTACCGCCTGCGATATGTAGTAACTGAGCATGTGATTGCCGACCATCGAGGATATTGCTTATTAAATCGTGAGACTGTTTACAAGTTGTACAATTTTTCGGAGATTGCTGGCGATATGATAGCTCACCTGGCTCTGAGGTTATTTTTTTTTTCATGCTAAGCCGAGAATGCGCTCAAATGTTAATAATGAATAAAATTGAAAAATACTAAATAGGGCTTGTTTTGAGCTTTCAACTTGGAAAAATTACGTGAAAAACATATATTGGAAGGATTTATTTAGTCACTGGTGCTTATCTCCTCAATCACAACACCATAGAAATATATTTAGGGGTCGTTCTGTTGCACTGAAGGGGACACGAAATGGGGCGGAGACGATGGCAAATGAACCGATTAAACCTGGAGTTAAGGTGCAAGAGGACAAAATCAAAATTTTCAGTTTCCAGTCAAACAGTAAATCATCAAAAGCTTCAGTCATTAATGGCTGTCTTTTGAGCTTGAAACAAGCAATTCGTATTACAATTACGTCGTGAAAAATTTGATGGTTTGACGTTTTGTACGCATAATTTATAGCTCTCAGATATCCACATTAATCGACATTGCTCTGCAGTCCATTGAGGTATTGAAATAAATTCCATACCAAAGTACGTGCCATC
The DNA here is from genome assembly GCA_963989385.1 of Ctena decussata. Lineage (NCBI taxonomy): Eukaryota > Metazoa > Mollusca > Bivalvia > Lucinida > Lucinidae > Ctena > Ctena decussata. The sequence goes on from OZ022504.1 coordinate 67,594,952, forward strand.
AAAAGGTCCATAAAGCTGTACATGAGTGCTCATGTATTATTGAATTTGTTAAACGAGTCGGGGAAAAAGATAAGATGCGAGGCTATGCCGAGCATCTTATGGATTTTCCCCAACGAGTAATACAGGAGCACGAATGCAATATTCTATTTATCATGTGACACTAAAATCGCATTTTATTAGAACATTTAGTTCTTAAATGTCACGATTTGGCCATCAGAAAACGCGACTTTTCATGAACATAAACGCATAATGCTACGACGTAATTTGCATATTAAATCCACTAGTTGATTATCGTTTTAATGCCTGGCTTTATTACACTCTCAGGTGCGACGTCATATGATAAATATTTCTATTCACAACACGTCGTTGTGACTGAGGAGATAAGCGGCCGTTATTTGGAGTTTGAATTTTCGTGCTCAGCTGACTTGAACACGAACAATTTTTATAACCTCAAGGCCTGGTCGCGTATAGGTTTCAACCTTGTCTCAGGGCAGATATGCTTGAGCCCTTTTTCTGATTCTCTTTATCCGCGCTTAAACTTGGTCTCATCAGTAATTCGATCATCTATAAGTTTTATGAATTGAAATAAAAACTAACTTAAGTGCAACAATGCTAAAAAAATCAATGAGGCACAATGGCAATGCAAAGGCCAAACTGCACTACACTGTGTACAAGAATTGTCGGAAGACAATAAAGCGCGACTTACTGGAGTTTTACTTTAACAATTGCAAGTTTAATATGGACAATACCGGCAAATGAAATGAGATCAACTGCGGTGTCAGAATGAACAATTATCCTAAGAATTCTGCTCTGTTCTGTTTCATTTCTCGGAACGACGTTCCCCAACTGACTCAGCGGTACGTAATCATAGTTGCACACACCTGGCGCTGAGTGCCCGTCCATTGTCCTAAGAAAAATGCAAACATTTTAAAATGTTGCCAGAGATAAGAAAATACCAAAAAAATGTGAAGTATAGGTCTCAGTGACCTAAAAGTGACATAAGGTAAATCATTGTATCTGAATGTACCATTATATAATGTAGGAGGAATGTTCAGAAAGTTCTGATCGTGACGTTTTATTTTAGTAACCGTCATAAATACAGAACTTCTGATAGCGAAAATATATAAAGCTATGATATGTATAGAAACTCTGCAAATGCATTGTATACTAAAGGATTTAAAAACTTCCACTTTTTATTGCTGGCTGATGAGTCTTTCACTTGTGGCAGTGTTTAAAATTTTACGACAAAATGCTTGAAACTTATCAAATTTTAAGATTAAGTTGTTTATTTGTATTATTTACTTAACTAACGTCAGTAAAAGAGCGGTACGTCTCTGGAACGCAAAGGCAATGACCGCGTTATCTATTGCAACGCTCTTTTAGACGATTTATTACTGCGATAAAATTGTTACGTCATGCACGTTGGTTTGCAATTATCATTGCAGTCGATGCTGTCGCGCAAAACTACTACGGAGACGGCGTCGACGTAAGTTAACGTAATGACCCCTGGGTTTTAGTCTCAGTAAACTGCTTTCTGGCGGCCTTTTTAGCTTTTTGTAAGCCGTGCACGTCGTCTGAGATTGTAAATTGCCGTTTTTATCATACAAAATTGTCTCTCGACGTCACTTTTAAAATTGCAGCATTTAACTGGCCAAAAACTCTGCACCTGTTTGCGATATTTAGGCGCGGAGTGCCAAATAGAGCCTCAGATCGACTTTAAACTTTTAAAATTCAAATTGATATTGTATGAGGAATGTTTCCTGAGAAAACTGTGTACATGAAGTTATTCATCTTTAGGTAAACTGTACAAAGAATACGAGGAGCACGTGATCATTCCTGACCGATTTGGTTGAGCGATTTCAAATTTGGGATACAGACTTAATGAGGTATAGGAGAAATATACACAGCGTCAATGAAAACGCACCAGTTTGGAACTTATGGCACATTATGCTCGTTCAATGTTTCGTTTTATTTAATTGACAATACAGTAAATGTTTATCCTCTGGTATTGAGATAGGTGTTTACAATTTAAATTTCGTTCGTCGGTCGACGCTATCATCAATACTGACGTGTTTGAAAACTGTCAATATCAAATGACACATTCGAAGCGTAATAAATCCATATTTTGCGTTCTGCCAGACACTTGATTGCTAAAACAATTGTTCATTGGAGGGGCTCTTGACATAAAACCACTTTTCCCCCATGGAATTATAACGCGGTTTGGCAATTAAGGATGGCGTTTTACATTTAACGTCATGCTCGTGCTGGATAAGGGTTGACATTTCCCCCACAAAACTTCTGAAATTCAGTTTCTACTACTGATCTCAGCATCTTTGGCTGCAAGAGAGTAACACATTTACCGTCAGTTACTTTTGTCTGTCCATTGTTTGATGAACGTGACAATATAGTGTCGTTCGAATCCAAGTCACTTTGTCGCATTCGACGGTCTGGATGTCTTTTCTATGGCGATTTGATAACGGTCTGGATGTTTTTTCTATGGCGATTTGATAAACTATCTTTGCTCTAGCAAAATCCATCATTTGTGCCATGTGAAATTATGCTGGAATTCAGTTTTTCCTTGATTTCATAGCTTACGTTACGTCAAACACTTACAGCGCACCTTAATGCAAAACGACATCATAGGCGTAATAAGATGGTTCGATATGATAAGTTTACCCTGTTGACATAGTATGATAATCGAATTTAAGAAAAAATATGACATTATAAGATTGGTGCGTTTTCATTGACGCTGCGTATATATATGTTGTGAAATTTCGGTGGACGTAACTACATGTACTTTTCAGATATTCAAAATTAAAGGGTGGAAGTTTTTAAATCCCTTCAGTATATATCCTCTAAAGGACACATCTTTTGAACTCTTGAAAGATATATACCCTGCAGCCACTGCAGATTTTTAATTAAGAAGACCATAGTTCCTCTATGAGCGGTCTTTGAATTTGTTTCATCATTGCTACTTAAACATAGTCCCGAGGTAACTGTGTTCTGTAAATATACGCGGAAATTACATTTAATCTAGGTGCCATTATGTCCAGTTAACTTAGATTATCTGCGTCCAGTTAACTTAGATTATCTGCATTTTATGTAGTAGTAAATTCTCCCTTTCTATTTAAGTTAGAAATTATATTATGAAAAGAACAGTTGCCATAAGGGTTTTTTCCTGGTACAAGCATAACTGCATAATATTTTGTGAACAATCGGCCCTGTGTAGAAGCTGTTCATCCAAGAACGTAGAAGACAAACGGAGATTTGTGTACACTATGTCTTAATAGTGGGTAGGGTACTTTTATAGAAGTCGACCCTAATACCGTATACGGAGTAATTTTCGCGGTCTTGCAATTTTCGCGGTATTTGGCGGTCACTATGAAATCGCGAACATAAAAAATCGCCAACTATTTTCCTTTTCTGACAATGTGTCTCCGATAAACCCAATGTCCTTTTGCCTTGCTAATTTCGACACATTTTATAAACAAGTGTAACCATCGACTCATCGACAATGCTGATTGTAATTAAAACGTACATGCAATAAAAAAAAATTGAGGACGGGATCAAAGAAACATATGACACCTAATCAACTGATGATAATGTGCACAACTGTGGTGAATGTAGAATAATCAGTTTCTGGTGCCAGAAGGAATGTATGGAAATGAAATTTGGTCATTTCTTGTAGAATGATGCATATTTTTATCAAACTACACCATGTGGTTAAGAGTAATGAGCAATTCACTCACTGACTACAGCGGAAGGACAAACAGACTGATGGACTTGCACAGCGATTAGAGTGTACACCTGTGGGTCGTGCAGTACTGTTTAGACTTTCGTCACCGTTTTGCATGCCGGTGGCTGGACAATGTTAAAATACATAAAAGTAAAAAGTATGCAAAGACCAGGAACTGAAACAATCAAAATCCAAATCCAGCCCTCAAACCATAGTTGGAAACAACTAAGATTACAAATAATCAAGATACAGAGAACAATGGCCAACCGAGTGAGCAGCTTGTTCCCAAAAGGTAGCCACTCAGCAACCCAAACCGAACCAAAAACAATAATAACATACATAAGGTAAAACATCACAGAAACTCTGACACCAAAAACAGGCAACAAACAACCACAACAGAACTACCGCCTTGGAACGGTCAGTAATGAATTACTGAGGGGCTTAAATCGATTTTACAGGCCCAACCTCACCCTCAGTTTCTGAAGTGGTACAAAACATTTAGTTGGTTGTTCGGTTCGCATGATAACCCTCTAACTCGTCAATGAATCATCACGGTAAACACATAAATCAAATTTCAACACCATGAGGAAGCAAAGACGAGGACTCAACAGATACAACGGGCCGTCTGTCAGGTGGAGATCCCTGTCCTGCCAAACAACCCCACTGGAAATCTGAAGCAAAAGAAGGTCACCAGTTGAGCCCCGGTGGACCAAGCAACAGACAAAAAGGCTCCGGTCCCAACCAACTAAAATATATAGCTTTAGGTCGGGGCCATCATAGAGTCTGACGACCGATCCCCCGGTGTGCAATTAAAGGGTGCAGCAAAGCTATCAACCGTGATTGGGTTAATCACTAAGCATGCAGACTGTCGCATAACATTTAAATTATAGCCAATACGTTTGTGACGTATTATTATTTTTCGGAATTGATCAGAAAAATCAGTCCTACCCTTAATCTTTTTGAATTTGTATACTAAGTCACCATAAAATTCTGGTTCCGATAGGCCTTGGTGTAAAAGAAATTTTAATCCGACATCAAATTTTGAAACCAATTCATGGTGTCTGCAATAGAATTTAGAAAAAGCCTTTCTAAGCTTATGATACCGATAGCCCTGTTGAAGAAGTTTAGCAGTTAAACATTTATTACGAGCATTAAAGTCATCTACATGACTACACACTCTAGCAAATCTTATAAGTTGAGAAATATACACTCCATAAGAGGGACGACGTGGAACGTCACCATCCAAAAATGGAAAATTAACTATATCAAAGTCAAAGTCATCACCTTTATCATAAATTTTAGAAGATACAAAACCGTTAGAAATAGATAGATGTAAATCCAAAAAGGGGGCCTCGGTATCTGAAGTATTAGCTTTATTCAATTTAAGTTCAGGTGGGTAAATTTGGTTAACCATGCTTTCAAAATAAGGATTATCAATATTCAGAAGATCGTCTAAATATCTAGAGGTTGAGTTAAATGCCTCAATGATATCAGCTTGATTATCAACAGAAAGAGAAGTCATGAAATCTCTTTCATAACAAAATAAAAACAAATCGGCCACAAGAGGAGCACAATTTGTACCCATCGGAATACCAACAATTTGTCTGTATAACTTATTACCAAATCTGATGTAAATATTATCTAAGAGATATGATAAGGCGTCACATACATTCTGACATGACCAAAGACTATATCCTCTATATATTTTACGGTCAGTAGAAGTGAAAAACGCTTTCTTATCGTTACAGGCAATATAAAGGGTATCTTCATTTTTGGAGAACTTTTTGAAGGCCCTCTCAATCAAATCAACAAGTTTTTCCTTTATTAAATTATGGGGTAATGTGGTATAAAGAGTAGAAAAATCATAAGTGGACAAACTAGTCGCACGGAACCCTCTTGACTTCAGTTTACTAAGTACCTCACCAGAATTTTTTATAGACCAAAACATATTTTTCCCTGACCTCTCATACACTGTCTCATAGTACCAAATGACACGAGATTTCACAGCAGTGAGGCAAGAAGTTAATAATTTAGATAATTATGTAGTAGTACAAGAGCTAGAGATTCCTTTTGGTCCTTTGAGATCATGGAATATATTCTGAGAAGTCAGAAATGATCATACGTTTAGATTCATTTTCTAAACAAATTTGAAATATTTTGGTATTTTTCGACTTATATCAGTCTTTGAGACGACTGCCATGTTAAAACTGCAAATTTACTGTTTTTTTCCTCTGGCTCCTTGTGCCAGATTTAAAGGGTCACTGATGAGGCTTGAATAGCCGAAACCGCGGTATGGCCCAACTTCTTACTTATGAATGTTTTCTTTGCTCTTAAAGGATCTAAACTTTTATCATTATTTTATGAAGCTTAGGTAACCAATACATCGTAGGAAGTTTGTCTTGGCGTTCCTTAACGTTAACAGCAAACTTTAAAGGCAAATTATTTGAGTGGCTATTAACGACAGTCTTCTCATCTTTAAAAGTCTCTTCGTAAGCCGTGGTGCCGTTAAGTTCATGCTTCAAAGTGTTAATATAGTGCATCCGACAAACAACAACAATGTTGTTTGCGGCCTTGTCAGCAGGAACCAAAACATACTTCCTATGAAAATCCTGAATACCCTGTTTCAAATAACTAAAGGAAGATTTAGGCTTAGGAGGTAAAAGATTAGTATTGTGTGAATAAAACTTTATACGTTTATCCACAATATTAAAGATACTTAGTTTCCATTTCTTTCAAGCGTTACTTTCAACACCCTCTCGTTTACACCAACGATTACCAAAATCATTTAATGCAGATGCAATTTCTTCCCTACATCTGTTGAAATCGATATGGAAAGGGAATCTATACTTAGGACCCTTAGAAACAATGTTACGAATTCTAGAATCCGGGATGATCTTCAAATTTCCAGTCACAACATGACCTGCTGATGGGTAAATAAATTTGGAATCTTTACAATCTCATGAATCAGGAGTATTAGCATCGATGTCAAGATCAGACACAAGTTTATTGAAATTAAATATGATACTTCTAATCGGTTTGTTATACTTATAACAAATAATAGGTGGTTCAGAATTTTGGAAATAATCAGGTATGGAAGATGTAACAGATTTATCCTGAAATATACTAGGTAAATCTATAAAGTCAATACCTTTGTTAATGAAAGGAATTTTAATGAAATTTCATTTATGATAAGTATACAAAATTTGAACCATACATACCACGGGGTTCAAGAGTTATTAGCATTTTAACTACTTGACTGTAAATTCTCAACTTGTGCTCAGCAAAGCCTCGTCCATCAAAAAAGACGGTTATGCATGCGAGTCGTTAGATAATGTTGACATGTATAAGTATGCAGAATTTTATCAAAATATAGAATGCGGTTGAAGAGTTATAAGCGTTTTCGCTTACTGATAATGGACAGACGGACGGACGGACTCACACAGTGATTATAGTGCAAACCTGCGGGTTGTGCAATAAGAAGTTTTGCATACAAGTGGCTGGCCAATGTTTAATTTCATAAGTATACAAATTCTTAAGCAAATATACCAAGCGGTCCAAGAGTTATGAGCATTTTCAACAAAAGAGCTTGACCGGCAAAATTGACGCTCGGTGAAGCCTCGTCACTGTTTTGCATGCCGGTGGATGGACTATGTTTAAATACATAAGCATACAAAATTTGAACCATATTCACCACGGTGTTCAAGAGTTATGAGCATTTTCAGTAGTTGGCCGTAAATTTTCAACTTGTGCTCAGCAAAGCCTCGTCCATCAAAAAAGACGGTTATGCATGCGAGTCGTTAGACAATGTTGACATGTATAAGTATGCAAGCTTTTGTCAAAATATCCCATGCGGTTCAAGGGTTATAAGCGTTTTCGCTAACTGATAACGGACGGACGGACAAAATAGCTCAACCGGCCAGACTGATGCTCGGTGAAGCCTAGTCACCGTTTTGCATGCCGGTGGTTTGACAATGTTAAAATACATAAGTGTACAAAATTTGAACCATATATACCACGGGGTTCAAGAGTTACGAGCATTTTCACTACTTGACCGTAAATTTTCAACTTGTGCTCAGCAAAGCCTCGTCCATCAAAAAGACGGTTATGCATGCGAGTCGTTAGATAATGTTGACATGTATAAGTATGCAAAATTTCATCAAAATATAGAATGCGGTTCAAGAGTTATAAGCGTTTTCGCTAACTGATAACGGATGGACGGACGGACGGACTCACACAGTGATTATAGTGCAAACCTGCGGGTTGTGCAATTGATTAATTGATTACACGACAATATTATACAATTATTGATTCGTACCAATCAAACTGATAATTGCCGATGGCACCTTTATCTGTTTTATTCGTAGCCACTATACAATTACAGTCTTCTGTTTTATGAACAGGATTATTAGAGTAAAAACTGTCCGAACTACATTACATCTACGTTACTTTCCTGTGAACACTTTGACATTTCAACACAGCGCCAATGGCTGACCGAAAAAAGTAGGGAGGGTTTGTTTTGTAAACTTAATAAATTGCTCCACAAAATATAATTTCCCTTTCTGATTCCCTGTCGAGCGATTCAGTATAAACAAACGTGGGATCATGAAAGGGACCATGCCTGTTTATTGTATTTTTACCACTTGATTTAAATTTATGATATCAAAAGTAGGTCAGTTAAGTTGCCATTCATTTCCGAACCGTTTAGTGTGAAAGTCACTGAAATTTTCTTCGTTTGAAGTTAGCTAATAACAGTCCTTAATTTGAAAATAAGCACTGCCTATAGGCGAGCACATCGCTCTTTACAATGTGTGGGTGGTATAATGAAACCTCTCTATCGCTGCTACCATGTTAACTCTAAAGTTTCGGACAAAAATACGTAATCAAAGTGTAGACCCTGATCTGACTACTCATTGTAAGATTTTGGATTCAATTTCACAATGGTTTTTTGTCCCCCGCCTTTTCGAAGAAAAGCGGAGGGACATAGTTTTAAGCATTCCGTACTTCCGTCCTTATTTCCGTCCTTCCGCCCCCCCCTCCCCCCTAAAGTAGTAGGTACCTTGTGTGGGCAATTCCTCCTACAGTTTGATGCCGATTCTTTCGAAACTCTACAGCTGTTTTTGTTATGGTCTGAAGATATGCATGTGGTTTAGATATAATCCTGAGATTATTTTTTGTTACTTTTTCTACAAGTTGAACTTAGTCATTTTAGGCGTTTTTACTATCAAAGTGACTAGATAGTGGGTACCTTGTGTGCGGAACTCCTCCTACAGTTTTATGCCGATTCCTTTGAAACTTCACAGGTATTTTGGTCATGGTCTGAAAATATGCATGTGGTTTAGATATAGTCCTCACTTTATTTTTATCGTGTTTTTTTTCGCAAATTGAACTTAGCCATTTTTCATACATTTTTACTATCAAAGTGAATAGATAGTGGGTACCTTGTGTGTGCAACTCCTCCCACAGTTTTATGCCGATTCCTTTGAAACTTCACAGGTGTTTTGATCATGGTCTGAAAATATGCATGTGGTTTGGATAAAATCCTCACATTTTTTTTTCTTATTACTTTTTTGTCTTTCTTTAACTAAGCCGCTTTTCCAGCTCAAACACTAAGTGTATATACACTGGAGACCTAGTTTCCAAGGCGGGGGACATAAATACGTCGAATTTCTTCTTGTTTTTTTTTTGTTTTTTGTTTTTTTGTCGAATGAAATTTGTAATAAAAGCATTGCAACTCCACAGTTGCGAACTATATATCTATCTACCATCTACAAACTGGTGAGACACTGTCAGAAAACAGATTTCCTCCCAGGTATCTATCCCCTCGGAAAACGGGCTATAATTTTTCAGTTCCTTCTCTACGGCGCCTTATTTTCTTAACATTTCACCCAACATTCAGCCTCCTTGCATTTTCTGTGATCACAGAAGCGGTTAACGTTGATGTTATCTTGTTTTTCTCAAACGGAACGTTTGACCTCATTACGTAACGTAGCGACAGACTGACTGTAAGCCCTGTATATCTTATTTTTTCGTTGATTTCTATGCGAACCGGTCTTATTATTTAGCACTATCCCTAAGAATCAGGCAGATGGTGATAGGTGACTAGTCACAGATATAAGTAATTTAACTCCATTTTATCAGACTCCATGAAAAACTTTCACAGAACAAAGCATTCCCTTTATCTAGCAGTGGTTGCCATGGAAACGGGATTTAAAGACTGCGCGAAGACGGGACAAAATTTCTCCAAGAGGAAATTGAAAATTGGCATTTTCCAGGTTAATTGTTGCCATATGAATACTGTTTATATGAATATTTTATTCCTCTTATTTATAGAACTGCTTAAGCACTTCTTATACAACACAGAAAAAAACACCGTATCACATTTACACTATGTTGCTTAGCAACGTAAGTGTCACCACAGAAACACATCTTATGCATGGTCAAAATTGGCCTTATCTGCTAACAGCAAAGGTGTGCAGACACAATTCATACAAAGTCCAGCTAACCAATATCTGTTTTACTGATATAAGAAATAAAGACTTTTACAATGTTCCAAATTGACGTTACCATGGCAACAGAAACAACAAACCGTCAGTGAATTTATCTAAAAACATCATTTTTCAAGCAAGTTTTTTGCTTTCAGCAAAGGTGCATACTAACAGTCTATACATATTATAGATAACCCATACCTGGTCTACTAATGCTAAAATCAAAAAGTAATACTTTGTACCAAATTTACCTTACCTTGGCAGCCAAAATTTCAAACTGTAAGCAACTCCTACAGAATCAAAATAACTCAAATTTGCTTTTCTCATATTGGAAATAGAAAGCTTTACACTGTTTCTAATTTACGTTACCATGGCAACAGAAAAAACAAACCCTCAGTGAATTTACTTTAAAACACCATTTCCAAAACAAATTATCTACCTTCAGCAAAGGTGCATTGTTACGATTCTTACAAACTCTAGTTAACAAAAAACTTGTCTACCATCGCAAAAATTAAGAACAAGTATTTCTTTGTTCAAAATTTATGTTACCATGACAACCCAAACTGTCAGCAATCATACTTAAAACCAGCATTTTAAAAGTCCATTATTTCTCCTCAGCAAAGGTGTATATGAGCATTTCCCACAGAATCTAAATAACACACATTTGATTTTCATGTATTGAAAATATTTTCTGTTTTAGAATTTTCCTAATTTACGTTACCATGACAATAGAAGCATCGAAACGTCAGTGAATTTACCTAAAAATTTCATTTGCAAAACCAAATTATGGAAAAGTGGATGCAAACAATTCATAGATATTCAAGATATCTCATATCTGTTTTACCAATGCTAAAAAAATCTAATACTGTGTTTCTAATTGACATTACCATAGCAACCCAAATGTCAAACTGTCAGCAATCATACATAAAAACAGCATATATAAAGTGTATAATTTCTCTTTAGCAACGGTGTATATAAGCTTCTACTACAGAGTCTAGAAACCGCACACTTTTTTCTCATACTGAAAATTAAAAGTTTTACAATGTTCATAATTTACGTTACCATGGTAACACAAACAGCGAACTGTAAGTGTATTAACCTAAGTAACAACATTTTCAAAACAAATCATCTACCTACAGCATAGATGCATACAAACAAATCATACAAATTGTAGACATCGCATATCTGGTCTCCCAATGTACAAAAAAACAGCATTTTAAATCATGTTATTTTTCATCTACAAAAATGTATATGACCAATTCCTACAAATTCTAAATAACACACATTTGATTTTAACATACTGAAAATAAAAAGTTTTACAATGTTTCAAATTGATGTTACCATGGCAACAGAAACATCGAACCATCAGTGAATTTAGCTAAAACTTTCATTTTCATAGCAAATTAGCTACCTTCAGCAAAAGTGCATACTAACAATTCATACAAATTCTAGATAACACATATCTGATCTACTAATGCTAAAAACAAAAAGTAACATTATATTTCAAATTGACGTTACCATGGCAGCCCAAATGTCAAACTGTCAGCTATCATACATAAAAACAGTATATGGAAAGCGTATCATTTCTCTTCAGCAAAGGTAAATGTAGGCTATTACTGCAGAATTTAAATACCACACATTTTCTTTTAACATAATGAAAATAAAGTTTTACGATGTTCCTGATTTACGTTACCATGAAAACTAACACATCGAAATGTCAGTGAATTTACCTAAATAATTTGCTTTGAAAACGATCTTTAAGACAATTCACTTATGGGTTGATAGTTTTCGTGCCATGGTAACGTAAATTTGGAACATTGTATTACCTTTTATTTTTTGGTATTGGGAACACAGACATGTTTAATTAGAATTTTTGGGAATTACTAATATACAAATATTCTATAAGTACTTGCGATAATAGTTAATAATAGTTATAGTTATAGAAAATAGTTATGGCATCACCAAAATATATTGCAATGTATGTTATATGTTATGGACCGGAGGTCTTTATTGAAGAATGAATTAGCTAATGAGAAATTATGTTTTTGAAATAAGATGCTTAAAATATGCTGTTTTAATGAAACGTTGGTGATAGTTTGACATTTGGGCTGCTAAGGTTAGACTATTTATGTTTGATATGGGTAAAAGAAATGCTTGTTATTACATGGGAACTTCTCGTACACCTTTGCTTGTTTTAAATATGCTGTTTTATGCAAGATTGGTTACATGGCATGGAAACGTAAACTTGGAACATTCCATATTTTTTTTTTGTATGGGGGAAAAGAAAGTGTTATATAAACTTCATAGGTATACTAATATATCATTGATGAACAGTAAAAATTATGCTTTGAAATTTTGTTTTTGTGTAACTTTAGTGACAGTTTGCTGTTTGAGTTGCAGTGGTAATATAAATTTCGAACTTTCTTTTATTTCAAATTTTTTGTATGGGTAAAAAGAACTGCGTGTTATATAAATTTCATTAGAACTGCACATCAGATAACCTCTTCTGAAAAGAATTAAGGTGTTTTGAAAATGCTGTTAATATAAGATTAAAGACAGTTTAAAGTATGGGTTGCCATGGTTACGAAAATTTAGAACGGTGCATAACTTTTTATTATTGGTATAAGTAAAAAAAATGTGTTACTTAATCTTTAAAGGATTTTGTCACCAGAGACACGTTTGCTGAAGAGATATAGTATGCTTTAAATATGCTGTTTTATTTATTTAATAGTAATAAGTTGACATTTTGGTTGCTATGGTAACGTAAATTTGGAACATTGTATATATTTTTTTTTATTTTGATATGGGAAGAAGAAACGTTTGTTATTTAAATTTTATAGAAAATTTGTATTAACACTTAGCTGTAGAGAAAAACAAATGCTTTAAATATGCTCCTTTTATGTAACATTGGTGATAGATTTAAATTTTCGTTGCTATGGTAACACAAATTGGGAACAATGTATAACTTTTTATTTTTGATCTGGAAAAAAAGAAATGTTCATTATTTTAAGAACATGGGAAATTTATATACACACCTTTGCTGAAGACAAATAATATGCTTTAAATATGCTGTTTTACGCAAAATCGATGACAATTGCTGTTTGGGTTGCCATGGTAACGTAAATTTGCAACATTCCATAACCTCTATTTTGTGGTGTGTGTAAAATGTAAGTGATTTAAGCTGAATAGGAATTGCAAATAAACACTTTAATGAACAGAAATAATATGCTTTAAAAATATCGTATTGATGTAATGATGATGACAGTTTGATGTTTGGGCAATCTTTCGAGCATTGTATTACTCTTTGTTACGATATTGGTAAACCAGATGCAGGTTATTTGAAAGGGGGGGGGTATCAATAAGGTGGGTTTCTGGATCCTACCAAAGTTTTCTTATTTTAACTGATGGTATACTCCAATGTGTCTAGTTTATCAAACCATATGTGACTTTGGTCGGAAAGCCCTACTTACTGAGCTATGGGTCCACAGAAGTGGGTGGGGTAAACCAACATGGTTTTAGCCTGTCTTGTAAAAACATTCTCATTTGGTAGAAGAGTACAACAGACACACAAGATTTAATAAAATGATTAACAGAACATCTAAAATATATTTCCATATTATTTTATTTGGTTTAATGGAACATATGTTGTCAAAAAAGACTTCCTTTGACGTTCAGCATTTTTTTTTATATTTTTGTCCTCAATTTTCAATATTTCTTGGCATTATTGTTAAATAAACAGACCAGTTATCCTCAAACTCATGTTAAGGAAGCACCTTGACCAAGACATTCGGATGATGTAACCAGAATTTCACAATGACCTAGTTTTCATGGTTTTTTCATTCAATTTTGACCTAGAATTACGAAACTTTGGTCAAATTACTATTTTAACTGCTATATTATGCCCTATACCCCCGCCAATATAGGTGAGAGGACACATATTGGCTTCAGTTCGGTTCTCCTTGTCGTCTGCATCTGTTTCTGTGTCACATATTAAGTCCTTCTTTGACCTTGGAAACAAGGTCAAGGTCAGATTTTGATGACCTTGACGTTGTTTTCAAGGTCACAGAAGGACTTAATATGTGACACAGAAACAGATGCAGATGCCAACGAGTTCCGCACTGAAGCCAATATGTATTCCCTCACCTTTAGTGGCGGGGGCGTGGGGCATAATATAGCAGTTAGAATAGTAATTTGACCAAAGTTTCGTAATTCTAGGTCAAAATTGAATGAAAAACCATCTTCCAAGCAAGTTTATGTGTTCAGTCAACCATGAGACTAGGTCATTGTGAAATTCTGGTCACATCATCCGAATGTCCTGGTCAAGGTGCTTCCCTGACATGAGTTTGAGGATAACTGGTCTGTTTATTTAACAATAATGCCAAGAAATATTGAAAATTGAGGACAAAAATATCAAAAAATACTGAATGTCAAAGGAAGTCTTTTTTGACAACATATGTTCAAATTAAACCAAAAAAGGGATGTGGAAATATATTATAGATGTTCTGTTAATCATTTTATGAAATCCTGTCTGTCTGTTGTACTCTACTACCAAATGAGACAGGCTAAAACCATATTGGAATACCCCACCCACTTTTGTGGACCCATAGCTCAGTAACTAGGGCTTTCCGACCAAAGTCACTTATGGTTCAATAAACTAGACACATTGGAGTATACCATCAGTTAAAAAAAGAAAACTTTGGTAGTATGCAGAAAACCCACCTTATTGATACCCCCCCCCCCTTTATATTTATTGTTTTTATGATCCTTAGCTGGAGATAATTTGCTATGAAAAACTAGTTTTAAGGTAAATTCACTGACGTGTCGATCATTTTGTTGCCATGTTAACGTAAATAAAAAAAGATAGTAAAACTTTTTATTTTTGATATTAGCAAAACAGATTCAGTTCATTTGGAACTTCTATGAATTGTTCACACACTTTTGCTGTTAGCTGATAATTTGATTTGAAAATGGTCAATTTTGATAGTGTATAAAATGTGTATCTATGGTGAGACTTACGTTGCTAAGCAACTCAGTGTAAAGGTAAGTTGTTTTTCCTCTGTTGGATAAAACATGCTCAAGCATTTCATTTGACAAAAGGAGGGCAGAACTATAAAAACATGTTCATAGCCCAACAGTCAAGCTAATAAAATGTTAATTTTAAGTTTTCTCATTTAGAATTCCCGTCCAGTCTTCACGAAATATTTAAATCTTGTTTCCATGGCAACCACTGACAGAAACAGGAAATGCTTTGTGCTGCAAAACTTTTTCATTGAGTTTGATGAAATAGAGGTAAAAGTAATAATTTCTGTGACAAGCCACTTATCACCGTCTGCCTGATACTTAGGGAGAGTGCTAAATAAAAGGATGTGCAGTTTAATGATAGTACCGTCATTCAAGTTGCCATGGAAACCAAATTAAGATATAAAACTAAAAATAAAAAAGTACTGGGTTCTACTTACCAAGTAAGCATTGAAGTTTGATTTAGCATGTAAAATGATTTACATAAGTATGGATTTATGGGAGATTTTCTTCTACAAACTATGACATTTTCCAACAACTTTAATGACTAGGGACAACTTTGGTCACCTTGGAAATCAGGAAACTGCAACATTGTAAAACTTTTTATTTTTTCATTACTAACATGTATAAGAACCTAGTGTAAGCATCATTTACATACTCCTTGCATCCTAGCTTTTCTGTTTCGAGATTTGAGAGTGCTAATTAAAACTTCCGTTTGGTGTCGTTACGAAAGAAATTCCATTGAAAGTAATTTATCTTGCAGGTAAAAATATGCATAACCAATTCTCTACCATAGAGCTCCCGCTCTCTCAAGCAAGTGCTCGCTATACTGTCAAAAACTGTAGTGAGCACCCTGCAAAGATACCTGGCAATAAAATAATACAAATTAATACCGCCGATAGAGCAATGGTGCCTTAAATATTCTGACAAAATTGATTGAGAAAACATTGTTTATTCAGACCTGACCAGAATCTGCACCCTTTACCAACCGTGATATGGAGCATGTCCTTATGAGATCAATGGACTTGTCTAAGCGCGAAGATTATTGTTAAGGTGTCCGAATATTTACGTAAAATACGTACTTTTCAAAGCTAAACTGAAACCTGCATTTTTTTCTCTTAAAGCATGTAAGAGTAGAGAGCTCTAAGTTCGTCCATTTCGATATCAAAAACATGACCAAAACGGTAAAAATACAATGTACAGGCATCGAACAACAACAGTCATTGTTCTGCTTCTGTTTATATTCAATCGCCCGAGGGTTAACCAGAAATATGGAGCAATTGTCATTTTTCAAAAGAATGCCCCGCGATTGTTTGCCAGTTATATGACTTAGTTTTTATACAACATCCCACATTTTATTACCAAACGATGAGCCCAGTAGCTCAGTAGGCTGATTGATGGTCTGTTGATCTACCCATCCCAGGTGCGAACCTCGCTGGAAGCGGGAGTCTTTTCAATTGTAAACGGGGTTCCATTGCACACAGCCTTATATTATCACCCACACATCGTCCTGATATGACTGATATACTGTTATTCAAAAAAGAACGTAAAATCGCGTCAGTCACCCAGCTATTCCCCAGTTTTATGCATTTTTTCGAAATTAAGTCCAATGTTTGAAAGCCAGCAGCAGCTACATCTGACAATGTCGCATGGATGTTCTTTTCAGATTGCCAACACTTTATCATTAGATCAGAAATACAGCAAGAAAACACTTTCGTTACCATTCTCTTATCCACAAATAATGAGTTTGTTTGTTTTCAAGTCAGACAAAAGGTCTCCAGTCCGCACAATTCAAGGGGAGGTAACAATTGTGAATCACAATAATGATTGATACTAGTATGCTTAAAACTTCACAGTGGGATGGTGTTAACAACTGAAACAAAGTTATAACGTCTATGCCTGTGTCCGTATTCATAAAACGACTTAAGTGGTTGCTATGCTGTTGCTAAGGCTAAATATCTACGAGGGAGATTCCCTACAACTATGAAATTTGCTCTGGAGGAACAGTCTTTGTAAGACTGTTCCTCCAGAGCAAATTTCATAGTTGTAGGGAATCTCTCTCATAGATATTTAGCCTTAGCAACCGCATAGCAACCACTGAAGTGGCTTTATGAATACGGCCCTAGATCTGTCAACTCCTATTACTTTATTTTCACTTTGCGAAAAATTGTCAATTTTGAGGATTACTAAACTACGTTTTTAAAAAGTGGCAAAACGGCAGTATGCGTTATAAAACGTAGTTAATACGTATATAGATACAAATAAATACGTGGCCTATTTACGTTTTATTTGGAATATTTAAGGTAGTGATAATCACTGATTTGGGGCGAACTAAAATTCAGCATTAAATGCTGAAAATATAACAGGTCATCCCCCAAATTAGCAGATGCCTTCTTTATGTTGTCTCTCACGATTCAGAATCCAAATATGCAGGACTTGTTGAAGTTAAAAGGGTATATATAAGAAAATTTCAAAAGGTAATTCTGAAAAATAACCATCGTTATTAGAAATGTAATATGGTCTGAAAGTTCTGAAGGAGCGTCCAAGCAATTATTTTTTCCATTTTTTCACTCATTTTCAGGCTGGGCAGATAAAAAAATGTTTTCCTCTGTGTCCAAATACACAGTAGAGTCCATGTTCAACGTTAAACAATTTCATATACACACCTGTGTCATGGTGGTAAAAATTCTAAATGTTGGGACACTAAAACTGTCCAAAATTGGAACAGTTTGGTTTTACAGTGCAGTAATGTTCCCAAAAAATGCAAATGGGATGGCAAATTGTGTTAACCCTGATCAGACTGCTCCTATCTGATCTTGGTTTGCACTATTTGCTCAGACCTAACTGTCCCAATATATAGAATTTTTTATGGTATACTGTGAGTATGATAAAGGTATAACTGCTCTACCTGTATTTTAATAATGCATGCGGTTTACATGCACCATACATGGTCAGAGTATTGAGAAAAAGTGACTGTTTTCATCTGGTCTACCTTACAAAGGGGGTGCCTATAAGGCCCTTTTTCTGCCCAAGAGCAAAATGTTTTATTTTCAGCTGATAATTAGACTATAGTGTCCGCTATACCGAATCAATAATGGTTAAGCTCCGTAAGCCCTACTTTTGGAATAATGGGGTTATTAAAGTGGGTGGGGTAAATCAGCATGAACCAGGGGTGTTATATTATACGCTATATTTCTCCTTCAAATTTAATGGCATTCATAAATACCTTCCTTTATAACTTGCTGTCATGTCTTTAATGACATCTTTTCTCAAATTCTATCTTTTAAAGTAAAATCTTATGTCTGCAGAATTTCTTTTAGAGACACCGTCAATTTTCATTAATTTTGGTACTTTGAACTCAATATATTCTACCATATCTCTAGAACCAATGGATGACTTCTTACCAAACTTACATAGGTTCACCCTTGGGAGAGTGCAAACTGTTGATTAAATTTTGGTGACCTTGACCTTTGTTTCAAGGTCACAGTAAGACATGTAATGTCAATTTTAAGTCAAGTTTTGGCCATTGTCTACACAGTAGCTCCTAAACTGATATGAAATCATGCCCAAAGTGGCCTAAATTAAACATTATGAGGAGTCAGAGCACTAGTTATGATCAAATGGCCATGACATCATCTTCAAGGTCAAGGTCAAGGTTAGACTAGACAGAGTTTAACCAAAGATCTCACACAGCTAGTAAGCAGAAATTTAACAAATATGTATGTTTTCATTTGTAAAACAATGCTTAATATGCATATAATGACCTTGACCTTGGTCTGAAGGTCAACAATACATTCAAAAGTTCATTATTTTACAATAGACTTTTCTATAACCTTTAAGTTTAACCCAATTCTGTTTCATCATGTTTGGCTAATAGTGACCTTTAGACCAAGGTCAAGGCCATTCTCTGCACATTAAACATTGATTTTCAAATGAAAACACTCAGATTTGGTACATTTCTGCCACCTGATTGATGAAATCTATGATTAAACTCTGTTTAGTCTAGCCATGACCTTGACCTTGAAGATGATGTCATGGCCATTTAATCATGATGTCATGGCCATTTAATCATAACTAGTGCTCTAACTCCTCATAATGTTTAATTTAGGCCACTTTGGGAACAATTCCATATCAATTCAGGAGCTACTGTGTAGACACTGGCCAAAACTTGACTTAAAATTGACATTATAAGTCTTACTGTGACCTTGAAACAAAGGTCAAGGTCACCAAAATGTAATCAACAGTTTGCACTCTCCCAAAGGGCGAACCCATGTTAGTTTGGTAAGAAATCATTTATTGGTTCTAGAGATATGGTAGAATATATTGAATTCAAAGTACCAAAACTAATGAAAATTGACAGTGTCTCTAAAAGAAATTCTGCAGACATGAGATTTTACTTTAAAAGATAGAATTTGAGAAAAGATGTCACCAAAGACATTACTTCAACTTATAAAGGAAGGTATCTATGAATGCCATTAAATTTGAAGGAGAAATATAGCTTATAATATGACACCCCTGGTTCATGTTGATTTACCCCTACCACTTTAATAACCCCATTATTCCAAAAGTAGGGCTTACGGAGCTTAACCACTATTGATTTGGTATAGAGGATACTATAGTCTAATCATCAGCTGAAAATAAAACATTTTGCTCTTGGGCAGAAAAGCACCCCCCCCCCCCCTTTGAGAAAGAGTTGGAACAAATAATTGCTAGGTAGCTCTTTTTAATGCATTAAAGAAACTTCAGACTAAGTATATTTTCAAGAATGAAGTAAATTTTCTAGATTTCTGCGCACAAATTACCCTTTGATTTTTCCATATAAAACTCATTTTTTAACAGCCTGTCCCTCTATTCTGTATTCTAAACTGTAGAAAACAACAAAAATAGGAAGTCAGCAAACTTTCAGGGAGGTACATTAATTTTTATGGTTTTATGCAGATTTTTGTATTTACCATAAATCACCACCATAACTCAAACATGGCATTTCAATATACGTAGCGTATACCTCACAACGTGGTCAAAACGGGCTAGAACGTAGGCGAGCCATATTAAATATGTACAAAAACGCTACAGCAATAACCTAGCGGTCCTCTAAGCATCAGGCTTACTTTCACGTATTAAGGAATATGTTTATAAACGGCATGTGCATATTAAAAGGTAGTGATACATGTAACGTATTACATGCGAATATATACAACTATATACGTGACGTAGCTACGTTGAAATTTCAACATGAAATACCTACCGTATGCGTTGTAAAAACGTATTCTACCACTGATCGCCTGTATAGCCTATGGTAAAATCTAGTTATATTGCGTGACAAATCACAGGACGGACTGGCGTGACGTTATTTAGCGCCATTCGGACTTCATTATGGTTGCATTCCACCATTAATTTTCCATAGACGACAATGTTAACATCTGGTCATTTCAGTATTACATAACTGTAGATACAAAATTTTCCAAACCTGTCTTGCTTTAAAGTGTCATCCTAGCCTATAAATTTTAGATGAAAACATCCACTGCCTTCCCAACTCAGTGAGTCACTCAGCTAGGCTGAGTTTGGCAACCACCGATTCATACCCCAAAAAATAGCAAATTTTTTACTAGGGGGTCAGTTACCAAAATCAACCCCATCTCCTTCTGGAAAAATATTTCTCAATCAAATATGCCTTTTTGCAACTATCATTTTTCGGTCTTTTTTCTCGTCGCAGACGAGTATAATTTAGATATTGTTCCACATTTCACAAGATTTCATTGATCAAAGAACCCGTAATGTCAAAATTTAGCCAATACTATCAAAGGTCAATGAATATTTAATCTTCATTTTTCCCCGTCGCATGCTCTGTGAATACTAGCTCTCTTTCATATATTAATTCAAAATGTTTCTCTTGTTTGTAATTATCGAAAACAGACACAGATATTCAAAACTTTTTTTTTCGACGAAGATCGACTTTTGATTTCTACTTTCGGTTAAATACTTATTGCAGTATAAATAGGTAGATAGATGATATACACTTAGAAAATCGATTTGGTTGTGAGCATCAGTGGCTCAGGGGTAGAATGCTCGCCTGCCATGCTGGCGGCCCGGGTTCGAATTCTGGCCTGTACAATTATTTTTCTTTAAACGTTCCCAGTTTTATTTTTATTTAATCTGTTTTTAAAGTCAAGTTAGACAGCCAAATTTTGAGATAGGTCATTGTCGCTACCCAGTGTCAAAATTACGGTTGTTGGTGCCTACCTACAAAGCTCACGCGAGTTATATTCACGAATGTTATTGTCAACTCTTCAACTAGAGACATATTACAAAACACACTTCCATTTAATCTGCAACGATTATCTTTTTTTAAAGATTGTTTTTGTTTATACTGCGAGAAATCTAACATGCATGCTTGACAGATGACGTCATCTCTCTTACAATGTAAACATAATGCTCTCCCTGAAATAGGCGGGGCACATCCTCTTGAATATTTAGTGGACTGTACCCTAAAGATTCGTTAAGTGTCAGTTTTCTTCTTTCCACGGGATTAGAGAGTGTAACGTCGTTTCTCGCATTTAACACTTACGAAATACATGTAAAAATTTCGGTTACAGTCAAAGTTGTTGGCGGTACTTCTTCATGTAATCATGGCTCAAAACTAGAAAAATCCGAAGGAAACACTTGCGTTTTCTTCGTTTCTTGCGTGTTAGAATCGAAATAGATTCTTGCTAGCTAGTGCTTTTTTGCTCCAATATATCACTGGTAGTCGACCAGTCGGCAGTGAATTTATCACTTACGATTCACCCTCGTGATATATCCCTTCACGACTGACCTCCAGCCAGTGATATATTGGGCAACAAATGACTGTAAACAAGAATCTATTTCTTAATTGAAACGTAGTGTAAACGTACTAGAACGTAGATGGACGTCTTTTAAATACTTAGCCATACGAGAAGGTCGCCTACGTACTACTACGCATTGAATATGGTTTCCAACGTCTTTGTACGTTTTGCGACGGTCTATTCTGCGTTATATTACGCTTTTGTTAGTATGTTTTGCGATACCCACTAAAACGTGACCTTGTCTAGGTAGTTATCCCGGGCATTACCTTGTAGTCCCAAAGTCTTCACTGAGTAGGGCATAATGTCAATATCTAAAATCGTTAATTTGAAATTCAGGTTTTAGATTATTATTCTTTATTCGGTTCTTTTGATAATATCTTTGAGGTATGGTAGTTTTACATAATATATGCATTATTTATAGACCACACTGTCTAGACAACTCAAAGTACGGTAACATTTAAAAATTGAGACACACAGGTTAGAGCAAACAGTGCAGACACAAATCAAACTGCTCTGATCAGGGTCTTCAGTGTTTGCCATTCAAACTGCATATTTCAGCGCATTAATGTATTGAAAGACGTTCAATTTTTTGGATAATAACGGAAATTATCTTAGGTGTCCCGATGCTTAGTTTATTTTGGGGTAACTATGTAAATAGTTATCAATGCACCATGGTATAACAAAGGGGTAACTTACGAAACCCGAGAAGGAACATGCGAGTTTTATCTTTGTCAAGTTGTTCCGACGACTAAATAGCTTGTTCGGGTAAGATAAAGCTTCGGTCACACGGGCAAAGTTTCTGTGACAATGTAGATTTGGCATAGAAAATTTGCTTTTGTGATTGGAAAAATATGCCACATTTTCATTGCTAAGGGACCAGTTGACATAAGGGGATTTTCCTGGTACACTCATAATTGAATAATATTTTGTGAACAATTAGGACTATGTAGGGGTCCTTTATCCACAAAAAGTTAAGGTCAACCAGAGCTTTGGTTTTGTGTGCAGTGTGTCTTAAAAGTGGGCGGGTAATTCTACACCAGTCAGCCATTATGATACTCATTGGTAATTACAATTTTTCAATGATAGATTGACTAAACAGTTGTAACGCAGACTCATCACATTTGAGTAAATCATTTTCTGAGCGGTCGTCTTCGCACAAAGAAATAATTTTTTTTCGCCGGAAAAAATGGCGAGAAATTTGAACAGAAACAGTTCCAAAATAATGCTCGTTTGATAAGATATGCGGTCATAGTTTTCCAACAGACCAGATCAAAATGAAATTTGATGTTTTGTTATTGAAATCAGACGCATATCATCGGTACCTCCATGTAGTTTGCACACCCAAAACAACGACCACAGTTTGACAACCGTTTTTCAGAAAAGTAAAACCCTACGACAGTACCCCAAAGTTATTTTGCAAAGAAAATTGTCCCACAAACCAAATTAGATGCCATTATAACTGAACCGTAGTTCATACATTCGACCGTCTTTTAGCAAGGTATATCTTCTTGAGAAAGTCTATTTACGTTGAAAATCGATAATGAAGTTGGTCATTTTTACGTATTTACACCAGTACACGGCACGTGCGTTTGCCAACACACAGATATTTTTCTGCTGTATCGACTTGAGGAGACCAACTGTTTCTACATTTTTGGTATAGTAAAGCTTGTAATCATTTAGCATACTGTGAATCTATTAAGATTTTGCGTTAGTCTGCCAGCCTGTGATTTTGTAGGCTTCTGAATTTAGGCTACACGCAGAGAACGAGAGAAAGCAATACAAACACACTGGTCAACCACAAAGTTCGACGAACGAAAAACATTGAGTGATTGACCGGCTATTTAATTGATAGTTGAACAAGCAAGAGAATGCGGAATGATACTAAATATCTCAAATAAATATTTTGAGTGAAACCTAGGACATGTCGAATTACAGACAACTCACCCCAAAACAACTCGCCCCACAAGAATCTCGCCCCAAGACAAGTCGCCTCACCTTCAGGTGACAACTCGCCCCAGCTTCTGAGACAACTCCCGACAACAACTTCCCCAAAGACAACGCACCTCACATTCTGAGACCACTCGCCCTTCTAAGGAATTCTGTACCGGACGACGCCCCCGCCCCTCCCTCTCCCCCCCCCCCCCAACACACACGTACCCTTTCAGAAAGCATCCCACAAAAAGTACAAAAAACAGCTTGCCCTTCCTTATAAATCTGTCAAAACCCTGTCCTGATAGGCGCTAAGGGACCGACCTATTAATATTCTGTGGGGGGGTGGGGGTGGCTGTCCCGCTAGGCGCTAGGGGACCGACCATTTGATATTCTGGGGGCGGGGGCTGGTATATTTTTCGAAAAAAGGGGGCTAGTCTATTTTTTTGAAAAAAATCCCTGTCTTTGGATATGCAAGAAAAAAAAATAAATTAGCTCATAAGGGGATTTGAAAAAAATAATCTGACCTCAAAATTCAGTGAAAAAAAATAAGCTGGCTCCACCCAAAATTTCCAAAAAAAGAGTCTGCAGATAATTCCATTTGAATTGAGTTTTTAAAATGACACTGGCTTCTGGGGGTGCAGCCCCCTAGACCCCATATTTATAGTAATGTTTTAATATCTACAATTTTTTACACCAGCAGCACCCCACACATGTTCATACGTTTAAAAAAATCCTACATTCGCATACATGTATTATTGATCAGCCGCATTACTAAGTAAATGTTTCTACTACCTTCAACCACCCCACCCCCTCCACACACACTCCTGCGCATGCCCTCCCCAACACTCACAATCACATGGTGAGACACTCAAACCTCGTGCAACCAGCTGGGCTATAACTGCATATGTGTCATTGTTCCAGACTGCATTTTGTGAGATTTGAACAAGTTTTAGTGAGATTGATTCGATAACATCATGAAGATCAGGGCTAACTGCTGGACACTGCATATTTGGTGGGTAGGTAAGCCAATTTGTTTCAACTGCCTACCTACTCACCAAAATCCTCCCTACCCCCACCCCTACCCCATAAAAAAATGGTCATTTTGGACAGCTTTCTTTTTTTTTTTAAATTGCAAATTTACCCTGATCAACCTGCATAGTAAGACAAAGAGGTCTGACCAAACAGTGTAGACCCAGGAGCAGTCTGATCTGGGACTGCATTTTTGGCCGTTTTGGTACACCATTTGCGGGTGAAATAGATAAGTTCAAAATGTAGAATGCTGTTAGTATTATTGGTAATTTGTGTAACTATGTGTGACATTTTACTTACTATTATTTGTTTTGTTTTCATAGTTTGGAGGGATTAACCTACATACCTCCCCCCCCCAAAAAAAAAAAAGCCTAGTTAATAGGCAACTGCAAACAAAATATTTTTTATGCTTGGCCTGGGGCTGAGATGGGAGGGGGAAGAGGGGGCATGAAGAAATATATATTGTATAGAATTAAATGTCATAGGTTATGTTTTAGCTTGAATCTAAAAAAATATAATAGGCTTATATTGAAGTTAAATATCAATAGACATGATACCATAAACTGAAAAATAAAAAAAAATATTTTTATATTTCCTGATTAATTTAATCCAACTTAAATGTTCGCAGCTTCTGACCAAAGCAAAGAAACTTGTAACTTGTAATTACCAATCAGTTATTAAGTTACTAGAAAACTTAGAGAGAAAACCTTGAAAACAGGCATTAAGTGAGTCATGACTGTAAAGGGATGCAGTTTAATGCAGATGAATGAGAGGTAGCCCCTTCATGTCTACCCCCCCCCCCCCAACACACACACACACACATACCTAACGTACCCATTTAAAAGCATTTTCACAGAGGAGTTTATTGGCCAAATATTACGGACTTTATTATGTTAGGATTTTTTTTTAATATCATTATAAGTGTCCATGTACAAAAAAATAAATGGGCCATACCCTGCTAACTGCTGGACCCTGCACTTTATGTGGAATATTGCATAATGCTGTTTGTCCTTCTACATGTCAGTTATGCATACTATGTTAGAATGAAAAATTAACACAGCTCCACCATAAATGTTGCACCAGCATCATGCAATGGGCTTCATGTTAACACCTGTTGTGCCCTCTCATTAGAAGCAGTTCAGCAAGATCATAGATGGTTCTGTTAATGGATCACAGCAAATGTCTTTATGGCTGAATAAGACAGAATTCCCAGAATTGCTATCATGCCCCAGCTGAGTCTGTAAAATCATAGCATAAATCCATCACTTGTGGAAATGTCTCCAGAATTTTTTCTTATTATGTACATATGTTATAATTAATTTTGGACATATATTTATTTATACTTAGGGGAAACACTAAAGAGCAAGCCTTAGGTCAGACTCATGTTAATATGATAATAGAATCAGAGCTTTATACATTTACAATACCTATATAGTAGAAATTTGTTCCTTTGAAATTTGTGGAAAATTTTATTTTTCAAATGTAATGAGACAACAAAACATAGAAATGTACATTTTACTTGAAGAGATATGATAAAGAATAACTCCATTTTGGTTCACCAAATACTGGCCCATTATTTTTCTTGCTTAATCATGGTTATATCTTACCCTTATAACTTAGAGGATGGATTACAAAGTCCTGAGCCTTTGCCACATATCTAATCAAGTTTTCTGGTTTACTGGACAGCTGTGCTTTTTATTTGTTTTGTTTTTTGTTAGTTTGACCCAGAATCATATTAGAGAACGCATCTCATTTAACTATTAATTTGTGAGAAATTCTCCATTCTCAATGAAAAGTTAAGGCACCATTCATTAATAAACTATAATTTTTGCATGAGATATGCCCCTTCTGATAGGTTTCCATGAGAATTTTGGCAACAGTTAGAGCAAAGCCGTCAAAAGATCACTGAGTCTATAAACCCACTGTGTGACATTTTAATTCATGAACCAATGGCATTGCAGAGCTGACAGCCACCACCCCCACCCCACCCCTACCACCATGATGAGTTAGTATTTGACAAACGTGACATTTCATAAGATGTATGTTGTAACCCCTCATTAGAACTCCTCATGAAGGCAATTCTACAGAGGGCCAAAACATATGTTATAAAAGATATATATTGCAAGTTTGAAACCCTATGCCTCACTTTACAGTAGATATGCTACTTCTTAATTTTGGCTGAAATTGTAAAGGAGTGTTTACATATGTATGGCCAGGACATTTCCTAAGCTTAAAGTTGAAGCCTTATCTCCATTGCTGCAATTGTCCTAACTTCTTTAACATCTGACAGTGTGTCGAAATGGCTGGGGAAATCAATATACTAACCCTGATTAGACTGCGTTTTTGGAAGTCGTCTTACCCAGGTCTGCACTGCACTTTTTAATCAAGGATTAAGTTATTGTAGCTTTGCAAGTATTTGTTACGGTTAAACATCTATTATCTTTTGCTTATTTTTTTCCAGGAAAAAACAAGGTTAAAGGTTGTGTGTATTTGGGGGGGGCTTAAGTTGGGCAGGGTTATCTTGTGAGCTGATGGAGTGGCTTTGAAATATTGGCGCGTGCAGTATTAACTGGGTGGCAAAATTACTTTTTCTAGCAGCCCGTATGATTCTGTCCACAACTTAATCGGTGTTGAAACTTTTAAGCAGGTTGGTGCAAAAGCCGAAACAGTTGACGTGGTTTAGTTGTTGCGTCACACATCAACTGTCAAAAATCAATTGTTTACATTCTTCATGGTGTAGGCTACTAATCAGTTTTCTTTGTCCAATCTTTCTGAATAAAGACGAGAAAATATAATTTGTTGTATATTGAATTAAAAGTTTCATTCCTCTACGTGTGTCGGATATCAGGATTCAAGAAAATCTCCGTAGGAGCTGAATTTATTACTGACAAAACTGTCTATCTTCCATCGCTACCTATCAGGTAAATTATCCGCCATTTTTTGTTGAGAAAATGCATAGGGTACCTCAACATTATTTTGCAAAGGAAATTGTCCCACACACCGAATTACTTGATATTTTACATGGAGAAAGGGCAGACACCATGGTTTTTCATGGCATATGTCTGCAGACAGGACAAAGTCGATTTATTTTAAAAATTGCTATTGAAGTTAACGGACAAGATACGTCTTTACGTGATCACGTACAACGTTCGGTTGCCGAGTATCTCGGTGTTTAGTTCTGCTCTCAGAGGCATAGATAAAGAATTAAATAAAGATGTAAGGAATGTTATCAAATATTATTTTCGGCTGCGTTTAGTTTGATTCACCGACAAATCAGCACTGAAACTGCGACACGTTCGTCGATTGAATCTGAATCTCAGAAATTTAGAACGTTTTTGTCTTTGCTATCTGTTTAAAATACGCCATACATACGCGTTCCCACTGAAAGGTTGTGGTATATATTAAATAAGTAGTAAAGACTCTGTAAAATGCTATAAGGTTTCTGTGTCTACTACATACCTGTGCTAAAATAGATCAGTTTATTTGAACTTTTTTTAGAATATTTTAGTATTTTGCGCCTATCAACTTTGCGGAAAGCCTCAACGTTTCTCTAACAAGCAGTACAGTTTCCCTGCCTCTGGTGCAAGTATTTGTCAAATACTAGACATTGCAGAATTATAAGTTTTTTCCGTAAGCATTCCGATTAATGATTTATGTACCCTTGGATGCAAAAAAATGTATTCAAAATCTAGAAATGTCGATTTTGTATGTAACAGAGTTTAATATTTCCCAAATCCTATGGTCATTTTGGGTAAAAAACAAGGTCAGTAGGTCGAATTTTATGTTTATTGTCATAATATCTAAGTTTCAAACTGGATCATCCGTCATACGTGTGTTCGGACGGGCAGACGTCCGCCCGTCTATCAACTTTTGATTGTGTACACACTAAAGGGCACAGTTTTGATCCAATCTGTATGAAACTTTGTCAGAATGTTATCTCCATAAAAATCTAATCCAAGTTGGAAACTGGGTCATGTCGGGCCAAAAACTAGGTCACTAGGTCAAGTTTTAGAAAAACTTCGTGAACACTTTAGAAGTCACAGTTATGGTCCAATCTTAATGAAACTTTGTCAGAGTGATTATCTTCATAAAATCTAGGCCAATTATGAAAAATGGTGATGTCGGATCAAAAACTAGGTCACCAGGTCAAATCTTAAAAAACCTCGTGAACATTCTAGAGATCACAGTTTTGGTCCAATCTTCATGAAAATTTGTCAGAATGATTAGCTTAATGAAATCTAGGCCAAGTATGACACTAGGTCATGTTGGGTTAAAAACTAGGTCATCAGGTTAAATCTTATTAAAACCTTGTGTACACTCTAGCGGGCACAGTTTTGATCCAATCTTCGTGAAACTTTGTCAGAATGATTATCTTCATGAAATCTGGGCCAAATATGAAGGTAGGTGATGTCGGGTGAAAAACTAGGTCACCAGGTCAAATATTAGTAAAACCTTGTGTACGTTCTTAAAGGCATAGGTTTAATTCAATCTTCATGAACTTTGTCAAAATGTTTATTGTGATAATATCAAAACCGAGTGTGAAACTGGGTCATGTCGGGTCAAAAACTAGGTCACTAGGTCAGACCTTAGAAAAACGTTGTGTACACTCTAGAGGGCACAGTTTTGATCCAATCTTCATTCATATTTGATAGAATGTTTATCTACATAAAATCTAGGTCAAATTTGAAGCTGGGTCATTTTGGGTCAAAACAAGGTCAGTAGGTCAAATCTTAGAAAAACAGGAGGTAAAAAATTACGTTCACAATAATTTTAAATAACCCTTGTATTTTTGGCAAAATACAAAATGTTACATGCAGTTTTGGAGCACTGGTTTTCTTAGTTTCTACAGTGGTCTACTTCCACCCCATGTTGTTTTGAAAGTTCTGGCCATGACCATTTGAGACAAAGAATTTTTTTTCTAACTCAGATAACTGCAAAACTTTTGAACTTTCTGAGAGAATCAAATGAGCTAAATTTCATACTTCACTACAGTAAGTCTTCAGCAGTTGGTCATGTACAGAAGAAAACACAGGTCATACAGGTACACCTGTACAATTTACAGGTACATCTGTCCTGTTAATTGTTTTGAGCAATGTATTTGACCAAATTAAAAACAATATTTGTGTTATATAGAAGTGTTGTTTTCTTGCTTTTACCTTTTCTGAACAACACAAAAGTTATCCAATTTATCTTGTTTCAGGTGAAGCCAGCCTGTTCAAGCTGTTGATCTATAAAGAGAAAAAATCCACCCCATCAAATAAGGGTGGAAGATAAATGCGTGCCCGATATTTTAACCACATTTGTTGCAACACAGATCATTTGTTGTTGCTCTGTAGAATTTGATGCACAGCTTATCATTGAATTTCACAAGAACAATAATTTATACAAATTATTTAAATTGGTTGAAAATTACAGCAATTATCTGTGTTGTAGTGAATCGCAGATTTCAGCCCTGTACCGGGTAAGTGCCACTGATGAAAGATGGTATTAACTAGTGTGTTCCATTCTGGACAAAATGAATTAATATTAAATGTGTGTCATAAAAAATAATTACATGTTTTGTTTTGCTGCGAAATGTAATTATAACATATTCTGAAAGACAAGTGTGAATTACTTCATCAGTGTTAAAACAGGGTCCCTTCCTGGGTTTAAAACTAGCCACCTTGCTGACTACTGATTGTGAATATATTCCCTTTGCAGCTCCTAGGAATTTTAAGTCTTAAGTTTAAATTATATTTCTTAGAAAAATGAATATTACCCTTAGTTATTAATTTCTTATTTTAATTCTGTTTCCATTGTCACAGTTAAAATCTACTTGATCTTATTCTATAGTTTTCTATTACATTTATTCACATGTATATTTTGTTTAATCCTTCAAATTTTCTTTTCTAGGTATCGCTGATCACTTGCATTATTCAAAGTGGTTGACTACATTCTTTTATATTATAACATTTTAATTTTCATTGCCTTTAATAATTGTGATCATTGAGCTTTTGTGAAACTGTGATTTGGATAAATATTGGAACTTCGGTGGAGTGTGACGTGTAAAGACAGTGTGCTGGTGTGGGATTGTATTGTGGACGTGAGGGAACTGGACCACATTTTCCAGATAGTACTTGGCTGAAGGTATAGTTTTCTTTCATTAACTCGCTTGATGTCTACAAAAGTTGCCGGCTCTTAGTTCAAACAACTCCCAGCCAAACTTGGCCAAATTTTTATGGGCATAATACCTTCACCCAAATTTGAGACCCAAATTTGATAACCAATCAGATGACATTAATCGAGAGTACTGGACCTTTAATTGCCCAACTTGAACTAAGGTCTGCAGGTCAAAGGTCAAGATCATCCAGTTCTGTAATAATATGATTATGGTTACGGGTCAATAACTCGTCAATTGTTTAAGCTACAATCCTTGTATTTGGAGCCCCGGTAGCTCAATGGGTTCAGCGCTGGCCTACTGATCTAGTGGACCGGGTTCGAGCCCCACTTGAGGCGAGATTCTTTCCTGCCGTAAACGGGGTTCCATTGCACACAGCCTTTTATTATCATCGACCCATCTTCCTGATATTACTGAAACACTGTTGTAAAGGACATAAAATCGCAAGTCATCATCCTTGTAAGAACAAGCTTTATCATGATGAATAGATGATCCCTATTTTTTTTAGGACATAGGTCAAAGATCAAGACCATTCCGTTCAGTTCTGTAAAAAAATGGTTATGGTTTCTGATAAATAACTCATCCATTGTTCAACCTTCAGTTCTCATACTCAGTAGGGAGGTTTGTCATATTAAGAAGATGACCCCAACTTTTAGGCCAGTTCATCAGAGGGTTAGGTAATTCAATACTATAATAATACAAGGAAATGGTTTCTAAGTAATAATTCATTCATTGTTCAACCTACAGTTCATGTTTAGTAAATGCCCCCTTTTTTTAGATCTGTAGGACAATGTCATTCAGTGAGTTCGATTCCATCATTTATCTCACAGGTCTCATGTTTGGTAGGAAGGTTCGTAGGTCAAGGTCATTCAGTTCTGTAGTATCATGATTATGGTTTCTAATCAATTTGTCATCCATTGTTCAACCTACAGTTCTCATATTTGGTTGGGAGGTTTGCATGAAGAGTAGGTGACCCCCATTTCTTTTGAGGTCAGCAGATCAAAGGTCAAGGTCATTTAGTACCATAATATCTTGGTTATAGTTTCTAATCAATAACTCATCCATCGTTCAGCCTAAGTTCTCATATTAAGGAGGGACATTTATCATCATGAGTATATGACCTCTATTTTTATGTCACTAGGTCAGAGGTCAAGATAATTCATAACTGTAATATCATAACTGTAATATCATGAAATGGTTTCCGATCAAAAACTCATTCATTGTTCAGCCTACAGTTCTCATATTTGATCAGAAATTCTGTCTAATGAGTAGATGACCCCTATTTAATTTGAGGTAAGTAGGTCAGAGACCAAGGTCATTCTGTTCTTTAATAACATTGTTCCAGTTTTCGATCAATAACTCATCAATTGTGCAATCTATAATGCTCATATTTGGTAGGGAGCTTTGTCATGATGAGAAGATGACTCTGTTTCTTTTGAGGTCAGTAGGTCAGGTGTCAAGGTCATACAGTATTGTAATATCATGGTTATGGGTTCTGATCAATAACATCCATTGTTCAACCTAGTCCTTATATTTGGTAGGAAAGTTCATCATGATGAGCAGATGACCCCTATTTCTTTTGAGGTCAGTAGATCAGAGCTTAAGGTCATTCAGTACTGTAATATGGTTATTGTTTCCAAGCATTAACTCATGCATCATTCTATCTACAGTCCTCATATTTGGGAGGGAGTTTTCTTTGGGGAAGTACATATTTTACAAACATCTCTTGTTTTTTTATAAGCCCGTATTATGTTGTGGCAATGTCTGTCTGTCAAACTGTAAACATTCTTGTGCTCGCCATAACTCGATAACCGTTCGGGATATCTTTATGAAATTTGGTAGGAATATGTATTAGGTTGGGTGAAGGTGTTGCCTACATGAATGGTTGCTCCCCCTTCCTTAGTTTCCAAGTTATACCCCTTTGATTATTTTTTCCCTGCAAGTCTTGTGCGCACGATAACTAGATATGCATTTGGGATATATTCATGAAACTTCATAGCAATGTGTATGAAGTCCCAAGGGTGTGTTTTGTACAACAGTGGCTGCTCTCCCTTTCTTTGTTTTAGAGTTACATCTCTATCATTAGCTCTTTTAGTCTATTTTTGTGTATACTTACCTTGTGCATAACAGTTTGGAATATCATGATGAAACTTTATAGCAATGTGCATAATCACAAGACAATGTGTTGCATATAAGAATGGTTGCTCCCCCTTTCATAATTTTGGAGTAACCTCCTTTTGATTAGTATTTTTAGGATTTTCTCATTTACTCCATATCTCCTTAACCTTTTGAAATGGTAGAATGAAACTTTATAGGAATGTGTATAATGATGGGACAGTGTATCCTGAGCAAGAACCACAACTCTAGCATACTTACCGAATTATCTCTCCTTGCATAAATTTCTTGTTAACTCTGAACTCCTTAACCATTTAAAATATTTAAACACAACTTAATGGTGATATGATGTATATTGTCAAGTAAATGTAGTAGAACCAAGAATAGTATATCTAGTATATTTAGTTTATCTCCCTTGTTTGACTTTGGCCTTACTGAACTTCTGAGCAACTTCACCTTTGAAGCTGATTTTTAGCGTGCCTTTGCGAAGCAAAGGAGAGTTTATGCTATACCCCTGGCGTCGTAGTGCGAGTATGCTTCAGCGTTCATGTCTTCCTTTGCGTTCGCATCTGCGTCCGCATCCATGTCTGTGAGCAGTTTAACCTACTCGAATGTTAACCATTTGCATTTAGGTCTTTTTCTCACAAAGTATAAGAGCTAATGAAACTTGGTACACACTCACATCAGAACATGATCACGTGAATGTATGCACCATGTATGACCCTGACCTACTGGTCATGGTCTGCTGACTTTGAAAAAAATAAGATTAATGTAGTTTAACCTATGTGAACCATTTGCGTTTAGGTCTTTTTCTCACAAAGTATTAGGGCTAGAGTAATGAAATTTGGTACACATTTAATTCAGCACATGATCACCTGAATATATGCACCATGCATGACCTTGACCTACTTTTCATGGTCTGCTGACTTTGAAAAAAATTAGGTTAATGTATGTTGAGCATATTTGTGTTCAAGTCAGTTTCAAAGTAGTTATAAGGGTTAGAGGCATGATATTTGGTCACTACTTGCATCTGGATGAGGGCATGTGAGTGTAACCAATCATGTAGGACAGTGACCTACATTATATAGGATAGCATTGACAGTGGTTGTAGATATGATATATGATCTAAATGTCAACATCAACAGTGAAGATGGACTCGCAAACGGGGCATCATGTGTTGCAAAATTTATTGAATGCAAGTAGGCAATACCAAACCGTCCAAGCATTATTTGGGCTCAGTTTGACAATGAAAAAGCAGGATCTGAAACCAGAGAAAAATTCCAAAAAAGAGGATTTTATCACGATAAAATAAAAGATAATGGGACTCCAATATTTGATATACAACGGACATTTACAAATGACAGAAGAAATATTACGTTTGAGAGAATTCAGTTTCCTTTGCAACCATCTGCAGGACGATTTGTTCACCGAGCACAAGGCACTATATTAAACAGAGTTGTTATTGATTTATCACAACAAAAGACAAGAAAAGTCCCCCATATCCACTATGTTGCTCTGAGTCGAGTCAAATCTTTACAAAGTCTTCAAATCTTGAATTTCAATGAAAAGGCTTTAGCAATTGATGAACAAGTTCATACCGAAATGAAACGATTTTATGATGAAGCCATGCTAAAACTCTGCTATATTCCTTTGGATTCTGTAGATTCGTCGTCTCATTTTAAAGTTGCATTCAATAATTGTCGTTCTTTACACAAACACATTGAGGATGTCAGGAATGATTATAATTTGTGCTCTGCCCACGTTATTGGATTAGCAGAAACTAGATTAGATCAGAATGATGATACGATTGATTACAACATACATGGATACCATCTGAGAAATGATCAAGAGGTAAATATTGTTACGGAACTAGGCTGCTGCTGCTTCATTTCATGGTTAGATCGGTGCCGAATTATTGGTTATGCTCGATCTATGTAAACACGAATTCGTGTGACAACTTTGACCGGAAAATTAGCTCACTAAAACTGACAACTGAGCGTTATCCTGGCATGATGATGAAGTATTACCTTTATATTTTACCATTATGTGCTTTTTGTATGTTGGTATGCATTTTTATCGCTGTATTTTGGGTTTAAATCAGCCAATTAACGGGATTTCAGTTCTCTGCACCAACGCTTTGTCTTCGGAACCTCTGGGTACTTTCCGGGTGTTGGCGGCAGGACTATTCGAATCGACCGAAACTGCACCAACGTTACGGAAATGTACGAGGCGCACCAACACCGCTCGTGAGGTCAACTGATGACGTTACAGGGTATCACGTGCCCTGGGCCTATATAAGTGACGTCGCAGTGGGTGTCGGCCATTAGTTTGTACTTCGGTCAACTGATCCACATCAACTCTCTTGCTTGCTTAAGAAATATTAGAAATAACACCAATCACTATTGCTACTGTGCACCAACTGTACACCAACAGATCACCATGCCTGCTAGGAGAAATTTATATGGACCTTTAGAGGTCTCTCTCTCATAATCATTTATTTTAATATTTCTCTAGCGTTGGTGCTTGTTGACTTGTTTACTTTTTCTGTTGGTTTTGGTTGGCACATGATTCTACTTTAAATAAGTCTTAAGACTTCTAGACTTGGTATTTAGAACTAAAGCAACTTTGATAATTATCTTAGGGATCACTGCTACCACACCTTAGGTTTGGTGCACTCAGACACACACACACACACACACCAACGAATGGTGCACTTGCTGTTGGTGCATGCACCCATGGTTTGTACAACTTGCTAAAGTTGCTTATACCTGAGATTGATGCTAAGCACTTATGGTGCAGTACTTATACATTCCGTTGGTGAATGCATTCATGATTGGTGCCACTTGTTGGTGAAGCTTACATCCAAATTTGTTGCAATACTTTGATGGTGCATACGTTTACCTATGTTAAGTGCTTACACCCATGATTGGTGCATTCACCCATGATTGGTGCTCTCACCCATGATTGGTGCATTCACCCATGATTGGTGCACTCACCCATGATTGGTACACCCTCCTATGATTGGTGCACCCTCACTGTATTATAGGCAAAGTTAGGATTTATATAGGATATTATAGGATACTTAATTTAAACAAAACACTACTTGTAAGGCCAAATATTCTATCTTGTAACTAATTGGAATATATACGAATGATTCTAAACTACTTAGCATTGGATACTAACCAGCACATTTCTATCTATTATAAAATATTTGTATGTCTATAATACATCTAAGATGTACTGTTACATGTTTAAGACAGAGTTCTTTTAATAGACAAGTTAAAACTAAGCCTATGTCTTGCCTTTCTATTCGCTTCCACTAACTAAGCTACCAGTCCAGGTGAACCCTCGCAATTATGCAGCACCCTAGTTAATCCTGATTGTTTGAAGCTACCTCGGCGCTGGGGTTCCGCTGCATTTGGTGTCCGAAGTCAGGGATTGATAATTTTAAAAGAGATAAAAACACTCTGTGCAATGAAATAAAGAATTATATTTTTGACAATTATTTTATTCAAGATAAAATAGAATCA
Organism: Ctena decussata; assembly: GCA_963989385.1. Classification (NCBI taxonomy): domain Eukaryota; kingdom Metazoa; phylum Mollusca; class Bivalvia; order Lucinida; family Lucinidae; genus Ctena; species Ctena decussata. The sequence goes on from OZ022504.1 coordinate 67,631,776, forward strand.
CAATGGAATTTCAGGCTGCCAATAATTGTTGTTCCAATGCTGTTTGTCAGAAATCTTTTCTGAGTTGAGTTTGTTGGTTTGGGAACACCTGACATCCTGAAAGTAGAATAAAATATTTGTTAAAAAAAAAAGAAAAAAAAAAATTCATTTTATTACAAAATCCTGGTTCTTGGTCATTGTTAGTGTGAAGTGATTTTTAATGCAAAATTATGGCTGACAAAAATTATAAAAATCACACCAATGAACAAAATAATCCTTCTACATCACAAGAGCATATAAGTGATGAAACGCTTGATACTCAGTCAGTTGCAAGCGCAGCTAGTGAACTGCAAATGTCATTGCTTGAAAGTAAATTGGAAGATGAGATGGCAAAAATGGCTAATATAGTGAAGGACACAGTCTCTTCACTGCAAGAGTCTGTTTCTAACCTCACAGAAAGGTTTGAGAAGAAATTTTCAGAAGTTGAGCAAAAACTGAGCAGTCTTGCTGCTGACAGAGTTGTCTTGGCGAATCAAAATACCAACAGAAACACATCAGTGTATGGTCTAGCATCAAACTTGGATTCTCAAAACAGGGGAGATAATATTCCACCACTGTTTGCACTTTCCAACCAGAGTTGTCTTTCTTCTACTACAATCAATGCCAGTAACACACAAAGTAGGGAAAATAGTATACCACCATTGTTTGCAAACTCAAATCAGAGTTGCGTTTCTTTAGCTACGATCAATACCAGTCACACACAAAGTAAGGGAGATAACATATCACGTCTGTTTGCTCATTCTCTGCAAAGTTGTGTTTCTTCAGTCACAAACAGTACTAGTAGCTTAAAACCTTCAGAACAGTCAAAGGGAGATAACCACAACTTCAAAATGAAACCCCAAACTTTCAATGGCACTGATTTTGGTGACTTTATTTCACAATATGAAATAACTTGTGAGATCAATAAATTGCAGTATAAGGAAAAGTCTTTATATTTGGCAAACTGTTTGACGGGTGATGCCAGATCATTGCTGAATGAGCTTGACTATGAGGGAAAAAGAGATTACAATACTTTGGTAGAAAAACTGAGAAACAGGTTTGGTTCTGTGAACAAATCTGAAATTTTCAGAACACAATTGAAATCCAGAACAAGAAATAAAGGGGAGACAATTCCTGAGTTGTCCCAAGCAATCAAGAAACTTGTCAGGCAAGCATACCCTGGGGTATATAAGGAAGTCATTGAGACGCTATCACTTGATAATTTTGTAGATGCTATCAATGATTCAGAAATAAGACTTCGTTTGCGAGAAGCAGGACCAAAATCGCTTGCGGAGGCAGAGCAAATAGCCGCGCGCATTGAGGCGTATAAGATTGCGGACAAACAAAGAACTCGGTTGGTTGGTCGCGTTGATTTTGATGGTGAACAAAGCAAAGAAGAGCAAGGTAAATCCCCTGTTCAGATTGAGACGTTATCAGAAGCCATATCCACACTTACAAAAGAGGTCAAAAACATTAGCAAGGGAAATCGTAACAGCACAAATAATGGTTCATACCATAAGCAAGCAGACAGGTACCAATATAATAATCAGAATTACAATAGAAATCAGAGATTTCAGAGGCCATACAATAACAACCAAAACAGGCAGTATGAAAATGGTAGGCCTAGGTTTAATGATAGGTATAGGGGAAATAACTCCTATCAAGCAAACCAGAGTGGTGTTAGGGGACAAAATAACCAGAATGAGCAAAATGCAAACAATCAGAATTTTACATCAAGAAATGAGAATTCGAATTCTAATAATCCTAATGGTGCAAGTCAGGTGTCTGGGACTCAGCAAGTTAGTAACTCTCAGGAAAACTTGAATCTGTCGGCTTGGGGGGCCACAACCCGACATCATTAGAGGGGCCCGAAAAGATTGCACTTAGAAGTATGGAGGAGGGATATTTTATCCCAGCATGTGTAGGAAACATGCCTCTTACCTTTCTGGTGGACACTGGCTCAAACGTTAGTATTTTACGTAGGGAATTGTTAGACAGCTGGCGGCAGGAACATCTTCCCAGCTTGACACCTGTAAATATACAATTAATCACAGCTACAGGTGAAAGCTCACCCTTCTATGGAAAAGCAGAGGTTGAAATTTCTTTGGGAAATCAAAAGGTGAAACATCAAATCTTGCTTGCGGATATCAAAAATGATGGTATTCTGGGTATTGACTTTTTAAGCACAAATGGTTGTGACGTCCTTTTAAGTAAAAATCACCTGTTGCTGAATGGTGAAACAATAGCTTGTTTTCGTAGCAGTGTGGACGCACGGCCTACCTGCTGCAGAATTGCTTTGACAGAAAATATCGAGATACCACCAGATTGTGAAATTATCGTGAAAGGCAGACCCATTGATAGGTTTGACAAAGATGGTGTAGGCATCCTGGAAGCCTCTGAAGCTTTGGCTACTCGTTACTGCTTAATGGTGGAGAAAGCTTTGGTTTGCCCCAAAATGGGATCAGTGCCTTTGTGTATTATGAACATACTGGACAAGCCATGTTTTCTCCGTAAAAACACGGTTACAGCTATGTATGAGCCAGTGGAAACAGAAACGTTTGAGAGAGTTAGCTCCCTTAGCACAGAAAATACTTCTAATGAGGATTCTACTTCTCACATTGAAGACTTGATTTCTCGCAGCTCTGAAAATCTAAATGAGTCTCAAAAGCAAGAGATGACCACTCTTTTACATGAGTATAAAGATCAGTTCTCACGATCCTCTCATGACCTAGGTTCTTCTGGGTTGGCAGAACATACTATCAGAACTATACCAAACTGCAAACCTGTGTATCAGAGACCTTACTGAGTTCCTTTGGCAAAACAAAAATTTGCAAGAAAAGAGATTGATCTAATGGCGGAGAAAGGTTTGATTGAGCCATCTTGTTCGCCATGGAGCTCTCCAGTTGTGTTGGTACCAAAACGTGATGGCACCACCAGGTTTTGCATTGATTAAAGAAAGTTGAATGAGGTCACTATACCTGATAAACATCCTCTGCCAAACCCTGAGGACACCCTTGGTGCACTTGGAGGATCTAAATGGTTTTCAACTGTAGATCTAAAGTCTGGATTCCATCAGATCCTGATTAAAGAATCAGATAGACCACTTACTGCTTTCTCCATACCAGGCAGTGGGTTATGGCAATTTCGGGTGCTACCTTTTGGCTTGGTAAACTCGGGAAGTGTGTTTGAGCGACTGATGGAGCATATTTTTGATAGACTGACATACAAATTTCTTCTTATTTACCTTGATGACATTATAGTGTACTCAAAAACTTTTGAGGCTCATATAGAAAATTTGCGAGAAGTCTTTCAGAGATTGAAGGAAGCAAATTTAAAGCTCAATCCCAAAAAGTGCAATCTTTTCTGCCCAAAGGTGTCCTTCTTAGGTCATCAGGTTTCTGAGGAGGGCATCTCAACGGACCCTGAGAAAGTGCAAACCGTTAAAGAATGGCCACAGCCGAGAAACGTAAAAGAAGTGAGACAATTTGTTGGGTTGGCAAGCTATTACAGAAAATTTATAAAATCATTTGCAACCATATGCAAACCTTTACATAAGCTAACTGAAAAAGATCAGCCATTTGTTTGGACCCCTGAGGCCCAGAATGCATTTGACACTATAAAAACTTTACTAACCACAGCCCCTGTCCTCAGCTACGTAGACCCAAGTGGGAAAGGCTTTGTGCTTGATTGCGACGCATCTAATGTTGGTATAGGATCGATACTTCCTTATATTTGTTGCTGCCATATGGCGCACCATGATGATGACTGGCTTGACTGCTTTGAAGATGAGCCTTTGTTTGGGTGCTTGTTTGGTTAAGAGGGGTATGAAGGTGCTGAGATTGATGGAATAAGCTGTGAGAGAGTGACCTCACACAATCCAGCTTGTGTCAGAAATCTTAGCCCTTCACTTGAGAATGGTATATTTGATTGTCAGGATGTTGGTCATGCAGGCATGATTCCAACAAGGGGAGTAACTCATGAGGATACTGTGCACCATCCTGGTGAGATTGACCTACCCTGTGATGACAGACTTCCAAACAACCTCAGGGAATCTTCAAAATAGTCCTTGTGGTAGTACTGAGAATTGTTGCAGCACCTGTAAAGAGAAAATAACAAAGTATGCTGATCAGTATCAAGGTTGTTCAAACATGAGCACAAGAGCGACTGGAAGTACAGCTGATAATAGTCCTGAGATCAGTCAGGAGAGCATCCGCGATGAGCAAGAGAAAGACTCTACTATAAGACTTATCCTACAATGGAAGAAAAGTGGAACTAAACCTGAATGGGCCACTGTAGCACCTTACTGCAAGGAGCTTAAAGTCTATTGGCACCAATGGGATACCATAGAAATCAGAGATGGAATTTTTTGTAAGAAATACATTAGAGCAGATGGAACAGGTGCTGATTATTTGTACATCATACCAGTTTCTTTGAGAAAGGAAATTTTTAAGCATCTGCATGCATACATTACAGGAGGTCACCTTGGTCGGAGAAAAACTTATGAAAAACTTAAAAAGCGTTTTTATTGGTGCAACATGCAACGAAATGTTTCATACTGGTGCAGAATTTGTACCACATGTGGTTCAAGGAAACTCCCACCAAGAAAAGCAAAAGGCGCTATGAGACAATACAATGTTGGCTGTCCGATGGAAAGGATTGCTATTGACTTGACAGGCCCTTACCCTATCTCCAAAAAGGGACATAAATACCTCATGGTTGTATCAGACTACTTCACAAAATGGGTTGATGCCATCCCATTGAAAAATCAGGAGGCAACTCATATTGCAGAGAGATTAGTCAACAGATTTATCGCCATATTTGGAGTACCTCTGCAGCTTCATACTGATATGGCCACCAATTTTGAGTCGAAAGTTTTTCAAGAAGTTTGTAGGATTCTGGGAATCGATAAAACTCGGACAACGGCTAGAAGGCCACAGAGTGACGGAATGGTAGAGCGTGCAAACAGAACCATTCTAAATATGATTGCCTCATATATATCAGACAAACAAAACGACTGGGAAGAACATATACCTTTGCTAATGCTAGCTTATAGATCCTCTGTTCATGAGACTTTAGGTGTTTCACCGGCAATGATGACTTTCGGACGTGACTTGACTCTCCCAATTGACTTAGCATTAGCGAAGACAAACCAACCTGGTTTGTTACCAAAAACTAATGAAATTTAAAGGGAAGTAATTCTGAGAGCAGTGCAGTTAATAAAAATACATACTTAAACTAGAATTGTTTTCCTACGAAAAAACAGATGTCTCCCCCCTTTTTGATGTCACAAGGATCAGTCATTAAGACGCCAAGGGAAAAACAATATGTTTCCCTACCCTGAAGCAGGGATTCATAATAAGTAAAAAGTATAAAAGCATGAGTTATAGTTGTTATGCTCTGGATGTCATGTAATGTTGACTGATATTCATATTTAGTTTTGTCAAAAAATATAAATGCAAGAGTTACAGTGCTCTGCACGTCGTCTATTTATATGTTGACTGATATTTGTATGAAGTTTCATGAATATAGCTTAAACGGTTTTCAAGTTATAGAGCTTAGACGATTGAGACACGATTTTGTGAATGACAAAGTTCCAATGGAAATAACTCAAATAGTATAAATGCTGTGCTCTGCAGGTTGTCTATTGTTGACTGACATTTGTATGAAGTTTCGTGAATATAGCTTGTCCGGTTTTCAAGTAATAAAGCAATTGAGACACGATTTTGTGACTGACAAAGGTCCAAGGGAAATAACTCAAGAAGTATAAATGCAAGAGTTATGGTTCTTGCACTATGCAATTCTTCTAATGTTGATTGATATTTGTATGAAGTTTCGTGAATATAGCTTGAATGGTTTTCAAGTTATAGAGCAGACACAACTGAGACACGATTTTGTGACTGACAAAGTTCTAAGGGAAATAACTCAAAGAGTATAAATGCTAAAGTTATGGTTCTTGCATAATGCACGTCGTCTGATGTTGGTTGATATTTGTGTGATCTTTCATGAATATAGCTTGAATGGTTTTAAAGTTATAGACGGACTCGACTGAGACGCAATTTTGTGATGGACAAAGTTCCAACTCAAAAAGTATAAACGCCAGAGTGCATTCTGCACGTCGTCTGATGTTGACTGATATTTGTATGAACTTTCATGAATATAGCTTGAATGGTTTTAAAGTTATAGCGAACTCGACTGAGACGCAATTTTGTGATGGACAAAGTTCCAAGGAAATAACTCAAAAAGTATAAATGCCAGAGTTACCGTTTGTGCACTCTGCACATCGCCTCATGTTGATTGATATTTCTATGAAGTTTCGTGAATAAAGCTTGAGCAGTTTTCAAGTTACAGAGCGGACACGATTGAAACACAATTTTGTGATGGACTAAGTTCCAAGGGAAATAACTCAAAAAGTATAAACGCAAGAGTTACCATTCTTGCACTCTGCACGTCGTCTCATGTTGACTGATATTTATATGAAGTTTCGCGAATATAGCTTGAGCGGTTTTCAAGTTATAGAATGGACACGATTGAAACACAATTTTGTGATGGACTAAGTTCCAAGGGAAATAACTCAAAAAGTATTAACGCCAGAGTTACCATTCTTGCACTCTGCACGTCGTCTCATTTTGATTGATATTTATATGAAGTTTCGCGAATATAGCTTGAGCGGTTTTCAAGTTATAGAACGGACACGATTGAAACACAATTTTGTAATGGACTAAGTTCCAAGGGAAATAACTCAAAAAGTATAAATGCAAGAGTTATGGTTCTTGCACTCTGCATGTCGTCTTATGTTGATTGATATTTATATGAAGTTTCGCGAATATAGCTTGAGCGGTTTTCAAGTTATAGAACGGACACGATTGAAACATAATTTTGTGATGGACTAAGTTCCAAGGGAAATAACTCAAAAAGTATTAACGCCAGAGTTACCATTCTTGCACTCTGCACGTCGTCTTATGTTGATTGATATTTATATGAAGTTTCGCGAATATAGCTTGAGCGGTTTTCAAGTTATAGAACGAACACGATTTGTGACAGACGGACAGACAGACAGACGGACAGACAGACAGACGGACAGACGCCCGGGGAAAAACAATATGTCTCCCGACCCTGAAGGGGGGAGACATAAAAATAAAAAAATAAAAAAATAAGGGCTATGAGTGCAGAATACATATAAGAAGTACTAGTTTGAGAATATTGTGCCAACCTACCAAATGTTCTGTTTACAATCTTCTTATATTGATTGTTGTTTTGTTGCTTTGTTGATACAATGTTGTTTTAAAGATTGTTGTTATTTGAGAAGTTACTTAACTTAAATGAATGCTTTGTCCAGGATGAATGGGGATTGAGAAGAAATCAGGTATTGATATTACAGCGATTTGTTGCTGACAGTCAGAACTATATTGCAAAAAGAATGCAAGCAAACTTGAATTAAGAGAGCACATATGAAAGAATCCAAAGGTGGTTGTTTAGAACAGGTGCTTGTTTAATGCAGATAGATTTGATTGTAACGTAACAAACAGTAATGCATTATTTCTATTACTTTATTGCTTATGCTGACGGTTGTTTGTTGAGGGGAAGCTTCAAATAAATATCTGGTGACTAGAATGGAACCTGTTCATAGGCAAGTTGTTGTAAACAACTGGCAGTGGTATATATTTAGTATGGCTTAAGTAAAAGGTGTGAACAGATTGATAATGCGATCTAGATTCCGTATGCCATTCTAGATTCTGTATGCCCATCTAGATTCCGTATGCCCGATGGATGGTGATTGTTCATGACCGGTAAATTGAGAGCAAACAGATTTTTAAATTGAAACCATTCATGCCAAAAGCTATTGAGATAAAATTGAAGCTCTTGCAAGGAATGCTACAAAGCATGATAAACAGATTGTTTGCAACATTAATGGTTTGAATAAGGCTCTTTGTTTGAAGTAGACACTTTCTATGCAAAGTAGTTACAAATACTTGCTTTTACATCACACAAAATAAATGAAGCAACTGTTTGCATATATTAGCGCCGAACAGTATATCATATTTGGGTGATGTATCATACTAACCATTAGAGGAAAAATACGGCAACAAACAGTTTGGCAAGAGGTGTTATCTTGTTATACATTGTCTGTTGAGTCCACGAGAAGCATCTCTGGGCTGGTCGCTGATTGTAGGCTCGTGACTGCTAAAAGAGAAAAAGGAATAAATATATATGCTAAGAAGGGCAAGCGTTGTGCTTGAATGTTTTGAAATCTGAAGATGGTTACCGCTGTTGAGATTGCCAGGATCTGAGCTAAACAATCTTCGAGAGTTACGTTGGATGTGGGTGGCAGGCACTTTGCCACTAGCAAAGAAACATTACTAAAGGATAAAAATTCAATTTTCAGTGTCCTCTTGGAAGACAATAAGAGGCACTATTTCATAGATAGAGATGGTGCACATTTTAGGTACATTTTGAACTTCCTGAGAGAGGACTGCAAAATGAATATAGCCATTCTTCCAAGGGAAACCAGGTATCTCCTAGAATTGCAAAATGAATGTATTTATTATAAACTAGAAGGACTCTTACAAATTGTTAACTCCCGACTCCAGCAGTACAGAAACCTTGGTCTGGCTTTCTAAGACCAAAGAATCATTTGGACACAGATGAGAGAATCTATTGATTGAGAGGAAATCTTTTGATTGTGATGAAGCCTGTTTATATACACCATGTACGATTGAGATGTACCACCTAATAGCTGAAGAAACCAGACCAACTGTCAAGATGTCCCGTTCTGTAATTATTCGCGTTTAAGAATTTTAAGTTGAATTTCCTTCGCGATTTAATAAGTTATATCTTAAAGTAAGTTATGAGTTATAAAAGTAAATAGACATTCAAACTGGATACATCGAAGAACACCACCTGACAAGACGATACTGGGATTTAGTTTAGTTAATGGTTAAGTTAGCATGTTATCAGGATTCTACAAATCAAAATTCCAACTATTTGTCTGGGACATGACTTCCTCTACAAAATAATGAAGTTGTTTTGTTTTCCCTGTTTTGCTTGGAAAATTTGCTTGGCAAATGAGAAACTATTTCAGTTGCCCAGCAAAAATTCTAAGTTGTCCCGAGCAGTAGGAGGATGGATTTGTTGGTCCCTGAGACATGCATTTAGCTGGTCAAGAAAGTAATTTTGTCATAGAAAATTTATTCCTGGAAGCTGCTAAAACTTGAAACTATTTTACCTATTTTCTAAATTTTGCTTTTTGTAACATTTTTACTATATAAGAAGTTATTTTTTTTTAATCTTAATCAGTACCTAATACCTGTAATCCTGTAATGTCTGGACTGTAATATAAAGAGCATAGCATAGCATCTGTCTGCGATTGGATTCTAGGAATGTCTGTACCTGCAATATATATTCATCAAATACTAGATAGTAGTACATGTATAAGATCATTTCTCTATAATCAAGCATAAGCAAGGAGTTCATCTCATTTTCTTAAACTTCATCCATATATGTCAATATTTAAGGTTCAAAGTTTTCTGACAGTAAAATTCGAGTGAATGTGAAATTTGTTCCTTTAAATTTAAAATTACATGTACCTTCAAATAAGAAAATGTTTGTTAGTGTAAATGAGACTGTAAAATGTAAAATGTGCTTGTGTGTAAGCAATGAAAATGGCTGCTCCTTGGGAATCAAAATTGTGCTGTACAACATATAGTTTTGACAAAGTGAATGATTAATACAGATTGACACATTTTACAGGTTCACAAAGTCATTAGAGTTTATGTGTAGTATGGATGTCTGCTAAAAGTTATGTGTTGCATTGTGATATTGCACATATTAATATGGCTGGCAAGATCAGTCTGATCTGTCTGATAGTAACCACTCAGCATTGCAACATTGCTGTTTCAATACATTTATCATAGCGTTGTTTCATCTTCCTTGCAACGTTGTGAAAATGAGGATAAGTCAATTTCTGATGGTTCTGACATTGTTGCTATGCTGTGTGATTGCTTGTCAGTGCAAGAGGAACAAAGAATGAATGTTGTATAAAATATTGACAGCTAAATCGGTATTACCATTTTTTTTATGACTGCATATATCACAAATTTCATTAGTAAAATTAAGGTGTTTACTGGTTGGGTAAATGATGGCAACTGAATCACAATTCCTTTACATGTAATTTATCTGTGGGGCTTTGTCATGTTCGTGATGAAGTGCACCTAGGCTTAATGGCTGACTACCTTTCTTACCCTTTACATCAATTAGAAGTTGCCACCATATGCGCCCATTACCACACTTGCACATCTTAGTTGGAAAATGGCTCGACTTCACTTAATATGTGCAGTTGTATTTAAACATGTCAATGATACAAGTGAATGGCACCATTATGAAAGACACTGTCATTTCAAGTTTCACTGCAAGACAAATCTGATGGTTGTAAACTTGTTCGATGGATTGTTTTACCCGGAAATTATGAGATTTCTTATTGAAGTCATGACTTCCTGTATTTCTATACGAGTGGAGATTTCACTTGCTTATAGTATTAATCCTTTTCCGGGCTGTCGAACAATCGATTTGTCAAACTCTGTCATTTACTTGTCTTTACTGTGAAGTATCTTCAAATGTTGAAGAAATATTGTGCAAATTAACTGTTATTAATTGTCAATGTGCTGGTGTTTTTATCTGGAAGATTCGAATTATTGGCTGGGCCCACTGCATTAACTGTTTGCTTGAGAATGTTGACCCAGCAAAATATCTCTTTATCCGACTAGATTTGTTGGTTTCGAAACATTCATATCCTATGAAATTTCACTTAAGGACTCTTCCAGGTGAGAAACCAATGCTTAAATTTATTGATGTTTTAAATGAATGAGATTGAAAAAGGAAATGTAAGTAACTGTAAATTAACTGATGATTACTTTTCCTATATATACCAGATCAGATACTTACCTAGCATGTTCAAAAAAAATGTGACCAAAGTGTGACATTGGGGGTCGAAAATAAACACGCTGCCATAGTTTTAAGTTTTATTCCAGACTTTTCTACAGTGCTTCAAGTTTACAAAACTGTATAAATTTTAATAATAGCATTACTAATAAAAATTTAATGACCATTTTTGTGAAGAAATTTACATCCAAAATCTGTTAAAAAGACCAAATTTTATGAAAGCTTTGGAAGCTAAAATCATGATCCTTTCACTTTAAGTTTCTATTATTTGATGCAGGACACTTCCAAACTATGTAAATAAGTGCTGTTTTCTGTCAGAAACTGCTGAATGATATAAAAACCGAAATTTTAACTTCATTTTGACAGACTTTTTTAGATGTAGAGTTCTAAAAACTTTCATATCTTTTATTTACTTGACTGAACCCCAATAAAATGTGCATTGGAATGATGGCATATGAGTGGAGAACTGTTCTAGAAAATGATTGGTCATATAAAAAGATATAGGTAGTGGTGATGCCATGTCAAATATGTGCAAAAAGTTTCAAGGAATGTGTTACACTCCTGAGTATTATTTCCAAACTGCTCTAATTTGCATCACAAGAGCTTTAAGTCAATGATTAAGCTCTCCATGTAATAAAATGACACCAACTGCATGTTGTTAACATATTTTTTTTTCCAAATTTATCGGCCTCTTTAACAAGCAAACTTGTTCTGATGCTCAGGAGTGTAACACTTTACAGCCATTTGTTGTACTGTAAAAAAGTAAAATAGTCTGTCTTTAAATTTCATTATTTTGTTGTCTTCTCTTTAATAGCATCTTGCACTCATTGCTTTAGCAGAAACCAAATGCAATATCTCTTTATCCATGCTTGGGAGTGCCACAATATATTTGCTATTCGGCTGTCTAAATGAAAACAATTCAAACAGATACTGAATTTTATTAATTTCTTTTTCACTCTTTCTTTTGGTAATTGAACAGTTTTCTTTACCTGACTGTCATTACCTGTTTACCAAAGACATTTCAGAAGTGATGTTCCATACCGGTTTCAGAAGTTGATGGTCGCATTATAGATCAGTAGAAAATGTCCTTTTCTAAAATATCATTTACCTCAAAATCTTATCAGAACAGATGGCACTGCATCAAAAAACATTTTCAGATGTTGGAAACAGATATTTAGTATGAATTAATCCAAACATGTTAGTGTAAGGGAAGAAAAAGTGTCCAAAATGGCATTAAACTTAAAATGCTCAGGAGTGTAACACCTTGCACAATACATGTCATGGCAAAACCCAGATTTTGTCACAAAATATCATGATCTTGGTCATTCTTATCTAATTATTTCTCACAAAACACTTGATAGCCATGTATGGTTATTATTTAGAATGCCTCATAGTGATCGATATGAAGAAAATGGAATCTCAAAATCTTCAACTTTTGGTCTATTTCATGGCAGTGCAGCTTTATTTACATTAAGAAGTTAAGGGACGAGTCATTTATTGCCAGGTGGGGGGGCCGGGTACATTTAGGGGGGGTCGGAATTTTTTTTGGTGATGTACTGGGGGGGTCGGAAATAAAAAAGCCATGGAGCAGGGGGGGTCATATATTTTATTCAGCATATTGGGGGGGTCAGAATTCTTCCATCAGTCTTCTTTTTTTTTTTAAATCTCTCAGCTTCTGGGGGGCAAAGCCACCCAGACCCCCCATTTCTTATATTCTTGTAAACTTAAACTCAAGCTTAGAGGCATTTATAGAAATGACACACAGAATTTCAGCACTTCGTATCCGAAAAAGATATTTTTCATAAATTTGCTAGTAAGACAGTATGCAATTGTCTATAAAATCATGTTGAGCAGATGATTTTGTTCTGGATTGAATTTAATGCATGCATTTGTGATATCAGCTCTCCAGTTGCCTTGTCATGAGCAAAGCTATTGTGGCTTCTGGGGGCTGCGCCCCCAGACCCCCCTCCATAACTATTATTAACAGTTTTATTGAACATTCAACAACAGATCTCTGGATGACCGAATGCAGGAAGAAAAGTGCAAAAAGTGCAAAATATGCAGACAAAATTTAAAGACCATTAACCTGCATGATTTATAAACCTGTCAGAGTAAGAAAATGTTATTTGTGTTTCATACACATTGGATAAAGGTCAGTCTGACTTAAAAAAGGTAATACAGTATGTGGGCGAAGGGTAGCTGGGGTGTTGGGATGGTGGGGGGGGTCATAAACTTTTTTGTCACCTATCTGGGGGGGTCGGAAAAAAAATTTTGGTGAGATTGGGGGGGTCGGAAAAATTTTGGGGACTCGAATGAAAATGTACCCGACCCCCCCCCACCTGATAATAAATGACTCGTCCCTAACTATATGTTCCAAAATTGCTTGAGGGGGGCTTGATCTTCATTTATGTGCATAATAAATGAAAATAATACTGCTTGTGGTAAAGAAATAAGCTATTTTTGTCTTTTTTCAAAAAAGTGTTACACTCCTGAGTGGCTCAAATGGTACATATGCAGTGATTTTTTTACCCCTGCGTCCTGCGTCTTAGACGCATAATTTTCCCAGAGGACGCAAAATATTTCCTTGGCTGCGTTCCGGGACGCATAAAAATAGCCGATTGGTAGGCCAACTTCCGATTTCTGTATTTCCGTATATTTCCGTATAAAGCCTTAAGGCCATAGAATCTCACAGGTATTCGTTTACAAAGCTACTTTCGTTTTAAGAATATAGCAACGGTGCATTAGCAGATTGTTATATTACTGGTAAAAAACAGTACCATAATCTTTCCTACTCCCGCTAAATACCGAAGTCTACCTGTAATACCTATAATCAATAGTGGTTGTCCAGTACCGGAGGAACATAGTATTATCGACCACGGTGATGTCTTTTACCTAAGTGCAAACTTTTATTAATACACCGGGGCTGCGTTTCACTAAACTTCGTAGATTTACGAATTTCGTAAGCTTAAGATTTCAACTTACGAAAATCTTAAGAAATTCTTAAGACCGTTTCACTAACGTCATCGTAAGTTCTTGACGTACGAACGTCTTATTTACGAATTCGTAGCTACTCTTCAATCGATGGAGATATAAAAAACGTATAGCAATGTAAACAGTCGCTTAAAACATAACAAAAATAAATGAGCCGCGACACGACAAAACCAACAATGTGGGTGTGCGCCCAGCGCAGACTCAGATCAGCCTGGGCATCCGCCCAGTCTGATCAGAGTCTTAACTGTCCGCATGGAGGTAGCTTGGACCCTTAGCTACCCTTTAAACGCTAAGCGAAGGGTCTGATCAGACTGGGTGGATGCCCAGGCTGATATGAGTCTGCGCTAAGCGCACAACCACATTGTTGGTTTTGTCGTGTCGAGGCTCAAATATACATCGGACGCGACAGAAAGCAACACAACATTAAATTATTTTCGTTCTACGATGCAAAACATTACGCTGAATGCCCAGGGACGCCCAGCGAAGTGAACAAACGGCACTGGTTTTGTCCACCCTTGACTTTTTTGTCGTAAAGGAGTTTCTTCGCTACCTTAAAATCGTCGTAGAAAGCCCCACGCAACGGCTGATTTCTTCGTCATAATCAATCAATACTACAGTATATGCTCACAAGAAATTTCACAAAGAAACTCCGAAGTTGTCCCCTATCCTTCACAGGTCTTCTAGATTGCAGGATACGTATCAAATCATATCACTGGGATAGGTGAGCACCTCCTCCCCAGCCCCGCTCCCGAAAAAAAATATGGAAAAGAAAAAGAAAATAGCTATCCTTCATACATATTAGCCAAACAATGAAGCAGGTGCAAAAAATGCAAATAGTAAAAAGCCCAGAATGCTGGAACTAGTGTCTATAAGATGTTCATATGCCTATGATGCAAGAGATAAAGTGGAGTTATGAAAGTCTTCCCTACATCTCATTAGAACTGCATCAGCAAAGAGGCATGGAGGTGTGACACTAAAGCATATTTACTTTGTTAATCCTTATAAATGTTCGGCTCTAACTAAATGCCTCTTCCCTAGTATAATACTGATTTGCCAAAATTGCAAACTTTCATACATAAGAATCTCTGCTGCCACAGTTTTATACATACACGTGTTAACACTGAAATGACAGGGATGGGCTCCACCTTTCATATGCTGTGCCCAAGATACAGTGGGTCTCTAACCCCCAAAGCCCCTATGGCCAGTAGGCATTGGTATAGCTTTTATGTTTACCCCATAATTGCAAGCATTTGTCTGTGACGACACAGTCAGATCCTCTGTAAAATTACCAAGAATAATTCAAGAATTGTTATAAAACAAGTTCTTGAACAGTTCTTGAACTATAGACCACTTTTCTAGAGCCCCACAGTTCTTGGACAAAGTTCAAAAGCTTGAGAGTTCGAGAACTGTGGAGTTCTAGAAAAGTGGTCATTTATAGTTCAAGAACTATTCAAGAACTTGTTCGGGAACAGTTCTTGAACTAGCAGCCATTTAGAGTTCAAGAACTTATTCTAGAACAAGTTCTTGAACTATAAAATGACGGGCTAAAAAATCTTGAATTGTTCAAGAGCTGTAAAGTTCTGTAGAAACGGCCATTTAGAGTCCCAGATCTGCTCCAGAACAAGTTCTTGAACCATAAGAACTCACTGAATTCAAGAACTGCAACATAATTTAACATGTTCTGTCTAAGCAAAAATATGAACCAGCTCATGGGGAAAGGGTACTTATCACAACGGCAAACAGCAAAGCCTCAGTTGAGCCTGCACATGCTCTAACATCAGAAAAGGTTAATACCTATCAACTGAAATCCAAAATTCCAGACATATGTTTTTATATTGATATAGTTGATTTCACACATTGCTCCACTTTTTTCAGATACTTGCAAGAAAGCCTCTGACAAGCAATAATTATTTTCTTTGACACACTAACCATGTAAGCCAAATGCATATAGACAAACAACACCAAACCAGATCCCAGCTGCTCTGATATTGGGAATCCACCCCTTCCACGGCCTTCTTGCATAAACTGTTTTCCATAAGAAACCTGTTTTACAAAAATGTAAAGCAAATATCATGCTCAGATATTTTCAGCACTCTCTAGCTAAATTTAAACTGCCTTGCCTTTGGAGAGCCTATGCTTTTCTGCCTGCTATTTCCAATCTTGGATAATACTACTTTGCATCTCCTCTGCTTAACTGATAAATCTGATGCTCCAAAATAACTTTCAGTCAAGTTTCTTCCTTGTTCTCTCCTCAACAGGAAATGGAAAAAAATAGTAACATTATTTTCTGTTGGTGGGCTCTGGAGTAACAAGATGTTCTATTGGTTGACTTTGATCACCCTGTGGTATAAACAGGATGTGATGACATAATGCCAAATCAAAAGTGGAAGTTCAGGAACACTGCAAGTCAATAACCACTAGTTCTTAAGAACTTCATATGTTCTGAAGGACATTGCAAGTTAAAGAACCCCTGGTTCAAGAACTTCATATGGTCAAGAACAACAGTTCAAGAACTACAAAGATATATGAAATTAAATCTTGAAGTTCTAGAACTGTTCTTGAACTTTTTTCACATCAATAATGGAGGTTCAAGAATATTGCAAGTTCAAGAATTACTGATTCTAGAACTTCATCTGTTCAAGAAGAACAGTTCAAAAACTATAAAGGTTCATGAATTTAAATTTTGAAGTTCAAGAACTGTTATTGATATTCAAGATTTGTACTTGAACTTTTTGAACACTTCAAGAACAAATTATAAGTTTTTAAACCTTTTTCACAGGGGAATTGACATTCTTACTTAATCCTGTTAACTGAAACCATTCTAGGGAGTGAATTATTTGCCATTCTTCAGTCTCTAAACAGTGTCCCTCTTTTGTAAAATGCAATGCCCCTGGGGCATTTAATAGGAATAATATGGTATACTGAGAGATAAGAAAATACCAATATATTGCATAAATATCCCCCATGACAGTCAGAGAGAACCTAGTCTGACAAAATGGTAACTGTGGAACATAAAACAAATATTTTACAGACGTTTCGCCAAGATATTCCAAACATATAGAAAGTATAGGCCAAGCATTACTTTTGGGACATGTAGAGAGCCCATAGAAGGTACAGATAACCCTGTCAGACAGAATTCTGATTGTAACAGTAAGCTTGCCTTACTTTTTCTTATTTCAATCATTTTTGTGAAGTTTCACCAAAAGTTCTGAAAAGTATAGGTCGGTCGCGCTGAGTTGGCCGTGTTTATCGTAATTGTTTGTGGTAAATATTATTGTTTATATACCTATAAATAGGTAGAGTACACAGGTGTTTTCCAGGTATGAGATAAGTTGAACAAGAAACATCTTTTAAAAAATATAATCGGCTTATATTAAATAGAAGTGTGTATTGTAATATGAGCCGCGGCACAAGAAAACCAACAAAAAAAACGGTGGTTGTGTGCCCAGCGCAGACTCAGATCAGCCAGGGCATCCGCCCAGTCTGATCAGAGTCTTCGCTGTGTGCTTGAAGGGTAGCTAAGGGTTTAAGCTAGCTTCATGCGGACAGCGAAGACTGATCAAACTGGGCGGATGCCAAGGCTGATCCTAGTCTTCGCGCTGCGCATATGCCACTTTGTTTGTTTTGTCGAGTCGCGGCTCATATGTATGTCAGGTACATGTAAGGTATTTAATGTGCTGATCAGATTGTACGGATACGCATGTTGATATGCATATTTCTCGTCGGTGCTTGGGAAATGATTTCGGAAATGCTGTTGAATTTTAATTGGGGTCTGACTGTGTTGCACATAACAATGAGGATTGGTAGGCTGACCACCCAACATATACCTATAAGTGCCGCAGTTCCAACACAACACCAGCAACAATTACATAATTTCGTCTTCGATTTCTGTGTCAAATTATTTTGTTGGCTTTATATTTTACATGAGCGACATAACAGACGAGTTCTTCGGCAAAAAACGATTTGGATCGAAATATCTAGATTCATCATGACACCGTTTATATACAAATAGATAAATTAAAAGAAAAGAAAAAAGAGTATGATATAAAAAATATATGGAATACAAATGAAAAAAATTTTTTGACCCGGATTCGAACTCATAGTACACACATATCTACAAACATTTTTTCCGTCTTCGCCCTGACCACTCGGCCAAAATCACGGCTCACAAGACATGTATTATTCTTTACACTTTCCAATATAAGTACCTTCGGTATCACCAAACGCTTCTAATTATAAACTTGTCTATATTTAGGCACTATAAACATAAATATTTATATAAACAAAGGCCACATGGCTTGCCAACTTACCTCGACCAAGCTATAAATGCAGTAAAGGCCAAAATCCATTTATGAGCATTCAGAAGCCCACTACATAGCATTAGGGCAGATACTCCCATCAATAAAGTCTGACTGTAAAAAAAGAAACAAAAAAAACTTTCTTTATTCATTTCTGCCAAGTTACACCAAGATATTCTAAAAAGTTAAGGAATTACAGGCCAAAATCAAATTTTTAGACATGTACATAGCCCCTTGCAGCAAAGGTTTCAGTTGATGGCTCAAAGCCAGAGGTTCTCTCAAGGATTGCACAAGTAACTACAGCTCTAACAACACACGGGTTATCCCGAGACAACGACCGCGACAGAAGACAACTAACGCAGTTCAACAGGTAAGGCGGAAAACAGACGTGAGTTGCCGTTTTTCCCTTATTTTCTCTTTAATCAGACTGAATCGAAATTTCTGGTTTCCATACTAAGAAAGGGGGGAGTTTTCTACATGTCATGGAGAAATCCCGGTTTCTAGCATAATCAGCAAAGCGACAAAAAAATTTGAAATGTCAGCGACGAAGCAAAAATAAATAAATATTTTATTTCAGAGGGCCGTGAACGGTTTACCAAATGTACAAACTTGGGGATTCCGACAGTTTCAATGCTACCAGGGATTACAGAAAACATGCCAATTGTAATAAATCATAAATTACTTTGTAGAATGGAATTATAAGCATTTGAAGTTAGGTACTGTCTTTTCTTTTATCTACAACTTACCACGGTTCACATTTTAGGCCAGGTATAATGAACACGGTTCGCCTGAAACAACCAACGCAGTTTTAAACCAAAGAAAATCTATACCCTATTGTCTCTTACCCATTCCATTCCTATTTTTTTTCAGTTGCAAGTAACATATTTTGCCTCGTGCTTGCAGATGGGCACTACTCGATCCATGCGGCATTATGTATTGTCTCATTTGATGCACACATCTTGCTGTATCTGAACTGGTCTCTGCATACGCGCGTATCTTTTAAGTGATTGAAATATCTCACCGAAACCGCTTGTCTACTATTCCTGCACTTGCTTTTTTTTATACAAATGAGAAATCAATGCAGTACTAACATCAGCATAAGAAAAATCATTGAGTTCTCTGCCACACACAGATGAAAGACGTTATGATACATCATAAATATTGTTGAGAGGCATTAAAACGTTATACTCACCAGCGCTCTCCAAGCTGTAGAAGCCGTGAGCTCATTCACCATGCAATCACCTAGCAAAATAGCAATATAAGGGTCACATGTTCGATCCGTTTTTTTTTCTTTTATATTTTGGGAACGACGTCCCCTCTCAAAAGCTTGAATACAATGTATAAGTGGGTCTGAACCCCAAACCTAAATACACTCACACCTGGTTAACTATGTTTTCATGGACGTTACCAAAAGAAAAGGAGCCGATCATTACGAAACGAAAAAGAGTTTGAAACGACCTGGTCATCAGGTCGTTTGGTAACTCCGACTTTATTTCGTTTTGTAACAGCTCTTTTTTTAGTTTCGTAACAGCCGTTGTATATACATAGTTAACCGGGGGTGACGCTTGCGAACGCTTTACTATGTATGAACGTTTGAATGTCTATGCATAAACTTCACAAGGTTCTTATTTGATGAAAATTGCATGTAAGCCTTATTCCCAGAGCGTTCACTTGAATTTCTGAGAAACCTTATCGAACCAGTGAAACCAACCCCATCTTAAGTCCCTTTTAAGTTTTTATTTTTGCTAAGTATATAATCGGGTGACTAAGGCGCACGTGCAAAGTCCAGCAGCCAAGATGAATGGAGGGATAATTTTCGATTTTATGTTCTTTTCAACAGTATTTCAGTCATATCAGGACGATGAAAGGGTGATGATGAAAGGCTGTGTGCAATGGAACCGCGTTTACGATAGGAAGTAGTCAAGTATGATCGTCATCATTCGCATACAGGTCAAACAAGCCTACACTTAGTATAGAGTCAGCTCTCACACAGTTTCAGCATATGTGCATCTGTGTGAACAAAAAACAAATATGTTACAACCATTCGTAAGCCGTGTTTAGACGGACAGAATACACCCGGGTGTGTATTTGCACCCTGGTGCAAATTGGCATCCCCGATTTTGCTTAAAACCTTTTTTAGATGAACAAAGTACACCCCAAGATGACTGATTCTACCTATAAACGTCGTTTACATGGACAAAATATACCCCGGGTGCAATTTTGAACCCCAGGTGCAAATTTACACCCGGATGTATTTTGTCCATCTAAGCGCGGCTTTAAGTGTCAACCTTAGCACGATCTTGTCAACGTAATATTACCAAGCTGAGATGAGTAATATAACTAAAATCAGAAAGATGGGTTCAGAGCCGGAAAAAGCACCACAGAGCAGATCTTCAACCTTAGAATCCTGTGTGAAAAGTATCTCCAACGTCAGCAGAATCCGTACCATGTCTTCATTGATTTCAAGAAAGCCTTTTGTAGGGTGTGGCATGCAACCTTATGGCCCACCATGCGGAAGTACAATATCAGTGCAAATCTAGTTCGCACCATTGAGCAGCTATACGACAAGTGCAATCTTGATGAATGGCAGCACAGGAGAATGGTTCAAAACAACAGTTGGAGTAAGGCAAGGATGTTTCACCCGCCCTCTTCAACATTTTTCTCGAACGGATCATGTCTGATGCTCTGGAAGAACATGACGGAAAGGTCAGCATAGGCGGCAGAAGCATTACCAATCTGCGGTTTGCCGATGACATAGACGCTCTAGCTGAGGAAGAGCAGGAACTAGAAACCCTAGTTGAAAGTCTCGACAAAACCTGCACAAGGTATAAGATGAAGATCAGTGCTGAGAAGACCAGACTGATAACAAACAGCGCAGATGGCATCCAAAGGGAGATCACGGTAACAGGGCAGAAGCTGGGTACTGTAATAAGCTTCAAATATCTTGGGGCAGTTGTCTCAGACGATGGCTCAAAACAGGAGGTTCTCTTAAGGATTGCACAAGCCACTTCAGCTCTTACCAAACTGAAACTAATTTGGAGAGATAACAACATATCTCTTGGATCAAAGGGAAACTTATGCGCTCCCTTGTCATTTTAATATTTCTGTATGGCTGTGAATCGTGGACCTTGACAGCAGAGTTAGAGAAAAGAACGCAGGCTTTGAGATTAGATGCTACCGAATGTTACTGAACATTACGTACAAGGACCATATAATCATTGTGGAGGTTCACAGAAAGATCCAAGCAGCCATTGGAGAATACGATGAACTCCTGGCGCTGGTCAAGAAACGGAAACTAAGGTTGTTTGGCCACGTCTCAAGGTCTTCTGGTTTAGCAAAGATGATTTTTTTTTCTACAGGGCACAGTGAAAGGAAACAGAAGAAGAGGTAGACAGAAGAAGAGATGGGAAGACAATATTAAAGAGTGGACAGGGATGGATTTTGCCAGCTCAACTAGGGCAGCTGAAAACAGGACATTGTGGAAAGGGATTGTTTCGAAGTCATCTGTGGTGCCCCAACGGCCTAGTAAGGTTAAGGGATAGAATAGAATAGAATAGAATAGAGGAGTTAGTTGTTTAGTAGACAGCATCTTAAGAACGGAGCACGAGAAATATGTCTAGGCCGTCTTGCAACTGATAGACGAAGAGCAGATTACATGTATAACTCGACAGCTCATTGTGAAAGCTGAACGTTTTCGATTCTATGACTTGAAAATGCTGTAATAATATTATGGTTCTCCAATTAACTCCACCCAATCCATCTATTCAGATTTCGTAAGTGTAACTAAGCCATATTGCTTATGCCAAATGTCACTCAGTAGTTTATACCCGACAGAGGCGAGTTCAGCAGCCCCAGCGCTATCGGGCGCTCAGCTGAATAACTCTGACCATCAACAACCACTCACACTGCTGAACTCGCATCTACCATTTAAAGGGTGCCTGTTAGGTGTGTGCTTGCTATCACAGCGATTTCCTTGAAACTGCAAATAATGCAGTTTCAAGGAAATCGACAGTGGTAACATCGATTTTTTCCAAGGACTTGATATTTCACAAACTGCGTTCGTTGTTCCCGAAGTATGCTGACGAACCGCGTTCAGATGTTTCATGACCCGTGGTATGTTGTGTCTAGGAACAAACTCAAGTGTTCACTGTTCCATGGATTTGAACAATCGACAATAATTTTTCAGACAGATGCATGCGATGAATTAGAACCATAGACAATATACTATATCTACATAAGAAAAAAATAAGAAATAAGATGTCTTACATAGCCAAAAACTACAACCGAAATAGAAAGGGGTTGGTGAAATTGAACGAAATGAAACGTTGCGAGGTTTATCTCTCGTTTTAATGAACAAATTTCCGTGGAACTTAATCGGTCGGTACCAACATTAGTCTGCTTTCACTCTGCCAAATAACTTTTAAAAGTATTCATGTTCAAGGTTAAAAATCGCTGTTTTCCTACCTTAGGTAGTCCTATGACGTCACCAAATCGAACTGCGTTGGTTGTCTTCTGTCGCGTCCGTTGTCTCGGGATAACCCGTGTGTAACAAAGCTGAACCTAATTCTCAGGGCTTAGATTAGTGGTGTTTTGTTGTATCTGTATTTCTGTATGCCTGTAAATCATGGGCTTTGACAGCAGAGCTAGAGAAAATAACACAGGGCTTCCACATAAAATGCTACCAAAAATTATTGCATGAACATCTGTGATCTGTAAAGACCATATCATAACTAATGGGGATTTATTCTCAAAAAGATCCAAGCAGCCATTCGAGAATATGACACACTACATGTGCTCCACATAACACAGGCTGAAGGGGATAACTTAGGGATAATTATCTGTATTTCTCCATAAAAACATATGGTATGACCCTTTATTAGAACTATCTGGCCGAGACAGATCTAATTCTACAACATACATTTTTTGATGAACAATAAGAGAAATATTATCCTCTGAATACCCCCTCTTATCTGGAGCTCAGTGACCCAACCATGGTCAGAAAAAGGAAAACAAGGTAGTCTGGCCACATCGCGAGGTCTTCTGGCTCAGCAAAGATGCTTCTACAGGGCACAGTGAAATGGCAAAAAGAATAAGAGATACACAGAATAAAAGGTGGAAATACAATATTGAAGACACCTATTCTCAGAATAGACAAACAAGTTTTAATATTTGGTGTCTTATAGGCTAAACGCTTATTCAAAAACATTTCACATGGCTTAAACATACTTCCATTCCAGCTGAGAGATGTGTTCTTCATTTTCAATTGCGAATAAAAGCATCACATTGACAAGTTTTTCCATTCTCGATGCTTGAACAGGCCAAAAATGGCATAAAACGCGTGTCTTTCTGTATGGTACAAACAAGTGCATCCCCTTTTCCGCAAAATATATGTGAAATGTAATGAAATTATATTTCTAAAGTGAACAGAATATGTAAATAGGCAAACCTGAAATACAATTTTATAAATCACGCCTCCCTGGGGAAAACTTTTTTCTCATCTGCACTGTCGCCAAGTTGTATGTAAGCTACGTTACCCGCATGATACTGAATAGTTAGCAAGTAACAAACAAGCGTTTCGCTTCCAAGTAAATCTTTAAAACAAACATATATGATTGTCAAATTCGATAGCAACTATATGGATGCATTGACCGCTTAAAATCTGAAGATTTTTTTTCTCTGAAAATTACACGTTTAGCAGAATGGATAAGGATGTAAGCTACGTTATCGCAATTGTGAAAAACTACAGAAAAAGTGGGAATGTTGGTACATTTATGATCGATATGCTTACAAGGGTAGTGCAAAACTAACAAAAACTTTCGACTTGCTACTTCGTTTATTTAAGAATGCATTATTATATCGTATGATGTAAGCTACGTTATGTAAGCTACGTTATCAGTATTTTGTCCTTGTTCAAGAACTGCTGTTGAAGTTATGCCAAATAAAAATTACAGCAGTTAGTGTTCTTAATCTTACATATTCTCTGTTTAAAACTTCCTACTTCCGGTTTACACAGTTCTGTCGTCTAATAATTGTCGATTTTCTGATTCCCATTATTGTTACACTGAGCATCCTAGTTTAGATAAGTAAAAAAAACTTTGTGACTTTGTATGAAAATATTTATCGTATGATTATATTAAATGTGCTGACATGCTAACTTCATAAGAAATAAGACGAACTCGCGAGCTTATAAAAGCCAAGCCAGCTTTTTTATGCAGTTATATTTATTCAACATTGAAAACATAGGAGCGAATTCTCTAATTTAAGAGAATAGCCACTAATAAGGTTCCGCTCTTATTAGAATTTGCTCCTTTGAGCAAATTACCCCTTGTTTGAGTAGACTCTATACGGATATGGATCTCTTGTCCAGGGAAACAAACAGGATTTCACAAAAGTTGTTCCCCTTTCTGACAGTGGCGGAAAACTTGAAGGTTTAACCATACACCTTAATTAAGATACAATTGCTCCCATCAGTTAAAGTAGACAACTTCAAATCTAAGTAAGGCACTTTCTCAGCGGATATTCTTTTCTCATTATGTTCCTCAAGCAAAGGCGCAGGGAGGTGGGGGAGGGGTGGGGACCGGGAAGTATTGTTGCAGTACGGATCGTGTTGGTGTCGGCCTCTGTGTCGGCGTGACAATATTCCCCTCTCTCTATCTCTCATAACAAACAGTTGACGGAGCATGGCAAACACTGTTTCTTGTTACTATAGCAACTGAGAGTTCATACTGATGTCCTCTAAACGTCATTCTGCGCGCTCTTTGGAAATACTCTTAGGAAATACACGTATCCTAGCAGAGGCACTTTACCGAGTGGTCTTCGAAACTACAAGTATCCTAGCAGATGTACTATACTGAGCGCTCTGCGAAAATTCAAGTATGCCAGCTCAGCGCTTCGAGAAAACACCAGTATTCTAGCAGACGCACAACATTGAGTTATTCCATAGGCGCTGTGGTAAAATATCTAAGACGTCATTGGTATCTGAGCATGGCAATGTTCTGACAATTTTCAATGGCACTGAAAAATAAAATCCTTTCAACAGAAACTTCAAATTTTCTCAAACATATAATTGTTCTCATTTAATTCCGTGTTTCATAAGACCTTCTTTATTGCCTAGTCATTTGATGTGTAAGTAATGTTACCAATATATAATGGACGGATATCAAATTGGTCTACAATTCCTTCTACACTTGGTATAAACTATGGTAACCTATGCATATATGAATTAAAGGTCTAACGTCACTACAAAGAATAGTGGGTGGGATCACCTGAAAATTACAGCAGGCTTGTTCATTTAATTTGATAGCGTACCGTACAGATTCACTGTAGTCTTGTAGTATACAAATTATTTAAATTGTTTGAAACAATGATGGAAAAATAATATACAAAATCACTGAAAAGCAAAAACTTTTGCAAAAAGGCTAACGCTGTTGACAGTGACACTGATATATATGCTTCTATCAATATACGAATCAGTACTAGTTCCCTTTCTGTGATATAATTTTATTTCATTTTTTAGTTATTGAAATTGGTTACGCAGTTTTAAAAATTGTTAATAACAAGTTATATTATTCTCAGTAAGAATAGAATACATTTTTAATGTTATTGATGTTTAGAATTTTATATCTTATATTTGCTTGTTTTACTTACTTATTATGTAAGCTACGTTACTCAAGTAAATTTATTCTTCAGCTGTTACTTTTTTCTATTATCTTATTTCTTTCCTTGAAAATTTCACATGCATTGGTACTGCAACCCGTTGATATGAAAATATTCAATAGAGTCTCTTTCGTTTTGCTCTGACGAAAAAGGAAGTCAATGCTTTATGCCTGTTTAGAGTCAACTAATGCATGAGAATGTGTACTTTTTAACATTCTAATCGTTTGGGATTTGTTAGTTTAGTAGTATCTACTGTTTTACTTTGAACAACATTTTAATGTGCTAAAATGTTTCACAAACACTACTTTTTACACTTTCTCATGTACATCATTTGCAGTTTTACTAACGAAGGGGTAGACCTAATATTTACTCCTTTCGTGTATCCCCTGGCCTTTGGAGAGGCTGGAAGCTAATTACAGAATCCACTCTGAATGCAGATATTTTGACATATGATTCTTAAGATATATTATGATGCATGAAATAAAGAAAATTTGCATTTCCCCCCAAAAAATAATTTCACATTTTTATAAACTTATTGCGCGCCTACTCTGAGAACAGGTGTGGAATGAACAGGGATGGACTTGCCAAAGCAACAGGGCAGCTGAAAACAAGACCATGTGGATATAATAATCCTTTTCAAGAGTATTTCAGTCATATCAGGATAAATGGTAATGATAATGAAAAGCTGTGAGCAATGGGCTCCCATTTATGGCTGGAAAGAATTCCACCTCCAGCCAGATTTGAACCAGGGACACCTAGATCAGAAGACCAGCTCTTAACCCACTGAGCTACTGGCTCCTACCAAGGGGAGAGGACTGCTGTCATGTCAGACAAAATTCTGATTGTTCCAGAAAGACTACTTATATTTTATCATTTGTGTGAAATTTTAGGAAGATATTCCACATAATAAAGGAACCAGAAGCCAAAAACTAATTTTTGGACATGTACATAGCCCCTGTGGAAGGGGCAGATAACCCCAGTAATCAAAATGCTGATATTAAGAGAGAGCTTACTTTAATGTTATCATTTCTGGAAACTTTCAATCAGAAAGTCCCAATAGTAAAGAAGCCACTTAAAATATACCATTACAATTCTAAAAATTGGAACCTAAATAAATTACTGCAGTTGTCCTAAAATGAAACTGTTTGATTTTACAATGCAGCAATGCAATTATCGATAGATGCATTTAATGGGCAGGCAAATGGTTCCTAAAGTATCCATCTGATCAGGGTCTGCACAGTTAGCACAGACCTATCTGTCCCAATACTAAGAACTTTTACAGTAATTTGATGCTATACCACCATACCAATGTCATACATACAAAATATACTCAAATTAAAGATAAGAATTTTTTTAGTGTCACTCGAGTACTTATCTTATGCTTTCTCTTGAATAAACTGGTATTAATTGAGAAATTGTGCTGTGGTTCAAGTTAAACAAGAACCAAGATATTCCACATCTATGAACTACAAGCCAAAAACTAATTTTTTGACATGTATAGTAGCCCTTGTGGCAGGGGCAGATAATATTGTCAGTCAAATGCTGATGGTAACAGAGAGCTGATCTCAATGTGATAATTTCTGTGAACTTTCCTTCAGATACTCCGAATAGTAAAGGTGCTACTGGCCAAAACACACTTAAATATATACCAAAAACTTTCTAAAAATTGGGACATCTAAAATACTTATTGCAATTTATACTAACAATGGAACAATACAGTTTTACAATGCAAGAATGAAACCAAAAGATACAGATAGAAAGGCAAATGACTCAGCAGTACGATCAGGGTCTGCACTGTTAAATCAGCCCTACATGTATCTGTCCCAATACTCAGAAATTTTATGGTAATTTGATGTTCATGGAAATGATACGATATGTAACAATATCCTTAAATCCAATTTTTGTCAAAACCAGCTGACTGAAAGAACTTTAAAATGATTTATTCGGTGTCAGTCATATCAAGCTGATGATATAATCCTAACCAAATTCCCATAAAAAATCCTTAACACTGATCAGAGACACTTGTGCATTTTGGTTCCAGCTGAACAAGAACTTTTTTTATGGAATTTTATCTACAAACAAACAAAACATAGTCATAATACAACAAAATTAATGTCTGTGATAGGAGAAAATTGATCAAGTTCTGCAGCATTTGAAACACTAGCCCATATAACAGAGAGAGAGAGATTCTTCTCAGATATACAGAAAATCAAACTGTTGTGTTACCAACGTAGCATCTATTTCATTTAGATCAATGGTTACCCATCTCTTCAAACATTTACCCATCTCTTCAAACATTTACCTTGTGATGTTGTTGATTCTGCAGCAGTTATATACTGAAAACAGTCCTCATACTTGTCAGGTCTGAGCCTGATTTCAGGCCTTAAGGGTTTGAAAACTTTGAATTGTCCCATTATTTTTAATTTTAACCCATTCTATTTGGGATACCCCTTGAGGGGTATCTGGGCAAACAGTTTGGATCTCAGATCAGGCCCCACACACACACGTGGGGCCTGATCTGAGATCCAAACTGTTTGCTGCCAAGACATCATTTCTACAAAAGTTAGACCAATATTGTCAAAATATTCTTGATTTTTGATGCAGACAACAATTTCAGCAGATGACAAAAACACCCAGAATGCAATGGGTTAAATTCTATTTTCAGGCACTGAAATTTTTTCATGCTTGAAAAAGCTTTGCCAGTATAAGGCCTGTGAAAGAAGTGATTACTGGTTCTTTATTTTTATCATTATTATTTTTTCTTGTTGTTGTAGTTTTTTTTTTATACAAATTATGCAAGTGAAAAGCCCTCAGGTACATTTTCAATGGAGAAATGAAAAAAAAAGTGCCAGAATCATCAGTCAATCTTCTTACAGCTCTGTCATCATAACAGTTCAAATGAACATGCCGTCATATACATTTGAGCATAATGACAGATATAAAAGAAATCAACATTACCAGTCATATTAGGACCAGTTTAAGAAAAGTATATTTTTATTTCATTTGTAATTCTCCATATCTACACATTTTTTTTATATATTGGTATACAGATGCTAACTTTCACCAAAAATTAGGCAGATTCTCACCAAATTTCCCCACTCACTTACAATTCTCACTTATTTTTCAATCCACCCATTACCACACAAAAAGACTAAATGTGACAAAAGTTACCAGCACAGTCATGTTTCTTTCAAATAAATAAATAAATAACAGCCTATTAAATAATCTCGGAAAAGATCATTTTACTCGGAATGTGAAAAGTCTTTTAACTTTTAAACATAACCCTTCATACTCTGTTTGTTGCACAGAATGAGTAAATAGAGCTTGCTATAAGGTGTATGCTGACAGTAGATAGAGTGGCCAAATCAGTCACTAAAGGAACTGCTGTTGCAGCCCTTTCTATGAACAGCTTAGTCATTGCTTCCTCGTATTCTTATATGCATTTTCATTGCTGATTTGACCACACTTTATATTTATATACATGTATATATAGCATTGCAATGTTCATGTACTTACCTTTACTCATCCATTTGTAAGAGAAAATCTCATCAGCTTCAGCTGGTACTTCAATTTCTCATATCCAGTGGCTTTAACATAACTTATGACAGGAATAAGGTGTGTTGGTCATGTATGTCCATTACCAGATATGTTGTCTGAAGTCAACAGCCAACATTGAAACACACCTTATGACAGGAATAAGGTATGTTGGTCAGTTATTATTATTACCAGTTTTCTGTTGCAAAGCATTCAATGAAACACACCTTATGACAGGAATAAGGTATGTTGGTCAGTTATGAATACACCCAGTCAATGAAACACACCTTATGACTGGAATAAGGTATGTTTGTCAGTTATGAGTACTACCAGTAAAGTTGTCTGTTGCAAAGCATTCAATGAAACACACCTTATGACAGGAATAAGGTATGTTGGTCATTTATGAATACAACCAGTCAAGGAAACACACCTTATGACTGGAATAAGGTATGTTTGTCAGTTATTAGTATTATACCAGTTTTGTTGTCGCAAAGCATTCAATGAAATACACCTTATGAAAGGAATAAGGTATGTTGGTCAGTGTTATGTTGTCTGTTGTGAAACATTCAATGAAACACACCTTATGACACGAATAAGGAATGTTGGTCAGTTATGATTATAACCAGATATGTTGTCTGTTATGAACTACCGGTACTCAATGAAACACACTTAATGAATAAGGTATGTTGGTCAGGTTTGATTATGGCTAGGTATTCAACATAGCACACCTTATGACAGGAATGAGGTATGCTGGTCAGTTATGTTGTCTGGTCTGAAGCATTCAAAGAAACACATCTTATAACTATTATGAGATACGTTGTTTGTTGTGAAGAATTCAATGAAACACAGTTAACACACACACCTTATGGCAGGAACAAGGTACAGTGGACCCTCTTTACAACGACGGCATTTGTTCCTAACATTTTGACGTTAAACAGAATTTGCTGTTATAAAGAATACATTTCAAGAACAGTGAAGCCATTCCCACTATTCATGGGCAGGTTAGACCTCCTAAGCAGTTAACCCAAGTTATTTACAATGAAACATACCTTAAGCTAGAATTAAGATGTGATGTTTGCAGTGTAACATACCATATGCCCGAACTAGATATAAGTCATTTCTAAATGACTACTTTTAAGTCTGACATCTCAAGAAAAAGATGGTCTGTTGGAAACACATGCTATGATAGGTCAGACTCATAGTCAAACATGCCTTTTTACAAGAATATAGTATGGTGGCCACTTCTGAAAACACCTGTATTCAATTTTCATGACTGTGGTAAATAAGCTTGAATGTTCAACCTAATACAGGAGTAGAATATTATACTGACACTAGATAAACAATCTCTTTTGCTAGACACAACCTAGCCCACAAAATAGAGTATGTTTTGTTGTCTTCTTTGTAGAAAATAAAAGGTTTCTGAAAACTGCATTGATTAGAAAATGGTTCTTATGGCGTATGCCACAGCAAAGATCAGACCAGTTTGTTAAGAATTATTAATAAGAAGTAGATGATGTGATTGGACACAGATTGTCACACACACTTAATATCCATGGTGTTCACTGAAAATTTCCTAAGACTTCATGATGACAAAATAAAGTTATTCAGTCATTTCAAAGCTTTACATGCCTGTTACTCTGTAATTTGTGAATAAAAACATCCAGTGTTGTTCCTGGTTTTCTGTGTTATCTTTGGAACCAATATATATATTTTTTTTTTTTGGTTTTTGTCTAACATGTGACAAGCAGAAGCAAGCTTTTGGTATTACTTTACTGGTGTTGGCCGCCAGGCTGCATAAATTCAGAACTGACTTTTATGGTTTAGCTCTATATTTTTTTTTCACTATCCACACACAGGTGAGACACCACATATTCCAGAAGTCTTAAGTTTGTTTTCTCTCTTCGACAGATCTTCATTCTGACCCTACGTAGGTGAATGTGTATGTAACTTAGTAGTTAAAGGTTCTTCATGCCTTGCTCCACATGAACTCACAATTCCCCCCCCTCACCTCCATCCCCAGCCCCGCATCCCCCAAAAGAAAAATAATTATACACCACCACCCCTACACTTCCTCTGAGAGCCAGCAACTTACCATCCAAGTATTTATTAATCCTGCGGTGGGCAGAGTTATCTGCAACTATACACAGGGTTACATTGCTAACAGGCTTTATTACATGTATTACTAAATATAGTAACAAATATCTTGGATACGCAGGCCAGTATGGCTCGTGATTCCTTTCCCCATATCAGACCGCTCGTGCAGAGCCATATCGGCCCGCATGTGCAGCCGTATCAGCCCGCTCATTCGAAAACAAGATGGCGGAAAGCAAACTGGAATAGCTGTAAATTTATGGCTTAGGCGAATGGATTTATTGATATGGGAGAGAAAACGACAGACAGGCAACTGCTTAACGGCTGAGAAAGTTGTAGAGAAAACGAAAATCCCAAATGGAATCGTAAACACAATGTGACAGTCTCACAAACTCAGACAGTGGGAGCAATCCTCCTCAATGAAATTGAAATGCATATTGTAAGTTTTTTTTTCCTCCGTTTCTTTCTAAGAATTTGCTTTCTGTCAAATCTTCTTTAAATCTTTGTATTTCTAACTTTGTTTGAAAATGATTGCATAATGACGTAATGTTTATTGAAGGACGTCATAACGGCGGCGATATGTGCGTGCGTACTTTGCAATGTAACATAACGCCATAAACAATCGAGTTGACGTATCGTCCAAATCAGTTTTGTTTGTTTTAATCAGTATAATGATAAAGGTAAAAAATGCAGAATACATGTAATAAAAAGGTTACGACATGTCTAGTGTCGCTTTGCCAGGCATATCGGCCCGGTAGCTCCATATTGGCCCTCGGGCCTAAAGGCCCTTGGGCCAATATGGCGCTACCCGGGCTGATATGCCTGGCAACGCGACACTAGACATGTAATAACCTCTAAATCATCAGGCATAGTTTAAAACATGGAGTGAAATGGAATGGACGGACAGGGATAATCTCAGGGATAACACTCTGTTAGGAAAGGATTTGTCCTGGAGCAAATTCTTTTTCCTGTAGGAGTACCATTTCGAGGTAGGGAAGCAAACTGTAGCCAGTGGATTGTAGGGTATCTCACTCCATTCCAGCCCTTTCATCATCTTCCTTTGGATCTGCTCTATAAAACTGAAATACAGCTGATAGGGCTTTAAAACTACAAGTTATCTGTTCATCAGAAAAGCTTTGTCATTATGACACAGCTGCACTTAATATGATCTTTGATGCCCTGTTAGCTATATATATCATGAATGTTCTTAGCAAATTTTGATAATCTGCTTTCACTTTGATGGTGATAGGTCTTGTTTCCCTCAGAAAAAGGGAATTCATGTGTGTTAAAAAGGAATGCTTTTTGTGTGAACTAATGTTTTGGAGAATTCTCTTGGATGAGAAATAACTCCCTGTGATTTCAAGTACAGTCAACTCTCAATATTTCAAAGTAGATGTTCATGCACAACTTCTAATATACCGAAGTAGTAATTGTTCAGGTCCCAGAAAATTTACTTTGAGATATCCGTACTTTGAGATAAAATGACTGGAAATATAATTAAAATAGGGAATTTGTCCAAATTATTTGATATAATAGGTATTTTGAGACATCAGTGTTTGAGATACTGAGAGCTGACTATATTAGAATGGAAATAAGCCCCATGCAACAATGATTTATTCTTCTGTCTACAATAATGCACATCAGTATTTTTCAGACAGTTGCAGTAATCAGATTCACTCTGGCTCCAGGTTTGTGATGTGAAGGGAGCCCCGGTAGCTCAGTGGGTAAAGCGCTGGCCTACTGATCTAGCAGACCCGGGTTCGAGCCCCACTTGAGGCGAGAATCTTTCCTACCATAAACAGGTTCCATTGCACACAGCCTTTCATTATCATCCTACCATCGTCCTGATATGACTGAAATACTGTTGAAAAGGAGGTAAAATCACTAGTCATCCATCCATCAATTTGTGATGCGATTTTCTCAATGCTTAACTTCCAGAGAGTGATATAGTAAACCATAAATCATTGTAAGAGCTGAAATATTTCTTGAACAAAGATGAGGGCTCTTGGCTAACTGGATGTTATGCCTGCCAGAGCAAACAAAATTGGTTTGCAAACCCACTGAAGTTCACTAAAAACGAGTAGAATCAGAAATCACTGGAAATGTTATTTTAATTCATCCCAGCTATGTGTTAAATGTATATACTAAAGGTTACAGCAAGGTTATGCATTTTATCATAGTACTACTAATTCATGACTAAACACAGGCACTGCACCATGATAATAAAATAAATGGAAATTTTTGCCATGTCTGGGTAGAAATTGTTTAATCCCAGAAATGCAATAAACTGAGTGTAGAACTTGTTGTGATTTTGCATAAATACAAATCTGTTAAAAATTGTCTCTAAAAGAAATAATAGCAAATTGTCATGTTTCATACATCATGATAACAAAAGCCTCACAAGGGGAGCAATGTATGCCCATATCTGAGTGCAGAAAACACCCAAGATTAACATGGTGGCCCAAAAGCTTAACAGCCCATACTTTTAGTGACCCAAACTGTCTACTTGGTGAAGATTCCATTCCTTTATTATTGCCAAAAAGATAAGTTTTCAGGTTCGTAATCAAGAGATTTTTAGTGGCCCCAGACAAGGTTAGGCATATTTATCACCAGGCTACTGGCCAGCTTCAACACTGAGTTTAAACCTCAGCCAGTAACATCTGCAGATCCATAGCCCTGACAATCAGCCATAAACAGGTACTATTGTGCACACAAGAACAGTCTAAAACAAGAGCACAGCTTGCCTCGACCTTGGGCTAAAGAACTATATGCCCCCATAGGCCTATTTGGGCTTGAGAGGGGTGGGGGTAGGTGGTGGGGCTTTGAGGTAATAGGGGAGGGGTGTTGCTGAATAAAATTTTGGACCCATATCTATCACCACTAACATGAGATAAATTCACCTTAAGGCTTTGAAATGTGACATTTAAAAGCTTTAACATAAAACTTAGGCTAAAATTGTCTGTGACCTAGACCTTTCTGCCAATGGCATATGTGGGGTACAGCTGAATAAAACTCTGGACCCATATCCACCATCATGCCAAATTAAACCAAATCAATCATATACATGTACATGTACATGCAGTTTTGAAAATAAAACCTCTAACAAAACTTTAAACATGAAATTTCAAAGTCTGTGGCCTTGACCTTAAGAGCCTGGGCGTGGATAGGATAATGCTCAATTAAACATTGGATCTGTATCTGTCATCAAGCAATATAGGAACCATATCCATCATTTTCCAAACATTTACCTATCAAAACTGTGATTTTCTTTGCACCCAAAGGCAGTCATTTTCAGCGATGTCAAACCAGACATCAACCTGTGAGAGTCAAATTTTCTAATGATGTCAGGTTTCCAACATTATGTCACATGAAACACTGTCACAACTTTTTGATAATGACATTATCCAATGAGCTATTGCATTATATTTCTAAGCGCATTAGAATTGGATATAACAAGGTCATTTCTTGGCACTCAAAATTTAGGATCTCACAATGGAAAACAGTCACTAAATGACCCAAAATGTAGCATTATCAAGCAACTACACTTAAATTTAAGATTTCATATTTATCACATGACGTCGCGTCTGACAGTGTAATAAAGCCATGCATTAAAATCGATAATCCACTAGTGGATTAAATATGCAAAGTACGTTGTAACGTTATACGTTGACGTCCATTAAAACGTCGCGTTTTCTAATGGCGAAACCGTGACATTTTAGTGCAAATTTTGCTAATAAAATGCGATTTTAGTGTCATATGATAAATAGAATCTTGCATTCGTGCTCCTGTATTATTGAATTTATTAAACTCGTTGGGGGAAAACCGATAAGATGCTCGGCAAAGCCTCGCATCTTATCTTTTTCCTCAACTCGTTTAATAAATTCAATAATCCATGAGCACTCATGTAAGATCCTCTATGTATGTCTATAACCATGCCATACGTAGACAGAATCTGTCATATATGATCTAATGGCCATTGGGTTCACCGCCATGTATTTCTGCCAGTTTTACAAAGAGAAACAATTTTCCGATTCCTGTTCGCTTTCCTGGGGGAAAAGCCTGTTCAAAATGAGGTACATGTATACTCTTAAAGAAAAGAATATCTCAAAATTCAGACTTATTTTGAAACATCAATTTCAGACCCAGTAAACGGCACTACTCAAAACCTACTTAAGATCACTGATTAGAATTTCAAACTTTGCAATCCAGTCAGTGCTCCAGATAAAGTGTTTTTAGGATAATTCAAAAGAATTTTTTCTTGTTTCATAATAAAAACATATACTGTAACCCCTGATTTGAACTGTCTTCCATGGTGAGACGGTTCTATTAAGAAGTATCACAGCCTATGAAGGATAGGGAAATCTCACCCTCAGATTTAAATATCATTCCAAGGCTTAACAAGCCTTGTTCCGTCTGACCCGTCAGGTAAGCTTTCCCCTATCCTGCGTTCTCCTGGAACTTGGTGCACAACCTCAAATAGTACAAGTTTTAAAATGTTCCATTGTGTCATAATTCTAAGACCTGAATTGTACAAGTCTATGTTTTCCTTTGTCTTTAATCAGATCTGTAAACACAGAGTTTTTCGAGTCTTTATATCATTCTCTGCTATCTAACAGCCTGTGACACCTGAACCACAGATGTCTGTGGTTACTGCTTTCTCAGATTAGTTCGCTGCTTTGTCTGATTAATGAATTGACTTGTAAATGCTGTGACTGGATAAAGACGGTCTTATATATATAGAGAGAGAGGAGACGCACGGCATAACTGAAATTACAGTCATTTTATCTAGATATACGTGTATTTGTATATATTGTTATATCTGGATCTGAGATTCAGTAATTCACTACACTGGTATGAAGGATGCTGAATTCAACAGTCAGCCACATCAGTTAAGGGAAGAAGTAGTGGCTGTGTCATTAGTGTAGCTATCCAATTTCTTCTTAATTTTGTTTGGTAACACATATCCCGGTGTAAGACTGAAACTAGATAGCTACACTGATGATATTGGAACCACTTCAGTATATGGCACAAATTTGCTTCCAGACCTACATTGCACGGTTTCCAGGATCCTGTTTTGCATCCTTTATACCAGTGCACACAGACTTCTGTTTCAATGAAACAATTCTCTCCATTTGTGGCCATTCATTTAGGTATCTCATAATCTGCTATAATTTAAAAGGCATAAGTCTCCTTCTTTAAGGGTCCCTTGACTGCTCTCAGCTTCAGTCTTTCTGTTTCCAATGATGACCTGCAAAAATATTTTGAGTCTTTGAGTATTCACTATAAATAGAGAATACCATGTTAGTGTCTTTTGATATCAAGTTTATCAGGCGAGAACAGAAACAGCTTAGGAATGGCGAGGCTTGCCGAGCCAGTCTGACGTGTTTCTGGTCAAGCCTGATAAACTTGATATCAAAAAACACTTACATGGTTTTTTTATTTATCATGCATCATTAGATTTTCAGGTGTAAAAAGCATCAAACAAATGAAAAAGTAAAAGCAGGTTTGTTTGAACCTGTTGACGTCACAAATGCGTTATGACGTAAGGCAGTGACGTCAATTAACCAATCGAACATTGTTATCACGGCCAATGTCAGTATGTAGCCAATTGTCTTCTGAAATCACTTCTGTAGGCATCGCCTGATAACATTTATGCAGGCGCAGTTCTAAAGTGACATGATATCACATCATGTTATCACACCCCTGTTATCAGGTGAATTTTGCAGCATATGCGTAATAAAGTTATTTATTTATGCTTGCATATGAATACATTGATGTCTCCTTGAAATGGATGGTGTTTCACAGTTTGATGAGTAAAGAATCTATTTCTATTTTTTTTATTGTTTATATAAACAGACATTACATTTTTCCCCTTTAATTATTTCCCAAAGATAAGAAAGTAAGATGCTTGTCATAAATTTTGGCATGTACCCAGGACAGTAAAGGAGGGAGAAATGCAAATAACAAAATGAAACAGGATGTTTTCCTCTGTAAGCAAGCACTGAACAGAAGCTCACATACTCCTGGCAGCAGCACTGACTTCCCAGCTAATTACTTTTTTTTTTTCTGTGAAAAGAACAGAATGCAGGAAGTCTGCCATGGAAATAACAATGTGCATTAATCAGTTACAAATGAATCTTTTTCAAACCCTAGAACCCTTTGACCCACAGATATTTCAGTTCATAGTTCCAGACCGTGTTAAGAAGGCCTATTAAGTTCCAAATGAGTCGGTTCTAGACAGTCTGAGTATAGACTGAAAGGAATTGCATCCAAAAAGTACATATGTTATTGTTTGAATGGACACAGCTGACAGGGATATCGCTAGCTGTCTGAAAAGCGCTAAGGTTTGAATTCTGAAAGTGAGCAAAACTATTATGCATATTTTCAGACCATGTCAAAGAATTTAAGATGCTAAGTTTAAGTTTGCAATGAAATGGTTTCAAAGTGTAGGAGCTGCAGTTTCACGGTGCATGGGGGCTATGACGTCTAAGTATGGAAAGGGACATAACAGTTAAAATACTGCTCATGATAAGTTAGGAAAACAATAAGCATATCTTTAATCCAAGCAGAAAATGCCTATCCTATTTTTAGCTCACCTGAGCACGAAGTGCTCAAGGTGAGGTATTGTGATCGGTCTTTGTCCGTCGTCCGTCGTCCATCGTCCGGTCGTGCGTCCGGCATCAACTTTTGCTTTAAACAACTTCTTCTCCAAAACTGCTAGCCGGATTTCAAAATAATTTCACAGAAATGTTCCTTGGGGGACTCTCTACCAAAATTGCTCAAATGGTTCCGCTCCGCTGAACAATATGGCCGCCAGAGCTAAAAATAGAAAAACCTTTAAACGACTTCTCCTCCAAAACTGCTGGGCCGATTTTGAAATAATTTCACAGAAATGTTCCTTAGGAGACCCTCTACTAAAATTGCTCAAACGGTTCTGCTCCGCTGAACAATATGGCTGCCAGAGCTAAAAATAGAAAAACCTTTAAACAACTTCTCCTCCAAAACTGCTGAGCAGATTTTGAAATAATTTCACAGAAATGTTCCTTAGGAGACCCTCTACCAAAATTGCTCAAACGGTTCCGCTCCGCTGAACAATATGGCCGCCAGAGCTAAAAATAGAAAAACCTTTAAACGACTTCTCCTCCAAAACTGCTGGGCCGATTTTAAAAATAATTTCACAGAAATGTTCTTTGAGACACCCTCTACCAAAATTGCTCAAACGGTTCCGCTCCGCTGAACAATATGGCCGCCAGAGCTAAAAATAGAAAAACCTTTAAACGACTTCTCCTCCAAAACTGCTGGGCCTATTTTGAAATAATTTCACAGAAATGTTCCTTAAGAGACCCTCTACCAAAATTGCTCAAACGGTTCTGCCCCGCTGAACAATATGGCCACCAGAGCTAAAAATAGAAAAAAGCTTTAAACATCATCGTTTCTAAAGCCAATGGCTCGATTTCAAAAAAATTTCACAGAAATGTTTTACTCATGGCTCTGACCAAAAATTGCTCAGACGCTTCCGCTCCCCTGAACAAAATGGCCGCCAGAGCTAAAAATAGAAATAAATCTTAGAATGGCACAGAGGGCACAGTTATGATCCAATCATCATGAAACTTTGTCAGAATGTTTATCTTAATGAAATCTAGACCATCTTTGAAACTGGGTCATGTGGGGTCAAAAACTAGGTCACTGGGTCAAATCTTAGAAAAACCTTGTGCACACTCTAGAGGGCACAGTTATGATCCAATCTTCATGAAACTTTGTCAGAATGTTTATTTATATAAAATCTAGGCCAAATTTGAATCTGAGTCTTGTGGGGTCAAAAACTAGGTCACTAGGTCAAATATTAGAAAAACCTCATGTACACTCTAGAGGGCACAGTTATGATCCTATCTACGTGAAACATTGTCAGAATGTTTACTTTCATGAAATTTATACCAGATTTGAAACTGGGCCATGTCAGGTCAAAAACTAGGTCACTAGGTCAGTTCTTAGAAAAACAGTGTGAACGCTTTTGAGGACACAGTTTTGTTCTAATCTTCTTGAGACTTTGCCAGAATGTTTGTCTCCAACGAATCTGGACCAAGGGTGCAACTTGGTCATGTTGGGTCAAAAAGTAGGTCACTAGGTTAAACCTTAGAAAAACATTGTGTACACTCTAGAAGGCACAGTTTTGATAACTTTACCAGAATGTTCATATCCAAGAAATCTAGACCAGGTTTGGAACTGGGTCATGTAGGGTCAAAATCTAGGTCATTAGGTTAAATCTTATAAAAACCTTAGGTACACAATAAAGGGTTCATTTTCCATTTAATCTTTGTGAAACTCTGTCAGTCATATGGCTGTCTCTGAGGTTAAGTTCACAGGATATTCAGGTGAGCGATCCAGGGCCATCATGGCCCTCTTGTTATTTCTCCCTCGACCCTCCCTACACAAAAGCTGATGGGAGACGCAAATTCCCTTTGTGTTGGCATTAGCATAACAGGTCGTATACCCACTATATCTCTTGAATCAGTGGGTCAAATTTTACCAAACTTGCATAGATGACCAAAGATCTGATAAGGTTTTGGTGACATGATCCCATTTTCAAGATCACAGGAGGTCTCAGACTCTTAGATGTTCTGCAACAACATGAGTAGGCATTGCATGACAATATCCTGTACCCACCATATCACTTGAACTAATAAATGGATTTTCACCAAACTGGCATAGATATAACACTGTGGCAAGTTTAAGAGCTGATCAGAATTTGGTGACATTGACCTCATTTTCAATGTAATGAGCAAGAAATAGATCCTCTGTGGTAGTGAAATGATGCAAAAAAATTCTCTGGTAGTCTGACAGTTGTAAAGCAGATCATATCACAAGAGTGATATGTCTACTTACACCTGACTGTTGTTTGAAAATGTGTTCTAAAGATATGATGCATTCATAATAATCAACAAAAATGGAAAAATATAGAGGATCTTACACGAGTGATCATTTCATATGAAGTTTATGAAACAAGGTTACAGCAAGTTTCATAAATTTCATATGAAATAACGAGTGTAAGATTCAATTTATCATATGACCCTTTTAAATAGGATTTTTTTCGCAATCAAATTGAACATTATTTCAAAAAAGAAAATGCAATGTTGACATGGATGTTGTCAATGACGTCACACATATGCGCCAAAGTATTATAACACATGTGGTCATATGATTTTTATGACAGGACGTTATCCACTGAATAACTGGGATGTCATATATGATAAAAAGATTTGAACATACAGGGGGTATCTCTGCATCTTCATCTTCAAATTCTAGCTGTAAGTTACAGGAATCTTCTTTGGAAGTAGCAATTTCTGCAAAATAGAGGATTTGAACAATTAGACTTTTGTTCTGAAAGTGGTAAAATGACTGAAACTGACAGCTTTCTATGTTTACAGTGATATATTTTGTGTTTGCCAGTCTAATTTGGATACAGATTTAAATAAGTCCTTGGACTTTCTTCTGAATCCAATTTGTATGATTTTTGTATTGTTTGTACTTGTATTTGTTGTACATTATATGATTATTATGCAAATAAAATAGTGTTTAAACCAATTTGTTTCCATCATAGTTATGTCAGTATTGACAAACTCAGGCAAAACACTCTGTAATAATGATTCAGAGTTATCACAATTTCATAAAAAATATTTCACACATCAGAAACTATACTGCTCAAAATAAGTAAGGGATATTAAGACATTTAAGGCAGCAGAAGTAAGGAAAGTTGAAGTAAATGAATATTAAACTGTTATAATTCATAAAACAAATATTCATAGAGACCCTCAATATGAATATTGAAACGATTAAGCTTGTCACGTGACCTAGAGTAAATTGGAAGTTGACAAAGGGTCGACACCCAAATTTCACATGAATCCAGCGCAGCAATGACTAATAATTTTTGTGCAAACTTTATTTAGACAGACACCTAATGCCTCAGTTAACAAGATACAGATACTTTTTTAATGCGGTTTTATCACAGGAGAAAATGATAGGCGTAAAAGATACCATTGTGTGGGGAATTGCCTCACATATGGTGACATTTGTAACAGCCCTACACCTTAAATAACGCAATAAAGCCTACCAAAGTGGGTGCTTTCAGTTTGAAAAATTATGGAGAATTTTATTATTCACAGAATCTGAGGGGCCAAAAGGTTTTTTTTCGCCGATGTGAAATTGAGGTGTGGACCCCATAGTCCTTTACGTGCTGCTCTAGGTCACATGACCTGCATTGACTGTTTCTGTTTTAGTTGAATATTAATCCTTAAATATCAGCAAACAAAACTTTAATGTAAACATATAAGTCTGTGCCCATGACCTTGGTCAGCAGCAGCATCCAGATGATGTCAACTAATCTGCATGAACATAGAAGTAAACTTAGTCATATATCAAAAAGGTTTCATCAAAGGATGTTGGTAATATAAACAAAGCATATAAACTTAACGCCAAACTTTAATGCAAATATACAAGTCTGTGACCTTGACCTTTGGTAAGCAGCTATGAACCTAAAAGTAAACCTAATCAGATACATGTATCAAAAGGTTCCATGAAAGGATATTGGAAATATATTTAGATAAACCAAACACAAAACTTTAACACAAATGTTTAATTCTGTGACCTTGACCTTAGGTCAGCAGCAGCATCCAAATGATGTCCACTATTCTGCATGAACATTTAAGTTAACCTAGTCATTTATCAAAAGGTTTCATCGAAAGATGTTGGAAATATAAGCAAAGAATATAAATTTAACGCAAAACTTGAACGCAAATACACAAGTCTGTGACCTTGACCTTTGGTAAACAGCAGCATCCAGATGATGTAAACTAGTCTGTATGAACCTAAAGGTAACCCTAATCAAATATCAAAAGGTTCCATCAAATGATATTTATAAGAATATAAAAGAAGACTATAAACTTAACACAAAACTTTTAATAAAATGTTTAAGTCTGTGACCTTGACCTTAGGTCAGCAGCAGCATTCAGATGATGATAAGTATTCTGCTTGGACCTGTAAGTAAATCTAGGCACATACCAACAGGCTTCATCAAAGGATATTGGAAACATAAGCAAAATTAAAAACTTAAGTAGTTAACACAAAACTTTAACGCAAATGTTTAAGTCTGTGGCCTTGACCTTAGGTCAGCAGCAGCATCCAGATGATGAAAAGATTTCTGCTTAAACCTGTAAGTACATGTAAATGTAGGCACATACCAACAGGCTTCATCAAAGAATATTGGAAACATAAGCAAAACTAAAAACTTAATGCAAAACTTTAACGCAAATGTTAACGGACGCACAGACAGACGGACGGACAGAAAGACAAAAACTATATGTCGGGGGTATAAACATTAAAATGTGGAGTTTGGAATAATCTAGGAAAATTTCTGTGGAAATTCTAGACAATTACTAACAATTAAAATACATTCCAAAGGCCTTAATATTCAGTCATGGTCTAGGAATTTTTATCATGACCTGGCAAGTCAAAGTTCAAGTGAGCTATCCCATGTTCTTAAAGTACATGTATTGTTTTTAAACACTTGTTTTACTGTAGAGGATCTTATACGAGCGGTCATTTCATATGAAATTTATGAAACAAGCTTTTGGCGAGTTTCATAAATTTCATATATAATGACCACCGTTGTAAGATTCTGTTTATCAAATGACCCTTAAAATGGGACTTTTCCCCTTCAAAATAAACATTTCAATAAAAAGAAAACATTGTTGACACAGACATTGTCAATGATCTTACATGTACATGTGGTCATATGATTTTTATGACACAACATTATTCACTGAATAACAGTGACGTAATATGATTAATCATGTTATAATGTTGTATCCATGTTTAAAAACTCTTTCATTCCATAACTTTAACTTTTTGGATATTTTCATGAAACTTATCAATACTGACAAGTGTTGAAGCCAGGTATCATGAACAAGAACTGCAACTCTGTCTTGTTAACTTCCTGAATTATCTGCCTTTGAATAAATTTCCTCGACATTCTGTAGCTCATAAGTCTTTTCAAAAAAGTGTATATTGTCATAGTCATAAATGGAAAGCAAAAGTCAGTGATCCATTTAACTTTGATATTATGAGGAAAATTCTTACCTGTAGCATAGAAATCCTTTGCAGATCTATCTGTGTTTGAATTTATAAACTTTCATCCTGTGCTGGAAAACATCACCCTCACCTTCTAGAGTGCTATCACTCTCAGCACCATTGTCAGGTAGCTCAAATCCATCTTCAGGTAGATCAAACCCATATTCTCCCTGAGAATAAATGCCATGGTTTTCTGAAAAGCAAACAAGCAGTTTCATACTGACAGCTTACTTGGACTTGTGCTTTTGTTTCTGATGGACTTGTGCTTATGTTTCTGAGATACAGTAGAACTTAAATGGCTTGAACCCTGCTTGACTAGAACTCTTTCCTTGGTGGTCACTTTATATATAGAAATTAACCCTGGATGGCCAGAACTACCCTTGGCTGGAACTGATTTTCATGGTCCCAAGCCTGTTTGAGCCAACAAAGTTCTACTGTATATGTATTAGGGCTTTGTTTACAAACATGACCCAAGTTTCATGGCTCTAGCCTTTATAGTTTCTGAGAAAATGATCTGAACGCAAAAACTTGACCCAAGTTTATGTCGTCCATGCCACTACTGACGACACAATTAAAGCAATTACAAAAACTATGTCACTGTGACCTACTTTCACAAGAAGTACATACCTCGCTTTATCAGTGCATGCACCTTACCACTCCAGGTCACCCCACAAACACAGGTCACTGTGACCTACTTCTACAATAAAGCACTATTTAAGAGCTATGCTTTATAAAACTGGCTCCATGTCAGGCGAGACATAGCATACCATGAAATTTCTTGTGTGATGTTGTTTGCAACAGGGTGTATTGGGTGGGATGTGGGATTGAATTGTGATAGTTCCTGAGAATTTTCCTTTTTATTTTTCAACCAAGAACATCACTTATTTTAATGTGTATGAAGTTTCCAAGTCCATGACCTTGGTGTCAAGGTCACTGGGGGTGGGGGGACTTTGACCACATTTTCATGGGCACAGGAGTATTCTGAGCTGCTCCAGCTTTCACTGTAGTTAACTCACCATAGTCTTCATTGGGATAAGGATCTCCAATGGTTACAACAATATCACCCGCTGACTCATTGCCATCTCCGAAGTTCTGTCATAAACAAGAAATTATACATGAGGCCATTGAGGGGGAGCAAAAATGAGGTCTTGTCACAAATCATAGAGAACTGAAGTCTGAAATCACTGATAGCAAATAACAGTCTAATAAAAGCACTGCAGGCACTGCATAATACCCTGCCATTGCTGGGCATCGAAACATGTTTTTTGAGATGTATAAACTATAATAGCTGAATACCCATAGA
Organism: Ctena decussata; assembly: GCA_963989385.1. Taxonomy (NCBI): domain Eukaryota; kingdom Metazoa; phylum Mollusca; class Bivalvia; order Lucinida; family Lucinidae; genus Ctena; species Ctena decussata. The sequence continues at coordinate 67,676,725 of OZ022504.1, forward strand.
ACTGGGAAAGACAGCAATATGATGTCTTTACTGTAAACAGATATTAAAATAAAACACTCAACAATGTGGGCCATTCTGACCAGTGTAAATTTAGATCAGGCTGTAGAGCATTTCGTTGAGCTCAGAGATTCTGTTTCTCATTCTATTGTGTTAAACATATTGATCAGTAAAGTTTCATTCAGAAATTCCATATAGTATAGGAAATGCAGGTCAAAAACCATTTTTCTATCAAGGGGAGATAATTCATGAACTGGTAAGGTAAGAGTGACAGTTGTCACAATATGTAACCTTTGATGTGAAACATATCTATAAAGTATCACTCAGCCTCAGGTATCATAAACAGTAAAGGAATAACAGGCCAGAAACCATTTTTCCAATACTATTTAAAAAGGGCAGTAACTCAGTTAAAAATGGACGGATTTTGTCCATTATTGATTAACAATCCTACCATTCATCACCGAAAACAATATGTATGCAAAAGTCGAAAAAAAATCTGTGAGTAAATACTCAATTTATCGAAATGGTGAGCACGGACGTATGGATGGACACCGAAAGGTATAACACAATACCCACCCACTTAAGTGCGACAGGGTATAAAGTCATATCAATAAATCTTTTGACATGTAAATGTCTTGTGGTCACTCCTTCTTGCTCTATGTGTGAGCCATTAAGTATATATAGTAGGAGCGCGGTGGCTCAGTGATAGTGCACTTGACTCTGAAGCCAGAGGTTGTGGGTTTGAATCCCGCCCGAGGGGAAATCTTCCTATGTCCGTATGAGTTTTTCTAGCATCATTTGCAGGGATGATGCTAACAAGTGTGCCGTCCTTCGGATCGGGACGTTAACTGGAGGTCCCCTGTGAAGGGAAAGTCATCCCCTGTGCAGGTTAAAGATCCCTACTATAGCTACATGGCTATATGTCTACAGGCTATCCTGCAACACCGGAGTGTACAAAAAATACACCGTCTGTGTCCCCTTCGGGGGTTAAGGCATAAATGAAAGAAAGATATAGGTTAGAGGAGCTTTGAAGAAAATAGCCCAACACACAAGCTCAGCTTCTGGTTCTTAAAATTTTGCACCGATGTCTCTTCATAGCCTCTGACAAACTGACTGCTTCTGTCTTCTGATTATTTGTCCCAGATGACAATTCTGATCTTGCTCTTCTTCATTCTTACTAATCCAACTTGTTTGTGAAAGCACAGGCGCTTGAAGTTCTATGCTATGAAACATATTTCAATGCCGCTAAACATCTAGGCTATGAGCCATTTTGAAGAAATGGCCAGGTGTGCAAGTATGTGTTCGACTCCATTACGGTCTCCAATTTCCGGTGTATCAACGTCGCACAGCAACGTCATCAGGTTCTATTACGGGAAAATGAAGTGATTCTGCGGATAACGATCTTCTTAAATGTACAGCTTCCTACTCTGTCCTATCATCAAACAAAAAAATCAACGATCAGACTGTACCGATGTGCAAGCTAATCTGCATCTTTGTCGTTCGGAAAGTCAGTGCATGTAGGCCTCAGTCAACATATGAAAATTTTACGCCAACGTTACTGCGTAGTTTTGACGTTGTTGACACGAACGTCATGACGTCATTTTCATCATGTTTGTTTCAAGTTTTCACTTGTTAGAAACGTTTTGATCGAAATTAGAACAAACCTAATATTGTAAATACATGGAACCGGTGATATAAAACGACATTGGTCATATCTAAAAGAGTAATTGAATGATTTCGCTGATGTGTGAATTTCAAACCGGACAAGCACATGCTCAACTTTGGCGCAGCACAGTAAACCGGAAACTGGACACCGTAATGGCGTCGGTATTTTCTGGCAAATTTTGAATTCAGGATTACAGCACCGCATTAACCATAACTGAACAAATTTATCATGTTTATAGATTAGGGCTGGCACGATTAATCGAAATATCGGTTAATTGGTCGATAAGCAAAACGAAAACAATTATCGATCGACGAAATTAAGTAATCGATTACCTGCTGAAAATGCCCTGTCACTTTCTGCAATAAAATATCAGAAATTTCTCTCGTTATTCACTTCTTATTTCCTTCCAAACAAAAACGGAAGTCTCGGAGACCAATAGAACAAGATGGTCGCTTGTTTTGTTATTGTTGCCAATTAGCTGCCAATTAGGAAGCCAATTAACGTGGATTGGCATATCAGAAGACAAAATTTAATCAAAGGTAATTGATAATTTGAATAGTTATCAACTGTATTGTTTGTCAGTGTACCTTGTCAAAACGTTTTAGCACAAATCTGTGCCACCGAAGCTTCTAAACATACCCATTTTCAATTTGCCTCGTTCAGAGATTACTAATCGGTTAATTATCGAAATGACTGGACCGATAATCGATTACCATTTTGGCTTCGATTAGCCAGCCCTATTATAGATACATTTTGAAACGATGTTTACAGGTAAGAAGTTTGCTTTTGTTGGGGTGTTTATAACTGGCAGTTTTAGCAGTCCAAAAAATCGAGGCATTTTTGCTTGCACACCTGGCCATTTCTTACGAAATGACCTATAGACTGCATCAAGTTTAATGGGTTTTGAGGGTCTTTTGAGCATAGAACTTCAAGCGCCTGTGGTGAAAGTAACGTACGGCTCTATTGGAAACTTGTCTGAGTGAACACTTCTGTCCTAATATTTAGGATCATTACAATAATAATTACTATAATCTCTGATTAGCTTACATAAAGAAATATAATGTGTCTTAATTGAGGGATAAAGAAACAAGCAAATAATGCTTCAGAGCATCAAACCTATGAGACCAGGATAAAAGGCATTTTCAATCTAAATTCATACTTGGGTAACGTCGATAAGAGAATTGAACTGAACTGAACTGAAAGAGACTGAGCCTGCCTTGTTAGTCTTTTGGACGGACACACGGCACCAAGTGTGTGCAACTATGGTTAGGTACCGTTGAGCCACTTGGGTAACGTTGAACAGAACAGAACCTTGTTAGTCTTTTCTCTGAAAAAGACTGCACGGGTATGTGGCAGTCTATATAGATTTGACATATGGCGAACAGCTATAAGCAAGGTTTTCCTTCGGCCTTGTATTTAAGGAGTTTTTGGGACCCACATACCAATGTTTTAAGAGTCCAATGCCAAAAGTAAAGGGTCCCTCTGAAAAATGTTATAAAATGTCCAAATCAAATATCGGAATTTCATAAATACTTTATTTTGAAAATTATTACTTTGTGTTCTGCCAAGAATAATATAATTTTTATAAGAATTCATCACTTTCAGTTGGGGCTTGGCTTTTGCTTTAATTTGAGAGAATATACCTGTGAGCTTATGTACCAGCGGGCAATACTAAGAAGATATACCAGAGCGGTTCTACAGCCTAGTGGCTTTGATAAAGACTAAAGACTAGAGTCCCAGTGGATGCACAGATTTTTTTCTGGGAGTCCCAGACACCCTTTTGGGGGTCTGAGACTCTCAATCTTGAGTCCGGGAAAACCCTGTATAAGTGTTCGAATGACACCTTTTCCTGCCTTGTTTATCGACGTTCGAACTTGGGTGGCATCCGACGTTACGCTGATTGAAAGCAGCGTTGGAGTTTACTTTCACGTAATCGAAGGGCGCACAGTAGTGTTATATAAAGAAAGAGATAATAAAAAAAGAAATTCATTTTAATAATTCCCTAACAATATGAATATACCATAATATAGATTTGCTGATTCCGTCGGATATATTGATAATATTCAGTTTCTTCAGACGAGACCGCCTTTTCAATGCCAAGGTCAAGTCTATTTTTGTTTACGACAAGGGGTATGAAACCCGCCACCCGCACCCGTGCTCAAAATCCGTTTTCGTCTTCCAGAATCAGAATTGTTTACTGGTGATACGTCCAAAGACAATCATTCACCAGGACCTGAGAATCAGGGAAGCTAGTCCCTAGCCTTATAAGAGAAGTAAACTTAGTAACTGAATCCTCTGCACACTCAGCAGCAGAAATAAGTGAATCTTCCAGGGAATTCCAATCTCTAATAGTCTGGGGGAAAAAACTGGACTTGTAAATGTCAGTCCCAGCCAATGGGGTTTGAAATGTCAGGGAATGATGATTCCTGGTACGCCTATTTGGGGGAACAAAGTCATTTATGGGAATACTGGCTGTACCCCTCAGACCTTTGTAAAGCATTATAAGTCTACTATCTTTCCTTCTCTTTTTTAGGGATTCCCACTTAAGTTTCTCCAGAATGCCAGTCATACTCCCAGTTTCATATGTGTAATTTCCCGTTACAAATCTAGCTGCCCTTTTCTGCACCTTCTCAAGTTCATCTTGAAGAAGTATACTTTGAGGGTCCCAAACTGAACTGCCATACTCCAGAACTGGACGCACCAGTCCCTTGTATGCTGACTCCTTAACATCTTGTGGACATGCTGCCAAGTTACGTCTGAGGAAGCCGAGGGTCCTATTAGCCTTTGTGCAAATATTACTGACATGTGTGTTCCATTTCAAATCATTGGAAATGGTTATGCCGAGATACTTGATAGTTTCTACATTACTGAGGACCGTTCCCTCTAAGGTATAGGAAACATTGATCTTCTTGATCCGTTTCCTTGTAATTTGCATTATATTGCATTTAACAGGTTGAAATCTCATGCCCCAACTCCTTGCCCAACAACCTAAATGATCTATATCCTCCTGAAGTTTCACAGTGTCTTCAATATCTTCCGATATAAGGTCAGGTGTCTTGTTAGACTGTAAAGGTTGACCTAACTGAGGATCCATGAAACAGCCATCATGTTTCCAGGTTAAAAACAGTAAAAGTCTAAAAGCATCTGTGTGTAGGTTAAAACTATGTATGGGCTGTTTACGATGTCCTGGAGGGTGCTGCTCTATTGTTGGCAAGAGCAGCCTTGAACCCTTCTAGACTTGTGGCATCGGTGACAAAGACAGGTAGTTGATTCCACTGGCGTGTTGTTCGTGGATAAAAGGAATTATTGCAGACTGCTGATGTTGCTGCGGAAATTGGAAATTTTAGTGGCGACCTTAAAGTTACAAACAAAAGTTTTATTCTGGATTTTTGTGGTTCTATATATGGGTGGTTGTATAAACTATGTTATAAAAGTCTTTTTCCGACAGATCTAGTTTTAAGATAAAATAGCGAATTGGTGCAATTGAAATGGGTTACTAGAATTACCGGAATACACCTTATTACCGGAATATACAGGGATACACCAAAATATACATTTATATTATCAAAATAAACTTTAATACTGCCAGAAGAAATACATTAAGTACCATTATCATCTAGGTGTTATCTTTCTTTATTGGTATTGAGAATATTTGGACCAACATATGGGTCTTGGATAGGTATCACAGAGGAGATTGCAAGCTGGTTTGGGTCTTTGTAGGGGTTAGTCACTTGCTAGCATTCACGTGCAGCAAATACTAACTGACATATTTTAAATAAAATTATTTAAATTCTGGTCAAAATAAGGTGTATTTCGGTAAACATTAATATGTATTTTGGTATGTTCCGGTAGAATCCGTTGTATTTTGGTATATTCAGGTAATTAAGTGTATTTCGGTATTTCTAGTAACCAATTGAGATTATTATTTTAACTTTCGAATTTTGACATTAAAGGAAACACTCTGAAATGGATTAGGTCTTTTTTGATTGGTCGATCTCAAACTGTTGTACTGGATGGGAAGTCTTCAACTGAGGTTCCAGTGACCTCTGGGGGAATTACGGACAACTCGCCCCAAAGACAACTCGCCCCAAGACAACTCGCCCCACAAAAATCTCGCCCCAAGACAACTCGCCCCACCTTCAGGTGACAACTCGCCCCACATTCTGAGACAACTCGCCTCAAAGACAACTTGCCCTACCTCGTAAGTATGTTAAAACCCTGTCCCGTTAGGCGCTTAAGGGGACAACAAATACTAATAAGCATTAATGAATATCACAGCCACAGTTTGATAACAATTACGCTTCAAATAACAATGTAATTATCAACATAAAAACGATCAAGTCATTTTCAAACAATGAACGGCTGGAGACATCTACTGTTCCCTATGACGGAACAACTTGAACTACTCAGCATAGCTCTCTGTACAGAAATAAGCATATTCATAGGCTCAAGTGACAGGTCGACTTCCCATTGTCCAAGTTTAATTTCAGGACGAAGTATACAAAATTGGGGCGACATCTGTTCTGGATCTGGGACAAGAACGTAGATATTCAAGTAAGGTGAGTGTCTGAGAATGTGGGGCGAGTTGTCTTCTGAAAGTTGGACGAGTTGTCTTGGGGCGAGATTTTTGTGGGGCGAGTTGTCTTGGGGCGAGTTGTCTTTGGGGCGAGTTGTCCTGATTCCCTCTGGGGTACCCCAGGGGTCTGTACTGGGCCCGCTCCTCTTTATGTTGTACATAAACGACCTTCCTGAAAATGTACACTCTCAAGTTAGGCTCTTTGCTGATGATACCGCTGTTTACTTGACTGTATCTTGTTCAGGGGACAGTAGTGTACTCCAGTCCGATCTAGACATTCCGCAGAACTTGGAACGAACTTGGGACATGGAGTTTAATCCAAGTAAATGTCAGGTGCTCCACATTTCTAGGTCCAGAAACCCGTTAAGGTCAAAATACTGTATACATGATCAGGAACTGGAGGCTGTAGATGCAGCCAAGTATCTTTGGGTAAGCATCAGCACAGATCTTAGCTGGAATTCTCACATAAGCAATATAACTGCCAATGCTTATAGAACTTTAGAATTTGTAAAAATAAATGTGAAAACAAAAAAATGAAGAAATCAAAACACTGGCATATAACTCACTTGTAAGACCGCAGGTTGAAAAGCGTCTTCTGTCTGGAGCCCATACACAAAATATAATATGGAAAAAGCTGAAATGATTCAACGAAGGGCAGCAAGATGGGTTTCCAGTGATTACTCTCCCTACAGTAGCGTGACAGAAATGATGAGTAATCTCGGATGGCGGTCGCTTGAGTGCCGACGTTACGATGCGCGTCTCGCTATGTTTCACAAGTTAGTGTATGGCTTGGTTGCCATTCCGGTTCCGTCATATTGTTGTTGTTGTATAAATTCTGCCTTTTTAGGCACACCTCGCATGAACGTGTGGAGCTTTGGGGATAATCCTTATATGCTGAACCATACAAGTTACTCGAACACATTATCTGCTCTAATATTATGGCACATTTGGATGAACATAAACTTCTGTCAGACAGACAACATGCATTCCGCAAGAAATATAGCTGCGAAACTCAGTTGATCACGGCTATAAAAGACTGAGCCAAAATCTTGGATAAGGGTGGTCAGGTTGAAACTTTTATCTTGGACTTCGAGAAAGCTTTTGACACCCCCCCCCCCCCTCCCCTCATGAATTACTTAAGTGTAAGCTATACCCCTGTGGTATTGGTGGGAAGACTCTGAGATTGATAGATTCTTTTCTCTGTTACAGGCAGCAGCGTGTAGTGGTAAATGGAGTTAAATCAGATTGGGCCCCAGTTTTATCAGGTGTCCCCCAGGGCACTGTACTTGGACCACTGTTGTTCTCGTTGTACATTAACGATATAACAGAAAATATTGACTCGGAATTAAGACTTTTTGCTGACGAGTGTGTTTGCTATCGTGAAATCAGAATATTGAGGACACGGTGAAACTTCAGGAGGACATAGATCGCTTAGGGTGTTGGGCAAGGAGTTGGGGCATGAGATTTCAACCTGTCAAATGCAATATAATGCAAATTACACGGAAACGGATCAAGAAGATCAATGTTTCCTTTACCTCAGAGGGAACGGTCCTCATTTACGTAGAAACTATCAAGTATATCGGCATATCAATTACCAATGATTTGAAATGGAACACACATGTCAACAATATTTGCACAAAGGCTAATAGGACCCTTGGATTCCTCAGACGTACATTGGCAGCATGTCCACAAGACGTTAAAGAGTCAGCATACAAGGGACTGGTGCATCCAGTCCTGGAGTATGGTAGTTCAGTTTGGGACCCTCAAAGTATACTTCTTCAAGATGAACTTGAGAAGGTGCAGAAAAGGGCAGCTAGATTTGTAAAGGGAAATAACACATATGAAACTGGGAGTATGACTGGCATTCTGGAGAAAATTAAGTGGGAATCCCTGAAAAAGAGAAGGAAAGATAGTAGACTCATAATGCTTTACAAAGGTCTGAAGGGTGCAGCCAGTATACCCATAAATGAACTTGTTCCCCCAAGTAGGCGTACCAGGAATCATCATTCCCTGACATTTCAAACCCCATTGGCTGGGACTGACATTTACAAATTTAAAGAGTAATTACACTTCAGGAACTGACTGAATCAGATCCCAAACCCTATCCCCAACATCAAAGGGAAAGATTGACAAAGACATCCCAACAAACAATAAATTACAAGTGATAAGCCGAGTCAGCAGCTCTTTCCAAAATAGATGGCAACTCAGCTATCTTTATTGAACTAAATAATTTAGACCAACAGACGGGTTACAACGGACTAAGCAAATTATAAGAAAAACATTTAACAATTATTTTTACCTATTTTCTATTTTTATGATAGGAGGATTAAACTGAGAACACAATAAATTAAACAGCACCGAACATAACACAAATGCAACCGCAACAAAAGTACCGCCTTGGGACAAGTCCAGTTTCTCCCCCAGACTATTAGATTGGAATACCCTGGAAGTTTCCCTTATTTCAGCTGCTGAGTGTGCAGAGGATTCAGTTACTAAGTTTACTTCTCTTATAAGGGCTAGGGACTAGCTTCTCTGATTCACAGGTCATGGTGAATGATTGCCCTTGGACGTATCACCAGTAAGGGACGAGTCATTTATTATCAGGTGGGGAGTGGGGGGTACATTTTCATACGAGTCACCAAAATTTTTAGGCCCCCCCCCCCAGTCTCACCAGAATTTTTTCTCCAACCCCCAAGATAGATGAATAAAAGTAGGTGTGTGTGGGGGGGGTATGGGGGGGGCTTTGCCCCCCCAGAAGCTGAGACATTTTTAAAAAATGAAGACTGTTGGAAGAATTCAGACTCCCCCCCCCCGATATGCCAAATAAAATATATGACCCCTGCTCCATGGCATTTTGATTTCCGACACCCCCCCCCCCAGTACATCACAAAAAAAAAATCCGACCCCCCTAAAGGTACCCCCCCCCTCCAGTTAATAAATCAATTTTGATTCTGATCATTAATTGGCATTGATTAATGGTCTGGTTTGTCTTCTAGCGGCTGGTTCTGAAACGTGGTCCGTTTTGTCCTAACTGTGGTCCGTTTTATCCATGGTCCTTTTTGCCCGAGTACGTTTCCGGTGCGGTAGGGTGCGGTACAAGGTTTTAGTAACAGCCTACTAGCGATTTCCGGTAGCGTTATAACCCCGAGGATTCCGAATGTTGTTTTGACGTCTGGTACGGTTCAACGACCGCCAATATAAACAAGCATTTATCTATATGGTGCTTCGAAAACAACGAAGAGAATATGTAATGCCTGGTATGGCAACAGCAAAATTCTTAGTTTTTACAAGAAAAACTGAAATATGGGTATGGTCACTAATCGCCGGCAGTAGTTTATATCGGTGCAATCAACAGATCAAAAATACAGTGCTGTCGGCCTATTCGGCGCACTTAAGCAAAGTAATTGTAACATGAGGGACCCCGTTTTTGTCGGCCAATTCGACGCAGCTTCTGAAAATGTCTTATTCCTGACAAAAACAATGGGCTAAATTTGTGAAACAGACTATTATCATGACATCACTCCGTGGGCTACAGAAGGAGCTTGTGGAAAGTTTCAACAATTATTTGCTTTAGCACAGTTAAATCATGATCCTTTGGGCATTAGCTGAGTGAGTTATTTCATAATTCACTTCTTTACTATGTGCAAGGCATGCAAAGAGTGATAATTATTATTTACAAATGCTGCTGAAGTGAGTTGACCTACATTCATGATGTGTACTCAGAGCCACTGTGTTTGTAAACAAAGATTGCAAAATACGGTGTGTATTCAGCTTCATATGCCAAGCTGCAAGTAACATTCGTTGCATGACAACTGCACATAACGGCATAAAACCAAGAGCAACTAACCCCTCTAGCCATAAATGATCTTTACCGCATATTAAGATGACTGCTTGGAAAACGGCCGAAAAAAAATCAACGTGTTTAACGGTAAATGACGTTACAGAATGTGCGCCGACTAAGCCGATGCGCCGAATAGGCCAACACGACAGTAGGAATTTCATGAGGGCAGCAGTTATTTTTATGCCCCATGCTTTTTGCCGCACCTGCATTAGCAAGATGCAACATAGGTGTTCACTTTTCTGTTTGTCCGTCAGTCATTCTGTCCGATAATCAGTCCGTCTGTCCCAACTACGTCGACCATAAGGCATAACGCTCTCAGTCAGTCCGTCTGCTGACCCTAACTGTCTGTCCACAACTACGTCGACTCAACGCTCATGTCCATTATTCTCAATCTATGATACCTACACTCATCAAATCTGGTATAAAGTTTCTCCTTAGAATGGTCTCCAGAAACCATGCACTTATTTTGACCTTTGACCTATTTTTATTGCTCTGATGACTTCCTAAAATTTTATGCCAAAAATTACGTCAACCCTAGTGTTTAAGTCCATTTCTCTCCATCTATGATACCTCCAATCTTCAGGCCTGGTATAAAGTTTTTTCTTATAATACTAATCTAGAGGATTGTTGTCCTTAATTTGACATTTGACCTGTGTTATGTTTGTGGGCTATGAGACACTCAGAAATAACTAAACACCATTTAACTATACTATTTGTATATTTGAAGACTGCTATTAAAGAACTACCATGTTGATACACAAGCTTATACTATAATACTGAGAGGTGGCTGATAAACCTTAACCTTAGTCATGAAGAAGCTTCTGTCTGATAGACTAGCTACAACTCTTGATGACAATACTCTGTTCCTTTCAGATTGTACGAATTTGTTTCATGCTTTAAATGCTTTTAATCTTAGTTATCTTTGCATCTGCAACTCAGAAATCAAACTGTGCATGCAGTACTATGGAAAGAGGAGTTGTCTCCCTTTGACTGTTCTGCTGGGAATACTACAAGGTTCAATTTTCAGTCTCTTATTATTATTTATTATTATCATTTGTATTATTATTCTCAACAAACATAGGGAAAACAGAAGTTATTGCAATAGCTTTTCTTTGCAAGTACAATTTTGCTTTCAGATCAGACAGAGCTTGTCAATCTCAAAAGACATGCTGGCCTGGACTCGGCTCAAGTGAAGATTGTTTGTTGTGAGTCGCATTCTATAAAGACGTCTCTTGGAAGTCTTACATTTTGGGATATGACAGCATAAGTGTTTGCTGGTGAGTAGCTTTCATCTTACTTAAAGCCTTTGTTATGTGGAATATTCCCTTTCTTGAACCTCAGTATCACTAAGCACCAGTTTATATTCTTGTTTCTTCACCTACCCTTAATTAGACAGTTCTGTAAGGCCTCTTTTTACTGGATGTGCAATTGGTTGGGTATAAAATAATAGAATAGAAATATGAAAGTTGTTTCTATAAGCTTGGTAGTAGTTTGAAGACAATAGACTTGTATTTGAGGAAGAACAAAAGCAGTAAAATTGTTTGCGTCCAGAAATTTCTCCGAGCAGGAAGGGGGTTGGGTTGCAAAAGTTGTTTTTTCTGCTGTGCACCTTGTGATATGCAGTCAGACTTGCAGGATACATATACTAGGAATAATAGTTTATCATATATTAGTAACTGTCTGTCAGCTAATTGCATGGCAGGAACTCTGTATTCTTCCAAAGGCGAAATTTCAGAAATTTTGCATATTTTAACAGTGCCCACTTATCAATAGATATTACAGCAATGGAACTTTGCTTGAAGTATGACTGATATGCCGTACTCTTTACATAAGAAATTAAAGAAACAAAACACAGATGGCTTAACTGTTCATAGGCATATTTCTTTTTGTAACAGGACAAATATTATGAGTAAGATATTTCAAAATGTACATGTTTTATGCTTTTGCCGCCAAGTACTGCCATAGAGTTGATAGCAAATATTTCCTCCACAACTAGCAGAACTGTAATCCCTGGCATAAATAAATGATGGCAGTGAACCTACTTTACATTATATAACACAAGAAGGCTAAAGGCCTTAATTTGGTGGAAGGTATAAGATCCCTACTATAGCTACATGGCTATACGTAGGCTTTCATCCTGCAACACCGGAGTGTACAAAAGTACACTGTCTGTGTCCCCTTCTGGGGTTAAGGCGTAAATGGAAGAAAGAAAGAAAGAAAGAAGGGAGGTGAAAAAAAGGGGTGGGGGGGGGGGGGGGGGGAGGGTGGCTGGGAAACAGTAGATATGCTTCAACTGTAAGTATAGCAGTTCACCTTTATATTGTTATGTTGTTTATTACAAGTGTTTTGGCATATGCTCATTTACTACTCTTTAAGCCCTAAATACCCCCCTCTCAAACCCAGGGCATTTAATAGGATGAATATGGTATTCCCAAAAATCTGTCTGAGAACTTTCCAAATCTGATGGCCTGGAAGTCAAGAATTCTTTCTTGTGAGATATATGAGCGGAAAATTATTAAGAGTTTCAAGGGCTGTAAAGCTCATAAAATACAACCGATGTCAACAGATATAAATAAATTTATTAGAGCATGCATGGAGTACAAAACATATTCATTTTGTCAGCATGTACCACTGAGACTTCCAAAATCTAAAGCGTAGAAGTCAGGACTTCCCGTTTTTCAAACTTCGTATAAACCCTGGTAGATTGATAATAATATGGCACTATCTTAACCCCTATGTATTCCAGTTCAACTACACAGGAAGATGTAATTATACTAATGCCACTACCACAGATATGCACCATTAAGACATTGTAAAGTACATCCAGGAGTAAAACTAGTGGAATGGTGTAAACAGCAAACAAAAACTTTCAGCCGTGTACCTTCACAAATATTTTTTTATCTGTTATAGGTACAGATCATTAAAGGAAGAATCATGAAAAATCCATCCCCAGTGTCCAGTGTACTGCTTGTCCTTTTAGACAATGATGAGGTCTGTATAAATTATTTATTTCACTTTGAATACCCCCAAAACAAAACATAACTATATTTTACAAGTATATATGCTGCTGATTTTGCAAGACAGTATCAATGAAATGTGAACTAGGTCACAGTGATCTAGAGGTGAGATTGGGTCTAATCACTGTACCTGAATATACATGTATCATTACCATGGAAAGAACTCCGCCTCTGGCGGGGCTTGAACCCGCGACCGCAAGATCAGTAGGCCAGCTCTTAACCCACTGAGCTACCAAGGCTCCTTGAAGGCGTTAAAATCCCATTTTAAAGGGCACATGATAAATCCCATTTTAAAGGGCATATGATATTCAGAATCTTACACTCGTGGTCATTTCATATGAAATATATGAAACTCCCTGAAGTCTTGTTTCATAAATTTCATATGAAATGACCACTCACGTACGATCCACAAGGTTTTTCCTCAGCCTTGTATTTAAGGAGTTTTTGGGACCCACATACAAAATTTTTAAGAGTCCAATGCCAAAAGTAAAGGGTCCTGTACTCTGAAAAATGTTATAAATGTCCAAATCAAATATCAGAATTTCATAAATACTTTATTTTGAAAATCATTACTTTGTATTGTGCCAAGAATAATATAACTGTATAGGAATTCATCACTTTGAATTAGGACTTGTATTTTGTTTTGAGAGTCCCAATGGATGCACAGATTTTTTTCTGGGAGTCCCAGGCACCATTTTGGGGGTCTGAGACTCTCAACCTTGAGTCCAGGAAAACTCTGGATCCATTAAATCTAATTTTAAAATCATTTTGAGCATCATTTTCAAGTTTTAAGAGCAACATTTGTAAAATATGATAAAAAGCTGTCCTTAACCAACAGATAATCCACATACATTAAACAGCCATCACCATGACATGACGTCAAATAGAACGTTACAACGGCCAATGGCGTCGTTTGTTAGCTCACCTGAGCACGGAGTGCTCAAGGTGAGCTATTGTGATAGATATTCGTCCAACGTCCGTCTGTCTGTCTGTCCGTCATCAACAATTTCTTCAAACGACATCTCTTCCTAGACCAGTGAGATAGTTTCAATATAATTTCACACAAATATTTGTGTTATAGCTTTGAACCAAAATCGCTGAAATGGTTCTGCTCCGCTGAAAAAATGGCGGCCAAAGCTAAAATTAGAAAAACCTTTAAATGACATCACCTCTGAAGCCAATGGCTCAATTTCAAAATAATTTCACAGAAATGTTTGGCTCATTGCCCTGAACTGAAATTGCTAAAACGGTGCCACTCTGCTACACAAAATGGCCACCAGAGCTAAAAATAGAAATAAATATTAGAATAACACTGATGGCACAATTTTGATTCATCATCATGAAACTTTGTCAGAATGTTTATCTTAATGAAATCTAGCCCAAGTTTGGAAGTGGGTCATGTTGGGTCAAAAACTAGGTCACTAGTAGGTCAAACCTTAGAAAACATTGTTACACTCTAGAGGGCGTAGTTTTGATCCGATATTCATGAAACTTTGTCAGAATGTTTGTATCCAAGAGATCTAGACCAGATTGAAACTGGGTCATGTGGGTTCAAAAATAAGGTCATTAGGTTAAATCTTAGAAAAACCTTAGGTACACAATAAAGGGTTCATTTTCCATAGAATCTTTGTGAAATTCCGTCGTATGTATGGCTGTCTCTTGAGATTTAGTTCACAGGATACTCAGATGAGCAATCCAGGGCCATCATGGCCCTCTTGTTTACTTGTGACATTGGGTACCAACCATGTCTTGTGACCAAGTTTTGTTCATTGAAGTATGAATAGTGTTTCCCCGAAATTTGTTCATCTGAAGAAAATTATATGGAATGTATTTTACTTCAAATAATCTTAAAAAAATAAAATCACTGGACCATTTTATATAGGTCACTGTGATTTACTGCCAGTTTCATGTCAAACATCAGGTCATCTTTTCCCAGGGTATCATTTTCATACCAAGTAGTCTTCAAGATAGAAGGCAAAATCACTAGACCATGAAATATAGCTCATGGCCCATTATGCATCACTGCCTCAGTAGAATTACTGCTGATTAACAAGTTGTGGACTGCAGATCACAAAATATTTATTCACGGTGGTGAAGCTGAAGTGAATGAATATTCGCATCTTCCCAACATGTGTTAATCACCAACACACATTTTAGGATAAATTATTTTGATTCTAACATTATACAAAATGAAATATGACATTTTCTAAAGGACTAGTTTTGAGGCGGACATCGACAGAAGCAAAGGTTTACATCTGACGTCATAAATGCGGGAAATTGGCATGTCTCGATGTTAGCAACATGAATAATCACAGATTTTCACACGATGCTGCTAACTACGTGTTCAATGGGGGAAAACGTTAATGTCATGTTAGAATTCTTATTTTCATATGACGTCGCTGTTATTCAGTGGATAAGGTCGTGTCCTAAGAATCATATGAACACACATGTAAAAACACTTTGGCGCTCAACGTCATTAACAAAGTCTGTGTCAATAATGCATTATTTTATTGAAATAATGTTCTGTTTGAAAGTGTTAAAATTGCATTTTAAAGGGTCATATGATAAACAGTACACTGGTGGTCATTTCATATGAAACTTATGAAACTTGCCAAGGGCTCATTTCATAAATTTCATATGAATTTGAAATGACCACTTGTGTAAGATCCTCTATTTAAACTTTTTTTTCTTTTCTTTTTCAGATTTAACTGTTGACCAGAAGAACATTCCAGATTCTTACATTAAATGTTGTCAAAGTGCTGTGGAAGGGGCTGCTGCCACTGCTGCTGATGATAATTTTTCAGTAGTTCTGTCTGTGATCATAAAGGATAATGAAATTAAGAATACTGAAGTGTTGAATTTATTAATACGTAAAGTTGTCCAAAAACTGAAAACAAATTAAAAAAATCAAGACTTTGCTTAGTACTGAAGAAGAGGAACAGATAGGCTGTCAATAGAATATGAGGGTCATCCAAGAAGTCTTGCAAACGCCATCATTGATTGATTGATTTGTTGCTTTATGTCCACAGTAAACAGCTATGGTCATGTCGGGACAGTCAGTTAACTGAGCCACACTATTCATGGGCAGGCTTAGATCTCCTTAGCCCTTAACTAGTACTAAGTGCACATAGTTTCGCCAGTAACTGACAACTGCCCCTCTTGAATCAGCACAAGGAGAAACATAAGTATGTGGCCAGACCGGATATCGAACCCAGGACCTCTGACTTAAAGAGTCAGGTGCCCTACCAATTGCTTTACAGGGCCCGGCGCAAACGCCATTAATTATTAATTATTAGTTGAGTTAGGGTAATCAAATTACACCTTAAGCAGACGAAGCATAATAAACATATGTGCAAAATATCATACATGCGACATATCTTTCTGAGAAATGGGAGGGTTTTGAATGCAAAGGTGTAGGTGATACTGGCAGTAAAACCACTTGGCTCAGATGCTTGAAATTTAGTATGTAGCATTGCCTAGTGGTCCTTTACCAAGTTTGTTCAAATGATGGCCCCGGGGTCCAAAATGGCCACGCCCCAGGGGGTCCTGGGTTTGAACCATAGAAGTACATAGAAAAGATATTCAAAAATTTTGTTTAGAACCCCAAGGCTCAGGTGCTTGAAATTTGGTATGTAGCATTGCCTAGTAGTCCTATACCAAGTTTGTTCAAATGGTGGCCCCAGGGTCCAAGATGGCCCCATGGCAGGAAGTCAATGTTTGAACCATAGTAATACTTAAAAAAATATTCAAAAATAATCTTTTTCAGAAGTGCAAGGCTCTGATGCTTGAAATTTGGTACGTAGCATTGCCAAGTGGTCCTTTACCAAGTTTGTTCAAATGGTGGCCCCAGGGTCCAAAATGGCCCTACCCCAGGGGTCCTAGGTTTGAACCATAGAAAATTAGAAATAAAAGGAAAAATTCAGAAACCTTTTTCTTCAGAGCCACTTGGCTCAGATGCTTGAAATTTGGTATGTAGCATTGTCTTGCAGTCATTTACCAAGTTTGTTCAACTGAAGGCCCCAGGGTCCATACAGACCACGCAGCAGGGAGTCTTGGGTTTGAACCATAGAAATACATAGAATTTTTTTTCAAAAATCTTCTTCTTCGGAACCACTTGGCTCAGATGCTTGAAATTTGGTATGATGCATTGCCTGGTGGAGTCCTATAAAGTCTTGTAAATGGTGGCCCTTGAATCGAAAATGGCCCTGTGTTTTGTGGGGTTATTTGGTTTGAAATCAAAATATACATAAAAATAAACTTAAAAATATTCTTCTCCAGAACTTTTAGGGCAGATGCTTTGAAATTTGGTATGATGCATTGGTTGGTGGTTCTTCTCCAAGTTTGTTCAAATGATGGCCCCAGGGTCTAAAATGGCCCAACCCCATGGGGTCCTGGGATTGAAATATAGAAAAATCTTCCTCTTAAGAATCCAAACCACTTGGCTCAGATGCTTGAAATTTAGTATGTAGCATGGTCTATTGGTCCTTTACTAAGTTTATTCCAATGATAGCCCCAGGGTCCAAATTGGCCTGCCTAAGGGGGTTCTGAGTTTGAACCGTAGCAATACATAGAAAAATATTCAAAAATCTTCAGAACCATTTGGAAATGGTTGCAACCTATCAGGGTCAGTGATAACCCTAGTTTGACCTTTACATTTATGCTCAGGTGAGCGAGTCAGGGCCTCTTAGCCCTCTTGTATTACAACTGATGACAATTCCTTAAATTTGATATTGTATATCTACTTCAGTAATACTTTTTTATGTCTATAAACAAAGGCAACAGACCTTAAACTGACCACCAGAAGCCACCACCGCGACCCTAATTTTTGTATTCTTCCATTGCCTAGCAGCAGGATTTGCAAGCGCATGAAGTTCCTAGAGATAAGGTGACTAGAAAGAAGAGATGATTCATTTGAGAGATGTTAATTGCTTCACTCGCAGTTAATTATCACATGTCTAAAACTATATGCTGTTTGCTGGACTTATTGGATGACCCCCCCGAATTGTGCTATACAAGGTGTCAAGTTCACCAGTTTTTAGTTTGAAATTGTCTTAAGAAACAGTATATATACTGAAGGGCTTCATATATCCAGCACTGTCAATTACCAACTGTACATTTCAGATTATAAATTAGATCTAAGTAGATTAAGATGAATGGGTGCACTTTCTGGATAAACAACACTGCCATTTTCATTTCTTTCTCCCATTTCAATAGGGGTCAACTATTTAAGGAAATAATTTTGAGACATCGTTTTCTCCAAGAGGATACCCCATTTTAAAAAGACTTCTTCCTCTAGGAAAGCAAACAGGAAATCACCAAATTTGTTTCTCTTTATAAAACTGGCCGGAATACATGGTGGACCTGCTGGCCATAATAGCACCTCTTTTGTAAACTACATGTATATGACAGATTTTGACTACAATTTACATGATTATAAACAAGGATGTGAAATTCTGATTTAAGTCCAGATACAGAATGCTACATTTTGGGTCAACAAGACCTGTCCCCGTACAGGATAGCTCGCCTGCAGTGCCTTGCCCATCACATAAAAAAAAAAAATTACGTAAAACTTTAAAGTGTGATGCCCACTCGGACGCCACAAGTGACAACAATTGCCCTCCCTGTACTTTCGTAAAGGCGAACTAATAAGTGAGTTGTTTTGTGAAATCCTACGTTTTGGGTATGAAAAAATTACCATTTATATCAAATTCTAATGCATTTCCAAATGTCATGCAATGTATGATTTGATAACATCCAAAAACATGGGACAGTAGTTACATGTATATATGTAAAGTTGGAAACATGATAACATTTAAAAATGTTGCTTTTCCTTTGTTGGCATCTGATTTTGCACTGCTGAAAATGACTGCCTGAGCATGGGTGCATTACAATGGATGGATGATCTCCAATTTTCTGTCCTTATCAACAATATTTCAATCATATGAGGACAATGACAGAGTGATTATGAATGGCTGTGTGGAATGGAACCCTGTTTTCAGATTGAAAGAAGTAGTACACATTTTAGAAGGTAAATAGAAGAAAATGTGCATTAAAAAGGAGATCACTGTATTAAAACTGTCATTTGGAGAGGTAGAGGTAAAACAAAATATGTGACCATAAAACCAAATATTTTTCATCCCAAAATGAAATTTCAGGTAAGGCCATCTCCTTATTTTGTGTTTTACACAGTTTTTTTTTATTTATTACATGTAATTATCATTCTGTATGAAACACTACAAACTGCTATGATTCTTGTGACAATATTTAATTCTTACAAGTTTATGAATATTAGTAAAATCACAGAACGCTTCTGTACTGTTGCCTTTCCGGGAATAAACATGTTATTGGGGGGGGGGGGGGGGGGACCTTTTTGGTTTTAGTTATGATGTAAGCATCTGCATCTGTCAGCTTGGCACTTTGTATCAATTAATTTTATATATGGAATGAGTGAGTGAAATTTCACCAAAATTGCATGGATTCACTACTGCTAAAAGCCAAAAGCTGATTAGGTCTATGTGGCTTTGATCACATTTCAAAGGTCATATTAGATTTTCTGCTTCAGAATTTCATTTCTTTGTATCCACATTATCCATAGAAACAATTAGTGGATTCCCAACAAATTAGCATGGATATATCATAGGGACAAACTTCAGAGATTATCAGATTTCGGTAACCTCAGCGTCAATTTCAGTGACACAGGTGGACTTAGGTATATGGAATTTTCAATAAAAATGAAATGTATCTGGAGCCAGTGGCCACCCAATTTATACGATTTATCTTTGAGGAAATACCAAAACTTTCTTGTTTTTTGTGTGACCGTGACCACATTTTCAAAGCCAAAGCAAGCTACTTTCTTTTATGATCAATTTTTGAATAAATGGATGGATATTCATCTGACTTGCATGGATACTGGTATGTCATTGTGACAGGTTTAAAAGCTAAACGCTTTTTAGTTTTTGGTGACCTTGACCTCATTTCAATGTCTAATTATTGTATGTATGATATTATGTATGATATTATATTAATTGAATCTGAGAATGGGTTTTCACAAACTTAGATCTATCATAAAGACAGACTTCAGAGCTGCAATTGCATTTTGGTGATTTTGACCTCATTTAAATGTCACGAGAGGAGTTAAATATAAAAATTTTACACTGTGAATTATCTTTTTTAACCACTGGTTTGAATCTCATCAAACTTGCATGGATATATGTTTGCAACAATTCCAAGAGCTGATTATGTTTTGGTGACCATGACCCATTTATAATACCAAAAACCAACAACTTCTCTTAATTATGAGATATTGAATCTTGAAAAAGTCAAATGACATTCATCACACTTGTATGACTTGTTAATTTTTGGTGAACTTTACCTCTTTTTCAATGTCAGAGGAGTTCTTAGAACAATTAATTTTAAAGGGATTTTTATCACACTTGTTGGGAGTGGCAGATTATATCAGCATGGTAGATTATATCAGCACAGCTGATTTTTGAAAACTGATACAAAATGCCAGGGGCAGGAATGCACTGGTGGGTATGTGAATAGGAAATGTAGGTAGGAAATATACTGTGGGGAGTTTGTGTGTGTGTTGCCTGGAGGGAGGGGGTCGAGGGGGATAGAATCTGTTTTTCTCAGTAAACATTTCCATTTATACAATGTAGTATTGCAATAAATTGCATAAACTTGCTTGTATCTTTAGTATCTTACCCCTAGGCTCAGATGAATTAAATTCAGTCATTTATGATTTCTATCTACACTTCTGCTAGTTCTTAGTTAAGAAGGTCTTCAAACAGACTGACTGAAATAGCAGACTTTGATCATGTCAGGGTCACTGATGAAGTTTGAGTAACTGAAACTTCAAAGCATGGCCCATGTTCCTCTTTTTGAATGTGTATTCTCTGCTCTTGAAGGAAGTCTTTAAGATTTTGATTTCTTTGCTTTGGCTGGTATAACGTCAAAGAAGCCAAGAGCCCTCATCTTTGTTCCAGAAATATGTCAGCTCTAATAAAGATTTGTGATTAACTGTATCACTTTTTAGCCCAGAGCTAGTGAATCTAATTACTATAACTGACTGAAAACTGCTGACGTGCATTTATTGTAGATAGAAGAATAAATCATTATTGGAGCAGCTTATAGTCAGCTCTCAGTATCTCAAACACTGATATCTCAAAGTATGTCTAAAATCAAAGAATATAACTTGGACACATTCCTTATTTTAATTATATTTCCAGCCTTGTTATCTCAAAGTACAGATATCTGAAAGTAAATTATCTGGGACCTGAACTTTGAAATATCAGTAGTTATGCATGAACTTCGACTTTGAAATATTGAGAGTTAACTGTACTTGAAATCACAGGGATTTATTACTCATTCAAGAAAATTTTCCAAAACATTAGTTCACACAAAAAAATTTATCATTCCTTTTTAACACACAATGCCCTTTTTTTTGAGTATTTTTTAAGGGAAACAAGCCCTATCACCATCAAAATGAAAGCATGTTATCAACACTTGCTAAGAGCTTTTAGGCAGTATATAGCTAATGGGGCATCAAACATCATGAATGGCTAACTCGAAGTTTTAAAGCCCTATCAGCTGTATTTCAGTTTTATAGAGCAGATCGAAAGGGCTGGAATGGAGTGTAATGAAAAATGGATGAAACACCCTACATTCCACTGGCTGAAACGGGCTTCCCTAGCTTGAGATGGTACTCCTAAAGGAAAAGAATTTGCTCCAAGGCAAATTCTTCCCCATAAAAGTGCCACCTGTGAGACTAACCCTGCCACATCGCGTACACTGTTTGCCATGCATCGATACCAGTGATGTCACATCTGCTCCAGGGCAAATTCTTTGCTATAAGAGTGTCATTCGTGAGATTAACTCTATCACATGGCATACACTCTTTGCTGTGCACCAATACCAATGATATTATATATATCTGTTACCATGGCAACTAGAGAAATTACCAACTTTTATGCTAAGTATCTTGGCAGCGTGACTCATTGATGAATGTCACTTTGAGTTTGACATAAATATGATCTCTTAGCCAAATGAACATACCACTAAGTGATGTCATTGGTATTGGTAAACAGTGTCAGCTATGCTCTGTCAATCTTTCAATGACATTACGAACTGAAATTCTTTCAACAGGAACTTCAGATTTTTCAAACAAATAATTATTCCAAAGTCATTTAATTTAGTGTTATATGTCTGGCTTCTGCAAGACAAAAATCAGGACAACAATAGGCATTTAAACCTTTGAAATGAATGAAAAACTTTGGAGTGGCCATCCAGATTATGGTAACTCAGCAGGTAAATTTCTTATTCCTGTCCTGATATATGTTCAACTATGTAAACTGAAAAGTGAATGAGAAACATTTTACTTAAGAAATAGATTCATGCCACAACGGATCAATATACATTATTCCAGCCACAAGATATGTTTTATTGTAAGCAGCATACCTTTGTTCTGCCATAAGGTGTGTTTCATTGTATGCTTCACAACAGACAAAACTGGCAATGGTTGTATCTGACCAACAAACTTTATTCCTGGCATAAGGTGTGTTTAATTGAATGCTTCACATTAGACAGCATATCTGGTAATGGACGTAACTGACCAATATATCTTATTCAGGGACTGTCATAAGTGTGCTTTGTTAAATCACAAGATCTGTTGTTGAATGCTTTACAACAGACAACATACCTGGTTATAATCATAGCTGACCAGCATACCTTATTCCTGTCATAAGGTGTGTTATGTTGAATACCTAGCTATAATCATAACTGACCAACATACCTTATTCCTGTCATAAGGTGTGTTTCTTTGAATGCTTCACAACAGACAATGTAACTGGTTGTATTCATAACCTACCAACATACCTTATTCCAGTCATAAGGTGTGTTTCATTGAATGCTTTGCAACAGACAACTTTACTGGTAGTACTCATAACTGACAAACATACCTTATTCCAGTCATAAGGTGTGTTTCATTCACTGGGTGTATTCATAACTGACCAACATACCTTATTCCTGTCATAAGGTGTGTTTCATTGAATGCTTTGCAACAGAAAACTGGTAATAATAATAACTGACCAACATACCTTATTCCTGTCATAAGGTGTGTTTCAATGTTGGCTGTTGACTTCAGACAACATATCTGGTAATGGACATAGATGACCAACACACCTTATTCCTGTCATAAGTTATGTTAAAGGCACTGGATATGAGAAGTTGAAGTACCAGCTGAAGCTGATGAGATTTTCTCTTACAAATGGATGAGTAAAGGTAAGTACATGAACATTGCAATGCTATATATATATAAATATAAAGTGTGGTCAAATCAGCAATGAAAATGCATATAAGAATACGAGGAAGCAATGACTAAGCTGTTCACAGAAAGGGCTGCAATAGCAGTTCTGTTAGTGACTGATTTGGCCACTTTATCTACTGTCAGCATACACCTTATAGCAAGCTCTATTTACTCATTCTGTGCAACAAACAGAGTATGAAGGGTTATGTTTAAAATTAAGAAGACTTTTCACATTCCGAGTAAAATAATCTTTTCCGAGATTATTTAATAGGCTGTTAAAAGTAAAATAGAAAAATAATATATGTAACTTATTTTTTTTCAAAATTAGGCCAGGAGCCTCACTTTACTCCATAAATCTCATTACAAACTTCATCAGACTTCATTCACTGCAGTTCTGAGCCTGTGTATCATATTGTGCTGAACCATGTTGTATCCTTATTCAAATGACATTCATGACACAATGGGGGGAAAATTATACTTCAGATTTGTCAGTCCTAAAATACTTCAGTAACTTCACTCTCACAATTCATGCCCTATACATTTCCTGAAACAGGAATTTGTATCACTGACTCTCCAAATTAATTATTCTCAGGCTCCCAGAAAAAAATTGTGGGGTCTTCTGGGACTCTCAAAGTTAGACTACAGCATAAACAGAGAGATATTAATTCTGGCATCACAATGGATACAGTTACTGGGAATAACTGTTTTTTCAGAATTAATCACAAAATATTTGTTAAAAAATATTCTTGTAGCTGCTTTGGACAAAATTAAAGAAGTATTAATAAGATAATATGAAAACAGGACCCTCAATTTTCTGAATGGAACACTTAATTACAAAACTGAGGGTCCCACTGCAAGGACTCCTCAGATTTGGAACCTAAGAAACCCCCATAACCCATATCTTGGATCTGCCAATGAACAGCACCTACAGCCTGGCTATGTGAAAAAGTGTTCTATGCTGCCAAGTAATGATATTAATGGGTTCCTGCCAGATTTACATCATTACATGACTGTATTTTATCAAAATATTTTTCTTTTGCTATTTGCAGGTCTACTAGGATTTATGACAAGTGTTTTTTTGTTTTGTTCTTTTTTTCCTACATTTTGGCTAATAATGTCAATAATGCCACAGGATGTTCCTAGCAATATGACTCTGAATGCTTCAAGCTAAGTGAATATTGGTAGAATTCACAAGAATTTGCCTTAAAATATACCCCAAATGAAGTCAGAGCTTAAAATGTCAAACCACAAGGCCTGAATTTAAATTTTAATTGTTAGCAATTGCTTACCTACCTACTTACTTTTGCTTTTCTACTACTTATTTTTTTTTTGTTTGCCAGTACAGTTTGAGTCTGAAATATCTTGTCAATCTTACCTTCCCACACTTAAAACATATCTCCAACCTACCCATACCTAAGTAGACAATTGCAAAGAAACACAATTTTTACAGACAAAAAATGTTTCCAACCTACCCACACCTCAGTAGACAATTGCAACAAACACAATTTTAAGGATGACCTAGCTGTCCATCAAAGAACTGTTGCTACATTTTATTTAGCAGCATGATACGATTTCTAAGTATCCTTAGCCGCATAAAGCACTTTTCCATGATGCCTATATGAACTGGAACCTAAGGCCCAGTAAGACTTAACCGAGACTTCTCTGGCTGCAAACCCTTATTGGGTCAATAAGCCGCCAATCAAAATTATAAATAGGCTTTTTCAGTCAGTGAAGGCTCGGATTAAGTAAGACTGTGTTAAAGACTGGGAATAGTCAGATCAGCCTGCACATGCACATGTTTCATCATTGTCAGTGATAGATCTATCGAGTGGCATAGAGCCTAGAAAGGTTCGGGAGGGGATGCAAACCTTAGGGCAACCTTTTTTTTCTTTCTGGGGCATGGGAGGGAGGCATGAGAGGGGGGGGGGGGGGGGGGGGAGCCATGCATTATTGGGGGAGGGAGGGTGCTGACCCTCTTTCTACGCCTATGTATTAAGGCCTCTAAATGAAACAGGGCAGCTCTGATTCGTTTCACACGTAAGTGTGCAGGCTGATGAACGTACTTCCTATAATCTTTTCTCAGTATACACACGGTTTAAGGTGCCCTTTTCATGCAACACCACACCAGTTCCCCACCCTCTTTCTCCCTATTGCAGGAATGTCCATCGTCGGAAATCCACAAACTAAACAGCAAACGACATTGAGAAAGCTTGAAGCATGCTAAATCGTGTACAAATATGCATCAACAGAGCTAATTTCATTATTTTTAGGATGCTTACCGCGTTTTGTTTACATCGATCAAAATCGATCGCCTGGCAACGTCAGGTACAGTACCGTCCCATTAATCGCTTCCGAAACCTAATTTACAGTAGGATACAAACAAGCGGATTACCAATTTCCCTAAATAATGTTCGTGAGAGGCGTAAACACAGATTTTTCATCTGAAGCGAGTGTTGAACATGGAGGCCGCCATGACACTTACGAATTTTTCGTAAACTTAAGACAGCCACCACCCTGTCGTAAAGTTACGACAAACTTTAAGAAAATCTTAAGAATTTTCTTACGATCTTGACGTTAGTGAAACGCAATTTTTGGCTAAGATTTTCGTACGATCAAAATTAAGAAAATCTTAGACTTACGAAGTTTAGTGAAACGGTGCCCGGGTCAATAAGTAATCATGCCTCCGAAAAACAAGAAAAAGATCAAACTTGATTCAAAGCAACAAACATTATTTGGTCTTCTTGGGCAAGACACGCAAGGCCAGATGTTGCAGATCATGATGCGACCGATCAAACTTCGAATCCGAAATGACAACGGATGTCTCCAAATCCAATACGCTGTCTGACAATGAGACAACAGGTGATTTATTTTATTCCTGTGACCACAGGAGCTTGACGTTGGTTATTTTTTACTTATAGGGCTTGTCCTTTGAAGCCCTTTAAGTTTGGGATGCAGAGAAAATATTGCTTTTGCATCCCAGTAAAGATGCAAACCCTTGAGCTTGGGATGCAAAGATTTTAGGTCTTGTGAGTCCTGGGACTCAAAGAAGGAGATTTGTAAAAAAATCTGCATATGAAGAAAATAAAAGCCAAGATGAAGACTGCCTGTGCACAATTACCATGATGGGTGAAAGACTTTTCATACAAGGCATGAAAGTTTACTAAAGCTACCTCTGGAAAAAGCTATTGGGTTCCAAATGTCAAATGTTACACTCCTGAGTTCAAGGGGTACTTGAGAAGAAGTTGTTTGCATTCTGAGATGGATGCCGGTAAAGCAACAGGAAAATTTGCAATACGATATACCATCTTTATTCAATGTTTCAGACCATGTTATAGAGATCCAAAGCATCGAATACAAAAATGACATCCATTTAGATGGGAATTTCTTCTTTTTTGGTGCACCAGAAATTCAGCATAGTGTAGTCCAGCTCCGGACCGAAATTATTTCAGAAACAAAGTTTCTAATTTAGGTCCAGCACCTGTAAGTCTTCCTCAGTGTGGGTATTTCAGATGCCGATAAAATCATTTTGGCACATTGTAAACTGTGCATTAATCAATATATTATGTTTTCTTTTTGATAAATAACAGCCTTTTTCTTCTTCTGACCTTCCAAGTGTGTCTTATATAATATTTACTGGCGATTTTTCCTTCGTAGCTGTGAGAATGTTTACGAAGACCGCCATGTTTACTTGGGATTTTCCCAGTTACCGGATGACGTCATTGAGTGATAAAAATGGCAAGGATATAAAACCCAGTACCTTAGGAGATATGAGTGTCGCAATTACATACATCTGTGAATATTGTTTGCAATACCTATATATGCATTTATTTTATGCCTGGTGTCCAAATTTCATTTAGGCACGCGTTAGTGTGCTTCTGTGACAAGGCTGAGCACTTTTTTAGATTTAACTAAGTACCGCAATAAAATCAACCATATTGAATATTCAATTACCATGCGGACACTGAATGTCCGAACACAATTTCACTTTTAATAAATGTTCGCGCACACAAGAAACAAAGGGAATGCTGTTTAATTAAGCTATCAATTTTATAATAGATCTAGTCCATGTCAAAACGTAACATTGGTAAAAAAAAAAGTAAACCTAAACACTTCACAACATATGAAACAACTTTTGTGTGTTTGAAGTCGCCGACAGACCTGTATACTTTCAACTATCATGAGAGAGAACGCGATTAAAAGAAATCACGTGCTGTTATGCTTAAACACATTGCAAAAAGTCTTCAGACAAATGCTGTAATAAGACTGCAAAAGAACGATCACAATATTTTATATCCGCGCAACTTACGCAATAAGAATCTTTTAAGATCTCAAGCGTTAACAGCGATATTTTCAAACTGCGAGGACGTTTTCTTAAGATGTTGCGATCGGAGCCGTGATTATGTACAAATGCGGTACTTCTTTGAAATTCTTAAAACAATCTGTATGATTTTAAAATTAACTGCATATAAAAATATAATATTTCTTGGGAAAATACGCATTTTCTTTGCAAAGGACAGGACCTACTATAGAACCAATATTTTACTGGTCTGGGCCTGCAGTTAGACGTGTTTTGCTATGGCGCGATTTGTTCTCGTCTGCGTATATTTCACATAATTTCAACAATTGAAACTATGGAAAATAAAACTTTGCCGAAGCCACTGACTTTCTTCGAATCCGTTTCAAATACCGATGACGGACGAGGCAATACTACTGTTAGCGAGCTGGTAATAAAAATCTTATAATTTCTTGGTTCATTGAAATTAATATAAAGGCGACGGCTAGTGACAACCAGCTAATAAATTAATATGCATTTTGAAGGACAGGAAGCATTGGTTCATTGTAATAACATCACAAGTAATTCTAAATAGGTTTATCCTTTAAATCAAGCTACATATGAATCACAACAACAAAATATCTGCAAATAAAAAGGCAAAAATATGGAGAAGAGATATCTTCTAAAAATAGATTTTCCAAGGGAAGTAACACAAATCATACTTTGTAAGGGAACTAACTCAAAATACCACTTGAAAATTTTCTCTGAATGTTTATGTGCTAATTCTGTTTGCACAATTGCCTCCATGATCATAGTAGTTATTCTTGTATTCTTATTATAAATTTGTAGTTTATTTTTCCTAGTGGATAGAATCAATTTGCTTGACTGAACAGCAAGAATATAACTATAGGGAACAGGGCTGTGGAATTAACAAAATTTTCTACTTGTCCATGGACAAGTAAATAGACAAAATTAACTTGTCTGAACAAATATTTACTTGCCCAGAAAAATGGTACACATGAAATAAGGAAAAAATTACAGATAATGATTAGAGGAACAGTTGAACTTGATGACAGTGGTTCGCTAAATGTCACAAAGTTTCAAATTATAACATATGTTATGGGCACCTATTAGAATTGCCTCAATAAGGCAATTCTAATAGGAACCCACAACATTTTTTCATGAGAAAATATGTAAAATATATCAGAATTATCCTGAAATAATTCCACTGATGACACTTTGAATACTTGTCCCAGGGCAAGTAAACTGAAATTTTTCACTTGTCCAGAGAGAAACGGGACAAGTAGGACAAGTCGGGCATAGTATTTCCACAGCTCTGATAGGGAAGATCATGTAATGGTAACTGGAGAATTTATGTAAAACCTTTTTTCTATCAAGGTAAATGTATTATTTGTGTGCATGTGATGCATAAATTCTTTTAGCTATTTGTATGAATAACCCAATGACTTCCAGACAATAATAATGTAAATATATATAAAAAAACACACACACACACAGAAATTTACATCTGATTCTTTTAATAGTTTATTGCTTTCTACAATCAACTTAAAACTTGATCAGAGTGGAAACAAATATCAACAAATATCATGATATAAGGGACGAGTCATTTATTGTCAGGTGGGGGGGTCGGGTACATTTAGGGGGGGTCGGAATTTTTTTTGGTGATGTACTGGGGGGGTCGGAAATAAAAAAGCCATCGAGCAGGGGGGGTCATATATTTTATTCGGCATATTGGGGGGGGGGGGGGGGGGGGGGGGGGGTCAGAATTCTTCCATCAGTCTTCTTTTTTTAAAAATGCCTCAGCTTCTGGGGGGCTTTGCCCCTCAGACCCCCTTACTTATATTCTTGTTAACTTAAACTCAAGCTGAGAGACATTTATAGAACTGACACACAAAACTTGACCACTTCATATAAAAAAAAGATATTTTTCATAAATTTGCTAGTAAGACAGTATGCAATTGTCTATAAAATCATGTAGACCAGATGATTTTGTTCTGGATTATTTAATGCCTGCATTTGTGATATCAGCTTTCAAGTTGCCTTGTCATCAGCAAAGCTATTGTGGCTTCTGGGGGCTGCGCCCCCAGACCCCCCTCCATTACTATTATTAACAGTTTTATTGGACATTCAACAACAGATAGTGTATGGCCATATGCAGGAAGAAAAAGTGAAATATAAAAAAATATGCTGACAAAAGTTAAAGACCATTAATGTGCATGATTTATCAACCTGTCAAAGAAAGAAAATGTTCTTTGTGTTTCATACAGGTTGGATTAAGGTCAGTCTGACTTAAAAAAAGGTTATGCAGTATGTGGGTGAAGGGTAGCTGGGGATTGGGATGGTGGGGGGGTCATAAACTTTTTTGTCACCTATCTGGGGGGGTCGGAAAAAAAATTCTGGTGAGACTGGGGGGGTCGGAAAAATTTTGGGGACTCGTATGAAAATGTACCCGACCCCCCCACCTGATAATAAATGACTCGTCCCTAATAGTAATACCATGAAACTAATATTCTAAAAATATCTTGAGTTTTATTATTTGAAAACAATAGGATTTATAGTAACTGGTTGTCAGTAGCCTGTGAGGCTAGTGACAACCGGTTGTCAGTAGCCTGTGAGGCTAGTGACAACCGGTTGTCAATAGCCACTTCCTAATATAAAAACATTTAATGCGTCGGAATAGTTGTGAAAGTTTGGGTAAGTAGGTATATGTGGCAGAAAATAACCTCGACATCATCACATTCTTTTGGCAACGTAAATGTCCTTGCTAGTTTTCTCTTTTATCGATACGTCGGAGCATACCATTGATCGGTAAATTTCCTATGTACTGTTATTCTACGCAAAAAAAAAAAACACACAAAAAAAACTAGAAATATAGTCAGGCAGACGTAAGGCGTAACTGGGAGAGCAGATATCAAACAACCGACCCCCCCTCTCCGCCACACACACACAAAGAAAGAAAAGAAGAAAGTACAAAATAAACAAACAAACAAAAATCACAGTCAGGAAGGCGTAAAGCGTATCGGGGGGAGTGGAAGACAGAAAATATCTAAGAACCGCCGATTATAAGGATATGACACTTCCTAGAATATGACACTTCCTTACTTTCTTTCCCCCTCCCCCCTCCCCTCCGATGTAATTTGTAATTAAAAAGCGTTTCTGCAGTGGAGCTATAAAATTAAGTTTTCTGACCACTCGGACATGGGATGCTCATTTTGATACAAACAGCACTGGATACCGGAATAACAACACACGTTTCATGTTTTACAAGATTCAAAGATGTCTGTAAGGCGCAAACAGTCGTCGTATAAATATTCTGTTATCGTTTAAACCCAGAACTTAGTCGCTTAACTTGGGTTGTCTGGAGTACGCCTGTCTTTGCAATTCTGGTACTGGATTTTATCATTTAACAGATGGCGTCATCACGTGACCTCCACGAGCTCATTTACATATCCTGTCAACATGTCCGTTGAAACGCAATTTCTTTTCACCCCTCTTGAGGAAAATGCTTCAAGGCCAGCCCAATGTCTCTTAGAAAAGGTAAAACTGGTGGCAGTCATGATCCAAAATGGCCAAAGAACACAACCGCTAATGTTTTTTCCTACGTGATTAAAAAATAATGATTTTATCAGTGTATAGAAATTCCCCGGTAGCATTTACCGGCAAAAACCCAGCAGTAGCGGAATAGGTGAGGCCTGGGCCGTGAAAATTGAAACTTGTTTCTGGGCATTTTCCGGCCCAGAGCTGGGCTAAGCATAGTGCTGCTGAGTTTAGGATTACTAATTCCATGGGTGATGATAAAAAGACATTAATCTTACATTTTCATACAGCCCAAAGGTCTGGAAAGTCAAAAAGATGGCTAATAGGTATGGTAACGAGCACAGTTTTGTAAAATGCATGCTGGAAAATTCAATAATCAAAAAAATGTCACACAAAAAGCGTTACACTCCTGAGTTTTTTGGCTATATTTTTTACCATAACTTTTTCATTACTCAAAGAATTTCAATGAAATTTGGCAGGTATCTTCAAGGCCCCATGATACATCTTCAGCAACAAAAATATTGTACTAATATAGCCCTGTTTTCTTTTAAATGCTGTGGAATGCTTTGGTCACATTTTTTTTGAACATGCCCCACTGGTTGTAAGTCAGTGCTGTGAAGGTGTTGTTGTTGGTTAGAGGTTACATCTTTATCACCCAAAGCAACTGACTTTTGGTCATGTACTGTAGAAATATGTGTATTGTACTGGGGAGTTGAAAGGAACAGCAACAGCCTCGTCAGGGTTCTCCCCAGAAATTTCTGAAGGCATGTTGTTGAAGATGAATTTAATTAAGCGCGCGTATATCGAATTAAGCATTTGCAGACAACAACTTTGTGATAAATTCTGATCTTTTCCTTATTCCATGTTTCTGTGTAACAAAAGCTATGGGTAGTTTGCTCATAAATGCCAAATACAGCAAGTTAAATCAGCAGGTTAGCATAGGATGATCTCCTCTCCCACCCTTGCACCCTCTCACACACACACACAGAGAATTTTATTAAGATGGTCATTGGTGGTCAGGTGAGCAAGTGAGGACCATGTAGGCCTTTTATATGTACATAATACTCAGGTGAGCAAATTTCGGAGCTCCTCATTGAATATCCAGGTGAGCTAACAAACTCAGTCTCCCTGTAAAGTAAAACCATCAGGCGAGCAGACAAGATCTAAATTTGGCTCATATGAAACAAGGGAGGTAATAAAACTTTTTTATAATTTCTAACAAGTCTTATCATGTATTATATTTTACTGCCATTGTAATGTTACTTTTTATGTATTTTGGTAAATATTTCAGTTAAGTGTTACTAAATTACTATAGATATTTAAGTAATAAGCTGCAGAATATTTTTTACTGAAGTGATGATGAGTCAATATACTGTCATCCTTCTCTTATAAAAAATAATTAATTTATATGCATCTATCTCGTTGAAGAGGACACATAAACATCAAAGAAGCAGACCTGTTTCAAATCATAATACACAGTTCCGAGAATAGCCGCTAAGCTCCGCCTGCTTAGTTACTGTTACTACGTCTCACAAGCTTACACAAAGATGGCGGAAAAACAAATGACAAATGCAAGTGCCTGCTAAATGTTGGCGATCTATGGCAAAGAATCAGCCTCCTCATGGCCTACACATGGCAGTTGGCGCATCATGCATTTCCGATGCGTTCTGTTCTTGCAAAGTAGGGTAAATTTATTAAGAAGTGGTGTTAGTTTGTTTTCTTTAAACAGGTGTACATCCCTTCGTTAACCGAAAGGTAAAATCACGGACTTATGTTGGTATTGACCACGTGCGCTTTGTTTGTGAGACTATGTCACGTGCTAAGTTGTCGTTGCATTGGCCAGATATACGATGTCATGTGATTTTGTGTGACATTCTGGGTGTGGCTCGGAACTGTGTATTGGGGCACTAATCGGAAAAGTGTCATAATCCTGACCTGTGTAAACAGCTGCAAAGGTGTTATAATCCTTGTATAAACATGTGCTGAGTGGTATTGACGCTTCACTGCACACGCTATGACAATAAATACACACTTAAATAAGAGTGATTTAACAGTTACTGTTATACAATTAAGGAATGACGGCAGGGATTAAAAGGGTGTCAAGGCATGTCGCAATTATTGACACTGGCTTAAGGCATGTCGCAAGGCATGTCGCATGTCGCAACTGGAGGCCCCCTGTGCAGGGAGAGACATCCCCTGTGCAGGTTAAAGATCCCTTCTGTAGTTACATGGCTACAAGGAGGTTCATCCTGCAAAACTGGAGTGTACATCGTACACCTGCTCATAATCCTCGAGAGAGGGTGTAGCAGTATAGATAGAAAGAAATATACACCTGGGGAGAACCCTGAGCCTCGTGGTAACAACCAACCGGCCTTAACTTCAAATTTGAACATCAAATTTTCCCAATATTTAGGCATTTTTTCCAGCGTTTTGCTTACTTAGCGCACCTCATGGGGTCCATGTCCTATCAGGATGGGGGGCTATGTTACGGAACTAGGCTGCTGCTGCTTCATTTCATGGTTAGATCGGTGCCGAATTATTGGTTATGCTCGATCTATGTAAACACGAATTCGTGTGACAACTTTGACCGGAAAATTAGCTCACTAAAACTGACAACTGAGCGTTATCCTGGCATGATGATGAAGTATTACCTTTATATTTTACCATTATGTGCTTTTTGTATGTTGGTATGCATTTTTATCGCTGTATTTTGGGTTTAAATCAGCCATTTAACGGGATTTCAGTTCTCTGCACCAACGCTTTGTCTTCGGAACCTCTCGGTACTTTCCGGGTGTTGGCGGCAGGACTATCCGAATCGACCGAAACTGCACCAACGTTACGGAAATGTACGAGGCGCACCAACACCGCTCGTGAGGTCAACTGATGACGTTACAGGGTATCACGTGCCCTGGGCCTATATAACTGACGTCGCAGTGGGTGTCGGCCATTAGTTTGTACTTCGGTCAACTGATCCACATCAACTTTCTTGCTTGCTTAAGAAATATTAGAAATAACACCAATCACTATTGCTACTGTGCACCAACTGTACACCAACAGATCACCATGCCCGCTAGGAGAAATTTATATGGACCTTTAGTGGTCTCTCTCTCATAATCATTTATTTTAATATTTCTCTAGCGTTGGTGCTTGTTGACTTGTTTACTTTTTCTGTTGGTTTTGGTTGGCACATGATTCTACTTTAAATAAGTCTTAAGACTTCTAGACTTGGTATTTAGAACTAAAGCAACTTTGATAATTATCTTAGGGATCACTGCTACCACACCTTAGGTTTGGTGCACTCAGACACACACACACACACACACCAACGAATGGTGCACTTGCTGTTGGTGCATGCACCCATGGTTTGTACAACTTGCTAAAGTTGCTTATACCTGAGATTGATGCTAAGCACTTATGGTGCAGTACTTATACATTCCGTTGGTGAATGCATTCATGATTGGTGCCACTTGTTGGTGAAGCTTACATCCAAATTTGTTGCATTACTTTGATGGTGCATACGTTTACCTGTGTTAAGTGCTTACACCCATGATTGGTGCATTCACCCATGATTGGTGCTCTCACCCATGATTGGTGCATTCACCCATGATTGGTGCACTCACCCATGATTGGTACACCCTCCTATGATTGGTGCACCCTCTCTGTATTATAGGCAAAGTTAGGATTTATATAGGATATTATAGAATACTTAATTTAAACAAAACACTACTTGTAAGGCCAAATATTGTATCTTGTAACTAATTGGAATATATACGAATGATTCTAAACTACTTAGCATTGGATACTAAGTAACCAGCACATTTCTATCTATTATAAAATATTTGTATGTCTATAATACATCTAAGATGTACTGTTACATGTTTAAGACAGAGTTCTTTTAATAGACAAGTTAAAACTAAGCCTATGTCTTGCCTTTCTATTCGCTTCCACTAACTAAGCTACCAGTCCAGGTGAACCCTCGCAATTATGCAGCACCCTAGTTAATCCTGATTGTTTGAAGCTACCTCGGCGCTGGGGTTCCGCTGCAATATATATGCTTCACATGGTCTGGCAATATATGTTAATGACGATGTTGGTGTGACTCCTGTACTGTCATATAGCTCACAGAAGTTAGAATTTACAAGTATAAATATCGAGCATGCGTTGTGTAAAATGCAAATTGTAGTATTATACAAATCACCTGGTTTGTCATATCATGATCTCAATTCACTTATAGAAAGAAAGCTTGTACCTCATTTAGATGTAGCCAAACCATTTCTTGTTATTAGAGATTTTAACATTAATGTTTTCCAGGGATGTAGTGACATTGTTAAGTTCATGAATCGAACATTTGCCTGCAAATCATATATACATCAGCCAACAACAGACAGTCTTTCAGCAATTGATCTTGTATTTTTAAATCAAAATAGAAGTGTAGGTAGAGTTGAAACATACTGGTCTGGACCCGGTTGTATCAAACTTTAATGACAAATTAAACCGTCATTAAACCGCCATTAATTAACGCGTTATTAAATTCGGTTGTATGAAACTTTTAATGACGCGACTTCGTCATTATCTCTTCATTAACTTAATGATGGTCTGGGGGTATCTTTAAACCGTCATTAAGCAATTCAAGATGGCCGCCATCGTCCGATTCGACCTCGATATTTCGGAAAAGCGACCATTTTAAAGACAACATGGTCGATGTAGAATGCGAAGGAGATGGAAATTCGTGAAAAGAAACCAAACACCTCGATCTGTAATCATTTCCATGTACTGAGTAGAGCAATAACCTAAAGCCATTCAAATGTCGTACAGCAGTTGTTAGATATCCAAAGCTTGGTACATTTTCCTTTAAAAACTTGCTTCTTTCCCGTTGGCATCGTAAAATTATGTAAACATCATTGAGGTCCTATTTGTTTTGAAATGTATCGACCAGCTGCTCACGACATGATGACGTCATAAGACAACAGGCAGCGCGCAATCAATATCTAAGGACTTTTGATAGAACTTATGACCCGATTTGACTTGATGACCAATAAACTCTATTAAACTAAACTTTCTAAGGTTGTTGGATTTCCGGGAGCCTACACACCGGGCTATCGACGTTGAACAAACGTTGATTAAATACTGATTCAACGTTGTGTGACTGCAGGGTAGGCATAACGTCCATATTCCACACTCTAGGCGCCTATACATCGCACCTACAGCATTGAATCTACGTTGTGTGCCTGCTACATAGCCATGTGTATGCATCACATCCTGTTTCGGATGCCTACACGTCGATGATACAACGTTGAATCAACGTTGTGTGCCTTCAGGAAATGTTCCTTTGTAAGTTATCCGCACTCTTGGGGTCTACATAACTGCGTACATTGAATCAACGATATGTGCCTGCAGGGTATGCACCCCTTCATATGCATGGCACCCCCATTCTAGGAGCCCACACATCGGGCACACAACGTTAAATACGATGTGTGCCTACAGCGTATGTACCCCTTTGTATGCCAACAGCCCATATGGGAGCCTACACATCGAGCCTAAAACGTTAAGCCTGAGTTGTGTGCCTGCAGGGTAAGCACCTCTTTGTATGCTTGACATTCCCATACCTGGATTTAACACATAGGGCACACAACGATGAATCAACGTTGTGTGTCTGCAGGGTATGCATCTCTTTGTATGCATGTCACTTTCAGTCTTGGAGCCTACACATCGGACACACAACATTGTTCATCGTAGGCCTAATTAATGTACCTGCAGAACGTGTCTCTTTTGTAAGATCATGAAGATGATATTCCAATTCTAGAAGCCCGAACATGGGACACACAATGTTGAATTAATTTAGTGTGCCTACAGTGTACGGACCCCTGTATGCATACAATACCAATTTTTGGGTGCCTTCATATCGGGCACCCAAACTTCAATCAACGTCGTGTGCCTGCAGAATATGTACCCTTTGTCTTTGACCCTACACATCATACACACAACGTTGATTCAACGCTCTGTGCATGCAGGGTATGTGCCCCTTTATATACATGACATCCCCAATCTGGGATCTTCCACATCAGACACTCAACGATCACTCAACATTGCGTGCCTACAGTGTATCTCTTTGTATGCATGGCATACCCGTTTTGGGAGCTTACCCATCGGGCAGACAACGTTGAACAAGTGTCGTGTGCCTGCATGATACGTACGCTTTCAGGCCTTTGTCGGATGACATTCCAATTCTCGGACCTAACCATCGGACACACAACGTTGAATCAACGTTTTCTGACCAGCAGGAAATGTGACCAAATCCCATTCTGCAAGCCTTAATATCAGGCACACACAGTTGATTAAACGGTATGCGCCAAGAGGGTATGTAACCCTTTGTATGCCTTTGGGAGCTTACGTCTTGGATACACAACGTTGAACCAGCGTTGTGTTTCTATTTGTATGCATGATATTCCCATTTGGGAGCCTACACATCCGTCTTACAACGTTGAATCAACGGTGCGAGCCAGCAATGTATGTACCCCTTTCCATGCATGACATTCCCGTTCTTGGAGCCTACATATTGGGCACACAACGTCCGATCAATACTGAATCAACGTTGATTAAGCGTCATGACGCTGAAACGACGTTGATTGATTGATCGATTTGTTGCTTAACGTCCACGGTAAACAACTATGGTCATGTCGGGACGGTCAGTTAACCTAACCACACTATTCCTGGGCAGGCTCATGGAATATTTTACTGTAGTTATCTCTGAAAGATTTTCACAAGAGATTCATCCTTTTAAACAGCCGTATTTGGCCAGTTTTAAACAAATAAAATAAGACTCGGCTTCTGACAAAAAGTGCTGCAAAGTTTCTTGGTTGGCAATCAAAATAGCTTAAATATATCATAAGCTTTATTAGGCCGCCGTGACGATAGTCAGGGGGTATTATGTTTTGCCCTTGTCAGTTCGGTCCGTCCGACTGTCTTGCCTTCATGCATGAAATGTTTGTATAATCGACTCCTCCCAGAGTTTTCAAGCAATCTATTTGGAGCTTTGCAGAGATGTAACAAGCATATTGCAGATGCACATAAGACGTTATTGGGATTAAAAAAATAAGATTTACAAACTTATGGCGTTTTCGAGTTAGACAATGTTGAGGTTAGGCCTAAATATCGGATAGCAACTTTGTGTAATCCCCCCCCCCCCACACTTTTTAGACAATGAACTTGAAACGATGCACCGATCTTACAAAAAATTGCGATGAAGATGTGACTTTTTGCAGACGAAAAGATCATTCTTGACAAATAACGGCCATGATTTCGACTTGGACATTTTTGGATTAGTATTCAATATAGGATAGCACGTTTATGGATTCAGCTACACTTTTCAAGCAATCAATTTGAAACCATGCAAAGATGTCACGAGCATATTGAAGATGTACATGTGAGGTTTTCCTGATTCAAAAAAAAAAGAAAAAGAAAAAAGAAAGAAAATAGCCTACTGCATTTTCGGCTGACATTTCAGACATCAGTCTGGCATGGGAGGTTTTTTTTTCTTCTGTAAAACGTATGTTGTGCCCTCTTGAGAATCATCTGGCGATGGTGAAGCGACTCGCCAGTCGGTTCTGATAGGTATTGAAAGAACTTATGGGCTAAGAAAAAAAAAAAAAACACCATGCTTTATCCAATGACTCGCGGCGCGAAACTACAATTTGTACCGACCATTTCATGAAGAGACAAGGAGAATAATACATTTGAATACTTCTGATTACAAGAACATATGAGCCGCGACACGAAAAAAATACAAGAAACAATAAAGTGGTTGTGCGCCCAGCGCAGACTCAGATCAGCCTGGACATCAGAGTATTCGCTGTCCGTATGGAGGTAGTTTAGACCCTTAGCTACCCTTTAAGCGCTTATCAAACACTCTGATAAGTCTTGGTGGTTGCCCAGGCAGATCTGAGTCTCTGCTGGGCGCACAACCACTTTGTTGGTTTTCTCGTGTCGCGTTTCATATTCTTTATATAAAAAATAACGATAGTAAATAAATCATGGTGCACACTAAAGTGTTTGCTATAGCATCGTCTCATTCCCTAGATATTCGTTCTTTCTTCCGAAACAAGTTTCCACACCAGGGATCGGGCCTACCAAAGAAGAAGACAATGGATTTGTGTACTGGTCCTGAGATAACAAAGTTTGGTAAATTTATTCTGTTGTCGATAAAGTATAGCATGCAGGCCAAGCCCTAGCCTCCAATTTCATAGTCCGCATCCGATTATAGAAAAAACATGAAAAATTAACCCAAGCCAAGTTTGACGATGAAAAGCATTAAAACGAATTTTGCTGATGCATCATTTACCATTTACAGTGTGTATTTCTGGTATATTTGCCCTCTCCATGAAAAGAAAAAAAAGAGATAAAAGAAAAACAAGACCTCTCCGTGGTACAGGATAGCTCGCCTGACAGCGCCTTGCCCATCACATAAAAAGCTTTAACGTAAAACTTAAACATTTTGCTAACGCCGACGCCGTCGCCGCCGGAGGTAGTGCAATAGCTCTTCCTGTACATTCGTACAGGCGAGCTTAATAAAGATCTAGATCTGCTTAAAACCCTAAATAAATTACTGGTATGCTGTCGTTTCTAGATCACCTAATTCTTATGACGTAAATCTGTTACGTCATAAATAGAACCGAGTGATCACTAGCAGGGGAGGCAACTTTTATTACCTCCTTTTTTCCCTCGGCTGGCATGGCCCTTTTGGAGGGGCCTTTAGAGTAATGCAGTTTTTGTTTTTCGCTCTTTCCTTTGGGAGTTGGTCCCGGTTTGGAGTGGCGACAGGCTGATTGGGGATGTTTATGTTGCTTCCCCTGAAGGTGTACCCATTCACCTTAATATAATATACTTGAAAGTTATTTAGTTATTTTAGGGTCAGGCGATGGTGCTGGGTAACTTTCAGTGCCGGGGCGCCCTACACATTTGGATAAGCGTAGGGCAAGGGCCAACTGTGCTTGCCCGATATAGACTGAAATACGGTCTCAAAGAGCCGTTAAATCCCAAACAACCCACCAACAAGCTTATTTAATCCTGCAACTGTTTCTGATTTGATTTGATCGTTTCGAGGAAGGGAGAACGTTGCGATGAAATCGGGAGATAGTTTTTATTTATTTTATTTTCTATTTATTTATTGTTATTCTTTTCTATTTGTTAAACATTTTAACCAAAATATTAAATGTTGTTAAATTTTCGGTGCGAAAAATGCAGAAAAAGGTCAAGCACTCAAGAATAACTAGGTAAAACTGGTAGGAAAAGATTTTAATTGCTTAACCAGTGCGCGAAAATCCAATTAAATAGCACACAGTATTAATAACGTCACGTTACGATGTTCCGATGACGTCAGATTTAATGACAAACTCGTCATTAGCGCATCATTAACTTATGACGGTTTAATGAACGTTTGATACAACCGGACTTAATGCCGCCATTAACTAATTTGTCATTAGGACTTTAATGATAGATTAGCGGTTAATTTGTCATTAGTTTAATGGCGGTTTGATACAACCGGGTCCAGATCATAAAATAGTATATTATCATACATAGATTGTACATTGTATAACCATACAATATAATGATTCACCCGGTTTTTTTTAACAATACCAACCTCATAGTTTCGAGGTTGGTATTGTTGGTGGCTATGCATTGATGAGGGTGGCCACAATCTGTAATGACACAATTTACATTTGTATATAATAGATTAATGTTTATACCCATTACAACTAGGATTATGAAATTTGGTGTAAACGCTAGGTATGACAAGTTTTATCATGTAAGAGGGAATCAGACTCCTCCTCCTCATTATTGACTTTGTCCATTTTTTCTATTTCTCCAATCAAATTTTTGACAAATATGTTTTAGGAACCACTACAGAAAGGATTTTTTGATTTGTTGCAAACGTTGAGTATGACTAGTTATATCACATAAGATAGAATCAGCCTTCTCCTGCTTATCATTGCCTGTGCTTGTCCATTTTTCTTTCCAATTTATTTTTGTCACATATTTCTCTGTTCCTATGGGAGCCACAGACTTCAAATTGCACATACATTTTCAGAATGGCCAAGTAGAACCCTTGCTTTACAATCAGGTTGATATATAATATTTATATGTGACAACATAGGTTCAAAGATATTTTTGATTACCAGTGGGAACGCGTATCCATGGCGGAGTGATATTTTTATACAGATAGCAACGAAATAACGTTCGAAATTTCTCAGACTCAGATTCAATCGACGAGCGTGTCGCAATTTCAGTGATGCTTTGTCGGCGAATCAAGCTACACAAAGCCGAAAATAAGATATGGTTTTATTCCTTACATCTTAATTTAATTCTCTATGCCTTTAAGAGCAGAGCTAAACACCGAGATATTCTGCAATCGAACGTTTTACGTGATCATGTAAAGACGACTCTTATCCGCCAACTTCAACAGCAATTTTCAAAATAAATCGACTTTCTCCCATCGGCGGACATATGCCATTAAAAACCATGGTGTCTGCCCTTTCTCCATTATAAAAATTAAGTAATTCGGTGTTTGGGACAATTTCCTTTGCAAAATAATGTTTAGGTACCCTATTTCATTTTCTCAAATTAATGGCGGATGTTTTACCTGATCGATAGACAGCAAAATAATCTGTAATAAATTTAAACATTACCGAAATGTTCTTGAATCCTGAAATCCGACACACGAAGAGGAACGCATCTTGTAATTCAACATACAACAATATTTTTTCTGTACTTTCTTCAGAATGATTGGGAAAAGAATTCTGATCAGTAGCCTACACCATACTGTAAACAAATCGATCGATTTATGACATTTGTGACGCAAT
This sequence comes from Ctena decussata, assembly GCA_963989385.1. NCBI lineage: Eukaryota > Metazoa > Mollusca > Bivalvia > Lucinida > Lucinidae > Ctena > Ctena decussata. The sequence continues at coordinate 67,718,815 of OZ022504.1, forward strand.
TACAGAACTGCGTCAACTGTTTCAGCCTTCGCATTTACTTGCTTATAAGTTATTAAGACCGGTACATTGTGGTCAAAATCAGACTGCTAGAAAAAATAATTTTGCAATCCTGCACGTGCCAATATTTCAAAGCCTCTCCTGCAACTCATACGATCACCCTACCCAACTTAAGGCCCCTCTACACCCCCCCCTTCTTCCTCCACCCTTCCTCCATCCCCAACCCCCACCCCTACACACACGCTCACAACTTAACCTTTCTTTTACATGAAAAACTAAGCAAAATATAATAGATGTTTAGCCATAACACATACTTGCAAAACTTCAATGACTGAAATCCTTGATTAAAAAGTGCAGTGTAGACCTGGGTTAGACTACTATATATCAAAACAGCAGTCTAATCAGGGTCAGTACTATTTGATTTTCCCAGCTATTTCGACACACTGTCAGATTGTGAAAGTGGTAGGACAATTACAGTAATGAAGATTTTGTTTCAACTTTAAGCTTAGAAAATGACTTGGCCATAGATACTTATACACTCCTTTACACTCCATATAATTTCAGCCAACATTGAGAAGCAGCATATGTACTGTTAAATGAGCTTTTGAGCATTAAAATTGCAGTATGCATTTTTATAACATAGGTTTTGGCCCTCTGTGGAACTACCTTAATGAGGAGTTCTAATGAGGGGTTACAACATACATATTTACTTGTTAGTTGTTTATCCCCTTTTTAAGAGTGTAAACAACTAACAAGCATTTATTGATTCTTCCTAAGAAGAAACCAGAGATTTAATAAAATACATATTTATTATGAAATGCCAGGTTTGTCAAATACTAGCTCATCAGGTGGGGGTGGGGGGCTGTCAGCTCTGCAATGCCCTTGGTTCATAAATTAAAATGCCACAGTGTGTTTATATACTCAGTGATCTTTTGAGGGATTTGCTCTAAACTGTTGCCAAAAATCTCATGGAAATCTATCAGTAGGGGCAAATCTCATGAAAAATTATATAATTTATAATGAATGGTACCTTAAGTTTTCATTGAGAATGGAGAATTTCTCAAAATTTTAGTTCAATGAGATGTGTTCTCTAATATGATTCTGAGTCACACTCACAAAAAACAAAACAAATAAAAAGCACAGCTGTCCAGCAAACCAGAAAACTTGATTAAATATGTGGCAATTTAAGGCTCAGGACTTGGTAATCTATTCTCTAAGTTGAATAATGGTAAAATATAAACATGATTAAACAAGAAAAATAATAGGGCAATATCTAATGAGTACTGAGCCAAAGTGGAGTTATTCTTTATCATTTCTCTTCAAGTAAAATGTACATTAGTATGTTGTGGTGTCTCATCACAGTTGCTTTTGATCAAAAATTAAAATCTAACACAAATTTCAAATGAACAAATTAGTACTATATAAATATTCTAAATGTATAAAGCTCTGATCAAATTATTATATTCACATGCAGTCTGACATTGCCCTTCAGTGTTTTCCCTATAAGTGTAAATAAATAAATATCCAAAATAAATTATAACATATGTACATAATAAGAAAAAAATCCTGGAGACATTTCCACAAGTGATGGTTTTATGATAATGATTATACAAAGACTCAGCTGGAGCACGATAGCAATTCTGGGAATTCTGTCTTATTCAGCCATAAAAACATTTGTTGTGATCCATTAATATAATCATCTATGCTCTTGCTGAAGTGCTTCTAATGAGAGGGCACAACAGGTGTTAATATGAAGCCCATTGATGCTGGTGCAACATTTATGGTGGAACTGTGTAATTATTTTCATTCTAACATAGTCTTGACTTGTAGAAGGACATACAGCATTATGCAACATTCCACATAAAGTGCAGGGTTCAGCAGTTAGCAGGGTATGCCCCATTCATTATTTTGTGCACTTATAATGATATAAAAAAGCTTGCTAGCATAATAAAGTCCTAAATATTTGGCCAATAAAATCCTCTGGGAAAATGCTTTTTAATAGGCTGGTGTGTGTGTGTGTTTGGGGGGTGGGGATAGACAGGAAGGGGCTACCTCTCATTCAGCTGCACTAAACTGCATCCCTTTACAGTCATGACTCATCATTTAATGTCTGTCATCAAGCTTTTCTCTCTAGTAGCTTAATAACTGATTAGTAATTACAAGTTTCTTTGCTTTGGTAAGAAGCTGCAAACATTTAAGTTGGATTAAATTAATCAGGAAATATAAAAATGTTTTTTTTTTTCAGTTTATGGTATCATTTCTATTGATATAAATTCAATATGAGCCTTTTAATTTTCTTTATGAGATTTATGCTAAAACATAACTTTTGACATTTAATTCTATAGAATATATATTTCTTCATGCCCCTTTCCCCTCCTCCCATCTCAGCCTCAGGCCAAGCATAAAAAGTATTTTGTTTGCAGTTGCCTATTAACTAGGGTTTTTTTTTTTGAGAGTACTTAGGTAGGTAGGCTTTCTTTTTAATCCCTGCAAACTATGAAAACAACAACAAAAAAAAAATAGTTCTACATAAACTGTCACACACAGTTACAGTAATTACCCATAATACTAAGATAACAGCATCCTACATTTTGAACATATCTATATCACCCACAAATGGTGTACCCAAAATGTGCAGGTATTAAGGAAAAATTGCTGACCCAGATCAGACTGCTCCTGGTCTACACTGCTTGCTCAGACCTGTTTGTCTTACTATGCAGGTTGATCACGGTAAATGTGCCGTTAAATAGAAAAAACAGATCTAGGGTGTCCCAAGTGGCCACCTTTTTTTTTTTTTTTTGGGGGGGGGGGGGGGGGGTGAGGGGTAAGATGAATTTTGGTGTGTAGGTAAGCAGTTGCTATCTACCCACCAAAAGTGCAGGGTCCAGACTCAGGGGTAAGGTGAATTTTGGTGGGTAGGTAGGCAGTTGCTCTCTTCCCACCAAAAGTGCAGGGTCCAGACACTTTTTTGGAAATTTTCGGTGGAGCCAGGTTATTTTTTTCACTGATTTTTGAGGCCAGATTATTTTTTGAAATCCCCTTATGAGCTAGTTTATTTTTTACTTGCATATTTTTTCTTCCAAAGACAGGGATTTGTTTCGAAAAATATACCAGCCTCCCCCCCCCCCCCACCACCACCACCACCACCACCACACACACACACACGAATATCAAATGGTCGGTCCGTTAGCGCCTAGCGGGACAGGGTTTTGGCAGATTTCTGAGGAAGGGCAAGCTGTCTCTTCTACTTTTTGTTTTTGTTGGATGACTTCTGAAATGTGTTGGGGGGGGGCGTCGTCCGGGACAGAATTCTTTAGAAGGGCGAGTGGTCTCAGAATGTGGGGCGCGTTATCTTGGGGGAAGTTGTCTGGGGGAGTTTTCTCAGAATCTGGGGCGAGTTGTCACCTGAAGGTGGGGCGACATGTCTTGTGGCTTTTTCGTTTGTCAAACTTTGTGGTTGATAAGTGCGTTTGTTTTGCTTTCTCTCGTTCTCGGCGTGTAGCCTAAATTCAGAAGCCCAAAAAATCGCAGGCAGACAGACTAACGCAAAATCTGAATAAATTCACAGTATGCTAAATGATTACAAGCTTTACTTTACCATAAATGAAGAAACAGTTGGTCTCCTCAAGTCGATCCAGCTGAAAAATGTCTGTGTGTTGACAAACGCACGTGCCATGTATACGTAAAAATGATCAACTTCATTATCGATTTTCAACGAAAATAGACTTTCTCCCGAAGATATACCTGGCTAAAAGACGGTCGAATATATGAACTACGGTTCAGTTATAATGGCATCTAATTTGGTTTTTGGGACAATTTTCTTTGCAAAATAACTTTGGGGTACTGTCGTAGGGTTTTACTTTTCTGAAAAACGGTTGTCAAACTGTGATCGTTGTTTTGGGTGTGCAAACTGCATTGAGGTACCGATATGCGTCTGATTTCAATAACAAAACATCAAATTTCTTTCTGATCTGGTCCGTTGGAAAACTATGACTGCATATCTTATCAAACGAGCATTATTTTGGGACAGTTTCTGTTAAAAATTTCCCGCCATTTTTTTCCGGCGAAAAAAGGGATTATTTCTTTGTGCGTAGACGACCGCTCAGAAAATGAATTACTCAAATGTGATGAGTCTGCGTTCCAACTGTACATTATTAAAATTGTAGGAAGTGTCTGTAAAATTTTAACAGTTCGCACTAATGAGTGCAATGTTGACTTTTTTTAATAGAGTGAACATCAAAATCTTCAGTTACATTGGCGTTTCACTTTGATCAATACAACCAAACACAAGGCTCGTGCGAGTTGACATTAATGCTGCACATGTGTTCCTGATGTCACATTAAGTTTTGTCCATTGAATATGTAATGAAGAAAATATGAAACATTTTTGTTTAAATACTTATATATAGCTCAGTACATCGATATAGCATGTGGTATATGCACGTATGTTACTTTGTTGGTATGGTTTCTAAACATTTGTATGTATAAACATAGCTAATTTTGTTATATAAGAATAAACCTTGTTTTGTAAGGCAAGTCACCTAAATTAAGCTTCAGTCTGAATGTAGAGATAGTAATGTCTATCGATGAATCTTGTTTGTTCGGTATTAGATAAATATGTATTTAGTATGCTTCTGTTTGAATAATAACATTGTTTGTATATGTCATTCATTTAAATGTATGTCATTTAGGTATGAAATATTTAAATGTTTCAGAATGTTCATTTCGTTTCTGATACGATTCTATTCATTCTCATGTCTATATCTCAATAGGTATATATAACATAGCTAATTTTGTTATTCAAGGATAAAGCTTGTTTTTTGGGGGTAAGTCACCTAAATAAAGTTTCCATCTGAATTTAGAGGTAGTTCTGCCTAAGTATATGAATCACGTTTGTTCAGTATTAGATACATATGTATTTAGTATATAACATTTTATTGTTTGTATGTATTGCTCATTTAAATGTGTGCCATTTAAGTATTTTCAAAATGTTCACTTTTGTTTTGATATGATGTTAATCATTCTTATGTCTATATAACTTTTTACTCCCCGACAGAAAGGTTTGGTGGATATAGCGATGAGCCTGGCGTAGAACTGGTCATGACGATGTGTCGCATACAAGAATAGTAACTCTTGCTATTGTACTTTTTGAGTTACCTTTCATTTGGTGATTTTTGGCAGATTTGTGTCCACTAATGAATGATGTGATGAAAAGAACTCAAACATACTTTGTCCAAAGCAAATACGTACTTCGTTAAATAATTTGTGTAGTTACAAATTACGTTTTCTAGTTTTCTTTGTTAAAATGTACACATAGATAAAGAATAGCTTTGAAAAACTTTTATCATAATATTATACACTATGTCCTTTGTACAATGCAGAGCTCCAGTAGCATACTTAGAGCCCTAGATAACATTAAAAACGAGTTTTTTGGTGATAATTAAGGATAATTTTGTTAATTCTATTACTAGTCATCCGAGACGCCTTGATGAGGCAGTTCACATGATGGGTCACACAACATAAGTTTTCAGTAAGAAAATAAAACAGTAACCCTTATTAACATAAAATTCTGTTATCTAGAGACTGAGTTCATGTAACTATTTGGACATCGCAAAATTTTCTGTAATAGACTCTTCCAGCTTTTAATTTGGGACGAGTCTATTTGCTTCGTGTTCAAGGCTGTTTTATTACGAAAATATTAGAAATCGGTGTAGACTCTTCAGACTGCTGCTAAAGTCTGACTGCATCTAAAGAGCAAATAGGTCTACCACTGTTTCTAAGAAATTTTTATTCGGTCATATTGGGTAAATATTGGCTTTTCTGGAGCTGTGCGTTTAATTGCTGCAATTACCTAGAAAAAGCTTTACAAATTTACTGAAATAGCAGTGTACTTTGAAGAGTGAAATTTTCCAATAAAATTTCATTTAACAGAATTGTGTTTTTTTTTTGTTTTTTTTTTTTTTTGTTAAAACCATTTCCTCTTGTGCATGCGTTAATGCCAGATGCATATACAGTAGACCTTCAAGGCTTGAACCCTGATGGCTCATTCACCCTGCCTGGCTAGAACTTTTTTCTTGGTTCCTAGAGGTCACTTTATAAGGAAACTAACCTGGATGGCTAGAACTACTCTTGACTGGAACTAATTTTCATGGTCCCAAGCATGTTCGATCTAATGAAGTTCTACTGTACCATCTTGGAAAGGCACTGCTTTTGCCTCAGGCAAATGCAATCTCCAGGGAACAATAATATGCCTGGTACCTGCGTCTTCAGGGAATAATTTGCACGATTATTTACTGAAGCATGAAATGAAAATATTTAAGAAATAATATTTCTATGCCTGTGAATTATCACTGATTAATACATGATGTTGGAGGACAGATTTGGAAAATTCTCAATGGCAAACCCTGAGTGAAATAATATTCACATCTGCCTGTGCAAGGTCCAATTCAAAACTGTCGCAAAATTAAAATTACTGTGAAAATTATGAAGCTGCTACATTCTTCAAAAAAGAAAAATGACATTGATGTCAATTTCTATATGCCTGTTTGAAAAACGGGACGTATATTGTTATGGCGATGGCATCCGTCCGTCTGCCCATCCGTCCATTTTCCAGTGTATTAGGTTGAGGTGGTGTGTCTTATATATGAGAGTAATTGCTCCCCCTTCCTTACTTATGGAGTTACATCCCTTTGATTTATTTCTACAGCTATTGTTGGGCAAGTCATTACTAGGTAACCGTATGGAATATCTTGACGAAACTTTCTAGTAATGTTTATTAGGTTCAGACAGTATGTCTAATAAACGAATAATTGCTTCCCCTTCCTTTTGTTTTGAGTTAATCTCTTTGATTACTTTTTAAGGGTTTTCTTTTGAGGGGTTGCTCCCCATTACTTACTTACAGAGTAATGTTCCTTTTATTATTTCCATTGCTAGGTAATTGTTGTGGATATCTTAATGACACTCTATAGCAATGGGCATTAGTTTGATACTGTGTGTTGAGTATTGGAACGGTTGCTTCCCGTTACTTAGTTTTGGAATTAGTATTTACAGACTGTTCTTGTGCACACATTAGTACCTGTTTGTGGCTGATTGTCAGGGAAATAAATCTGCCCAAGGTACTGAATGGATCCAAACACACTCCAAAACAGGCGTATATTGCCTCGCATGCGAAGCTCTTGTTATTTATGTCGTATAAATGCAGATTGCTTTACAAGGAACTCAACATAAATGGGTACTTTTCGGGGAAGCGACCCTGCCATTTTTAGCTCACCAGAACCTTACAGTATTGGTGTTAACTGCCTGCGTCATCCATCTCTAAACATTTGTAAACATCTCTGAAACCACAGGGCAGACTGAACTCAACTTTCATTTGGAGCCTGCATGGGTCAAAGGATTGAAAGTTCTTCAAATGATCTTGGTCACATGACAAAGGTATATATGGTAAAAAGCCTTATAAATCTTCTCCAAAGCCAGTGAACTGATTAATGCTCAGGTGAGCGATTCAGGGCCACCATGGCCCTCTTGTTTAATGTTTTGGCTGTCAGAAACGGACCTTTCTGTTTCAACTGACAAAAAGCCAGCTCTAATTCCTCGATGATCTTTACGAAATTACTAAAAAAACAAACAAACAATAAATAAATAACAAATAAGCACACCTAAATTTTTTTAGAATGTATCAATTTCTCGGAGAGATCCCCCGAAACCCGTCCCCCAACAACACCCCAGGCCCACAACAAAACAACAAAAAAAAACGATTTTCCTCTCCCATGCTTTCTTCTCTCGTGCCTTCGACACGCGCAAATACATAGCCGGACCACTTTTCACGAACCGGCGACGGACCTGGTAGGTCGGGGTTCAAACCCGGGTTGGGCCATCTCGCGACGGAAAAATTTTTGTCATCCAAGCAGTAAATGGGTACGTATTTGGAATCAGGGACTTATAAGACAGCGAAAGGAGGGAGATGGGTTTTGCCAATCATATGTTGTTCCCTCGATACAGAGGGCCTCTAATACCCATTGTCCCTACGACCACTATGACAAAGGCTATGAGAAACCTTTAAGGACCTCTGACGGTTGTAATGTTAATTTGCCTATAAAATTAGTCAAAATTAAAATTTTGATATACCCAAGAGTTTCTCCTGAAATTTGTTGCTCTCAACCTTCCCTCACTGGCTATGAATTTAATTTCTGTTTTTTTAGCATAAAGACTTCAATTTTTGGTGGAAAAGCCTAATTTTATAATTAAATGTAATGGAACCAGGTAAAGTTTTTTAAAGATACTTCCCCCCCCCCCGTGCCTCAGCTAGCCACTTTGCATATATATGTGGACTATCATAATACACATTATATGTGAGTGGCTTGCTGAGGCACGGGGGGGAAAGATAGTCTACAGCTGAAAAACTGAAAAAGTGGGTGGGGTACTTACACTCTTTATATCTGTAAATAGACTAAAGACCTTATCATTGAAAAAGTATTGCATCATATCAGTGACAGTAGTGTGTACATAAGTTTTAGCATAGTTATCAATTAAAATTTCGATGTATAAGAAAACCAAAAAAATGGACTTATTTTCAGACACCGAAAAATGCACATACCCCTCTTGATAAAATCGGTTTAATTTAGTCTAGAGGCATGATCATTTTTCAAAATCACTGTTAAAATGTCTTTATAGTGCACAAGTCTACATATTAATGCCAAATATTTCAACTGTGGCTGCCCGAGAAAGGTGCAATAATTTGTCGAAAAATAGGCAAATATGCATTGATACTGTCAGAGGTCCTTTAAACATTATAACGACACTCTGGGTATTCGGAGGATGTTTTCTACGCTTTAAGCCGTGCATATGCAGAAGGGAAATACTTTTGGCACAAACGGAATTTGTGTAAATCGATGGATGAAAGGCTTTTTTTGGTAAAAATGAGTTATCTGCGCTAGCTCCCAACGTAGTTGACAGATAACAATTAAAGTAACAAACTTTTGTTCCTCCTTTCCCTGGGGCCTCTACCTACAATTTTACATGGATCCGCCCAGTAGTTTTTAAGAAGACGTCACCCAAAGGAGTTGAATCTGAATTTTGAACTTGTCCGAAGTCTTGTGCCTGTCCTCATTCCCTGCAAGTCTGAAAAGATTCAATCAAAATTGACTGAAAAAAGCTCCAGACACTATTTGTTTTAGACTCTCAAGGGCAAGTAACTCTGGCTGTTATGATAAGTCCAATCTGATCGATATTCGAACTCTTCCGAGACGTCTTGTCTGTTATTGTTTCCTGCAAGTATGAAAAACATTCGATTAAAAATGAGCGAAAAATTTGGAGACTCGATTTTCCAAATACAAAGTCTATAGGATAGCCCAAGGGCAACTAACACAGCGGTGGAAAATCAGATCAGGCTGAATTTCGAACTTGTCCGAGTTCTTTTACCTGTCCATGTTTCCTGCAAGTCTAAAAAAGATCCAATCAAAATTGACCGAACAAAGCTGGAGACACTGTATTCCTTGGCACTCAAGGGCGAGCGACTCTGTTATGATAAGGCCAATTCTTGATAAACGAACTCTTCCGAGACCTTCTTTCGGTCATTGTTTCCTGCAAGTATGAAAAAAAATCTGATTAAAATGAGAGAAAAAATATGGATTTTCCCCATACAAAGTCTAACGGATCGTTCAAGGGCAACTTTCTCCACAATGGAAAATCAAATCAGGCTGTATTTCTAACTTATTCGAGTTCTTGTACCTGCTCTCATTCTCTGCAAGTCTGAAAAAGATCCAATCCAAATTGACCCAAAAATCTGGAGACACTATATTCATTGATGCTCGAGGGCAAGTAACTAGGTTATGTTAAGTATAAATCCAATCTGACCGATATTCGAACTCAACCGAGACTGCTTGCCTGCATTGTTTCCTCAAGTATAAAAAATCTACGGATCAAAAATGAGCAAAAAAATGTTGAGTCACTTTTCCCCATTGAAAGACTATAGGATCGCTCAAGGGCAACTAATACCGCAATGGAAAATCGAATGGGCCTGAATTTCAAGTTTATTCGAGTTCTTGTACCTGCCCTCATTTGCTGCAAGTCTGAAAAAGATCCGATCAAAATTCCCCCAAAAAAAGCTGGAGATACCGTTTTTATTGATGCTCAAGGGCAGCTAACTCTGTCATGATAAGTCCAATCTGACCGACTTTTTGCCTGCAATTGTTTCCTGCAAGTATAAAGAACATCCGATTAAAAAAAAAGTTGACACACAAGTTTCCCCATATAAAGTCTATAGGATCGCTGCAGGGCAACTAACTCCACTATGGAAAATCGGATCGGGCTGAATTTCGAAATTGTCCGGATTCTTGTGCCTGTCCTCGTTCCCTGCAAGTCTGAAAAAGAACCGAGCAAAAATAGCGGAGAAAACCTGGAGGCACCATTTTCCCATTATAAATCAATGGGAGATATTGGTTGCCGTGGTAACCACAGTTTAGGGTCAGACATACCGTAAAAACTAATGCAAACTTTCCCCCTGCCCAATAATGCTTCACATGAAATTTAATCGAGATTGGCATTGTAGCTTTAGAGCTCTACTTGTCTGCAAATGTTGACGGACAGACGGACGACGAAGCCTGCCTATCCTACAAGCTACCCCGGAGCCACTGGCTCCGGTAAAGTGAAAATCTTATCGTTTAGCGCAAATGAGGCAAATGAACATAGCAGCAATGGACCCGTGTATTCTTTTCTATGAAGACTGATATGAAAGTATCTGATCACTAACCGCAAAGGCGCATCTGTGCAACCTGTTCAGAGTCGTCCCTTTTCGCATAACACTGTTGACCTAACACCTGACAAGTGAAGAACCTGATAGATAAGCGCACATGTGTAGACTGATTTGAGTATTCACCATACGCAAATTACTTTTTAAGGTCACTGTACACGCGACACAGATCATTATAGCCACGTAGTTCATTGCTTTCCTAGTAAAATTATTTGATTCAGATTTGTAGGCAAATCGAAAAAATATTAGTCCGGTCAATTTTAACAAACTTATTACTACCCTACTTTCAAAAACTGAATTTCCAGTTTGAGAACGTGCATGGCTATATCGAAGTAAGGAAAATAGTTGGGGTCGAAAACAACCATGAAAACAACAAGGAAGAAGCCTCTTCAGCGATTGGCTGGTTGACAGCAATGATATTCAAGTTTTATTTCAACAATCATTGCGACAGATTCTTCTAATCAAACGCCCAACATAACATGATATTTCATGTTATAGTTTTTCTTGCTCGTATTTTGTTGTAAAATATTTACAAACCGTCAATGATATTTTTTTACATAAAACCAAATTATGCATATCTTATGCGACTACGTTATTCTGAGCCCAGTCTTCAGTATTGTTTTAATGCTTTTCCAATAAATAAATGAGCAAATGAACAACAAAAGAAAGGACTCTTTATTGATATCGTAGAAAATTTAAAAGGTTTTTATTCACTTATTCACTTTCAGAGAACATTTACACAGTACGTCCGAAACGGTCCATTTTAACATTTGGCAATCAGGTCGGAAAGTAATATCTGTGAGATGACAAAAAAGCAGTTTTTACTCATCTGTTGCCAAATTGTATGATGACTGTCAATAAACCTTACAATTCAGGTATAGCTACTATTCCCTATTGAACTTGTGTAATAAAAATGAGCCGTCTCATCTGGAATTTTACTGTTTGCAATGGTATGTCCGAATTACCGCTGTCCGAAGTTACCCAACTCGACCCTAATCAACTTTAGAGTCAGTCTAAAAATAATGCTTATAACTTCTAACATGTAATACAAATTTCAAAAACAAAATGTGTGGATTTACATCCCTTAAGCTGAATAGGGGACACTTCAAATTTACTGCCATTTTTGAGAAGTGGAACAATTTTGTGACTTCCTGTTTTCTTCCCTGGTTGACGAGATCCTTCCGGAATGAAATCAATACTTTAAGGAAAGAATTAGCTCCTTTAAAAGCAAGTTTTGTCTTTTAAATAGTGACCTTTATCGCTAGGAGAGGAAAAATAAAACTGGCAGAGTTACTTCCCCTGAAAGGCTACCAATTCACTTTATCAGAGAGAATGAGACTGTCTGAAATAAATGTCAAATGAATAAAACCATTGAATGAATTGCATTCTTGTTTTAGTTAGGCCGCAATATTTGAGCTATGCACCACGTTTGTAAGGTCCCTAAGTATCCGACAGCTCTTAGTGTCCGACATTTTTTCTTTCTAAAAATGTCAGAATAGTGAAAGAAACCATTATTTAAAGCATAATTAATAAATATTTCAAAAAAATAATTAGTGAAAAATACTCAAAATCTAACTTAGAAAAAAAAATTGTCGGACACTTAGAGACGACCCAAAGATCCCTAAATGTCCGACCGACCTTAATGTCCGACCAGTTGAAAATCGATATAAGTGTTCGTTATTAAAGTAAAAACAATACATATAATCGTAAACTAGATACTTTTATATAAAATAATAGCAGGAATAATGATAAACAAGAGCTGTCGCCTGACAGCATAGCTCGCCTGAATTGGTGCTTGCCCATCATACAGCCGCTATGGTGGTGTGCACTCTATGCATAAAACTTCAGGCAAGCATGTCCATAATGAAAACACATTTATAAACAAAAGCTATCTCAGAAATAAGTCTTAAAATAAAATTAAAATAAAAAAATGAAATGAAATTTCAAAGTCCACAAGCTTGAGGTAAAAAAAAACTGACGGGTAGGGGGAGGGGGAGGGGCTATGTGGACTGCTATGCATAAAACTTCAGGCAAGCATGTCCATAATGAAAACACATTTATAAACAAAAGCTATCTCAGAAATAAGTCTTAAAAATAAAATTAAAATAAAAAGAAAATGAAATGAAATTTCAAAGTCCATGAGCTTGAGGTAAAAAAAACTGACGGGTAGGGGGAAGGGGGGAGGGGGGGGGCTACTAGGATGTATCAATCAAAACCCTGAACCATTATCTAACATCAGTCCAAGTATTAGTATCAACTGAGTCCATCATTGTGGCACTGTGAAATTATGTCTTCATAAATATAAAACTTTTACCAAAATCTTTAAGACAAAATTCTAAGTCGATGACCTTGACTTCAAGGTCATCAAGTGGGGTAAGTATAAGGTGTTTTGTAAAACTCAAAAAAGAGTCTAACATCAGTTCAAGTATAAACTAAATCTCTGCAAAGCATTATGAATCAGTATGCAATTACAAAACTTTAAAAAAGACAAAAAATTCCCAAGTCCCTGACCTTGACATCAAGATCACTGAGCGGGGTTGGGGTAGTACTCTGTAGATCTAACTACAGTGCAAATAAAAAAAGAATTCATCTATGGGTTCAGGAGATATGTGTCTTTAAAAAACTTTAACCAAAACATCCAATCAATAAAAAGACAATATTCCAAGTCCATGACCTTGACATCAAGGTCACAAAGGGGGGTGGGGGTAGTACCTTCGAAAACTTTAGACCAATATCTAACTTTAGTGCAAGTATCAAAGGAATCCATCCATGGGTTAAGGAGATATAGGGCTTTATAAAACTTTAACCAAAACATCCAGTCAAAAAAATACCAATTTTCTAAGTCCATGACCTTGACATCAAGGTCACGGAGTGGGGTGGGGGTGGTACCCTGTTAAACCTTAGACCAATATCTAACTACAGTGCAAGTATCAAAAGAATCCATCCATGGGTTAAGGAGATATAGTTCTTTAAAAAACTTTAACCAAAACATCCAATCCGAACGCCGACGCGGACGCGGACGCTGACGCTGACGCTGACGCCGACGCCGTGGTGACAACAATAGCTCTTCCTGAACTTTCGTTCAGGCGAGCTAAAAAAACACAGAATGCCGGAAAATGTATCAAGTTCGTTGCTGAATGCATATAAAAAGCAGTAAAACATTTTTAAGGGTCAGGCAAATCATAGGGTTTCTAAAACTTCGCAAAAGTGAGCAAAGCCATTATATACCATTATAAATTCATATAAAGAAATCATTTCGTACAAATAATTCTTCAAAAATACTAAAAATGTAAGCAAGATGAAAACAAAATCTGTCGGATAAATAGGGAAATGTGTCCCTAGGTGTCCGACTATGTATGGATCTATTTTCAAGTGAAGTAGAAGTGCTAAAACCATTTATAATTATATTCTAATAATACATTGGTAAATTATTAATTACTGTTCTGAATAAGAATATATATCAAGAACCTTAGGGAAACAAAATGCCGCAAAATGTATTAAGGGGACCTCCATACGAACCGAACTACCAACTAATTGTGTGCACCGCGGCGGAGGGTGAGGGTGAAGGTTTGGGCCCAATAAAACCGGTTTAACCCCCCCCCCCCCCAGTAGTTATTACTGACCGTCTCAAGGCGGTACTTTCGTTGCGGTTGCATTTGTTTTATGTTCGGTGCTGTTTATTTTATTGTGTTCCCATTTTAACCCTTCTATAATGAAAATAAAAGAAATAGGTAAAAATAATTGTGAAATGTTTTTCGTATAATTTGCTTAGCCTGTTGTAACCCTTCTGTCGGTCAAAATTATTTAGTTCAATAAAGATAGCTGAGTTGCCACCTATTTGGGAAAGAGCTGCTGACTCGGCTTATCACTTGTAATTTATTGTTTGTTGGGATGTCTTGTCAATCTTTCCCTTTGATGTTGGGGATAGGGTTTGGGATCTGATTCAGTCAGTTCCTGAAGTGAAGTTACTCTTTAAATTTGTTAAAAGTACAAAACTGTTTATGTAAAATACAGATTCTTAGGGGACTTTTTCTAAAACTGTTAGGAAAGTGACCAAACCCATTATAAATGCATATAGAGAAATTATTTGGAACAAATGGTTAATAAAAATAATACTAGAATAAGATAATTAAGTAACAAAAATACTACAAAAAGAAGTTAGAATTTGTCGGACATTTAAGGAATCTGTCCCTAAGTGTCCGACGGGTTATGTTTCTATATTAGAGTAAGTTGTAACTGCGAAAACTCACTAAATACCGCCATAACAAGTTGAAATAGACGATATAATAAAGAAACTTTGATAAATTATGACCACCGATTTGATAGTTTGTATTAAAATATACAATATACATGATAAAGTTCAAACAAAATTTTGGAAAAACAAGCTGCCGGCAATTGTATTTGGTAACTAATGTGAATACTTTTAAGTGTCAGACAAAATCTTAGGCTTCCTAAAATTTCGCGACAGTAAGCAAGACCATCATAAATGCATGATGTAGCAATCACTCTTCAAAAACACTCCAAATATTGCAGCAAGATGAAAACAGAATCTGTCGGCAATTTAGGGACATGTGTCCCTAAGTGTCCGACAGCGTTTAAATCTATATTCAAGTCAACTAGAATAGAAATAGACAATGTTCTAAAGACACTTTGGTAAATTATTGACTACTGCTCTGATATAATAAAAATAAAAATAGTAAAATACTCAAAATATAGCGTCAAAAAGCAGAATTTTGGGACATTTACGGAAACCTGTCTCTAATTGTCCTACAGGGTAATGATCTATATTAGAGGTGGGCTGCAACTGCAACACCCCTTCTCCACCCCCAACCCCTCCTCCGCATTTGCTAGCCGTACGGGTGATCCGCACGAGCCTCAGCGCCACCGGTACCGGTACAAACGGGTAGAGGCTACATCCCCATCGCCTACCCGCCCAGCAGAGAACTCGTGTCTTTGACAGTTACCATATGAGTAAATACTCATATGTGATGTATGTGAACAGTCTGTACAACACTTGTTGTCCGATAACTTTCAGTCCCGGGGCGTCCTACTAATCTGTATAATAGTAAGGCAAGGGCCTACTCTGGTTGCAGTTGTTGCGGGTTATTTGTTTATATATATTTTTTCATTCGTCTATCATATATCTTTTCTATCTCACGCTGCCTGGGAGACGGCTCGATAAAGACTGAAATATTGTCTTTAAGGGCCTTTAAATCCAAAACAACCAACAAACAAAAATCTATAAGGTAAGACTTAAGTCTTTTGGTCTGATTTTTTTCTGTTTTGTTTAAAAGAAACTCTAAATATCGTTTCATGAGTTCGTATGGGTAATAGATAAAGGTATGCAGTTATCCAGTAAACTAGTTACGAACTTATTACGGTGGTAAAAACGTCTAATTACAGGTCTAAACACAGGTCAGTTTGAAATGCGGTTCCACCTTTACGTTCAGTGGTAAAATGTAGATAGATGTGCATAAACTGAGTCATATAGCTGACACGAAATAAGGGGAGCATATTGTTGAAAACTGACAAATTGCTTCACAAAATACAGTTTCAATTTCTGGCTCCCCGTAGCCCAATGCAATTAATCAAAACGGACTAAGACTGGAATCTCATGCCTGTACATTGTATTTTTACTACTTGAGTCAGGTATATGATATCGAAAGTAGGTCGTTTTAGTTTCCGACTAAAATGACCTTAATCAATCTTCAAATCCATATTTTGTGAAAGTAAAAAGTATGCAAAGACCAGGAACTGAAACAATCAAAATCAAAATCCAGCCCTCAAACCATAGTTGGAAACAACTAAGATTACAAATAATCAAGATACAGAGAACATATGGCCAACCGAGTGAGCAGCTTGTTCCCAAAAGGTGGCCACTAAGCAACCCAAACCGAACCAAAAATAATAAGAACATACATAAGGTAAAACATCACAGAAACTCTGACACCAAAAACAGGCAACAGAGAACCACAACAGAACCCAAACATGTTTACTTTGTTTAGAGTTGGCTAATCACGGTCATTCACAATGAAGAAACTGTAGTGAGAAGTTTGCAGCGATACCTCACGATAAGTATTCCATGACTTTTACCACGATAGTAATAGGGTATAAAATAACAATAGACTTCGACACGTCTCTATGTTTTTTTTTGTCTTTTACTTAAAGGCAACTTGCTCTATCAGCATGAATTTTTTTTTTATTTTATCATGAGGGATCGCTGCAAGCCCCATACAGTAGTTTCGTCATTGTAAATGACCGTGATTAGCCAGTTTTAAACACATAAAACATCATAGAGTTGCGCACCAAAAAACAGTTTGAAAACTTGATTTAGGTCATTTTAGTTGACAACTAAAATGACTTACTTTTGCACCCGTAAATAATTATCCAAAGGGATAAAGAATAGTAATCATTAATACAATAATCCTTCCTAACGTTTCGGCGTATTGCCTTTATCAAAGAAACAAAATTTCTCACGATAATTACATTTTGCCCTATTGCCGTAACTTGTTTATTTTACATTTTGCCCTATTGCCGTAACTTGTTTATTTTTACATTTTGCCCTATTGCCGTAACTTGTTTATTTTTACATTTTGCCCTATTGTAACTTGTTTATTTTTACATTTTGCCCTATTGCCGTAACTTGTTTAAACAAGTTACGGCAATAGGGCAAAATGTAATTATCGTGAGAAATTTTGTTTCTTTGATAAAGGCAATACGCCGAAACGTTAGGAAGGGTTATTGTATTAAAGACTTACTTTTGATTTCATAAAATGGTCAAAACACAATATACAGGCGTGGAGCCCCAATCACTATCCCGCCTATGTCTATGTAGCATTGCTAATGGTAAACAGGTAACGTCATTTTGTATAGCGATTACTTATTTTTCACATGCTTGTTTTCTCTACTTTTTGCCAGTCACACGACTCAATGCACATCAAGCCTCAGTTTAGTACCAAACCTGATGGTTGAACCGCTTTTTACAATGATTTGAGTTCAGACGTTTTTATCACTTTTAGGACAATGGAGACTTTAAGAAATATTTTACGGTCAGGATTTAATTCCAGTTTCCTTTCCATAAAATAATCAACATAATTTCAACAAAACTCGTGAATACAAATACAATATGTGTCAACCACAGAACAAATCAGAAAAATTTAGCGTTTGCTGAGTGGTTATGGAAGTGGTTCAAAATTTTATAACTGTCATAGATAAGACGCAGACAATAAACACCCATAGTGACCAAGCAATATTAAAAATAATACAGCGCGCAAACTATGGTGGCTGGTTTGTGCCATTTCGTTTTTTCGTCTTTTCGCCGCGAAAAGACGCCACGCGAAAAGACGAAAAGACGAAAAGACGCCATGCGAAAAGACGAAAAGACGAAAAAACGCCATGCGAAAAGACGAAAAGACGAAATAACGCCAGGCGAAAAGACGAAAAGACGAAACCCGCCACGCGAAAAGACGAAATTGCAGCGCGAAAAGACGAAAAAACGCCATGCGAAAAGACGCCATTTGAAACTCTTAAATTGTCGTCTTTTCGCGTGGCGTCTTTTCGTCTTTTCGTCTTTTCGCGTGGCGTCTTTTCGTCTTTTCGTCTTTTCGCATGGCGTTATTTCGTCTTTTCGCATGGCGTTATTTCGTCTTTTCGTCTTTTCGCGTGGCGTTATTTCGTCTTTTCGTCTTTTCGCGTGGCGTTATTTCGTCTTTTCGTCTTTTCGCGTGGCGTTATTTCGTCTTTTCGTCTTTTCGCATGGCGTCTTTTCGTCTTTTCGCGCCGAAAAAACGAAAAGACGCCATGCGAAAAGACGAAAAGACGAAATAACGCCACGCGAAAAGACGAAATAACGCCATGCGAAAAGACGAAAAGACGCCAGGCGAAAAGACGAAAAGACGAAATAACGACACACAAATACCCTGTCATTGATAACTGTATTGATTCCTAATACTAAGACAGATATGTCTGAGTAAACAATATAGACTCATATCAGACTACTGCAAACGCAGCTACAGAAGCAGTCTGATCACAGAATTTGCTACTGAAATGCTTTTTTATATATCTTTTTGACAGCTAAAAATTGAAAGGATAGACTATAAAATTAACGTGGGGTCGGCAACATTTTGGGTCACTATGGTACCGTTTAGATTGAATAACAAATTTGTGCCTTGTTGACTGAGATCAAACACAGATTTAATCAAGATAATCAGTATCTAGCAGCAGTCTTATGAAAATTAGGATGGATTTATTTTATCCGACAGAAAAATAAAAGTTGTTAAAAGTGAAAAGGATAGCTAAAAGTATTAGTATGGGGTCGGCAATAATTACAGTTATTGATTAAAATAATCTGGGGCATGTTGACTTAAAAATTAGCAGACGCAAATTTACTCATTCAGGAGCGTAGGCAGACCTATTACGTTGTTGTAGCAAGCATTTTTGAGAAATACAGTCAAACCTGTCTTAAGGGGTCACCCAAGGGAAGGACAAAAAGTGGCTACTTAAGACAGGTGACCCCATAATACATTTCATTTACACTGTATTTTGGTTCAAAGGACCATGGTGGCTGCTCAAGACAGGTGTCTTAATAGAGGTAACCACATAAGCAGGTTTGACTGTATAGCTGAATGTATACACCTCCAAGAAAGATCTCTCTAATATTGAACATTGTGTCCCCTTCTGTCATATTTACAAAGGGGGTCAACTTTTGTGACATTCTATTTGCTTTCCAAGATAGGGAAGTGAAGCAAACAGAAAAAATAGATTCTTAAATAGGTGTACTTTTAAAGAAAAGAATTTGCTCCTAGAGGACCAAATTCTACTTTCAAGAGCTGACCCTTCTTAAGAAAGGATGCAAAAATGCAAAATTGCTTCCCCTGAGAGTGGCCCCGTTCACCTTAAGCACAGATGCAAATATGTTGAAACCTGTGTCTCCATGCAGCCTACGTAAAAATAACCGTTTTTTTTTTGTTTTTTTTATTATTAAGTTTGAACAAGTAGATTTTCATATCTCGAGCTGTATCATAACATACGCAGAATGGTAACTGTCAGAGAGTGGTTTTTCCCCCTTTCCCCCCGGAAAAATGGCTATAGGAAGGACGGCTATATAGTGAATTGTCCGGACCTCATAGAGCCACTTTTCCTCCCATAGTCCTTTTTCCCCCACCGGGAAATTGGCTATTAGTGAATTTGGTATGACTATTGGTATTTTTCGGAACGGAACGAAACGGAACGGAATGGAACAGAGACATTTTACGGAATTAATCGCATAAGAAATGTATCAGTACTTCAAGGGAGGTAATTAACGTGATTAATTAAAAAAAATCAATATGCAAATTTAGAAACCATATTTTTATAATAATCAATAATTACTAATTAAAGGAACGAACAGACCGCGATTTCTTCCCATCGCAGACACATACGCATGCAATCTTACAGGAAGATGTACGAACGGGTGCTTTGTCTAGTCATGTTTGATTTAGTAGGGAGTTTCTTACATTGAAAATCATCATCGGACGTGTTTCCCAATGGGAGTCGAGCCAACGACTCCTGCATGAAAGACGAACACTAGTCCAGGCACTCCGCTGCGCGCACGCACAGATGAACGCTTGTATCAACACAAAATTATACAAATTTATGCACAAAACCACGTACACTCGGATCCGTTTTTGGCTAACATGGAAAAGCAAAATGCCTACCCGTTTTTCCCAAAACGATAATAAGACTGGTGGACACATGCATGTGGTTCTAGCATCTATTATCCATCGATATTTTACGGACAGATACCCTTTCTGTTTCAGTTATGAACCTGACTATTATAGTTGGAGAAGAAGCAATTCCACTATGTAGCGTGTTTTCCTTCAATCATGTTACCAGGGGGAAAATCCACTATAGAGGGGAAAAACGGCTATGCAAAAACACGTATAGTAGATTTTCCCCGGGGAAAATTGGCTATATAGTGATATTTCCGGGGGGAAATTCTACTATATAGCCATTTTTCCGGTGGGAAAGTCTACTATGGTAAAATCATAGTCATTTTTCCGGGGGGAAAATCTACTAGGGGGGAAAAGCTACTCTCTGACAGTAACCAATGCAGAGCCTGACCAGACCACTCTTTTCCCAGGACACATATGTCCTAGGATTTAGGATCATAATGGTAACATGGTCCAAATTTATTACTTAATGCTAGCACCTAATCAACTATTTGCTTGTAATGTATTTTTTTAGTAACCTGTTACAATATTATTGTTCAAACTGAGAGATCGAGAGAATTGGGCAAAACGTCCCACCAATGCTAAGGTCATATGAAGACAGGACCACGCGGTTTAGAGTCACATCTGAAGGACCACTGAGGCGAGGGTGTGTGTGTGTGTGGAGGGGTGAGGGGGGGGGGGGGCGGTCGAACTGACTGCAACCGCTGGTCTAGTCTAGCCTATCCCATAATCTTGTGCGGTCGTTGGGGCACCACAGATGACTCTAAAACACTCCTTTTCCACCTAGTCCTGTCTTCAGCTGCCCTATTTGAGCTAGCAAAATCCATCCCTGACGTTTAAAGAAGACTTGAAAAGGAAGTAGCAGTAGTTGTGCCCCTTTGTAAAAAAGGCGGAAGGAGGCACATTTTCAATTTAAAATGGATCTCTCACAGAGGTGCATTCAGATTAAAAATACTTCCTATAAGAAAGTGTTATAGCTTGAGCTGCAGCTAAATGATACCATAATATTCTTAAATATTGGGACACATAAGCCAAAGAGAAGTCTGATCAGGCTCTGCTCTGTCTGCGATTGGCACGTCTTTAGAAAACTATAAACTTGTCCAAATTTTGGGTTAGCTGCAGTTAAATGTATGTCAAATTAGGGAAAATACCGTATCATTATTTTTTCATACAGCGAAGTACAACAATGTTTCAATGTTTCTATTCCATAGTTTGAGAGAGATTACATGGTCAACAAGTGGTTAATCTTTTAGGCAGTTTAAGATCAAAATTAAGATAGGATGAAATTTGTTTGGAGTGTTTTACTCCAAAACATTAGGACGGCTCATTTTCTTTTCTGTCCGTTCAGTAGAAATACCATAATGACTTCTTTCCTCATATTTTTGGTAATGTTTTTAAAAGAAGAGTTTAGCGGCAAAAGCTGCAAACCGTGATTAGTACACTTCTTTACAGACTGCATTCTGATCAGGGTCTACACAGTTTAAAAAAAGAAACACCTGTCTAAGTATTCAGAGTATTAACTGCATTTAGAATAGGATATATTGATATATCTTAATGCAAAACACGTGATGCGAAAAGACGAAAAGACGAAAAGACGCCATGCGAAAAGACGAAAAGACGAAATAACGCCACGCGAAAAGACGAAAAGACGAAATAACGCCACGCGAAAAGACGAAAAGACGAAATAACGCCATGCGAAAAGACGAAAAGACGAAAAAACGCCACGCGAAAAGACGACAATTTAAGAGTCTCAAATGGCGTCTTTTCGCATGGCGTTTTTTCGTCTTTTCGCGCTGCAATTTCGTCTTTTCGCGTGGCGGGTTTCGTCTTTTCGTCTTTTCGCCTGGCGTTATTTCGTCTTTTCGTCTTTTCGCCTGGCGTTTTTTCGTCTTTTCGTCTTTTCGCATGGCGTCTTTTCGTCTTTTCGTCTTTTCGCGTGGCGTCTTTTCGCGGCGAAAAGACGAAAAGACGAAATGGCACAAACCAGCCACCATACGCAAACAGTGGCATTATCGGAGATGATTGGATCATTGGCAGACTTGAGACAATATATCACCCAGTCGGACTGTTGATGCGGCGATCAAAGTAAGAGAATCCAGATTTTGAGGCTCACCTTAGGGGTGCAAATTCAGTTTCTGGCAGAAAACTGCACGATTTTGAATAATTTGACCAATGAATGGGGAGTTAGTTAGTTAGTTAGTTAGTTAGTTAGTTTAGAATCATTAAGGGCACACTTTTTCTCATATTTAAGTGTGGTGGCACATAATGATTGCTTCTAATAAACAGTAGTTAGGGTCACAGCTCACCTCAAATGCTTATCTTATCTAAGTGATTATGAGGGGATTAAGCCAGTGATAAAACCATATGAGGGGGCTTACTATAGGGATACTGCTAATATTATCCTATTTAGGCATTTACTTTGAAAAAGGTAATTAAATAACATAAAGATAAGTTATTATTATCATTATTATTATTATTATCATCATATTTTTACTATCATTTTGTAAGTCTGATTTTATTGAAGTAAATGCAACCCAAAGGGCGATCACGTGCAAAGTAAATGACGCCCGAAGGGTTTTCACGTTAACTTTGCACGAGATCCTTTGTATTCATACTTCCATCAACAGCGGAAAAATGAAATTTATCCGATAATTACATTCAATCTTAATTATTATTATTTTTTTTTTTGCGCATCATTTTCTATTTTAAGAGCAACATTTGAAAAAATATACGATGAAAAGCTATCTCTAAGCAACAAGTTAGGGGATGGTTAGGGGTGCGATGGTCCTGGGTATAACTTACAGTGTCGAGGCGTCCTACTAATTTTGATAATATTAGGACAGAAACATACTGTGCTTGCAGGGGGTGGTGTTGTTAGGACTTTTTTCTTTCGTCTATTATTTCTCTCTTCTTTCTCCCTCTCTTTGGGAGACTGCCCGACAAAGACTGATATACTGTCTCAAAGCCGTTAAACCCAAAATAACCAACCAAACAACAGGAGAACCGCTTATATAAATTGACATTCTCCATAACGTGACATCCACTGAGAAGGTATATGTACAACGGTCAATGGCGTCTTTTGTTTACATGTGACCTTACGTGACCGACTGTTGTTCATGGAAGTATGAATTTGTTGCTGAGTTCAGCTACTTGCTAATCACAGACTTACATCTTACCCCAAATGCCACCAAAATCAAAGTTTATCTGCCACCTTTATTCATAAGCTCTCGAATTTTATGAGAGGAGAGTCTGTCAGTACACACGCACCTACATGACAGATAAAAAAAAAGCTGACTGCAGCTAGAAAACAAATAAAATGCTGCACATTTTTAAGTGTGCTTCTTCACTTGTGGTTTATCTGGAGAACGCCGGTGAGCAGCCGAATAAAAATTAAAAAATATCAAAAGGACTTCTATGATTAAGGCGAGGATTTTCTCCATTAGACCGGCGCGACAGGTCCGAATTTTCAAAAGTATAAAGTGTGCAATTTTTTCTTAGCAGAGCTTCCACAAATATGTAAACCGTACGAAATCAGATCATTTGTGATTCAGACCCAAAGACATGGGGAGATAATCCATTCTGACCCTACCTACCCTAAATTCAAGGTTTTCGCATACCTCATCTTTTGAGGTAATAAAACTATTGAAACCAGTCATTCATTCCATATATTTTTGTCATAAATGCATGCTAAATACACGCATATCACAATACAAAGCAATGATTTTCTTCTTGTTACGCCTGACTGGCATTTAAACATGCAAAACCATAGTTACACTTCCGGTCAAAACGGCCAAAATAGAACGATTTACTATAATTAAGGTACAAGTACTTTCCCCCCCGTGACCCAGCATTTCCTTCATGCAGCGGACTTATGTGATCCAAGTACGCAATATATATGAGTGGGAAGCTGGGTCACGGGGGGAAACGATACTCAGTAAGCCAAAGAAGAAGAATGGTCAACAGTATCACTGTGATCTTCAAGGATTATATTGTGTACCATGACCTTGAAATGAGGTCAAGGTCACATATATATAGTAAAAACTATCCAGTGTTGTCTGTTATGTAAGTAATGTAAGTCAAAAAGGGGTGAAATGTATACAATAATTCATTATTTCAATGATCAGTTTGAGGATATTTATACAATGACTTCAACGTCAACGTATGTTTAACGTACTTTACATAGACACAAACAGTTGAAAATTCATTTGTCATGCAAGTTACATGTCATAGTCAAAAATGCAAAGCAGAAGTCAGTGATCCGTATAACTTTTTTATCATGGGGAAAATTCACGCCTTAACCATAGAAGTCCTTTATCCTATCGTCAGCATTGAAGGAAACGATGCTGATTCGCTCTTAGAATCTCTTTGGCAATTCCTGAAGTAATATATATCTATGCGCTATCAGATGACATTTGACGTTGATTGTGGTACTGGTCAAGTATGCGTTA
The DNA here is from genome assembly GCA_963989385.1 of Ctena decussata. NCBI lineage: Eukaryota > Metazoa > Mollusca > Bivalvia > Lucinida > Lucinidae > Ctena > Ctena decussata. Next base: position 67,743,716 of record OZ022504.1, read on the forward strand.
CACGGGTTTTGATATGGCTTCTGGGATGTGATAAGGTTGCTGAATTGTTATGCATAAATTTCAAGGTTCTATCGCACAAGAGTTATTATGTCTATTCTATTAAATGTATGATAAAATAAAGTTCAAATTATTCACTGGTCTGTTACATAGTAAAACTATGAAACAAAGTTTGTCCTGTGTGAAAGGCGTCCTGTGTGAAAAGATAGCTTACAACATGTGCATCAAATTAAACCATTGCATTCTGGGTATTTTTGTCGTCTGCTGAAATTTTCGTCTGCATCAAAAATTAAGAATATTTTGACAATATTGGTCTAACTCTTGTAGAAATGATGTATAGGCAGTAAACAGATTTGGTCTCAGATCAGGCCACACAAATGTGTGGCCTGATCTGGATCCAAACTGTTTGCCCAGATACCCCTAAAGGAATATCCCGAATGGAATGGGTTAAAACATATATTGCCTACCAAGTATTGCAACTTTTAGCATAATCTGCCATTATATACTGTCTTTAACATACGCTCAACCGTGAATGAAATTATTGCCGCGGTGTTTATTGAAAGGTTTTTTTAGAGATGTTTCCTCTAAGGTGCCTACTACACAAACATAACACATAACATTAGGAGTTACGTAAAGCCAATACTACAGTAACTGCACATAAGCTACAATATAAACGTAAACACACAAACTGAACAATATTCAATTTTTTACCTCCTCTAGGCCAAAGGCTCAATGGGAGCTAATAGAAGAGACAGCCTCAATCGGCCGTCCGTCCGTCGTCCGTCAACACTTCAAACGGTTTCTTCTCCAAAACTGCTGGGCCGATCTGCACCAAATCTTATAGAAAGCATTCGTGGGCCGGGGAATGAAAAATAGCTAAAACGGTCACTCATGTTTAATTGGATGTTGTTCATACTTGCAGGAAACAATGACAGGCAAGAAGTTTCGGATGATTTGGAATATCGGACAAGTTCGAAATTCCGCCACATCCGATATTCCACCGCGAAGTTAGTTGCCCTTGTATATAGAGACTTTAGAATCATGCCCATATATGGTAAAATATTAAAACGACTTCTACTGCGGAACCATTGAACCCATTTTGCTCATATTTTGCAGGAAAAATATGGGGCGCCTCCCTTTCTAAAACAGATAAAATCATTTCTGTCGGATCGTAAACAGATCTTTAGTTGGTGGGGTAAATGTCAGAAAATGACGTAAAATTTCTGATACATGGACTCTTATAGCGAAGAAGCTAATTTTTCATAAGGTTATTGAAGACAATGTACTGATGACATATATGAAGATTTTATGAAATATACATTTCAACTTTATATGTTTCATAAAAGCTGCCTACTACATAAACATAATACGTAAACATAAGAAGACACGTAACCAATACATAATATACATATTGTTATATACAGAAACTTCACATAAACGACTACAAAAACGTAAACACACAAAATACAAAAAAATATTCTAATTTTTAGCTCACCAGAGCCGAAGACCCCGGGGGAGCTTATAGGATAGGCATTTGTCCGTCGTCGTCTGTCTTCTGTTGTCGTCGTCTGTCGTCAACACTCTCAAACAACATATCCTCTGAAGACAGTCCCGAGTGTGCCCAAATTTCATCTGTAGCTTTCTTTGGCTGGACGATTGTTAGTTTGTATTTTTTTATATTAAAATCGGCTCCTTAGTTTGTTTGCTATGGCAACTTAAATTTCCCATAGATTTATAATGGGGAAAATTGAAAACTGGCATTTTCTGCCAAACCATTGCAGATATTTTGATGAAACTTTTATAGAAATGTTCCTTGAGAAGTCTTCTATCAGCTTTATGTTCTTTTGCCCACTGCTCTTTTAACTGATTGCCATGGCAATGCAAAATCTGGAACAGAAACTTAAAAAATTATCTCCTTTGAAGCCATGAACCAGTTGGGTCCAAATTTCATATGTAGCATCCTTGGGCTTGGGGATCAAAAGTTTGTGTTTTATAAAAATCAGGTCTTTAATTTGGTTGCTATGGCAAGTTGAGTTTCCATTGACTTACAATCGGGAAAATTAAAAAAAATGGCATTTACTGCTAAGCCTTTGCAAATATTTTGACAAAACTTTTATAGAAAAGTTTCTTAAGTAGTCTTCTTTTTTGTCCCATGGCTAATTTTTATTGGTTCCAATGGAAAGCAAAATGCTAAAAAGAAAAAAAATGAATGCTTTCAAAATATCGTCTCAGACAGAACCGCTGAGACTTTACGGATATATTGCACACAGAAGTCGTAACAGATTTTGTGTGTTTTAATCAAAATTAACTCTTTAGTTCAGCTGCTATGGCAACTTAGTATTTCCATAGACTTTTAACGGGCCAAATTGAAACTGGCATCTACTGCCAAGGCATTGCAGACATTTACACAAAACTTTTACAGAAATGTTCATTGAATGGATGGACGGAAGGATGACTTGCGATTTTACGTCCTTTTCAACAGTTTTTCAGTCATATCAGGACGATGGGACGGTGATACTGAAAGGCTGTGTGCAATGGAACCCCGTTTTCGGTTGGAAAGAGTCTCGCCTCAGGCGCGGCTCGAACCCGGTCCGCTAGATCAGTAGGCCAGCGCTAAACTCACTGAGCTACCGGAGCTCCCTGAATGTTCCTTGAGAAGTCTTCTGTCAGCCATATGATTTTATGCCTACTGTTAATTTCTATTTGTTGCCATGGAAACCGAACTGTAAAAATAAAAAAATACCATAACTTTTCTGCTCAGAAACCATATGCTCTATGAGGCAGATAGTTCATAGACATACCAATTATATTAGCCTTTACAGATTTTATGTTTTCCATCGTTAGTGTTAAAAAGGCTATATGGTTGGTATGACAACTCATAATGGAAAATATGAGATTCATTGCCAAGCCATTGTAGATATTCTAACCTTGCATTTTAAGAAATATGACTTGAGTGGTCTTCTATCAGCCCTATTTTTTCTGTTCAACGCATATTTTAACCGGGTGCCATGGCAACCAAAAGGAAAAATAGCGAATCATTCTCTTTAAGTTATCCGTTTTTGGCCATGTCAATCAAAATAAGGAAAAAGTTATATGAGCCGCGACACGACAAAACCAACAAAGTGGATGTGCGCCCAGCGCAGACTCAGATCAGCCTGGGCATCCGCCCAGACTGATCAGAGTCTTTGCTGTCCACTAGGAGGTAGTTTAGACCCTTAGTTACCCTTTAAACGCTTAGCAAAGTTCCTGGGCAGACTGGGCAGACGCCCAGGCTGATCTGAGTCTGCACTGGGCGCAAAACCACTTTGTTGGTTTTCTCGTGTCGCGGCACATATATTGTGTTATCAACTCAACAGACTGTCAGACTGAAACTTTGTAGCTTTATATTTTGTATTAGTCTGTCCAAATGTGACAGCAATTTTGAGACCATACAAATGCGATAGTAATCTGGTGAGCTTTGTGGCTCGTGCGCCTCTTATTTATGTCCCCGTGACGATAGTCAGAAGACACTATGTTTTACCCTTAATTGTCTATTCTTCCGATTGTCTGTCCGTCCGTCACGCCTAAGATGTTGTATTTTCAACAGTTCCCCCAGTTTTAGCTCACCTGGACCGAAAGTGATCTGTTTTCATATCAGTGCGTCCGGGTTCGTGCGAAGTGAATCGTGCGTCGCCCGTCAACAACTAAAACTATTGCACCCCTGCTTCTTAAATTATACAAAAAAAAAACACGACCAGACTACAGGGTTTCAAATATAAAATTCAGTCAGGTTAAGAATCCAAGATGGCCACTGTTACTTAACCTACGAAAAATAGCGAAATCAACTTCTTCTCCAGAAACACTAGTCTCCAGAACATTAGTGGGATCTTGGTTTTCAAACTGGTAAAAAAAAAGAAAAGAAAAATCTGTAGTGGAAAAACAAAAGAAAATACTATGGTGGAATTTGGTCACATAGACCTATTTTCTGTTAACGAGTCTGATAGATGTTATAGACATACTGAAAATGTGCGTGTCCCTTTTTGATGAAGAACAAATACAAATGATAAAAATACAGTTTTTCTAACTTATATATCGATTTAGGTGTTGATCGAACGCCGTGCGGCGGCTGTAAATGTCTCTTCTGCAGATTGTATATTTTCTGGTCTTTTAGGATGGTAACCTCCGGCGTCCGGCGTCCGTCGACATTTTCAAAGTACTTCTCCTCTGAAACTACCAGGTCAATTTCAATTAAATTTCGTATGCAGCCTTCACGCAAAGGGGATATAAAGTTTATATATTTGGTTCAGTCATATGACCAAGATGGCCGCCATGGCCATATATTGTTAAAAAAACTTTGAAAATCTTTATCTACAGAACCACTAGGCCAATCGCCTTGACACTTAGTATGTAACGATGAGACTCTAGTTCTACTAAGCTCACATTAATGATGACCCTGGGTTGACCCCGACCTATTTTATGTCAAGGTCAAAATTTGCCCCTTAAGCTTTTCAATACGAAAACCTGAAAATTGCATTTTTCTGTTGCTATTGTGCTCTGTGATAAGGAAATGCAGTCGAATACAACTCCTATGAAGTCTAGATGTCAAGGTCATTTTGTGACTTTGGTCAAAGGTCACTCGTCCGTGGTCTTTCAACGTTTTCAAAGGACTTCTCCTCTGAAACTTCTAGGCCGATTTCAATTAATATCATATTTGGTCCAGCTCACATGGCCAAGATGGCCGACATGCCCTTACATAGTGAAAAGCTTTAAACATATTCTCAATAACCAATGAGTCGACTGCCTTGAAACTTGGTATGTAGCATTTCGGATTCTAGCACTATAAAGATAATATAAATCATGATCCTGGGCTGACTTTTAACCTATTTTAGAGCAAGGTCAAATTTGGTCCTATATGTTTTTGAATGGGAAACACTGAAAAAGTGCATTTTCTGTTGGTACTAGACTCTAAGATGCAGACAACTTCAATCCCTATGAAATTAAGAGATCAAGGTCGTTTAATGGCAATCATATAAATCCTGTGTGGGATGTGAGAAAGAAAGACCAGGCATATATGTTAAGAAACTTTAATCGATCTCTTTCTCCAGAACCAATGGGCGGATTGCTTTGAAACTTAGTATGTAGTATTTGGGAATCTAGTACTACAAAGATTATATAAATGCGGGTCTGGGGTTACCATGCCCTTAAGAAACTTTCTATATTTGGCTCAGGTCACATGACCAAGATGGCCGCCATGCCCATATATTGTACAAAACACTTTAAAAACCGTTCTCTCCAGAACCACTGAGCCAATCGCCTTGAAACATGATACGTAGCATTTGGGACTGTAGTACTACAAAACTGACATGATGATGACCCTGGGATGATCATGACCTCTTACGACAAGGTCAAATTTGGCCCCTTAGGCTTTTGAATAGGTAAAACCGTTTTTTTTTTCTGCTGCTACTCTGCACTTTGCGATATGAAAATGCAGATTTCAATTCGTATGAATTCAAGAGGTCAAGGTCATTAAGTTCAAATCACATAACAGTCTCGGGGTTCGGGGGAGCGATCAGGACCTAATGTTCCTCTTGTTTTGAAATACAATTACGGCTAAAGTTGTAGATCTCTTGGTTAACGTTTGGGCTGGTTTCGTATAATGTCTAAAACCACCGCCGTATTACAAAAGGTGACAACTTTTGTCATTTCCTGTCTTCTTCCTGGGACAATGAAGCCCTTTCCGAAAAGGGTCGGCTTCTAAACGAAAGAATTTGTTCTCCCAGAGACGTAACCATTAGTACACAGGGATCCTTTTTGGTATACTGTGTCATTCTTGCGCCTTATCTGAATAAGCAAAAATTTGCCAACTTTGCCAACTTTAAGACAAAGGATTTTCGAAGGGTTTTCATTAACAAAACAACAACAAGAAAATGAGATTTATTTGTCTTATACAATATCTATAAAAACCGTATCATAAACATTTACAAATTAGTAAAACCACGACAAAATGTGCCCTAACGCATGTCCGAACAGGGACTATGTTCAGTCTAAGGATCTTTGCAGTTTGTTCTTAGTTTAAACATATTATTTCACGAACATGACAAAGTACAACATTTCATAATTACAGGTTTGTTCTTGAGTCTCCCTCGCAACAACAGTGTATAGATAATGGGGAATAGATACTGGGGAACCTACATAGACAAAAAGTACAGTTCCTGATCAGTTTGCGAGGTACGCATGCTGACCATTGTTTTGGCAATTTGAACATGCCGCAACAATATATTTTCTCTTGGCATAACCCGCTCCTCATAACAAACATGTTGCGGTTTCTCATTGAGGCCATCTATGTCAAATGGTGCTTACGAGGGACTGCAAAATAGGTAGTTACGCTTTAAATTTGGACTGAAATTCTTCTTATTTTTTAACCATTTTAACCACTCATTAGATTCGTCCTGGTCAAGGGTTGATGCGGGGCTACTGTCAGAGAGTGGCTTCCCCCTTGACCCTTGCCCAGTAGTTTTCCCCACGAAATGATGATTATGATTTTTCCATAGTTGATGGTAGAATTTCCCACCGGAAAAATGGCTATATATAGTAGAATTCCCCCCACCCCTCGTGGAAATATCACTATATAGCCAATTTTCCCCGGGAAAAATCTACTATACGTGTTTTTGCATAGCCGTTTTCCCCTCTAAAGTGGATTTTACCCCTGGTAATATCCAGGCCGCGTAACGCAATCGGTAGCGCGTCTGACTTAAGAGCCAGAGGTCCAGGGTTCGATACCCGGTCCGGTCACATACTTTCAGTTCTCCTTCCGCTGAAGAAAGGTAGTTGTCAGTTAGTGGCGAAAGTATGTGCACTGAGTACTGGTTAACCGCTTATGAGGTCTAAGCCTGCCCCAAAAAGCGTAGTTAGGGTAACTGACCGTCCCGACATGACCATAGCTGTTTACCGTGGACGTAAAACAATAAAATAACAACAACAATCCATGGTAATAAGAGTTCAGGAAAACACGCTACATGGTGGAATTTGCTCCCTCGCCAATCATAACAGCGAGGTTCATAAATGAAACAGAAATGCGAGTAGCTGTCTGAATAATATCGCCGGATAACAGATGCTACAACCGTCTTATTTTTGTTCTGGTGAAACAGGAAGGCATTTTGCATTTTCGTGCCAGGCAAAAAAAAGGGCTAGGAGTATACGTCTTCGTCGGGTGCCGCTGTGTAGTGCCAAAAATCTGAAGTTTACTTTTTTTCTTAAATCGCAAAATCTGGAGTTTTCTTCTAGACGGAAAGGCTGAACTTGTTGGCGTTCTAACATTAGTTTACATTACTTCAGTCGCATCGACGGCGAAAATTGTGTCGGTTTTCGAGCTCTAGTTTTCAATTTAAGCTGAAATAACCAATTTGCATTGCGAGTGCGTTGCAACGTCTTACCGCGTAAAAACTGACGTTTTTCAGTATTTCAAGACGATGCATTTATTTCTATGTCTCATAAATGAAGATTTTCTTTTTATCTTCCAAATACTCAGTGAATAGCCTATTAAATGGTATAAAATTTATTGCGTTTGCCCGTCCGTTAGAAATACTTTATCAAGGGAAAGTTATAAAGATGGCTTGAAAATGAAATTGTCACCAACATCTGACGTTACGTCAAAGCCTTGCGACTCGATGACGTCGCAGAAGTATGCGTCCTTTATATGGGCGCCGAGCTCAAACTGACCTCCCGTTATTCCGCAGACGATTTCTAATGGTTTGACCCGAAACGTGGAACCTTCTTGCAGTTTCTGTTGCTGGCGTGAATCGATGACGTAAGTGCGTTAACGCAATAATTCTGTCCTTTCTCGGCGTCGTTGCCTTTGGTCGCCCTGACCTTTGCGCATCGGAAGTGGTTCCTGTCTTGTTATACCGTCGCAGTAGATTATGAACAGTAGTCCGAGAACAGCCAAACAGCCATGTGCGTGTAACGCTGGTTCCGGCGGCCATCATGCCAATAGCTCTATCACACTCATTTTGACGTAAGCGTGGCATTTCAACGATCTACGTGATTGACTTTTTCTTTAATTTTCGATATGCAGACTAGATTGACTACAAAATGGCGTATGTACATATAGGGAATACCCCATGTATACTTACCAGCTGACAAAAACATGTTTCATGATTTATCGGTGCTAAACATATACACTTGGTCATATTCGATAATCTGCCGTATGGTTATCTTGTAAGTTGTATGACAATTAAAAGCAATTTAAAGTACGATAAGACACCCTTAATTTGTGGGGTAAAACATTGCGTTAAAAATTGTAAAGTTTCTTTTTTTGTTCTGTATAATTAACATGGTTGCTAATTTTGCGTATTAGGTACAAATCGCTTAATCGTATTTATCGGAGTAAATTGCATTTATCACCTCTCTTGAAGAAGATAACTTCTAATCTGATTCCGTAAAATATCTCTGTTCCATGGCGTTCCGTTCCATAAAATATAAATAGCCGTACCGAATTCTCTAACAGCCCATTTTCCGGTGGGGGGGAAAGGACTACAGGGGGTGGGAGGAGTGGCTCTATGAGGTCCGGACAATCCACTATATAGTCGTCCTTCCCATAGCAATTTTTCCGGGGGGAAAGGGGGGAAACTACTCTCTGACAGCTACAACACAACACTATATGCTTATAAGGGTATTTGCCCAAAAAGTTTGTGTGCCTTTATTAGGACAACCATGATCTGCTATTATTTTAGAATCGGGCTACAAAATATACGGGAGTGGTATGAGGCATAATTACGGATCAAAGAATAGGCCAGCGCTATGATGAGGCTTCATAAGGGGTATACAATTAAACAAATGTTCTCATGACGACAACTTGTCAGTGCCTCATTCGTCTTGTACAACAGTCCGCTGCAAAAGTTGGGGGATTTCAACCTCTTCGGAATACTATAATCTGTGAACTTGTCTGTTATACAAATAAAACCCTTTTAACTAACTTTGAAGTTTCGTGAGAACATAAAAGAACAAAATTTGATGCAACTGGACACAGAAAAATCGGTAAGTGGGCTGGAGTTACTTTCGAATACAGCTACTCGGTTAGCTGTATTCGGAGGAAGCCTCGTGCCAAGGGATACCAGACAGCGGGATTTCAGAGGTTGCTGCAAATTGACATATGCATGAGCTTGTTTGAGTCGCAACACGCAAAAAAAATGGTGGCTTACTGTATCTGTGAACAACTCAAGACTTAAACCAGTCTGTGCATTAGTCCAGTCTAGCTACAGACGTGTAATAAACTTGAGTGCGTAAATGTAACATCACTGACAACGTCGGTGTCATTAATGCGTTTTCTTATTAAAATGAGCCGCGACACGACAAAACCAACAATGTGGTTGTGTGCCCTGTGCAGACTCAGATCAGCCTGGACATTCACCCAGTTTGATCAGACTCTTTGCAAAAAGCTTAAAGGGTAGCTGAGGGACTAAGCTACCTTCATGCGGAAAGCGAAGACTCTGATCAGACTGGGCGGATGCCCAGGCTGATCTGAGTCTGCGCTGGACGCACGACCACATTGTTGGTTTTGTCACGTCGCGGCTCAAATAATGTTCTTTTTTAAGGCGATAAAATTCCATTTCAAAGGATCATATGATAAACAGAATCTTTACACTCGTGGTCATTTCATATGAAATTTATGAAACTCGCCGAAGGCTCGTGTCATAAAATGAATACGGGTGTAAGATCCTATATTAATCCAAATTTTCACACGACACCGCTTTCTACATGCTTCCTACGACCTTTATGGATGGAGTAGTAGCAATGTTATTTTTTTTTTAAGAACAACAACAACAAAAAAAAATATCGTTATCACAATTAGTATCGGGACATAGGTCTATATGCCTGCGGTAATAGTGTGGATATATATAAAACCGCAGAAGAAACACAGTTTGATAAGGGACTGCTTTATTCACAGTGCGTTAGCTACTTTGGATCACTCCGCATATTAGGAGCCTCGATAGCTCAGTTGATTAAGCGTTGGCCTGCTGATCTAGCGGTCCCTGGTTCGATTCCTGCTAAAGGCGGAAAACGGGGTTCCATTGCACACAACTTTTCATTATCATCCTCCCACTATCCTTATATGACGGAAATACTGTTCATCGCAAATCATCCATCCATCCATTGTTTCCGATATTGCACGCCCTCAAATACACCAGTAATTTTCGCAGTTAGGCATTCAGTCACGTGGGCTTAATTAAGCTAGAAAATGAAGAACACTGCTCAGTGATTGCCCTGGACTAGTCGTCAATATTATGTTATTGTTTAACGACCACATTGAACAGCGATGATCATGTCGGGACGGTCAGTTAACCCAGCCACACTCTTCCTGGGCAGGCTTAGATTTTAATTAAGATTTTAATTTTACCTCACTGCAGCTGGTGTTGTGCCGTGTTGCGGCCGTAAAACGTCTCCCCGTACATCATCCATAGTCCTGATTATATTTTATTGTCGTCCTTTGAGATCAGAGGATATATTCTGAGAAATCTAAAATTTGAGATTGATTTAGACTATTATTCTAGATCATCGTCTTTTATTCTATTTGGATCCTTTTTGATACTAATCAGTCTTTAAATCGACTGCCCAATTAAAATTAAGAAATTACAGTATGCGTTCTCTGGTTTCGTCACCAGATATTGTCAGGGTCAATGACGAGGCTTTATTAGCCGAAACTACGTAGTCTGGCCCATGTTCCTTCTTCTGAATGTGTTCTCTGCTCTTGAAGGAACTATTTCAGATTTTAATTTTACCTCACTGCAGCTGGTGTTGTGCCGTGTGGCGACCGTAAAACGTCTCCCCGTACATCATCCATAGTGCAGATAATATTTTATTTTCGTCCATTGAGATCAGAGAATATATTCTGAGAAATCTAAAATTAGAGATCGATTTAGACTGTTATTCTAGATCATCTTCTTTTGTATTATTTGGATCCTTTTTGATACTAATCAGTCTTTGAATCGACTGCCCAATTAAAATTCAGAAATTACAGTATGCGTTCTCTGGTTTCGTCACCAGATATTGCCAGGGTCACTGACGAGGCTTTATTAGCCGAAACTACGTAGTCTGGCCCATGTTCCTTCTTCTGAATGTGTTCTCTGCTCTTGAAGGAACTATTTCAGATTTTAATTTATACGCCGAAACAACATGTACGTAGTCTGGCCCATGTTCCTTGTTTTGAATGTATTCTCTGCTCTTGAAGGAACCAGTTAAGATTTTATTAGACTTCCTAAGCGGTTGACCAGTACTAAGTGCACTTACTTTCACCAGTAACCGACAACTGCCCTTCTTGATTCAGCGGAAAGGGAAATGAAATTAGTGGCCGGACCGGGTATCGAACCCAGGACCTAAGGCTTATAATTCAGAGGCCCTTCCGACTGGGCTACGCGGCCCGGCTAGTCGTCAATATTATTTTAATCCTTGTCCAATAATAAAATAAAAAAATATTAACCTCTTGTAAATATTGGCATCTTTGACGAAAAAAAAATATATCAGACTTGGACCCAGGCTACACAATCACTGGGTGGTTGCTTAGTCCCGGTGGGCGATGATTTTTTCTGACAATCGTCAACGATTTCTTCTGACAATTAGTGTCTCGTAAGCGTGGAGATGCAAAGGGTGAGTGAATAAACCTATTTTCAATATTTTCTCTTGATCTTTTGCAAACAGGCTGTTTTCTGAAGCATTTTTATGAGCGCATTTAGTCGTTTGTCACATTTTTTGTCATAGGCCTACTTAAACTGGTGAATCCATTATATAACCTTGTTGCTGTTTAAATAAACTACATAGACTAAAATGCCAGCATTAGATAGTCTGACGTCACTGTGACTTTTGACGTCATGAGATCTCTGATTTGGCGTCATAAACTACGCAAAATCAAAGTCAGGAGGTCTACTCCAACCCACGTGTTTCCACCATCTTGTTCGATTTGCCAGATAATTTCCAGGTAAAACTTTGCTTGCGCACATTTATACAATTGATTACTTTTTGGGTGTACACGGGGGTAATACCAAATTGCTTACCTGTGCTGTCGACCGAACCGTACAAAGACGCCATTTGAAGATGACAAAGGAAGTGGCTCGCGACAGAGAAGGAGGTAGTAAGCAGTACCAATTATGGTAGATGAAACATGTATACTAATATGAATTAAATAGGTGTTACCTATATACGTGCGCTCCCATCCACTTGATATGGCTACTTCTTAAGATGGATGTATATAACGATGTTTAGGCCAAAATTTATATGTCTGTGAAAAATGTAGGTGGATGTAGGGTTCTTTTCTCTGCAAATCTTCTGAGGATTGTTTATATTTGAACCAAGTTTTGTAAAAATATCTTCAACGGTTATAAAGTTACAGAGGGAACACCATTTCTATACTAAAAAATTACAAAGGGGCATAATTTCATTAAAAATGTAGGCAGAGCTACTGATCTTGTTTTTCTGCACATCATTTGATGATGCTTTATAATTGAACAAAATTTCATGAAAATATCTTTAATTAAAGCAAAATGTACTATTTTCAATGCTCAAAAGGGCAAAATGTACAATTTTCAATGCTCAAAAGGGATCACTCCAAATAATCCGGAATAACTGTCTTGTTTCCTTCACATCTGTGTAAATTTCATGAAAATATCTCTTTAGGTTGGTTAGTTGATTTGATGCTTAACGTCCACGGTAAACAACTAAGGTCATGTCGGGACGGTCAGTTAACCTAACCACACAATTTCTGGGCAGGCTTAGACCTCCTAAGCGGTTAACCAGTACTAAGTGCACATACTTTCGCCAGTAACTGACAACTGACATTCTTGAATCAGCGGAAGGAGAAACGAAAGTATGTGGCCAGACTGGGATTCGAACCCAGGACCTCTGACGTACGAGTCAGGTGCCCTACCGATTGCGCTACCCGGCCCGGCTCTTTAGGTTTTTAAGATACAGAACATATGGATCTTGTTCTCTGCACATCGTCTGATGATGCTTTATATTTGTATAAAAATTGCTGAAAATATTTATTACAGTTTTAAAGTTTTTAAAGAACAAACATGATTTACATACTTAAATTTACAAAGAGGCATAATTCCATAAAAAGCGTAGATGGAGTTACAGTCCTTGTTCACTGCACATTGTCTGATGTTTTATATTTGTACCAAGTTTCACAAAAATAACTCATATAGTTTCAGAGCTATGGAGCAAACATGATTTCCATACTAAAATTTTCAAAGGGGCATAATTCTGTAGTAAATGTAAGCAGGATTTTCTCTGCCCATCAAGTCATGATACTTTAAAGTTGTAATAAGTTTTGCGAAAATATCTCATATAGTTTCAGAGTAATGGAGCGGACTCAATTTCCATACTAAAATTTACAAAGGGGCATAATTCCATAAAAATGTAGGTGGAGTTACGATTCTTGCTCTCTGCACATCCTCTGATCATGCTCTATATTTGTACTAAGTTTCATAAAAATATCTCATAAACTTTAAGAGATATGCAGCAGACACGATTTCCATACTAAAATTTACTAAGGGGCATAATTCCATAAAAAACGTCAGTGGAGTTATGGGTCTTGCTCTCCGCATTTCGTCTGATGATGCTTTATATTTGTACCAAGTTTCGTGAAATCATCTCAATCGGTTACAGAGTTATTGAGCGGACACAATTTCCATACTAAAATTTTCAAAGGGGCATAATTCTGTAAAAATGTAGGTGGAGTAACAGGTCTTGCTCTCCACACATCCTCTGGTGATACTCTATATTTGTACTAAGTTTCATGCAAATATCTCGTACAGTTGGAGAGTTACATGTATGGAGCGGACATGATTTCCATACCTAAATTTACAAAGGGGCATAATTCCATAAAAATATAGGTGGAGTTACGGGTCTTGCTCTCTGCATGTCGTCTGATGATGCTTTAAATTTGTACCAAGTTTTGTTAAATTATCTCAGTCGGTTATAGAGTTATTGAGCAGACACGATTTCTAAACTAAAATTTTCAAAGAGACATAATTCCGTAAAAAATGTAGGCGGAGTTATGGGTCTTGCTCTCTGCACGTTGTCTGATGATGCTTTATATTTGTATAAAAATTGCTGAAAATATTTATAACAGTTTTAAAGTTTTTAAAGAACAAACATGATTTACATACTTAAATTTACAAAGAGGCATAATTCCATAAAAAGCGTAGATGGAGTTACAGTCCTTGTTCACTGCACATTGTCTGATGTTTTATATTTGTACCAAGTTTCACAAAAATAACTCATATAGTTTCAGAGCTTTAGAGCAAACATGATTTCCATACTAAAATTTTCAAAGGGGCATAATTCTGTAGTAAATGTGAGCAAGATTTTCTCTGCCCATCAAGTCATGATACTTTAAAGTTGTTCTAAGTTTTGCGAAAATATCTCATATAGTTTCAGAGTTATGGAGCGGACACAATTTCCATACTAAAATTTACAAAGGGACATAATTCCATAAAAATGTAGGAGGAGTTACGATTCTTGTTCTCTGCACATCCTCTGATCATGCTGTATATTTGTACTAAGTTTCATAAAAATATCTCATAAACTTTAAGAGATATGCAGCAGACACGATTTCCATACTAAAATTTACAAAGGGGCAACATTCCATAAAAAATGTCAGTGGAGTTATGAGTCTTGCTGTCCGCATTTCGCCTGGTAATGCTTTATATTTGTACCAAGTTTCGTGAAATCATCTCAATCGGTTACAGAGTTATTGAGCGGACACGATTTCCATACTAAAATTTTCAAAGGGGCATAATTCTGTAAAAAATGAAGGTGGAGTAACAGGTCTTGCTCTCCACACATCCTCTGATGATACACTATATTTGTACTAAGTTTCATGCAAATATCTCGTACAGTTGGAGAGTTACATGTATGGAGCGGACATGATTTCCATACCTAAATTTACAAAGGGGCATAATTCCATAAAAATATAGGTGGAGTTACGGGTCTTGCTCTCTGCATGTCGTCTGATGATGCTTTAAATTTGTACTAAGTTTTGTTAAATTATCTCAGTCGGTTATAGAGTTATTGAGCAGACACGATTTCTAAACTAAAATTTACAAAGTGACATAATTCCGTAAAAAATGTAGGCGGAGTTATGGGTCTTGCTCTCTGCACGTCGTCTGATGATGCTATATATTTGTACCAAGTTTCGAGAAATTATGTCAATCTGTTACAGAGTTATTGAGCGGA
This sequence comes from Ctena decussata, assembly GCA_963989385.1. Lineage (NCBI taxonomy): Eukaryota > Metazoa > Mollusca > Bivalvia > Lucinida > Lucinidae > Ctena > Ctena decussata. The sequence goes on from OZ022504.1 coordinate 67,758,923, forward strand.
CACGATTTCCTTACTAAAGTTTTCAAAGAGGCTTAATTCCGTAAAAATTTAAGTGGAGTTACGGGTCTTGCTCTCTGCACATCGTCTGACCATGTTTTATATTTGTACCAAGTTTTGTGAAATTATCTCAATCTGTTACAGTTATTGAGCGGACAGGATTACCATACTAAAATTTTCAAAGGGGTATTAGTCTGTAAAAATGTAGGTGGAGTTACCGGTCTTGCTCTCTGCATGTGTTCTGATGATGCTTTATATTTGTACTAAGTTTCATGAAATTATCTCAATCGGTTACAGAGTTATTGAGCAGACACGATTTGTGACAGACGGATGGACAGTCAATCAGACAGACGACCAGGGCAAAAACAATATGTCTCCGACCCCTTCGGGGGGAGACATAAAAAATAATCGTACATACCTTCCTATTAAAGCTTTATATCTAAGGCTTCCTTAACACCAGGTACCTCAAACCAGTATGTAGCATTGTCAATTTTTCTTCTTGGTGACTTTGTCGAAGTTGTTGAAATCTTGTATGGCAAGCTCAAAATAATATACAGAATTGATGATTGCTGAGTTAATCACAGACAAACACCAATGTGTATGAACCAGCCGATACAAATATCTAAGTCTTCTTAGGCAGTGACTTGTTTCCCAATCAGATGTGCCAGATTACAGTTAAAATCTCCTAAAATGTATAAAATGAAAAATGATTTTTCAGTAATTTATTTTTACAGTACATGCAAATGCATGTACATGTAACATGTACACCTAAGTCAAAAGGTCAAAGGTCAACCTAGGGTCACCATTTGAACAAATCCCAGAGTTTATTCATTTCAAATGCTGTGTACATGTACCAAGTTTCAGTGTCATGGGTCATTTGATTCTGGAAGCTTTTTAACGATATGTGCATGACAGCCATATTGGTTACCAGGAAAAATTCGAAGTTGGTGAAATATGAGTGACCTTGATCAAAAACTGATACTGACCTCTGTTACTCAATAAACTTCAAGTAGCCATTTATTTGACTGTACATACAAACTTTTATACCAAAGGTTTCAACAAATTCAAAGATATCTCATTAAATTGCAGAAATTTCTAAAGCATTAGGAAGCACATGTCTGACCTATGAGTTATCTGTAAAAAGGCCAAGATCAACTCAGGGTTATCATTTGAATACGGAAGTGCCATTTAAATAGAGACAAAATCTACGGTCCAGTGAGACTCGAATGATCTGTGAGTCTATGATCCAAGGTCTGAAGCACCTAACCACTTACTTACACTAGGTAACTGGGATGCAAACTGGGTTAACTGGGATATGCTTCATTCACACAGTTGGTGCTTGTCTGACTCACTCTACAGTGTAGAAAAATTGCCATCAGAGGAGATGGCAAATCCCCCAACTGAAGACCCCATGGGCCTTGGTAAAAAGGATGCACTTCAAAACACATATAAGTAATATATTGTCGTTCTTTTATGCTTCTGATTGACATTATCTGTTTAACAGACGCATTATTAATCTTATACTCAGACTTAAACATTATGCTTGACTGCTAAAAAGAGGTGAAATCTCAAACAGCCACCATGTACACAGATGTATAGCATATGATACACTCAACATTTGATTGTGTGAAGAATAATTTCTATTTAGCACAAACCCTACAAACCTAATTTTGAGCTCTCAAGTAGGTGAATTTGGACAAAGAATCCAAATCTGAAAAAAAAAAAATATTTTTGTTAAATGGTTTTGTAGTGGGTGGGGGGGAGGGGGGATTTTTTGACTGATTTAGTGCTTAACGTCCAAGTAAACAGCTATGGTCATGTTGGGACGGTCAGTTAACCTAACAGCACTACTCCTGGGCAGGCTTAGACGAGAGCTTAGACCTCCTAAGCTGTTAACCATTACTAAGTGCTCCTCTTTCACCAGTAACTGATAACTGCCCATCTTGAATCAGCAGATGGAGAAATGAAAGTAAGTGGCCGGAATGGGTATCAAACCCAGGACCTCTGGCTTATAAGTCACATGCCTTACTGACTGCACTACCCGGCCCAGCTCAGCATAAAACAGTGTTAGAAATAAGCAATTGCCCACTTGCCTGACACGGGTTAAATTTGCTGGGGGCAAGCTGATAGTCTTGGAAGGTTGCCCCCAGGACACAACCTGTAATTCTGGTAAATTCTGGAAAATAACTTTGTTTCATGTCTTTTTTGAAGTTTTGCATGAGAAGTTTGAAACCCACCAATGTAGTGATTTGAAGGAGAAAAATAAATAGAATCCCTGTCAAAGTAGCGCTGATTAGGCAGCTGTGATCAAAACTGTTGGTCAGTTATCTCTGAAGTTCATGAATTGACATGCTGAGTGTCTTAGAAAGGGAGAGCATTTTTTGACTATGTTTACTTACGTGACTTCGGAAGAAAATGACATGTAAACGGTTTAATTGCAATGAAATACAGGGGGACATGTTGAAATCTTAGCGGACAAGTTGAAATTCATTTCAGGTTGCCCCCGGGCAAGTTCCTGTCTGGGCCTTATTTCTAACATTGTAAAAGAAACAAATTTTAAGAAACTGGCCTTACCAGGAACATGTAGAGAAAACCAACAAAGTGGTTGTGCAGGGATAAAGACTAACAGGGGTCCAGTTGCCCAAAGCCCCTAAACTTTGGGCTGGGCCCCTGAAATTTGGAAGAAAATGCCCATAACCCTAATGTTAAATTCTGAATTTTGGCATAATCATTAGTCTTTATCCCTGTTGTGCGCACAGCGCAGACTTACTGTCGTGTCGGCCTATTCAGCGCATAGGCTTAATCGGCGCAAGTTACATAACGTAATTTACCGTTAAACATGTGTTGATAATTTTTGTCGGCTGTTATCCAAGCAGTCCTTCAAGCGGAGATCTTTATATGCGGTAAAGAAGATCATGTCTGTCCAGAGGGGTTAGTTGCACTTGGTTTTATGCAGATATTTGCAAATGTTACTTGCAGCTCGGCCTATGTTGAATACACACCGTATTTCGTAATCTTTGTTTACAAACACAGTGGCTCTGAGCATACATAACGAATGTAGGTCAACTCACTTCAGCAGCGCTTGTAATTTGTAAATAATAGTTATCACTCTTTGCATGCCTTGCATAAATGCACATAGTAAAGAAGTGAATTATAAAATAACTCACTCAGCTAATGTCCAAAGGATCATGATTTAACACTGCTAAAGCAAATAGTTGTTGAAACTTTCCACAAGCTCCTTCTGCAGCCCACAGTTTCACAGATTAGCCCATTATTTATGTCAGAATTAAGACATTTTCAGAAGCTGCGTCGAATTGGCCGACAAAAAACGGGGTCCCTCGTGCACAATGGTACATGAGTTTTGAGTTTCTTTTCATATTGTGATCAATACCAGATGGTGCATTTGAGATGAAATAAAGGGTGATTATTGTACTTTATAAACACAATATCTGTTGTTTATTTTTTACCGTTCTTATTTACACAGTTAACGATTCTTTGTTTAAGTGCGCCGAATAGGCCGACAGCACTGAAAATCAGCATCTGCCCAGTCTTCAGGTCTCATCGGAGTCTTTGCCGTGTGCCTAAATGGTAGCTTTCTTTCTTCCATTTACGCCTTAGCCCCCGAAGGAGACACAGACGGTGTACTTTTATACACTCCGGTGTTGCAGGAAGAAAGCCTAGGTATAGCCATGTAGCTATAGTAGGGATCTTTAACCTGCACAGGGGATGACTCTCCCTGCACAGGGGGCCTCCAGTTAATGTCCCGGAATAAGGGACATAACGGACCACGGACAAAACGGACCTGGGACATAACGGACCACGCCTGGGACAAAACGGACCTGGTTCAGGACAAAACGGACCACGTTTAAGGTCAAAACGGACCATGTTCAGACCTTCCGTTAACCTTGAGAAAGCATGTTTTATTTTAGTTGCAACACTAATAAAGACATTTGCATGCTTAAAAGATAAAATCTTACCATTAAATTAATTAAATTAAATTAGATAGTTGCGACAACCAAAGATAGTTGAGATCATGAACAGTAGTCAAATAATTTTGACCATTTAACATTGTCTTTGGTAATTATATACTCCTTAATCTTTTAATTGGCACCAATAAATGGTCTGGTTTGTCTTCTAGCGTGGTCCGCCTGGTCCTAAAACGTGGTCCGTTTTGTCCTAACCGTGGTCCGTTTTGTCTGGTCCGTTTTGTCCATGGTCCGTTTTGTCCGAGTACCAATGTCCCGATCCGAAGGACGGCACACTTGTTAGCATCATCCCTGCAAATGATGCTAGAAAAACCGGTCCATAGAGATACCGGAACGCACCAAAACACCGGAACGCACCTGTAATTACCGGAACGCACTATCAATATAGGGTTTTCCCGTACAGATATTGGTTTGTGAAGTGCTCATTTAGTGAAAAGCGTTATTTGAGCCCTATTTTGTTACAGGATTCTACGTTGTGTGGCCAGTTGGACACTTCTTTAGTCTGTGCTACATTCCATTTCAGTGTCAATTATCATAAAATGCATTCAAGACAATTTCTTTTTCTTGTATGATCCCTTGAATAATTAAAGAGCGCATAATGATGATTCCTGACCAGCAAAAAGCTGACACCAGAACAGACACAATTCTTCTTTACATACACTCTCTGCTATTCCTGAACAGGAAAGCATTATTACCAGTAGACTTTTTTTTCTGTAATTCGTAAATCAAATTGAAATCCTAATTTATTATCCACTCAATAATGACATACAATAATATTCCAGGCCTAAAACAACACACAACTTCAGTTCAGTTCAATTCATTAGTCACACATAACATCAATTCTCCTATCGACGTTCCCAGGGCTGGAAACAACCAGTGGCCCGGTGGCCAAATGCACCTAATTTTTGAATCGGGCCACCAGAAATCTCCAAAATATGACCTTTAGTGGCCCAAATTTATCTTTCTGGCAATACTAAATGAATGGGAACTTTAGATAGTGGATAATTTGGGCCACTGTATGTTAGGCCTGTTAAGCTTTTGGGCCACCACATTGATCATGTGATTTTCCAGCACTGCGTTCCCCAAGTGGCTCAACGGTAAAGGAAACCCCTATTATCATATTGCGTTCCGGTAATTACAGGTGCGTTCCGGTGTTTTGGTGCGTTCCGGTATTTCTATGGACCCTAGAAAAACTTGTTCGGACATAGGAAGATTTCGCCTCGGGCGGGATTCGAACCCACGACCTCTGGCTTCAGAGTCAAGTGCACTAACCACTGAGCCACCCCGCTTCTCCTGAAGGTAAAGGTGTAAGCAGGCCATGTAAGCAAGCTTCATGTGGACAGCGAATCTGATCAGACCAGGCGAATGCCCAGGCTGATCTGAGTCTCCGCTGGGCGCACTTGCCCCTTTCTTGGTTTTGTCATGTCGCGGCTCAAATCTGAAATCACAGTCATATCAAACGTACAGGGTGTGGTATGAATGACCAGGGTACCATTCAGTTTGACCGAGGACTAGTTCAAGCGATACACCATCGTGACTGAACAGCGGACTTCCTGTGGTACGAAACGGATAGGATACGAGCACCAGTACTGATGCATTTTCCTCTTAGATTTCCTGAATATTTCATAAACAAGATAGCTGCGCACTCTCCACTGAGACTGCCTATAACGTACAGGCCTAGTTCAAATGATTTCTGTTCTTACCAGCTGATAAACAACCTGTTTAAATCAATAAATCCTCTTTGAAGCGACGAAATGTTACCAATGGCCGATTGAAAATAGCCGCCTTGCCGAGAGCGGTATCATGTGATCAACTTGGCCAATGAAATTCTTTCCTGCCGTCGCCAAGGTAGATTGGTTCCTTAACTTATAAGTAGTCATATCTATTGAATATTGGCAAACATGGGACCAGTTTGTCGCGAAAGGTAGCCGAAGTGGACTGAATGGGCGAAATCTGAGGCGTGCTCCTTGCTTGATCATCGCAATAGCATTGAAATGCAAGCGTTTTCTCGATCGCGCGCCTCTGGGGAGCACGACAAACGAACTAACAACCTCAGTCTATAGTCGTGCGTTCCGTCGTCGGGAACGCACGTATAATGAGGTGGTTGTCGACCGAATGATACTTCTGTCGACTGTCTCGGTCGACAGCCACTTTAGCATGTATAAAAACTGACTGGCTCTGTTGACAGCACAGGCGTGGGAAATTGGTATTAGCCCTGTGTTGTAGGTAAAGATAAAAGGCAGCAAAAAAGGGAGAGGGATGGGCTCCGTCTTTTGTAATATACGGTGAGCCTCTACATCCACTGTCCCTAGTTACAAGGCTACGGGAAACTATTACCTTTGTTTTAGGATTAAAGTAACTCACACACGCGTGCGCACGCACGCATTCGATAAACAAATGAAGCAAATGCGTAGCGTGAGCAAAGTGTCCCACATATCCTTTAGATCTATGTAGCTATGTATCGGTTAAGATCGAGGAAATGCCCTCTCGGGATCGAATCAGACCACTACCTATTACTGCCAGACATCTGTCAGCACCATTTTCTGATAAACAGTTGGAGTTTTCTTTTTTCCGCACATTTACATGATACGTTTTATTTCTATATGTAATAATATATAAGAGATTTAAGCCCATTAGGCAATCACAAAAGGAACTCATGTGGATTTTTCTCCTTTCTCATAAAGCAAAGAATTTGCTCACAAAGGAAGTTCTCAGCTAGAAGCAAAGACTAGCTTCTATTCAAGAAGGGATTAAAAACCAAAGAAATATCCCAGCAGGCACACAACGTAAAATCAACATTGAATAAACGCTGCTTCCACGTCATGGCATTCAATCAATGTTGATTTAACTTTGTGTGCCCAGTGGGATATTCCTGGGTTGTTTTTCCTTTGTAACCATTAACCTTGTGTGCATTCAACCCAGGATTTTCCAACTAACATGAAAAGGCACGAGAAATCGTGTAATGCTGGTTCTGACGAACAGCAGTTCTTTTCTTGTAATGTTTGCGGTAAACAGTACATTTTGGTTTAAACATTTTTGTTCTGTTATTTATGTGTAGAATGTAAAACTGTTCAGACCCTCAAGCGTATAACCGGCTGGATCTGTGCATTTTCAAGCCTCGCATACACTATATTATGGTGAGGATTGTGAGGAACAGGCAAGCACTGTACACCAAAGAAAGTACAAAAGGAAATATTGATGCTTTGGAATCACACACATACACACGTACGCACGCATGCATGCACGCACAATTCTGGAGAAACAATGTAAATTTACTATGCCTCATAAGAGAGAAAAATATTCTGACCGTGGCGGCACTCAAATTTACAACCAAATTTAAAGCAATAGAATGGGCTACATAGTGCATACAATGGCAAGGCTGGTTTTTGATGACCAACATATATTTTGTCATCCATTTATGCACCAAAATTAAGTTTGAAGCATTTTTTTATCTTGCTGTTCAATATATGCGCAATAACGTATCATAATAGCTACTCATTTTGTGGTTTGCGTTGTCAGAAAAAAAAATCAGGCGCTTAAAATCTATTGTAGGAGCAAATCCGGGACTCGTAGGAAAAATCCGGGACCTATGAAAAATTAAAATGGGCTTACAGACCTATTTATATTATTGTAAAGTGTCAAAAAATAATAAAACTTCTTTCTCAACACCGATTTATGATTAAAACTAACGTTACCCTATGGTAAACTTCGCAGACATAGACATAGAGAAGAGTTCTTCAAGATATACCCTAAACGAAAATTTCCAGGTTTCTTTTATCTGTTGACCACGTTAAACGTATCTTAAATGTATTTTATCTAATTTGCCTAATCTCTACCAAGAATAAGCCTAGGATTTGTAAATAAATGTTTTAATCGACTAAACTCACCATTTTGTCGCACCGGTTTTCTGATATGACGTCACGGAGAAAAAATCATTGACGATTTGGAAAAAATCCGGGACCATTGTCAGAAAAAATCGTTGACGATTGTCAGAAAAAATCACCGCCTACCGGGACTAAGCAACCACCCAGTGACAATGATATACATCGACAGTAAACTGCGGATTTAATAAGGAATTTCTGCAAAATGTTTCTGTTCTCATTTCCTTTACACATTGATATATTCGAAGATATATATGCATTGGTTCAGACCTGGTATAGATAGATGGATTCTTGCGATTAAACGTTCTTTTCAGACGTATTTCACTCATATCAGGATGATGGGAGGGTAATAACGAAAGGCTGTGTGCAATGGAATTCTGTTTACTCTATCAGGACTTCTGCCTCTAGCAGTTATCGAAGCCGGGACCGTTAGATTAGAAGGCCAGTCATTATTTCAATGAGATTTCGGGGGTCTAAAAGACATGGTATATGTAAAGCCGCAGCTATTGGCAAACTACAGAGGTGGTCAGACATTGTTTAAGAGCTAGCAGCTTGGGTAAGAGTGTATGTGGGTAGAAAGGGGTGGGGCGGGGAAGTTTGAAGAGAGTTTAAGGATGTCCGAGTATCTACATTGTAAAACAATTGTCGTAGATTTTACGGTAGAATACCTGGCAACCAGCGGCCAGATACGGGCGCCCGTAAACTTTGACAGGAGTCATCACGCAGAGAAGGGTAGAATAAGACAGGCATTGTTTTGGACATACATGTATAGCCCTTCAACACCATAAAGGTATTTTCGAGTGCTGTCAGACGAGATAATTCTACCACATCGTGATTTCAAGAAGTGCTCTACAGGCAGACGCCCGTAAAAATAAAGGGATATGGACTGGCAGCTGGTTGCCAGGTATTCTACCGTAAAATCTACGGATTTATTTTTTAAAGTTTATGTGCGTTTGTTCGAGAGTATGTGTATATATCGTCATACACTCATCAGAAAGTCATATATTCGAGCTACACTGTGGAAATGAGAGATATTACCGTAGCGGAAAGCGGGTCGTGTGTGTATGTATGTGTGTGTATGTGGGGTGGGGGTGGGGGGGGGGACTTTGCTCACAGAAGCCAAAACATACGAGTACGTCAATGCGCTTCAGCATATATTTTATGCAGATTGTCTCAGCTGTTTCAGATGATAGCTCCAAACTTGAGGCCTTTTCGTGGGTTGCACAAGCCACCGCAGCCTTAATCCATCTGAAACTAAGTTGCAGAGATAACGTATCTCTTGAATCAAAAAAAACATATTTCTGTATTCCAGTGAAACGCAAACTCTGACAGCATAGATGCAGAAAAAACTAAAGGCCCTTTAGATGAGATGTTACCAAATTTTATTGAACATCTCATACAGGGACCACGTAACTAATGAGGAAGTTCGCAGATCCAAGCAGTCATTGAAAAATATGAAGAACTATTGAACATGATCAAGAAATCGAATGCCACATCTCAAGGTCTTCGATGATTCCATAGGATACAGTGAAAAAAAAAGTGGAGAAGAAGAAGAGGTAGACAGAACAAGAGGTGGGAAGACAATATCAAAGAGCGAAGAGAGCTGCTTTGAAGAATACTGGAATGAAGCAAATGGATATAAATTCTCCCTCCTTTGATAGACAGGTCGCCGTGTTGATTGCTATCATTCAGCTAGGGTATGCATCAGGGCGAGTGTGCCCATTATTCCGAAACTTGCAAAAGCTCGATTGTCCGAGGGTCCGCTAATCCAAGGGCAGGATAGTCCTGATGCCGTGTAGTACGGGGCCCACAGTCCGAGGGCTCAGAGTTCGAGGGCCCGATAGATTTAACTCAGTAAACTTACCTGCAAGTTGCGTTTCCAACATCAAGTAAATCTGAAACTGCTGTGTCTGGTGTTGTCGTACCCAGGAACCTACCCAAAGGGAAAACTGGAATCAATTCTCTCCAAGAGTAACTTCATTATGGTTACATGTATTAAGTACACACTTTCACACTTTCGCCATGGCTCATATACATGGCTAAGGGTTTTTCAATAGTTCGTTTCAAGAAAAGATCACTTCAGAGTTAAATTTCATTTATTTTTCAGCGCGCCTCATAGGTACCATTTCCGCAAGGCAATTCAAATGCATACATGGAACACACGTATCAGAACAAATAATTCAGACTCCAACACTCTATTCCTATCCCGTTATTATTCTCCCAACTTCGAAGAAGTAAAGGGGGAATATTTGTTTGGGCCTGACCGACCGTCAAGAATTCTGCACGTAACAGTTCAGGGGAAGTCTGTTATTTAAAAACCGTAACTCCTGGGTCTTGATATGGATGAGTAGACCATAAGAAATTAGCGGACCCGTATTATCCGAATTTCATATAAATACAATTTTTATTATGCCCCTTTGTTGACTGTGGCATTTTTTCAACATTTGAACCGTTTGACCTAGACATTTCATTTTTGTCGCACCTGCTTTAACAAGGTGCTATATAGGCGTCCAGCTTTCCGTCCATCATTCTGTCAATCCGTCTGTCCGCCTGTCAGACCATTTACAATTATGTCGATCCCAGCGTTAAGTTTGTTCAAGCCATTGCTCTAAATCCACTGAACCCATGGTTCTCAAATTCACATAGAGCATGACCAGACTAGAGGACTTCAGAATAGTAAAATTCAGCTATGCCGAGAATCCAAGATGGCTGCTGTAAATAAAATAGCAAAAAACTACAAAACTGACATTTTCTCCAAAACCGCACAGTATTTCTAGCTTAAATTTTGCATGGTAACGCAGAAGGTTTTACACACGCTCGACACGGGTGTAGAGCCTTATGCGTCGCCAGGACGGCGGAGGGTGACTTCCGGTTAAAGGGTTATCTACCAGTGTATTTCACTAACAAGGAAACTCTAACAACGTTAGAATTTTTTGAAGTTTATATATATATAATGTAAATTCTATATACAACAATACAATTTACAACTGTCACAATTACAATGTTACGCAGAAGGTTTTACACACGCTCGACACGGGTGTAGAGCCTTATGCGTCGCCAGGACGGCGGAGGGTGACTTTCGGTTAAAGGGTTATCTACCAGTGTATTTCACTAACAAGGAAACTCTAACAACGTTAGAATTTTTTGAAGTTTATATATATATAATGTAAATTCTATATACAACAATACAATTTACAACTGTCACAATTACAATAATATACAACACATATCAGTTCATGTCGCTTGCCCAAGTAAGGTGTTTGTTTCAAATCTGTAATCGATTTGCGTACAATACGCAAATAGATTACCGTCTGACGTCAACACCGTACTCGGCTCAGCGCCATGAACTAAAGGAAAACACAAAGAACAAAAAACGTTAGTTTGAGCTCATACAAAAAAACAAGGCCTTATGTTGGTAGACTTCACTTTGTCGTTCCCTGGATCATGTCATGGGCCAGTCCATATATCATGAGGAACACCAACTTATATTAACACGTGCACGATTATATACTGGTCGCTCCCTGGATCGTACCAGGGACCAGTCTATATATAACAAGACACACTATAGTGGACGAACACTGTACCACTTTCACCTCCGCAGTATTAGATCGCCTTCGCCGACATTTTGTGCTTCCCGCCTCTGCTAGGAAAACATGCACAAGGGCGTTGTAACTGCTCTACCCGGGTTGGTATTAACCTGGAGACGTATATCGAATCTCCAGGTGAGACGTGGCTCTAAGCCCTAACAGCTGACTGCCGGACTTGATGACTAGGACTAGGTTTCCCCTTAGGGAGAAAAAAACATAACAATGTTTCTTTTCTGAAATAGTACGAAATGCGATCGAATCGTAGGCTATGTCAAAACTGGAAAACTAGCTATATACACAACAACGGTGCGATGCATAACGTGGCCAAACTATCTACTAAGGTAGTCCGCCCCCAAATTATCTTGGCAACAGATTTAACTAATCCCAAAGTCAATCAATTCTCTGTGTCGTACCTGTCGTGCCTCAAATGGAATGGGGAAGTATGGGTAAGTCTGATCGAACACTAGGTGGAAATCGCCACCTTTAAGTGTATCAGACGTAAAGTTAACGTTGTCTTTGACATTACACCTACTTCGCACGACATATCCCACAGGATCCGTTGCCTCTGCCTCTAACCTACTATCGCCACCATGTTCTTCCATATTCGTTTTCTGAGTCGACGTTACGTCGCCGGGCTTTACGTTTTCACGTATGAAGTCATATTGGGATACGTCCTCTGACGTACAAATGTTAACTCTTTGGACATTCGGATCACTGTGATCCTCTGATCCAACATTGTCACGTGCATTAACAACTGCAGACGACACGTTCTTTTGACGTTGAACGTACTGCTTAATCATGTTAGCAGGATAAGTATTCACGACGCCCTTGACGTTAATCTTGTAGTTCATTGCATTGACTACTTCGACAACTTCATATGGCCCGTTCCATTGAAGTAACAATTTATTGCACTCATTTGGGTGTAGCAAAAGTACTTTGTCTCCGACGTCAAACTTACGCGACCTCGCGCGTTTATCATAATAAGCATTCTGCTTTACGTCCATTTTCCGGACAATATCCTGTGCTAACTTACACGTTCTCTCTAAACGTTCTTTTAGATCTATAACGTACTGATACGTACGTTGGTCAGTTTCCTCTACAGACCACAATTCTTTTAATATTTGCATAGGACCCCTAACATTACGTCCATACAACAGTTCAAACGGGGTAAATCCCAATGACTCTTGCGGAACTTCCCTTACTGCGAATAATAATGCTGGGAGATACCTGTCCCAGTCATTCGGACGTTCTTCGCACATTTCACGTAATATCTGTTTCAATGTATGATGGAATTTCTCCACGGGTCCTTTACCAGTAGATTGATAAGGAATAGTTGTCAGATCTTGAAGCGACAACAACCTACTAACCTCTCTCATGACGTCAATCGTGCTCTTACTATCATGCTCGATTAGCATTTCACTCGGTATTCCTAATCTACTGAACATCTCAACTAACGCTTCGGCTACACGTCCCGTTTCAATGCCGGGTAACGCTACCGCCTCGGGATATCTCGTCGCATAGTCTATCATTGTTAAAATATAGCGGGATTTCCTGTCAGAACGAGGTTCTATTGGTCCGACTATATCAACCGCGACTCGTTTAAATGGTGTGTCAATCTGTGGCAACTTTCCTAACGGTACCTTAGTGACACGACCTTTTTGAATAGTCCTTTGACATATGTCACAAGATTTACAAAACCTTGCCACATCACCACAAACTCCAGGCCAAAAGAACTCAGTTAACACTCTATCCATAGTTTTCTTTATGCCCAAATGACCTGACATCAAGGTTTCGTGCGCCAATCTTAACACCTTTTCACGAAAACCTTCAGGGATAATAAGTTGCAAAGTGACCTTGTTTCCCTTAGTAAACTGCCTATACAATAAATCTTTCTTTCGGATAAACTTAGTTTCACCCCGGTTCAATCCACGACTAATAGTCACATTCCCAGATTCCACTCTTTGCCTTATGCCATTCAATTTCGGGTCAACAACTTGGGCCTGCCTCAACGCCTCCTTATCACTAGCAATAATTTGATCAGGAACTTTAAGTTTCTTATAGACCTCTTCACCTTGCTTAGCTTGCGACCTAGTCACTGCCGCCATTGCAAAATGGGACATATCGGGAAGTTTTGACCCGTCAATATTTCCAATAACCAGGTCATACAATGTATCTTCCATGCACAATGCCTCAGTTTTTCCTGTGATAAAATTGGACAATCTATGTCAACCATTGCTAAGGGATACCTTTGGGTAGATTCATCAATCAAAGTTACATCAGATTCTCTACCAAGTAACTGATCATTAGAAACCAAGTTTCTACGAACGACACACCCAGTACAACCTGTGTCCCTTAAAACTACAACAGTCTTACCATTAACCGTACCCTGCGCTGTTGGTAATCGCGACCTTAAAAAGTAACAGACACCTTCCCTATCCACGTTATCATTGATTAATGGACTTTCTTCCTTACTCTTATACAGACCTTCAATTTCATGAGACCTATTCATTGTAGTTTTACAAAAGCTCATTTGATGTCCGCCACCCCGACCACGTCCGCGGGAATAACCCCGACCACGGCCACAATCTGAATTACTACCCTTGGTCTGTACAGTATCGCTCTTACTCTGTGATCTTTGTGTCTCATCTTTCGGTGCATAACTACTCCCCTTATTTCCGCTATATCCGCTTGCACTTGCACCTACCTCCGCGCTATATGCTTGCTTCCTATCGGGATTCTTAAAACATTTATATGTTAAATGTCCCTTACCACAAATACTACATTTTATCTCTGGCTTCGCACTCGGCTTATTATCAGATCTACTCTGAGTTATACCCTTACTATCACGCTGCCCCTTATTAACACAAGCGTAGACACCGCCACGTGCTTCTGCAAATAAATCTGCTTCCCTAGCCATCTCACCTAGATTCGTGAATGTTTTCGGTTTCAAATGAACATATAGTTCTTTACTTCAGGATTCTAAAAACTGATCTCTAGCGAAAAAATCGCAAACAGCTTCGTAAGACTGGTCTACTTTCGCCATTTTCAACATTTATTAAGATACGACCTAAGTCTACTACTAAACTGAATAAACGTTTCGGACTTTTCAGGCCTATCATAGCGAAATTTCTTCCTAAATCCGCGTTCAGTCATATCAAAATTCTTTAACAACGCATCTTTCAACTTGTCATAATCTGCTGCATCATCTACAGACAATCTATCATAGACATCAAGCGCGCGACCTTTAAGTAATGCGCTTAAATATGCAGCCCAAACGTTTTTATCCCATTTATTCGCCGTCGCGTATTTCTCAAACCTTGATAAGTAACTATCCATCTTATCCTTACTTTCATCAAAATACGGTAATTTGGGATCTCGCGCATGCGCTAACTTTTCAGCCTTCTGTTTTTCTAATTCAACTCTAAACGTTACCTTCTGCAAATCTATCTGATTCTTCAACTCGCGTTGCTGCAATTCAAAACTATACTTCAACTTTTCTAACTCAACTTCGCTCGACAACTTCGCTTCCTTATCGCTTTCGACTTGAGACAACTTAGCTTCCCTATCTTTCTCGGCTTGCCGCTCTATACTTTCAAATCGCGCCATCTCGAATTCCCTATCCGCCGCAATCTTAGCTAACTCAATTTCCCTATCTTTTTCAGCCTGCGCGATCCTAGCTAACTCAATTTCCCTATCTTTTTCGGCCTGCGCAATCATTTCTTTATCAAGCTCCCTTACCGCGTGCCTTTCTGCCCTCTCATTCTCTTGCTGTTGCTTTACAAAATCCTGCAATGCCTGCCCCTCATAACCTAACTCCTTTCCCGTCTTAACTAACTGATCCATGACGCTTAACGTAATGCTCACGTTAACTTAACTGAAACCGACGTTCACTTATAGTCACACACGTTAACTAAAACGTTAACAATAATAATAACGAACTAATCCAACTAAAACGTTGATTAATTAGTATACTTGCGATCTAGACGTAGCTATTAAAGTTACGTTCATAACAGACTGGAAATGACGTCATAAACTGACGTTGACTTTGCCGAGAATTACTTTTCACTTTCAAATGACACAATTAGATGACGTAAATAACCCACATTACAATTACGCCCAACTTGATCTAGCGTATCGGATATACAAACGTAACGTATGTAACGCAACGTATTAACACTGACACGACAACTGTACGTCCTACATTACAAAACCTTATAAGATACCAACGGTAAATCAAACTTAAGATTCCGCTATTAGGTTTAATAACTGTAACGGTATTGTACAACGTTACGGGTGACCTACGTTACTAAATCAGGACATAAAATGGACCTCAGTAACGGTTACGACACAACGTACAAAACGCTTAATTTAATAATCTAACAGATTGTCATGCAACAGCAGTGCCAAGGTACTCAACCGGACCTTAAAACTAAATATGTATCATCCGTGCCATGACAATTCAGGTCTATATACCTCAGTTTCCCCACTCAGATATGCAACCTGTTACATTTTATCACAAATGCATGGGCTATCGCACTTCATCACGCAGGGAATAAGGATAGTTGACCTTAATTGAGTGTAGGTTACATTTACAAGAATTTAGTGGCAAAATTGCTCCCCTAAAATTCACATCAATGCAAACATCCTTACGTCACCTTAGAAAAGAACAATCAGAAAGTCAATAAAAAAAAAATTGTCTGACAAAAATTGTGCCTAGATTCTGTATATATTGTCAATGTGTTACACTGGCAGATATTAACCGGAAATCAAATCCCACTTCTGACACCATGTTACGCAGAAGGTTTTACACACGGTCGACACGGGTGTAGAGCCTTATGCGTCGCCAGGACGGCGGGGGGTGACTTACGGTTAAAGGGTTATCTACCAGTGTATTACACTAACAAGGAAACTCTAACAACGTTAGAATTTTTTTAAGTTTATATACACTGTAAATTCTATATACAACAATACAATTTACAACTGTCACAATTACAATAATATACAACACATATTAGTTCATGTCGCTGGCCCAAGTAAGGCGTTTGTTTCAAATCTGTAATCGATTTGCGCGCAATACGCAAATAGATTACCGTCTGACGTCAACACCGTACTCGGCTCAGCGCCATGAACTAAAGGAAAATACAAAGAACAAAAATAACGTTAGTTTGAGCTCATACAAAAAAAACAAGGCCTTATGTTGGTAGACTTCAATTTGTCGTTCCCTGGATCATGTCATGGGCCAGTCCATATATCATGAGGAACACCAACTTATATTAACACGTGCACGCTTATATACTGGTCGCTCCCTGGATCGTACCAGGGACCAGTCTAAGTATAATATGACACACTTTAGCGGACGAACACTGTCACACTTTCACCTCCGCAGTAATTACATCGATTTCGCCAATATTTTGTGCTTCCCGCCTCTGCTAGGAAAACATGCACAAGGGCGTTGTAACTGCTCTACCCGGGTTGGTATTAACCTGGAGACTTATATCGAATCTCCAGGTGAGACGTGGCTCTAAGCCCTAACAGCTGACTGCCGGACTTGATGTGCCTAAAAATAACGAACTTACACTTAATACATTGTAACTACATAATAACAATACGTAAGACTTGGACCTGTCTTGGAAATACCATACAACGCCCTCGGCGAATGCCGAAAATAACGTGCACACGCCAGCCGTGTCACTAGACACGACTTGCGCTCTCGATGTAAAGCCAAAAGTGTGCTTACCACTTCCGCCAATGAAGAAACGTAGATCCTACCACGCATGTGCGTCGAAGGATCTGACGCCAAACATTGTGAAGAATTATACTGACGTCAACAGGCATCACCATGACATACCCCACATAAAACATGAATGAATCTAAACAATGACCTATTTACATTAAATTGATTGACCAAAATCTAACTCGCATATGTATTAATTCATTTCTTTAAACTAAGCGTAATACCATTTGCCATTGAATATAATAGCTGAATAAGCGTTTCTAACACATTTGGGATCATAACGTTTGATCTGACATCATGACGCCAATGATGTTATACCATATGACGTCATCTAGTGAAGGCAAATCAAACGCATGACGACCAAATGTTACCATAATAACATATGGAAAAAACCCTTAATGCGGTGCATGCTAAGGCGTCAATTGACGTCACAAGTATATAAATTAGTTCCATTACAAATCAATCTACTTCTATAGGCCACGTATACGTGAAACTAATATAAAAAGTGCTGACGTCGCAATAACATGATGCAACTGACTTCATATGAATAACATGAATGCAACTGACGTCACGTGAATAACATGAATGCAATTGACGTCACTGGACGTCAAATAGACGCACACTATTGCAACCAACATCAGTGATATAAACTATTTCCGTAGTTTACAAAACTTCCTAATATACAAATATTATGCGCAGCATGCTTACTAACAAATCAGTCGACACATGCGCAGCCTGATCACTGCCAACAAAATCAAATCAGTCGACACATATAATCATACCATATCAATCAGAAGTCACATTTTTCATTCTTAGCCAAACTATTCTAAATAAATATAATAAAATCTTACCCTTCTAGGTCTTAACACAGAATCTGGGCACACAACAATATAACATCCATCAAGAATTAAACAGCCACGTCTAACTTTTCAATAAAAGATAGGCGTATAAATACTATGCATCTCACTTTTAAATCATGGAACTCGAATCTAAGCGTGCAGGTATTCACATTAAAATCATGCAACACGCTGTCCACAATCAAAAGACTCGTGCAGGTATTCACCTTAAAATCATGCAATACGCTGTCCACGAGAGGTATTCACAAACAACCCATGCATTACGTAGCCACAATTATTACCACAGTTGCCCTAAAACTGTAGCTCTACTGATTGAAAGGATTAAAATGATTTCGACGACATAGTCGACGATCGGATCCATTTCGTAACAGTAAATAAGTGGGACATTGGTCTTCAAACTTGACAAAATCAAGAAAATCTATGGTAGAATAAGGTCACGGCGACCTACTTTCTGTTTACGAGTCGCAGGTTTGCTCAAATGCCAAATTCTCAAGAAATACTGCAAGGATTTTGGTCAAATTTAATCAGAATGATACTTGAATGAAATTCTTTTAGATTTATTCAAATAGACAATTCAAGATGGCCGCCAGCTACAGAATATAAAAATAGCAATAATATAAAAATGATGATATCTTAAGAACCCCAAAATGGACCTTGAACATCGGTGGGTCAGAATGACCCATGCATGAATCTATTTTAATTGTTTTTGCAATTTGACCATCCAAGATGGCTGCCATCCATTGATACTAAAATGGCTACAAATACAAAAAAGCGCATTGCAGGTGCGACATAGCATTCCGCGGAATTCTTACTAGTTGTAGTTGATGTGTCGCTTATTTTAATGAAAATTAAATTATACTGCGTTCATTACTGATAGAGCTTTATCCCTCTGCTTGTAAGTACATAATATTTTAGGGTTGGTTCATGATGCTTGGGCCTTGATATTTCATAGGTGGGTAGACCATAAAACGAAAGGGTCATGAGGGAAAATGTCAATGAAAGTCAAACGTCAAACTAGGTCATCATTTGAACAGATCTGATAGTTTGATACTGTCAAAAAATGACATCAGATTAGACTTCCAGATCTGAGTATACACCACTCATTACTCCAGTATCTCTGATCATGGGTGTCACAGAATGGAGAATAAATAACAAAATAAGAATTGAAAAGCTACGACAGTATCAATGTTCCATGCACAAGCTTTGTACAGATAACAAAAGTTATCCAAAAAAAAAAATCCAAATTCATGGATTTAGTACCGATTTCCCTGCCTGTACTGTCGAGCGACCCAATCAGTTGTAATCATGCAAAAAAGCTATTGACAGAGCCAGTTGCATGGTCAACTTTCACCTTCAGCCATGTATTAGTTGCCTGTAAACGCCGATATCGTAGTGAACTTGACTAGCATAAATTATATAGAACATCGTTACTTTTCCTCTTTTATGTCCCTGTGTGTTAGGTCCCTATAGCACACTTCTTTAGCTGTTCAAGATCTATATTTTCATACATTTTAGTCATGTTTGTCCTGATTTACATGGCCATCATTTTCTAGTAGTATATGATAGGGTAAATAGAGAGAATCGGCAAAAACTTACTCTGTTTCATCCGCTTTTTTCTTTGCAAATCTTACGCGTGTTCAAATTATGACCTGTGGCTGACCTTGACCTTTTCTTTACAGCAAGGTCAAGTCTGAGTCTACACTGTTAATTTTAGTGCATACCAGACAAGGTTGTCAGTGTTATTGACCTCTCCTTGAATTTTCAAATATAAGGCGAACATGGGGATCTAAGGTGAGCACGCGTATGACGGAAAATTAAAATTTACCTCCACGTTTGCAATTACCCAGAAGGCACATGACGTCGATATGATGTCATACGGACGTCGATGCGACGTCACTTCGTCGCATCGACGTCGTTATGACGTCATTTCAACACCATGTGCCTGATGGGTGGAATGTCAACGTAAGTTCCAAAGAGGCAAGGGATGATGGTCGGCTGGTGCGATGTGCTGTGTGTAACTTCCAGTGCCGGGGCTTCCTACTGATTTGGGACATTATAGGGCAATGGCCTCCTGTGCTTGCAGAAGGTGCGGATGGGGATTGTTTGGACATTTTTTCTCTCGTCTATCATTTCTCCTCTTTCTCCCTCTCTTTGGGAGACGACCCGATATAGATTGAAATACTGTCTCAAAGGGCCGTTAAACCCAGAACAATTAATCTATCAATCAAATCCAAAGAGGCATTTGAACCGGATGTGTTGGCTGCCATCAAAGTATCGTCTACATTGCAATGGATAATAAGATACGAAGAGTCGAGATGTCAGAAACAAAAAGAAAGAAACGGGGCTATTTAGGTCATGATAGTCATGGCAAACATTATTGCAGGTTCCAGGAAGGTGCGTACCCTCTTCTGTCCGTGAAAACATCTAATGTAAATTTCCGTGACGTCTCGCAAAAATGGACCTAAGGCCACACAAGAAGCGCAAATACTCATACTAACCTGCATGGCCGTTTAAACTGAGCTTTACTCTTTAGATTCGCAAGTTTGCATTATATTATACGTACAGCGAATACATTGACTGAAGTTAGGGACTTCCCTGTTCGCACACGTATTCTCACACACCGAAAGGTACCTTTCTGCACTGCGACGTTCATTTGTGCTGTCCTTTTATGTATACAGCTCACGGCGTACTTCAGGTAAGATGGATGATTGAATGACTTATTTTACGTCCTTTTCAACAGTATTTCAGCCATATCAGGACGATGGACAGGTGATAATGGAAGGCTAAGTGCAATGGAACCCCGTTTATGATGGAAAGAACTCCGCCTCCGGAAGGGCTCGAACCCGCGTCCGCTTGAGCAGCAGGTCATCGCTTAAGCCACTTAGCTACCGGGGAACCTGCTTAACCCACTAAGCTACCTTCGAACCTACTTCAGGTAAGAATTTTTTTCAGAGGGGCGTGGGGGTGGGGGTTGGGGGTGGAGGGATTAGAGAGATGGATAGGTGAATGACTTGCGATTTACGTCTTTCTTAAAAGTATTGCAGTCATGTGAGGACGATTTGTGGATGATAATGAAAGGCTGTGTGCAATGAAATTCCGTTTACGATTGAAAGATTGACACCTCCAGCAGGGCTTGAACCCGGAACCGCTAGATCGGCAGACAACAGGCTCCTAAAAATTAGAGAGAAAAAGAGAGAGAGAATCACATTTTGGAAAGGCGCCGTGGCTGAATGGTTTAAGCGACGCGGTTGTGGTGCAGAGGGTCGCAAGTTCGAAACCGGGTTGTGCCAGCCGGCGACCGGAGAACCCTGTCAACCCAGCTATAAGTAGGTACCTTTTCCGAATCAGGGAAGGATGAGGCAGCGAAATGAGAAGGATGGGCACCTCCTTTCATATGTTCCGCCCCAGATACAGTGGGCCTCTATCCCATACTGCCCGTATGGCCATGAGGAACTGCCTCTATCTTTTACTTTATGGCTGGTTCCTGAAGTAGATGTATCGAATGACTTGTCCAGGTAACAACCCTTAAAATTGATGTATTTTTACCAATCTTGACGTTAAGGTGGGTTTTTAAATTACAAAATGATGTATCATGCAACATGCGTCATCGTGTAAATCCACCTTCACACCTCTAACTTCGGTCTCTAATAGACCAATTTGGTCCACCAAATACGCCGCGTCCCTTCATCTAAGTCTTTGTCTCTCTCTGATCTTATCTGCTTATCTTTAAAATTTTTGACGGGGATGTTATACTGGAAAAATTAAAAAAAAATGCAGGAAAAGAAACGATGATTATAAAAAAAACTTCAAAAGATGGTCTTCAAAAAGCCAGTGAGCTTACAAGAAAAAATAGCATTAAGCAATGATAGTATTCCAAACTTAATTATCAAGACACACACGCGCACGCACGCATCGGGGTCTGCCGTGTTCGGTTCAGTTCTATTTTCCTAACGACAATCCCCAAGTGGCTCAGCGGTACGTAACCATAGTTGAACGCACTTGGCGCCGTGCATCCGTCAAAGGGTCGGCTGTGTGGCTCGGTTTGCGAAGAGCTCGCACGGTGGACAGGAGGTTGGATGAGTTCGATCCCGGTTGGACCATGAGGTTTTCATCCTCCTCTTTGGCATTGATGACCATTGTGGGACCACACCAGGGTCATAGGTATAAAAAGTGCTTGTTTCGTCGGTTCCACCGTGATTCCTTGCAGATTTGGGACGAATCTAATTACGCAGGGTGGAAATGCGAACGGTCAGCCATGACGCTCTGTTGCTTAGTTGGCAGAGTGCTCGCATGGTATGCGAGATGCCCGGGCTTCGAGTCCCAATTAGGCAATGACGTTTTCCTCTCCTGTGATGCAAACACATGCGTGTGCGCACGTACACACACGCATGCAAGCGTATGATATACAAGCATACATACAGACACATACTTTCGAGATCATTTTAGGCAACGGCCAAATGTCCTTAACCTTCACACAGTAAAGGTAATTCTTTTAACACTTAAGTCTGATGCTTATGCAGACATGCGTGTTCCATAAACTCACTAAACCCCACTTCTGTCCTGTACAAAACGGAACAAAATATTATTTCCATCTCAGATCATAATACATGATAGATGAGACAACGTCCCAAAATATAGCTAGAATCTTACTGCATTGTACTGCATGGCGCAACATTTCACATGAAGATGCATGTAGCTGTAAAAAAGAAGGGAAGAGGGGAAAGACGAACAGACAGACTTAGTTTAGGAGAGTTTTTTTACATATAGAACCGTCATCTATCAAGTTACCATATTCGAAATCATATTGTACGCTAATATGACTGATACACCCAACAAGCATACGACGCCAGAACAACGTTGACATGACGTCGCATCAGTGTCATTGGGACGTCATGGCGGCATGCCTCGCCCGGGCAAAAGTCCATGTTGACGGCTTTGGCACAACTATAAAAACAATAGCCCACCTTGCACAAAACGAGGAATTAAAATTGAATCAACGTTGGTTCAATGTCATAACGCTGAATCAAAGTTGACTCAACGTCGACTCGACGTTGCCTGTCTACTGGGTTGTTTATTAACTTTTCGTGTCCGCTTCATATCTCCGTAAGAGTTTCTTGAAACTTGGGACAAATGTTTGCCTTACCGAGACGATGTGCAGAACTTATATTTCAACGATGCCCGACAAAGGTCAAGGTCACACTTAGAGGTCAAAGGTCTAAAGGTAATATTTCTCATCCACTCCATATCTCAAAAGAACCATAACCCTACTTTCAGTTTTGACGGAATTATGCCCCTTTGTATTTGTATTTTTCATATAGTAATTTCATATTAGCTTCGTGGCCGCAAGATATCTCAAAAACTGTTTAAGATTTCTTCATGAAAGTCTGTATAAATATAAAGCACCATCAGGCGATGTGCAGAGAAAAAAAACATAACCCTACTTTCAGTTCTGATGGAATTATGTCCCTTTGTATTTTTCGTAAAGTAATTTCATATGAGCTTCGTGTCCGCTCCATATGTCAAAAATCATTAAAGATTTCTTCATGAAAATTTGAATACATATAAAGCACCATCAAACAATGTGCAGAGGAAAAAATAACGGTTACCCGACTTTCAGTTTTGACGGAATTATGTCCCTTTGTTTTTTTGTATAGTAATTTCATATAGGCTTCATGTCCGCTCCATATCTCGAAAACCGTTTAAGATTTGTTCATAAAAGTTTGTATAAGTATCAAACACATTCAGTCAATGTGAGAGAAGAAAGAACCATAACCCTACTTTCAGTTTTAGCAAAATTACGCCCCTTTGTATTTTTCATATTGAAATTATGTATTAAATTCGTGTCTACTCCATATCTCCTTAGCCCTTTGAAAGATTTTTTTGAAACTTGAGTCAAATGTTCATCGTATTGAGGCAACATGAGAACTTGTATTTCAACAATGTCCGACAAAGGATAAGGTCACAATTAAAGGTCTAAGTTCAAAAGGTAACATTATTTGTCTGCTCCATATCTTGAAAACCGTATAAGATTTCTTCATAAAAATTTACACAAATATGAAGCATCATCAGACAATGTACAGAGAAAAAGAACCATAACCCTACTTTAAGTTTTGATGGAATTTTGTCCCTTTGTTTTTTTTCGTATATTAATTTCAGATTAGCTTCATGTCTGCTCCGTTTCTTTAAAACCGTTTAAGATTTTTTCATGAAAGTTTGTACAAATATCAGCCGATATGCAGAAAAAAAGAACTATAACCCTACTTTCAGTTCTGATGGAATTATACCCCTTTCATCTCATGTTTTCTTTCCAACTTTAAGCCCCAACGGGCGTATATTGCCCCGCTCAGCGGAGCTCTTTTTATTTTTGTCAACTCATGATCATTTGAATGAGTCCTCTAAGCTTCAAAGGTTAATACGGGCAAAACAGGCATAAACCAGATCGCTTCGAAGGCAGCTGGGTCATGTTGAATACCTTTTATAAGTAAAATAAACTTTGTGGAGTGAAAATGGCTAATTCTTATTACTGTGTGTCCGGAGTTCTAGAGAAAAGCAAATTTGTTTAAATTACCGTTCACACAGGTTATCACTAGGTTTAACTGACAAAATATTTGAGTAGCATGAACATTCATGTCTTGTATATTGGACACTAACTTATGCCAAAAGAAAGTTACTTCGCAGAACGCGGAAGGTCAACAGGTCTGTCATAACAATAGTAAACGCGTGCAAGACGTTAGTCCGATTTAGACAAGCTGTTCACGGTGTATAATTCACACCGGATTAACTATGTTTCAAGGATGTTACGAAACGAAAAAGAGCTGTTACGAAACGAAAACGAGTCATAGTTACCAACCGACTTGGTCATTAGTCGTTTGGTAACTATGACTTTTTTCCGTTTCGTAACAGCCCATGTATATACGTAGTTAACCAGGGTTGTCAAAACTGGAATATAGTTGTAGTTTTAAGTTAGGGCTGGAATATAGAGACTTATCAACTGATGGTAATGTGCACAACCCGTGGTGAATGTAGAATAATTAGTTTCTGGTGCCAGAAGGAATGTCTGGAAATGAAATTGGTCATTTTTTGTAGAATGATGCATATTTTTTATCAAACTACACCATGTGGTTAAGAGTTATGAGCAATTTGACTCACTGACTACAGCGGAAGGACAAACAGACTGATGGACTTGCACAGCGATTAAAGTGCACACGTGTGGGTCGTGCTATACTGTTTAGACTTTCGTCTCCGTTTTGCATGCCGGTGGCTGGACAATGTTAAAATACATCAGTACACAAAATTTGAATCATATATACCACGGGGTTCAAGAGTTATGAGCATTTTCACTACTTGACCGTAAATTTTCAACTTGTGCTCAGCAAAGCCTCGTCCATCAAAAAAGACGGTTATCATGCGAGTCGTTAGATAATGTTGACATGTATAAGCATGCAAAATTTTGTCAAAATATCCTATGCGGTTCAAGAGTTATAAGCGTTCTGCTAACTGATAACGGACAGACGGACGGACTCACACAGTGATTATAGTGCAAAGCTGCGGGCTGTGCAATAAGAAGTTTTGCATACCAGTGGCTGGGCAATGTTAAATTACATAAGTATAAGATTTGAAGCAAATATACCAAGCGGTCCAAGAGTTATGAGCATTTTCAATAAAAGAGCGCGACTGGCCAAATTGATGCTCGGTGAAGCCTCGTCACTGTTTTGCATACCAGTGGCTGAGCAATGTTAAATTACTTAGGTATACAAAATTTAAAGCAAATATACCAAGGGGTCCAAGAGTTATGAGCATTTTCAATAAAAGAGCTCGACCGGCCAAATTGTTGCTTGGTGAAGCCTCGTCACTGATTTTTATACCAGTGGCTGGGCAATGTTAATTTACATAAGTATACAAAATTTGAAGCAAATATACCAAGCGGTCCAAGAGCTATGACAATTTTCAATAAAAGAGCTCGACCGGCCAAATGGATGCTCGGTAAAGTCTCGTCACTGTTTTGCATACCAGTGGCTGGGCAATGTTAAATTACGTAAGTATACAAAATTTGAAGCAAATATACCAAGCGGTCCAAGAGTTATGAGCATTTTCAATAAAAGAGCTCAACCGGCCAAATTGATGCTCGGTGAAGCCTCGTCACTGTTTTGCATACCAGTGACTGGGCAATGTTAAATTACATAAGTATACAAAATTTGAAGCAAATATACCAAGCAGTCCAAGAGTTATGAGCATTTTCAATAAAAGAGCATGACCGGCCAAATTGATGCTCGGTGAAGCCTCGTCACTGTTTTGCATGCCGGTAGCTGGACTATGTTAAAATACATAAGCATACAAAATCTGAACCATATTTACCATGGTGATCAAGAGTTATGAGCATTTTCTGTAGATGGCCGTAAATTTTCAACTTTTGCTCAGGAAAGCCTCGTCCATCAAATAAGGTTGTTATGCATGCGAGTCGTTAGCCAATGTGGACATGTATAAGAAAGCAAAATTTTGTCAAAATATCTCATGCGGTTCAAGAGTTATAAGCGTTTCCGCTAACTGATAACGGTTTTCGCTAACTGATAACGGACGGACGGACGGACTCACACAGTGATTATAGTGCAAATCTGCGGGTTGTGCAATTGTCTTGTTAAATCGCCTCCATTCAAATTGTATGCTCTTTTTTATTGCTAGTTCTTCATTTTATGTAGCAGATCCAGTCTGTTTACCTTGACTATTTCAAACTGGACAATAAAGGACTTTGCTGGCATATCCTTTTTAGCTCGCCTGAACAAAAGTTCAGGAAGAGCTATTGTTGTCACCCTGGCGTCGGCGTCCGCGTCCGCGACAGCGTCCGCGTCAGCGTCCACGTCCGCGTCCGCGTCGGCGTCCGGTTGGATGTTTTGGTTAAAGTTTTTTAAAGAACTATATCTCCTTAACCCATGGATGGATCCTTTTGATACTTGCACTGTAGTTGGATATTGGTCCAAAGTTTAACATGGTAATACCCCCATCCCACTCAGTGACCTTGATGTCAAGGTCATGGACTTAGAAAATTGGGAGTTTTTTTTTGGACTGGATATTTTGGTTCAAGTTTTATAAAGCCCAATATCTCCTTAACCCATGGATGGATTCCTTTGATATTTTCACTGTAGTTAGATATTGGTCCAAAATTTTCCAATGTACTACCCCCACCCCCCTCAGTGACATTGATGTCAAGGTTATGGACTTAGATAATTGTCTTTTTATTGATTGGATGTTTTTGTTAAAGTTTTGAAAGACACATATATCCTGAACCCATTGATGAATTCTGTTTATATTTGCACTGTAGATAAAGTCCAAAGTTTTACAGAGTACTACCCCTACCCCGCTCAGTGACCTTGATGTCAAGGTCAGAGGTTTAGGAAATTTGGTCTTTATTAAAGTTTTCTAATTGCATACTGATTCATAATGCTTGGCAGAGATTTAGTTTATACTTGAACTGATGTTAGACACTTTTTTAAGTATTTACGAAACACTTACCCCACTGGATGACCTTGAAGTCAAGGTCATCGACTTTGAATTTTGACTTAAAGATTTTGTTTAAAGTTTTATATAATTTATGAAGACATAATATCACAGTGCCACGATGGACTCAGTTGATACTTATACTTGGACTTATGTTAGATAATGGTTCAAGGTTTTGATACATCCTAGCCACCCCCTACCCCCACCCCCTACCCCTTAGTTCTTTGACCTGAAGCTCATGGACTCATGTGGATTTTTTTATTTAATTCTATGTTAAGACTTATTTCTGAGATAGCTTTTGTTTATAAATCTGTTGTCATTATGGACATGCTTTCCTGAAGCTTAATGCATAGCAGTCCACATCACCATAGCAACTGTTTGGTGGGCAAGCACCTATTCAGGCGAGCTATGCTGTCAGGCGGCAGCTCTTGTTTATAATGGCATCTGTTTTGTCAAACTACTGCTGTTATCGAGCTTCGGACTGGTCCCAGTTTGATTTCAATTCCAAATCAAACACATATCATAATTCCTGTCTGGCTAAGGACAAATGCGCTTCTAATGAGAGACCAAAATATGCTTCATTGTAGAATTCCTTAAACACCTCTATATTGTAACCCAAGACAAACATGCCAGTATGGAGGTCCTAATGAGGGCTCAAGCACGATTTTGGGCGAATTCTCAGGAAGAACATATGTTGGTTTGTAGCCCTTCTTTAACTCGTGACAAAAGCGTTACCTAGAAGGTTAAACACCTCTATATTGTAACCCAAAACAAACACGCCAGTATGGAGGTCCTAATGAGGGCTCAAGCACGATTTTGGGCGAATTCTCAGGAAAAACCTATGTTGGTTTGTAGCCCTTCTTTAACTCGTGACGAAAGCGTTACCTAGAAGGTTAAATATATTTTCATGGATAATTATAAAATAGTCTCTCATAAGCACCATTTGACCTAGGGGCCCTCATTGAGGAGCCGAAATATGTTCTGTATGGTGAGTATGTCACAAAAAATATACTTTTACGGCATGTGAGAATGGACAAGACACTGATTCCCCAGTATCTATACACTGTTGTTGCGAAGAACAATCTCTAAATATCCTCAGACTGAACTGAACCGTCCCTGTTCGGACATGCGTTAGAACACATTTTGTCGTTGTTTTATTTACTTGTAAATGTACATGATATGGTTATTATAGATATAAAATCTCGTTTTGTTGTCATTATTGTTGCTGAATGAAAACCCTTTGAAAATCCAAGCATCGATACAAAATTTGAACAAATTCATTCAATTTAAACTATTTCATATATTTTATTCATACATTTCTCCCCCGAATGAAGCCAATTATTTTATATGAAGCCTCTATGGTTTGGAGGAATGAATGAATATATGGAAGATTGCAAGATGGCCGCAATGCCCATATATAGTAACACTAACACCAGTTGGGCCTAAGTAGCTCCCCTGAGCTTATAACTACTGAAACATGAGATTATGGAAACGAGATGAAAGACTGATCTTGAAAAATTGACAAGGAATCATTTTTTTTATGACAGTGCATCACCGGAACGTTGTTTGTTGAAAAGTGAGTTCGAGAAGTTTGGTACATGTAATGATGAAATCTAACAGGCCTCTGAGATAAAGTGCTGCTCTCGAAATCTTGACACGATGTACATTTTCATGAAATTAGGCCATTGAGAAGAAATGGTAAAGTTAAGGTGGTGAGTTGTGGTTCATACAGATTTCTTTATATATCTGTATAAGACTATAATAAATTAACGCATCTCCCCGAAAAATAGCAGATTTCTTATGTTTTGTTCTCTAAGGGAACAAGCTGCTCACTCGGTTGGCCATATGTTCTCTGTATCTTGATTATTTGTAATCTTAGTTGTTTCCAACTATGGTTTGAGGGCTGGATTTGGATTTTGATTGTTTCAGTTCCTGGTCTTTGCATACTTTTTACTTTTAGAATACAAACCAAGAGGGTCATGAGGCCTTGAATCTCTCACCTGAGCAATTGGCCCAGTGACTTTGGAGGAGATGTTCAAAAGGTCAAAGTCAGCCCAAGGTCATCATTTGAACAATCTTGGTATTACTTGAGTACTCGATGTCACATACAAAGCTTTTAGGTCATTGGTCAATTGGTTCTGGAGAAGAAGATCTTTATAGGCTTCGCCATATATGGGTATGACGGTCATGTTGGTTATGTGACCTGGACCGTTTGAACAAAGTTCGTTTCCTCAACCCCTGGAGGCTCTATATGAAATTTGGTTACACTTTGCCCAGTGGCTTTTTAGCAGGTGTTCGAAATTGTGGAAATATGAGATCATGGTCAAAGGTCAAAGAATCACCTTGACCTCTTGTACTCACAAAATTTTATTTACTCATTTAGATGGCTGTATATACCAATTTTTAGACCAAAATCTTCAACGATTCCCATAAAAACTAAAGTTCTTGCACTTTTCCATATTTGACCTTGCCGTAAAAATATCTTCTTATATTTTGTTCTCTGCTGTTTAGAATACAAAACAAGAGGGTTGTGAGGCCTTGAATCGCTCACCAGAGCAATTGGCCCAGTGGTTTTGGAGGAGATGTTTAAAAGGTCAGGGTCAAACCAAGGTCATCATTTGAACAATCTTGGTATTACTTGAGTACTCGATGTCACATACCAAGTTTCAAGACCATTGATCAATTGTTAATCGAGAAGAAGATCTTTATAAAGTTTTGCCATATATGAGCATGGCAGTCATGTTGGTTATGAGCGTGGCAGCCATGTCGGCCATATGACCTGGACCGTTTGAACAAATGTTTGTTCCCTCATCCCCGGGGGCATTATATGAAATTTGGTTACACCTGGCTCAGTGGCTTTTGAGATGTTCGAAATATGAGAGACCAGGGTCAAAGGTCAATTAATGACCTTGGTCTTTTGTACTCATAAATTGTCATGTACTCATTAAAATGACTATTTACTTGTTCACCAATTTTTAAGCCAAAATCTTCTACAATTCTCATAAAATCTTAAATTCAAGCATTTTTCCATATAAAAGAACCAGAAAAGGTCATCATTTGAACAAATTTTGTAGTACTTGTGTACTCAATGCTTCATACCAAGTTTCAAGGCCATCGGTTCATTGGTTCTGGAGAAGATTTTTAAAGGTTTTTACTAAATATGGGCGTGGTGGCCATGTCGGTCATGTGACCGGGACCGTTTGAACAATTTAGCGTTTCCTTGAGCTCTGGAGGCTATATTTGAAATTTGTTTACAAATGGATGAGTGGTTTCAGAGGAGACGTTGTTTAAAATTGTGGACAGACGGACGACGAGGACGACGGACGACAGAGACTTCCCATCCTAATGCTCCCCCGGAGCCGCTGGCTCAGATGAGCTGTAAAGACTGGCGTGCTGATAAAAAAAGGTGTTTTTATCAGGAAAGGTCATAGGGTACTGTGCAATAATCTCCCCCCCCCCCCCCCCAAAAAAAAATAAAAAAATAAATAACATTGTTATTGCACATGTATATAGGTCTGAAGGTACTTCAATACATTGAGAAGAGCGTCCTAGCAATTATTTGTTCAAGCTCTCAAAATGTGAAGTTGAATAGATAAAAACAGTAGCTTATTCTCAAATGTTCGAAAATTTATACGGTGTTTGTATACGGGATGCATGTCTTAAATAAAGGATAGGCGGGTATACACATCACACATACAGTATAAAAACTACATTACTATGACCAAGACAGGTATGTAGGTGAAAATTTTCAACCTTGAAACAGTTGACTTCCCTGTGTATTATTCATAATTTTTGCCAAATTATTTAGATACAGTCTACTTTTTTATATCCGCTCAACCTGATAGTGTGTGAAAGAGTTAAAATTATAATTGCTGAGACGCCCTTCTCAATGTATTTATGTACCTTCTGAACTAAATACATGTTCAATATCGATGTTATTGTTTTTAATTTTGAGAAAGAAAATTACCCTTTGACCTTTCCTTATATGAAACCTTTTTCATATCAACATGTCCTGCATTTTAGGATTCTAAATTGTGCGAAAGGACATAAAGAATGCATTTACTAAGTTTTGTGAAGATCTGTTGTTGCTTCAGAATTTTATGCAGATTTTTGTATTCACCGCAGTTGAGTAATTATCATACATAGCTGTATTTCTACACCAACTGGTGAGAACAAATACAGGCAATGCCTCTGTCCAATCTATTGGCATATGTATGTACTACTATGTATCAGTTGTCATGAAATCATAATTCTGTATTCGGTGGTCATGGTCGGATGATGGTGCAGGGTAACTTTCAGTGCCGTGGAGAGGTGGGGGTAGGGGTCCTACTTTTGGATAAAAGTAGGGCAAGGGCCTTCTGTGCTTGCAGTAGGTGTGGGTGGGTGGGGGTTGTTTGGCCTTTTTTTCTCTCCCCTACCATATCACTTCTCTCTCTGCCTCTGGGATTGTCGGATCGAGCGATGGTGCTGGGTAGCTTTCAGTGCCTAGGCGTCCTACTTATTTGGATAAAAGAAAGACAAATCCTACCGTGCTTGCAGTTGGTGCGGGTGGGAATCGTTTAGTCATTTTTCCCTCGCCTATCATATCTCTTTTTTTCTCCCTCTCTCTGGGACACGGCTCGATATAGACTGAAATACTGTCTCAAACTTCGGAGCCGTTAAACCCAAAAGAGCCAAACAAATGCTTAAAGTGAATACTTGTTTGATGTCTGATTAATATCTATAATGGTATATAGCATTTCTGCAAGTTTCTTAAACAAGAGGACCAAGAGGCCCTAAATCGCGAACCTGAGCAAATCGTTTAAAGGTCAAACTAGGGTCATCATTTGAACAAACCTGACAGTTTGCAACATTTCAGAATGGTTCTGAAGAAGATGATTTTGATTATTTTTCTATGTTTTGCTATGATTCAAACCCAGAACCCCCTGGGGCGGGGCCATTTTGACCCATGGGGCACGCGTTTGAATAAAATTTGTATAGGACCACTGGACAAGAACTTACCAAATTTCAAGCATCTGAACCAAGTGGTTCTTCATATTTTTCTATGTATTTCTATAGTTCAAACCCAGGACCCCTGGAAAGGGGCCATTTTAGACCCTGGGGCTATCATTTGAACAAACTTGGTAAAGGACCACTATGCAATGCTACATACCAAATTTCAAGCATCTGCACCAGGTGGTACTGGAGAAGAAGATCTGTAAGTATATTTTAATTTCAAACCCAAGACCCCCGCCGCAGGGCCATTTTGGATCCAAGGGCCAACATTTACACAAATTTTGTAGGTGTCTACTAGGCAATGCATCATACCAAATTTCAAGCATCTGAGCCAAGTGGTTCTGCAGGGGAAGATGTTTGAATATTTTTCTATGTATACTGAGCGTCAAAAGAAACGCACACAGTTTATGTTCTTTTTTCTCGGCACTATCACTAGGCAAGTTCAAATCGATCATTTCTTAGACTATGATATTCAGCCGACTACAGTACACAAGGAAACTATCATGATTTAAATTTTTCGTAAAAGAGTTATCTCACTTTCTCGAAAACATTCCATTCCAAGAGTTATCTTTTCTTTTCAAATAAAGCATATTATGTTCAGAAATGGTCTTTGATATGCAACTGTTAGAAAACCGCTAAATTCATACGAATGTTATGGTTATTAATTAAACGACAGTGCTATGAAAACCGTCAATTTTCAAATAACCTCCCTTTGTATTAACCAAATAGTAATTGAAGACCGATAACGGCTTTGTTTATGCTACACGCTGCAGTTTCTTTAATAAATTATTTCATGTGTTGCATTTCACTACAGCATCATTACTGATACAAAGTTTTTCGTTTTCTGTTCGAAAATATCAGAGTTAGAAGGTTTAGTGGTAAACCCTATGTTAAAGTGAACTGTCTGTTTAAGCTTTCTTGATACCTAAGTTTCCTTGTCTTGTTTATCAAGAAAACAGCCCAAGAACAAAATGAATTATAGCAAATTTTCTTCTGATAAAGAGATTTACAATGGCAGCTTAAATCATGATTCACAAAGATTCTGCAGTTGAGAATATAACCTCTGAAAGATTGCTTGTTTTTGTAACTTTTAATTCTACCCAATCCAGAAAGTGTTGGTTTTTCACAGAGTGTAAGAGATATTGAGGATTTTAGATATTCTTTTTCTCAAAAACTCATAGACACGCAAAACTAACAAGACAAAAATTAGTAGCAGTTGGCTACTTTTGCAAATTTAATATACATGTATATATTTTGTGTGCGTTTCTATGTGCTATTTAGGATCCTGGGGCCATCATTTACACAAACTTTGTAAGAATCTAAGAGGCAATGCTACATACCAAATTTTAAGCATCTGAACCAAGTGGTTCTGAAGAAGAAGATATTTGAATATTTTGCTATGTATTTCTATAGTTCAAACCCAGGAGCCCCTGGGGCGATCCATTTTGACCCTGGGGCCATCATTTGAACAGACTTGGTAAAGAACTACTAGGCAATGCTACATACCAAATTTCAAGCATCTGCACCAAGTGGTTCAGGAGAAGAAGATTTTTAAGTATATTTTACTTTCGAACCCAAGACACCCCCTCAGGGCCATTTTGGACCCCATGGCCACTATTTGAACAAACTTGGTAAACGTTCACTAGACAATGCTTCATACCAAATATTAAAGCCCTAGGCCTAGCGGTTCCAGAGAGGATGTCTTTTAAAGCAAATTGTAGACGACGGACGACGCACGACGGACACTGACTGATCACAATAGCTCACCCTGAGCTAAAATAAGAGAGCCAAGAGGCCCTGAATCGCTCATCTGAGCAAAGAGGTTAAAGGTCATACTAGGGTCATCATTTGAACAAACCTAATAGTTTGCAACCATTTCCAAATGGTTTTGAAGAAAAAGATGTTTGAATGTTTTTCTATGTATTGCTATAGTTCAAACCCAGGACCCCCTGGAGTGGGGCCTTTTGGACCCTGAGGCCATCATTTGAATAATATTGGTAAAGAACCACTAGGCAATGCATCATACTAAATTTCAAGCATCTGATCTAGGTGGTTCTGAAGAAGAATATTTTTTGATATTTTTCTATATATTTCTATTGCTCAAAACCAGGACCCC
Organism: Ctena decussata; assembly: GCA_963989385.1. Classification (NCBI taxonomy): domain Eukaryota; kingdom Metazoa; phylum Mollusca; class Bivalvia; order Lucinida; family Lucinidae; genus Ctena; species Ctena decussata. The sequence goes on from OZ022504.1 coordinate 67,793,568, forward strand.
ATGGGGCAGGACAATTTTTGACCCAGGTGCCATCATTTGAAAAAACATGGTAAGGAACACTAGGCAATGCATCATACTAAAATTCAAGCATTTGCACTAAGGGGTTCTAGAGAAGATTTTAAAGTATAATTTCGAACCCAAGACTCTCCGCCCCAGGGTCATTTTGGATTCCAGGGCCACCATTTATATAAGCTTTGTAGAAGTCCAACAGGCAATCATACCGAATTTCAAGCATCAGAGTCAAGTGGTTCTGAGAAAAAAGATGTTTACATGTTTTTAATATATTTCTATGGTTCAAACTCAGGACTCCCTGTCGCGGGGCCATTTTGGACCCTGGGGCCATCATTTGAACAAAATTGAAAAGGTACTACAAGGCAATGCTACACACCAGATTTCGAGCATCTGAACCAAGTGGTTCTGAAGTAGAAGATTTTAGAATATTTTTCTATGAATTTCTATGGTTCAAACCCAGGACCCCTAGGGCGGGGCCACTTTAGGCCCTGGGGTCATCCTTTGAACAAACTTGGTAATGATTACTAGGCAATGCTACATATCAAATTTCAAGCATCTGAACCAAGTGGTTCTGAAGAAAATGATTTTGAATATTTTTCTATGTATTTCTATGGTTCAAACCTAGAACTCCCTGCCGCAGGGCCACTTTGGACCCTGGGGCCACCATTTGAACAAACTTGGTAAAGGACTATTAGGCAATGCATCAGACCAAATTTCAATCATCTGCACTAAGCGGTTTTGAAGAAGAAGATGTTTGAATATTTTTCTATGTATTTCTGTGGTTCAAACATAAGACCCCAGGGGCGGGGCCATTTCGGACCCTGGGGCCATCATTTGAACAAATATGGTGAAGGACCATTAGGCCATGCTACATACCGAATTTCAAGCATCTGAGCTTTGCAGTTCGGAAGAAGTTGTTTTTTAAATATTTTTCTGTGTATTTCTATGGTTCAAACCTGGACTCCCTGCCCCGGGGCCAGTTTAGACCCTGGGGCTTCCCATTTGAACAAACTTGGTAGAAGACCACTAGGCAATGCTACATACCAAATTTCAAGCATCTTAGCCAAGTAGCTCTGGAGAAGAAGATTTTTAAGTATATTTTAGTTTCGAAACCAAGACCCCTGCCCCAGGGCCATTTTGGATCCTGGGGCCACCATTTGAACAATCTTGGTAGAGGTCCACTAGACAATGCTTCATACCAAATATCAAAGCCCCAGGCCTAGCGGTTTTAGAGAAGATGTCATTTAAAGCAAATTTTTGACGAAGGACGACACACGACGGACGACAGACACTGAGTAATCACAAAAGCTCACCACAGTTTCAGCCAAACAGGCTCAAACCCTAATGCAGTCATTCCCCCTGCCCAGTAATGCTACACATGAAATTTAGTCGAGACTGGCCTTGTAACTTTAGAGATATACTTGTTTGAAAATTTAACGGACGGACGACGGGCGGACGACGGAGCCTGCCTACCCTATAAGACCCACACACACACACACACCTCCCATGAGCCTCTGGCTCAGATGAGCTAAAAATAACCACCCGCGCGGAAGCATTTTACAGAGACAATGAACCATCAAATCCTAAATGTTTGTCCAGCCTGATGACCGCCGAACCACGAGGGACAAGGGACAAATCCGTAAACACGGACGCACCACTGGTTATCCAATAACCTACCCCGACATACTCAGGATGTCCAAAATGCAAATCTATTGTACACCTTCTCATCCCGGATTCGCCAGGATACACCGAGACGAAAAGTGCAGCAGAAATTTCCTTGGTAGAATAACACAGGTAAAGCTTGTAACTTTTTTTGTGCTTGAAAAAAAAAAAAAAAAAAAAAAAAACAGCTATGCGTTTACGAGCAGATACTGTAGTATTGGCTTTACATATCTCGTTATGTTTATGTCTTATGTTTATGTAGTAGGTATCTTAGGGGAAACTTCTCTAATAGGACCCTTGGCTTCCTCAGACGTAACTTGGCAGCATGTCCACAAGATGTTAAAGAGTCAGCATACAAGGGACTGGTGCGTCCAGTCCTGGAGTATGGCAGTTCAGTTTGGGACCCTCAAAGTATACTTCTTCAAGATGAACTAGAGAAGGTGCAGAAAAGGGCAGCTAGATTTGTAACGGGAAATTACACATATGAAACTGGGAGTATGACTGGCATTCTGGAGCAACTTAAGTGGGAATCCCTAAAAAAGAGAAGGAAAGATAGTAGACTCATAATGCTGTACAAAGGTCTGAGGGGTGCAGCCAGTATGCCCATAAATGACCTTGTTCCCCCAAGTAGGCGTACCAGGAATCATCATTCCCTGGTATTTCAAACCCCATTGGCTGGGACTGACATTTACAAGTCCAGTTTCTTCCCCCAGACTATTAGAGATTGGAATTCCCTGGAAGATTCACTTATTTCTGCTGCTGAGTGTGCAGAGGATCCAGTTACTAAGTTTACTTCTCTTATAAGGGCTAGGGACAAGCTTCCCTGATTCACAGGTCCTAGTGAATGATTGTCCTTGGACGTATCACCAGTAAACAATTCTGATTCTGAGCACTAACAGAGGAGTAACATGGTATTTTAATCAACCGTTAGCCCCACTTTTCGGCGGTGTACGCGAAAATATGAAAAATTCGGCAAAACGAGCAATCAAGGCCATACTGCCAACATAAGTACCGAGGAATTAATAACAGCTATCACTGAGGCCAAGGCGCTGATAAAGTCTCAGCCGCTAATGTATCAGTCGGCTGACCCTACTGATAAAGTTCTACTGAGACCAAACCATTTTCTTCATGATCAAGTTGTTGGTCAGTTCGCTCCTACATCAGTAGACCAAACCGATTTAAACCCAAGAAAACGATGGCACAAAACAGGGGCGTGTGCGTCATTTCTGGCATAGATAACTCAGAAAGTGGTTTTCTGAACTAGGCACACGTAAAAAAGGTCCAAGCCAGGTCCAGGGTGGATGATCACTTGCTTTCTTACGTCATATTCTGGAAATTTTCACGTTTTAGTTTATAGTTTCATTGTTTCTGTATGCATTTTTTCAAAATGCAGCGCAGTGAATGTGTAGTCATGAGCACTTTTGGACGATATTTGCGATTTATTGTGAGTTTTACAGTTTTTATATTTAATCGTCCCCCAACATCCGAAACCGAAAGTAGACTGTGGCACGTGAATAATGTTGACACTTTAAAACAGGGGGAGGTTTTAGCGTGAAACAAGTAAACTCTCAGTAAAAACAAGAATACTAGTTAAAAGTACTTACGAGAACGCATTCACTGCCCTTTATTCTATAAGACTGCATTTGGCAACAAAGAAATTATCTTGATAAAAATAACCACGAATTTCCTGTGACGAGAAAACCACGGGATCATCCACGTCTGAGGTCGAAACATCAACGTCGGCGAGGTCGTGCTGGTATCATCGCCGGATACTATAAGAGGAAACTGTGTGCGCGTGGCGAAGATCCAGATCGGGAAGTGAACACTCACACGACCTGTGACGAAGTTGTGCCCATTGGAAGCAGATAATTAAATACTGTTTTAATTGTAATATTGTTCAGATTTAAGAAAATCATTTTAACACATAGATATACTTTCGGTTTTTCTTTTTAGTATGCTTAGAGGTTGTTTCGGATGTGTTTAACGATTTTCAGTCAGTCTCGGCAGGTGCGCACAAAGTATTTTAGTATTATAATTGTTGCTTAGTTTTAATGGTAAACGGTTTTTTTTTCTTTTCGCCGCCCGATTAAGTTTATTTTTTGCGAATCACAACAACTGTCGCAAAGCTAGAAATTTGCAAGACACAGATATGCTATTTTCTAGTCTAAGTCTGTGAACAATTGCATTCATTATACGGTATATATGCTGCCGTTCCCAACTTTTCTGAAAGTGAAAGGAGTATTAATGTGAGTAAATAGAAAACAATTTGTGTATGTCTTATTCATTTATTAATGTTAAACATAGCTAATTACTAGAAGTTTTAACAACTGTTTTAGTTATCTTAAAATATGAACACTCTGCTAGGAAATTACCAAACAGTGCAGAGTCAGATCAGACTGTTCTTTTGGCATTTTGGTAGTGGCAAGAAAACGCAGGTCATGTATCCATATATCATAATGAGCCTTTTAAGGAATGAAATATTTAAAGCAACAAACTCATTCATACGAGTGGAACAGCAAGTTTGGTTTATGTCATGTGCGATACTAGCTAGATTCGGCTATGAAAGTGCCCCTAAGAATGATCTGACAATGAAAAGCAGGGTCCGGTTGTCCAAAGAATCATTAGCTTAACGAAGCTGTTAGCCAAGGATTCGTTTTTCTAGTAAACATGAAATCAAGTGTGCTTGTATTTTCACTGAAAAAGGAGAGAAGCAAAATTGCAGTGTTTTTTTTTTTTTTTTTTTTTTGCGAACAGTACGTTTAAAAACTTTACTTGTTTTTAACGGCAACATCGTTAGTTTTGAATAACTGGATCCAGATGCGGTAACAGATGGAGAAGTATATGTCCGTCAATTTGGACCTTTATATCCATTTTTGGTTTGTTTGAACTTTTCATTTCTCGAGAAGAGTCTGGTTAGGGCCTACCGGATTACTGTTACCTACGACAATTTGCATCAATATTTGAGCAGCGGCACGATAACACCAGCAAATGGGTTGTGCGTCCAACAAAGACTCAGATCAGCCCGGGCATCTGCCAAGTCTGATCAGACTCTTCGCTAAGCGCTTAAATGGTAGCTAAGGGTCTAAGCTACCTCCATGCGGAGAGCGAAGATGCTGCTCAGATTGGGCGGATGCCCAGGCTTATCTGAGTCAGCGCTGGGTGCACAGCCACTTTGTTGGTTTTCTCGTGTCGCGGCTATTTAAGTAAGTAAGTAAGTAAGTAAGTAAGTTTATTAGTGATATAACGGCCTCCGGCCCATAACACAAAAATATTTACATTTCACAAATAGATAGATATACAGCACATGCGTGATAAATACATTTAACATACACATTATAAAAATTGATAGCACAAAACTTCACATCAGACTAATGAAAACTTAATTTTGATACAACATCAAGAAGTACGTTTTTCAAAAGCATAATATAGAAAGAATGACATTTGTTTTATATAAGTTTCATTTTCACTTCACATCAACATAGTAAATTTATGCAAATTTGGTTTTAAAACATATTTTTCTGGTATATATTGATCACGTATATCTTTATAATAAGGACATATCAATAAAAAGTGATATTCATCTTCGATTTTATCTCTACAAACTTTACATTTTCTATTTTCTCTGTCAATATTTGTATACCTGCCCCTTTCGATTTCTAACATATGACACGATAATCTAAAGCATGCATAAGCTGATCGAAATTTTCTAATTTTGAAAACATCTAAATAAGTTTCAAAACCAAATTTTACCTTGAAGTTTTGATATAAGGATAACTTATGATTTATGGTTATACTTTCTCTCCAGTCAATAAAGAACTGGTCTTTCATTCTATTGACAAGTTCTTGTAAAAAATATTTTTCATTTGCTACTCCCTGTTGCTCCCAAACATATCTGACCCGTTTGAGAAGAGTATTTTTTAATACTGGTTGTCCAGTTATTATAACCTTAAACCATCAAAATGGTATAGCATTTTATAGCACATTTTAACATATTTGTGGTCTGGCATATGTAAAATTCTGAACCAATACCTAACCGCTCTCTTGCGTGTCTCTAGGAAACGCGGGTATCTTCCACATTCACCAATAACTGCATAATTACTAGCTCGTATTATACTAATGTTCATAAATCTTTTACACAAATAGTACTGCACTCTCTCTATACATTCATAATGTTTTATACCCCATAACTCCGAACCATATAGTAACGAAGGAAGCACCTTGACATCAAATAATTTGAAGAATATTGACTTTGCATAGTTCCGTATTCATATAAAGAATTTAAAATAAAAATTAATACTCTTTTACCTTTACTTGCTAGGTCTTCTGTCATTCGAAATAGCGACATTTTGGGGTAAACAAAAGCCCAACATACTTAAAACCATTTACCACTTCTAAAATTTCGCCATTATAAGTCCATTTTTCAATTCTTTTTATCCGGCCACCTTTTCTAAATACCATTACCTTTGTTTTACCGACGTGAACGGTCATTTTATATTCTTTACAATATAAACTTAACAAATCAATTTGACCCTGTAAACTTTGTATATTATCTGCTACTAAAGCTATATCATCAGCAAAGAGAAGAAGAAATATTTCTATTGTATCTGGAAATAATTGGATTCCCCGTAATCCACTCGTTTCTATCATTTTAGTAAACTCATTTACAAACATAGAAAAAAGTATTGGGCTAAGTAGGCAACCTTGTCTTAAACCCTCTGTACAATAGAAGTAATCGGTATAATCCCCTTTTACACGCACACACGATTTTACACATTCGTACATACTTTTAATAACTTTAAAAACATTTCCTTTCAACCCGTTCGTTTTAAGGACTGTCCATAACTTGTCTCTATTCACGGAATCGAACGCTCGTTTGAAATCAACGAAGCATACATAAATTTTGCCTTTTTTCTTTAAAAGATATTTTTCTATGATTGAATATAACATGAATGCATTGTCAACAGTAGAGTAACCTTCTCTAAACCCAAACTGCGCTTCTGATATTTTCCCATATATACTGAACAAAAAAAAAACGTTACATAGATAATTCATGAATTTTAAGCTAAAAGAACACTATTTTCGAGTAATGCTACATTATTCTCCCACTTGTCAGACGTCAGACAGCCTTATGAACTAATCAGTTTGCGATTTGCATTAATTGTTACAGAATTATTCCACTTTGACTGAAAATATCATTGACAATGTGAGACGCTCGATGCGCATGCGTAAGCGCTTAAATTTTTGCACTTTCGGATTTGCCTTGTAACCGCCAATTAGAAACCCTATGAACCGTATGACACTTAACCAGCAGCTCAAAGAAATAAGATGTTAAAGATATTGTGTCTTTGAAATGGTCTCCCTTGCAATTAAAAGTATAGCAAATCATTTACTCCGATTTACCAGTACGTTTTAATAAAATTTTCAAGTTTAATTCGTGGATCTTATTCTAGCTTCTCCAGACAATGGTTCATAATGAAAAAGTATGATCAAACTGGTTAATTGTCCGTGATATATCACCTTGCATTGTCTGTGGGAGTTTCAGTGCATAGCATTAAAGTCAGAGTCAAGTGTCATGAAAAGCGATATTCCAAGCCTTGTGCTTCACTGATCAACCCTTTGGAAGCGGCGATGGGACCGTTTTTGTAACAACTACTGCCTGATAAACGTCTCAGAAGTGACTTGCTTACATGGGTTGACAACTTGAGTGAACACTGGTCTTCAAAAGGCACCTTAAAACGGCAATTTCAAATTCTGACCCCTCATTGAATTAAACTGATCTGGCGACATTAATCTCGCAGCTTATATTGTGATATTCATTTTCTTTAATATGGATGCTTTTTGGCAGTTACATTTAAAATAAAATTGGAAAAGTCTTTATTCAGTTCAAAGACAACGTGCATTGAATGTGCATGTAACGTTTCTTTTTTTGTTCAGTATATGTTTACGTAAAATGTGACCCGCCGATTGATAACTGATGTGTAGATTTTTCCAAATATGTCTAACAATGAGATTCCTCGATAATTTTCAGGGCTATTCACGTCAACCTTTTTTATGCAAGGGAACAATAATCGATCTGCTCCAACATGATGGGAAAACGCCATTTAACAATAATCGATTAAATAGCGTATTTAATATAGGTAACAAGATATGAATACCTTCTTTAAACAGCTCTGATATCAGATGGTCCGGACCAGGTGATTTTCCCGATTTAAGAAGTTTTACTGCTGAAATAATTTCATCATCAGTTATCTCCGAATAAAAAATGAGATTTTCAATTCCATCGTCGGGATTTTCGAGTTCTTACCCTGCAGGCACCTCTCTATTCTCTATTGTTGTAAAAAGGGACTGAAAATGATTAAACCACTCATCTTTTGAAATATCTCCTAAACATTTAGGCAAAGTTTTACCAGATAAATTTTTAATCTTTCCCCAAAACGTCTTTGGGTTATTTAAACTTTCAAGGAGTGAATCCATTTGTTTATCGTTAACTCGTATTTCTTCTGCTTTACCAAATTTTTTAAATGATTTCGAGTTGACATATAGTCTTGTAAACAGTCATCTGTATTGTTTGTTTCTAAATATTCGTAATTTCCGGTATTTTAATTTCTTTGCATTTATACATTCAGTATCAAACCATGGTTGTTGTAAACTTGTTACCGATTTTTTATTACCCTTCACAGCGGACTCTTGCAGACATTTTACGATATCTGATATTATGTCTTCTACGTTAGTACTATTATCGTTTAATTTTGACATTATGTTATGAAGAAATTCATTCTCGAATAGTTGTTTTAAATTTTCAATAAATTGTCAATGTTATTTGGGCTTTTACTAAAAACAACGGTATTTTCCTGCTTTTTATTCCCCTCGTCTAAGGTCAAAGTGATCTTTGTGGAGATTGTCATAACTACTGACAAATGCGATGAATCTGTTCTGGTATCTATGTCAAAATTTTCAATTTTGTCAAACAGACCAACCGAGCTCAGTGCGTAATCTATAACGCTACAACCATTTGGACCCAAATAAGTATAATTTCCAATACCTTTATCGCTGCCTAAACGCCCGTTTATTATGTAAATACCATACAGGCTACAAAACTCGACAAGTTTTCGTCAAAATAATGTAACTTCTTAATCGCCCGATTTTCGGGGGAGATCAAAATAATCGAAGGCATTCTCGAATTCATCTAATTCTTTAACTTCGTTTCATATTCTAAGAAATCTTTAACCTCACCTGTACGGCTATTTAGGTCTCCAATGATGATATGGTACTTGTTAAGTATCGGTAGACTCAAAAATATATCTTCAAAAAGTTCTATACCGTTATGTTCAGTGTTATTATAAAATGAAGAACCTTGTGGCGGGAGGTACACAAAAGATAAAACAGTGTCTTTATCCGAATTGAACAGTACCTTATTACAGTTCAAAAACACTGCAAACTTGCAATTTTCGGCCTCAATCCTGCTTACGAAACTCGCATACTCTTTCCGCACAAAAACTATAATAATGCCTGTCATCGTCCTTCCGAATCTAGCTTGCTTAACTGCCTCACAAAAATGTTGGGGAAAACGTGATAACAAAACATCCGGTAACTTTTCCTCCCAAGTCTCTAAAATTGCAAATATATCAAAACGTATTTAAATAATTCAGAAAGTCAATGTCATTGATTTTATTTTTAGGTCCATCAATGTTTCAAGACAGTAGCTTTATTGTTTGAGGGCCTTGGCCTACTTCCTACATGTTAGTGTTTTCGTCATCGACAGATCGCATAGTTTCATTAGCAACATCTTGTGAATCAAAAGTGAAACTGAGAGTGTGTTCAATACTAGGTTCACTTTGTATACATTGCTCATGTGTATTTGTGGCCCCAACCACACGATCGGTATTAAGGGTTGTATCTAGGACTTTAATAGAAACGGTTTTCCTGATTGCCTTTACGAATGTTCTAGTTTGTATCGTATGATCTGTATTGTCCGCTATTTGGTATCGACTTACTGATTTCTTGTCTCTTGTATACAGTTCACCTTTGTAAAAGTAACCAGCCTTTCCTTTTTCGGAAAGGCGCTTAAGTGTTTCACGCTGTCGCCTCGTTAGATCATCGCTGACTCTCAACCCGTAATCGCGTTGGGCATCACGGCCCTTAAGAACCAACATCTTTTTATCCCAATGTAAGAACTTTATCAACAGTATTCTGGCAGTATCTGGATCTTCCCGCCCAATTCGATGTGTGCGCACAATATCTTCTGGACTCCAGTTAATATCTGGACATGCAACTTTTAAGACTGATGATATAACATAGTATTTCAGAGTTTCATAGGTTTCATTTGCTATTTCAGGCAGTCCAAAGACTCTTAAAGTATCACGCCTACTATATGCCTCCAAGCGATCTACATCTCTGTCAAGACTATCCATGATCTGCTTTTTTCTATCCAGTTCATCACTTAGGTCATCGATATCTAACTGTAGCGTTTCGTTTTGTGTTTAAGATCTTCGTTATTTGTTTTTAGTGTTTGTAAGTCCTTCTCTAGACTTGCTATCCTTAGTTCTAGATTAGATTGTATAACTTGGATATCCGAGACATCTGACCTCAGTATAACCTGATCTTTCTTCATACCCGCAAGTTTTTGCCTAACGGAACCTATGTCTTCTTTAACAGCTTTCATTTCTTGTAATAAATCAGCCGTACTTGATCGTATTTCTCGTAAAATCTCATCCTTATCCGTTAGGGGGCCTGGGTTAAATTCAATGTCTGAAGACAAAATCAGCAGACGTAGGCATAAACACGAATATTGATTAGCACTAAATTGTTCTCAAGACATAGTTATAGTAGTATTTTGATGCATGTCCGTGCATAACTAAGAAAGCTGAGGTTCATATAACATAAACTGGAACTTCCGGAAGCACATCATCAGCCCTTCTGCAACGATCAATTGTGTCCCAATAAGTATCATCATGAGAAACACTCGATACTGTAGATCAGTACCTTTTGTGAATCGGCTGTACCTGCACTTGACAGAGTTCTTAAGTTCGCGATTGTTAGTTGTACGTAAACGTGTATAAAATACCCCGATCTGTTGTCGATATATCATTACATCCACTCCCATCGTGAATATATTGTATCTCAAATCGTGTGTTATTGTGAATTTGGTCGTAGTACAGTGTAGAATGTTATGGTATGGTCCATATGCGTCACCTTCGACTGAACACTATGACACGAAACAGTAACCGTTAGTATACGTCTAATTTAATTCTATTGTCCACAAAACTACTCACTATGCACCACTGTGCCTGGTCTTACGACATTGCTGCCGCAACAAACGGACCAAAGCATAGCTGAAAAAATTCCAGACGTTTGCTGGGATTCGAACCCGGAACTCCCGGGTGATAGTCCAATGCTCTAACCACTGAGCCAAAGAGTTAACTCCCTGACGCAGTTGTCAGAGATTGAATATATACGAAGCTATGCGCAAACTACTATTGTAGATATTGGAAGGTAGGAGAGTTGGCCCGTAACACTCCCCCACTTCAAGGAAGTCATCATTTATGATGACTGAAAGCCTTTTCGGCTTATAAAGTCCTATCCCGGACGAGCCCCCATCTTACGACATTGCTGCCGCAACAAACGGACCAAAGCATAGCTGAAAAAATTCCAGACGTTTGCTGGGATTCGAACCCGGAACTCCCGGGTGATAGTCCAATGCTCTAACCACTGAGCCAAAGAGTTAACTCCCTGACGCAGTTGTCAGAGATTGAATATATACGAAGCTATGCGCAAATCTACTATTGTAGATATTGGAAGGTAGGAGAGTTGGCCCGTAACACTGGGGCTCTAAAACGTTTAAATCGTCGACATCGTTTTTGCCAATATTTCAGTATTAAATAATTTCATCTCTTCAAAACAAACATATAAAGTATATGTCACTTACTATTTCAGTCTTTGCAGCTAATTAACACAATCGACCATACGTATATCCAATATGTTTCCGAAATATATGTTAATTCTAATAAAAAACGACTAAAGTATATCTCATTACGAAAACACCTCTGCCTTCACGCATGTACCTTTTTTTTCTTTTTTATGGTCATTACTTATTTTTTTTATCATAACTTACCACACTTTTCTAAATGCACGAACAGATGCGAAAGGTTTATTTCCGCCAGCCTCAACAAGTGACGACATTGTTTTAACGTTTTTTGCCAATTTTAAAAACATCGCAAAAACAATTATAACCATCAGACAAGAAATGCCAACAAAGCTTAAATATATACGGTACATAATAAATCTGTTTTCATGTGCTGCGACGATTCGCTCCCAATTTTCGAACAAAGATTTACTATTGCCTGAGTGCTTTAGTATACACAGTTCAACGATTTTATAAAATTTAGCACCTTTATCGAAGAAATAGCCAAAATAGTTATCAGTAATTTTCAGTCCTAACATGCTCATACCAAATCCTATAAATACGTCCTCAGCCCAGAGGAAAGGAATTTTCTGCGTGGCAAGATAAAGGCGCGCTACCACATCTTTGGACATGAGATAGCCAGGCCCGTGACAGTAGACTGGAAACCAGAAATATTCATATTCCGAATACGACGTATAGTACTTTGATTTACCTCTGATGGGTCTCCCGAAGTTAGCCGTCATGCAATAGACAAAATCGCTAAGCGTTTCTGCTCCATTTCTAGACCCTTGAAGAAAGTCAACAAGTCGAAATACGTTAATTACTACATCGTCATCCGCCTTGAAAACAAACTGTGCGTTTCGACAGTACTTTTGCACCCAATGAAGTCCAAAGACTGTTTTATAGGTCAAGTTTCTGTACGAATCAATGAAATTACCTTGCACTATATCTTGATATTGATTACTCTCGTCCTGAAGCTTATGTTGCACTTGAAGGTCTTCTGTTGCAACTTGCAGGCTTGATTCTCCAACAAGGAAAGCAATCCTTAACTTAGCGTTATTGTATATCTTTATAGAACCCCACGTGTTTCGTATTTCTAGACGTTTTTCAAAGTGTTTGGGATCTGTTAGGACCAGAAACAAGATAAATATGTCGCTGTCACAAATCATTTCATGGTTTATAAGAAATTCGTATTCATGTTTATGGATAAACTTATTGGTCAGTACACTTTCCTTTGCATTGGTTACAAACATCATATGGTTGGACCGGAGAGACTGGTAGCCTAAGCGGCACAGTACTGCGACCAAGATAAGACTCAGCATTAGTAACCCAAGTCTGCGTCTACTTCTTTCACTGCAAACCACCTAAAAGAAAAAGACACTTTAAATGCCTAAATGACTAGAAAATAAGTTTATGAAACACTATGCCCCCAACCATATGCTTGCCTTTAAGGAAGGCTCATCCCATAATGTTTGTACCTTTGTACCATGGGCTTCAATGCACTAAGTCGAAAAAGGACTCGGTCAAAAATTTAAGATTTTTTTTCTTTTTTAAAAATTAATCAGGTCATTTACACTTTGGGCAATATCTTCCTGCAAAAAACATGATCCTAGTGTCAGGGGTTGTCGAGATATTTTGTTCACATGGTTCAATAGGCTTACAATGCACTAAGTTGAAAAAGGGACATAACTCAATCAAAAATTCACATTTTTCAAAAGTTCATCTACACTTTGGGCAATAAAGTTTCAAGTCCCTAGCTCTTATACTTGTCAAGATATCTGGCTGATCAAGTCAAAATGTCAAAAGGGCCATAACTCCTACAAAAATTGACAGAATTTGTTCAAAAGTTCATCAGTTCATTTATTCATCATCTCCAATAAGCTAACAAAGTTTCAAGCTTCTAGCTCAAACACTTTTCAAGATATTTTGCTGACAAAGTCAAAATGCGGAAATTTTTAAAGGGCCATAACTCCCTCAAAATGTAACCGAATTCGTTTAAAAGTTAATCTACTTACCATCTCTAAAAAGCTGACATAGTTTTAAGCCCCCAGCTCAAATACATTTCAAGATATCTTGCTGACAAAGTCAAAAGTTCAAAAGTTAATCAGTTCATCTACTCATCATTCCTAATAAGCTATCAAAGTTTCAAGTCCCTAGCTTAAATGAATTTTGATATACTTTGCTGACAAGATTTTATTATGAATTTTTGCCAAGAGGCATAACTCAAAAAAGGGAGATAACGCAGTCAAGAAAAAAATACATGTCCGCTAATTTTTCATGACAAATCCATATGTGAAATTTCAAAACTCTAGCATGCATGGTTTTTAAGATATGGTATGCGTGATTAACGGACGGACGGGCGGACGCATGGACAACCCAAAAGCATTATGCCCCTTCAACTTCTTCGAAGTGTGTGGCTTAAAAATATATGAATGATGCGAATTTCGATTCCATATCAGACAAATATTTTATACACTACATGAGAGTTCAAATATCGGACCAACGTTTAGCATATAAAAGAATGTTATTTAGATGAATACTTATTTATCTTCTGCTAGATTGATCGTCAATTAATCTGGTTTAATAGCTGTTCCTTTTATCGCTTGTTACCCCCATGATGAATCAATGGTCAATCAAAACAGTCCAAGCAAAGACTGGTTCTTAGGTTTTAAGAAGTTTTCCAAGCGCGGGAAACCGGTCACACCTTTAAGTGAAGAAAATATGCTACCCTTGACACAAACGGAAAACACCATGGTGTTATAAGTATAATATATACGCTGCCCTTTGACGTCAATTGAAATACTCAAATGTTCCAAATATAGTATATGTGGAATCCGTGACGTAAACTAAAGAAGTGTATATGTGTTGTCTTTGACGCAAACAGAAATAGTCATTGTGTTTCAAGCGTAGTATAGGTGCTGTCTTTAATACAAATGGAAATACTCTTGGTGTTTTAAGTGTAGTATATATTCTGTCTTTGACGCAATCAGAAATACTCATGGTTTAAGTGTAGAACGAAGACTGATGAAAAAGTAATTCCAATGTAGCTATGATATCATGTAGAATCGTGGTGATTTTAAGTGTAGTATAGGAGCTGTTCTTTGCGCAAACAGAAATAAAAATGGTCTATTAAGTGTAGTATAGGTGATGCCTTTTGATGCAAACGGAAAGAATAATGGTGTTAAAGTATAATGTATATACTGCCCTTGACGCAAACAGAGAGCATTATGGTGTTTTAAGTGAAGTACCTTTGACGAAAAAAAAAAAATCATGGTGTTTAAGTGTAACATATGCGCTGTCATTGATGTCAACAGAAATACTCATGGTGATGTAAATATAGTCAATGTGCTGTCCGTGATGCAAGCAACAATACCCATGACGTTTTAAGTGTAGTATATGTGCTGTCCTTAATACAAATGGATATACTCATGGTGTTTTAAGTATAGTATATATGTTGTATTTGACGCAAACAGAACTACGCATGGTTTAAGTGTAGTATGAGGGCTGACCAAAAAGTAATGCTAGTGCAGTTATGAAATCGTGTTCAGTGAAAGGAATCCAACATTTCAATCCAGTCCCGCATTATGGTCTGAAAGTGACATTAAACTACAGTGCAAGCTATCAAGATAC
The DNA here is from genome assembly GCA_963989385.1 of Ctena decussata. Taxonomy (NCBI): domain Eukaryota; kingdom Metazoa; phylum Mollusca; class Bivalvia; order Lucinida; family Lucinidae; genus Ctena; species Ctena decussata. The sequence continues at coordinate 67,808,773 of OZ022504.1, forward strand.
CACGATAGACAACAGGCATGGTAAAAACAAACGCCGCACGTCAATGATGATATTGACCTTCCAGACGGCGTTTTGATATTGTGTTAGTTCTTTTAAAAGTAGCGCCCTCACTGGTCCAGCGTTTGCACTAATGTCTGTTCACTCATGTTTATGTCAACTTTCAACATTATTCAACAGTCTCACAGTTAATGTTCAAGTCCAAACACTATGTTCAAATTGCAGAACATTGATTCATTACTTATGGGGTATGAAACAAGAGTGATGTTCTTGTCTGACATTGCACATGTAGGTTGTGCGGTTTTCAGACGATCCGCCGGCGACTCATGTCCGTAACTTTAGCAGGCTGTTTCCACCTTAACACAAGCCTCCTACTCAGCATTATATTACCATGTGTCCAATTATATAGTTGTAGAGTCTCTAACGATCCTAAATACGCACTGACGCGTTTGCCAGAAATTAACATTTCTTTTTTACTCGGCAGTAACAAGCATTAATTAGCACTATCTAGAGAACTTCAAACCGTAATGATGTAATTAAAGTTTCAACAGCAGACGGCAGAAATATACCAAGTCATCTTGTTAAAGTCAATCTGCTATATTGGGCTAGTTTGATTTAAATTTGTGATTACCTTTGAAAATTGCGTTTACGAAATTAACGTTGATTTCACGAGCGGCGACATGGCGTCGGTGGTACAATTTGAACGTCCATACATTTGGAACGGAAATATTCCATCGTTATATTTATTCTGTTTTTTTTTTGTCGGTTCTCCTCCCCTACACCGGCACTATATTTTTTCAAATATTGTGTCTGATTTGTTTGCCGCCGCGAGCTGTCTAATGCAGTGCTAACTTGATACATAGAAAATACCGTGTTAGTGTCTTTTGATATCAAGTTTATCAGGCGAGACCAGAAACAGCGTAGAACTGGCGAGGCTTGCCGAGCCAGTCCGCCGTGTTTCTGGTCGAGCCTGATAAATTGATATCAAAAGACACTTACATGGTTTTCTATTTATCATGCATCATTAGAAGATTTTCAGGTGTAAAGAGCTTCAAACAAAAGAAAAGTAAACGCAGTTGTGTTTGAATTTGTTGACGTCGCGAATGCGTTATGACGTAAGTCGGTGACGTCATTTAACCAATCGAACGTTGTTATCACGGCCAACTCCAGTACGTAGCCATTCGTCTTCAGAGATCGCTTCTACAGCCATGACCTGATAACATTGGCGCAAGCGCAGTTCTACAGTGACATGATATCACTTTAGGTTATCATACCCCTGTTATCAGGTGAATTTTGCAGCAGATGCATGATAAATATTCAAGTTCATGTCCAAATACTGACATTCTATTCGTTGTTTCTAAGAGATATACGTTTTATGACATTATGTGCATTTTAATGCATATTGTAATAATAACTTTGCACATGACATAGCACATTCGCCAATACAAAGTGTTTCCTGTCTTCTATGTACTGGCTACTTCCTGCCAACCTGCCAACTGCTTTCTTTGTATTGTCTTCTGTGTTCCTTACTTTGCTCGGCTTTTAATAACAGGGTCAAGTTTAGAATTAGGTTACTCATGTTGGCAGGCAACGTGTGTAGGAAGCTAAAGAAAATATATGGATGCAAAATGGTATTCGCAATCCATGACTTGCTTATTTTTTATATAAAATTGCGGTTCCTTGTCACGGATACACAGAATTCCTAACCGCCAATACATGGACGTACGGTGTAACTCCAAAAATATGATGACATCATAATCACCTGTCATATTTCTGATGCCAAAGTGCATATGCGTTAATACGATTAATAGAATTCTTAATAAAACGATGAACATTTGCAAGCCGTTTTCTATTAGCTCTTTCCAGGACTTCATGTACAATTCATCTTCTTACCGTAGCAAACAAACGGACGACGAACAAAAACTCTTTTAAATTCTGCTACTAAAACACTGGATAAAATAGGATCCTAATTTGTAATCAGTAACATTTAAAATTTGTGGAGCCACAGATATCGGTCAGTGAGCATGCGTCTGCTATGAAGCTTACAGTCAGATACCACTGGATTGAATACCAATGCTCTAGCTTGAAAGGTGGGCGACCGAAGAAAGAGACTTACTCGGACACCATAACTTAAGGCAGAAGCCATAACGGACATGTGGACAGACGCACGTACTGACAAATCTCACTGCTGCATGCCCTTAGCTTTGCCTGGCATGGGTATAAAATACGATACAGGAAAATGTATAATCATAAAATTAGCCGCACCATGTGTGCACAGAATTTTTGCTTAAGACTTATGCGAGCAGCACAGGCGCTTTTGCGCAGTCTGCTCACACTCACAGCCTTTGCTATTCGTAAAACCATATAATTATGGACCAAAGGAAATCTACACGCACAAAACGAAGGCTGTAGATAGACTGCTTTTCGCAGATATTTTGAAAGCGACCTTTTGCGTTATGCCACCCAAATATATTTTAAAACAAGCAAAGATATTTTTACAATACTCAAACAAACACTTTGAACTATATGAGGACCTGCTAATAGCGTCATACATCTATCTTTTTAAAAGATACTCATTCCATATACATATTCTGTACAAATACAATAGCCATGTACTGCACATGGCGAAAAAGTTTAATTTCAGCAAACCGGAGAACAAATACGCATTTCATTGAATATCAGAGTATGCTTGATAGCTAATAGGCGGCAACGGATAACTTGATGGAAGAATATAACGGCAGACAACAACAAACACTGGCATATAGACACGGTTTTTGCTTCTTAACTCCACATTTTCGTCGACCGAGTGAATGGTGCACGCGACAGTGTTTTATTACCACAGTGAACTTCATTCCAAAACGGTGTTTCACAGGCTAATGCTGCGTTTACATTATGTTCCCGGTGGCCACGGCAATCACGTTTCAGACCGCCGTGGACAAAACGGAATGGACGTAAGGCACCGCAGGAGGACGGAATGGGCAAACGTGACAGGCCGTGATTGCCGTGGATGTCGGGCCACATTTATAAACTGTCAAAACATTTGCCACGGCAATCCCAGTGCGGATGAGAAACCTAATAGGCCGTAGTAAAATGGGGTGAACGCAATCAAATGTGTCAGTATGTTACAGACCGTAATAAAACTTGGAGGGGTCCGTAGTGGGACGGGAAACATGTGTTTACCCCGGCACATGACGGTCCTTTCAAGTTCTGCCACGTCTTGCTGCGTTAAGAGTGTGTTTTGTCACGGTTGCTTCACGGTTGCTGCGCGTTTTGTCCCGTTTTACCACGGTTTTCACGACAAGCTAAGGCGTGTTGTAGCCTTTTCATCGCGTTCAATCACGACGCGTCTCGGCTTGTGACGGTTTACAGGCCCGTGTGTTACAAAGGGTTGCGTTATTCTACGGTCTGACACGGCGGTTCGGTAGGGCGTCTGACTTATAAGCCAGAGGTCCTGGGTCCAATACCCGGTCCGGCCACTTACTTTCTTTTCTCCTACCGCTGATCCAAGAAGGGTAGTTGTCAGTTACTGGTGCTAGTAAGTGCACTTAGTACTGACTGGTTATCCGCTTAGGAGGTCTAAGCCTGCCCAGGAATAGTGCGGTTAAGTTAACTGACCGTCCCGACATGATCATTGCTGTTTAACGTTGACGTTAAACAATAACACAACACAACACAACACAACAAGACCCGACAGGCGCGGTCTGGGAGATAGCGTAAACAAGAGAGCCCAGAGGACCCAAATTCGCTCACCTGAGTGGTAGTCCTCAATCATCATCAGTTACTTCAACAACTGACTGCAACTCACTCATTCTAAAAGACTATCATCTTCGTCTACAATGGACCTCAGTTTAAAAGTTGTCCAAATATGACTGTTAATGAATGGTAGCCTGGAGGTTTAGGTAGCTCAATTTGACAGCCCTTAAGAGGGGATGCTGCTGCTTGGCAAAGATAATCGGTATTTGTAGAATTTGACCGCAGGGGGGGGGGGGGGGGGAGGGGGAATAGGGAAAGAGAAAGGGGACTAGTACTTGACAGCGGCATGGTGGATTGAAGAGTTGCCTTTGCCTGGGGTGTAGGGTGGCTGGGGTCGGTGGGGTGGATGATGTGGGGGTGGGTCAGTGATTGATCTTGAAAATGGTATGGCATAGCTGCTTGCTATGGTATATGCCATTTGCTTCACGTGGGTTGGGGTGGGGGTTTGGGGGAAGCCTATATAGGCTTACATGGAAAATTAGCCCCACCCATGCAGGCCATGTGACCCCAGGTTAGGGCCATTTTTGATCCCTGAGGGGCATAATTTGAACAATTTTGGTAAAGGACTACCAGTTGAAGCTACAACCCAAATCTGGCAGATCTAACTTTCGTAGTTTCTGACAAGAAGATTTTTAAAGGTGAAGCCCCATATCTGTCTGTGTAAAACATGTGACCCCAGGGTCGGGAACATTTTGACCCCAGGGGCACAATTCGAATAATCTTGGTAAAGGACAACCAGATGAAGCTACAAACCAAACCTGGAAGATCTGACTTTTGTAGTTTCTGATAAGAAGTTTTTTTTAAGGTTTTACCCTATATGAGCCTATGTAAACATGTGACTCCCGGGGCGGCGTCATTTTTGACCTCAGGGGCATAATTTGAATAATCTTAGTAGAGATCCACTAGATAAAGCTTCAAACCAAATCTGGAAGATCTGACTCTTATAGTGTCTGACAAGAAGATTTTTTAAGATTTACCCTATATAAGCCTATGTAAAACATGTATTTGAACAATCTAAGTAGAGATCCACTAGATGAAGCTTCAACCCAATTCTGGAAGATCTGACTCTTATAGTTTCTGACAAGAAGTTTTTTTAAGATTTACCCTATATAAGCCTATGTAAAACATGTGACCTCCGGGGCGGGGCCATTTTTGACCCCAGGGGCATAATTTGAACAATTTTAGTAGAGGTCCACTAGATGAGCTACATACCAAATTAGACAGACCTGGCCCTTGTACTGTCTGACAAGAAGATCTTTTAATGTTTTACCCTATGTGAGCCTATGTAAAAGTAATGACTCCGGGGGCGGGACTATTTTTGACCAAAGGGGCATAATTTGAAAAATCTTTGTAAAGGTCTACCAGATGAAGCTACAAACCAAATCTGGAAGATCTGACTCTTGTAGTTTCTGACAAGAAGATTTTTTAAGACTTACCCTATACGAGCCTATGTAAAACAAGTGACCCCTTGGGCAGAGCCATTTTTGACCTCAGGGGCAAAATTTGAACAATTTAAGTAGAGGTCCACTAGATAAAGCTTCAAACCAAATCTCAAAGATCTGACTCTTGTAGTTTCTGACAAGAAGATTTTTTAAGATTTACCCTATATGAGCCTACGTAAAACATGTGTCCCCAGGGCAGGGCCATTTTCGACCCCGGGGGCAAAATTTGAACAATCTAAGTAGAGGTCCACTAGATGAAGCTTCAAACCAAATCTGGAAGATCTGACTCTTGTAGTTTCTGACAAGAAGATTTTTTAAGATTTTCCCTATATGAGCCTATGTAAAATATGTGTCCCCAGGGCAGGGCCATTTTCGACCCCAGGGGCATAATTTGAACAATCTTGGTAGAGGTCAGCTATAAGCTACATACCAAATTAGACAGATCTGGCCCTTGTTGTTTCTGATAAGAAATTTTTTGAAGATGTACCCTATATGAGCCCATGTAAAACATGTGACCCCCAGGGCGGGGCCATTTTTGACCTCAGGGGCATAATTTGAATAATCTTGGTAGAGGCCTACTAGATGAAGCTACATACCAAATTAGAAAAACCGGGCTCTTGTAGTTTCTGACAAGACGATTTTTAAAGATTTTCTTCAAAAAAGACCGATTTGTTGCCATGAAAACCAGAGTTCTGCTTGGATTTCAAATCTTAGAACGGCTTTCAGTCAGAACCATCCAAGAATCATTACTGTGAAGTTTGGGCCAAATCGGCACAGTGGTCTAGGAGATGTCAAACAGACGACTAACGTAGGACGACGGACGCCGGATGCTTGCCTATAGGAATAGCTCACTTGAGCACTACGTGCTCAGATGAGTTAAAAAAGCCGAGCACCCCCCCCCCCCCCCCCCCCACACACACACACACACCTCCCGTCCTGCATCACTGCATCACCACTACAAAAAGAGATGACGGAATGTCCTCGCCGTTCACCGCTGCCATATGAAGTCGAGCGTGCGGCTGCTACTGACCCAGTCCCTTGACTGGCTGTATGCACCCAGTAAGCATGCAAAAACAAAATCTTCTTCATCTTGGGCAATCATGATGTCTCGCCGAAGTCTCAAGAAACAATTATTCCTACCAATAATTTAAACACATATGCAACGTTGTGGGCCAACTGTGCTTTTCAACGGACCTTTTGATTATCTGTGTTTTGTAACGGATCTTCTAATTGGCCTAAAATAGCCGTTGGCCAAGGGTACGAAATGAACAAAGTGGACTTATAAAATCTCTCTCTCTCTCTCTCTCTCTCTCTCTCTCTCTGTGTTAGTCCTAGTCGGAAGAAGCGTCAGACACCAAACATTTTTCTTTTTCCCATTTTTCCCATCAACCTCTCTTAGTCCTAGTATTTTCACAAGTCCGAAGAAGCGCCAGACACCAGACATTATTCTCTGTACCCATCAGCTCTAATAATACCAATTGTCGCAACCCTTCCCCTGGCCATAATGTTGCAATATGCTTATGGATTAGTCGCTGTTTTGGAGAGAAATTCTGATTCTCCTGAACCGCTTCACATGGCTCATCTGATCAGGATATGCACTGTTTACCGCTTTTATATATTGTTATACATATGGGTCCCAACCCTGAGAACACACAACTTTGAATCGACGTTGACTCAACGTAATACGATGCTGAAGCACGTCACTGCTGATTCAACGTTTTATGGCATTAGTTCAACGTCGACTGAAGCTGTTTGGCCGAGGAAACTAGATCTCCTAAATCACACGGATCGTCCGGGTAATGGACTTGCCGTTATGTAAGCGAAGTAACAGCTTTAACATTTTCGCGGGTGGAAATACCAGCCGCTGAAAAACATAAGTCAGAAATAACAATTTTCATGTGCATCTAGACAAATGTGTTTAAAACAAGAAAACCGAAGAAAGCGGTGTCGCACCTGCGGCGGTTAAGTCACACGAGTTCTAATTGGTAGTGAAAACTATATCGTCCATGCTAACGCAGGTGTGACAAAGATAGGTGTAACAAAAATGACAACGTTAAACATGTGAAAAAAGTGGCAAAAATTAATCAAGAAGTGTAGGAGGAGAGATGCTCACAAGACACCCACCATGCAAGATATTATGGTAGGTAAAAAAATGACTAAGTTAAACATGTAAAAAAGTGGCAGATAGTAATCTGGGAAATATGTGCAAACAATATGCACATCTACAGACCATGGCCAAAACAACTGTGAAGTTTCAAAATGATTGGCCTGAAAAGGTAGGAGGAGTTGTGCTCACAAGACACCCACTATTGAAGGTATTATGTAAAAAATTGGCTAAGTTAGACATGTGAAAAAAGTGGCAAAAATCAATCTGGGAATCATGTGTAAACAGTATGCGAGACTATGGCCAAAATATCTGTGAAGTTTCAAAATGATTGGCCAAACAATGTAGGAGGAGAGGTGCTCACAAGACACCCACTATACGAGGTATTATTTTAAAAAATCGACTAAGTTCAACACGTGAAAAAAGTGGCAAACATTAATCTGGGATTTTATGTGCAAACAATATGCACATTTACAGACCATGGCTAAAACATCTGTGAAGTTTCAAAATGATAAGACAAAAGGTGTAGGAGGAGTTGCACACACAAGACACTCACAATGGAAGGTGTTGTGTAAAAAATTGACCAAGTTCAACATGTGAAAAGAGTGGTTAAAATTAATTTGGGAATTCTGTGCATACAATATGCACATCTACAAACCATGGCCAAAACATATGTGAAGTTTCAAAATGATTGGTCAAAAAGTGTAGGAGGATTGCGCTCACAAGACACCTACTGTGAATTGTTGACGAACGGACGGACCTACCAGAGGTACACTGTGGACTGCACCCCGAAATTGGCACTATGGGCTGCAAATTGCACCCCAGAGCGTCTTTTGCAACCCACAATGTTTGCATCCCATAATTTTTTGGATAGTGTCCATTTGTTGAAAACTTACACCCCCTATATAGTTATAATTTAGGTGTGTAGAAATAAGCTTTGTGGGGTACCTTTAACATGGATTAAACCTGCATGATTTTTAAGTTTTGTCCAAAGGGGGGAGAACAATGTGGGGTGCACCCCATAAAATTTATCGGACGGACATGTCCAACAATGGACGAATGAGTCTGTACACATTCTGGGTTGTACCCCCAATATTTGAAATTTAGTCATTTTAGCTTATTTGCAAGCGAATGAAATACATTCATCATGGGATGCATCCCACAATGCAGAATCACCCCACAAGGCACCATATTCTATACAAAACACCCACAATGTAGGTCTGGTAAGAGCAGACGGACGGACGGACGGACAGATGAACGGACGAACGGACGGGTAGGTGCACGCCTATATCGCCCCAGCTAACGCAGGTGCGACAAAAAGCACAGGTCACACATAAAATTAAACGGGTTATCAGAATCTGTTCCATGTCTTATGGGCCACCATGCGGAAGTACAATATCAGTGCAAATCTAGTTCGCACCATTGAGCAGCTATACGACAAGGCTACATGTGCAATCCTGATAAATGGCAGCACAGGAGAATGGTTCAGAACAACAGTTGGAGTAAGACGAGGATGTCTTCTGTCACCCACCCTCTTCAACATTTTTCTCGAATTGATCATGTCTGATACTCTGGAAGAACATGACGGAAAGGTTAGCATAGGCGGCAGAAACATTACCAATCTGCAGTTTGCCGATGACATAGACGCTCTAGCTGAGGAAGAGCAGGAACTAGAAGTTCTAGTTGAAAGTCTCGACCAAACCTGCACAAGGTATAAGATGGAGATCAGTGCTGACAAGACCAAACTGACGACGAACAGCTAAGATGGCATCCAGAGGGAGATCAAGGTAAAAGGGCAGAAGCTAGGTACCGTAAGCAGCTTCAAATACCTTTGATAATGGCTCAAAACAGGAGGTTCTCTCAAGGATTAGACAAGCCACTTCAGCTCTTACCCAGCTGAAACCAATTTGGAGAGATAACAACATATCTCTTGGATCAAAGGTGAAACTTATGCGCTCCCTTGTCATTTTCGTATTTCTGTATGCCTGTGAATCGAGGACCTAGACAGCAGAGTTAGAGAGAAGAACGAAGGCCTTTGAGATGAGTACTACCGAAGGTTTCTGAACATTTCGTTCAAGGACCATACGAGTAACCAATGAGGAGGTTCGCAGGAAGATCCAAGCAGCCTTTGGAAACTATGATGAACTCCTGACGCTGGTCAAGAAACGGAAACTAAGGTGGTTTGGCCACGTCTCAAGGTTTTCTGGTTTAGCAAAAACAATTCTTCAGGGCATAGTGAAAGGAAAAAGAAGAAGAGGTAGACAGAAGAAGAGGTTGGAAGACAATATCAAGGAGTGGACAGGACTGGATTTTGCCAGCTCATCTAGGGCAGCTGAAGACAGGACAAGGTGGAAAGGGATTGTTTTGAAGTCATCTGTGGTGCCCCAACGACCTAGTAAGGTTATGGGATAGAATAGAATAGAATAGAAAATTAGTTTTACTTACAGTTCGAGAAGCTATGAATGAGATTTTTATAATCACTTAGACACTTCTGTTTTAAAAATTTGTATGTTTGTTTGAATGTGGTTTTACGGCTCTGTCAATAATTCAATGTAATATCGAGCACAGTAAGCTATCCACATTGTTCCTGGGCAGATTTCCTCAGGGGTTCACCAGAACCCAATGCCTTGACTTTCGCTTGTAACAGCCTAAAATACGAGGGTTGATCCAGAAGTAATGTCACTGCAGCTAAAAAATCGTACAGAATAAAGAGAGAGGAACAAAATTTTGTATCCCAGTACCTGAATCTATTTACATTATGATCTGAAAATGTCATAAAAATACAGTGCACAGTAACTGAGATATCGAGCTAGACAAAAGGCATGGTAACGAAACGCGCCGCACGTCAATGACGTTGTTGACGCACCGGACGAAGTTTCGATATTGTGTCATGTCCAAAGTAGCATATTTGTTGTTCCAGCCTAGCACTAATGTCTGTTCAACAAAGTCTATCTCATATTTTAATATTACTTGAACAGCTCAGCAACTCAAATAAAAGAATTGACACAATATTTGAGTTGCAGAACATTGATCTTCGTACATGGGGTCCGAACAAGAGTGACGTTATTGTCTGACATTGCACATAAATTTACAACCCTCTAGCGACTCATCTGCACCCGTATCGCGTTGTTTGCACTTAAACAAGCCTCGTAATAACTGTTTTATCACCACATGTCTAACTAAACAGCTCTAGCGTCTCTGGTGGTGATATTCCAAATTTGAGGCAATACCGCAAATATATACGCTGACGCGTTTGTCAGAAATCAACACTTTTACTCCCGGCAGTAACAAGCATTAGCGCTACCTAGCGAACTTCACACTGCAGTGACGATATTAAAATTTAAATATTGGGCGACAGAAATATATTTCGTCATCGTATCGAATTTTCATCTGATTTGGCGCCGTAGTTTGATTTTGATTTGTGATTGCCTTTGAAAATTATGATCATATAATTAACGTTATTTTGACGTGCGGCGCGATGGCGACGGTGACATACTTTGAACGTCTATATAATTGGAATCGAAAAAAGAATCCAATGATATATTTATTCTGTTAGTCGGAACTAAATTACAGTGCAACTTGATATGATTTTTATGATAATGCTACGATGAATAAGCGCGCAATGGACACAGTGACATTACTTCTGGATCAACCCTTGTATGTAGTGCATGTTACGTCAATAACTAACTCCTCTGTTATAAGTATCTTATGGGGTGCCTTTTAACTATTTGTTCCCTATTTATGGATATCCACTAATCGATTTTGGATATCTATATTTCAATTTGTACAGCACAATATTGGATATCCATAAATCGAATGATGGTTATCCATAAATCGAATTATGTATATCAATAAATCGAATTATGGACAAAACTAAGAAATATTTAATAATATCCATAATTCGATTTATTTATATACATAATTCGATTTATAGTAGTATACAGTAGTTTACAGTGGTATATAGTAATTGTAGTAGTACAATGGCTGTTGTGCCTTTATGGTCTCCTCCTGTTTAAGGATGGCATAAAACAGAGATGGAAAATGGTAATAATAAATAAGGTAATTTTTTTCTTCAAAGGCCAAACAATTCTGCAATTCCTTGCAAGAGTTCGTATGGGTTATAGAATAAGGTATGCAATGTTTCATGATAATTTGTCAAAAATTAATTAAATTAAACCCAAATTTGCCCTCCGATTTTCATAACAAGCACACAAACACACATACATACATACACACGCACATACGGACAGGGCGAACACTAAATTCCCCCACCCCACCCCCACCCCGCCATTTCATTGCGAGGGGCATAAAAATGATCAATATGACAATGAGTAATTCTTAAGGCAAAGGTATGATGACTAAATACCTTTTTCATGAAAATAAACATTTGAATACAGACTACAAATAAATCAAATATCATGAGTTCAAATTACAAATAAGGGACTCTACATATACTCTCGTGTTTACTTTTAGATAATATTTAAGCGAGCGTCTCTCTGTCTAGCAACACAATACTTAGCGGAACGAATTTGAACAAATGCCATATTCACGAGCGTTCATAATAAAACTTTGAATAATATCGGCATAATGCAGCCTTTAGAAAGAGCACCCGGTATATTGTTAAAATTACACAGTCTAACATTAATTGGGACTGTCTTCAAAGTCTCGAAACAAAGGAAGTTATGTTATATCAGAGTGCAGGAAAACCTCGTACAGTAGGTGGACAAAAGTATTCGTCACAAAGTGACGTCGCCGTTTAAACTAATGCATTTCCATACTTTTTTAAAAGAATGCTCTCGCAAAGTTTTTAAAGACACTGTTATGAAACTTGCAGGGATAAAAAGCGAATTGAAAACAACAATATGAAATGAAATATTAAGATTATTCTACATTTAGTGTAGGAGTTTCACGTGATTTAAATGAATGTAAAAGTTTTAAAATCTTAATCCCCATTGACGTTAATGTTAACGTCATCGAAAAATGGAAGTTTTTGTTTTCCTTTCATTTGAAACTGTTGGTACAAGAATATAGCAAAAGAATCGAATTTCTTGTTATGCTTGTTTATTGCGTAAATCATTTTGCATATACATAGTGAAAACAGTGTGGTGATTACTGTTGTAGTTTTGCTATAAGATTTTTTACAAAATTTGTGTAAAAGCATTGATTTAAACGGCAACGTCACTTTGTGACGAATACTTCTGTCCACCAACTGTATACTGCCTTTTTTAGCGCGACTTCGCGAAGCAAAGAGGGCTAATGCAATATCATATGTGTGCGCGTGTATGTGCGCGAGTGTCTTTTATTCACCTGTTGCGTTTAGCTCAGTTTTTAAGTAACCACAAAGGCGAGAGTCTTCAAACCTGCTCCATAGATACGTCTTGGGACGATCTTCTGTAAGCAGCGATGCATATCGGGCCATGACCATTATTTACTGGTTGACTGAGGTTGCACTCCACAGTTTTTTTTATAACTCGGTGACCCCACAGGGAGTCAACTAGACAAAGACACATTCCAGCCTGACTGAATGAATAAATAATTCTTTTTTCTCTTTGAATGTGCTGTACATATGCCAAAATACACTTTATAGCCATTTATAAACCCTACAAGGCCCTCATATGAATATTGTTGCAGAGAAAATGACACCCCACCCACTTTTTGAGGCCAGAAAATTTCTTCAAAAATGGCATAATTATCCATGCTCTACTCAAGACCAGGACAATTGTTGTCACCTAAAGCTTACATATTTGCCTAGAGGGCTTACAGATGATCATTGTCAGCTGCAACTGAATACCTGCCAGCCGTTAGATTTTCTGCTATTCTTAATTGAAAATGAGCACCATCATTTTGACAATTTGTATTTCCCGCTTTATCAGTGCAGCCATAGTTTCGCATCCATGCCGCGCAGTGATCGGATGGTTTTCGAGTTGGAGCTCTTGTACTACTACAGAATTATCTAAATTATTAACTTCTTGCCTCACTGCTGTGAAATCTCGTGTCATTTGGTACTATGAGACAGTGTATGAGAGGTCAGGGAAAAATATGTTTTGGTCTATAAAAAATTCTGGTGAGGTACTTAGTAAACTGAAGTCAAGAGGGTTCCGTGCGACTAGTTTGTCCACTTATGATTTTTCTACTCTTTATACCACATTACCCCATAATTTAATAAAGGAAAAACTTGTTGATTTGATTGAGAGGGCCTTCAAAAAGTTCTCCAAAAATGAAGATACCCTTTATATTGCCTGTAACGATAAGAAAGCGTTTTTCACTTCTACTGACCGTAAAATATATAGAGGATATAGTCTTTGGTCATGTCAGAATGTATGTGACGCCTTATCATATCTCTTAGATAATATTTACATCAGATTTGGTAATAAGTTATACAGACAAATTGTTGGTATTCCGATGGGTACAAATTGTGCTCCTCTTGTGGCCGATTTGTTTTTATTTTTCTATGAAAGAGATTTCATGACTTCTCTTTCTGTTGATAATCAAGCTGATATCATTGAGGCATTTAACTCAACCTCTAGATATTTAGACGATCTTCTGAATATTGATAATCCTTATTTTGAAAGCATGGTTAACCAAATTTACCCACCTGAACTTAAATTGAATAAAGCTAATACTTCAGATACCGAGGCCCCCTTTTTGGATTTACATCTATCTATTTCTAACGGTTTTGTATCTTCTAAAATTTATGATAAACGTGATGACTTTGACTTTGATATAGTTAATTTTCCATTTTTGGATGGTGACGTTCCACGTCGTCCCTCTTATGGAGTGTATATTTCTCAACTTATAAGATTTGCTAGAGTGTGTAGTCATGTAGATGACTTTAATGCTCGTAATAAATGTTTAACTGCTAAACTTCTTCAACAGGGCTATCGGTATCATAAGCTTAGAAAGGCTTTTTCTAAATTCTATCGCAGACACCATGAATTGGTTTCAAAATTTGATGTCGGATTAAAATTTCTTTTACACCAAGGCCTATCGGAACCAGAATTTTATGGTGACTTAGTATACAAATTCAAAAAGATTAAGGGTAGGACTGATTTTTCTGATCAATTCCGAAAAATAATAATACGTCACAAACGTATTGGCTATAATTTAAATGTTATGCGACAGTCTGCATGCTTAGTGATTAACCCAATCACGGTTGATAGCTTTGCTGCACTCTTTAATTGCACACCGGGGGATCGGTCGTCAGACTCTATGATGGCCCCGACCTAAAGCTATATATTTTAGTTGGTTGGGACCGGAGCCTTTTTGTCTGTTGCTTGGTCCACCAGGGCTCAACTGGTGACCTTCTTTTGCTTCAGATTTCCAGTGGGGTTGTTTGGCAGGACAGGGATCTCCACCTGTCAGACGGCCCGTTGTATCTGTTGAGTCCTCGTCTTTGCTTCTTCATGGTGTTGAAAGTTGATTTATGTGTTTACCGTGATGATTCATTGACGAGTTAGAGGGTTATCATGCGAACCGAACAACCAACTCAATGTTTTGTACCACTTCAGAAACTGAGGGTGAGGTTGGGCCTGTAAAATCGATTTAAGCCCCCCAGTAATTCATTACTGACCGTTCCAAGGCGGTAGTTCTGTTGTGGTTCTTTGTTGCCTGTTTTTGGTGTCAGAGTTTCTGTGATGTTTTACCTTATGTATGTTATTATTATTTTTGGTTCGGTTTGGGTTGCTGAGTGGCCACCTTTTGGGAACAAGCTGCTCACTCGGTTGGCCATATGTTCTCTGTATCTTGATTATTTGTAATCTTAGTTGTTTCCAACTATGGTTTGAGGGCTGGATTTGGATTTTGATTGTTTCAGTTCCTGGTCTTTGCATACTTTTTACTTTTATGTGTTTACCGTGATGATTCATTGACGAGTTAGAGGGTTATCATGCGAACCGAACAACCAACTAAATGTTTTGTACCACTTCAGAAACTGAGGGTGAGGTTGGGCCTGTAAAATCGATTTAAGCCCCCCAGTAATTCATTACTGACCGTTCCAAGGCGGTAGTTCTGTTGTGGTTCTTTGTTGCCTGTTTTTGGTGTCAGAGTTTCTGTGATGTTTTACCTTATGTATGTTATTATTATTTTTGGTTCGGTTTGGGTTGCTGAGTGGCCACCTTTTGGGAACAAGCTGCTCACTCGGTTGGCCATATGTTCTCTGTATCTTGATTATTTGTAATCTTAGTTGTTTCCAACTATGGTTTGAGGGCTGGATTTGGATTTTGATTGTTTCAGTTCCTGGTCTTTGCATACTTTTTACTTTTACTTTCCTGACATATGCTCACTCAAAAGGAGGAAAAGTTTCCTGCATATAAGGAGGCAAAAAGAACTTATAGCCCAAGATACAAGCCTACCCCCAAATATTAGCATTTTTGACCACTGTCACAAATGCGAAACTGTGAATGGCAACCTGAGCATAGGAAGAATATTCACCTGTTGCGTCTAGCTCAAGTTCTAAGTACCCATGGTGGCTGGAGTCTTTAAACTTGCTCTATACATACGTCTGGGGAAGATCTACTGAAAGCTGCAATACACATTGGGCCATGGCTTATATTTCATGGTTGATTGAACATAGAAAAAAATATTCAACTGTAGCATTTTCCTCAGTAAGGGCTAGGATCTTCAAACTGGCTTCATGCATACATCTTGGGAAGTTCTACTGAAAGCAACGATGCATATCGGATCATGGCCTATATCTCATGGTTGATTTAGCATAAAGAAAATATTCACCTTTTGCGTTTAGCTCAGTTTTAAGTAACCACAAGGGCTAGAATCTTCAAACTTGCTCCAAGGATACGTCTGATCGACCGGAGTTAAAGTGTCATATCAAGGCCGTTAAATAGATAGCTGTTGCCTGGGAACGAAGTAAAGTGACCCCCATAGAATAACGACCTGCCCTCCAGTCACTATTCTATAGAAAAAGTGACTCCTTTCTATAGAATAATGATTACGCGTAAAGACAAATATTCTCTGCTATATAGAACACACCCTCAGTCTTTATTGGTTTTATGACCCTGTTATGTTATTACCTGTGTGAGATGGGGTATTTTCTTTGATGAAATAGCAGTGTCACTGGACTGTTGCATTATAGAATTATGATATTTAATAAACAAGAATATTTCTCTTTAAAAGATAATGACCCCCTCGATGATGTCTATAAAATATTGACCATCAGTCATTATTTTATGTCTCCCAGGTTGCAACACTATGACTCCCAACGAATACAGCTGACAATCAGTTTCATGCGGAACCATGGCTAAGAAAAAAATCCGTGTGCTGATCTTCCAGTTTTGCAGATTAAAATCTGAAAGAGTTCCTTCAAGAGCAGAGAATACATTCATAAGAAGGAACATGGGCCAGAAAATGCACCAAAACTGTAAGCAAACAACGATCTTTCGCGTAAAAGAGGGATTTTTTTTTCTTAGAAAATGTACTTTTCAAAATATAGGAATGCTATTTTGTTGACATCGCTTTCTTCGTAAACCAAATAATTTCCTAAAGCGTTGTCGTCTTGTTTTCGTTATTTTTATTTTTTTATTCCCTCCTCCGAAGCACCTGTTCGGACGTGATTGTACGTACATGAGGTAAACAAACACATTTTTGGCTAAATCTGACATTTGCGTATATATGACCTGCAAATTAAACCGGGTGTGGATATTATAAACAGAATGTGAGGTATGTATTAACTTTGCATTTGGCTAGATATAAGCATTCTTCTGAATTGCATGCATAATTGGTCTCAAAAGGTTGGCTCCGCATTTAATCATTGACCATAATAAAAGAAAATAGTGTGATAGATTTTTTTACCTAAATATGCAATAAACTATATCCAGCATATTTCTGGAGCTTCTAAACTCAAAGAGCAACCACACCCCAGGAACTGACCGAATCAGACCCCAAACCCCATCCCAAACATCAAAGGGAAAGATTGACAAAGACATCCCAACAAACAATAAATTACAAGCGATAGGCCGAGTCAGCAGCTCTTTCCCAAATAGGTGGCAACTCAGCTATCCCTATTGAACTAAACAACCCAGACCAACAGAAGGGCCACAACAGACTAAGCAAATTATACGAAAAACATTTAACAATTATTTTTACCTATTTCTTATTTTTATTATAGAAGGGTTACAAATGCAGGTCTGACAGAAATATTTGATTGGAAAGAGACTGCAAGAGAAATCGAGAATATATATATATATATATATATATATATATATATATATATATATATAGCAAAAACAATAAGTCCGATATAGCCAAATAACACAATTATTAATTAACTTCTACCGCGGTTTCACTGTTTTACAGATTTTCAAGAATACATTTTGATTTTCTTCTTGAAAATCTGTAAAACAGTGAAACCGCGGTAGAAGTTAATTAATAATTGTGTTATTTGGCTATATCGGACTTATTGTTTTTACTATATGAGTTCCTTGTATGTGTGACATTTGTTTTTTATTATATATATATATATATATATATATTTGTTTGTAATCATTTGATCACAGGAAATAATTTTCTTTTCAAAAATGGTTATAATTTTCAGATAAGATCCAATATGTCATGCGAAAGTAAAAACGTAATTTATGTGATGCGATGCGCCGGGTGCGACGAGGAATATATCGGAGAAACAGGGGATACCCTGAGACACAGAGTTACGGTGCATAGACAGCAAATACGGGACATTAATACAAGAATGCTTTATGTGAGTCATCATATAGATGACTGTGCAAGAGGACAAACTATAAAATTTAAAATTTGTCCTCTCTACAAAATGAATTCTGACAGTGTCACTTTAAGAAAATCAAAAGAAAGTTATTTTATATACAAATTTAAACCCAAGTTAAATAGAGCTGTTTAACACACTTATTTATATGATCAACCGACTAGACGGAAGTAACATGACGTCATTTCCTTTACTTGTTGCTAACGTCGTTACTATTAACGCCAACGTAATTTATCTCCATGTTATTTTAACATTGTGATTGTGTTAATGTTTTTTCACTTCTTCTGATGATCTACATGCAGTAGTGAAACCGGTTAAGAAAATAAAGCGACAGAACTTTCAGGCAGATTTCTTATTTCTATTCTATATATATATATATACATATATATATATATAGGGAGATTTAATCATAAACAGTGCAAAATTGTGAAGTTACTGAGCGCTTTCGGCTTTCGCCTTCTTCAGAGTTTACAAAGTCAAAATTTCAACATATCTACAGGTAAAGCATGTGTAAACTCTGAAGAAGGCGAAAGCCGAAAGCGCTCAGTAACTTCACAATTTTGCACTGTTTATGATTAAATCTCCCTATATAAATATTCCAATCATAATTGTATCCCTCACAGGATCCAGTGCTACGAAAGGGATTTTTGTTTGATGTATTGCCCCATATCTCCCCTTATATATATATATATATATATATATATATATATATATATATATATATATATATATACATATATAGTTGAGAAATGAAGAAGTACCCACTGGGACTCGGACCCACGCCGACTACGACAACTCCGCCTAGCGATTCAGAGACATGAGCTTAACCGATTGCGCCACTACGCTCCCCAAAAAAGGAGTTTCATTGAACAATGTTAAGCTTCATTTCTCTGAATGACCCATCGGATAGGGCTATTTTATTAAGTTGTGCTAACACAATCAGGTATATACATTGAATATCTGGATCATATATATATATTGAGCAGTATGCATTAATTCATTTTCTTGGGTATCAGATGTCTCCCTATAACGTATGTGTGGCTTATTTCAACACTTTTGTTTTGCCTAGTTTTAAGGAAAAGTACCATTGTCGTTTTTTTGTCTTTTTCAGGCAACGCATGCGATTGCTCGGTTCAGCATTTGTCTTCCTTCAAGAATGCATATCAAAACTTCACAATTTCTTTAGCTTAAACGTAGCTATAAATATTTCAATCTATGCTTGGATCACCATTAAACAACTTATGTTTACGCCAATATTGTTTCTTCAGACTGGTCCGATGAGCTAATAACCATTGAAACCATGCCTGATACATCTCGCTTCAGTATCATGATTATCGTAATTCATTGTGCTTTTTTGTTTGAGGTTTTATGTCCCGCTCGACAATAATACTTCTTATGACATTACGATCAGTTAATTTTAGTCTCTTAATCGCAGTTACCTTTTTACGGATACGCATTTGGGCCGCCACTTGCTGGATAAATGTGTAACGAAAATTATTTTTTCTAGCTAAGATATGAGAAATTACTGATTTTGTATAAAAAGAATGCATCTAGACAACTTTTTTATCGCTCTACGCTCTATCTTCTTTTTGAGAGAACGATAAAAAAGTAACAAGATTCAGATTCAGATTTTATTTCAAGATTCCAATAGGCTGTGAAGCCCATGAGGATATAAATACAACATAATCAATGGCATAACATGACAGTGTAGACATAGCATTGCAATAAATACAAAATATAAATAGCTCCTCTCGCTCAGTGTAAACATTAGATGTTAAACAATATTCGTAGTTATATGGTTTTTAATTTGCTAGTTGCTGGAAAGTACATGGTTGAAAGTTTACCCGAAAGCACGGAGAAGGTGTCCTACTACCAAGA
This sequence comes from Ctena decussata, assembly GCA_963989385.1. Classification (NCBI taxonomy): domain Eukaryota; kingdom Metazoa; phylum Mollusca; class Bivalvia; order Lucinida; family Lucinidae; genus Ctena; species Ctena decussata. Next base: position 67,828,673 of record OZ022504.1, read on the forward strand.
TACATTAGATATATATATTCGGGTGTCAAATCATACAATTTTCATATTTTTTTAGAAAAAAAAATGATCAGTTAAAAACTGAGCTCATAATCAAGACAAATATACTATAGCTTAAACTGACTTTAACAAGGTACTGCATTAATGTTATAGTGCATCCAACCAGGAAGGATGGGGACCTACTCTGGACTGCCAACTCGGGTGACTAATAATGTAGTCTGAAATGGCAGACTAAAATTAGCATTAATATTATAATTCATCAAAATATAGTGTATCATACTTCAAATAAAATTACCAGACAGAATTGTACCTTTTGCACATCGGTTTGATTCCAGACACTACAGTGGGAACTGGTGGCACAGGGCCATGTGGCGGAGCCAATGTCCAGACAAGCATGTCCCTGCTTCCAGTATTAGTTTCATCATATCAAGATCAACTATATAGCATAATGAAAAATATCTAGGAAGCAGAATCACGCGGACAGTCTTTGCAGGAAGCCATTTATCATGTACAGAAGTCTCAGCAGGAAGCAAGAGTTCGCGGACAGTCTCAGCGGAAGCCAAATATGATGTACAGTCTTTGCAGGAAGCGAAAATTAGCGGATTCGAAAATTAGCGGATTTAATTATACCCTGTGTTGAAGATCCTACTGCAGTGTATTGGTAGAAAAGGCAATTATCGGGAACTGAAAACTCGAACTCCACACCAAACTCATAACTCCATATGAGCCACGACACGACAAAACCAACAATGTGGTTATGCGTCGAGCGCAGACTCAGATCAGCCTGGGCATCCGCCCAGATTGATCAGATTCTTCGTTAAATGCTCAAAGCGTAGCTAATGGTCTAAGCTAGCTCCATGCGGACAGCGAAGACTTTGATCAGACTGGGCGGATGCCCAGGCTGATCTGAGTCTGCGCTGAGCGCACAACCACATTGTTGGTTTTCTCGTGTCGCAGCTCATATGGTAAATAGTAATATGAAGTAACAACAGTAGTAAGATACAACAGACAATAACATAGGCATACCAGAACGAAAGCACGGCCTTGGAACGATCAGTAACAAACTACTATGAGGTCTTAAACTAGGATTAAGGGCGAGGGTTGGGATTCGATAAAACTGGTGTAAGTGCCCCCAGTACGTTATTACAGAACGTCCGAAGGAAGTACTTCTATTGTGGCTCTTCACGGTTATTTTGTCTTGTTGTCCACATTAATAGTTTCGTTCATCTTGTGTTAAGGCAGCTGAATGACTACCTTTTTTGGGAAAATGCTGTACGTTCGGTTTAACATGCGCGCCTTTCTTGAACTGCCGTCATTTTATTTTTCTTTACTAATTTCACTTTTGGTTTTGAGAGCGAAATATAGGATCTGATTGTGTATATTATTTTCATCGCGATTCGTGTAACATTTAGTTCGGTTAGGATGGAGTTCTTCTACCTCATAAGTGTGCCATCAAACACATGAAAATCAAGAAATGATGGAATAAAAATATTGTAGAAATCTTTATAACAGCACTCGAAAGGAAAATAGACACTAGAACTCTGAGCAAAAGCAAACCACCGGTTGAAGCTCGACGGCGCCGACCAATGCCAAACTGTTCTTGAATTTAACTTTTACGAACATATGGACAGACAAACAAGCCAAAAGAATATTGGGAAAGCGGGGAGGGGGTTGGGGCAGCATAAACAATTGCAGACAGTACCGAAACGTATGTCGGTCGCATTAAACGCCTTACTTCAATAAATTCCATTACAATACATATGTAGACAACACAATTGAACAAATGAAATGGATCAGAACGAAAGCTGATAGCTTATATAAAGCTCATCTCCTAAAAGCTTATTTGAACTGAACTGCATACAGATTCCATTACTGAATTGAATAAATCATTGGCTTGAAAACACTTCTGCAGCAGAACACATTGAACATGAGTTTTCATACAAATCAAACAAGACTATTAATGGTTACATAAGGGTAGATGTTGATGTTCTGCAACAGAGTGTATCCCTAGTTTATAACCCGGTCACAGATGACAACTATGCTTTCATTATTTATTGCACAGCAGTGGGTTGCGTCTGGGACTCACTGACGGGCACTGGATCGGTGTCTGATTTATGCCTTTGGTCGGGCCCGCCAAGGTTCAAAATAGTTTGCTTAGCTCTAGAAGCTAGTGTTGCACTACTTTCTATGGGCCCTAATCATTTTTGTTCCATCGCAGTGACTTAACTTAATTTACTTGAGTGTGTTTTCTGTGATGTTCTACTGTTTGAGTTGTCGACTTTGTATGTAAAACGTGTATGCTTTGCTCTGGTTTCGTCGCCAGATATTGTCATGGTCACTGAAGAGGCTTTATTAGCCGAAACTACGTAGTCTGGCCCATGTTCCTTCTTGTGAATGTATTCTCTGCTCTTGAAGGAACTCTTTAGGAATTTAATTCAAACAACTCTGAAACCGAGGATAATTATAAGTATCCTTTAAAATCGATTTAACTCCCCACTGGGTTTTGCTATTGTCCCTTCTCAGGCGGTAGCTTAGAGGTAATGCCATCAGTAAGGTACTACAAGAATCATATGGAGTTATGATGGCTCAGGCGGTGAGAGCAAATATAGGGACATAGAGAGGCCATGATAGCATAGAGGGCCATAGGGAGTTTGAGATAGTAGCAGGAACTTGTGTAGTCACATAGGATAGTGAACTTCTACAGGAACCTATAGAAATTACTGTGATATCCAAGTGTTGGTTCGTTGGTTGTACCGGGATTAATGGCTCTTTGAGACAGTATTTCAGTATACGTCGAGGAGAAAGAAAAGAGAAAAGGGTAGCCGAGAGAAAAAATATCCAAACAATCCCCTTCCGGACCTACTGCAAGCACAGCAGGCCCAACTATTATCCAAATCAGTAGGACGCCCCAGCACTTAAAGATGCCCAGCACCATCGCCTGACCCGACCAGCAGCACTGCATGTAGTCGAAGGTACGTAGTCTTTAAAGTAAGTTTTATAAAGCGCCTGGTTTCGGTTTTGCGTTTAAATAAGATATGTAGACAAGAAAATATTTCACAATAGAAGATATCAGGTCTTTGCGACAAAATCATTATGCATTTCAAAATCCTTTAAGCGCAATGACTAGATAGATTATTTACACACGCTGTCAGAAATTTATGTAACAACAAAACATGATATCGCGAAAAAAGTTAGAAATTTAAGTCTGGTAAAAAATATTTTTTCTATCACATTTATCAAGCAAGCGATGGCCCGATAACGTTTCCGTACCTTTATTGTTTTATGCAAAAATGTACGTATGCAGCAAAATATTTTATTCGATTCTTTCATTGATATTGACAATTTATCATTGATTATTATTTCTATCACATTTATCAAGCAAGTGGTGGCCCGATTACGTTTCCGTACCTTTATTGTTTTATGCAAAATTGTACGTTTGCAGCAAAATATTTTATTCGATTCTTTCATTGATATTGACAATTTATCATTGATTATTATTTCTATCACATTTATCAAGCAAGTGGTGGCCCGATTACATTTCCGTACCTTTATTGTTTTATGCCAAAATGAACGTTTGCAGCAAAAATATTTTATTCGATTCTTTCATTGATATTGACATTTATCATTGATTATTATTTCTATCACATTTATCAAGCAAGTGGTGGCCCGATTACGTTTCCGTATCTTTATTGTTTTACGCAAAAATGTACGTTTGCAGCAAAATATTGTATTCGATTCTTTCATTGATATTGACAATTTATCTACGGAAGCGTATATACGCCACCACTTGCTACATAAATATGCTAGCAAAATTTAAGTTTTTCGCGCTTAATATTTTATTTGTTCTCTGCATATTATCTGTCTTTGTAAAATGTTTAATTGAAAATGATCATAAAATGTATGACAACGCGTTTAAATATATTGTCATTTGCCATTATTATCTCGAGAAGTCCTGATGTTATCTTTTATTGCTATATATTTAATATTTTTTCCCAAAATATTCATGCACAAATATTAACGCACCGCACCGCACTGGGGTAAAATAATGTACCGAACCGCCGAAGATTTCCGACCCCTACCAAACTTTACCGACGCTACCGTTATCAAACTGCTTGCGAGAATGTATTGATTCAGTAAAATCGTTTGTTTATTAGACATGTTAGAGTATCTGAAGTATAAAAATATGATTTCATGCTTAGACTTGAAATTTCCCAGCCACACAAAGAATTTCTGTAAAGGATCTAACCATTTAAATTTAGGGTAACATACACAAAGTAATCCCTTTTAAGGTCACCAGAGCCAGAGGCTCAGGGTGAGCTATTGTGATGGCCCAGTGTCCGTCGTGCATCGTCCGTCGTTCCGTTGTTCAAATGATGACCCCAGGGTCCAAAATGGCCCTGCGCAGGGGGTCCTGAGTTTGAACCATAGACATACATAGAAAAATATTCAGAAATCTTCTTCTTCAGGACCACTTGGCTCAGATGCTTGAAATTTGGTATGATGCATTGCTTGGTGGACTCCTGCAAAGATTGTATAAATGGTGGCCATGGGATCCAAAATGGTCCTGGGGCGGGGAGTCTTGGGTTCGAAATAAAATATGTTTAAAAATCTTCTTCTCCAGAATCCCTTAGTGCAGATGCTTGAAATTTTGTATAATGCATTGCCTAGTAGTCATTTACTAGGTTTGCTTAAATGATGGCATCAAGTTAAAAAATGGCCCCACCCCATTGGATCCTGGGTTTGAACCATAGAAATAAATAGAAAATCATTCAAAAATCTTCTTCTTTAGAACCACTTGGCTCAGATGCTTGAAATTCAGTATATAGCATTGCCTAGTGGTCCTTTACCAAGATCATTCAAATGATTGCCTCAGGATCCAAAATGGCCCCTCCCCAGGGGGTCCAGGGTTTGACTCGTAGCAATACATAGAAAAAATATTTAAAAATCTTCTTCATCAGAACCATTTTGTAAATCGTTGCAAACTATCAGGTTTGTTCAAATGATGACCCTAGTCTGACCTTTATCCTTTTTTGTTCAGGTGAGCGATTCAGGGCCTCTTGGCCCTCTTGTTTTATCTTATTTCATTTCGCAGATGTAACTTAATTAAACTAATGCCACTTGACATCTGTTTATGTGTCTCTGTAATTAGGAATATATCGGAGAACAATAAATTCAGTCAGAGAAGATGTGGTTGAAGATCAGCATACCTTAAAGAATAATTTTTGTCTCGGTCGGACAAATGCAATGTTCCCTGTAATTTATGATATTTATTTCTGTTCGCTCAAAGGCGGTACTTTTGATATGGGTTATTTCTACTGTACGTTTTGTGTGTTTAAATGTTCTTTTGATATGGGTTATTATTTCTAACGCACGTTTTGTGTGTTTAAATGTTATTATTCCATTATTAGTAGTCATTTCAAGGTTAACTTGATAAAACACTTGTGCTGTTGAGTGGAGGGGGAGCGGGTACTCTCATATTAAGTCAATTCGGGTATATACCGCGGAAATGCACACACACACACACACACACACACACACACACTATTTTTGTGTGTTGCCCATCCACTTCACTTTCGTCGAGATTGACAATGATACATTCTCTCCCTTCTGCTGATTCAAGATTAGTGGCGGAAGTATATGCACGCAGTACTCGTTAACTGCTTAAGATGTCTTGGCCGACACAGGAACTGACCGGCTCGACATGACTTCAGTTGTTTACTGGGCCTTTAAACCTCAACAAAGACAACTTAATCCACCGTTTTGTCAGTGACAAGTGGCTCCCTAACATTTAAATCGTACGCAGCACATATACGTATGCCACTTTTATGTATGAGTACCCCCCCCCCCCTTCCCCACCCACCTCGGGGTACTGTTCCCAGCTAAGGGTCCAATAAATCTCAAGGTAGTCAGACGATGCAGCAGGTATATATGGCAAGCCGTTTTACTATTTATACTGCATAGTAGATATCTTATATGGTATATTAGATCTCTAATATGCCGACTAAGATATCTTATATGCCATATAAGATATCTAATATAACATATGAGACATCTTTAAATTCTATATAAGAAATTTGATATAAAATATAAAATATCTTATATCGGATATGAGATATCTTATTTAATTTTTCATATAACCTTTCTTATATAATATATCAGATGTCTTTTATACTATATAACATATCTTATATGGCATATAAGATGTCTTATATGGGATATAAGATATCTTATGTGGGATATGAGATATTCTATTTAAATTTACGTATTAGACACTTATATGTAATTTCAGGAAACTGATATAGCATATAAGATATCTTATATACTATATAAGATATCTTATATATTATATAAGATAGCTGATATAGCATATAAGATATCTTATATGTAAAATTAAAGGAGACATCTCATATCCTATATAAGATATATCCTATATAAGATTTCTTATATCCGATATTAGATATATAGGGTATAAGATATCTCTTATGTTTAATTAGATATCTTAAATGTTATTTAAGATAACTTATATATTTTATAAGATATCTTATTTATTATGTAAGATATCTTATAGATAAAAGATGTCTTATACAAAAAAATAAGATTTTATATAATATATAAGATATCTGATATAATAAATGAGATATCAACATTCCAGAATAAATAGTAAAATGGCTTGCCATAGGTATAGTTTATTTGCATGGAAGTTATCCTGTGACACATAAACATTTCTTGGGTACCATGTGCCTCCTCGGCCACTAATAAAACGTCTTTTCCGAGTGGCCTTGTAGCTCTTTTTTGATACCGATTCATGACACTATATAGCAATGGACTTTTCAAGGCACAATTTAAGTGTTGAAACTGTTAACTTACAGTTGATTTTACCTTATTGTAGCTAGTGTTGTGCAGTGTAGCGGCCGTAAAACCCGTACATCATCTATGGTGCAGACTATACTTTGTTTTCGTCCTTTGAGATTAGGACCCTTTTTGATAATAATCAGTCATTGAATCGACTGCCGTATTATAATTAAGAAAATACAGTATGCTTTTCTTAGGTTCCGTCACCAGATATCGTCAGGGTCACTGATGAGGCTTTTTTAGCCTCAACGACGTAGTCTCGGTCATGTAACTTCTTCTGAATGTGTTCTCTGCTCTTGAAGGAACTCTTACAGATTTTGATTTTACCCCTACCTTCCTACTGGTACGCAAAGTGCTATTGAACTGTGGTCGAACAGTAGTTTTTAGTTTAAACAAATAGCGAACTTTTATTGTTTAAGGGAAATGATTTTGACAATTGCTAGATCTTATCTGAACACAGAGAAAAAATATTGGTCTTCTTTCGTCTTATTGCGTAAAGATAAATTGACTAAACGGAAAAGAAATTCCGCATGCTCCTTTTTCTTCGTTTATTACAATAAATCTATTAATCTGAATGAGATAATGAGTAGCAAGTGGACAAAAATATTAGCACCGCTCCTTACATATATATCACGATGCATATTTCAAAAAGCAACTGGCAAAAATAGTGTCATAAAATGAAAAATATTAGTACTACTTGCTATTTTTTCAACAAAGGGCATTAATACTGTTACAAAATATAAAGTGTCTCGAACTGACATATATAAATTTATCAATACGACATATTCAACTATCTGAACGAAATATGATTTTCTCTTGCTTGATATTTTATATTTTTGAAGGAAATAATACAATCATTCTACCCCGAAGACAGAAAGTGATCTGTGAAGACGCAAAATCTTTTCGTGCAAAATGGTAGTTTTAAAATAAAAGCAAAAATATTGCCACAACTCATATATGGCTATATACTTTCGGATCATAGTGAAATACTTGTTTATCAAAATCAGATAATCATTTGCCAAACAAGAAAAAGTTAGACGCACTGTTTTCTTTTATTTGTCTGTCAACATTAAATTGAGACTAACCGTGAAAATATTGATCTAAACGCACTATATTTTAACATTATTAATATTATCGCTGTCAAGCCACTTATTTCTGGCATTTTCGTGAGAAAAACATATTTTTCCGGCAGTTTTATGTAGCAAGTGGTGGCGTATATACGCTTCCGTATTTATCATTGATTTTTATTTCTATCACATTTATCAAGCCAGTGGTGGCCCGATTACGTTTCCGTACCTTTATTGTTTTATGAAAAAATGTACGTTTGCAGCAAAATATTTTATTCGATTCTTTCATTGATATTGACAATTTATCATTGATAAAAATGAGGTAAACTCACTAAAGATATGGCGTACACGAATAAATGACATTTAGGGCTCTGTAAATACGTTGTCATACCGATACCCTCATCCATGTATGGCGTGAATTCTGAACTGGTATCCAATAAATTAAATTCTGGACTTAGTTTAAAAAAGAGAGTAAAACGGCCATATTTATGTACTGATTAGAGAACAATGAAAGCTAAAAATAAAATAGAAAAATAAAGAAAATGCAAACATTTTATAGAACAAAGAATGAGCGAAATTTTTATTGCTTACAGAAATTCGGGCGTAAAATTCCTTATAAAGGGTCAGAACTTAAGGCAAATACGTAAAAGAAAGAGATAAGAAGCTAAAGTTTTACTAATTACAGAAAAAAGCCCTTAAAATTATAATTATTCACTTATCTACGGAAGCGTATATACGCCACCACTTGCTACATAAAACTGCCGAAAAAATATGTTTTTTCTCACGAAAATGCCAGAAATAAGTGGCTTGACTGCGATAATATTAATAATGTTAAAATATAGTGCGTTTAGATCATTATTTTCACGGTTAGTCTCAATTTAATGTTGACAGACAAATAAAAGAAAACAGTGCGTCTAACTTTTTCTTGTTTGGCAAATGATTATCTGATTTTGATAAACAAGTATTTCACTATGATCCGAAAGTATATAGCCATATATGTGTTGTGGCAATATTTTGCTTTTAATTAAAAACTACCATTTTGCGCGAAAAGATTTTGCCTCTTCACAGATCACTTTCTGTCTTCGGGGTAGAATGATTGTATTATTTCCTTCAAAAATATAAAATATCGAGCAAGAGAAAATCATATTTCGTTCAGATAGTTGAATATGTCGTATTGATAAATTTATATATGTCAGTTCGAGACACTTTATATTTTGTAACAGTATTAATGCCCTTTGTTGAAAAAATAACAAGTAGTACTAATATTTTTCATTTTATGACACTATTTTTGCCAGTTGCATTTTGAAATATGCATCGTGATATATATATAAGGAGCGGTGCTAATATTTTTGTCCGCTTGCTATTCATTATCTCATTCAGATCAAAAAATTTATTGTAATAAACGAAGGAAAAGGAGCATGCGGAATGTCTTTTCCGTTTAGTCGATTTAACTTTACGCAATAAGACGAAAGAAGATCAATATTTTTTTTCTGTATCCAGAGAAGATCTAGCAATTGTCAAGATCATTTCCCTTAAACAATAAAAGTTCGCTATTTGTTTAAACTAAAAACTACTGTTCGACCAGAGTTCAATAGCAGTTTGCGTACCAGTAGGAAGGTAGGGGTAAGATCAAAATCTGTAAGAGTTCCTTCAAGAGCAGAGAACACATTCAGAAGAAGTTACATGGGCGAGACTACGTCGTTTTGGCTAATAAAGCCTCATCAGTGACCCTGACAATATCTAGTGACGAAACCTTAGAAAAGCATACTGTATTTTCTTAATTTTAATACGGCAGTCGATTCAATGACTGATTATTATCAAAAAGGGTCCTAATCTCAAAGGACGAAAACAAAATATAATCTGCACTATAAATGATGTACGGGTTTTACGGCCACCACACGGCACAACACTAGCTACAATAAGGTAAAATCAACTGTAAGTTAACAGTTTAAACACTTAAATTGTGCTTTGAAATGTCATGAGACGGTATCAAAAAAGAGCTACAAGGCCACTCGGAAAAGACGTTTTATTAGTGGCCGAGGAGGCACATGGTCCCCAAAAAATGTTTATGTGTCACAGGATAACTTCCATGAAAATAAACTATACCTATGGCAAGCCATTTTGCTATTTATTCTGGAATGTTGATATCTCATTTATTATATCAGATATCTTATATATTATATAAAATCTTATTTTTCTGTATAAGACATCTTTTATCTCTAAGATATCTTACATAATAAATAAGATATCTTATAAAATATATGTTATCTTAAATAACATTTAAGATATCTAATTTAACATAAGAGGTATCTTATACCCTATATATCTGATATCGGATATAAGATATCTTATATAGGATATATCTTATATAGGATATGAGATATCTCCTTTATTTTTACATATAAGATGTCTTATATGCTATCTTATATAATATGCTATATCAGTTACCTGAAATATTATATAAGATATCTAATACGTAAATTTAAATAAGATATCTCATATCCCACATAAGATATCTTATATCCCATATAAGATATGCTATATAGTATAAAAGACATCTGATATATTATATAAGAAAGGTTATATGAAAAATTAAATAAGATATCTCATATCCGATATAAGATATTTTATATCTTATATCAAATTGCTTATAAAGAATTCTAAGATGTCTCATATGTTATATTACATATCTTATATGGCATATTAGATATCTTAATCGGCATATTAGAGATCTAATATACCATATAAGATATCTACTATGCATTATAAATAGTAAAACGGATTGCCATATATACCTGCTGCATCGTCTGACTACCTTGAGATTTATTGGACCCTTAGCTGGGAACAGTACCCCGAGGTGGGTGGGGAAGGGGGTACTCATATATAAAAGTGGTATACGTATTTGTGCTGCGTACGATTTAAATCTTAGGGAGCGACTTGTCACTGACAAAACGGTGGATTAAGTTGAGTTTGTTGAGGTTTAAAGGCCCAGTAAACAACTAAAGTCATGTCGAGCCGGTAAGTTCCTGTGTCGGCCAAGACATCTTAAGGTGAGGTGGGAGTAATTCTGCGCCGCCGTGCGGCAGTTTCTGTCACTACGTTACGTAATGACGTCAAGCGTTCCGTTTGATAAAAACAAGATGGCGTCAACGTTAGCCGCTACTGAGATCACTATGCGGTATGCTCACAAAATGCAAGGAGGCTGAGCGCAGGGTGAAATTTATGGGAAATAGAAAGTGCCGTAGAGAAGAAACTTGTTATAAATTGTTGCAGTTCTACGTTTGATTTAGTTTGTGTCATGTTGGTCGTTGTATTTCATGTTCGCTGGGGTAATACCAATTTGGCTACCTGTGCTACAAAGTGGCTTTCGACCGAGAATATGATCGTGAGCATTACCAATAACAGTAAATGGTACAATTGTCAATGGCTGTCGACCGAGCTGACACTGCTGTCGATTGTCTCGGTCGACAGCCACTTTTGCATGTATGGTAATTGACTGACTCGGTGGCACAGGTAGCCAAATTGGTATTCCCCCCGTGATGTTTTAGGGGAAGGGCTGTAACTAGTGTTGAGAGAACTTGTAGCCCGACCCCATTGTTTCCACATTGTATGAGTACAAAGACAATAAAAATATGTTTAAACTAGAGAAGAAACTGAAAAAGTATTTTAGTTAGTTTTCCGTGCGGAAGACTACTTCCGGGATAGCTGCCAGTTTCTTATCAGTTTACTTGACGGAGTTCACAGCTGTTGAGTTGCAATAATTTTATTACAAATTTCATACGACAAGAAAAGGAAATAGAAAGTGTCGTAGAGAAAAAACTAAAAAAGTAGAGCTAGTTTTCCGTGGGGAGGAAGTTGTTCTGACAGTCTCTCATCCGTTTGTTAGACGGAGTTCGCAGTTGTTGAGCTAAATTTATTACGAATTTTCATACGGTAACAAAGCCGCGTGAAATTGAATCCAGAATCGTATTATTTGAACAACGCCAGGCAGCCGTATCAACGTCGATGCAATGTCGTCAGAGTCTTTATCGCCGTTGATACGATAATTCAACGATCTGTTCTGTCAATAAGCTAAGAACAATGTGGCATTTCTGTTTCTTCGCCTTTCTTTCACTTTTCTGTCTTTCATTTCTTCTTTCTGTTTCAAGTTTAAATCAACTGAAGAGTCGTTTTATTGTATCTCCTAGACACTAAAGTGAATCCAAGCTGCCTATCATATTCACAGAGAGAGAGAGAGAGAGAGAGAGAGAGTCGCCAAAGTCCAGTCGTTGGAACGCTAGGTTATAGTGCAGAATATTATAAGTTCTTTCTTGGGTCGGGTCAGGAACTGAAAAACTTGACTCGCTTACACTGCACAAACGACAAGTGGGCTGGGGAATTGTTCAAATGTTATAACACGTGGAAGCCCGCCCTAAAGTTGTTGCTTCTGAGAGTTTGTCAACTCGGGTGCGCCTCAATTGTATGGGAAGGCATAATTGCAATGCTTTCGATTTCTTTAATTAAAACAGAAATAAATAGTTAGTTAAGACGGCTTATGCAGAGACTGAGGGAAAACTATTACATCTGTGGGAAAACTATTACATCTGCCTTCATCCTGCACTTTCCCGATGATGACAATCATGAGTGATGAAAGTCCCAGACAAATTTTGCCGGTAGTCTACAAAAAGCGATAGCTGATATGTGGCGCGAAAAGTTAAATAACGTTAACGTCACTATGCGCAACGCTAAGACGTCGCGCACGGTATTGGGGTACATTCACGGACAGATATGAAATTGGCTCTATGGGGGCAGTGCATTTTCGGATTTTATGCCATAAACTATTCTAAAATCGTGAATTGTTATTTAATTTATTTTCGGGTCAATAATAATTGGTTTTGAAACTATGTAAATCCTCATGCGGGCGCCAAACGGTTGTTTTTTACGCTAAAATGCGTGTAACTCTGTAACAAAGTCGGCATGGTGGGCATACTCCAAGGAATGCTATACAGAAATATCAATCTGGATTTTTGTGAAAATTTGCTTACGAAAAAGAGGATATTTTCTAAATTAACTCCATATCCATTTTATTGTTTATTCTTCAACAATCGCCATTTTATGAATTTATTGTTAAAAGTAAAATAGTGTAACTCACGCTCAAATTAACGTCAAAATTGCAGGGATTGTTTCTTCGGAGAGTATTTATTACATCAGGGTAAAGAAATTTTGAAAATATTTGTATATGATTCAAATGTACTTATGCATCCCTTATGAGCTATATAATAATAATTACTTTTTCTCTACAGATACGGAAAGAAATTGAAAAATCCGCGGTCTTAATTTTTATAACAAATTTCAAATTTGATACCAAACTCTTACACCTATCTATGTTATTAAGCTGATTTGGACAAAATACTTACAGCAATCTGTGCTAAAAGCAAATTTCCAAAATGTACATTGTCTGTTTGTATTATCTGCTAAATTGGGATTAAATACAGTTGAATGATAAAATTGTTATGCGCATTTACATCGGTCTTAAATTTTGTAACGCGACGACAAATAAATAAATTCAAACGTTACATGCATGTGAAACCGTATTGTTATACGCGGCTGTCTAGAAATTTTCAGGTCTACGTTCTTATAGCCAAACACGTCTTAAAGGTCAGCTCTGTGAAGCAAATAACTGTATTAAAAGGCAAAAAATTTATTTCCAAAAATACCATTTTCATTACAAATTTACCTGTATTAAGCAAGCACCTGTCTTAAGCAAGCGGGTTTGCACCTCCCTTGGGTGCTTTCTTAAGACAGGTTTGGCTATACAGCAATACCTTCTCTTGCCATCGGAGAATTTTTTTTCTCAAAGTTTGAAGCCCATAAATATATAAATACATGTATATGATATGTCACCGGCATAAAAAGTCTTTCCAATGGCAAGATGACTAGCAGAAAAAAGAAACGGGAAAGGTGACGCAAGAGATATAATTCGTTCTAGACACGAATACAGAGGATAGTAAGGTATAACGAAATAAATTATCGTGAAACGGCTAAAAGCTACCGTGCAGGGATATAGTATGGTTTATATTTGCAGCTTCCGATAGAATTTGTACTACAAACTCAATTCATATGGTGTTCATAAATGCAAATAGATCCGTCCTATACTGAAAAAGCAAATGAATAAGCAAAACTGTAAATAAATTCTCATTGATGTCGTCCTTACAACATGTTTAAAGGATCGGACCGGTTTTCTTTTGTTTCCGTGGCGTGTTTGTTTCACTGCTTTTGGTATGAACCCCGCGATTAACATTCAAATTGTAGCCGCTTGACAGTTCGACGTTACGTTTTGTTCCCCAATACCGTGCGCGACGTCATACATTTCAGTCTAAAAAGACGGCAAGCCGGACATTTTATGCACATTAGCTCGAAAGCTAAGTCGGCGACCTACTATTTTTATTGTTTTGATGTAAACTTTTATCATTGATCCATATTGTGTTAGTTTTTGAAGAAAAAAATGTGTTCTGTTTTCTCAGAATGAAGTTTTTTATCCAAGAGTGACGAGCAAAAAAGTGCGTTTTCCATAGAACGCCATTATAACGTCGGCACGAAAAAGTGGAAAAAGTGACGTTTTCGAGGTCAGATATCTTGAAAACGACATCGGCGACCCCCCTTTTTTATTACATTTTCTGAAAGAGGGACTGAAAATGTACAATATAAGGAAGTATGAATAAAATCATGTGTTTTGTCAATTACTCCCACCTCACCTTAAGCAGTTAACGAGTACTGCGTGCATATACTTCCGCCACTAATCTTGAATCAGCAGAAGGGAGAGGATGTATCATTGTCAATCTCGACGAAAGTGAAGTGGATGGACAACACACAAAAATAGTGTGTGTGTGTGTGTGTGTGTGTGTGTGTGTGTGTGTGTGTGTGTGTGTGCATTTCCGCGGTATATACCCGAATTGACTTAATATGAGAGTACCCGCTCCCCCTCCACTCAACAGCACAAGTTTTTTTATCAAGTTAACCTTGAACTGACTACTAATAATGGAATAATAACATTTAAACACACAAAACGTGCGTTAGAAATAATAACCCATATCAAAAGAACACTTAAACACACAAAACGTACAGTAGAAATAACCCATATCAAAAGTACCGCCTTTGAGTGAACAGTAATAAATATCATGAATTACAGGGAACATTGCATTTGTCCGACCGAGACAAAAATTATTCTTTAAGGTAGGCTGATCTTCATCCACATATTCTCTGACTGAATTTATTGTTCTACGATATATTCCTAATTACAGAGACACATAAGCAGATGTCAAGTGGTATTAGTTTAATTAAGTTACATCTGCGAAATGAAATAAGATAAAACAAGAGGGCCAAGAGGCCCTGAATCGCTCACCTGAACTAAAAAGGATAAAGGTCAAACTAGGGTCATCATTTGAACAAACCTGATAGTTTGCAACGATTTCCAAATGGTTCTGAAGAAGAAGATTTTTAAATATTTTTTTCTGTATATTGCTACGAGTCAAACCCTAGACCCCCTGGGGAGGGACCATTTTGGATCCTGTCATTTGAATGATCGTGGTAAAGGACCACTAGGCAATGCTATATACTGAATTTCAAGCATCTGAGCCAAGTGGTTCTAAAGAAGAAGATTTTTGAATAATTTGCTCTATATTTCTATGGTTCAAACCCAGGACCCAATGGGGTGGGGCCATTTGTTAACTTGGTGCCATCATTTGAGCAAACCTAGTAAAAGACTACTAGGCATTGCATCATACAAAATTTCAAGCATCTGCACTAAGGGATTCTGGAGAAGAAGATTTTTAAATATATTTTATTTCGAACCCAAGACTCCCCGCCCCAGGACCAATTTTGATCCTATTGCCACCATTTATACAATCTTTGCAGGAGTCCACCAAGCAATGCATCATACCAAATTTCAAGCATCTGAGCCAAGTGGTCCTGAAGAAGGTTTCTGAATATTTTTGTACGTATTTCTATGGTTCAAACTCAGGACCCCCTGCCGTAGGGCCATTTTGGACCCTGGGGTCATCATTTGAACAACGGAACGACGCACGACGAACACTTGGCCATCACAATAGCTCACTCTGAGCCTATGGCTCAGGTGACCTAAGAACGGATTACTTTGTGTATGTTACCCTAAATTTAAATGGATAGATCCTATACAGAAATTCTTTGTGTGGCTGGGAAATTTCAAGTCTTAGCATGAAATCATATTTTTTATACTTCAGATACTCTAAACTGTCTAATAAACAAACGATTTTACTGAATCAATACATTCTCGGAAGCAGTTTGATAACGGTAGCGTCCGTAAAATTTGGTAAAGGTCGGAAATCTTCGGCGGTTCGGTACATTATTTTACCCCAGTGCGGTGCGGTGCATTAATATTTGTGCATGAATATTTTGGGAAAAAATATTAAATATATAGCAATAAAAGATAACATCAAGACTTTTCGAGATAATAGTGGCAAATGACAATATATTTAAACGCGTTGTCATACATTTTATGATCATTTTCAATTAAACATTTTACAAAGACAGATAATATGCAGAGAACAAATAAAATATTAAGCGCGAAAAACTTAAATTTAGCTAGCATATTTATGTAGCATGTGGTGGCGTATATACGCTTCCGTACTTATCATCTGATTTTTATCTTTCAAAAAGGCAGTTTACAGTCTGAATATTGATAAACTGATATTTTCATAATAGTATTAGTCTTTAGTTTGGCCAAAAATTTGCTACAAATGTTTGAAAATTGGTTCAACAATCAATTTTTATGTCCGAAAATGCTTTAATGGGGATTTTTATATGGAGAAAGAGTATTCAAGGGAATAACTTTTTCCAGGAAACAAATCAAAAGTCGAAACATTTTATCAAAATGCAAGAAACAAAACAAACCCACAACATATTTTTTTTTTTAATTTTACTGGCGACTAAACTTCTAAAGAAATTTAACGAATTGTTTGCAAGTCATTTATTTTCGCTCCATTTCCCATGCACCTTCCCGGTTCAAATTTATTCTCGGGAATATTTTTCATTTTGTATACTTATATGTATTTGTGTACTAATTTTCATACCTTTTGCTGCACAACTCAGGATCAACTCAATGAAACTGGAAAGAACACAGTTTTAAGAAGACAATTAATAGCATGTCAATGTGTGCATAAAACATGTTGTTGGAGGATAACACTCAGAGAGTAGCTGTTGCTGTTACGTATATTTGGGTTGACGCAATATTGATGGGGGAATCTTTTAAACAAGTCGTCGTTTGCGAAAAAGGTGAACTCTTATGGTCCTTTGTCAGATAGAAAATGGAATTTTGGTTGACCGGTTGGTCAGGTATCAGACTCAACGATGGGCCCGACATAAAGCTACTCAGTTTAGCTGGTTGGAGCCGGAGTTTACCTTCTCTGTTGCTTGATTATTAGGGGTCTGACTGATGGTTTTCTTTTGCTCCGGTATTTCAGTTGTGTTGTCTGACTTCCCAGGGGTCTCCTGGTGTTGCAATACGTTATTTCCGTCGAGTCCTCATCTCTGATTCATAATAGGTTAATAGGCGATTTGTTTGTTTCCGATGATGTTTCATTGAAGGGTTAGGAAACCTTCGTGCGGACCAAACAACTAACTAAATGTTTAGAACCACTGCAGAAGCAGAGGGCGAGTTTTGGTACCAGTAAAACATGTTTAAGCCACCCAGTAATCTTTTGCAGACCGTTTCAAGGCGGCGGTACTTTTGTTGTGGTTCAAAAATTCTCAGTCAATGGTACTAAGCCCACCTTGTTCCTTACGTATTAAGGAACAAAGTGGACTTAAATACATTTGGCTTGAGATGATGACATCGTGCAGGTTTTGTCGAGAATTTCAACTAGGGCTTCTTGTTCCTACTCTTCTTTAGCACGAGTGTCAATGTCATAGGCAAACCACGGACTGCAATAATTCTGCTGCCTTTGTTAATCTTGCAATCATGATCCTCTAGAATCTCAAGTATAATCCTTTCGCAAAATATGTTGACGAGTTTGGGCGAGAGAAGGCATCCTAGCCTGGCTCAAACTGTTCTTCAGAGCCATCCTTCTGTGCTGCCGTTTGTCTGGGTCCAATTGTTCAAAGCATCGTTAGCCTAACGAGCTCGTTTAGAGGTCACCTCGTTAGGTGTTTTAAAACTTTATAAACAAATACAATCATATTTTTGTTGAAAAATGTGAAAAGCTTTTGCAGTGCAAAAGCTTCTCACATTTTCTCAACAAAAATATTGGCATATTTCAGATACTAACGTTTGAAATTTTTAGGAAACGTTAACTAACAACATAGTTAGTTTTGATAAACCGACCCCTGAACTGCAATTATAGCCTTGACGTAGAGGTGCTCAGCTGCACGAACTAAACTTGTGCTTCTGTATGGACGACCGTTAGGCTGTCAAATGTTGTTTTTTAATCTATTTAAACACCCACCAGAATCTGCTGATGTTGCAGGACTTTTCACACAGGTGGTCTTCCTTCTTGCTCTGAACCCAGCCTGTTCTTTGGCTATTATTTCTTGAGCCTGGTGTTTAAGCCTGTTCAAGATGACTTACTTACAATAATAAAAACTGATATCAAAAGAGATGGCGAACCCAATGACCAAAGGTAGCAGGAGCCTCTGTAAACAGGGGCACATCAAAGCATTCATCTGGCAGAATATTCGTATTTGATACTGACCATTGATTTCCTACAGCTATACAGGTAGAATCTCCGGGTATCCTTCGGCCCCAATAGCTCAGTGGTAGAGTGTCCGCTTCGGGACCGGGAGGTCGTGGGTTCGAATCCCGGCCGCGCCATACCTAAGGCGTTATAAATGGTACCAGGAGCTCCCTTGGCTGACGCTCGCCTAAAAAGGGTAGTCCTAGGAAGATAGAGTTAAGTCATCGGGTAAGTATAAATTGCTACTGGATACCTTGTTTGTCGCAATAAAAGCTCTTAAGAGCTTATGTTGTCTGTTTCTAATATGCGACGTTAAATAAAGCTTCTTTAACTTTATCTTTGTCTTTAGTTCTCCGAAACTAGACGACAACAGGCGATAATCGCAGGTGTCAAATTAATCCCTAAGGCTAAATATTTAATCTTTATGACTTTAACTGAATTTCGTTCCCGAGTCAGTTGACGAAAATCTAATTTCGGTAGAATGAGTAGGTGATAATACATGAGTCAGTCTTACAACTCAACTTTTTTCTTCATTATTTGAGTCATTATTTTGTTCATTATTTGAGTCTTTATTTCGTATCGTTGGTGAAATTTTTAAAACCGACCGAACAAACAAACAAACAATATGATTTTCTTTAAGAATGTACTTCGGTGAAAAAAAAATAAAGAAATAAATCAAAGAGTATATGAAAGTAACCAGGAGATAAATAAATTAACCCATTAATGCCTGGCGTCCCATATATAGAGCATAGGCAAACAGTGCAGACCTAGATCAGACGCAGGAAAACACGGCGTCTTAACAGGCTCCACACTGTTTGCATTAGACAAATGGGTATTTCTCCTGTAAAAATGATAATAAACTAAACCAGACACCCCTTAATTGACAAATGGATACATTCATTTGATAGGGATAGAACATTCCATGGGCAAAAATGGGTTAATCAATGAAATAAAACAAATGTTCTATATTTGATGTCTTAATTTCATAGAAAATAGATAAAAATTCTGTATATTAATTCCTTCATTTCAACTAAAAAACAGTTATTTCAGAGGAGTCCCGGTTTCTCAGTGGGTTAGGCGCTGGCTAACTGATCTGGCGGACCCGGGTTTGAACCCCGCTTGAGACGAGAATCTTTTCTACCGTAAAAAGGGGTCCATTGCACACAGCCTTTCATAATCACTCTGCCGTCGTCTTGATATGACTGAAATACTGTTGAAAAGGACGTTAAATCACCAATCATCCACCCATCATCAGTTATTTCATGATTTTTTTTACGCGCTCTGACCTATAGTTTTGAGTATTATATATTAATCTCAAACCATTCACACTATTAATTTCGATATAATAATAAATAAGAAAATTAAAGGTAAATTATCATTCGTTTCATTTACCCCATGTTTGTAAAATCTGCCATTTATCGAGATAAGACGCGTTATTTGAGCGTTAGGCGCATGGGCAGAAACAATGTGAAAAGGGTCTTTTCCCAGATTACCTTCGTCTATATTTGAACCGCGACAAAACACAATATACAAAGTGGCATGTGCGCTTAGCGAAGACTCAGATCAGTCTGGGCATCCGCCAAGTACGATGAGTCTTCGCTGTCGGCATGTGGGTAGCTTAGACGCTAAGCTACCTTTTAAGCGCATCGCGGAAACTCTAATCAGAATGGGCGATGGTCAACGATGATCTGAGTCTTCGCTGGTCGCAAATGTCACTTTGTTTTGACATGTCAACGCTCATTTATTGCGACACGGTACTGTGGACGCGTGCCGTGTCATTTGTATTGTTTATTTAACCCCAGTTACAAAAATCGACATAGAGTAATAATCGAATTTGAGCCTTGTTGAAGTATTTTCACTTTAAACACATGAGAAAACAAAAACGTGTTAACATGAAGACCGTCTGTGAAAGTTAATACAAATTTTCTTCAAGATGTGAAAAAAAAATAAATAACTTAACGTTGCAGACGTATACAGTTTTCTGGTTCTTATGAACAAAATTATACTATATCAAAGTCCGCCGAATGTTTATTTTCAAACCCAAACAACAAATAAGCAAAAATAAAGTTCTTCTTATGTACCAAAGCAGGCATCCCTTGCAAAGAAATTGAGAAATAAAAAAATAAATCAAAATAAAAGGATACTGAAAAACAACATTACAAAAAATAAAAAAGAAAAAAGAAAAAAAAAAGAAAAAAAATGACAATAAATAAATTATTAACTTGTTAATTTAAAGACAATTAGATAATACAATTTCATTCAGTTCATAATAAACAGAGATAGTAAAACTGTTTTGCTAACATACTACTGATTTTAAGGCGAATTCAGACAAATGATTACAGATACATGGAGAGAGAGAGAGTGAGATGGAATGAGACAGAGAGAGAGAGATACTAAGTGTGGCTCTTTGCCTCGCAAAAAATCGTTAATGAGTAACTACTGTGCAAAAGCTAAACTTCGAAACACACCGACATTGGCATTATACAATCATAAAGTCAATCTTGCATAATTCAGCTACTTGAAAATGCATAACTACAATATCCTATCATGAATTGTGTATCATACTCTTGATACATATAACCTTCGCCCAAGGCTGTTACCTGAAAGCCGCGTCGTGTATCGCCGAAGTTTTGACGGGACCGCACGGAAACGACAGGCATACAAAAATCATTGATTAAAATTTGAACAAATAATGAAAAAAGACCAGTTTATCATTTAGCTAGACCAATAAAAATTACATCAGATGTAAATATAATCTTTCTTCTAAACTGATCCATTTGTGATGCACAATTATTTTGTATCAATTTGATTCTAAATAAGCGGTCGAATTCGTGTGCCCTAGTTGTGTTGCGGAGATTTTGTTACTAACAAAGTTTGTTTAATTAAATTATATACCCCTAGATAATTACCCAAAAAAGACCATTTTGCACTTGTGCTAGAATCAAGATTAAAACACGATGTTAAAGATGAAGAATTCTACTTTCTGATACAGTTTGTGATGTTAAAATATGTTAAGAATAATTAAAGTTATTTAGTGATAATGAAGTTTCCCCATATTACCCGTGTATAACAAATTGGTTCACACCTGTAGAACTGCAAGTACGCAGTTTCTTCACTATGAATAAGTAATATATCGTCATTATTTTATGCTTAACATTGATATCTGTTAGACCAAAGCATGTTCTGTTCTGTAGTTGAAATTCTGCCTTTATAGTTAAAAACTTCACAATACTTTGTAAAATATCTGATTATTCAGTAAATTGAGCCGCGACACGACAAAACCAACAATGTGGTTGTGCGCCCAGCGCAGTCCCAGATCAGCCTGGGCATCCGCCCAGTCGGAACAGAGTCTTCGCTGTCCGCATGGAGGAAGCTTAGACCCTTAGCTACCCTTTGGATACTTAACAAAGAGTCTGATTAAACTGGGTGGATGCCCAGGCTGATCAGGGTCTAAGCTACCTCCATGCGGACAGCGAAGACTCTGATCAGACTGGGCGGATGCCCAGGCTGATCTGAGTCTGCGCTGGGCCCACAACCATATTGTTGGTTATCTCATGTCGCGGCTCAGTTGTTGAAGAAACGTTCTGCCACAGTACAATGTTCAAGTACATACAGTTTTTTTAGAGTATTTACACTCAGGGCCGATTACACAAAGCTAGTTTAAAAGTTAACCTTGGGATTATCCTCAGGTTTAAGAGTTTTGGATTGCTCAAATGTTGTTTAAATTAACCTCAGGGTTATTTGAAGTTTTAACGCAGACGGATTGCACGAAACTAGTTTGAGGTTTCGAAAGTCCTTATCACTTTTTCTTCCAATGTCCTATGTATGCTGCCGCTAGAAACAGATTCTTACCTCATGACATCAACCACTATAAAATCCATGATTTTTTATTTGGATTAGAAAGTAAAACAAACCATGAAAATGAGACCCTGTTTATAAAAGTTCAAAACTTCATTGTTAAGTCGGTAAGGTTTGTTTAAAAATATTCTACTAAAACGGCTCCAGATCCATATGCCAGCCATATGTTTGAACTTTGATTTCAAACCGGTAGAGATATAATATATTTGTTACAGTCGTGAGAGTGAATTGTATCAATCGGTCGAAAAAGATTCTTTGGTTTTTCCTTATGATTCAACTGCGTTTCTTTTGGTTTTTGTCGGATATATCAATCTTGCCATGGCTTCTACTTTCTATATCCATAAATGCCATTATAATATGTTTTTATACTGAAACTCTTTTTTTTTCTTTTTTTTTTTTGATGTAAAACATGGACTACTGAATGCTTTAAATGTCGACATTGAATCAAAATGTATTTAATGTACTGATATATCGACATTAACTCTCTCCCTCTCTCTCTCTCTCTCTCTCTCTCTCTCTCTCTCTCTCTCTCTCTCTCTCTCTCCAATTGTTGTAATTTGCATATATTGAAATTATTGGTTTTGTTAATCTGTTGCACATAGCCATTCACATATATTATAACTTCTAATTCGTTCAGGAGATGGCTTCAATATAAGCGTTACGCTTACCGTCAGATTCTGTACCATGTTGCGTAACATTTGATATATGTATTTTCTGTGAATAAATATTGTTTAAACCAAACTAGTTGACTAAATGATTATTTTTTTTTTTTGGGGGGGGGGGATTGCACAAAACTATTTTTGCTTAACCTTGTTGTTAATCTATCCGTCATCTATTGAATATTTAAACCTGCCAACGGGGTAGTTTAAGACATTTGTAAGTCAAATTTTCAGAATGTACTGGAAGAAATATGCACGAGTTCTACATAGCGATGTATCATACATTCATGAGAAGATAAATCAAATAATAAATACTAAAAATGAGATCCAAAAAAAATTTGGAATCAATTTTTCAGGTAAAAGACTATATTCTGAACAATGATATTTGCCTTTCATGTGTCCCATACCATACACTAAATACATGTGCAAAGATCTGATTTGCAATGTATTTGTTTGTTTTTAAAATAATCATTCGAAGACCGACATTCTGACAAAACAGAGCTTCAATAAAAGCTCTCTCTTAAATTCTAACAACCAGCATAGCCAATGAAAATTTGTCTATTTGCCCCTTTGTATAAAAGTATAGGAAGAACTCTTGCAGCAATTAAGATCTTACATTCAGATAGGCATGGGAACTCGCATCAGGTCACTCGGTCTTGAAACTTTGGCGTGCATTTTAAAGGTCTGCGTATCCTTGACCCTTTGATGGATTCTTCAGTAGGTGTTAAAAATTGTTCCAACATATAACATATTTCTACCTTGTTATTTTCAACCGTGGAGGGGAGGGGGAGGGGGGTTCTGTGGCACACAGCATTTCATTATTACCCCCATCATCCTGCTAATATTGAAATACTGTTGAAGAAGGTAAATTGTAAGTCATCCATCTATCTATTTTTCTCCATGAAACTAACTTAGAAAATCAGTTTTTAAAGTTTCCTAAGTGCGTATAGTTTCACATCGCACAGATGGATTTAGCTGGTATTTGAATGTCTCATTGTCCTCCCAGTGGTATTAATTCGTGTAATAATTTATCTTGAAGGATCATTACAAGATGTTCAAACACCTGTGTCACAGTAATTACCGTTATTGGCCAGCTTTCGACTAAAATTGAAAAACAAGGTCAAGGTCACAATCAGAGGTCATGCTGTTTCTCTTCATTAACTTAAAAACTACAAAAGCAAATTTGATTTAACTTCATTAAAAGGGAAAAGATTTGAGATGGTATGTAACAAAAAATGAAGGTTCTCTTGACCAAGGTCAGGTCACAGTCGGGGATCAGAGGTCAAATCATGTCTTTGAACTCGAAATTGCTGGAGCAAGTGTCATCAAAC
Organism: Ctena decussata; assembly: GCA_963989385.1. Classification (NCBI taxonomy): domain Eukaryota; kingdom Metazoa; phylum Mollusca; class Bivalvia; order Lucinida; family Lucinidae; genus Ctena; species Ctena decussata. The sequence goes on from OZ022504.1 coordinate 67,853,122, forward strand.
TTCACAGAAAAGTAAAACATGATAAGTGGTATTTTTTCGAATAAAGGATCCCATGCCCATGGTGAATGTCACAATCAGGGCTCAGACATAAGATTTCTGTATGATAACCCGAAATTTGTTCAAACTTCACAGAAAGGTAAAAATAATGAGAAGGTAAGTCATGCTGAAGATGTAAACTGCAATACCCAAGGCCAAGGTCACAGTAAGGGACCAAATGTCAGGCCCTGGAAAACCGTTGAAGCGAATATGATCAAACTAAATAGAAAGTTAAAGCACAGTGATAGTAATTTCAGGTGCAAGACCCAAGGATACAACAAAGTTTGGTAAATGGTGGAAATATGTCCCCATGAATAGTCTTCGACTTCTGAAGTGCATGAACATCACAGAAAATAAAAGGAAATTAAGAACAGTGCAAGACTCAGGTTCTATGCTCACAGTTAAAGTAAAACAAAAACTGGACTCAAGGGTCAGTTTAAGTGGCCTTTGGGGGCATTTGTTACATGCTGTAACATTTCTTGTTCTAAACAGAAATCATAATGATAAGCAGTACAACCTGCACGTCTGGTGATAAAATGTGGGTTGATGTGCATCTGTTGTGCCAATTGACTGGCAAAAAAGAAAGGGAAACATTTTGGGAAAAATTATGCATTGCAACATTGTTCTGGTTCCCTGTCGAGCAATGGAATATAAACAAAATGTAGTCCCAGGCTTGTACATTGTATTTTTACCATTTAATTGATTTCTTGCCAATTAAACTGACCAAATTAATTGATGAACTTTTTTATGTGAAACTAAAGGATGTTTAATTTGTTAAATATTGACTAATCACTGTCATTTACAATAACAAATCTGTACTGAGAACCTCATGATAAACTAGTTAATGCATTTTACCATGGATAGAGCTATGGGGCCTGTAATATTCTGTAGCAAAATTCAACAACGTTGACTTTCTGTGGAATGAAATTTATACTGTAGTACATGTATTCGGTTTCTTGATTTAGTAGCTAACGTCGCGCACTCAGAGCATTTGTTATCATAGATATAATGAAACAGTTCAAAATAAGACATACATGCATATGATGTTGATACGGTATGTCCCATGATTTTGGAAAAAATGCAACTTTATAAAACTATTGAGTTCGCTGATGCTGGTATAGTATATATCGCTTAAAGCAACAGTTTACTGTCAATCAAGACTGAATGCAAAAGCATATGATATACAGCACTATTTGCTTTTCTTTTCTCTCACACCTATGCCAGAAAAACGCCTTATTCAGCAGAGACAGTTCATAATACAGCCTGGTGGCATTGTTTAACTCAGTAACTAATGGAAACACAGGAGATATGAGACAAATTGCATCAACAATTTTATCTGGGCTAACCTTGCTCTTATCCTAGGATAACTATCTCGAGGATAGGTATTCCCTGCTTAAACTTTTTTCTGCAATCCACTTTAGTACTTGATACTAGCTATCCGAGGATAATTCAAAAAGTAAAAAAGGAGAATTGTCATTCATGTATGCGATACATTGGCATGGCCTGTTTTCCATACCTCTGAAGTATCATGAATACATTTCAAAGGGTATTCACAAGAATCTGCCAAAGACTACATCTAAGTGGAGATAACACGAAAAGTGTGAGAGCAAGGGCTACCATTCTTCTAGGCGAAACAGCGCCATTACCTGTTCTTCATATTTGTTAAGTACATATATCATGAAAATATTCCAGAGAGTATTTAGGTTGTAAAGTGGACAAGAAAGTGTTTAAAAACGGACAGAGGGACGCCAGGATTATCGCTTTATCCCCGAACCTTTCGGTAAGAGTTAAAAATAAAATTTTCTTTTAAAAGGAAGGCTTGCCCAGCTAAGACAGTGAAATTTTCATGAGCTGTTATTGAAGTGAACCCGATCGTTAGTGCACTTTCTGTTGCTAACTTTTATTTCGCTAAGTATTTAATTTCCAACTTATTGAATGGTGGCATTATCCACGGGTGTAAGGTAAAAACAAGTGTAGAATTTATTTGAAAAACAAATTGAAGAAATATTCACACACACACACACACACACACACACACACACACACACATACACACACACACACACACCACCAACAACAACAACAACACCAACAACAACAAAAAACAGTTTTCCAACGTTTTGGCCGGCCGTTTTAGGCATGTCTCAAGGAAAACAACTATATGGACCTATTTCAAGTCTTTTCTTCACGGCTGTTGACTCACATTTAGTCTGGATCAAAATTTTAGGAAAGACTGTTTCAAACCCATGTCTATGGAATCTTGGCACATCTGAACTTGGAATCAAAAGAAGACAGTAAATTTATATTTACTGAAGTTTGTTTTTGGTTTAAGTGGCAGTGACTGGAACAAAATTTTGACACTCTGTGAAGAAAATGCATGCTGCAGTTGTTTGGGACAATAACTTGCTTTACACCATTTGGGAACAACAAAGCACGGAACCCATTGCGTTCGTATTTCCATGAACTCCCGACAAATGAAATTTATCTTTTATATTTATGCTATGTTTTTACATCAATTTTGTTACTCATTCGTAAGTTCTGACTAATTAAACGCCAAGCAAAGGACGAAAAATAGTCATTAACCAACGTGTTTGGTAATGAAGTACAACAGCCGTCACTATGACATGACATATATCAAACGTTACGTCGGCCAATCATCTATCTGAATTATCTGTGACGTTGCTTACGCGTAAGATTGCATGAATGTGTGTTGTTCGTGGATGTATGAACAACGTCAGCTCAGTATAGGTTCATCTAATCGTCGAAGAGTGTAAATATTTCTCTGTACATTTGTATAGCTGAAGTAAGAAGGCAACATTAGAAAGTGTTATAAAAGCAAGAAAAGTGTCCACACAACCCCCACCCGCACCTACTATAATCCAAATCAGTAGTACGCCCCGGCACTGGAGGTTATACCCAGCATCATCGCACCATCCAATCAGCCCCTCCATTGTCATAAAGCTGTCAGTGCATCCCTAACAGTTTCAAATTTTAACAATTCTAAATTGTCCCCTTTTTCTGTACCTGTGTCATTGTAAGAGGCTTCCAGTTCATGCTATTCACGAATATGTTGATGGCCAATAGGAAATTTATCAGATGCTAAAAATGTGAACATAATATATCGCTTTGTGCCATGGAAATGCCTGTTGCAATGCGTATGTGTTAATTACTCAGCGACATTACCGACTTTTACATACATAACACGGTCCGTTGTACATATAAGCCACACACACACAGATACATAGGATACATTTTTCTGTGACAAGGGAAGAAAATCGTCAAAAGCGCTTGTTTCTAAATTTAAACAATAAATTTGAACTCTGCTCTTTCAGATTTTACACTGATACACAGATCAGCCCACTCCGGCATAAGCGCAGTCTGATCAGTCTAGCCTCAGCATGAAAGATGAAGAATATATATATGCCGAAAAAGACTGATCAGATCCAATGAATGCATCGGCGCTGGACAGTGTGCCCGCTGCTCTAACTAGTCAGATTATGCGATGCCATACGGCCTATTTTTCGCGACGCCGCTGCATGATTTTTTGGAAAAGCTAATGTTTTGCGCTATGCTATATATATAAACAGTTTCTTACACAAGTTTTGGTATATTTCTTAGGACTGTGCATTGCATTCAGAGTTTCATTTTTTGTGCAATCAGTTTATAAAAAGCAAAAGAAATGAAGCCAAGTTCAAGGCACTTGTAAAAAAAACGTGCTTTTTAACGGAAATATTTTTTTTTAAAAGTACATGTACTATCAAAAATAGAATAAAGTTTCCATCTGTTATTTTTAGCAGATGAGGCAATTCGGATATGGATAAAAATAGACAACATCGGATGAGGTCTTTGTTTGTTATCTCTGTGAAGAAAATAATGAAAAAATGCTGTCTCAAACCGGAATGCTGTCTCAAACCGGAACGAACTTTCCGATCTCTTTGGCTTAATTGCGGCCCTAAGAAATATTAAGAACGAATCGTTGCAGTACACACTCTCCTGGTATTTTCCGACTAAGCGTGACGTATCGTTTCTTCCGAAAATAACTCGGTATCACTAAACCACTTGAATACAGGCTTGCGCCCGAGAGCGCAAGCCAAAAATAGATGATCGTGTCACTAACTTCAGGCATTAACCAAATGGAATAGCGCCCCCACAGAAGGTTAAAACAGATACTATAAACACACAGAAAGACAACGCAATGAGATACTCTACTATACATGGCGACAGACATGAAAAAACACTTTCCATTATACGTGTTGTTTAGAAGGACCTAAAAGTGCTCTAAGGAGGATTTTTATACAATATACTGAAAAAAAAAATGCTTTCGATCCCGACTTATACCGTGGCACGAGCCGACTGTACACCGGGGCTAGCTCAATACTATGGCCGTACTGATACCGTAGCCGTTAAACTGGTCAACATCTTTAAGCTTTTATCGTTTGATTGCAATCGGTATAATTCTGCAATTTTCCGTCGGCATCAATCTCATATGCATCTTTATGCGTAGAAGCTTGAATCTATATTTTATGACATGTAATCTGCTAATTTGATCGTTCTAGTTTAAGGTGCGCATTTCAGAAAACATCGGGATATTTTACAGGTCTGAGATCAAGGCATAGCATAATTTATGGTTTCAGGTCCACATAAATTCGGACACACGTATTAGAAGAAACGTGCATTGATTTTGGAGATTTCTTTACCTGCTTCATGATTGCTGTCCTCAAATTTCTTATCTTGCCCTCGTCATTGACAGGATAAAAAAGGCCACCTATCATCGTAGTTAGCCGCATGATACAATTTATCAGTCCACCGAAACGATTGCAAAATGTATATGGGTCTGCAGCCGCACAGTCTGATCAGGTCCTTTGCTGTTTGATTAGGCCAACTTCGGCTCCTAGGCAACTAATCAGGATTCAGTGGTATACCTTAACTGACTGAGCAGACGGGAAGCTAATTTAAATATTCCACTTTGTTGAAAACATGACAAAACCAACAAATTGGTTGTGCGCCCAGCTCAGACTCAGATCAACCAGGGCATCCGCCCAGTCTGATCAGTCTTCGCTGTCCGCATGGAGGTGGCTTAAACCCTTAGCTACCCTTTAAGAGTTTGATCTGACTAGGCGGATGCCCGGGCTGATCTGAGTATGCGCTGGGCGCTCAACCACTTTGTTTGTTTTCTCATGTCGCGGCTCAAATTATATTCATGGGACAGTTCGTCGTACCTTCGACAACATAATCAAGAAGACGATAATTCCAAAACACAAAATGTAGTAGGTCTGTCTTTTACAAAAGTTAATTTCAATGGCTTTATGATCAGTAATTCCTTTCCCGAAAAAAAAAATAACATATAAATAGGCGAGTCACACTTTGTCATGCACTAGGTTTATTGTGTACGGTACAACTATAGGCACCTTACAATTCCAAAAATAGACTATTATCTAACATTATTGAATAACTATCGGTGTCACACGCTGTTAATAGGCATTCTCAACGAACAAAAACCCATGCTGTCATAGGTGCGAAAGCCTTTAAGGTACGAAAGCCTATAAGGACATTTTCAAAACAAGAAAAAAATTAATTTCTCGAAATGACGAGAACCCAACTCTTAATAACGAGAAACCAATTCGTTTTCACGAGAAGCCAACTTGTTATAACGAGAAGCCAACTCATAATAACGAGAAGCCAATTCGTTGTAACGAGAAGCCAATTCGTAATAACGAGAAGCCAACTCGTAATAACGAGCAGAATGTTGAGAAGCCAACTCGTTGTAACGAGAAACCAACTCGTTATAACGAGGAGCCAACTCATAATAACGAGAAGCCAACTCGCTATGACGAGAAACCAACTGACAATAACGAGAAACCAAGTCGTTTTAACGAGAAACCAACTCGTTATTACGAGAAGCCATCTCGTAATAACGAGAAACCAACTCGTAATAACGAAAAGCTAACTCGTTATAACGAGAAACTAGCTCGTTATAAAAAGAAACCAACTCGTTCTAACGAGAAGCCAACTGGTTATAACGAGAAGCCAACACGTAATACCGAGAAGCCAACTCGTATTACGAGAAGCCAACTCGTTATAACGAGGAGCCAACTCGTAATAACGAGAAACTAATAATTCAGGATCAAGGGCAATAGCCCTTAATTAATGTCTGTATATCTTCAGTAATGTTTATATTAGCACGATGACAGGGTTAGGTCTGATATGTATGGAAGCGTATAGGTACCCCTTTTATATCTATTTTAATTTATATTTGATTAATGTCTGTATATCTTCAGTAATGTTTATATTAGCACGATGACAGGGTTAGGTCTGATATGTATGGAAGCGTATACGTACCCCCTTTATATTTATTTTCTCGTGATGAATAATATATCAACAAAACACGATATTATCAAGTTATCAAGAAATCCGAACAATTTCTCACGAACACGACTTATTTTTTTCGTGTTACGGAAATAGCTTACGACGTTTATCGTCGTATTATTTGGTTATTAATTTTATCTTGTGATAACTTTAATGGTATACCTAAAAATCTCATGACAAGTTACCCTATATTCATGTTTCGATGTTGTCATTTTTGGCGTATATCAAAATATTTATTCTGTGATTTTTTTATCTTGATATAAATGAAATGCTATATCTGAAAATTTTATCGTTATATTCATGCATGTAGCTGGCTGGTAGCAAGCTGATAAAGTTTCAAGTCCGTAGCTAAAATACTTTTTGAGATATCTTGCTGACAAGGTTTCATTATGATTTTTTTCTGAAGAGGCATAACTCCAAAAAGGGAGACAACTCGGACAAGAAAAATGTGCATGTCAGCTACTTTTTGATGACGAATCATATGAAATTTCAAAACTCTAGCATGCATAGTTTCTGAAATATGTTATGCGTGACCTAATGGACGGACGCACGCACGCACGCACGGACAACCCAGAAGCAATATGCCCCCTCAACTTCTTCGAAGTTGGGGGCAAAAAAAGTACTTGCAGCAAAAGCAGTCATGTCTGCATCTGTGCTAAACAGCAGTTCCCGCCGAACCAAAACTTTAAACACTACATCGACATAATGTTTGTGCTATAAGCAACAATATCATTAACATTATGACATCATCTTGTCGATATAGATGTTATCATAACAATTCCGGAGTGATAACGAAGAATATAATGAACACATTTCAACGTGAAAACTCAATACTTATATCAACAACGAGTCAATTTAATTCGTTTTCTCAATAAACTATATCTCAATAAACTGTCATCACAATTTTAGATAAAGATAAAATAATAAAACGAAAAAATTACAACGTGAAAAGTAACCACTATATCAGCATCTAGTTGATTTATTTAATTTACACGATAAAATTTATCATATAATAACTTGATAATATCGTGTTTTGTTGATATATTATTCATCACGAGAAAATAAATATAAAGGGGGTACCTATACGCTTCCATAGATGTGCCTTAGTTCTAAGTGTTTGCAAATATTTATGAGGCTTTGTGCAAGACTATGCCTGAGATTTTATACGCAAATCTGTCTAGGTAGTTAGCTTGTTATCGAATCCTTTCCTATTATTCTTGTATGAATTGATTGTGTATGTTTATATGTTGAATAAAATACTGTATAGCTAAATCTGTCTGATAGTATTGCACAGTTATATCTACTGGTTAAGATGTGCAAGGATATGCAAAGACATGACCATAGTAGCTCAATAGGTTAAGCGCTGGCCTACTGATCTAGCGGTTCCGGGCTCGAGACCTGGAGGCGGAAATCATTGCAATCGAAAATGGGTACCATTGCGCAAAGTCTTTCAGTAACATCCTCCCATCGTCCTGATATGATATGACTAAAGTACTGTTAAAAAGGATGTAAAATCACAAGTCATTAACCCATCCAATTGAAAGCAGTTAAAGTCAGTGCACAAAAAAAGTTTGAGGTTGAAGGCATTCATTTGTGTCGAGATCTGTATAGTAGGTGAGCAGACTGGTCTGGCACCCTCGGTCCGTTACATCAAAAGCAAAAGTTTTAGTAATGGTTACCATGGTTACAGCATGGTTACAGGAAAAAGCTGCAGGTCCTCAGATACAGGCTCTCATGTTAGAAGCGGACCAGCGTCAGCGATCCTAGTCATGGTTAACATATCCAAAACCCCCCTTACCCCTCGCCGAGTTGGCTTCTCGTAATACACTCGTAATATTTAACGAGGACCGAAAATTTACTATTATCAGATCTAGATATTAGCTAAAATTAGATGGAAAGGGGTAATTCAACTACGTATGTGAAACGACTAAATGGAAACGTGCTTAAGTGGGATAAATTAACGGCTATCTAGGAAAAGGTCTATTAAGCGCTTAAATAGGAAGTACGACTAAATATGGAAAGTGAATGGTTACCGCTTAAGTTGGAAAAACAATTACAGTTAAATGGGAAAAATAACGGTTAACTTGTAAAAAGTCTAATTTTACATTTCTGAGCTATGTGATGATAGAAGTGTTGTATGTTACATATCATCAAGCGGTCTGAGCAGTCAGTCACTCTGGCTTTCACTTTCTAGGGCCGCGCTAGCTTTCTGACTTGGGTAGGATAAGCTGAGATGGATAATGTTGATTCTGTCATGTTGTGATGAGGTAGCTGTTGCAAGGTATAGTTTGAGTAGGACATGCTATGACTCTTTCGATGTTGTATGATTCAGTATTGTATGGAATGATTAGTTATGGTAGAATGGAGGGAGTGGATAACGATTATTGTAGTCGGGCTATATTGCGGGATGTCTGTGTGTGAGATGGCGAACTTGGATTTAACGTCCCAACAATAAATAGATCATACGGAAACGGTACCTCGGTGTTAAGATTCATCCGAAAGACCAGAGAAACGGTGATCAAACCTCCGACTACTGAAAACCAGGCAGGTGACATAATGCTAGGTAAGACTTGTTACAAAGATTTATTACTATGACAAGCTAGCGTGTATATGCAAGGAAGATACAACTATTTAGTTCAACGCACTGATTAGAAAATGTGGCATAGCTATCAGAGATGCAGTGTGTGAAACTAAAATTGTCAGATGACTCAAACTATTACAGAATCGACTTTATAGAACTAATGAATTAATTGTTTTCTTCATCATAGGTTTCTGCACAAAATTTATGGGCTGTAACAAAACAAGAGGACCAACAGGCCCTGAATCGCTCATCGAATCCACTGTGAGAACCTACGCAGGCTATGAAATTAAAATCTTAAAAAGTTCCTTCAAGAAAGGCCACTAAGTAATGCTACATACCAAATTTCGTGCATCTCTGCCAAGTGGTTCTGAAGAAAAAGATTTTTTTTCAATCGTTTCCTATGTAGCTCTAATGTTTCAATCCAGGACCCCATAGGACCTCATTGGGTCACCCTTTGAAGAAACTTGGTAAATGCTACAAACCAAATTTCAAGCAGAACTATAAATGACCACTTTTCATGAACCCCACAGTTCTTGAGCAAGGGTGCAAGAACTTGAGAGCTAAGAGCTGTGGAGTTCTAGAAAAGTTGCCATTTATCGTTCATCAGCTAGTCAAGAACCTGTTCTGGAACAGTTCTTGAACTAGCAGCCATTCAGAGTTCAAGAACTTGTTCTATAACAAGTTCTTGAACTATAAAATGATTGGCAAAAGTTCTTGAATTGTTCACAAACTTTGGAGTTCTGTAGAAGCGGCCATTTAGAGCTCCAGAACTGTTCCAGAACAAGTTCTTGAACCATAAGAACTCACTGAATTGAAGAATTCCAACATAGTTTAACATGTTCTGTCTAAGCAAAAAAAAAAAAAAATAAACCAGCTCATGGGGAAAAGGTACTTATCACAAAGGCAAACAGTAAAGCCTCAGCTGTGCCTGCACATGCTCTAACATCAGAAAAGGTTAATACCTATCAGCTGAAGTCCAAAATTCCAGACATATGTTTTTATGCTGATATAGTTGATTTCACACAATGCTCCACTTTTTCAGATTTTTGCAAGAAAGCCTCTGACAAGCAATAATTATTTTCTTTGACACATTGCCATAGCGAAAACTTGCTCATGTTTGATGATTAAACATGTTGAAACGTGTTAAAACATGTTTTCTACAACTTGGATCATATTAGAAATAAGCACTTTTGTATTTTCATTTTTTTTCATGCAAATGTAAGACAATCTTTTAAAATGGGTGGGGTAACAGGGTGACATGTCACCATAATGAAAATGTAGCATGGTTATTTTGCACGGAGATTGAGCAGTTGGCATTCATTATGATATATAACTATGATCGTTGTTTATTCTTAATTGTTAGTGATATTTCAGTGGAATTTCACTGGACATTTTCAGTAGGGAAATGCCAGGCACATCGGTGCATGTAACGTGCTTGAACATGTTAAATGCCAGGCACATTGGTGCATGTAACATGTTTAAACATGTTATATGCCAAGCTTAAACATGTTCAGACATGTCTGAATGATGTTGAACCCACTTTCAAGAACATGTTTCAGCGTGTTTAATCATTGTATTTATAAGATTGTCAAACATGGCTGAACACAGTTAATATTTGATCATGTTTGACCATGGTGCCATTTAACGCACATGTTTAAACATTTATTAACATGTTTATAACATTGTCAAAACATGTTCAAACATGCCCAAATAACATGTTTAAACATGTTTCAATCATGAAACTTTCGCTATGGCAACCATGTAAGCCAAATGCATATAGAAAAACAACACCAAACCAGATCCCAGCTGTTCTGATATAGGAATCCACCCCTTTCACAACCTTCTTGCATAAACTGTTTTCCAAAAGAAACCCGTTTTACAAAAATGTAAAGCAAATATCATTCTCAGATATTTTAAGCACTCTCTTGCTAAATTTAAACTGCCTTGCCTTTAGAGAGTCTATGCTTTTCTTCCTGCTATTTCCAATCTTGGATAATACTTTTTTGCATCTCCTCTGCTTAAATGATAAATTTGATGCTCCAAAATTACTTTCAGTCAAGTTTCTTCCTTGACCTCTCTTCTACAGGAAATGGAAAAAATAGTAACATTATTTTCTATTGGTGGGCTCTGGAGTAACAAGATGTTCTATTGTGGACTTTGAGCACCCTATGGTATAAACAGGACGTGATGCAATAATGCCAACTCAAAGTGCAAGTTCAGGAACACTGCAAGTCAAGAACCACTAGTTCTTAAGAACTTATATGTTCTGAAGGACATTGCAAGTTAAAGAACCCCTGGTTCAGAACTTCATGTGGTCAAGAACAACAGTTCAAGAACTACAAGTATTTATGAACTTAAATCTTGAAGTTCAAGAACTGTCCTTGATTTTCAAAAAAACGATTTTTGAAATTTTTGAAACCTAGAGTACAGTACTGCCTGTAACGGCTGAAGATTCAAGATTCAAGATTTTTTAAATAGTTCAAGAACAAATTAGTAGTTCTTGAACTTTTTTACATCAAGAATGGAGGTTCAAGAATATTGCAAGTTCAAGAATCACTGGTTCTAGAACTTCATCTGTTCAAGAAGAACAGTTCAAGAACCACAAAGGTTCATGAACTTAAATTTTGAAGTTCAAGAACTGCTATTGAAGTTCAAGAATTGTTCTTGAACTTTATGAACAGTTCAAGAATAAATTATAAGTTTTTAAACTTTTTTCACATGGGAATTAATATTCTTACTTAATCCTGTTAACTGAAACCATTCTAGGGAGTGAATTATTTGCCACTCTTCAGTCTCTAAACAATGTCCCTCTTTTGTAAAATGCAATGCCCCTGGGGCATTTAATAGAAATAATATGGTATACTGAGAAATAAGAAAATACCAATATATTGCAGAAATAACCCCATGACAGACAGAGGGAACCTAGTCTGACAAAATGCTAACTGTGGAACATAAAACTAATTTTACAGATGTTTTGCCAAGATATTCCAAACATATAGAAAGTATAGGCCAAAAATTACTTTTAGGACATGTAGAAAGCCCCATAGAAGGTACAGATAACCGCGTCAGACAAAATTCTGATTGTAACAGTAAGCTTGCCTTACTTTTTCTTACTTCAATCCTTTTTGTGAAGTTTCACCAAAAGTTCTGAGAAGTAAATGCAGTAAAGGTCAAAATCCATTTATGCGCATTCAGAAGCCAACTACATAGCATATGGGCAGATAATCCTATCAATAAAGTCTGACTGTTACAAAAAAAACTTGAATTCATTTCTGCCAGGTTTACCAAGATATTCTAAACAGTTAAGGAATTACAGGCCAAAACCAAATTTTTGGACATGTGCATAGCCCCTTGCAGCAAAGGTTTCAGTTGATGGCCCAAAAACAGAGGTTCTCTCAAGGATTGCACAAGTAACTGCAGCTCTAACAAAGCTGAAACCAATTCTCAGAGCTTATATCAGTGGTGAATCTGATGCATTGTTTTGTTGTTTCTGTATTTCTGTATGCCTGTAAATCATGGGCTTTGACAGCAGAGCTAGAGAAAAGAACACAGGTCTTGGATATAAAATGCTGCATGAACATCTGTGATCTGTTTAGACCATATCATAACTAATGGGGATTTATTCTAAGAAAGATCCAAGCAGCCATTCGAGAATATGACACACTGCATGTGCTCCATATAACAAGGGGTGAAGGGCATAACTTAGGGATAATTATCTGTATTTCTCCATAAAAACATATGGTGTGACCCTTCATTAAAACCATCTGGTCGAGACAGATCTAATTCTACAACATACATTTTTGATGAAAAATAAGAGAAATATTATCCTCTGAACACCCCCACTTATCTGGAGCTCAGTGACCCAATCATGGTCAGAAAAAGGAAACCAAGGTAGTCTGGCCACATCGCGAGGTCTTCTGGCTCAGCAAAGATGCTTCTACAGGGCACAGTGAAATGGCAAAAAGAATAAGAGGTACACAGAATAAAAGGTGGAAAGACAATATTAAAGAATGAACAGGGATGGACTTGCCAAAGCAACAGGGCAGCTGAAAACAGGACCAGAGTATTTCAGTCATATATCGGGATAAATGGAAGATGATAATGAAAGGCTGTGAGCAATTGACTCCCATTTATTACTGGAAAGAATCTCTCTCCAGACTGATTTGAACCAGGGACACCTAGATCAGAAGACCAGCTCTTCACCCACTGAGTTACTGGGGCTCATACCAAGGGGAGAGGATTGCTTGCTATCATGTCAGACAAAATTCTGATTGTCCCAGAAAGACTACTTATATTTTATCATTTGTGTGACATTTTAGGAAGATATTCCACATAATAAAGGAACCAGAAGCCAAAAACTAATTTTTGGACACGTACATAGCCCCTGTGGAAGGGGCAGAGAACCCCAGTCATCAAAATGCTGATATTCAAAGAGAGCTTACTTTAATGTGATCATTTCTGGAAACTTTCAGCCAGATAGTCCAAATAGTAAAGAGGCTACATCCAAAACACACTTTAAAATATACCATTACAATTCTAAAAATTGGAACATCTAAATAAAATATTGCAGAACTTTGTTCTAATATGAAACTTTGATTTTACAATGCAGCAATGCAATCAAAAGATGCATTTAATGGGCAGGCAAATGGCTCCTAATGTACACATCTGATCAGGGTCTGCACAGTTAGCACAGACCTATCTGTCCCAATACTAAGAATTTTTACGGTAATTTGATGCTCATGGGTTAAAAAATACCATACCAATGTCATACATACAAATATACTCAAATTAAAGTTAAGAATGTTTTTTTTTTCTTTTAGTTTCAGTCAATTACAGTCCTAATGCTTTCTCATGAAGAAAAACTGGGAAGAAAGTCATGTAAGACCACACGAAATATTACATTATCCTATATGTGTATCAATCTCCATGATGCATGTATGTATATGTATATATATCGCCATGATGTATGTATGTATGTATGTATGTATGTATGTATGTACACGTGCGTATGTATGTATGTATGTATGTATGTATGTATGTATGTATGTATGTCCCCTTCATCACCTAGTCTCCGAGTCTCCGAGTCTCCAGGTCTCCAAATCGTCAATGTATAGGTGTATGTATGTATGTATGTATGTATATATGTATGTCCCCTTCATCTCCTAGTCTCCGAGTCTCCAGGTCTCCAAATCGTCAGTGTATAGGTGTATGTATTTATGTATATCCCCCTTCATCTCCTAGTCTCCGAGTCTCCGAGTCTCCAGGTCTCCAAATCGTCAGTGTATAGGTGTATGTATTTATGTATGTCCCTTCATCTCCTAGTCTCCGAGTCTCCAGGTCTCCAAATCGTCAATGTATAGGTGTATGCATATATGTATCTAACTTTAAATAGTCTCCGAGTCTCCAGTCCCCGGGTCCCCAAACAGATAGTATCGTGTGCGCCTGCACATTCATGTCACCCTGTCTGCAACAGATCCCTGTATATTACGTACGTCTATATATAGCATCCCCTACATGTAAAGTCCCCGGAGTCTCCGACAACGTATTTCTATGTTTATATCTAAAGTCCCGAGTCTCCAAGTACAATGTGTGCCTGCATATTTATATCCCTTGTCTCCAAAATATTCTTGTATATGTACGTACATATGGGATCCCCTAAATATACAGTCTCCTGAGTGTCCAACATCGTTTTGAATGCCCCCCTCGCATCCATACGATGTGTATACAGTATACTCGGCTCGGCGGCTTCTTTGTATTTATATCTATGTTCATGTATTGATCACTATTGATAACAGCTTCTGAACAACTGAAATGTACCTTCTGGAGGTACGCGCAGGCAAACGGCTGGAAGGACGAACAGAGAGAGAAAGAAAGAGAGAGAATCGGCCTATAACATTTCAGTATCAGAGGAGCTTCACGTACATAACTTAAACATGTGACTCTTACATATACACTTCAGACCAACAGAGCAACGTTAAAGTGGTGATTTGTGGCAAATACAAAAATCTGAATAAAACCATAAAAATTTAATGCATTTCCCTGAAAATTAGCAACTTCGCACAAGTTTACATCTTTACTTACCTTCGAGGGCGGGTTCATTACGGCTTAGCACGAACTCTCAGTTGGATTTCCTACACGAAACCAGACAAAAACAAAATACTTTTTGAAAATCATTTTGAAAGCACTTAAATAACACTTTTAGATAACTAAACCGTACCAGAACATCATTTCTAGCACCATATAAATTGCAAATTAGGCAATTTATTTTTGCGGACATGAAATTTGACCAAATTTTCCAAGAAAACGAATTAAAATTACAGATAAAGAGAGCAAATTACTCAGCCTAGGGCAGAAGATAACGTCGCACATATTATAATCAATTTTAACCCTGTTTTTATGCCCCCGCCATTAAAAATGGGGGGGGGGCATATAGTATCACCGCTGTCCGTACGTACGTAGCGTACGTAGAGTACGTAGCGTACGTACGTACGAAATGGTTTCTGTTCATTATCTTTCGAAAGCATTGGTGTATTAAATTCATATTTTATACACAGCTATGTAATCATCAGATACAGGTCAAGTTCGGTGTTGGGTAAAATCCGTCGATTATTGTGGGAATTATGGCCCGTTTTCGACTTCATTATATATGAAAAAATGGTTTCCGTTCGATATCATTTGAAAGCATTGGTGTATTGAATTCATATTTTATACACAGGTATATAATCATTAAATACAGGCCAAGTTCGATGTTCGGCAAAATCCGTCGATTATTGTGGGAGTTATGGCCCTTTTTCGACTTTATTTTGTATGTAAAAAATGGTTTCCGTTCGATATAATTATAAAATACAGGTCAAGTTCGATGTTGGGCAAAATCCGTCGATTATGGTTAGAGTTATGGCCCTTTTTCGACTTCATTTTGTATGAAAAACTGGTTTCCATTCATTATCTTTTGAAAGCATTGGTGTATTGAATTCATATTTTATACACAGGTATATAAGCATAAAATACAGGTTAAGTTTGATGTTTGGTAAAATCCGTCAATTATTGTGGGAGTTATGGCCCTTTTTCGACTTCATTTCATACAATAATGGTTTCCAATGGTTAGTTTTTGAAAAGTTACTTGTTTCGGGGCTATTTCTTTTGGAAAGTTGCATGGCATCCATTTCTGTGATAAGATACAGAATGTTATCACATATCACGGTCATGACACCCCCCTCTCCAAGACCCCTCCCCCCCCCCCCCGCCCACACACACACACACTTCTCTTGATCCAAGAAGCACAAAACTTCTGCCCAAGGAAAACAATAAAACGTACCACAGAAGTCTGCCTTTGTGAACCTAGATATGCTACAAGTGCCAGTAACTTAAACAAGGCGCCATCTTACTTAGGGCACAAGGCGGGGGCATCCGTGTCGTATGGACACATTTCTAGTCTGGAACAATGAAAGATTGAGTGGAGAGGCAAACTGTACAGATCTCAGGTAGGTAGGTAGGCAGGTATACTGGCAGATAGGTAGGTATATATGTAGGAATAGACAGATAGGCTGAATTGCAGTCCGATGGTAGTCTATAATGTTCTCATATTTTTTCAGACAATTTAAAAATTTGACAGATCGCCTGGATTTCAGCACGAACTATATCAGTTGCCTTGGGAAACACACGGCACTGTTAGCGATTGCCTGCACATACACAAAAATCAAACAAAAATAAATAATCAGCCTGTACGCCGTTATATGATCTTCATGCTATGGATGGTCACTTTCATTTGGCTCTCTGATGCCTCACTAATAGACCTTTTTCACACTGTTATCTCCCGTAGTCTCGCGGCCTTGGCTGTTTTTATTGTGATTACAACAGCCCATCAACATTTTATTATGTATAATTCTGATATATGAGCAGCAACAATATGGCATATCAGCATGGGCATCCGTTCAGTCTGATCAGAGTCATCGCTGTCGGCATGGAGATAGCTAGACACTAACCTTCGCTTTAAGCGCGGATGCCCAGGCTGATCTGAGTCTTCGCTGGCTGCATATGCCACTTTGTTGGTTACAACGTTTGTCGTGTCGCGGCTCATATGTCAAATTATGTGTTCATATATAGCTAGTCGTGAGTCAAATGTCTTCCCGAGTGAGTTATCTGGGCGCCGGAATATAAAAAGAACTAAAATACTACTGAACAAGAAATAAATCATTCATGCTGAGGCAAATTTTCAACATTCTAAATACTTAATACATATAAGCGTACCTAGTCCCCGGAGGGCTCACTTGGTCTTTGACACGGGTATCTGAAGTTTCACCCTAGCCTAAGAACGAACCTGAAAAGTGGCTGTAACGCCCAATAATGCGTCTATAGCGAACGTAACAAGCAGGTTATGAAACGTTCTTGGTTTCCCGAAATATATTCTCCATTACGTGACTCAACAAGGAATATAGGAAGAAAAGAAAAAATCAATAAAAAAAAACAGTATGTCAGTCGTAGCGGGACGATGGGTGGGTGATAATGAAAGGGTGTGTGCAATGGAACCCCGTTTACGATTGAAATGATTACCACCCACAGCGGGGCACGACCCCGGGACCGCTAGATAAGCAGTCCAGCGTTTAACCTACTAAGCTACCGGAGCTCCTCTCTAGGAAATACGGAACGTTCCATACTCTTCTCGATACGCTCGCTAGATGCATTGTTGGGCGTTACAGCCAATTTTCAGGTAAGTTCTTGGGCTAGGACGAAACTTCAGATGCCCTTGATATTTGACAGGTTACAGGTGTGCTTGCATAAGTCTACAGGTGTGCCGCTGGAGATTTTTATAACCCACACTATTCGTGTATACGGTATTTATAAAAAAAAACACCTATTCATAAATCATAGCCAAAATATTTTCCCAATCCATATTATGTGGAGCAATTTACTTTGCCTCTTTCTCCAAAAAAAAAAAAACAAGTAAAGCTACAAATTTTGCAAATACGGTAACAAAATGTATGTCAGCAGGGAATTGGCTAATTTCCACTTTTGGCATGTTGAGATATACAACAATGTTCCTGTTTTTGATTCCAGGTTCTCAACCAAAACTTATTATGTATAGCCATCCAAAAATAATGACCTATTGATGCATTCTTCAGTTTAGAAAAAGGGACTATTACAGCGGCACATTCTTCCATATGGAAGTGACTCCCGTGATCAAATCACAGACCCGTGCACCATGAAAGTTGTAATAAATATCTCCATAATCATGTGTGAAATGGGTCATTCAAATCTGAATCCGACTGATGAGCCTAACTGCATGTGTTATCAGCGAATAACCCGTGTCTAGAGGCCAATAAATCAATGTCAGATTTTATAGCTTTACTCTTGAACTATCTTACGGGCAAAAAATGGTATAATTACATTCAGCTAAACGAAAAATGAATTTTAGAGGTTGGTTTTTTCACTATAATTAAAAAAGAAGAATTTTATGAAACAGGAGAAACAATTGACCTCGCTGAGATCATCTTCCGCCGGCATGGGTTTTTAAAATTCCTTTCATAACAATAAGAGAGAACAAAGAATTAATGCTTGTGAATAATCTTTATTTTTCAAATTTAGAAAATACGTGAAATGGACTTTTAATCTGAAAAGAACATATTCTCCCAAATTATCCTAGCCCGAGGTCGAAGAACGAGGGCAAAAATACGTGTAAAGGATGAATAAAGCTGGAAGACATTGCGTCAGATATTCAAGCACAACGACATTATAGAGGATCTTAGACGAGTGGTCTGTTCATATGAAATCTATGAAACGAGCCTTAGGCGAGTTTCATAAATTTCACATGAAATGACCACGAGTGTAAGATTCTGTTTATCATTTGATCTTTAAAATGTGATTCTATCGCTTTCAAAATGAACATTAGTTCAAAAAGAAAACGCATTGCTGACACGGACGTTGTCAATGACGTTACATGTAAGCGCCAAACTGTTATTACACGTGTGGTCGTACGATTTATAAGACTTAGAGGTTAATACATGTATATTGTCGCGTTGCCGAGCATATCCGCCCGGAGAGATCTTTATTGGTATGACGGCCAGTAGGCCCGAGGACCAATATGGAGCTGCCAGCCGATATGCCTGGCAATGCGACACTAAACATGTCGTAAATTGGATTCAATAAAATTAATCGCAATGTTTCAATGTGCCAAGTTTTGTACATTACACAAAATAAGTTTTACTGTAAGTTAGCCTTAAAAACAAGAAAAATATGGCACAATGTGTCATATCAATTGAATAGCATTTAAGATGAAAGTTATTCTTGTCAGGGAAGTGTAAGAGACATGTCTCTTACACTTCCCTGTTCTGGTGTAGTATTGGTAAACTTGGAGCACAAAAGAACACTTCTCACATAACTAGCTTTCTCTCCCTCTTTCGAATATATTTTTACTCTATAAATAGAAAAAAGTCCACTATGCTAGGGATGGTTGTAATTATTAATCACATGTTGCCAGGGACCTTCATATGAATTTATGGTAAAAGTCTGCTCCTCCATAATTGCATTCATGAGAAGATGTCTTAGCGTTGCAGATATGATTAGATCTGCTTTTCTTTTTTACCAAAACCATTTGCATCATTTGAATAAACACGTTTCGAAAAGGTAGATCCGTTGAAGTTTTACGGCCTGTTCCTTCAGACTAAGTTTGGTCAAAAGTGTGATGTGCATTAAGACCAAAATTGGCAAAAACGAAACTTATCTGAACATAAAAATAATAGTTTGCCGTTTTTAAAACGACACAATGGCCATGTTACACTATCAAACTTCTTTGATAAAATGTTCTTAATTTATGGTGCTTGTCAAGAAAATATTTGCTAAAACATTCATGATACACTGTGTTGCTTGTTTGGTCAAATTTTCTATGTTTATTGTTGTTCAAATGAAATGTTGAGTCCGATATTCATGACACACTGTCAAATGTTTAGCATCAAACTTGGTGGGTGCATCATTCTTCCCTAAAAAGGCTGGAATGCTAAAATATTATAGTTATGGCTGCGTTTGTGTGAATGTCAGAAAAAAAAAACGTTTTTACTATAAAAAGTACCGTATTCATAGCCCTCATTGACAGAAATTTAATGTTTACCAGGAGTGTTGCAGGTCGTAAATTGAATCCTTATCAGCCGCTTGTCAAAAATATTTGTGGACCCATTCTATCGCCATCCAATGTTTTTATTTATCTTATTTAAAATGCAATCAAGATTGCTTGGTTTGGGTGTTACACTGTCAAATAATTTGAATGAACATAAATCAATCCGTATTTGATCAAATAAATTGAAAAGTGTAACATGGGCTTAAGAAATCAAATATCTTTATTTGATTTGCCGATATAATCTATGACATGCTCTTAGCATAATAAATGCCCAAAAGGCTTTACATAATCAAATTAATTCGAATCATCTCATTATCATAAATGACTCCGCCCAGTAGTGTTTATATGCCGTATGACGCCTAAACACTTTCTTTGAAACTAAGTATAGGCACAGAATTGTTAAGCTAGCATGGTCGAGTCTATAATAAGACCGATATATATTAAACTGAGAAGGCCCCCAGATTTACAGACAAATTTACCATAATCAGGTTCGTATTCCTATTCGTAATAAAAGCTTATGCTACCAAACACTTACTTTATTGAAAACTGCATAAAATTCTGTATGTATATTATATCATATATTGGCTCATCAATCTTGAAAAAAAACATACGAGGGATGATCCAGAAATACGTGGACACAGTCCATAAAATCTAACTACAATAAGTTATTTCTTTCAAATCTTAACCAATGCTTCTCTATATATGACTGAATAATTTCTCACGATATCCGGTAAAATAAATGAATATTGAGTTTGGCATGTACGTTTGAATATACCAGGGGTAGTCTTTGCGGCGCACCCCAGATTTTTTGCAGGAAAATACAAAATGTTCCTTTTAAAATAATCAGATATATTTATACGTGGCAAAAGAAGTTCGGGATATTTGTATGTACGGTGAAATAAAAGGAAACTAAGACATATCTGAAATCTGAAATTGATATATTTGATTACATCATTTTATTTACAGACAAAAATCCATCCGTTGGAGTCTGTAGCACTAGATGTGAATGAGAAAAGTTGTATTGAAGATCACTAGGGTCACCAATAAAACCTCACAAATCTGTCAATATCGCGTATGTCCACCTGTTGCATCTATGCAGGCAACACAGCGACGACGCATACTCCTGATGAGTCTGGCAATCTGTAGCTGGGGTATCCTCCCCCACTCCTCCTGCAAGGCTGCGCCCAAAGCTTGGAGCGTTCTTGGTCGTGGAACTCTCTGTCGTACACGCTGGCCGAGAATGTCCCAAACATGCTCGATTGGCGACAAGTCAGGGGATCGAGCAGGCCAATCGAGATGATCCACATTGTTCTGCTGCAGGAACTGCTGTACTATCCTCGCCCGATGAGGTCTTGCGTTATCATCCTGCAGCACTACGTGGTGTTGTTGAACAAAAGGCAGAACAACCGGCTGTAGCACTTCATTGATGTAGCGTTGGCCTGTCAGAATTCCGTTAAGCACAAGCAGCTCTGTACGGGATCGAACAGATATGCCGCCCCATACCATAAGACTTCCTCCTCCATACCGGTCATGTTCAACAATGGCGCAGTTCGTGTACCTCTCACCTCTGCGACGACAAACGCGACGGCGTCTGTCAAGCATATCCAGCAGAAACCGTGACTCGTCGGTAAAGAGTACAGTCGCCCATTGCTGGTTTGTCCATCGACGATGCTGTCTTGTTCATGCTATCCTGGCTTGTCTATGTCTCTGGGAAAGTGGCACCCCAACGTAAGGTCGCCGAGCTCTAAGTCCAGCGCTGTGAAGTCGATTCCGCACGGTTTGAACAGACACTCTTGTTCCAGTTCTTGAGAGACGTTCGCGCAGTTGTTCGCCACTTACTGATCGTGATCTCAAGGCTGACGTTCGCAGGAACCGATCCTGGGCTTGCGACGTAGACCTCGGGCGCCCACTTCGACGTCGATCTAACGTGCTGTTGGTTTGTGCCAACCGAGTTCGTAGGCGGCTGATCGCACTCTGTGAAACACCCAAACGTCTAGCAACTTCGACTTGCCTCATGCCAGCTTCGAGCATTCCAATAGCGCGTAAGCGCGCGTCGTTTGGCAGATGGCGACGTTGTGGCATTTTAACGCTAGCAGAACAGATGTTGTCAATAGTAAAGCAATATATTTGTAAACCAGAAATTTGTTCACTTTTGAAAGGATTAGCGCTCAAATTCAGGTGATGAGCAAAGCTCACCAGTGAAAATTGAGCATTGTGTATTTGTGACATTTTTCACTCAACCCTACTGTTGTATTGTGCGTGTTTTTTTTCTGTACAAGAGAGTGAGCTGATTTCAGTTCTACAAAATTTATTGTTATTGAATAAACTTTATTATTACACTATAATATAATAGACTGGATTAATACCTGTTATACATTTCACTCAAAAGTGCTAAAATAAATTTCGAGCAACATTTTCGGACCTCAGGATGACATTTATGCACTTATTCGGTGAAATGGCACGAGACCACAATAAGTTTTACTATACAGTTTAATTATCCATCCTTCCATGAAACTTTTTTCATAACACTTCAGGCACTTTTGACTCTCTTTTCCTCAAGTCTCTGAGGCATGACAAACAATTTTCAAACAGTTTAAACAGGAAAACACCAGCTTGTCTTTCCGCTGTTTCCACGGTAAACACTGCCCCATTAACTTGTGAGACAAACTGCCGTTGTAAGGGCACCTATGAAGGGTGTGATTCGGTTCCTCTAGTTACCTCCAGTGCTGGGGATTCTGAGCTAATTATACATTTTCAAGAAGCATATCCAAGGCTCTTTTCAGTTTGCTATAGCAAGCAAGATATTCAGTCAAACTGGCCTTCTTAGAAACCAATGAACCAGGGAACTATTTGTGCGAAAGTATATCCTGAAAGTGTTCAACCAGTCAAGGGAAATAATTGTGGACTGATTCCTATCAGACCCTCATTTGGCATTAAAATTCAAAACTTTGCCTTTTAATCTATTTCTACACCTTTCTAGAGCTTGTTCTGGTAGTATGAGATCAGTTACTTAAACTGTAGAAATCTGACAGACATTTAAACAGATATACTAGAAGTCCGATTTTCGCACCTTGTCGAACACCACATTTTGACTAAAAGTTTGGTAGTTTTTGGCCATAACTTCCTTATTTGTTGATATTTTTTCATGAAGTAAACTTTTCCTAAATCATCAGGAACATTTCTATCTATATGTACCAAAATAAATGAGAAAAAGTAATTCTTGAATGTCTATAGTAAAATTTATTCAAATTTTAAAGAATTTAAAAAAGAATAAATTCTATAATTAAAATTTGAAAATGAAACTGAATCCTAAAACTACTGAATTTTAGCCCTCATAGCTTCCATACCAATGCTAAAGAAGAGGCACTTCAAGTCCTGTGTTTATCAGCCTTGAGATTCAGAAGCAAACAACTGTCACTAGTGCCAGTAAAGTGCCACTGAAGTGTCAACAGAATACACGAACGCACCTGCATATAGGTATACACAAGAATGTCATCTGTGGCAGGATAAAGTGCCATGTCTACTTATATATTGTCAGATGTAGAATTACATATCTCTAAGAAGTTGACAGCACTCAAGAAAGGTATAAATAATTCAGAAGTCCAATTTTTCCCCATTCTTCTGGTTATATGCAATATTATCAACGACTATGAAAGGCGATCGAAAGAAAGCACCAACACAGTTTAAGAAGGGACGTACACCATGGAACAAAGGTGTCTCTCTGCCCTCAGCACAGCCAACTGATGAATCAGGTCCACCAGAATCCAGCAGAACAATCAGAATGAATAAAGAAGAGTATTACCTGGTGACACAAACATCTAGAGATGGTACTTCCAGAGCCATGCCGAACTGTGAAGGTAAATTGGGCTCAGTCAGGCTTCTCCGTCCTACTATGCTGTCTACATCAGACCTGAAAAAGGAACAGGTTTCAAAAGACACTGAGGGAATGCGACTGGTAGACAACACAAAAATGGAAAATGGTTGAAGCATGGAACACAGCCTATGAACTGCACAGACGAGATGCGCCGCAGTGTGACGTTCCGCAGATGGAGGTAGCGAATGAGAAAAAATGGGGCCTGTGCTGGAAAATAACTCTAAGGTGTGTTAAATGTTGCTTCCAAACACCTGAATTCAAGCTCTACAAAGAAGTCAGTACCAGAAAACCAGGGCCTAACCCAGGAGCACCTAATATAGGCATCAGCATTGGGCTTCAAGACACACCATTGGGAAATAAAGGTGCCAGGCTTCTTATGGCGACTATGGATGTACCCCCACCAGCCAGAAGTTGCATGCAGAGGACATCAAAGAAAGTAGCAAAGCAAGTAACAGAGCTAAATGAGACAGATATGGCTGAGAAGGTAGAGATGTTCAAGGAGATCAATACAAAGCGTGGTCATGACCCGTCAGAAATTAACATCGCCATGGACGGAAGGTACAACTCAGTGACAATAGCAAGCCGTAAAAAGCCAGGCCAGAATGCATCACAAGCTGTTGGTGTTGCATGTGAAACTATGACAGACAAGAAATTTGTGGTTCAAGCCTGCTTTAAAAATAAACTTTGTTGGACTGGTGCCTGGTAAAAGGAAAGGGCATTGATGTGCAGTGCCCCGGAGGACACACTGAGTGCACAGCCAACATGTCACAATTTGCACCTTTTTCAGAATATGATATGGGTCATGAAATAGGCAGCCAGCTTTCTCTCCAGGGCATATTAGTCAAGTATGCCACAACAGATGGAGACTCTAGATCAGCACAAGGCTTAGATAATGCTATGAAGATCCTTCACCCTATGTGGAGTGTGCAGCGCTTAGCGGACCCAACACATTTGACCTCGCTGAGATCATCTTCCGCCGGCATGGGTTTTTAAAATTCCTTTCATAACAATAAGAGAGAACAAAGAATTAATGCTTGTGAATAATCTTTATTTTTCAAATTTAGAAAATACGTGAAATGGACTTTTAATCTGAAAAGAACATATTCTCCCAAATTATCCTAGCCCGAGGTCGAAGAACGAGGGCAAAAATACGTGTAAAGGATGAATAAAGCTGGAAGACATTGCGTCAGATATTCAAGCACAACGACATTATAGAGGATCTTAGACGAGTGGTCTGTTCATATGAAATCTATGAAACGAGCCTTAGGCGAGTTTCATAAATTTCACATGAAATGACCACGAGTGTAAGATTCTGTTTATCATTTGATCTTTAAAATGTGATTCTATCGCTTTCAAAATGAACATTAGTTCAAAAAGAAAACGCATTGCTGACACGGACGTTGTCAATGACGTTACATGTAAGCGCCAAACTGTTATTACACGTGTGGTCGTACGATTTATAAGACTTAGAGGTTAATACATGTATATTGTCGCGTTGCCGAGCATATCCGCCCGGAGAGATCTTTATTGGTATGACGGCCAGTAATCTATTTCTACACCTTTCTAGAGCTTGTTCTGGTAGTATGAGATCAGTTACTTAAACTGTAGAAATCTGACAGACATTTAAACAGATATACTAGAAGTCCGATTTTCGCACCTTGTCGAACACCACATTTTGACTAAAAGTTTGGTAGTTTTTGGCCATAACTTCCTTATTTGTTGATATTTTTTCATGAAGTAAACTTTTCCTAAATCATCAGGAACATTTCTATCTATATGTACCAAAATAAATGAGAAAAAGTAATTCTTGAATGTCTATAGTAAAATTTATTCAAATTTTAAAGAATTTAAAAAAGAATAAATTCTATAATTAAAATTTGAAAATGAAACTGAATCCTAAAACTACTGAATTTTAGCCCTCATAGCTTCCATACCAATGCTAAAGAAGAGGCACTTCAAGTCCTGTGTTTATCAGCCTTGAGATTCAGAAGCAAACAACTGTCACTAGTGCCAGTAAAGTGCCACTGAAGTGTCAACAGAATACACGAACGCACCTGCATATAGGTATACACAAGAATGTCATCTGTGGCAGGATAAAGTGCCATGTCTACTTATATATTGTCAGATGTAGAATTACATATCTCTAAGAAGTTGACAGCACTCAAGAAAGGTATAAATAATTCAGAAGTCCAATTTTTCCCCATTCTTCTGGTTATATGCAATATTATCAACGACTATGAAAGGCGATCGAAAGAAAGCACCAACACAGTTTAAGAAGGGACGTACACCATGGAACAAAGGTGTCTCTCTGCCCTCAGCACAGCCAACTGATGAATCAGGTCCACCAGAATCCAGCAGAACAATCAGAATGAATAAAGAAGAGTATTACCTGGTGACACAAACATCTAGAGATGGTACTTCCAGAGCCATGCCGAACTGTGAAGGTAAATTGGGCTCAGTCAGGCTTCTCCGTCCTACTATGCTGTCTACATCAGACCTGAAAAAGGAACAGGTTTCAAAAGACACTGAGGGAATGCGACTGGTAGACAACACAAAAATGGAAAATGGTTGAAGCATGGAACACAGCCTATGAACTGCACAGACGAGATGCGCCGCAGTGTGACGTTCCGCAGATGGAGGTAGCGAATGAGAAAAAATGGGGCCTGTGCTGGAAAATAACTCTAAGGTGTGTTAAATGTTGCTTCCAAACACCTGAATTCAAGCTCTACAAAGAAGTCAGTACCAGAAAACCAGGGCCTAACCCAGGAGCACCTAATATAGGCATCAGCATTGGGCTTCAAGACACACCATTGGGAAATAAAGGTGCCAGGCTTCTTATGGCGACTATGGATGTACCCCCACCAGCCAGAAGTTGCATGCAGAGGACATCAAAGAAAGTAGCAAAGCAAGTAACAGAGCTAAATGAGACAGATATGGCTGAGAAGGTAGAGATGTTCAAGGAGATCAATACAAAGCGTGGTCATGACCCGTCAGAAATTAACATCGCCATGGACGGAAGGTACAACTCAGTGACAATAGCAAGCCGTAAAAAGCCAGGCCAGAATGCATCACAAGCTGTTGGTGTTGCATGTGAAACTATGACAGACAAGAAATTTGTGGTTCAAGCCTGCTTTAAAAATAAACTTTGTTGGACTGGTGCCTGGTAAAAGGAAAGGGCATTGATGTGCAGTGCCCCGGAGGACACACTGAGTGCACAGCCAACATGTCACAATTTGCACCTTTTTCAGAATATGATATGGGTCATGAAATAGGCAGCCAGCTTTCTCTCCAGGGCATATTAGTCAAGTATGCCACAACAGATGGAGACTCTAGATCAGCACAAGGCTTAGATAATGCTATGAAGATCCTTCACCCTATGTGGAGTGTGCAGCGCTTAGCGGACCCAACACATTTGACCTCGCTGAGATCATCTTCCGCCGGCATGGGTTTTTAAAATTCCTTTCATAACAATAAGAGAGAACAAAGAATTAATGCTTGTGAATAATCTTTATTTTTCAAATTTAGAAAATACGTGAAATGGACTTTTAATCTGAAAAGAACATATTCTCCCAAATTATCCTAGCCCGAGGTCGAAGAACGAGGGCAAAAATACGTGTAAAGGATGAATAAAGCTGGAAGACATTGCGTCAGATATTCAAGCACAACGACATTATAGAGGATCTTAGACGAGTGGTCTGTTCATATGAAATCTATGAAACGAGCCTTAGGCGAGTTTCATAAATTTCACATGAAATGACCACGAGTGTAAGATTCTGTTTATCATTTGATCTTTAAAATGTGATTCTATCGCTTTCAAAATGAACATTAGTTCAAAAAGAAAACGCATTGCTGACACGGACGTTGTCAATGACGTTACATGTAAGCGCCAAACTGTTATTACACGTGTGGTCGTACGATTTATAAGACTTAGAGGTTAATACATGTATATTGTCGCGTTGCCGAGCATATCCGCCCGGAGAGATCTTTATTGGTATGACGGCCAGTAATCTATTTCTACACCTTTCTAGAGCTTGTTCTGGTAGTATGAGATCAGTTACTTAAACTGTAGAAATCTGACAGACATTTAAACAGATATACTAGAAGTCCGATTTTCGCACCTTGTCGAACACCACATTTTGACTAAAAGTTTGGTAGTTTTTGGCCATAACTTCCTTATTTGTTGATATTTTTTCATGAAGTAAACTTTTCCTAAATCATCAGGAACATTTCTATCTATATGTACCAAAATAAATGAGAAAAAGTAATTCTTGAATGTCTATAGTAAAATTTATTCAAATTTTAAAGAATTTAAAAAAGAATAAATTCTATAATTAAAATTTGAAAATGAAACTGAATCCTAAAACTACTGAATTTTAGCCCTCATAGCTTCCATACCAATGCTAAAGAAGAGGCACTTCAAGTCCTGTGTTTATCAGCCTTGAGATTCAGAAGCAAACAACTGTCACTAGTGCCAGTAAAGTGCCACTGAAGTGTCAACAGAATACACGAACGCACCTGCATATAGGTATACACAAGAATGTCATCTGTGGCAGGATAAAGTGCCATGTCTACTTATATATTGTCAGATGTAGAATTACATATCTCTAAGAAGTTGACAGCACTCAAGAAAGGTATAAATAATTCAGAAGTCCAATTTTTCCCCATTCTTCTGGTTATATGCAATATTATCAACGACTATGAAAGGCGATCGAAAGAAAGCACCAACACAGTTTAAGAAGGGACGTACACCATGGAACAAAGGTGTCTCTCTGCCCTCAGCACAGCCAACTGATGAATCAGGTCCACCAGAATCCAGCAGAACAATCAGAATGAATAAAGAAGAGTATTACCTGGTGACACAAACATCTAGAGATGGTACTTCCAGAGCCATGCCGAACTGTGAAGGTAAATTGGGCTCAGTCAGGCTTCTCCGTCCTACTATGCTGTCTACATCAGAC
This sequence comes from Ctena decussata, assembly GCA_963989385.1. Lineage (NCBI taxonomy): Eukaryota > Metazoa > Mollusca > Bivalvia > Lucinida > Lucinidae > Ctena > Ctena decussata. The sequence goes on from OZ022504.1 coordinate 67,882,044, forward strand.
CTGAAAAAGGAACAGGTTTCAAAAGACACTGAGGGAATGCGACTGGTAGACAACACAAAAATGGAAAATGGTTGAAGCATGGAACACAGCCTATGAACTGCACAGACGAGATGCGCCGCAGTGTGACGTTCCGCAGATGGAGGTAGCGAATGAGAAAAAATGGGGCCTGTGCTGGAAAATAACTCTAAGGTGTGTTAAATGTTGCTTCCAAACACCTGAATTCAAGCTCTACAAAGAAGTCAGTACCAGAAAACCAGGGCCTAACCCAGGAGCACCTAATATAGGCATCAGCATTGGGCTTCAAGACACACCATTGGGAAATAAAGGTGCCAGGCTTCTTATGGCGACTATGGATGTACCCCCACCAGCCAGAAGTTGCATGCAGAGGACATCAAAGAAAGTAGCAAAGCAAGTAACAGAGCTAAATGAGACAGATATGGCTGAGAAGGTAGAGATGTTCAAGGAGATCAATACAAAGCGTGGTCATGACCCGTCAGAAATTAACATCGCCATGGACGGAAGGTACAACTCAGTGACAATAGCAAGCCGTAAAAAGCCAGGCCAGAGTGCATCACAAGCTGTTGGTGTTGCATGTGAAACTATGACAGACAAGAAATTTGTGGTTCAAGCCTGCTTTAAAAATAAACTTTGTTGGACTGGTGCCTGGTTAAAAGGAAAGGGCATTGATGTGCAGTGCCCCGGAGGACACACTGAGTGCACAGCCAACATGTCACAATTTGCACCTTTTTCAGAATATGATATGGGTCATGAAATAGGCAGCCAGCTTTCTCTCCAGGGCATATTAGTCAAGTATGCCACAACAGATGGAGACTCTAGATCAGCACAAGGCTTAGATAATGCTATGAAGATCCTTCACCCTATGTGGAGTGTGCAGCGCTTAGCGGACCCAACACATTTGGGCCAGTCACAGTTTCGAAAGTGTTATCAGGCCAATTTTAGTGATGGAATGTTTCCTGGACGAACACGTGAACAGAAAAAAGAGGCTCCGAAAGTTCTGAGTCAGGATGTAAAAGCAAGATGCAGCTTAATTCTTAAGGAACTCATGAAAGATCATGCCGGTAACATGGCTGACTTTAAGCGGATCTTACCTAAAGTTCTGGTATCGACACTGTCAAGTTATGATGGGGACCTTTCCAAATGTGCGAACAATTCTGTTGTGTGTCATGGTGGTGTTACGAATAACTGGTGGAATCGCTCCATGTTTCTGTCATCTAACAGGATCCATAACCTAAACATGAATGAAAATGACAAGGTTTTACTATTAGAAATAATGAAAATGAAGTTAAGTGTTGCTTCTGTAGAACAAATGAAACTATACGCTGATACTCAGAAATGTGAAGCAGTTAACCGTGCTCTAAGTGTTTCACTCCCAAAGAATGTCAATTTCTCTGCCACAATGGAAGGACGGGGTTCTTCAGCAATTCACAGGGTCAATAATGATCCAGGAACTTCTGCTATTAAGAAATGTGAATTTTCTGGAATTGAACTTTCATCTCGTACAAAGCGTGCTCTGAGCGCAGCAGACCGGGATGCGGACTACCACAGAAACTATTCGAAGAGATCGGAAGTTGTTAAACATAAGCTTGTGGTGAACAGTAAGAGAATTCAGGATCATTCTGAGAATAAGCAAAGTACCAAAGTTAAATCAGACTACAGAAAAGGACAGCTGGATCATATTCCATTTAACCATGCTCATGGAACTGATCAGAAGTGACTTTAGCAACAGCTTATAGTGTTATTTGCTTTCCTATTCTTCTGTTTTGTTATGTTTGAAGAGAATTTGGAGATACTGATGAATTTAGTAAAATAATTTGTAACTCAATTTGGCACCAAATTCTTTTTCTAAATTCTTTCTGAACATTCACCAAATTCTTTTACCAAATTCTTTTCTGAAATTTTTTGTGAATGAATGGATATAAGTCGGTTTACGTGCTTGCCTGTTTCTCCCTTTGTTTTCGGTTTGTTGATAGATATCGAACGTTAGCATTAGATAAGTAATGAAAATTAATCGAGACCTTTGGTATTGTTGTTACTTAGAATCCAGATTTAATTATGTTTCCAAAATATTTCATACCAAGTACAGTAATTAGACCCAAAATTCTGAGCTGGAAGTACCACAAACCAACAGTGCAGACCCAGATCAGCCTGCTTCTTTACGAGCAATCTGATCAGGATCTGCCATTTTACTAAGCCATTTTATAGCTTTAAGAAAGACCAGCTTCCAACCACTTTTAGGACAATTACTGTAACTGGTCAAGATACAGATCCCAGGTTATGGGTCCTAGGTTCAGATATGGATCCCACACCACAAGGTGGCTTCCTCTTCCCAGACAAGACCGTGGCACTATATGCCACACAAATTTCAAGACGACAACTTGTGTACGGTAAATGCTGATCTGGATCTACACTGTTTGCAAAGGTTTACACATGAGTGTCAAATTACCATATACCTTTTTATAATTCAAGGTGCAATAAACAAAGCGGATATTCCCCATGACTCTGACATTTGCCACGGTTGACACACTTGATTCGCTCACAGTTGAGTTCATGGGGCTCGGCCGACAAATGGTCTGGCCGTATACACAAGGCATTGTGACAAAGGTGGCTTATATCTCTGTCACCAATATCCAAATGCCTTGTGAAAACCATGAAACACAATCTGTGAGCTGTGGTACATCTCCACTGTCCAGTTATTGGGCACTTGTATTTCAAGGCGCCATAACCATTTTTCTGCACTTTCCGCGCCCATAGCAAGCATTCTCCATTCTCCGCCCGAGCGCTATGTTCCACAAACAGATTCTGATATTTTTCATAAAAGCCCTCCATACTGACTTCTCAGAATGAGGCTACCAACACAGACAAGTGTAGGAATACCTTATGGCCTCTAGATCCAGACTGCATTCAAGTTCCATTAGGGAACCCATGTCAATATTGGCCAATTTTAAGGGTTCTCACTTTAAAGTCCAATTTATTAAAAATATTAAAATAATATACTCACTGCCTGTAGAACACCTTTAAATGTAGGATAAATGCTATCTCTGTGTCAAATCCTAGGACTGTATCAGCAAAAACGACCATGCAAACTGAAAGTAAAAATAATTACCCCACCCTATATCAGGCACGAGACCACAATTAGTTTTACTATACAGTTTAATTATCCATCCTTCCATGAAACTTTTTTCACAACACTTCAGGCACTTTTGACTCTCTTTTCCTTAAGTCTCTGAGGCATGACAAACAATTTTCAAACAGTTTGAACAGAAAAACACCAGCTTGTCTTTCCGCTGTTTCCACGGTAAACACTGCCCCATCAACTTATGAGACAAACTGCCGTTGTAGGGGCACCTATGAAGGGTGTGATTCGGTTCCTCTAGCTACCTCCAGTGCTGGGGATTCTGAGCTAATTATACATTTTCAAGAAGCATATCCGAAGCTCTTTTCAGTTTGCTATAGCAACAAGATATTCAGTCAAACTGGCCTTCTTATAAACCAATGAACCAGGGAACTATTTGTGCGAAAGTATATCCTGAAAGTTTAAGAGGGGGTTTGTAGGCATCTGGCCGCGGAAGAAGAGTCAATTCGCCTCGAGTTGCCAACATTCCCAGTTAGTGGAGAAAACCCGGACGGTCTTTAACCCCAAATTTCTGCGCCTAATGATACCACCGCGGTGGTCCAGGGGGTCTGAATGTTTGAGAGCTATATTATGTCGGGAGCCGCCCTGTACTGTAGTAGTTCGTGAATTTGCTGTGCACAAGCGCAGAATAATCTCAGAGAGATGTACGTAATAAATGTACACAGTAAAATTTAAATCAACAACATTTGTTGTATCTTTTGATGTAGATGTTTATCTATTGTCCGTATGTGTCTTTACTCCAGCAGACAATAGCCGGATTAAGCAAGAACGCGTTTTCGGGCATAGCCCTTCATCAGTTGCTATAAAGACAGCGAACAAGTATTATGTATGTAAGGTAATGTTATGTGTTTAAACATACAAAAGAAGAAATGCAACGGAAGAAAACAGAACGCACTAGTTACATGTTTGCGTTTTCGCTCTCAAGCATAGGTTGCCTGTGTGCCCTCGTTAGACGATTGCACACTAAATTACAGTTGGAAACTGTTGAAGACCGTGAAGTAGGTCCTTGCAACTATGCTGCTAGTATGCAATTACATGTTTTGAATGCCAGGTTGGTACTGGCAAACTGTATGTTACCTTTATTAGGTAATGTTGGGGTAGGTTCCCAACAGTTTTATTTAAGGCAGATTTTTGGGTTTGTTGCTCTTTGGAGATCTGCTTTCTATGCACAATAATATTGTGCCCAATGCATATCGTTTAGATTGCATATATCTAAAGCGAAAATACATGTGGATGGGTCAATGTCAAAGACCTGACTAAAATCTTACTACTGGGTGTTCTGCTTCGTTCCATATATTAATATCAATAATAGTTTTGAAGAGAGTGGCGGTCCTGATTGATGTGACATTAATGTTATTCACAGCTCATAAGGCATTTAGTTATTTTCTAGACCGACTCAGAAGCCATCTTTTGAATCTGCAGGGTTTCTATATCGTTAATATGCATGACGTATTGAGAAAAAAGACATATATAGTTTGCACTTGTAGGTAAACATAAGTAAAGTGCATTAGGCTTGCATATGACTATTGTTATTTTACATATATATATTTTCATAATTGTGACGGAAGACTGTGCTATATATCTGCAGGATTTCCGTCGTTATAAGCAATCAAGATGCTTAATTGTCGGCATTTTTGTTTAATAGGGTTTCTTTGTTTTCTGTAGGTAATTATTGTGGAATCTTACATTGCCCGGTATACCTACATTCCGTGTCTGCAGTAAAAGTATGCACAGCAGCTATTGGTGTATTTTAGTTATTAGTAGTATTTGTTTCCATTACGTATGTAAAAAAACTGCATCTTTTTATGTGTGCAGGTAGTATAATATATCGGCTTTGATTGCATGGAATGTCAAGGGACGCAAATCAAGCGAGCATTGATCATTGGTGTTGATGTGCTTACCTCTCCTATCCCTTTACAGATTGAACCTATCATAACTCATGCATATTTATTTTATGTTGACTGTCGTAATTATTAAAACGGTGGGTACATGTATACCCGTTTTATAGAGGGCGTAGAGATGACTCATTGTAGAACCAAATAAGGACAGTTTATCTGAAATTGATTAATGGTCTGTTGAAGGTTTTTCGTTCGAGTCATAAATGTACAGGCGGAAAAATTAATATAGGTACATATTTTTGTGATAGCCAGATTCAATAAAGTTCCGTTTAGAGTTAATACGTAAATGGCGGTATAAGGGTGATGTTCATTATTTGAAACTGCGTTGGAAAAGTTAGTTTTTGTAAGTACATTAAGATTTGCACTGGGGTAAAGTGCCTTTTCCCCACAGAGTCATGCATTAATTGCAATTAGTTTTCCTGATTTTTATTCGTAGTTTTCCGTATAAATACGGACACTTGTGAGACAATGAAGTTGGGTGTTTTCTGTATAAACCAACGGGTGGTTTAGTCATCTCACAGTGCGACATAAAAGTTTTGCCATGAGGTGACGCAGTTGCTTGTTTTATGCTTGTCTCCTCATAGATAATAGTTTTTCACTCTAATGCGCTCAATGTAAGTGGTTGATGTTTGAGTTTATGGCTGTCCGAGTCAGCGAAGTGAACATCCTCAACCCTAGCGGGGCTCAAAGAACCCACAAGGCTAGTTAGGGAGTTCCTACCTGGGGCATAATCTGGGTGCCTAAAAGTAACAGTTTAAGAGGGGGTTTGTAGGCATCTGGCCGCGGAAGAAGAGTCACTTCGCCTCGAGTTGCCCACATACCCAGTTAGTGGAGACAACCCGGATGGTCTTTAACCCCAAATTTCTGCGCCTAATGATACCACCGCGGTGGTCCAGGGGGTCTGAATGTTTGAGAGCTATATTATGTCGGGAGCCGCCCTGTACTGTAGTAGTTCGTGAATTTGCTGTGCACAAGCGCAGAATAATCTCAGAGAGATGTACGTAATAAATGTACACAGTAAAATTTAAATCAACAATATCTGTTGTATCTTTTGATGTAGATGTTTATCTATTGTCTGTATGTGTCTTTTCTCCAGCAGACAATGGCCGGATTAAGCAAGAATGCGTTTTCGGGCATAGCCCTTCATCAGTTGCTATAAAGACAGCGAACAAGTATTATGTATGTAAGGTAATGTTATGTGTTTAAACATACAAAAGAAGAAATGCAACGGAAGAAAACAGAACGCACTAGTTACATGTTTGCGTTTTCGCTCTAAAGCATAGGTTGCCTGTGTGCCCTCGTTACACGATTGCATACTAAATTACAGTTGGAAACTGTTGAAGACGGTGAAGTAGGTCCTTGCCACTATGCTGCTAGTATTTTATTACATGTTTTGAGTGCCAGGCTGGTACTGGCAAACTGTATGTTACCTTTATTAGATAATGTTGGGGTAGGTTCCCAACAATTTTATTTAAGGCAGATTTTTGGGCTTGTTGCCCTTTGGAGATCTACTTTCTATGCACAATAATATTGTGCCCAATGCATATCGTTTAGATTGCATATATCTAAAGCGAAAATACATGTGGATGGGTCAGAGTCAAAGACCTGACTAAAATCTTACTACTGGGTGTTCTGCTTCGTTCCATACATTAATATCAATACTAGTTTTGAAGAGAGTGGCGGTCCTGATTGATGTGACATTAATGTTATTCACAGCTCATAAGGAATTTAGTTATTTTCTAGACCGACTCAGAAGCCATCTTTTGAATCTGCAGGGTTTCTATATCGTTAATATGCATGACGTATTGAGAGAAAAAAACATATATAGTTTGCACTTGTAGGTAAAACATAAGTAAAGTGCATTAGGCTTGCATATGACTATTGTTATTTTACATATATATATTTTCATAATTGTGACGGAAGACTGTGCTATATATCTGCAGGATTTCCGTCGTTATAAGCAATCAAGATGCTTAATTGTCAGCATTTTTGTTTAATAGGGTTTCTTTGATTTCTGTAGGTAAGTATTGTGGAATCTTTCATTGCCCGGTATACCTACATTCCGTGTCTGCAGTAAAAGTATGCACAGCCGCTATTGGTGTATTTTAGTTATTAGTAGTATTTGTTTCCATTACGTATGTAAAAAAACTGCATCTTTTTATGTGTGCAGGTAGTATAATATATCGGCTTTGATTGCATGGAATGTCAAGGGACGCAAATCAAGCGAGCATTGATCATTGGTTTTGATGTGCTTACCTCTCCTATCCCTTTACAGATTGAACCTATCATAACTCATGCATATTTATTTTATGTTGACTGTCGTAATTATTAAAACGGTGGGTACATGTATACCCGTTTTATAGAGGGCGTAGAGATGACTCATTGTAGAACCAAATAAGGACAGTTTATCTGAAATTGATTAATGGTCTATTGAAGGTTTTTCGTTCGAGTCATAAATGTACAGGCAGAAAAATCCATATAGGTATATATTTTTGTGATAGCCAGATTCAATAAAGCTCCGTTTAGAGTTAATACGTAAATGGCGGTATAAGGGTGATGTTCATTATTTTAAACTGCGTTGGAAAAGTTAGTTTTTGTAAGTACATTAAGATTTGCACTGGGGTAAAGTGCCTTTTCCCTATAGGGTCACGCATTAATTGCCATTAATTTTCCTGATTTTTATTCGTAGTTTTCCGTATAAATACGGACACTTGTGAGACAATGAAGTTGGGTGTTTTCTGTATAAACCAACGGGTGGTTTAGTCATCTCACAGTGCGACATAAAAGTTTTGCCATGAGGTGACGCAGTTGCTTGTTTTATGCTTGTCTCCTCATAGATAATAGTTTTTCACTCTAATGCGCTCAATGTAAGTGGTTGATGTTTGAGTTTATGGCTGTCCGAGTCAGCGAAGTGAACATCCTCAACCCTAGCGGGGCTCAAAGAACCCACAAGGCTAGTTAGGGAGTTCCTACCTGGGGCATAATCTGGGTGCCTAAAACTAACAGTTTAAGAAGGGGTTTGTAGGCATATGGCCGCGGAAGAAGAGTCAATTCGCCTCGAGTTGCCCACATACCCAGTTAGTGGAGACAACCCGGATGGTCTTTAACCCCAAATTTCTGCGCCTAATGATACCACCGCGGTGGTCCAGGGGGTCTGAATGTTTGAGAGCTATATTATGTCGGGAGCCGTCCTGTACTGTAGTAGTTCGTGAATTTGCTGTGCACAAGCGCAGAATAATCTCAGAGAGATGTACGTAATAAATGTACACAGTAAAATTTAAATCAACAATATCTGTTAAATCTTTTGATGTAGATGTTTATCTATTGTCCGTATGTGTCTTTACTAGAGCAGACAATAGCCGGATTAAGCAAGAACGCGTTTTCAGGCATAGCCCTTCATCAGTTGCTATAAAGACAGCGAACAAGTATTATGTATGTAAGGTAATGTTATGTGTTTAAACATACAAAAGAAGAAATGCAACGGAAGAAAACAGAACGCACCAATTACATGTTTGCGTTTTCGCTCTAAAGCATAGGTTGCCTGTGTGCCCTCGTTAGACGATTGCACACTAAATTACAGTTGGAAACTGTTGAAGACCGTGAAGTAGGTCCTTGCAACTATGCTGCTAGTATTTTATTACATGTTTTGAATGCCAGGTTGGTACTGGCAAACTGTATGTTATATTTATTAGGTAATGTTGGGGTAGGTTCCCAACAGTTTTATTTAAGGCAGATTTTTGGGTTTGTTGCTCTTTGGAGATCTGCTTTCTATGCACAATAATATTGTGCCCAATGCATATCGTTTAGATTGCATATATCTAAAGCGAAAATACATGTGGATGGGTCAATGTCAAAGACCTGACTAAAATCTTACTACTGGGTGTTCTGCTTCGTTCCATATATTAATATCAATAATAGTTTTGAAGAGAGTGGCGGTCCTGATTGATGTGACATTAATGTTATTCACAGCTCATAAGGCATTTAGTTATTTTCTAGACCGACTCAGAAGCCATCTTTTGAATCTGCAGGGTTTCTATATCGTTAATATGCATGACGTATTGAGAAAAAAGACATATATAGTTTGCACTTGTAGGTAAAACATAAGTAAAGTGCATTAGGCTTGCATATGACTATTGTTATTTTACATATATATATTTTCATAATTGTGACGGAATACTGTGCTATATATCTGCAGGATTTCCGTCGTTATAAGCAATCAAGATGCTTAATTGTCAGCATTTTTGTTTAATAGGGTTTCTTTGTTTTCTGTAGGTAATTATTGTGGAATCTTACATTGCCCGGTATACCTACATTCCGTGTCTGCAGTAAAAGTATGCACAGCAGCTATTGGTGTATTTTAGTTATTAGTATTATTTGTTTCCATTACGTATGTCAAAAAACTGCATCTTTTTATGTGTGCAGGTAGTATAAGATATCGGCTTTGATTGCATGGAATGTCAAGGGACGCAAATCAAGCGAGCATTGATCATTGGTGTTGATATGCTTACCTCTCCTATCCCTTTACAGATTGAACCTATCATAACTCATGCATGAGAAGAACTAAATACAGGAGAAGAACTAAATAAGCATTTATGCTTTCGTTCTGATCCAATTGTTTGTATCATGTTTATATTGTGATCATGTACAGTTTATGATACAATAAATATGTTTAAACTAACTCATGCATATTTATTTTATGCAGACAATAGCCGGATTAAGCAAAAACGCGTTTTCGGGCAGAGCCCTTCATCAGTTGCTATAAAGACAACGAACTGTACTATTAAGTAAGTAATATTTGTGTCCAAATTTATATGCAGAAATGCTGTAACAGAAGGAGATAGAACACAATAGTTAGGCGTTTTTCGCTATATAGCGCAGGTTGCTGGTGTGCTCCCGTAGGATTTATGCACACTTAATAACAGGGAACTGTTGAGGCTATTGTCTGCTGGAGTAAAGACGCATACGAACAATAAATTAATATCAACATTATAATAACAAGATATTTTGTTTATATTGATAATACTGTGTACTTCTATTTCGTACATCTATCTATTTATTATCTGCGCTTGAACACAGTTATTTCTCACACAAATTTATATCAGGGTGACACCTGACTTACTATATTTCTCAAACATTATCAAATTATGAACCACCGCGGTGATATCATAAGGCGCAGAAATTTGGGGTTAAGACCATCCGGGTTGTCTCCACTAACTGGGCATGTGGGCATGTCGAGGCGAAGTGACTCTTCTTCCGCGGCCAGATGCCTACAAACCCCCTCTGAAACTGTTAGTTTTAGGCACCCAGATTATGCCCCAGGTAGGAACTCCCTAACTAGCCTTGTGGGCTCTTTGAGCTCCGCTAGGGTTGAGGAATCTCACTTCGCTGACTCGAACAGCCATGAATTCTCTTATGTATCACCTACCTTGAGCACTTTAGAACATACTATGATTACTTATAAACAAACAAGCTTGAGACAAGCAACTGCGGCACATCACGGAAAAATTCTCTCGTCGCACATGGAGATGGATGAGCCACCCTCCGATATATTCATACCTTTAAACAAGACGGTGCACAATATAATTTCTGTGCCATTCAAACATGCACCAGACTTTCATACAAAAATTAGTGATATTACAAAAAAAATTAGTCTGGAAATAACTGACACCATAAAACAGTTTTGGGAGCAAAGGAGAAAAGGACAATAGCCAATATGTCAGGTCTTTGAAGGACGAATTATATGGTAAGAGCCTAGGTCTCAATACCAAGGAACAAGAAATCTATACCAAAACTTTGAAACAGTTGGAAGACTCTCTCTGCCATGAAAAGAGATAAATGGCAAAATCCCGGGAACGGAAAATCAGTGAATCGGGAAAAAGAAAGTACGACTCGAACCCTGAGCCAGCTAAAAAAGAGATATTCAGACCAACTCACCACTCTCTGACGGGCACACATATGACCAGCCAAGGCAGTTAAACAAGACCGGCTTCCGTACGGCAACAAAACTACTTAATGTAAGTCACACGCCCTCCTGTGACCTCCCTCAGTCCAACAACAACAAAAACGAGGAAGCGGCAAACTGCACAACACGCCCTAGCCATAAACCAAGCAGACAGGGCCCTACGATGTCCCCGTCAGAACAAAACACCTTAATGGATTGCGATCTCGAGGATCTATTTATCCCGTTTTCACAACTTCCAGGGCAGGAAGACAAGCCGAAGGTATTAGGGAACAGAAACAAAATATCTGAAACTACTGAACTCAACACATCAGTTAGCCCAATACGTAAACAAAAACAATCCCCTATGCCAACAAACAGAATCTATATGGCAAATATACCCTCTGGCTCGAAATCTTTTTACCATCAAGAGAACGCAACTCAGACAAGCGTCAGTGTATCCGATCCGGCACTGAGAGACTCGCACATAGCGTGTATGACATCCACACCGAAAAGGGCTATAACGTCTGATGACATTGAAAATAAGCAACATTCATGCATTAAGCCTAACCTAAGTCGAGTCAGTGACGCGAGTGAGACATCACAACAAGAAGTGAACAGCTCTGAATGGCAGAATGAACTTGAAAGTGTGAGATTCAGTCAAGAGTCCACGGGCAGTCACAGTAGCCTGATGAATACTAACTTATATCACACTAACTGCCATCCTAATAGTCTTCCTTGCTCCAAACAAACCCCTTCTAACCATAGCTCTGTGAGGGTAGCAAACATTACTACCCCTTCAGCCAACACTCAGGCACAAAATATATCATACATAAAAAGAACAGACAAGGATGTTAGGGAAACACCCTACATTAGTGACTCACAGGTAGCTCAAATTGTACGGAAGATAATCAGTGAAAACTCAACAAACAAATGACACTCAAAGCATGGTCATAGGGCTAGTGGAGAACAAATGAGCCCTACACCAGATCTAAATGCAGCCGGATCCTTCACAGATCAGATAACATATAATACGGCACAAAAATCATGCCGAAATAACAAACATAAAAAACTAAAAATGAAAAAAATGCACACGGCTATCAAAATACGGAAGCATAGAAGGAAAATCCTCAGAAAAAACAAAATCGAACTTGCTCGAAGCTACATTAAGAACTTATCAAATGTGATATTATCTGATCTCGAAATTCAGGTGCTTAGCAAAAATCTGAAATTTGTTCCCACCCCAGCACCCCCGAAGACCCGTGAGCTAATTAAAGACTTCGATGACCTTGCGAGGAGAATGAGAACTAAGTTATCGGCCTTTGAAAACAAAATCAAACCTAAAACCGAAATGTTCACTGAAAAGAAACAGAATAGCTCCAATAAACCCTCGGGAAACATCTCATTGGAAAATTATCTCACGGCAACTAAAATTGAAATAGCAAATCTACACTGCAGTAAGCGATTCAGCAGAGAAGAAATGTTGAAAAATGCAATCAATAATACACACAAAAATAAACGCTTCAAACGCCGGCTCAGAGGTAATCTCAGTCCAAAGGTAGCAGCAGTTTTGAAAAAAAACTACAGAAAAACAATAAAATTATCATTAAAAAGAGTGACAAAGGGAACTGCACAGTAGTAACAGGCAGAGAACAATACATTCAGGAAGGCAAACGCCAGCTCAACTCTTGCGCACATTATTTGCAAATTGAGAATGACGTCACGGACGAGGTAATCACATTAGTCCACCAAACGTTGACACAACTCTTCACTAGAGGGGAAATTACAGATAAAAATCTCAAGTACTTATCTCCCAGGTTTGGCAAAAAGGCAAGAACAGCTGAATTATATCTGCTGAACAAAATCCATTCTGACCCACCGACCAAGGCTAGGCCTATCATTTCTGCCAATAACTGCCCGGTGGAAAGAATTTCTGAGTATGTTGACTTTTTCTTACAACCATTTGTAATAGAACAACACACATACATCAAAGACACATCTGACTTTATAAGGAAAATTGAGTCGCTTACAATCCCCACGGATTCCTTAATCATCACACTAGACTATGAGAGTATGTACATAAACATTGTACACGAAGAAGCTGTTGAGGCAGTACGGAAACCCTCCAGCGGAATGACAGGCACCAGACCGTAAATGGATTAAAGCGACCTTCAATTAACTCATTTTGCAAGCTCGTGGAACTAGCCGTCAAATGCAACAATGTCAACTTCAACGGCGACCACTACTACCAATGCAGAGGAGTAGCCATGGGTCATAAGGCCTCTCCAGCTATTTGTGATATTGTTATATATTACTTAAAAGAACGCATTCTAGCCCTTGCAAACAACAGCATATTCAAATGGTTACGGTTCCGAGACGACGTCATTGCCATATACACAGGGACAGTTAAAGAAGCAACATGCTTTCTTAACAAAGCAAACGACATACATCCGACATTAAAATTCAAATATGACATTTCAGAGGCGCAGGGAATATTTCTCGATACCATCGTTTTTAAAGGGAAACGATTCTAGAAAGAGAATATTCTTGATTTCAAACCATACGTCAAACCAAGCGAAAAATTTCAGTACATCCACAGACAATCATCACACCCCAAATCGGTATTCTGGGGCCTTATTAAAGGCGAACTCATACGTTTTGTACGGACGGCTACCAAGAAAGACGACTACTTAAATAGAGCCGAACTTTTCAAAGAAAAGCTACTGCTACGAGGCTACTCTGCGAAGGAGTTTGACAGTGCATTCAAGTCAGTAAACCATGATTATCGAGCCACATACTTTAAAGAAAAGGACAAGAAATGCCGTGAAGGGGCACCACTCGTTTTCAGTACGACATATAATCCCCATCTTTTTGGTTTCTCGAAGGCTCTCTTACGCCACTGGGAAATGATTAGCAAAAACGAAAAACTTAACAGTACTTTCCCTCAAAAACCTCTAGTAGCATACAGAAGAGGAAAGAACATAAAGGACTCCCTAGTAAGGGCGAGACTCAGACCCATTGAGGGCGATAACAGTACAATAGAGGATGATCTCGAAATATTGATCTCCCTTTTAAAGAAAGACCCCGACGCGGATGAACAAATCAATTGAATAGTAAGAATATATGCAGCATACAGATAACATATATGTGTGGGTACACAGGCTTTGTAAATAAAGACTTTTATATCAGTGAACTTACGGCTTATTTTAACAGGTTTATGCCAATATACAACAAGAAAACATTTTGGCATATACCCATGAGGGGCCAATCATATATGCACAGGCCTATACACAATTCGTATGATGCAAATTGCATTATCGGTACAGTCAAATTCACTAAACCACAACGTGCATAAGGCACTTTTCAGTGCGCATTTTTATTACTGCAATTGAAATTTTTAAGCAAACAGCTTACAAACCATATACAAACATACTCATGTCTATAAATATATATAAAAAAGCCACTTTGGCATAAAAACACGATAGACATATGATTCATGTAATCGAAATATGACCTGTCTCACTGAGATGGGAAAGAAATATATTGTGCTAACAGCCAACTTTATTCGACTGCTAGGATATAAAAGGTATAAAAAGAGGGTCGGTGGCTGTAAATAATAATCTTAAAACACACACTGCACAAAGGATGCGCTTACATGCTCATTGGCATAGTTCATAGTACGCGCATAAGTACACAAGCACAATGACAAAAATAATGAATAAAAAAATAAAAGTATAAACAGAGAGTCAGTCTCTGTAAATAACGATACTATAACACATACTGCACAAAAGATGCGCTCACGTGCTCATAGGCATGTTTCATAAGACGCGCATTAGCACACACACAAAATAAATTAATAAATGAATAATTCGGAGAAAAAACAAAGGTAGCCACTTTGAATTTTAATCTTTGAGTCTTGCATGTAGACTATATCAGGTATTAATCAAATTAATACTGATAGTTATGTACCGACGCTGCAATTCCTTCAATATATATTTAACCGCATATGAATGTTTGAGTTTCTTTAACAAACCATGAGGGAACAACAAAGATATTGAATAATCGTTATGTAATTAAATGCACAGTGGAATGAACAAAAGAACAAATAGACAACTCGTCCCATCGATCACCTTGGCACTGTGGGCGGTCCATACTGGTTTCTATTTAAAACCCCTCCTATCATTAAACGTGATACGCTCTGAACAGAAGGCTTCAATCCGCATGTGCATAGGTAACCAATAAGCGAACGCTCCATTGAAACTCATCAGCACACTAATTACCTGACCTTTACATACTAGAGTTAGGTCAGTGAGCTTCGTTCGTTTACGTTCGATCGAAATGAACAGAAGTATGTACAAGAAGACATTCAGGGGGCGCGGAAGAGGACATGGACAGAGATTCCAGCCATACCCAAGACGCCAAGAGGAGAACACACTCCCGCGACCCACGCCAGACCATCAGCTCCAGGGCACTACGTCACAAGAAAGAGCAATGGCGAAAGCTAAAGACGAAGTTCGCTTAGCCAGTGACTGGAAAACCAACTTCCAGAAATACTTCGAGCGCGAGAGATATCGCCTACCTCGACCCGCAGACAGCCACAGGGTTCCGGATGCCGTTAAACTCAATGAAAGAATCGACGGCATCCTGGAGGAAACAAAACTCAGGTGTAAGGAGGCAATTGAAGAGCACCTGAACTTAGCCCTGGCAGAAGCGGAAGACCGGGTGAAGAATCCACCCAAGCCAGCAGAAACCAGTCTAATGGAGGAGGTCACAAAACTAGTCAAGCAGACCCAGATGTCATACGACTTCATGCTACAGAACATGGGACGAACCATCAACGAGGTGATGGAACAACGAGAGCAGCTACAAAAACAACAGCAACTGAGTGAGCCAGGTGCCAAAGAATAGCACTGCACCAAACTCCATTTGGGCTAATCCCCCGGTCCTTTTCAGGACCACAATTCCCTGGAAAGAAACCCTTGATTGTTGCTTGCCAAATGAATAAATGAATAAATAAATAAATTATATATATATATAAAAAAAAAAAAAAAACATTATCACAGACAGGAAATCGGGGCGCGGCGCTTCATCCTGCGACCGTCAGCACCCGCTACCTTCATGCGCGGTTGTACAGACTACTCTAGGTGGTCTAGCTAGAGACGTGGACGTTCTGTGAACAGCTCAGCTCCCGTCTCAGTTAGAAACACGTATGCAGGTCGCATTAGCATAAATGCGTTTCGAGCATCACTACAAATACTAAAGAACTATATTTAGTATTTTGCTTGTTACCTTTAAAATCAACATAATCTCAGAGCACGTACATGCGTCAAGTGCTGGGAGTATGGACGTCTTGCAACGTTCCGGATTTATATACTACAACTGGTCTTCTCAATAAATGAACAAAATGATAAAATACCAGACCGCCCTTTCTTATGGCTTTATTTCGGCATTATATGTGAAAAGGCTACCTTTATATACCAATCCTCACATTTTCTTAATCATGCACAACACTGCTTACCAAATAACTAAATAAATAAATAAATAAATAAATGAGAAGCAAGAGAACAAAATAAAGATCGTGTAACTGATAGTTACATGTAGACATTGTTCTCACATTGTGCGCAAAATGTAAATATCTAAGAAATCAATAAAGAAAAATATAATCAAAATAAATAAACCCATCAAGCAATGACGCACCTATTTAGTATGGATGTAAACATACTTATCTTTGAAAAGATGCGCATATAATATTTACCCGAACACGGTCAGTCTCGATAAACGGAAAATTGACACATTAATAAATAATATATATCATGGAGGTATATCTAATTAAGAAGAGCTACTGCCACATGCTTCTGGTCGCATTGACGTCGGTGCGGCGTCGTTGGACGCCGTTCGCCCAAATGATAGTCATAGCGGCGATCTAAATCATAATTACTGCATACACTTCATGCATTTATGCTCTTCCTACAAAACATACATTTTAATGCCAAAAAGAGTAGGGGAAGATAAGCACATCTATACCAGCTGTTAGAGCTCGCAGGGGTTTCGTCCCTTGGAACGCTATTCTGTTAGAGCTAATACATACATAGACCCACCGCAGCTCTTACTTTCAACATTTCTTACAATAGATGCGCCCTCCTCACATGATATATATATAAACTAGTATCATTGCAATAACCGTTAATACGCGTCATTTAAACAATGATTAAGGAAAATGTCCTTAATTACTGCAGTGTGCATGCACGGAGCATAACAAACAATATTACGCATATTTAATGCAAATCTTGCTCCATACGTGTAGGTCTTTTAAACCTGCCATAAAGGACCGAAATCAACAAACTTAAATGCGCAGACGCTCCTCCTCAACAGCCAAAAATACTCGTAATATAGATTATTAACATGCGAACCAGACTTCACGGACCGCTACTCTGGCCATTACATGTAGACATAGTTCCCTGTATATATGTAGGATGTTACTGGATTCAAAAAATCAACAGAAACAATAGAATCAAAAAAATGAACAACTTAAACAAAAACGGTCAAGCATGATAGAATCTAAAAAAATGACACGGACGCACTTAAACTTAGGTACAGGCGTAAATACATGTGTCTTTTAAGAAAACGCATATATAAATCCACCGGAATATCGACAGCTTCGATCACAGAAAAAGGGAGATACCACAGTTACAATGAATATAGATCTTTGGGGTTTGTCTAGCGAGTAAGCGCTACTGCCACGAGTTTCCTGTCGTCGCATCGGCGTCGCTGTGATGTCATTTCGGCGTCGCTGTGGCGTCGTTATGGCGTCATTGTGGCGTCGCTATGGCGTCATTGTGACGCCGTGTGATGTTTCGGTGGCTTGTGCGACGATCTATATGAAGCTACTGCATATACCTCAGATCTTACCTACAATACACAAAACTCAATACCGAAAAAAGTAGGGAGAGATTAGTATATCTAAACCAGTAGTCAGTTCTTGCCGGGTTTCCATCCCCTGAAGCGTTACACTGTTAGAGCCAGTACATACATAATCCCAGTCGGAGCTCTCTTCTCTAACATACTTTATATTCATGCGCTGTCCTTACCTGACATACATATATACAATAAGTACCATTGCAGGAACCATGCGTACACATAATTATAACAGCGGACAAGAATAGATGTCCTTAATCCCTGCAGTTGGTATGTATTTAGGGTACTATTAAACCATATAGCAGGCGATATTACGCATATTTAACGTGGATCTGGTTCCGTATATGATGGCCTCTTTAACCTATCAAAAATACCAAAATAGACAAATTCAAATACTCCAACTCCTTTTCTACATAACCGACAATCCTCCGAATATAGGTTATTAATATGTTACCCAGGCTTCACGGACCCCTATAACTGCATTAGTAATGGAACAAACCAGTAAAATAATCATAATACAGATTTGTTATATATCTGCACATAAAAACGCATATTTTATACCGTTCTCCTTGTACTGTTTTTTAACAAAAAATAGTGACTGTAATGCGTATTTGAATTATACTACACATAAGTCATGAATATTATATTGGGAACCTTTGTGAAAAATCATAATAAATATAATCAAATATGCGCATAGAATCTATTGATACTTTATGCATACACTGAACAGGCTACTCTGCATTGCCTGCTCACCAATACAATAGGTCTCTATTATCAAACGACCATGCTTATTAGCTTCAAAGAATCTATATCGTTTCTAAAGATGGCTGGTCAGTCGGTCTGACCACATTACTCATCTTTATGGGTTTGCGAAAACATTAATGTCACATTAACCACCATGAAATTGAAACAATGCAGATATATGCAACTTGAAGGAAGAGAACACCCAGTATTAAGATTTTAGTCAGGTATTAGACTCTGACCCTTCCACACATACTCTCGCTTTAGATATTTGCAATCTAAACGAGTTATTGTGTTCATAATATTAATTGTGAGAAAAAATCAGATATTATAGGGTACCAACCCCTGGAATCTGCCTTAAATTTTAAAGACGTCGGGCACAAACCCCGAAATTACCTACATAATATTACTGTGTGTCAGTACCAACCTGCCATACAGACCAGGCGAATTTACGCTAGAAGCATAGTTGCCCGGGCCCATTCTGTTTTTGGGCCTCAACAGTTCCTTGTTATTAAGTGTGCATAAATCCTACGGGAGTACACCAGCAACCTGTGCTATATAGCGAAAAACGCCTAACTATTGTGTTCTATCTCCTTCTGTTACAGCATTTCTGCATATAAATTTCGACACAAATATTACTTACATAATAGTACAGTTCGTTGTCTTTATAGCAACTGATGAAGGGCTATGCCCGAAAACGCGTTTTTGCTTAATCCGGCTATTGTCTGCTGGAGTAAAGACGCATACGAACAATAAATTAATATCAACATTATAATAACAAGATATTTTGTTTATATTGATAATACTGTGTACTTCTATTTCGTACATCTATCTATTTATTATCTGCGCTTGTACACAGTTATTTCTCACACAAATTTATATCAGGGTGACACCTGACTTACTATATTTCTCAAACATTATCAAACTATGAACCACCGCGGTGGTAACATAAGGCGCAGAAATTTCTGGTTAAGACCATCCGGGTTGTCTCCACTAACTGGGCATGTTGGGCAACTCGAGGCGAAGTGACTCTTCTTCCGCGGCCAGATGCCTACAAAGCCCCTCTGAAACACCTTTCTAGAGCTTGTTCTGGTAGTATGAGATCAGTTACTTAAACTGTAGAAATCTGACACACATTTAAACAGATATACTAGAAGTCCGATTTTCGCACCTTGTCGAACACCACATTTTGACTAAAAGTTTGGTAGTTTTTGGCCATAACTTCCTTATTTGTTGATATTTTTTCATGAAGTAAACTTTTCCTAAGTCATCAGGAAAATTTCTATCTATATGTACCAAAATAAATGAGAAAAAGTAATTCTTGAATGTCTATAGTAAAATTTATTCAAATTTTAAAGAATTTAAAAAAAAAAATTCTATAGTTAAAATTTGAAAATGAAAATGAATCCTAAAACTACTGAATTTTAGCCCTCATAGCTTCCATACCAATGCTTAAGAAGATGAGAGGCACTTCAAGTCCTGTGTTTATCAGCCTTGAGATTCAGAAGCAAACAACTGTCACTAGTGCCAGTAAAGTGTCACTGAAGTGTCAACAGAATACACGAACGCACCTGCATATATAGGTATACACAAGAATGTCATCTGTGGCAGGATAAAGTGCCATGACTACTTATATATTGTCAGATGTAGAATTACATATCTCTAAGAAGTTGACAGCACTCAAGAAAGGTATAAATAATTCAGAAGTCCAATTTTTCCCCATTCTTCTGGTTATATGCAATATTATCAACGACTATGAAAGGCGATCGAAAGAAAGCACCAACACAGTTCAAGAAGGGACGTACACCATGGAACGAAGGTGTCTCTCTGCCCTCAGCACAGCCAACTGATGAATCAGGTCCACCAGAATCCAGCAGAACAATCAGAATGAATAAAGAAGAGTATTACCTGGTGACACAAACATCTAGAGATGGTACTTCCAGAGCCATGCCGAACTGTGAAGGTAAATTGGGCTCAGTCAGGCTTCTCCGTCCTACTATGCTGTCTACATCAGACCTGAAAAAGGAACAGGTTTCAAAAGACACTGAGGGAATGCGACTGGTAGACAACACAAAAATGGTTGAAGCATGGAACACAGCCTATGAACTGCACAGACGAGATGCGCCGCAGTGTGACGTTCCGCAGATGGAGGTAGCGAATGAGAAAAATGGGGCCTGTGCTAGAAAATAACTCTAAGGTGTGTTAAATGTTGCTTCCAAACACCTGAATTCAAGCTCTACAAAGAAGTCAGTACCAGAAAACCAGGGCCTAACCCAGGAGCACCTAATATAGGCCTCAGCATTGGGCTTCAAGACACACCATTGGGAAATAAAGGTGCCAGGCTTCTTATGGCGACTATGGATGTACCCCCAGAGGACATCAAAGAAAGTAGCAAAGCTAGTAACAGAGCTAAATGAGACAGATATGGCTGAGAAGGTAGAGATGCTCAAGGAGATCAATACAAAGCGTGGTCATGACCCGTCAGAAATTAACATCGCCATGGACGGAAGGTACAACTCAGTGACAATAGCAAGCCGTAAAAAGCCAGACCAGAATGCATCACAAGCTGTTGGTGTTGCATGTGAAACTATGACAGACAAGAAATTTGTGGTTCAAGCCTGCTTTAAAAATAAACTTTGTTGGACTGGTGCCTGGTTAAAAGGAAAGGGCATTGATGTGCAGTGCCCCGGAGGACACACTGAGTGCACAGCCAACATGTCACAATTTGCACCTTTTTCAGAATATGATATGGGTCATGAAATAGGCAGCCAGCTTTCTCTTCAGGGCATATTAGTCAAGTATGCCACACCAGATGGAGACTCTAGATCAGCACAAGGCTTAGATAATGCTATGAAGATCCTTCACCCTATGTGGAGTGTGCAGCGCTTAGCGGACCCAACACATTTGGGCCAGTCACAGTTTCGAAAGTGTTATCAGGCCAATTTTAGTGATGGAATGTTTCCTGAACGAACACGTGAACAGAAAAAAGAGGCTCAGAAAGTTCTGAGTCAGGATGTAAAAGCAAGATGCAGCTTAATTCTTAAGGAACTCATGAAAGATCATGCCGGTAACATGGCTGCCTTTAAGCGGATCTTACCTAAAGTTCTGGAATCGACACTGTCATGTTATGATGGGGACTGTTCCAAATGTGCGAACAATTCTGTTGTGTGTCATGGTGGTGTTACGAATAACTGGTGGAATCGCTCCATGTTTCTGTCATCTAACAGGATCCATAACCTAAACATGAATGAAAATGACAAGGTTTTACTATTAGAAATACTGAAAATGAAGTTAAGTGTTGCTTCTGCAGAACAAATGAAACTATACACTGATACTCAGAAATGTGAAGCAGTTAACCGTGCTCTAAGTGTTTCACTCCCAAAGAATGTCAATTTCTCTGTCACAATGGAAGGACGGGGTTGTTCGGCAATTCACAGGGTCAATAATGATCCACGAACTTCTGCTATTAAGAAATGTGAATTTTCTGGAATTGAACTTTCATCTCGTACAAAGCGTGCTCTGAGCGCAGCAGACCGGGATGCGGACTATCACAGAAACTATTCGAAGAGATCGGAAGTTGTTAAACATAAGCTTGTGGTGAACAGTAAGAGAATTCAGGCTCATTCTGAGTATAAGCAAAGTACCAAAGTTAAATCAGACTACAGAAAAGGACAGCTGGATCATATTCCATTTAACCATGCTCATGGAACTGATCACAAGTGACTTTAGCAACAGCTTATAGTGTTATTTGCTTTCCTATTCTTCTGTTTTGTTATGTTTGAAGAGAATTTGGAGATACTGATGAATTTAGTAAAAGAATTTGGTACTCAATTTGGCACCAATTTTTTTTTCTGAATTCTTTCTGAACATTCACCAAATTCTGTTACCAAATTCTTTTCTGAATTTTTTTGTGAATGAATGGATATAAGTCGGTTTACGTGCTTGCCTGTTTCTCCCTTTGTTTTCGGTTTGTTGTTAGATATCGAATGTTAGCATTAGATAAGTAATAAATATTAATCGAGACCTTTGGTATTGTTGTTACTTAGAATCCAGATTTAATTATGTTTTCAAAATATTTCAAACCAAGTACAGTAATTAGACCCAAAATTCTGAGCTGGAAGTACCACAAACCAACAGTGCAGACACAGATCAGCCTGCTTCTTTACGAGCAATCTGATCAGGATCTGCCATTTTACTAAGCCATTTTATAGCTTTAAGAAAGACCAGCTTCCAACCACTTTTAGGACAATTACTGTAACTGGTCAAGATACAGATCCCAGGTTATGGGTCCTAGGTTCAGATATGGATCCCACACCACAAGGTGGCTTCCTCTTCCCAGACAAGACAGTGGCACTATATGCCACACAAATTTCAAGACGACAACTTGTGTACGGTAAATGCTGATCTGGATCTACACTGTTTGCAAAGGTTAACACATGAGTGTCAAATTACCATATACCTTTTTATAATTTAAGGTGCAATAAACAAAGCGGATATTCCCCATGACTCTGACATTTGTCACGGTTGACACACTTGATTCGCTCACAGTTGAGTTCATGGGGCTCGGCCGACAAATGGCCTGACCGTATACACAAGGCATTGTGACAGAGGTGGCTTATATCTCTGTCACCAATATCCAAATGCATTGTGAAAACCATGAAACACAATCTGTGAGCTGTGGTACATCTCCACTGTCCAGTTATTGGGCACTTGTATTTCACGGCGCCATAACCATTTTTCTGCACTTTCCGCGCCCATAGCAAGCATTCTCCATTCTCCGCCCGAGCGCTATGTTCCACAAACAGATTCTGATATTTTTCATAAAAGCCCTCCATACTGACTTCTCAGAATGAGGCTACCAACAC
Source organism: Ctena decussata (assembly GCA_963989385.1). Lineage (NCBI taxonomy): Eukaryota > Metazoa > Mollusca > Bivalvia > Lucinida > Lucinidae > Ctena > Ctena decussata. The sequence goes on from OZ022504.1 coordinate 67,905,555, forward strand.
AGACAAGTGTAGGAATACCTTATGGCCTCTAGATCCAGACTGCATTCAAGTTCCATTAGGGAACCCATGTCAATATTGGCCAATTTTAAGGGTTCTCACTTTAAAGTCCAATTTATTAAAACAATTAAAATAATATAATCACTGCCTGTAGAACACCTTTAAATGTAGGAGAAATGCTATTTCTGTGTCAAATCCTAGGACTGTATCAGAGAAAACGACTTCGCATACTGAAAGTAAAAATAATTACCCCACCCTATGTCAGGCACGAGACCACAATTAGTTTTACTATACAGGAAAACACCAGCTTGTCTTTCCGCTGTTTCCACGGTAAACACTGCCCCATCAACTTATGAGACAAACTGCCGTTGTAGGGGCACCTATGAAGTGTGTGATTCGGTTCCTCTAGCTACCTCCAGTGCTGGGGTTCTGAGCTAATTATACATTTTCAAGAAGCATATCCAAGGCTCTTTTCAGTTTGCTATAGCAAGCAAGATATTCAGTCAAACTGGCCTTCTTAGAAACCAATGAACCAGGGAACTATTTGTGCGAACGTATATCCTGAAAGTGTTCAACCAGTCAAGGGAAATAATTGTGGACTGATTCCAAAAATTAGATTTTACACCTCAAAATCGAGCCCAAGAAATGTTTACGCGATATCAGAGGTTGTGCTTTATAAAACCTGATGGAAAAGTTGTGATTGTCGAATTGCTCAATTCCTCGTATTATATAAACGCTGAAATTGTGAATTTAGTCTCATGATTTCTTTAGTGGCTCTAATCATCTTCACATTTTGAGCACTAGCACATACCAGACGTCAACGTGACGTTGTGGTGTGCGCCGCGCAACCTAGGGTAACTGGACAAAATGCATTGATATATGTGACAGTGCCTGGCATTTTGAGCCTTGTAGAGGTGCAGCGTTGACGTCATGAAACATGAAATGAAAATGACGTCATAAAATTTGCACGTAAAGTTAATTGTATTTCCGCGCACTGACTAATAAATTTCAAAGCGCCATCTGAAAAGAGTGATTCAACATTTCTATCGGCGTCTTTAATTTTCTTCATCTACACTCTTTTAAGAATGTTCGCATTATAGGTTTTTGAAAAGCGATGTCACGAACCAAAGTTATAAAGCTTTATCCAGCTAGTGTGTAAATTGTATCCAATCAGTGAAATGAAAACAAAAAATCGGGTTGTTGCGATTTTCGTTTGCTTTTGCAGTAAACCTGAGTGCTATTTCTTTGTGCTTCTCGAAATTTATTCTGGAAGCACTACTAAATATGAAAATGATAAAAACAAAATTTCCGATTTTTGCTCCATAAGGCTCAAATGCCAGACACTGTCACATATATGAACCGTTTGAGATATCTGATTCAAAATGCACGTGTATTTATGAATGGTGTAGCCATGAACATGTAACGTTTCATTGATGCACCTTTTCAGATTCCTTAATTATTTAAGGTGTCCACGAACTTCTGGATCAACCCTCGTATGTCACCGTATTAAGTTTCAAAAGAGCTGAAATGGAAAGATACCGCCCTAGACTGCTTTCCCGAAAAAACACACCAAACAAGCCTGGTAGTTAATATCAGTTAAATGACGACTTTTGTATAGCTTATTATAACGTTGGTTGGTCAAAACGATATAGGAAATATTACTCCTACCACCCAAACGCTTGCATTTCAAGATGAAACAAAATATTGCAAAGCCAATGCTAGTCGCCTGCCGAAAAATCCTTAAAAATATCTTCCTGTCTCCTATATTTTGGACCTTACAGAAACACCCTACAGTGAGATTCTCACCAAACAAGTTATTTTGCCGAGAAGAACTTTTCAGCAAATAGAAAATTAAAAGAAAAGTAGGGTTCACCATGCTTATTACTTTTGTAATGAACAAACTCTACCTCTATCCCCACATCTATTACGTGGCAAACGTTTATTTATAAAGCTTAAAAAGACAGTGTTTCACATTCAGATAACTTGGATTTTGCTTGCACACAACAAATAAGCATAAAATGAATCAAAATAAATCATATGGGTAAGTAAGTGGCCATTTGACTTACTCACTTGATGAATAAATATAAAACAAGAGCTGTCGCCTGACAGCATAGCTCGCCTGAATAGGTGCTTGCCCATCACACAGTCACTATGGTGGTGTGGACTGCTATGCATAAAACTTCAGGCAAGCATGTCCATAATGACAACACATTTATAAACAAAAGCTATCTCAGAAATGTCTTAAAATAAAATTAAAATAAGAAAAAAATTACATGAAATTTCAAAGTTCATGAGCTTGAGGTCAAAGAACTAAGGGGGTAGGGGGAGGAGTGGGGTAGGGGTGGGGGAGGGGGAGGCTGGGATGTATCAAACCTTGAACCATTATCTAACATCAGTCCAAGTACATGTATAAGTATCAACTGAGTCCATTGTGGCACTGTGAAATTATGTCTTCATAAATATAAAACTTTAACCAAAATTCAAAGTCAATAACCTTGACTTCAAGGTCATCCAGTAGGGTAAGTATATAGTGTTTTGTAAAAACTCAAAAAAGTGTCTTACATCAGTTCAAGTGTAAACTAAGTCTCTGCCAAGCATTATGAATCAGTATGCAATTAGAAAACTTTAATAAAGACCGATTTCCTAAGTCCCTGACCTTGACATCAAGGTCACTGAGCGGGGTTGGGGTAGTACTGTGTAAAACTTTGGACCAATATCTAACTACAGTGCAAATATAAAAATAGCCATCAGAGGAGATGGCAAATGCCCCGACCTAAGGCCCCCTGCGCCTTGGTAAACAGGGTGCACTTCAAAACGCATATAAATAGTATACTGTCATTCTTTTATGCTCCATATTGACATTATCCGCTTTACAGATGCATGATTATATAACACTCAGACGAAAACAGTATGCCAAATTGCTAAAAAGAGGTAAAATCTCAAATAGCAATCAGGTAGACAATGTATTGCATATGATACATTCAACATTTCAAAATGTGTGAATAACTTCTAAAGTACAAGCCTTACAAATCTAATTTTGAGCTCTCTAGTAAGTGAATTTGGACAAAGAATCCAAATCTGTAAAAAAATTTTTTTTTTTTTTTTTGGGGGGGGGGACTCTCGAAAAAATAAGAAAGCAAGAGTTGTCATTCTTGTATGAGACAAACTGTCATGATCTGATCTCCATATCTGTGAAGTATCATAAAAATATTTCAAAGGGTATTCAAGTTATGGAGTGGACACTAAAGCACACTTAAAACCATCAAGGGGAAATAACTCAAAAAGTTAGAAAGCAAGAGTTGTCATTCTTGTTCGCGACACATCAGCATGACCTGTTCTACATAACTATGAAGTATCATGAAAATATTCTAAAGGGTATTCTAGTTATGGAGTGGATACGAAATCACACCTAAAACCATCAAGGGGAAATCACTCAAAAAGTCAGAAAGCAAGAGTTGTCACTCTTATTCGCGACACATCCTCATGACCTATTCTACATATCTGTGAAGTATCATGAAAATATTTCAAAAGGTATTCAAGTTATGGAGCGGACACGAATTCACACCTAAAACCATCAAGGGGAAATAACTCAAAAAGCAAGAAAGCAGGAGTTGTCATTCTTGTTCGCGACACATCGCCATGACCTGTTCTATATATCTGTGAAGTTTCATGAAAATATTTCAAAGGGTATTCAAGTTATGGAGCGGACACGAAATCACACCAAAAACCATCAAGGGGAAATAACTCAAAAAGTAAGAAAGCAAGAGTTGTCATTCTTGTTCGCGACACATCGTCATGACCTGTTCTACATATCTGTAAAGTATCATGAAAATACATGAAGGATATTCAAGTTACAGAGCGGACACGAATCTGCCAAAAATTCACCAAAGGGGAGATAACTAAAAAATTACAAAAGCAAGAGTTACCATTCTTGCATGCGACACATCGCCATGACCTGTTCTACATAACTGTGAAGTACCATGATATTATTCCAAACGGTATTCAAGATATGGAGCGGACAAGAAAATGTTTACGGACGGACAGACGGACGGACGGACAGAAGGACGGATGGACGCCAGGCTCATCGCTCTATTCCCCGAACCTTTCGGTCGGGGGATAAAAAGAATTCATCTATGGGTTCATGAGATTTATGTCTATAAAAAACTTTAACCAAAACATTGAAAAAATAAAAAGAAAATTTTTAAGTCCATGACCTTGACATCAAGGTCACTGAGGGGGATGGGGGTAGTACCCTGGAAAACTTTGGACCAATATCTAACTACAGTACAAGTATCAAAGGAATCCATCCATGGGTTAAGGAGATATTGGGCTTTATAAAACTTTAACCAAAACATCCAGGTCAAAAAACTCCCAATTTTCAAAGTCCATGACCTTGACATCAAGGTCACGGAGTGGGGTGGGAGTTGTACCCTGTTAAACTTTGGACCAATATCTAACTACAGTGCAAGTATCAAAAGAATCCATCAATGGGTTAAGGAGATATAGGTCTTTAAAAAACTTTAACCAAAACATCCAATCCGGACGCCGACGCGGACGCTGACGCGGACGCGGACGCCGACGCGGACGCCGACGCCAGGGTGACAACAATAGCTCTTCCTGAACTTTCGTTCAGGCGAGCTAAAAATGCAAAAATCGTATTATTAATATTTTCTTTCAGTTTATGGCCAATTTTAACACCTAAACTAACAAAATGAGCCCACAATAATATTCAAACCGCAAACTCTAGCCATGTTCTTACCTAGTTATGCCCCCAATTTCGGAGAAATTGTGGGGGCATATTGGTTTGATCCTGTCCGTCTGTCCGTCTGTCTGTCTGTCATATCAAGAACCGTAAGAGCTGGGAGCTTCAAACTTTATACACATGATCAGTATGAAAAATAAGCGAATACGTGTTTTTTCTTTTTTCCGCGGGTCACATATTTCAAGAGTTATGCCCCTTTTTCGACTTAGCCTGCGGAACCTTGTGAAAAAAATATCTCAAGAACCCCTGATGCTAGGATCATGAGTTTTTGCAGGATGAGAATGCCCAAGGTGTAGATGACCTGATTAACTTTTGAAACAAATTCGTGAATTTTTGACAAAGTTATGCCCCTTTTTCGACTTAGTGCATTGTAAGCCTATGGAACCTTGTGAACAAAATATCTCAAGAACCCCTGATGTTAGGAGCATGATCTTTTGCAGGAAGAAACTGCCTGTGGTGTAGATGACCTGATTAACTTTTGAAAAGAAATCATGAATTTTTGATTGAGTTATGCCCCTTTTTCGACTTAGTGCATTGAAAGCCTATGGAACCTTGTGAACAAAATATCTCAAGAACACCTGATGCTAGGAGCATGATTTTATGCAGGAAGATACTTACTGCCTGTGGTGTAGATGACCTGATTAACTTTTGAAAATAATTTGTAAATTTTGGATTGAGTTATGCCCCTTTTTCAACTTAGTGCATTATTTGCCTATGGAAGCTTGTGAACAAAATATCTGGAGAACCCCTGATGCTAGGATCATGATTTTTGCAGGTTGATATTGCCCAAGGGGTAGATGACCTGATTAACTTTCAAAAACAATTCGTAAATTTTTGACTGAGTTAAGCCCCTTTTTCGACTTAGTGCATTGTAAGCTTATGGTACAAAGGTACAAACATTATTGGATGAACCTTCTCTAGAGACAAGCATATGGTTGGGGGCATAGTGTTTCATAAACACATTTTCTAGTTATAATAAAATATTGACTCTGGGGTAACTTCCTTTTTCGGAGTGGCTATTGCCAGTCAACTGGCAATAGCCATTTTACGTTAAAATTGCTATTGACAGTTGACTGGTAATAGCCATTTTACGTTGAAATCGCTATTTACTCTAGGAGCCAAAATCGCCTATCTTGCCAAAATAAGGGTCGGAGGTGGCACCCTCTGCTATACTTAGTTTGAATGTATTTTTGAATAGTCTAAACCTTCAGAAACTAGGTTTGATTGTTCTGCTTGCCAAATTTTATTGTCAAAATAGTCAAATTAAGCGATGGATATGAGTACCTATAGTGGAGCAAATATGATTCCATGAGTGGCATAGAAAAGAGAGATAGTGGTCCACGTGGTGTACCATTAGTTTTTATAATTAAAAATAATTGTCTTGATCTGTAGTGATCAGATTCAGCGTTTGCCACCTTGGCAAACCTTGCATAACTCTGTAATGGGCAGTAATATACGTTACCTTATTAAATTTTAAGTATATGAAATAAGAATTAATGAGAAATATGCTGTACGCTTTCAACTGTATCAAATGTCAATATTTTCTGTAAGAATAGCTTATATGCCATAAATTAAGCTACACAGAAAACAATTAAGAACCTCGGGTCTGTTAGTTTCGTTATAACAATTCACGTACCCCTCAAAAATTTAAAACAAAATTTAAGGGTTTTTTTTTATTTATTTTTTTATTTTTTACAAAGACCGTGATAAAATGACTCCAATATTGAATTTTCAATTTATCTAACTGGCTCTTTTCAATAGCTTTCTAACAAATAAATTTGAGATTCGTAGTCTTTATACTTGGTCAACCATGAACTGTTGAACAAAGGCACACCTATTCATTGTTAGTGGCTTCAAAGTCATTTTTCACGCAATTGTTTGACAAAGCATAGCTAATAAGCTATTTAAAACAGAAAAATTTGACCCGTGTCATAAAGATTATACTAAACATGATACAACACGACAGTTTAAATCAGTTTTGACCTTACAACACATATCTTCAGCAAAGTAACGTAATTATCAGATTAACATGTTTGCGTAAAAAATCATTCACCCAGGAATTCACTCTTTCGAAACTTTGCCTATTAAACAACACAGTTGTGCTAAATATATTTATTATTTACCAAAATATTTAATTTTTGCATTGTTTAGTCGCCTACTCAGACAGCAAACAGTGTTGTTTACATGACAAGAAAAATTGAAATTGCCCCCCCCCACCCCACACACACACACAAAATAAATAAATAGAAAAGAAGCGCTCATGAATTATTCTGTAAATGAAAAAGTACTGAATCTATTTATATTCATTAATATCTTAATGATTTTTAAGAATCACACAATACAAACTTAGTTTTAATACATGTAAATTACTATTTGAACTCAGAAAGGTAACTTTGTAACTTTTATTTGAAAATATTTCTTGAGATTAAATGTTGCAAATTCCAAATGCGCCAAGGCCTTATTAGTTTGAGTTATTTTTACATGCATGTGAAATCTGTTTAAACCTACCGTATGTGATTTATCAGTGATATTTCCAAGGCGGTCCATTCATTGTGATGTTATGATGTTACAGTTTGTGCTGTCCACTTTTCTATTGTCTTTACAGCACTGGTTTATTTTGTATTTTAATTCGTCATTATCCTGTTGAAAGTAGACGGTTTGTTGGTGTAAGGCTAGCTTGGAGGTTATCTGCATGGAATGGACTGCATGTTTATTTTGCTACTTCTAGTATTATTTGAGTACTTGTCTTTTTACTTTATATTACTTTTTCTAGTTTGGTGTCATGGGAGGTTTGTGACACCGATTGAACCCATTCCTGATTGCTACCCGTTTACACTAATTTATCTGTTTTGACCTTTTCTTTTAAAAACAATATTAAAACCATGGTTAAAATATATTGACCGTTTAGCATATATTTAAACCAAAGTAACGTATGTAACAGGTTAAAAAGTAAGTGTTATTCTTACTCCATTGCAGCTAGTGTAAAGTGCCATGTATCTACGGCCAAATGCTTCCCTGTACTTCACTTAATTGAAAAAATATGTGTTTTTGGTCGTAAGGGGTCATTTGGGCTCATTCAGTGTCAGTTTAAAAAAAAAAATAGAAAAAAAAACAAATTCAGCCGAAGCCGGTGCTAGGGGACATCGGCAGCATTATAACATTATATTCCAAGACACCGAGGTTGATGTCTTTGTTTTCTGTGATGCATTCTTTGCTCCCAGAGAATTCTCATTCAGAATTTAGTTAAGCTCTATTGTTTCAAGAATTTTAGGTGAATGGATACAACTTTACGCTGAAATAACTGTCACGTTTACCTTACCTTCCTTTCTTAATGGGAGTAAACTGTTAAAAGAAAGAATTTGCTTCTTTAGGAGAAAAGTGTTTCTGTTAAAAGTAAACCTTATTTTAAGAAGGTTAAATAAGCCACAGAAGCAAATAGGATGTCGAAAATATTGTTTCCATTCTAACAAACTGCAGTAAAGCATTGAGATGTGTCCATTAACATTAATACAGAATTATTTCCATGACATATTTGCAGATCATTTAGAAATAAGGAACACATGTGAGGAAGAACATGGCAGATTCCTGGCAAGTGCACATGATATTGTCTGGGTAAGGATGATATGATTATGACATTATCAAAATGATCTTATATTAATTGAGTCAATGATAATTCACTTACTTTTTCATTTGTATGATGATAAAAAGGTAACGAATACAACATTTAAATGCAAACGAGTTGTCAGATTAGGTATTATAGTGTTTAATGATATTGGTGTATTCTGTTTGCAAATTCAATAAGATGAAGCATTGAAGGTTCCTCAATTCTCGGAAGGAACCCTTTTATTGCTAAGAAGTTGGCTTGTTTACCATCATCTAGCAATATGGTCACACGAATAGCTGCCCATTTTGCTTTCTGTGGCGGCCGTAAAAAGTCTCCCCGCACTCATCTATAGTGCAGATTATATTTTCCTTTTGGTCCTTTGAGATCATGGAATATATTCTGAGAAGTCAGAAATGATCATACGTTTAGATTCATTTTCTAAACAAATTTGAAATATTTTGGTATTTTTCGACTTATATCAGTCTTTGAGACGACTGCCATGTTAAAAGTAAAAAGTATGCAAAGACCAGGAAATGAAACAATCAAAATCCAAATCCAGCCCTCAAACCATAGTTGGAAACAACTAAGATTACAAATAATCAAGATACAGAGAACATATGGCCAACCGAGTGAGCAGCTTGTTCCCAAAAGGTGGCCACTCAGCAACCCAAACCGAACCAAAAATAATAATAACATACATAAGGTAAAACATCACAGAAACTCTGACACCAAAAACAGGCAACAAAGAACCACAACAGAACTACCGCCTTGGAACGGTCAGTAATGAATTACTGGGGGGCTTAAATCGATTTTACAGGCCCAACCTCACCCTCAGTTTCTGAAGTGGTACAAAACATTTAGTTGGTTGTTCGGTTCGCATGATAACCCTCTAACTCGTCAATGAATCATCACGGTAAACACATAAATCAAATTTCAACACCATGAAGAAGCAAAGACGAGGACTCAACAGATACAACGGGCCGTCTGACAGGTGGAGATCCCTGTCCTGCCAAACAACCCCACTGGAAATCTGAAGCAAAAGAAGGTCACCAGTTGAGCCCCGGTGGACCAAGCAACAGACAAAAAGGCTCCGGTCCCAACCAACTAAAATATATAGCTTTAGGTCGGGGCCATCATAGAGTCTGACGACCGATCCCCCGGTGTGCAATTAAAGAGTGCAGCAAAGCTATCAACCGTGATTGGGTTAATCACTAAGCATGCAGACTGTCGCATAACATTTAAATTATAGCCAATACGTTTGTGACGTATTATTATTTTTCGGAATTGATCAGAAAAATCAGTCCTACCCTTAATCTTTTTGAATTTGTATACTAATTCACCATAAAATTCTGGTTCCGATAGGCCTGCAAATTTACTGTTTTTTTTCCTCTGGCTCCTTGTGCCAGATTTAAAGGGTCACTGATGAGGCTTGAATAGCCGAAACCGCGGTATGGCCCAACTTCTTACTTATGAATGTTTTCTTTGCTCTTAAAGGATCTAAACTTTTATCATTATTAACTATCACTGCAGCTGGATGTTGTGCCGTGTGGCGGCCGTAAAAAGTCTCCCCGCACTCATCTATAGTGCAGATTATATTTTCCTTTTGGTCCTTTGAGATCATGGAATATATTCTGAGAAGTCAGAAATGATCATACGTTTAGATTCATTTTCTAAACAAATTTGAAATATTTTGGTATTTTTCGACTTATATCAGTCTTTAAGACGACTGCCATGTTAAACCTGCAAATTTACTGTTTTTTTCCTCTGGCTCCTTGTGCCAGATTTAAAGGGTCACTGATGAGGCTTGAATAGCCGAAACCGCGGTATGGCCCAACTTCTTACTTATGAATGTTTTCTTTGCTCTTAAAGGATCTAAACTTTTATCATTATTTACTATCACTGCAGCTGGATGTTGTGCCGTGTGGCGGCCGTAAAAAGTCTCCCCGCACTCATCTATAGTGCAGATTATATTTTCCTTTTGGTCCTTTGAGATCATGGAATATATTCTGAGAAGTCAGAAATGATCATACGTTTAGATTCATTTTCTAAACAAATTTGAAATATTTTGGTATTTTTCGACTTATATCAGTCTTTGAGACGACTGCCATGTTAAACCTGCAAATTTACTGTTTTTTTCCTCTGGCTCCTTGTGCCAGATTTAAAGGGTCACTGATGAGGCTTGAATAGCCGAAACCGCGGTATGGCCCAACTTCTTACTTATGAATGTTTTCTTTGCTCTTAAAGGATCTAAACTTTTATCATTATTGTAATATAAAATATAAAGTTGGTAAAAATATATGTTCTGGCTGTTTTCAGTTGGGGCTGCTGAATGACCACCTGTTTGAGAAAGAGCTGTTTATTCAGTTTACCGTGCATGTCTTTCGTGAACTTTTTGTCAATTTGTGTGTGTGCTTCTTTCCCTTTGGTTTAAGGGCGGGATGTGGGATCTGATTGTATCAATTCCTGATCATTGCCTATCATTTGCTTCTCATATTAATGCTCGGGTTAGCAGGTGCAGAAAATAACCGGTTTTAAGCAAAACATCTAAAACAGGCATAATACCACTGCAAATTAGGCACTGTATAGAACTGTACTTACTTATGCTACTGTTACACGTTTTGTTAGTAACACTTGCATTTTGAAGCAATGAAATGGGTACATCAAATATTCAAATCTCTTCAGAGAGTTATAGTTATACTTCTGTAATGTTAACATTACGAAGCCTTATGTTTTGCTTTCAACATTTCATGATTACTTCAGGACGTGTTTCTTTCTGCTCCAGATTACTCAAGCATAAATATAAAAACTTCTTAACAGTAAAGGGGTAATCTGATAACTCTTTTATTGTTGAATGTTGTATACGTTACCATTTTTGACTACCAAACCAGGAGTTTAAATAAGTGATTTTTCATTGACTTCATTCAAAAGTCATTTTCATAATGAACTGAAAGTAATGACAATATGCAATAACCATAATACCCATGGCTGGACAATATCATCTGCACTTTCAAGAACAGAATCAATGAAACCAAATCTGCTTTGTTCTTTATCGCAGGTGGTCTTTGCTTTCAGATTATCGGCAAGCATGTCCTGAAAGTCTGATGGAATGATAAAAGCTTAACTTAATTCCAAAAAGGACTGTTCTCCGGAATTAAGTTATGCATCAGAGAAAACACTACATTAATCTCGGTTTGGCTGAGTGTGTGTTCGGTAATGTAATGTTGCTACACTGCCAATGACCCCTAGCAACAGCTCGAGCTAAGTTCCTTTTTTCAAACTGATTCAGAATGAGCCCAAATGATCCTAAACATGATTTTCATCATGATGAAGTAAGAGAGAGAGCTTTTCGTTCTAGCCACACGTATATTTACACTTGTGGCAGCAGAGTAGAATAACTCTTACTTTTTAACCTGTTATATACGTTACTTTGGTGCAAATAAATAAGGCAAAATATTTTATTAATCTTCGATTGCATATAAAGATTTTAAAGGAAAGGGTCAGAGCAGGTAAAAAGTGTAAAAGGCAATGTTTTGGAATTGATTCTATCCGTGCAACAACCAACCCGCGATACCAAACTGGAAATAGCACCGTAAAAGTAAAGTTATAAGACAAGTAGTAAGACGTTACTATGGGGTAGTAAAATAAACTTGCAGCCCAAAGTCTGTGTTGATGTATTATAACTGAATACCTGCAGACCACAATTACATGTAAGTATTATTAGGGCAAAGAGTAGGCGTTTGACCTAAAATGGTTTTTGTTTACATGTTTCATTTAAATATTATATTTCTATGGACTTTTTTCTGATGGAGTAGCATGAATCGTTGTATATATACACAATACCATGCCCGTCACTTTTGAGTGCGGAACATATTTTGTTAGTTTCTTGGACATTTAAATCTACCGCTATGCCACTTAATGGACGAAATTATTGAGGGTTATCTCATTGAACAATTTAGCCTACCTGTTTCTCAAGTGGGTGGGGTAAATTCATATAGAAAAATGCTCAAAAAATAAAGCGGAAAGTCGTTTTGATGCATTTTGGCTCTAATTAGTAACACCTGTATTGAAACGATCTCGCTAGAGCAGGAAAAGAATGGCATTGCTGCAAAATATGACTTCCGCTGAAGTTCAACAATGTAAAAATACATGCCTTAATGGTGTTGATTTCAGCCATAGGGTACCAAGGAACACATGTGAATTAAAGCATCATGACAATAAAATTTTGAGAGCAGAACAATCAAACCTCCCTCCAGAACGTTATGGCTAATAGGAAACGTAGTCAAACCAAGGATAGCAGAGGGTGCCACCTCTTTCAATTTTTAGCTGACTTGGCTCCTAGAGTAATTGCCAGTCAACATAATATATCTGGGAACCAACCAATGATAAACACTGTGCACATCGCAGAGATCTAATTTGAAATTTAACTTAAGACAGACGAGACGTTAAGGTAGACGAATACTGAATAAAAATATTTGGTGGGGTATTCAAACCATTATACCAGCTGGATAACCCAAAGGGCTATAAAACATATGGAAAAGAAAAAAAATTAGAAAACAATATTTTGTATTTCTACATACATTTTTACACATTCTCCATTTAAATTCATATCTCTAGCACATAAATGCACTTTGATTTCTGCAAATCATAAAAATCAATAATATAGGATATCTGAAACAAACTGGTAAATAAAATTGGAGTTATACTGATAATAAGTATATTTTTGCATTGTTTTAAAAAATGCAAGAAAACTGAATTTCATGAAAAAAGGCATAAAAATATATTTAACCGATGGGGCAAGCTCATGCATATTATTTTAGTAAAACTTACAATGTATGTTATAGAATACAAAAAAAAGAAAAAAAATTTCACCGTTTCGTTTCGTATATAAAACATGTTTAAGTTCAAAAATATTCCCAAAATAGAGTGCCCAAGTTCTGCACCTGCTGCAAGCACAGCTGGTCCTTGCCGTATTATTTATTTTCCTGTTATTCCGGTTCTACCATAGATACTGCCTACGAAAATACGCAGATGGAATGGAAACTGTGAAGACCTTGATCATTCTGGTTCCTCAGGAACAGTCTGATCTCGGTTTCCACTGTTTGTACAGATATATCTGCTCGAAAACTTAGGATCTTTACAGTAGACATTGCTAGCGTATGTCATAACTGTATATACTCTACAGTTGAACGATTTCTGCATGAAAAATAACTCTGTTTTGTTTTAACAAATAAAATAATACAGTTATTCACAATCTGTCCACCTTAAGCGTTGGAACTTTGCGAATGGATTAATTAATATATGGACATAGTACTAGTGCATTCCCAATCGTGAGTCTTCAGATTGTTTGATGGTTTGAGGGCTGGATTTGGATTTTGATTGTTTCAGTTCCTGGTCTTTGCATACTTTTTACTTTCTTTAGTGATTTCCACATAAAGTCGTTAATTGCAAGTTGACTGGTATATGTGTATCAGCGCAAATAACATTAGAAACGCTAATGTCAGTTTTTTTGAGTTTCGGTCCAAGAAGGGCAAACTTCATTTATCTGCAAGCTTCCTTCTTTGAATTTATTGTGGCATCCCATTTAAAGGTAGGTTCCTGTACTTTGGAATGCATCATAATTTCGATAATTTTTTATCCAAGTTGTTTGAAAGCACTTATAAAGAGGAAATCAATAAGTCTCACTAAAAAGTGTAAATAAGAAAATATTAGAAAAGTTGTTTTGCAAGGGATTTCCTAACTCTGCTTCGCACACCAGTTAGCGCTATTTTAGTTCACGCCAAAAATAGATAACATAGCTGACGTCATGTTGCATTGCATTTCGGGATAGTTTTAACCCATCCGCCATGCCAGGACCTCTGGAAGAGCTCATGGGCAAGAGGAAATTAACCGTTGGCAAATGACATCAGAAACTGCGGACTTATAGACATATATACATATTTATTTTTAGAACTGGAATCCCAACAAAAGCAAATAAACCAAAGGGAAAACGACTATTTTCTACAACATCTGACGATTTTCTCAGTAGCAACAGTTTCAGAAAAATGAGAGAATTTAATACTACCCATAAAAAGACAAAATTATTTTGTGAACATAATTGTTATCGCTAGGCCAGGAACCTACCTTTAAGTGATTGCTTTATATTTACACCGTTTTTACAATCTTTCGAACAGTGGTCACGATTTCATATATTTTTATTCCATCAACAGATAGCAGGATATGAAGAAGTGATTTTATTGCTTGTGTTCGATAAGCCGTGCATCTCCGTGGTCTTTTCGGAGTTTTCCCTGTTCTAATTAACAATCTAGTAATTCCGTAGACTATACTGAGTAAAAACAAGCCATCTGGTGCGTAGACAGAGAAGCTTATAATGACCCCTTTTTAGAGTCATGATTAGCCGATGGTTACCCTTGTACTGAAAATGTCAGTTACTAATAACCTTTCTGATCATCCTATTATAAAGGGGTGGTCGGGTGGACAAGGGCCTACTGTGCTTGCAGTAGGTGCGGTTGGGTGTTGTTTCGACATTTTTTTCTCTCGTCTGTCAGTTCTCTCTTCTTTCTCCCTCTCTCTGGGAGACGGCCCGATAAAGACCGAAATACTGTCTCAAAGGGCCGTTAAACCCAAAACAATCAATCAATCAAACATCCGATTATAAACTTTTAACGGGGGTATATTGCCCCGCTCAACAGAGCTTTTGGTATGCAAAGTTAGGATAGGGGAAATCAGGATTTCTCACAAGCAATCACACGCCCTTCCGCGAGCAGGCCCGTTCTTCGAGCAAGGCTCGAACCCAAAGCAGTGATAATGATCATTAGCCCGTTTCTTTACTTGCCCAGGATAATTTTAGTATGATTTGCATACGATTCCCATAAACCGGTCATAAGACAGATGATTCACTTGCATTTTTACGGCTCTTTCAATAGCATTCAGTTATGTCGCGCAGGTGATAATGAAAATTTTTCTGCAATGAAATCCCGTTAACGATTGAAAATAAATCCACTTCCATCGGGATTCAATCCAGACCGCTTTCTTAGCAGGCAAGTGCTTCACCCACTGCCTTATAGAGGCTCCTCAGTAACACAAGGCCATAGTTCCTTAATATGCAACTTTAAACTTGATATTGGAATGCCACTTCTTAATCTTTAAACTGATAATACTTTGAAAAAGCTGGGGAAATACTAGAAATACCAACAAATTGGCAATAGCGATTTCACGTTAGAATGGCTATTGCCAGTCGACTGGCAATAACGATTTTGACGTGAAATGGCTATTACCAGTCGACTGGCAATAGCGATTTTAACGTAAAATGGCTATTACCAGCCGACTGGCACTAGACCTTTCCTTCTTTTTTTTTTTGTTTTGCAAATGCATAAAAATGGCGGAAAGGTAGCATATGTCTTTAAGTTCGAAATGTCACCTTATGAGATATAGAAACAGTGAATACCCGGCCAGAATGTGGCAGGAGTGTTCTCTGTCTGTAAATACAATCCACGAAACAGACTAATCAGATAACCCACCAGTCGCTAATGAGCAGGCTACTTACTCCAGGTCTTCACCGTTCACAAACAATTAGTAAGGCACTATCCCCACCCCCACCCCCACCCCTCAAAAAAAAACGCCGATATTTAGCTACACATGAATAAACATGAACACAATCATGCAGGGCTCTAAAAGAAGGATTCATAAATACGGGTTGGCATTCCACACTAGAGGCTGCTCAATAATTCCACATTAGAGGCTGCTCTAATGAGGGGTGGCAACAAGCGTCTCAACGGCGCACCACCTAAACAACCTATCTGGACCTCTTAATCTGAATAAATGGTGCAGATAATTCCACAGAATTATATTTGTTTGCAAAGTTATTAGTCTTAGCAATTATTGAAGCCACTGCCTAATCGAGCGCATTTGCCAATTTCTTTTCAATAAAGCCGCAAATCTCAAAGATTTCTGAGACTTTCTTTCTTTCTTTTATTGTCATACAGTTACATTATATAAAAATAACAATAAAATAGACAAGTGGTATAGATTGGCACTGAAAATGGCCAATGTGAACGCTTCCATTATTATTTGAACCGCGACACGACAAAACCAACAAAGTAGCTTGTGCACCCAGCGAAGACTCAGATCAGCCTGGGCATCCACCCAGTCTGATCAGAGCCTCCGCTGTCCGCATGGAGCTAGCTTAGACCGTTAGCCAGGCTGATCTGAGTATCCGCTGGGCGCACATACCAAACAAGTGTCAAAATTTAACGGAAACTAACAGACGCTTACGATTAGAAAAAAAAGTTTTTTTTTGTCTGGTTTCGTGTAGGAAATTCAACTGAGAGTTCGCGCTAAGCCATAATGAACCCGCCCTCGAAGGTAAGTAAAGATGTAAACTTGTGCGAAGTTGCTGATTTTCAGGGAAATGCATTAAATTTTTATGGTTTTATTCAGATCTTGTATTTGCCACAAATCACCACTTTAACGTTGCTCTGTTGGTCTGAAGTGTATATGTACTAGTCATCTGTTTAAGCTATGTACGTGGAGCTCCTCTGATACTGAAATGTTATAGGCCGATTCTCTCTCTTTCTTTCTCTCTCTGTTCGTCCTTCCAGCCGTTCGCCTGCGCGTGCCTCCTGTAGGTACATTTTAGTTGTTCAGAAGCTGTTATCAATAGTGATCAATACATGAACATAGATATAAATACAAAGAAGCCGAGCCGAGTATACGGTATACACATCGTATGGATGCGAGGGGGGGCATTTAGATGTAAACATACAAAACGATGTTGGAGACTCAGTGGACTGTATATTTAGGGGATCCCATATGTACGTACATATACAAGAATATTTTGAAGACAAGGGATATAAATATGCAGGCAAACATTGTACTTGGAGACTCGGGACTTTAGATATAAACCTACAAATACGTTGTCGGAGACTGCGGGGACTGTACATGTAGGGGATGCTTTATATAGACGTACGTAATATACAGGGATCTGTTGCAGACAGGGTGACATGAATGTGCAGGCACACACGATACTATCTGTTTGGGGACCCGGGGACTGGAGACTCGGAGACTGTTTAAAATTAGATACATATATGCATACACCTATACATTGACGATTTGGAGACCTGGAGACTCGGAGACCCGGAGACTAGGAGATGAAGGGGACATACATAAATACATACACCTATACACTGACGATTTGGAGACCTGGAGACTCGGAGACTCGGAGGCTAGGATATGAAGGGGACATACATACATACATACATACATACATACATACATACATACATACATACATTGACGATTTGGAGACCTGGAGACTCGGAGACTCGGAGACTAGGGGATGAAGGGGACATACATACATACATACATACATACATACATACATACATACATACGCACGTATACATACATACATACATACATACATACATACATACATACATCATGGAGATATATACATAGATACATACATACATCATGGAGATTGATACACATATAGGGTAATATAATATTTCGTGTGGTCTTACATGACTTTCTTCCCGCATTTTACAACAAAATACGAGCAAGAAAACTATAACATGAAATATCATGTTATGTTGGGCGTTTGATTAGAAGAATATATCGCAATGATTGTTGAAATAAAACTTGAATATCATTGCTGTCAACCAGCCAGTCGCTGAAGAGGCTTCTTCCTTGTTGTTTTCATGGTTGTTTTCGACCCCAACTATTTTCCTTACTTCGATATAGCCACGCACGTAGTCACACTGGAATTTCAGTTTTTCTCTTTCTGTTGATAATCAAGCTGATATCATTGAGGCATTTAACTCAACCTCTAGATATTTAGACGATCTTCTGAATATTGAATTTCAGTTTTTCTCTTTCTGTTGATAATCAAGCTGATATCATTGAGGCATTTAACTCAACCTCTAGATATTTAGACGATCTTCTGAATATTGATAATCCTTATTTTGAAAGCATGGTTAACCAAATTTACCCACCTGAACTTAAATTGAATAAAGCTAATACTTCAGATACCGAGGCCCCCTTTTTGGATTTACATCTATCTATTTCTAACGGTTTTGTATCTTCTAAAATTTATGATAAACGTGATGACTTTGACTTTGATATAGTTAATTTTCCATTTTTGGATGGTGACGTTCCACGTCGTCCCTCTTATGGAGTGTATATTTCTCAACTTATAAGATTTGCTAGAGTGTGTAGTCATGTAGATGACTTTAATGCTCGTAATAAATGTTTAACTGCTAAACTTCTTCAACAGGGCTATCGGTATCATAAGCTTAGAAAGGCTTTTTCTAAATTCTATCGCAGACACCATGAATTGGTTTCAAAATTTGATGTCGGATTAAAATTTCTTTTACACCAAGGCCTATCGGAACCAGAATTTTATGGTGACTTAGTATACAAATTCAAAAAGATTAAGGGTAGGACTGATTTTTCTGATCAATTCCGAAAAATAATAATACGTCACAAACGTATTGGCTATAATTTAAATGTTATGCGACAGTCTGCATGCTTAGTGATTAACCCAATCACGGTTGATAGCTTTGCTGCACTCTTTAATTGCACACCGGGGGATCGGTCGTCAGACTCTATGATGGCCCCGACCTAAAGCTATATATTTTAGTTGGTTGGGACCGGAGCCTTTTTGTCTGTTGCTTGGTCCACCGGGGGCTCAACTGGTGACCTTCTTTTGCTTCAGATTTCCAGTGGGGTTGTTTGGCAGGACAGGGATCTCTACCTGTCAGACGGCCCGTTGTATCTGTTGAGTCCTCGTTTTTGCTTCTTCATGGTGTTGAAATTTGATTTATGTGTTTACCGTGATGATTCATTGACGAGTTAGAGGGTTATCATGCGAACCGAACAACCAACTAAATGTTTTGTACCACTTCAGAAACTGAGGGTGAGGTTGGGCCTGTAAAATCGATTTAAGCCCCCCAGTAATTCATTATTGACCGTTCCAAGGCGGTAGTTCTGTTGTGGTTCTTTGTTGCCTGTTTTTGGTGTCAGACTTTCTGTGATGTTTTACCTTATGTATGTTATTATTTTTGGTTCGGTTTGGGTTGCTGAGTGGCCACCTTTTGGGAACAAGCTGCTCACTCGGTTGGCCATATGTTCTCTGTATCTTGATTATTTGTAATCTTAGTTGTTTCCAACTATGGTTTGAGGGCTGGATTTGGATTTTGATTGTTTCAGTTCCTGGTCTTTGCATACTTTTTACTTTTTTGAATGTAGGGTAGTAATAAGTTTGTTGAAATTGACCGCACTAATATTTCTTCGATTTGCCTACAAATCTGAATCAAATAATTTTACTAGGAAAACAATGAACTACGTGGCTATAATGATCTGTGTCGCGTGTACAGGGACCTTGAAAAGTAATTTGCGTATGGTGAATACTCAAATCAGTCTACACATGTGCGCTTATCTATCAGGTTCTTCACTTGTCAGGTGTTAGGTCAACAGTGTTATGCGAAAAGGGACGACTCTGAACAGGTTGCACAGATGCGCCTTTGCGGTTAGTGATCAGATACTTTCATATCAGTCTTCATAGAAAAGAATACACGGGTCCATTGCTGCTATGTTCATTTGCCTCATTTGCGCTAAACGATAAGATTTTCACTTTACCTGAGCCAGTGGCTGCAAGGGAGCTTGTAGGATAGGCACGCTCCGTCGTCCGTCTGTCCGTCAACATTTGCAGACAAGTAGAGCTCTAAAGCTACAATGCCAATCTCGATTAAATTTCATGTGAAGCATTATTGGGCAGGGGGAAGTTTGCGTTAGTTTTTACGGTATGTCTGGCCATAAACTGTGGTTACCACGGCAACCAATATCTCCCATTGACTTATAATGGGAAAATGGTGCCTCCAGGTTTTCTCCGCTATTTTTGATCGGTTCTTTTTCAGACTTGCAGAGAAAGAGGACAGGCACAAGAATCCGGACAATTTCGAAATTCAGCCCGATCCGATTTTCCATAGTGGAGTTAGTTGCCCTGGAGCGATCCTATAGACTTTATATGGGGAAACTTGTGTGTCAACATTTTTTTAATCGGATGTTCTTTATACTTGCAGGAAACAATGGAAGGCAAAAAGTCGGTAAGATTGGACTTATCATGACAGAGTTAGCTGCCCTTGAGCATCAATGAAAACGGTGTTTCCAGCTTTTGTCGGGCAATTTTGATCGGATCTTTTTCAGACTTGCAGCGAATGAGGGCAGGTACAAGAACTCGAATAAATTTGAAATTTAGCCCCATTCGATTTTCCATTGCGGTTTAGTTGCCCTTGAGCGATCCTATAGTCTTTGAATGGGGAAAATCGTGACTCAACATTTTTTTGCTCATTTTTGATCCGTAGATTTTTATACTTGAGGAAACAATGCAGGCAAGCAGTCTCGGTTGAGTTCGAATATCGGTCAGATTGGACTTATACTTATCAGAACCTAGTTACTTGCCCTTGAGCATCAATGAATATAGTGTCTCCAGATTTTTCGGTCAATTTTGATTGGATCTTTTTCAGACTTGCAGAGAATGAGAGCAGGTACAAGAACTCGAATAAGTTAGAAATGCAGCCTGATTTGATTTTCCATTGTGGAGTAAGTTGCCCTTGAATGATCCTTTAGACTTTGTATGAGGAAAATCCATATTTTTTCTCTCATTTAAATCAGATTTTGTTTCATACTTGCAGGAAACAATGACCGAAAGAAGGTCTCGGAGGAGTTCGTTTATCAAGAATTGGCCTTATCATAACAGGGTCGCTCGCCCTTGAGTGCCAAGGAATACAGTGTCCCCAGCTTTGTTCGGTCAATTTTGATCGGATCTTTTTTAGACTTGCAGGAAACATGGACAGGTAAAAGAACTCGGACAAGTTCGAAATTCAGCCTGATCCGATTTTCCACCGCTGTGTTAGTTGCCATTGGGCTATCCTATAGACTTTGTATTTGAAAAATCAAGTCTCCAAATTTTTCACTCATTTTTAATCGAATGTTTTTCATACTTGCAGGAAACAATAACAGACAAGACGTCTCGGAAGAGTTCGAATATCGATCAGATTGAACTTATCATAACAGCCAGAGTTACTTGCCCTTGAGAGTCTAAAACAAATAGTGCCTCGAGCTTTTTTCAGTCAATTTTGATTGAATCTTTTCAGACTTGCAGGGAATGAGGACAGGCACCAGAATTCGGACAAGTTCGAAATTCAGCCCGATTCAACTCCTTTGGGTGACGTCTTCATAACATCCGACAAGATTCTTCTTTCCCTGTCGCGGCTCAGCTATTAATATGAATCAAATGTAATAAATCTCAGTGTGTGTAACAACAATGAAGCCAAAACTTGGCCATTGAATCGGGCACAGAGAGAGAGAGAGAGAGAGAGAGGGTGGGGGGATATAGAGAAGACGCTGTCAAAGCAACGACTGCTCAAGTCTTGTTTGGGACCTATACATCACTCAAGCCATCATTCAAGACGAAATCCCGTCCTCCACAATTACCTGCACCCCCACCCACCCCCCTCCTCGTCACCAACACCCCCCTTCCATCCCCGCCTGGCTTGTTTCTTTCTCAGTAACTATATGTTTTCTGTAATCGTTGAGCAAATTATAAAATCAGATTGTAAATTTTTTGAAAACTAGACAAAACAAAACGACAAGAAAGAAACTATTTACTTCGTACTAGTAAATTTCATGTTCGACGTATAATCCGTTTACATGGCATGCGGGCTGCCTATAGCTTTAGGTAATATACGTCATTATCATTGATGACGTCAAAACAGTGACCTAATAACTTATTTGACGGAAAACAGATGACGGTTTGAAATATAAATAATGTTTGAAAAGGCTTTTATTGTCGCAAATTGTAGTGGTAGAACGTCATATTTGTAGAGTGCCAATCAGACCAGAAGTCGGGTGAGGTACGTTTTACCATTTTTTAGTCTGTTTTAGCTCATTAAACTCCGTATTTTTTCTCTTCTTCATTTTTAGCAGTCTGAGCTGATGTTAGTCAAGCTGTCGACCTTAATTTTCTGTCTAAGTTGTGGCTGTCACTGTCAGGCACGTATTGCCGGTGCCCATACCACGTGCAAGACCGTTTCGTGAGCATTAAAACCACAGGTGCCATCTTTCATTTTGCAATTTTAAAATGTTCCAAAACGATATTACTTGAAATTTCACATGCTAAAAGAAGAAATAATAAAGTTTTAAGTGGCATGGGTGTGCGCAATGGAGAAAGACCCAGCTTTCTGTAAATTATATTTTATGTTGATGCAAGTGTTCTGTAGAATCAAGATAGAGTACTGTACTTTGACGATGAATATTTTAGCATTTCGTGCAGTTTTGGTCCTGAATTTTGTTGACAAAGCCTTCTTGATATTAGTTCGCAGAGAACATAGTCGAGGCCTCTAAATACATCTGTGAATAAAGGAAAATTTCGTCAAGAACCCTGTTGCCATTTTTTGGGCCTATTTTTATGTGAACGGATCCACCGCTGTTAATACAATCACCGCTTTTCGAGGGTTGGCGTTCCAACTGATAGTGTAACATAAAGTACATGTAAAAATAGGATTATGTAATCTGTGAAGAGTTTCGTTTTCTAAATGCAAAATAGATAAACTTTCCAAGGTTGCATAAAGTTTTCTTGGAGGAACCCGACATTAGCTGATCAAATTTATTAAATGTCGGCCAGTTACGGAAGTAGTTTTTGAAATATCTTATGCGCAGTTCAGTATTATGAGGACATACCAACATAAAGTGATATTCGTCCTCTATTTTTTGCATGTTACAAAAAGTACAGAGACGTTCTTCTTTGGGTACACCATTATATCGTCCTGTTTCGATGAAAAGGTTATGCGAACTTAATCTAAATCTACTCATGGATATTTGATACTTAAGTTCATGAACAGAATCTAAATATTACTAGGTCCGACATTCTTTTTTTATACCTTCGATACAGATTTAATTTATGAGACTTAGTTCCAAAACTAATGACAGATTGGCTACATTGGTCGAGTAAATGTTGGCGAATCTGAGGCATGGGAATACCTACTAGATGATCCTGATCGAGCAATGTATTTGAGAAGCCAAGTTGGCCTAGCAGAGACTTTATATAAAAAGCCCAGTTAAAGTTATTATATTTAATACCTTGATCTGCGTCGTTTCGCAGCATACCGTATACGGGACGTTATAATGGGTCTTGTGAATTAATAAGTTTCGTCCAATAGTTTAACATTCTATGCTGAAGAAAACCAATGAGCGGTTTCGACCTAATTCCATATAGAGAGCAGAAAGATTAGTTGAGCGTTTAACACCCAGTATTGATCGACAAAACGAGTATGCACTCATTCTATATCATCTGCTTTATTGTAACCCCATATCTCAGAACCGTAACTTAGAACAGAACCTACGAGAGAGGCAAATAGCTTGATTAGTCGATGACAGGTTATTTGATATTTGACAGCGTTTTGTACAAATTATGCAAGGAATATGTCCTGTATTCGGCAATACATTTTTGAGTCCTATAAAATTTCCGTTTTTATAGAACATACTACCTAAATACTTGAATGAATCTACGAGTTCATAATTGTCATAGTAAAATCGTTTGTTAACAGTGTTAACAGTTTTTTTTTTCTTTTTCGAATATCATTACTTTTTTGTGTGTGTGAATTGACATTAAGCCTCCAACATGAACTATACTCTTGTAGTTTATCAATCATAGATTATAGCTACTCTGGTGATTTTGAAAATAGAACGACATCATCTTCGAACAAAAGCAGAAATATATTAATATCATTAATTTTCACACAAATTTCTTCATCAATATTTACATTTATAGCTAAGTCGTTAATAAAAAAGATGAAAAAAAAAAACTGGGGAAAAATGGTCCCCCTGCTTGAGACCGTTATGGGAGGCTCCGAACTCCGAATATTTATTTTATATTTAACGCAAAGTTTAACTGACTCGTACATAGCCTTTAGCGCATTGCCTATCATTGTACTGCATCCATTGCGTAGTAATTTATACCATAATAACCTTCTGTCAACCGTATCAAACGCCTTTTGATAATCAACAGACATATAGTAAAGCTTATCATTATTACTAAGCCATTTTGTTATTAATGGATGAAATATAAATATTGAGTCTACAGCAGACTTGTTTTTTTTTTTAAACCCAAACTGGTTATTTATAATCCTTTCATTTTCAGATGCCTATTTCATTAAACGATCATGTAAAGGTTTTGAGTAAAGTTTAGCAAGAATGCTCATAAGTGCAATTCCCCTTTTTGAAAATCAGGGTAATATAGCTTTCAGTCCATGACCAAGGATATTAAACAGACTGGAATACTGTGCTAAAGAGTTTCGTAATAAAATGTGTTATCAGACCAGCGCTAGTTTTTAAGATTTCTGAGATAAGGCTGTCTAAGCCCGGCAATTTGTTAGATGCAAGAGACAGTATAACAAGTTTAACTTCATTTTGCAGAATTTCCGAATCCAAAGTTCCGTTTGATTGAAACTGAAAATTTGGATTAGGATTTCTATGTCTGTCTTTCATCATCTCTAAAAACGTCAGAAAAATGCTTGAACAAGTCATTTGCAGACAAGTTCTCAGAACCGCCTTTATTCCTCGCAGCATATTTCTTTAAGTTTTTTCCAAAATGCTTGCGGGTTAGAATTAGCCATATTTGAGATCATCTGACCTTCATTTCGTTTATATTTGGTTTTCGCTCTGCGCTTTATCTTGTTAAATTTTGACCTGCATTTTGTGAAATTAATTCTGTTCTGTTGATATCGATTATGAGAAAACAAGCGTTTTGCACGATTGAAGTCTGTTTTGGCTGAGTGACACTCTTCGTCAAACCACTTAGTTTCTTTAATCGGTCTTGAAAATTTGTCTGTACTTTTCCCAAAATATTTATCTGAGCAACTGTAGAGCGAATCTGAAAAAAATTCCCAAAACTTTGTTAATGTTATCTTCGCTACAGTCTCGCTCTAAGGACAAATCTACCACTGAGATTAGAAATACTATTTCTAAAGTCTTCAACATTATCAATATTCCATTTTAACTGTCTGGAATATGTTCGCTCAGGTATAGAGTCATAAGTTCTACTTGACCTCGGTTTACAGTTCAATCCAAACAAGATCCCTGCATGGTCGGAAAACTCCGTAATGTCACATATATTAAAGTTCGATATAGTTTCAAAGTCTGTCAACTGTAATAGCAGGTACTCCACGACACTGCAGCCTTTTTCTCTGTGAAACGTGAAACTCCCAACGGCTTTGTCCAGGCCCAATCGTCCATTTGCAATTAGCAAATTCATTGTTTTACACAGTCCTAGTAATCGCCTACCGTAAACATCAGTCACGTGATCTTTATTGACTCGCGTTGGAATATCTTTATATAGTATACTGTCATCGAGTCCCGCCTCGACATAATGACCGGCCAGAATGAACTCGCAGTTACATCCCGTTCGACCGTTGAAGTCCTCGGAGACAAAAACTTTTCCATTTTTTTTTATATTTTGCAATGGTATGTTCTAATGATTCAAAATAGTCAATGTCATGCCTATTAATTCTGGAATTTTTATCTCTTGCATACAAATAGCCAATAAAAGTATCCTCATTGGATTTCAGAAATTTACTTCTAATTTTTAACCAAAGTAAGCCGTAATCATTTTCTTCGACAACTGACAAGTAGTCTTTCAGCTCTGACTTATAGTAAATAGAAATACCTCCACTGTAACTACCCTTTTTTGTTCCCAAGGATTTACTCGCAAACACATGGTCACAACAATAACCTTTGATGTCAAAATTTGTCAGATCGTTTTAACTTAACCATGTCTCACCAAGAAAAATAATATCAAAAACATTGATATAGTTGATGAAATCTATATCAGGTAATTTCCGCTTGAGGCCCCATGCATTTCAGGATAGTAAGGATAGGTGCTTCTTGTTACCCCAATACGTAGACGGGTCAGTTGGGTTAGGTGGATTAGACGGGTTTGGCGTCTCATACAGTCGGCCGTTGACGTATATTTTGTCTAAAACAAACTTGCTTGCAACTGTTTCCTTTGGCCAGCTCAGCCTCGAAAACTGAATATAACAGTTTGTGTTTTTCCACCACATCGTATGGAATTTGCGGTTTAACCGTGTAGTGTTTATTTCTAAGTGTTGCCTTCAGCTAGTTGGCTTTAATTCTTATCTTTTTCTATCACCGTATCGGTTAATTGTCACTACTATCGGCCTGACAGATCCGAACTTGACTTTTTCTATCCTGTGAGCTCTGTCGATCATGATGCTGTCGACAGTATCGTGAGATAACTGCAGCTCATCCTTGCATAACTGCTTTACTTTAGCAGAACAATCTTCGGCTTGTGTTTCTTCTAATCTGAGGAAAAGCAAATTTTCGCGCATACTTCTCGCTTCTTAGTCATTCAGTTTATCTTGTACGTTTTGTTTTTGTGCTACACAGTCTGACGCTTTCTTCTTCAAGACCGAACCCCGTTTATTTAATGAACTTATAGAGTTTTTTCTTCTCTCGGCTCTTTCTTTTAATCTTCGAACGAAGAATTAAGAAATTTACAGCTCTTTTTGCAACTTTTCGCAACGTGCTCTACTTGATTAACTTAAGTCTCGAGAGTTTCTGCTTTCCTGTGAATAGTATTTAGAGTTTTTTCCGTGATGCTGAGTTATATAGATCCTTTTTCATTTCTGTCATGCTTTGTAAAATTTCTTTTGCCCAATCAGGTCGATAGTTCGAATTAATAGCCATTTGGCTACCCATTTTGCTGCCCATCTGCGAAGGGGTGCGGTCGGGGTGGGGGTAGTACGAGAACATCATTGGCGCTGATTGTTGGCTTTGCATATTGTTAGAAGCACTTTGCATGGGCATAAAATGGCCCTGCATATTCTGTAAATCAGGCATATTAGAGTTTTGTGTATAATTATATTCGTACTGTTTGCGCTAGCACTCAATAGCTGAAAAGTACTCAGCCCATCACACTGATACACATTCTTTTCATTTTCCCATTTTGATTTCACTCGACGTTTTTTGCGTTTTGGTTGAACCAGAACGAGGGCTTGTTTTTTTATCAGATTTTCGACCCGACATCAAAATGAATCATTGTCCATCCGAATTATTTTCAGAAATTTCACCAGTATCAAACTGAAAACCAAGTTTTGATACATTTTTCTCACAAGTCATAAACACGACCAGCTCACTCAATAACGATAACTACCATATTGTATTGTATTTGTCAAATCTGACAACTTCAGGTAATGTACTTTATTGGAAATAAATCGTCTTTAATATTTAAACCCCTGCTGATGACGGGCAATATCATGTTTCAAAAGAATCGACAGATATAAAACACCCAAATGCAAACATTTCAGACAAGAAACATCTTTAAAAAAGATAATTGTCGAAGATGAAATTCGATTTTAAAGAACAACTTTTTAGTCATGTCAGGACGGATCCACCGCTTCCTGGGTATTATCAGTACTTTTGTAAAGTAAATGTGTCTTGTTCAAGGACAAAACATGAATTCCCGAGTGAGGATTATCGTGATCAGCCTTGGTCGAGTTCGATTACAACTATTGTCTGGCGATAGTATGTCATGGAAGAAGCGGGTCAACTCGGTCTGCTTTCTGTAAGCCTGGGGTCTTCACGGCTCCTGAGTCAACTCGGCCGCCATTCAACTCGTCCGGGTCAATTCAGCCTGCTGTCATTTGCATCCTCGCCCCAACCTACGAAGATGGGCTGCGCCAGGAATGAACGGAAACACAATAAACGAATAGAGTTTGTTGGGTTGTTGATTTAATCAGAAGTCCTTCAAAATGGTGGACAAAACATGAATTAATATAAAGGGCAACCCAATAATCCCTCAACGGATAACTACAACTGCAGCTAGACTATGGTAACGGGACGTTCCGGGCCTACAATAATACAATGGCGCTGGGATAGCCGGACCAAGGTGCAGAGCAATTATATTTTAATTGTTTCCAGAGTTTTAAGATTGGGGACCATTACCCTGTGAGATTTTCTGTAGTATAGGGTCGAAATAAGAGCAAGGTTGTTACTATCAGCTAATCATCACAGGTCTCTGAAATGTAAAAATTCCGTTTCTGTAGGTGGGGGTTGTGGATAAAAATGACTGGCTCATAGATATATAACCATGCGACACCATGGCCAAAACTGATGTTTTCCGTACTCATTTTCATACAACTTCGATATCCTAGTTTATTAGCCACAAGTAAGATTTAATGGCATGACTGAACTGCAAAAATACCGATACCTCACCAGGAGCTAGCTGTAACCGGGGGAACACTTTTAAAAGTCTATTTCTTAGCTTTTTCTGCCTCATATTTTCATGATTTTCCCTGACTTCGTTTGGCCCAATTGCTAAGGGAGTGAATTCGTGAGTTTGTGAGTGAGTGAGCGTGTGTGCAATTGAGCGAATGAGTATCAAGATAAGCCTGCATCGAAATAATTCCTTATCTAGAAAATTTTATCGTCGATGCAATGAATTGGTTTCAAAACTCAATGTCAGGTTAAAATCACTTTCACATGAAGGCCTATCGGAACCAGAATTTTATGATGACTTAGTATACAAATTCAAAAAAATACGGGGTATGTCTGATTTTTTGTTCAGCTTCGAAAAATTAGTTTTTGTTCTCGTTGTATTTTGTTCAGTGCTAGCACTAACCATCAAAATCAGGAAGTCATATGACTTCCAAGGTTTGTCATTTGGAAGTCATGCTGAAGGATAAACTTGGTTTCTTCCAGAATGTCCATATTTATATTGCTTTCTCCTTCATTAATGGGTGAAATACCATTATTACAACAAATTTAACTCATTATTTAAGTCAATATTCACTTTATAAATGGTAGGTTATGATAAAAATTGGAAGTCAGTGACTTCCTGGCATTCAGTTTTAGAAATCACAGACCCCAGACTTCCACTAGTGGAAGCACTGTTTGTTTCTTTGTAATTTTAGTTAGAAATACATCAGTTGTTAAAGAAGACTGATTTCTGGCGCGGCAGATCGGAAGCGCGGTGCGGTTATGGCTTTCATACTAGACCTTTAAATAAACGATTGGAAAACTCGAATGCGCCTGATCTACGGCTGCTCAAACGGGTCATGAAATTTGCAAATACACTTTTCGTCATTCGTTATTATTGAATAAAACAAGTCCATCCGCAAATAACGGCGATTAAATTAAAAAGGAAACGAAGCCAAAATAAAGTTTATATTCATAAAACGTCATTTTAAAACTGTTTCTTTTCACAAACGGTAGATTGTGTTTATTATCCCCCATACAATAAAAACCCGGATGCAGATCATGCATACTCTGATATGTCTACGACAAATAATGATAGTTTATCTTCTGTAAGCTGATCAGTGACAATAAATTGTCATTGTGCAACAATATGACTATCGCAAGACGATCATATCAATAATTTTCTGTAAAAAATGCTATAAACCTGTTTTCATGTCCATTATGATATTTGTTTTCCTGTCATAAGTGATTTCCTTACTTTCTGAACTTCACAATGTTGTATAATTTCTATATATGTTTAGACCTGCATGCTTCCAAAAATTCACTCGTGTTTGAACTTCTTCTATCAGCATGAGAAATATAGCGGCGCAATTTGTAAGTCCTATCGGTAAGCAACATTTTGGAAAAAAAACAAATAAACGCTAAGTTGACTAAGTATTTTATTTTGATTTCCTAAGGCAAAACTTCCTTTCATCAACTAAATAACAGCAGACATTTATATTTCAGCAAAATCCCATTTTCAAACATTAGGGCACACAACCTAAACGGCTAATTTACTACTCGCCTTTAATCATACAATTGAATTGTAGACATAATAGCAGAACAATTTTGCGATAAACGTTTTGATAAAACGTAGATCACCAGGGTCATCTGACGATTGCAGTCTTTACAATAATGCAAACACTTTAAGACAATAAAATGACATTTAATACTCAACACTCACTAAAGAGTAGACCTCATATTGGAAGAGCTTTTGGACGGACTCCGGATGCCCCAGGATGGATATGGTGCCCCAGTTTGCTGCTGACCCTTGAGGTCCCACATCTGTTACGACGAAACTGAACTACTCGAAGAGCTTTCTATTTCAATGAAGCAAACCGGCCGTCATAAAATTAAAATCTAAAAGAGTTCCTTCAAGAGCAGAGAATACATTAAGAAGAAGGAACATGGGCCATTAAAATCAAAATCTAAAAGATTTCCTTCAAGAGCAGAGAATACATTCAGATGAAGGCGTGTGTGTCAGACTGTCGTTTCGGCTAAAAAAAGACCTCATCAGTGACCCTGACAATATCTGGTGCTGAAACCAGAGAAAAGCAAACTGTAATTTCTTAATACTAATTGGGCAGTCGATTCAAAGAATGATTAGTATCAAAAAGTTGTTTCCTACCGCAAAGATTGCAGAAAAAAACTTTCAAAAGCAGCAGCTGTGTTAGTTTCATTTTTGCCTCTGTTTTCTGACAAGTGAGGACTCTTAAAGGAAAGAATTTGCTCCTCCAAGAACTAATTCATTCCCTTGAGAGCTCAACTCTTGAAGGAAATAATTTGCTCTTCTAGTGGCAGATTTTTTTTATGTTAAGACTGGACGACATTTTGGAAAAGCTTTGTATTGCCGCAAACTGGAAGTCACTAAAGTTGTTTCCGTCACAAGAATGGCGGAAAATATTGGAACCTGACATTGTTTTTTGGGAAAATAACAACGGTCGGTGATCAGACTGCGGATTGCATTTTACATGTGATATGTGATAATGAATTATTATTTCTGTGCGTAACGAAACAATGTTGACGGTCCAGAAGATTTCCGCCTGCAACGGGAATCGGACCTAAAACCGCTAGATCACTACACTCGAGGGCTTGCTTCAGTCTTGGACTATGCATAATGAATAACGAATTAAATATCATCGTAATAGACTCCTTATTTTCTTTTTTTTTCCATGAAAACATGCTAAGGCGTCCTTATGGTCTTTCGGCGCTTCCAACAGTATTTCAATGATGACCAGCTGATGGTTGGTTGGCAGTGAAATGCTAATAGAAATAGAATACTGTTTATAATGCTTATTTGCTTCCCTGATTTATTACTGGGCACATTGTGCGGTTTTTGTGTGTTTGGCCGTGCTCAGGCATAATGAGAAAACGTGTGCTTTGCTAAAGAAATTTTATGTAACGACGTGAATATGATCTCTGCCATTGAACGAACTCCTTAAGAGTTTAATTGTGTTCTTTTTTAGGCCTGTTCAATAGTATTTCAGTCATATCGTGCTCGGAGACACCTTTTATTCTTTCTTCCCGCGTAAAACATGCTTGCGAGGACTTGTGGTTTTCCGGACTTTTCAACAGTATTTCACTCATATCGAGCTGACGGAAGGGTGACTATGAAATCTTGTCAGCAACGAAGCACTTTTTCATAATCTGAAACAGTTTCGTCTCTAGCGGGTGCTTATTTGCTTTCCTGATTGCATATACATGTATTAGAAATACAGATATTTATTCATCAATTTAAGCCTCACTTCCACAAAATATATACATATTATATACATGTAAAACAATTACCAGTACTTTAAAGTGGAACAATTCCAATCTGGAATTATGACAGACTATCTTTAAAAACGTGATAAGTGTCTAAAATATCAATATAATCACGGTAAACTATGCACTATATATTTAAGCATTAAAAAGAAAGAAAAAACGCGCTTATATTATGTGTGTTGACCGTCCTCAAGCATAGTAACAACGCCTGTGCTTTGCTAAAGCTATATCATTACAAAATTGTTTTTAAAGGCAATGCAATGTAACGGTAACTGGGTAAACTTTTATGAAATGAAGCAAAGAAAAAAAAAATAAAAAGGGAAAAAGAGCTCTCAGTCAGGGCTTAATTATGTTGTTCTGAAAGCCGTCTGCTTTAATGCATAAATAACAGGTTGAAAACAGTCACAACAATGTTTATCTAGTCACAATATCTCAAACACTAAGTCTAACCTAAAAAAATTAATTATCTTGGATGTTTCATCTTCTCCGTACCGTTAATCTTTCGCGTGGCAAGTAGGTCAGTCACGGAATTCAGGGATTTTTTTTTTGGTTAAGTGCATTCGGCATACATACCTATGTAACTCCACATCGGGTGACGGCATTGCCCGGGTGAATGCCCACGTCTCCTCTGACCGCGGTTCTTCAACCGGGCAATGTGGGTCTTCAAGCAAGGAACACGTAAGAGTTGAATTCTTGGCAAAGTATAGACGTCTGAAGTATTTCTAACGGTTAAAAAATTCAATATGTTTGTAACTCGTGTAAATATCCTGAACGTGATCAATATTTACCGTTATTCTGTTCAATTCTACCTTTTGAGTCGTAGTAGAGTCACCATGACTAAATAATAAAGCACTTTCATTAAAATGTACCTAATTATTTATTATTATACGCCCGTCGAAGACGGGTCGTATTATGTCGTGGCCTCCGTCCGTCCGTCCGTCCGTCCTTCCGTCCGTCTGTCCGTCCGTCCGTCCGTAAGTCCGTAAACTTTTCGTGTCCGCTCCATATCTCCTCAACCCCTTGAAGGATTTTTTTGAAACTTGGGTTAAATGTTTGCCTTAACAAGACGATGTGCAGAACACATATTTCAACGATGTCCGACAAAGGTCAAGGTCACACTTAGAAGTAAAAGGTCAAAAAGTAACATTTCGTGTCAGCTCCATATATAGAAAACCGTATAAGATTTCATCATGAAAGTTTGTACAAATATAAAGCACCATCAGACGATGTGCAGAGAAAAAGAACCATTACCCTACTTTCAGTTTTGACGGAATTATTTCCCTTTGTATTTTTCGAAGGAAATTTCATATAATCTTCGTGTCCGCTCCATATCTCGAAAACCGTTTAAGATTTCTTCATGAAAGTTCGTACAAATATAAAACACTATGAGACAATGTGCAGAGAAAAGAACCATTACCCTACTTTTCTTTTTTACGGCATTATTTCCCTTTGTATTTTTCAAAGGTAATTTTAATAATAAGCTTCGTGTCCGCTCCATATCTTGAAAACCGTTTAAGATTTCTTCATGAAAGTTTGTACAAATATAAAGCACCATCAGACGATGTGCAGAGAAAAAGAACCATTACCCTACTTTCAGTTTTGACGGAATTATTTCCCTTTGTATTTTTCGAAGGAAATTTCATATAATCTTCGTGTCCGCTCCATATCTCGAAAACCGTTAAAGATTTCTTCATGAAAGTTTCTACAAATATAAAGCACCATCAGACGATGTGCAGAGAAAAAAGAAGATTTAAGCTACTGACAAAGTTCTGTCATCTCTTGTTTTCTTTCCAACTTTAAGCCCCAAAGGGCGTATATTGCCCCGCTCAGCGGAGCTCTTGTTATTTATTCACACCTTACTTATGTATATTTTTCTTCTATGCTTTCAGGTGTCAGTCTGGTTGATGTCATGATGTACGGAATGTGTAATTTTGAAATGATGTAAACGCGTTATTTAAACAAAAAAGAAGGAGAGGAAAAAAAAATACACACATAAAAAAACAACGAAAACACGAAAAAAAAATATATGGAATGGATGTAGGGGAGGAGGAGCCCATAAAAAAATAAAATAAAGAAAAATTAATTACTCTATACTGGTTATCACACATCTATGGGTGCCAAATTCCTCATGCATAACTGGGCAGGTAACACAAAATTGACAGGTACTTTGGCTCGACGCTTGTTGCCTCGAGAAACAGTATAGGTAAATCCGCTGACTGAAGGTTATCTTATCGATAATCTATCAGTGGTCAATGAGAAAATAACTGCAAGTATCGATTAGGAATATTTGACGAAAATGACACGATTAATTCCCTTGACTGGACAGCAGACTATATCTGGGTATGTTTTAGTGTTACCATTCTTTGTTACCAAACGAAACTGTTTTGATATGGAACCTATCATTGTATTCAAACGAAACATGTCTTAATACAGATGCACACACAAAATTCATGAATACGGTTTCTAAAGACACAAGTCTTTGTTACCAAACAAAACGTGTCTTGATATGGCTCTTATTGTCGTATTTAAACTCCGTATCACCGTTTCATCTGTATAAATCATATAATCTCTCAGATACAGGTGCATGCCATAATTTAGTGTCCAGTTGTAATTTGAAGAATATATTAATTTTCTGTCGTCCCAACTTGGTCGTGAAAAATGATATTTCCCGATATGTATTAAATTTGGATATTTCTCTGCCAGTTTAGCTGAAACTATCAATGCATTGTATCCCCAGTTTCGTTTATAATCACTAGAATAACTGGAATACCAGCGATGTAGAAAGGTAGCATTTTTCTTCGCCATTATGAACTGTGATCCCAGCAGAACCTTCAGAGTGTCTTTTTGTTCGTAGCCCTGAAAACGAGTTTGATATTTTGATAGAAAAAGGCACTTGGCATATTGTTTTGCCCGAAACAAGAGACGAAAATTGGTTATTTTGTACAATAAGCCAAGGTTTGACGTTAAAACGAAAATCGAGTGAATTAGAGTTTAAGACATTATATCATATGGCAAGGTTTTGAATTCAAGGGGTCGTATTTATAAAAAAGACTTAAGTGGTTGCTATGACATTGATAAGGCTAAATGTTAATGAAGGAGATTCCCTACAACTATGACGACTAGAAGAACAGTCTAAAAAAGACTATTTCTGTAGAGCGAATTTCATAGTTGTAGGGAATCTCCTCCATAGAAATATAGCCTAAGCAACTTCAAAGCAACGAGTTAAGTGGTTTTATAAATACGACCCCAGAAAGTTAAGTAGAACAACTAAATGGCACCGATAGCTGTGATAACAGAGAACTTTTTTGAATATTTAAAATGACTGCTTCAAGTAGGATAGAGTCGGGTGAATTCGGACAGTGACATTGTTACTTTATATGTCAGTTGTTTGAAATTTAAACAGAAATAACCGGACAAACAGTAAAAATCCTGATGTGACGGCTCATCTGGATTTTCACTGTTTGCCATTGTATGTCCGAATTTACCCGCTGTCCGAATTTACTCGACTCTACCATAATATCCACTCAAGTATTGACTGCAGTCAGAAAAAAAGCAAACTGGCAACAATCAACATTTTGTATCAGTTGAAAAACCCGTGCCACAAAGTTGTCCTACAAACATTTCTGGAGTAACTGTTGGAAACATTATCTAGGATATTATGTATTAAAATCGAATATACTTAGTCTTCATTTTTACTTCGAATCTTGGCTTGTATAAAAATCACTAGCTTTTAAGCAAAACAGCATGTCAAGTAACTATGGTAATAGATGAAGGACCTAGGAAAAGTGGTCATTCATATGAAGTGGAGGGTCAAAATACTACAATAATAAGTCCGAACTTATAAACCATATAAACATCGAAAAATCAGAAACATTGATACACAGACATGGACCTAAAACGGAAGTGTGATCAAATACTTTTTCATCGCCTTCCATTGCGATTTCTAGAACGAGCTGAGTGTAACGATTCCGATATAAGAACGCTGTAAATCAAAGAACACTCAGCTATGAAGTGATTTGCAGTAGACAAATGTCACCTATTTAAGGTAATTGGGTACACTTTCAGGGGAGGAAGCTATTCCATTTTTACTTTTACCTTCCTTCTGAAAATGAGTCATCTAAAAGAAAAGATTTGCTGCTATAAGAGTAAGTTATTTTCTTCAATATTCCCCAATTTTAGTAGACTTTCTTTGTCAACGGAATAAAAAGTCATAAAATTGTTTCCCGATGCAAAATAGGCAGAAAAGCACGGAGTTATACTATTTACCTTCACTGGGCTGTCCATGTGCAGTTTATATGTGTCATGTGAATTATGTATGGGGAGACGTTTAACGGTCGCCACACGGCACAACACCAGCTGCAGTAAAGTACTATTACCTTCAAGAGCAGTGAACACAATCAAAAGAATGAGCATGACCTTTAAAGACCCAGCTTTACGCGGTCGCGAACATCTAAAAACCTTTTTTATACAGGTGCAGAAGCAATTATTGAAATCATACATTTCTCAACGTGATATATAAACTAAAAGTTATAAAATACTCTTACTCATGTTAAACAATAAAAAAAAAAAAAAAAAAAGGATAAAAAAAGATACGCTATGTTAATATATGTACCTTTACTTATTGCATAACAAGGAGTGAACCTCAACGCGATGTAGTCATGACTTAATTGTTTGGGTACACCTTCATGTTTGCTACCATTTTCAGGATTGGTTCATACTTTTGTGAGTTCCTGTTTGCTTCCCTCGAAGACAAATAGAATCTATCATTAGTCTCCGATGCGGACAGGGAAATCCCAACCCGAGGGCACATGGTGTGTGTCGGAAACGAGGCTTGCCTCGTTTCCGACACACTCCGTGCGCGCGAGGTTTACGATAATAATAATTATTACGATAATAATTATTTCAAAGTGAACGGGGAACTATTATTTCATGCGAACGTGTACAAGCGTTAGTAGTATTGTGACGTAACGTCAACGTTATTTCAAACGTCTGTTGATAACGTTTTCAAAATGGCGGCACCCTCTACAGTGTTTATGTGAAACATTGACTTTTTCGGTGTTTTTTTTTTTTTTTTTTTTTTTGATTTTAAGACATGGAAACAGATATTAAATGATGAACTTATAAAGAATGAAGGAAATTCATTGCTTTAAAAAATAATGCATAGTGTATATAATTGCTGAGTCGGGCTTATCGCATTTCATTGAGCGAGCAGTGATACACTGAATTCAATCTCATTTGAGCTATTCCAGCCCATGGGTAACACAGAATTTTCCAGCACCGCTAAAATACAACAAACTCTGTCTCGTAGGTAAGACAAGCACTTCCAAAAAGTGGTCTTCTCCTTAAGGACAGAAGAACTTCTAGGGTATAGTCGGGTAAATTTGGACAGCGGG
The DNA here is from genome assembly GCA_963989385.1 of Ctena decussata. NCBI lineage: Eukaryota > Metazoa > Mollusca > Bivalvia > Lucinida > Lucinidae > Ctena > Ctena decussata. Next base: position 67,942,885 of record OZ022504.1, read on the forward strand.
TATATTTGGACAGTGACACTGTTTCTTTTTTATGTCAGGTGTTTGAAATTAAAACAAAATTAGCTAGACAAATGGCAAAAATCCTGATGAGACGGTTCTTTATGTGCCGTCGCTTCTGGAATTCCAATGTTTGCAATGTAATGTCAGAGTTCCGCTGTCCGAAGTTACCCGACTTGACCCTATGCTTAAGGCGAGGATTTTCCTTATAAGACCGTCACGACGGGTTCGAATTTTCAAAAATTATAAAGTGAGTACATTTTCCTTATAGTCTGGTTGCCAAATGAAGATTTTGGGTGCAGCCAAAAACAATAGTCCGTACAAAACGTTTTTGCACAAATGTGTTCACCAACATGTCCGTACACTGAAACTGAGTGATGCCATCTTGTCATCCCTGGGGAAATTAAAATATTCCAAGATGGCGTCCAAGATGGATGAAATATCTTCTAAAATATGTGGGTAAGAAACCTACTTTTGGTGGCTAAGTATAGGCTTTTGAGGTCGAGGAATCTATTAAGAATGTAACATATTATTTCAGACAAATCAGTTATAAAATGGTGGACAAGATGGCCGCCAAAGCATAAAACTCTCCATATCTTCTTTAGATTACGGGCTAACACATGCTTTCGGTGTCTGCGTATAGGTTTTCTGGGTCAAGGAATCCATTAAGCGTGTTAGAATTTATTTAAAGGCTTTTAGTTACACAAAATCGAAGACAAGATGGCAGTCGAAGCATCGATTACGAAACTGAAAGTCTAAGAAATGCACATTTTGACAGCAGAATTTAGGTAAATGCGGAATTTTGAAATTATATTAAGAGCTATGAATATAAAACAAACGCGAAGTTATAAAGACCCCATATTGCATCTGATAGTGTTAATACCAAGAAGACCATGATGATCCATATGAGCCCAGTCCAGGTATGGGCAGGCAGTCCCGTTTAGAAAATGTAAGTCGCAAAGAGAGCTTTGGCATCCCGATCATTTATTATTATTTTGAGAGTGTCGTTTCCAAAGGCTTTCTTTTTCATAATTCCATGCATGTACCTTTTGGCAAAGTAAAATGATAGAAAAAGATCAGGAACTAATACAATCAGAGCCCACATCCCGCCCTCAAAACCAAAATACAAAAAATGACAACAGCTCGCAAAAGACAAGCATGATAACCCGAATGAACAGCCCCTTTTACAGACATTCAGCTACCCCAATTAAAAACAACAGTAACATTTATTTTACCCAATTTAATTAGGACAGAACAGAAAGCAAACTAGGCAGTTATAAGTAACCGTATTGCTAGAAGACCATAGACAAGCGAAAATAAGAACATGTAACATTGAGGAAACACAACAGAAGTATTGCATTGGAACGGTCAGTAATACACTACTGGAGAAAAGCTTACTAGTTTTACTTGGTCCAAACCCTCGTTTTCATCTTCTGAAGTGGTTCAAACCAGTAAGTCAGCATTTGGTCTGCATGAAGATTACCTAACACATCAATGAATCGTCACAGTCAACAAATACATCACGGATAAAACCTGTGATGATTCAAAGATAGGACTCGACAAAGACAACATAATGCTACACCTGGAGATCCCTCCGATATCAAACAACACCAATGAACTCCTGAAGAAGAAAGAAACCCACCAATAAAACCCCCGAATGGCCAAGCAGTGGGGCAAAATTTTGATCTTGGTACAAAGATTTTTTCTCTGATTGCTTCGTTGATTTTAAGTTTTGTAAGAAAATCTTTTTTTTCCCTGATTTTATAGATTTACTTCTTTTTCTGTATATTAGGCTTTAAGCAGGGGTAAACAACACAGCCTGAAGGATAAAATTCGAGTCGTAACAGAAAAAAAAAATCTGTTTACTTTGATCTTTTATCAGAAATTTAATAACAATCACTTTCAGCTCTTTGATTTTACGTTGAAATTATCTCAGTATTACGCTTATAGTATATGGGATAGAAGCAGGAATAAACAACCTTTGGCGACAAAAGTTTGACTCTGCCAGGAAACTTTATTTCAGTTTTGGAAAATCCCTTTCAGAGGTGAATCAAACTCTACTTGTACCGTTTCTTTTCCAAATGTAAAATCAGTTATTCAGTTTGATTATTTGTAATCTTAGTTGTTTCCAACTATGGTTTGAGGGCTGGATTTGGATTTTGATTGTTTCAGTTCCTGGTCTTTGCATACTTTTTACTTTTGTCTATGGAGTACGTGACCTTGATTTTTGGGCATGCGTGACCTATTGTTTATTTGTACATATTGAAGTCTTGAGAGGAGTGTGATCTATTACATGAAAATATCAGCTTATGTGTATTTCAGTGGTTCAGGAGGTAGGACTTTTAAGATGAAAAGGTGACATCTCGGGCCGTAAGCATTCATACCAACTTTCGTTCTCTCAAACAAATGGAAGTATAGCTATATATTTGTTTATCCCAGTTGCCTTTGTGCCGTTGGAGCAGTGGGTTGTCAGATTCTCATTGTGTCTTTGGCATAGCGCTATTATGAAAGGTCGGGCTAAATCCTATCATTGTGCCGTCTTTTGTCCATCCTTGATTCTAGTCAGGTACACATTTTTCCTGAGTCGGCAGATAGCCTTTTTAAGTTGTTGTCAGAGTCAGGATTCAATCTCCCCCCCCCCCCTACTTTCTGTACCTGAGCCAACTACTCTAGTCACTCAAAAAGTGATTTTGATCGGCCCAGCGGCTTCGGAGAAGAAACTGTCTGACTGTATGGGTGGTCGAAGCTGACGGACTATGAAGTCAGTTTATGCTATAAGCTTTCCCGTAGCATTGCTCGGGAGATTCAGTCAGGTAAAAAGAGACTTGCACAAACTGGCATGACACGTATGCACTTTTTAAGCAAAAACATTTTAAATGTGCATATACAAATTTGCTGTCAACTGTCTATAATCCGTGCTTATAACGGAAACTGTCTTATGTTAACTGTCTAATGTTTCAAAAAAGAAAATGATTTTTCACCAAAATTATCTTGAAACAGAAATCTCAGGTCTAATGAAGCCGATCTGACTGTCGTAAAACGCAGTTACTCCGTACTAATGCCGTTTGACTGAAGTAATTAGTTATTTAATAAACCCACTTACTAGGACATTTACAAAAACGGATCTCGTGATCAGTCCTACGAAGTGTCAATATTAACAAAATGACGGCATTTGGTATAGACAAAATACATTGTGCGGGGTAACTGCGTTTTATAACATAAAAAGGGTATCGCAAGCGGCGCAAAATAAGCGTGTTTTAATGTCATGAAGGAGTTACAGAACAAGATTGTTTAGAAGAGGATGGACAGGCAGACATATAGGGACAACATTTCTATATTTATAACAGCATCATTGTTTAAATATTTAACACATCGAATACTATAAGTATATCAAACATCTACATGTTGGGGATAGGGTTTGGGATCTGATTCAGTCAGTTCCTGAAGTGTAGTTACTCTTTAAATTTCCAAGACGCAGCGGCTCAGAAGATGAGTAAACAAGTAGCCCAAAGGGCAACAATTGCTCACCTGAGAGACATTGTAAACCTATAGGGATATTTAAGATGCTCAAGGGCAGCTAACTCCACAGTCAGTGGTCCAGTCAGGCTGAAAATTAAACTCATCCAAAACATTATGTATGCCCTCATTTAATATATGCAAGTTTAAAAAGTATCCGATCAAGAGCACAATAGACCGAGCTGTCAAGGGCAGCTAACTTCGTAGTGGTTGGCCTGATCTGGCCAAAATTTGAACCTGTTTAAGATATTATGCATTTCCTCATTACCTGCAAGTTTGAAAAGGATCTGATCAGTAGAAACGAAGAAAAGTGGCGACATTGATTTTTTGGATGCTCAAGGCAGGTACTCCATAGTCAGTGGTGGGAACTAGCGGAAATGCTAACTAATCCAAGCTTTTATGCATATCCTCATTACCTGCAAGTATGAAGAGGATCCGATGAAAAATGAAAATGTGATGACGTTGTTTTCTCCATTATAAGACTATGGGATTTTTTTCAAACGCTCAAGGGCAGCTAACTCCGTAGTCTGTGCTCGAATCCGGCCAAATTTAGAACTCATCCAAGCTCTTATGTATGTCATCCTTACCTGCAAGTATGATAAGGATCTAATCAAAAACCTTGATTGCAGCACCCTGAAAGTCAAACTTCGTCGAGATATTGTCATGCCCTACATTTGTGTGAATTTATTTTAAAATCCATTGAGAAATGTTGGTGCTAGAGCGATGACAAAGTTTTTCTAAAAATAGCCACAGTGGCCTTGACCTTGGGCACAGCATCCTGAAAGTCGAACTTGCTTGAGATATTGTCAAACCCTACATTTGTGTCAAGTTATTTCAAAATCCATGGAGAAATGAAGGTGCTAGGGCGATGACAAAGTTTTTCTAAAAATAGCCACAGTGACCTTGACCTTGGGCTCAGCACCCTGAAAGTCGAACTTGCTCGAGATATTGTCATGCCCTACATTTGTGAGAATTTATTTTAAAATCCATTGAGAAATGTAGGTGCTAGAGTGCTGACAAACTTTTTTCTAAAAATAGCCACAGTGACCTTGACCTTGGGCTCAGCACCCTGAAAGTCGAACTTGCTCGAGATATTGTCATGCCCTACATTTGTGAGAATTTATTTTAAAATCCATTGAGAAATGTAGGTGCTAGAGTGCTGACAAACTTTTTTCTAAAAATAGCCACAGTGACCTTGACCTTGGGCGCAGCACCCTGGAAGTCAAACTTGTTTGAGATATTGTCATGCCCTACATTGTGTGAAGTTGATTTAAAATCCGTTGAGAAATGTAGGCGCTAGAGCGATGACAAAGTTTTTCTAAAAATAGCCACAGTGACCTTGACTTTGGGTGCAGCACCCTGAAAGTCAAACTTGCTCGAGATATTGTCATGCCCTACATTTGTGTGAAGTTATTTTAAAATCCGTTGAGAAATGTAGGTGCTAGAGCGCTGACAAAGTTTTTCTAAAAATAGCCACGGTGACCTTGACCTTGGGCGCAGCATCCTGAAAGTTGACCTTGCTCGAGATATTGTCATGCCCTACATTTGTGTCAAGTTATTCCAAAATCCATGGAGAAATGAAGGTGCTAGGGCGATGACAAAGTTTTTCTAAAAATAGCCACAGTGACCTTGACCTTGGGCGCAGCATCCTGAAAGTCGAACTTGCTCGAGATATTGTCATGCCCTACATTTGTGTGAAGTTATTTTAAAATCCGTTGAGAAATGTAGGGGCTAGAGCGATGACCAAGTTTTTCTAAAAATAGCCACAGTGACCTTGACCTTGGGCGCAGCATCCTGAAAGTCGAACTTGCTCGAAATATTGTCATGCCCTACATTTATGTGAAGTTATTTTAAAATCTGTTGAGAAATGTAGGCAATAGAGCGATGACAAAGTTTTTCTAAAAATATGTGATGAAGTTGTTTTCTCCATTATAACACTATGGGATTTTTTCAAACGCTCAAGAGCAGCTAACTCTGTAGTCTGTGCTCGAATCCGGCCAAATTTCGAACTCATCCAAGCTCTCATGTATGTCATCATTACCTGCAAGTATGATAAGGATCTAAGCAAAAACACCTGAGGAAACGTGATGACGCCATTTTCCCCATTATAACCCTATGGGATTTTTTTTCAAACGCTCAAGGGCAGCTAACTCCGTTGTCTGTGCTCGAATCCGGCCAAATTTCGAACTCATCCAAGCTCTTGTGTATGTCATCATTACCTGCAAGTATGATAAGGATCTAATCAAAAACAGTTGAGAAAACGTGATGACGCCGTTTTCCCCATTATAACCCTATGGGGGCTATCTGTTGCCATGGAAACCAGAGTTCTGAGCTGATCGGCACCAAAACCTAATGCAGCCTTTCCCCCACCCAAATGATGCTTCAGATAAAATTTGATTGCGATCGGCCCACTGGTCTCTGAGATATTTATGTTTGAAAGTGTTGACGCACCCACGCACCCACGGACGGACGGACGACGGCTCGACTCCCATCCTATAAGCTCACCTTTGAGCCTTCGGCTCAGGTGAGCTAAAAAAGTCAAACAAGGGAGATAATTCATAATCTAAATATACTAGTTAACATTCTTAGTTTTAATACATTCCCTTGATAATATACACATCACCATTAAGTTGTGTTAAAATGTTTTAGACGATGATGGAGTTAAAGAATAGACAGGAAATTTATGCAAAGGCAGATAATTCAGTAAGTAAGTAAGCCTGAGTTTTAAGTCTTGCTCGGGATTCTTTGCCCCATTATTATATACATTCGCACAGAGTCTCATTATAATATTTCAAAAAGTCAAAGAGATATGGAGTGGATGGGCATAGACTAAAAATACTTATCAAAGGGAAGTTACTCCAAAATTAAGCAAAGAGCAGCAACCATACATATATAAGTCGCATTGTCTTGTGATCATGCACATTGCTATATAGTTTCATCATCATATTCCAAATGGTTACCAAGTTATGGTATGCACAAGATAAGTATACATAAAATAGCCTTAAATATAATCAAAGGGATGTAACTCTAAAAAAATATTACTCTTAAAAAAGTAAAGGAGAGCAACCATTTTTGTACACGACACATCGCTGGGACTTCATAGACACTGCTATGAAAGTTCATGAAGATATTTCAATAGGTTTACTTGTTATAGCGCGCTCAAGACTTGCAGGGAAAAATAATTAAAGAGGCATAACTTGGAAACGAAGGAAGGGGCAACCATTCTTGTACACTACATATTGTCCCGACATATTCCTACAAAATTTCATGAAGATATCCAAAACGGTTAATGAGTTATGGCGCGCATAACAATGTTCACGGACGGAAAGACGGACGGACGGACAGGGCCATAACATAATACGTCCGTTTTCGCACACAGGCGTATAAAAATCGGCATTTTAAGGCCTGAGATATAGCTGATTTGTATAAGACATGAGATAATTTTCCTCCAAACATGTGATATTTACCGTTATAAGCGCGTGATAGTGACGAACATTGTCCAGCTTGAACGTAGCTATAATGTTAAGTAACTACTCACTGCTACCGGGGCTCCTGGTGGTTTCAGAGGGTTCAGAGAGAAAAGTGGTTTGAAAGTTTTGACGGACCACGACGGACGGCGACGGAGTTTGCCTATGTTATAATTTTCCCTGGATCTCGGCGAAGGTGAGCAAAAATACTCATGATTGTCAATACCCAGTTAAAATAATAAGTTTTGTTTCAGGTGGGGTGGGAGTAATTGACAAAACACATGATTCTATTTAAACTTGCGTATACTGTACATTTTTATTCCCTTTTTCAGAAAATGTAATAAAAAGGAAGGTCGCCGATCTCGTTTTCAAGATATCCTACCTCGATAACGTCAATTTTCCCTCATTTTCGACCCGACGTTATGGCGTTCTTTTTTGTACGTCCCTCTTGGATGAAAACCTTTATACAGAGAAAACTAAACATATTTTTTTCTTCAAAAACCTAACATAGATATAAGTTTACATTCAAGCTGTAAAAATAGTAGGTCGCCGACTACACTTTCGAACTAAAGTGCATAAAATGCCCGGTTTGTTGTCTCTTTAGACTAAAATATTAACGTTGCGCAAGGTGACATTAATTTTACTTAGCTTTTCGCACCATATATCAGCTACTTGTCTCGCTTTGGGTAGGCTACCGGCAAAATTTGTCCAGGACTTTCATCACTCTTGAGTTTCATCATCGGGAAAGTGCAGGGTGTAGGTAGATGTAGTTTATATTCTGTCCGTCTCTGCCTACACCGTCTTGGCTAACTTTTTTTAAAATTAGATACGAGAATTAAATTTTCTGTCAGTCTCTGCATATGCCGTCTTGGCTAACTTCTTGTTAAAATTAAATACTAGATTCAAAAACGTTGTAATTATGACGGAAATACAGTTTACGCGCAACCGAGTTGACAAACTCTCTGAAGCAACAATTAAAGGGTGGGCTTCCACGTGTTATGACATATGACAATTCCCTTGCCACCTGTTGTCGTACTGTGTAAGCGAACCAAGTTTTCCAACAGTTCCTGGGCCCAAGAAAGAACCTATATATCATATTCTGCATTATAACCTAGTGATCTAACGATTGAACTTCGGCAACTCTCTCTCTCTCTCTCTCTCTCTCTCTCTGAGAAAATGATAGGCATCTTGGCTTCACTTAAGTGTCTAGGGGAGTCAATGAAACGACTTTGATATACACTTGAAAGAAAAGGAGAATGAAAGACAAAAAAAGTGAAAAAGTGTTGTTGTTTTGTGGCTTTATGTCCACGGAATGACGGGGCAGTCAGTTACCCTAACCACACTATTCCTGGGCAGGCTTAGACCTCCTAGCTGTTAATCAGTACTAGGTACGCAAACTTTCGCCAATAACTGAACTTCTTGAATCAGGGGAAGAAGAAACGAAAGTATGTGGCCGGACCGGGTATCGTGCCCGGGATCTCTGGCTATTGAGTCAGACGCGCTACCGACTGCGCTGCGCGGCTCGAAGAAAAGTGAAAGAAAGGCAAGGTAAAGGAAACGCCACATTTTTCAGCTTATTGACAGAACAGATCGTTGAATTTTCGTATCAACGTCGATAAAAGGTCCTGAAGACAATTGCATCGACGTTGATACGGTTGCCTTACATTGTACAAACGCTAGGTTCAGTCTAAGAATTCTTAATACAACTGAAATGTGGCGTAACTTTTGCTGATTAGTACTTTAAGTGTGGTAGATATGATAGAACCTGTATATGGATGCTACTATGTTTACGCTTAAGTGCGGGGTCGAAGTGTATACAGCGATTTGACTACTCATTGTACTATTCTGGATTCATTTTCACGAGGCTTCGTTGTTATACGCAATTTGTAATGAAATTATTGCATCCCAACAGCTGCGAACTCCGTCTAACAAACTGAAGAGAAACTGATTGAGAACAACTTTCCGGATACTAGTATTTCCCCGCGGAAAACGAGCTATTCGTCTTTTTCAATTTCTTTTTCTCTACAGCACTTTCTATTTCTTTTAATTTTCACTCCGCTTTCAGCTTCCTTGTATTTTGTGAGTAGCTCATGTAGTGATCACACCGGCAATCGTTGACGCCATCTTGTTTTTCTTAAACGGAACATTTGGCGTCATTACGTAACGTAGCGAAAGAAACTGCCACACGGCGGCGCTGCATTATTCCCACCTCTCCTTAAAACCTGTTTGAAACAAAGGATGACATTAGCCATTTTTTAACTCAAACTGTTATAAATAGTGACCTTTGTAAAGGCAAAAGGAGAGCATAGCATTATCCTATAGTCACTGCACAATTTAACGTATCGACCACTAATGGCATCTCTAGCTAACGATGCTTCGAACAAATGGACGCAGAATGCCTGCTGACATCTTGGACATCTTGGACATTCTAAGCAACCTCCGCTCAAAACATGTCGTACACCATTCATAACCGCGCATAAAATCGCTTATGCCAAAAAAATATTGACGGCACTGTATTTTATAATGTCAATTCATTTATTACTTTGCTGTTTATTGCACAAAAATGATAACGGAGTAAGAATTCAGAACACAAAGAATACAGAAAATTTGAATTCATCATATCTTGATGTCACTTGACAGGACAGGCGACAATCATTGCTTCGACTCAAATCATTCAACAGCTAACAAAATAAACCTGTTGGGACTTAGACTCTCACATCGACCTCATTGGCAAGTCACATCAATTTAATTTAGACTGCACACGCAGACATGCAATTGTTTTCTTAGATAATGTGAAAATACAAGTTTTACCTGGCAGCTAAATCAATTCTTGGTTTGTTTACATATATATTGTGTAGCCTCACTTAGCCGGAAGTTCGCCTAATTTGTTCAACGACCGTAAATTAACGGCCTTAAGATTGTACTTCGAGATTTTTGGTCATAGATGCATGCTTAATACACGCATATCACAATACGCATCAATGATTTTCTTTTTGTTACGCCTGATTGCATTTAAACTCGCAAAACCATAGACCGGCGAAAAGGGAACGCTTGATCATAGTTAAAATACAAGTACGTTCCACCCCGCCCCTCGCCCCGTGACTCTGCATTACCTTTATGAAGCAGACTTCTGTACAGTAAGTACACTATATATACTGAACAAAAATAAAAACTTGACGGTTTTTATTTCTTAATTCCGGCCAACTTAGCCAATATGTAATGTATATATGGAGTTTTTCGAGTTGGACAAACGTTTGATTACTTAAATCATGAAAGGTTTTTGGTAAAGTTTCGTCCTGTCCGAAGTTATCTTACTTATTCCTGTTTCAATAATTCAGACCAGAACTTTAATTTGCGCATGCGCAGAAGAAAGTTTTCTTGTATGCAATGAACAGTATTTCCAGTTCGCACAGAAAACACTTTTAAAGCTTATGTTTATTGTAATCACTACCTAAAAATAACGTTTAAAGATTCAAAACTTTAAGATTATCTCCCTTTGAATTAAACCTGTAGAGATTTTTGAACAGCCATAATTACTATACCCCTGTGTTATTTTAATTATTTCCTTCCAGACTTGTTTCATTGTCTTGCAAACTCAATGTCTTTATTACTAAATTTATTTGAAAGCAATTTCTTTAACTGCCATAAAGACTTAAAAGTGTAATTGGAATTCCATTTAAACTGAGTTTCTGACTTCATAATGGCATGGACTGAGGTTTTTCGTCTGATCCTCACGGCCTCCTAGTCGCCCGTGCATTGGCATAAATTTAGCTTATAAGTCTATACAGATTGGATTTGATAATGGAAAGACATTGCCAACAGAATTTTTATCATTTTAGCAGACTTTAACAATCTTAAATTCGGCAATTATTTGTTTTTGAGCATAGAAAACAGAAAAGCACCCTTGTGACGTTTATAATAGCCTCAATGTTGCTGTATTTAAAGAATCTTAAATTTTGTGCCATAATGACATTACCAAATGATAGCTTTTTCTAAAATTAAAAGAATTTTTATGTCTCTCGTTTTCCCGACTACCGTAGGATGAAAAATAGCGACTGTCAAGTTTTTATTTTTGCTAAGTATATATGACGGGAAAGCTGGGGTTGGGGGCGATGCTCAGTAAGCCAAAGAAGAACAATCAAAAGTAGCACTATGATCTTAAAGAATTATATTTGTACTAGGACCTTGAAATGCGACCAAGGTCACACAAATGTAGTGAAAAACTATCAAGTTTTGTCAGTTATGTACATCACAACGTTTTAATTGAAACAATAACTCATTATTTCAACGATCAGTGCGAACATAATTTAGTGGATAACTGTACTCAAAATTGTCATAAGGGGAGGGAAATCGTCGGTTTTATGGTCGGAAATTTCGTTTTACGGCGAGCCGTAAAACGCAATTTGGTACCATAAAACCGACGATTTACCTTCCCAAATGACACTTTCCAATACAGTTATCCCCATTCTAATGCACTTTCACATTTTTACCTTTATAAGTGTGCTACTTTACACCCAAAGTCGACGTAAATCCAGACGTCAACCAATTAGAAGTGTCGTTACGTAATGACGTCGGGTTTCCGACAGTATATCACAGTATTTTTGTTGCACATTTTTGACGTTATCCAATCAGACGTCGCGTTACATATGTTAGTGCATTATAATTAAAATTTAATCAACACCAACGCCTGTCTAACGTTATAATTGCATTTTCCGTGCACGCATTGGAAAGCTTAATGGTATACCATTAGAACGTAATGTAGATTATACCTCAATAACAACATCAGTTAACGCTACGTCACATGCCATTAAGTGACATCAAAATAAACCATGGTTATGGCGTTATAACGTCTTTGACGCTGTTTCGCTATTTGCAGAAAATCTGCGTATGAACGATTTTTTTTTTGTTTCTACTGTAGCCCCTATCGCAAATTTGTGGTCAAATAATAAAAAGGAAAGAAAGTAATACATGTAGTAAGCAATGAACTTAATTTTTCTGGTGTTTATCGAAGTATTGCTGGCGCAAATTGACCTGTCTTTCTGACCTTTATGCATGACTATGCAAAATAGCACAAATTACTGCGAAATAGGAGACAAAGCTTTTTAGAAGAACCACACCTACACGTATTTACGCGACTGAATGACAACAATAGCCTGAAGCCGGGATTTCGTGGCACGTATTTTTGGCGGCTTCAGCGTCAAAACGCCTTATCCGCGATTACCTTTGCCACGCATTTACAAAAGGCAGCTTCGGCGCCGAAGTCTAAATAAAATACATGCCAAAGAAAAGAGCCTTAGATATTTTCAGAGTGTGTTCCTGTATAAAGCTGGTTTTCCATTTTCCCTGGAGTGTATACTGTTTTACGTTTTTCTTTCATTTTTCAAAGCATTTTGTAGGCGTCTGTTGCTACACGTACATTGTAATGCTAATGCCAAGGAGTTTCGGCGCGTAACTATACCGTATGGAAAATCGCCTAAAATTTAACACTCATATAAATAATTTTTTATGAATGTTTGATTTCAGAGCTTGTTAAATGGATTTCATACGTTTTACTGAGAACGAGAAGGCATTCATTTTTCAGCTTAGTTGAATGAAAACGTTCCATTCACAAGCATCATGCAGCAGGTTGAGACAAGATGCTGGTAATTCTGAAGCAGAGTGAGTTAAGATGCTTATTTTTCCACCAATGAATCATAACCACGTTGAAATATTATGCAGACACTCGGATGTAAATAAACTATCCCTGTACCTGTTTGTGTATCTTCTGCTACATTGTGTTCTCACTTTGGGCCCCTCTCTCACACACACACACACACACACACACACACACACACAGAGAGAGAGAGAGAGAGGGGACCCAGTAGCTCAGTAGGTTCAGCGCTGGTCTGCTTATCTAGCGGTCCCCGGTTCGAGCCCCGCCGGAGACGAGAATCTTTTCGATCGTAAACGGGAATCCACTGCACACAGCCTTTGAAAATAGAGTTCCGCTTAAGCCGGTGCTAAGGGCGTGGCTGGTGTCGCATATTTCATTACTGATCATGAACAGACTCAATTAAAGCGAGTCTGCTATTTTCTGTTCTTTGATGTATTCCTTGCTTCCAAAGAACCTAACTATTCAGAACTTATTTATCTTCACTGCAGCTGGTGTTTGTGCCGTGTATCGGACATAAAACGTCTCCCCGTACATCATCATTATGCAGATTATATTTATTTTCTGGCCTTTTTGGGTCATTAAGTCCATTGGAGTTATTTTGAAAATATAGTTCCGCTTAAACCGGTGCTAGGGGGGCGTGGCTGGTGTTGCATATTTCATTACTGGTCATGAACAGACTCAATTAAACCGAGTCTGTTATTTTCTGTTCTTTGATGTATTCCTTGCTTCCACAGGATCTTACTATTCAGAACTTATTTTTCATTACTGCAGCTGGTGTTTTGGTCTTTTGGGATCATTGAGTTCATTGGAGTTATTTTGAAAATAGAGTTCCGCTTAAGCCGGTGCTAGGGGGCGTGGCTGGTGTTGCACATTACATAAATGATCATGAACAGACTCAATTAAACCGAGTCTGTTATTTTCTGTTCTTTGATGTATTCCTTGCTTCCACAGGATCTTACTATTCAGAACTTATTTATCATTACTGCAGCTAGTGTTTGTTCCGTGTGGCGGCCGTAAAACGTTCCCCCGTACATCATCATATTGCAGATTATATTTTCTGGTCCTTTGGGATCATTGAGTTCATTGGAGTTATTTTAAAAATAGAGTTCCGCTTCAGCCTGTTCTAGGCGGCGTGGCTGGTGTCGCACATTTCATTACTGGTCATGAACAGATTTAATTAAACCGAGTCTGCTATTTTCTGTTCGTTGATATATTCCTTGCTTTCACAGGATCTTACTATTCGGAACTTATAGTTCATTATTACCCACCCATCGTCCTGATATTACTTAAATACTGTTAAAAAGGAAGTGAAACCGCAAGTCATCCATCAATCCACCCCCCTCTCCCCGCCTAAGCTTCGAACCCTCTTTGAGACGTATTCTTTTGCAGTTGCACCTGTTTGCATGCCTTCTGGAATGCTAGCATTATCGGCCCCGAGTCAAAAGTCTAATTGAGGGATGATAAATTTATTAATGAGCTGCGACACGAGAAAACCAACAATGTGGTTGTGTGCCCAGTGCAGACTCAAATCAGCCAGGGCCCAGTACGATCAGACTCTTTACTAAGCGCTTAAATGGTAGCTAAGGGTCTCAGCTATCTCCATGCGGACAGCGAAGACTCTGACCAGACTGGGCGGATGCCCAGGCTGATCTGCGACTGCGCTGGGCGCACAACCACATTGTTGGTTTACTCGTGTCGCGGCTCATTTGTATTAACCCCATGCAGTTGTGCCCACAGTTAACAAACAAGACGCCTATTGGTTTATGCAAGTATATTTAGTAAACTGCATAAAGTAATTTATTTTCAGGTGGAAACGCTCGTGGATCATGAGAGGATTGCTTATGTGTAAGGCCATGATAATAAATCTATTTGCTGCATTCCATCTTATCCGAGATTTGACCTTTGTGCCTTTTCTTTCAGAACGTTTTTACGTATGTAGTAATATTTTAATCATAATAATCGTCAATTTTTTACTTGGGTTACAGCTGCTGAATGAAGTAGAGACTGTCAGCGTAAGTTGACAAACAGAGTTGACCCTGACCAGACTGCTCTTAAGTAATACTTTGATTCGGATCTGCTTTATTTGCAAATGCATTTTAGTCGCAAAAAAGTACTTTGTTGCACCCAAAAAAGTCTTCCTACCAACCTACCGATACAGCTAAGTCTGCATTGGAGCACAACAAACACATTTTTAAAGGTTGGCCTTAAGATTGTTTTATCATTTTATAATTCTTGCATCCCTATCTGTGAAATCAACTAAACCTACTAATATACTCAGAGGCAAAAGAAAGTATACAGGTAACACAGTCTTGATTTTTCTACAGATGTCTGCATATTTGCAAAATACCGTAGCACTGTATATAAGTACAATTAGTTCCTCATAAATGGCGATCATTTCAGTACAATTCAGTTCAAGTCAAAGAATAAGGAATTGACATGGTTTTAAACAACCCAGGGGTCTGAACAAACGTTGTCGCAGGACTTGCTCCCCATTCAACATACACTTTGGACAATAGAGATTGATTCTATGCATTTTTATGTATTTTGTTAAAAAAGGGATGAAAGGTTTGTAAGGACATGTCACACTCACATAAAAGGAACTAGGTGAAGTATCAAGTTTTCGTACCAAGAAATAATGTTTTTGGCGTCTTCTGGTCACGTGCATTGAATAGGCATTGGGTTCTTATGAGGAGTTTATTTGCATGTTTCTTTCAAATAAACAAGTCTATGAACTTCTTTTCAAGCGTGCTATAAGGCAAGTAACCACATAAAACTTTTCCTATAATTTCAAGTGAAAACTTCTAGCACCAGGCAAGAAAGAGAAACATTTTATTCCCTTTAATTTCAATTTGAAGGGAGATAATTTGAGACATGTAACATTTTTAACTATGGTTGAAAATGTTTGATGGGAGTTTCAGATTAAATGTCGATGTGGTTTTACTCACAGACATTAGCGCTAGATATTCGTAAAGTGCAAAAAGCCATCTACCTTATGCAACGCGAGTTTAGTTTGGATCTACTGATTTTGAATTAAGGGCCATAACTCCATTATTAATGCCTGCAAAACAATTTGTGTTTGTCTTTTACAGAGCTAGACGTTTGCCAAAATGGCATTATTATTATGTCCACGCAGCTATTTACACAAGGCTCAGTATGCAAAATTAAAAACTGTATACTTTTTATTGCCTCTGAGTTTATATTTAAATCAGGGGTCAAAGAGACAAGTCAATGTACGTCAGCTATATATACTTCATTGTGACGCTAGCAAAGTTTACGTAAACTTCGGGGTTCACTAACTTCGCACGCGACCCAGTGTAGCTTATACATCGATTTTGGTGTCTGATTCAGTCAGTTCCTGGAGTGTAGTTACTCTTTAAATTTACACCAATAAAAACAAATTCATTCCTTAATTTAACACAAACATTTTAAAACGCATTTGCTATGAAAACTATATGTCATAGCCGTAAATGCATAGCAAATGTCAGTGTTCCGGATAACGTTTTAAGTATAGAGAAAATTCACGCCTTAACCATGGAAATCCTTTCTCCTAAGGGAGCAAATTCATTTCTTTAGGAGTGGATCAAATACAAAGGAAATACAGAATAAAAAAACGCAAGAGCTGCTTTCTCTGAATGATCCTCGACTTCTCCTGTCTTTCTGATGAGGTGCCGTCTCTGTATGACCTATGTGTTGGTAAGACGTTATACCCGAGCCCACTCAGTCACTCACTCAATCAATAACGCACCCACTGATTCCAATAATGAATGGATGGTTGGATGGATGGATGGTTGGATGAACGGACGGACGGATGGATGACACGATTGTATATACTTTTCAACAGTATTTCAGTGATATCAGGCCGATGCTAGGGTGATAATCCAAGGTTGTGTGCAATGGAATTCCGTTTACGCCTTTTTCCAGGAATCGAACTTGGGGCCGCTAGATCAGTAGACCAGCGCTTAACCCACTTAATTATCGGGGCTCCTAACTTTTCATAAAGGAGCCCCGTTCTTCTTCAAATGCGTCAAACACCTTTATGTCTTCCTCCGCAAATACGAAACAACTTTTGTTACTTTTTTTTAATTGGGGTGATCATTGAATAATGAAAACAATAATTTATTTCATTAACAATGTGTCAAAATACTATGCCTAAGTTTAAATACATAAGAAGCATGCATATAACATATAGATCAGTCTGCAAGTACTGCTTAGGAATATCGTTGCCATGGCAACGATGCCTTAAACTTATTAGGGTTTAGTCTCTAAATTACGTATATTTGCTGCTGATTAATAACAAGGAATGGATAAAAGTGTGTGATGGTGTAATGGCTTGATGCAAGTCTCAGATACTAAAAGAAATATATAGTTTTTAATGACTTGCTCTTAGACTTGGCAGAAATACAGACCGTGAAAGACTTTCATTTAGCAGAATTTGTCGTTTTTGCTGATTTTTAAGCCGGAGGGACCAGAAAGTGACGTCATTATACTTAGATAGCAGAGTCTTGGGAGAATTGTATAGCAGAAAGAATCAAAATTATCCGGTACTTGATAACCGATCGATTAACTTTAGCGTAATACTGGAAATTACGGAATAAAATGTCTAAATCTCTTAAACATGAATTATTTTCACCCCTGTCTTAGCTTTAATTCATGCCAGAGCTCAGAATGTTTTCATTAAGAATCATTATATGTGTTTCTAAAGCCATAGCCTAATTAAAAAGAAAGGTATTCCTAGAATTTCAATTTTCCTTAAAGTTTCTATATCTCACATAATAAGCATAAAAACAAATTTAAAGAGTAACTACACTTCAGGAACTGACTGAATCAGATCCCAAACCATATCCCCAACATCAAAAGGAAAGATTGACAAAGACATCCCCACAAACAATAAATTACAAGTGATAAGCCGAGTCAGCAGCTCTTCCCCAAATAGGTGGCAACTCAGCTATCTTTACTGAACTAAATAATTTAGACCAACAGAAGGGTTACAACAGACTAGGCAAATTATACGAAAAACATTTAACAACTATTTTTACCTATTTTCTATTTTTGTTATAGAAAGGGTAAAATGAAAACACAATAAATTAAACAGCGCCGAATATAAAACTAGAAATGTGTCCATACGACACGGATGCCCCCGCCTAGTGCCCTAAGTAAGATGGCGCCTTGTTTAAGGTACTGGCACTTGTAGCATAACTAGGTTCACAAAGGCAGACTTCTGTGGTAATTGTTTTATTGTTATCCTTGGTTAGATGTATTAGGTGTGTGTGTGTGTGTGTTTGTGTTGGGGGTTTCATGACTGTCATATGTGATAACATTCTGTATCTTATCACAGAAATGGGTGCAATGCAACTTGCCAAAAGAAATAGCCCGGAAAGAAGTAACTTTTCAAAAACTAACAAACGGAAACCATTATTGTATGAAATGAAGTCGATAAAGGGCTTTAACTCCCACAATAATTGCCGCATTTTACCAAACATCGAACTTGACCTGTATTTTATGATTATATGCCTGTGTATAAAATATGAATTCAATATACCAATGCTTTCAAAAGATAATGAACGGAACCCAGTTTTTCATACAAAATGAAGTGGAAAAAGGTCCATAACTCCCACAATAATTGACGAATTTTGCCAAACATCCAACTTGACCTGTATTTTATGATTATATACCTGTGTATAAAATATGAATTCAATACACCAATGCTTTCAAAAGATATCGAACGGAAACCATTTTTTCATAGAAACAGAAGTCAAAAAAGGGCTATAACTCCCACAATAATTGACGGATTTTGCCCAACATCTAACTTGACCTGTATTTTAAAATTATATAGCTGTGTATGAAATATGAATTCAATACACTAATGCTTTCAAAAGATATTGAACGGAAACCATTTTTCATACAAACGGAAGTCGAAAAATAGCCATAACTCACACAATAATAGACGGATTTTACCCAACATCGAACTTGACCTGTATTTTATGAGTATATAGCTGTGTATGAAATATGAATTCAATACACCAATGCTTTCAAAAGATATTGAACGGAAACCATTTCGTACGTACGGACAGCGGTGATACTATATGCCCCCCCCCCCCCATTTTAAATGGCGGGGGCATAACAAATGCAACCGCAATAAAAGTACCGCCTTGGGACGGTCAGTAATAACTACTGGAGGGTTTAAACCGGTTTAACTGGGCCCAAACCTTCATCCTCACCCTTCGCCGCGGTGCACACAATTAGTTGGTAGTTCGGTTCGTATGGAGATCGCCTAACTCATCAGAGAGTCATCACGGGTAACAATTTAAATAAAGAAAAGACTGTGATGAAGCAAGGATGAGGACTCGACAGCCAAAACGTGTTGAGACATCTGGAGATCCCTGGGGCGTCAGCAACACCACTGGAACACTGGAGCAAAAGAAGACTACCAGTTGAACCCCGGTGGTCCAAGATACAGACAAACATCCGGCCCCAACCAACTTATATGTAGCTTTATGTAGGGCCCATCAAAGAGTCTAAACCCCGACCCACCGGCGTGCAATTAAAGAGGACAGCAAAGTTGTCAACCGTGATTGGGCTAACAACTAAGCATGCAGACTGTCGCATTACATCTAAAGGTGCTTTGCATTAAATTATACCTAAGCAATTTTTTCATAAGTCTTAGCATACCCCAAAGTGCATTCTAGATTCGGCTGAAAGTCTTTGTTGTCAAAAAATCTTACACTTACCGTGATAATGAATAAAGGGACATTGCTTAGGGTTCCAGAATAGTTCGTTGTATAGATATATTGCTGAGAAGCGATTTTGCAACCTATCAAAGTTATCTCAACCATATTGACAAGTGCTGTAATGCTTCCACGTAGTTAAGTCGATTTTCCGGTGTACATGAATATGATAATGAAAAAACTGAGATCGGCATTTCAATAACATATATTTAAACGTTATATTTAATGAGACCCCGGAAAAAATCCTTCCTGCATAAAAATATTTACTCTTAAAAAGAGCCAGAGGAGATCTTCGTCGGAGCCAAATAGTAAAGATCCTGATGTTAAAACCGCTAGGCTTGCTTTAGACATTTAATAAATAGCATGCCTGTTTTGTCCGATTTGTGAGCTATTGAAATAATGCTTTTTACGGTATTTTTACACTGACAACTGGAATGCAGGACAGAAGAGAGGGGTGGACACAGTATACCTATGCCAGTGTTTCATACGTCTTACTACATCCCTATTTGTTGTATTACTGGCTTTGAAACTGAGGTGCTGGCTTTGTTTTTATTCTATCTTAAATTTATCATTTTTTTCCTGTTAATATTTTAGCAAAGCACAAAAATGAGTTTTAAAAAAATGCAGAACCTTGCATAGAAATATATAAAATGTCTAGCTTTTCCTACCTTTTATCCAAGCAGAGTACCTACCAGAAAGTAATTGTTCACACCTTTTCGCAGTAACAAAAAAGGATGAATGAAATCAGATGTTCAATCTTGTTAATCGATTAAGACGGGAGATGAAAAAAGCAAACAAGTCTAAATTTAAACTTTTTTAAAGCAAAACTTGAGTAAATTACTCCACCCCTGTCTTCCTTCACGTTAAATTTCCAATCATCAGTATGAAAAGTATGTTTGCAAAATAGGTTGCAGATGGGAAAATTGAGATGTTCTGTTTATCAAATTTCTAAAGCAAGCTGTTTCTAGCAATGGACCTATGCTAATGTTCTGAAAGACGGTCCCGCCTTGCTCTTTTTTAAGTTTAAATATTTGCTTGCAGTAAAGAAATGTATGCAAATATTCATTATATGTAACATGTTTAAATATCTGTTATTGCAATGTCGATCTCGGTTTTTCATTACCATATTCCTGTACAGCACGAAAACGACAAAAGCTACGCGGAAGCGTTTCAGCACTTGTCAATATAAATAAGATAACTTGAATAGGTTGCAAACTATCTTCTCCGCAATATTCAATATAGCGAAATTTTCTGGAATCCTAAGCAGTGTCCCTTTATTCATTATCACGGTAAGTGTAAGATTTTTTGACAACATAGACTTTCAGTCGAATCTAGAATGCACTTTGGGGTATGCTAAGTATTATGAAAAAATTGCATAGGTATAAAATTAATGCAAAGCACCTGTATGTTATAGCCAATGCGTTTAAATCGCATGATAATTTTCTTAAATTGATCAGGAAATTCTTTTTTTCCTACGATTTTGCGTAATTTATATACTAAGTCACCATAAAATTCAGGTTCCGATAGGCCTTGTTGCAAAAGTGACCTTAACCCTGTATTATATTTAGAAACCAATTCAAAGTGTCTACGATAAAATTTAGAAAAAGCTTTCCGAAGTTTATGATACCGATACCCCTGCTGTAAAAGCTTGGCAGTCAAACTTATATTACGAGCATTGAAATCAGCCAAATGACTAGACACCCTAGCGAAGCGAATAAATTGAGAAATGTTAACACTTTAAGAAGTGGTGCGGGGAACATCACCATCCAAAAACGGAAAATGAACGATGTCGAAATCAAAATCATCGCGTTTGTCATAAATTTTAGATGAAACAAATCCGTCTAAAATTGATAAATGTAAATCCAAAAATGGGGCCTCGGTATCAGAAGTATTTGCTTTATTTTACAGCAATTCAGCAGGATAATTTGACCAATCATTCCTTCAAAATAAGGATTTGCAATTTTAAAAGGTCGCCCAAGTATCTAGACGTTGAGTTGAATGCTTCAAGGACATGAGCTTGAGTATCATCAGAAAGAGACATCATAAAGTCTCTTTCATAGCAAAATAAAAACAAATCTGCTACAAGAGGAGCGCAGTTAGTACCCATCGGAATTCCTACAATTTGTCTGTGTAACTTAGTACCAAATCTGATGAGAATGTTATCTAGAAGATATACTAAAGCATCACAAACATTTTGGCAAGACCACATTTTAAACCTATTTTGGTCATCGGAAGTAAGAAAAGCACATTTATCATTACGAGCAAGTTAAAGAGCACCCTCTCTCTGAAAGGACATACGCACAGAAATTGACACAAGTTTACGAAAGTACACGCACAGTAACCAAATTTACAGCTCTTTCCCAAACAGAAGGTCAGCTGCCCCAATAACAGCATCAACATCTATATTTACTTATTTTGTATTTTAATTACAAAACAGAACAAAACAGAAGGCAAAGTGAGCAGCAATACAGGTGACCAAACCGCCAGAGACCATAGATAAGCGGACACAGCACAATATAACATCACGGAAACGCAACAAAAGTAGCGCCTGGGAGCGGTAAGCCGGTGCTAGATGGTGGTTGGAGTGGGGATAAGGGGGAGGTGGGTGGGGAGCGCAGCAAGTGTCGCACGTAACACTATTAAATTCACATAATCTTTTCTTTTTTTTTTTTTTTTTTCGTTTCATCGGTGTATTTCTAGCTTTCAAAGGATCTTATTCTTCAGAACTTATTTATCTTTGCTGCAGCTGAATCTGTGTCATGTGACGGCAATAAATCGTCTCATCGTACATCATCGTACGGCAGATAATATTTTCCGGTCCTTTAGGGTCATTGAGTTTATTTGAAGTCATTCTGACGGTATATTTCTGCTAAAGCCAGTGCTTTGGGACGTGACCGGTTTTGCACATTGCATTTCTGTCATGAATAGACTTGAACCGAATCTGCTTTTTTTCCTTTTATATTGTTTTTAAAGTGTATTACTTGCCTCCACAAGATCTATCTTTTCAGAATTCATTCACGTTGGATAGCTTTTCACACACTGGTACCAGAAAAGAGAAGCCTCCCATATTTTTGGAGCTCAGTTGACAACTAAATACTTTATGTTCCATTTGGATTCTCATCCAGAAAGGGTTTGATCTAGGGAGCAGGTTCTTTCCAAATTTTTAAGTCCAAATTAAAACTGACACATTTTTGTTTATGTTATTGTATGGTAAATTTCCTTTAAAAATGTTCATCTCCAGGACCAAAAGGTAAATCACCTTGAAAGTTTGTATGTAGCATTTGGGACTCGGGTCCTAGAAAGTATATACAGCTGAAGACACAGCAATGACCTTGACCTAATTTATGGCAAGGTCAACCTTGGTACGTTATACGGTATATGCTGTAATACTTACAGACAAATCTTCTGTACTATATAGAAGACACCCCAGTCTTTATTTGTTTTATGACCCTGTTGTGTCATTACTATGTGAGAACGAGCATTTCCCTCGAACAAATAACAGTGTCACTTGCCTCTTGCATAATAGGATTATGACACCCAATAAACAGGAATATTTGTCTTTAAACATAGGATTTCTAGGATATTATTTAAGCTTTATGTATAATAATTGGTATATATGATTAACTAAATGATCAAATGAAGACATTATGTTGCTATAGGTATTGGTCATTATTTGACCTTTGTTCAGTGTCACGGAGATTCTGTTAGCCGTCTGCATTTTCAAACATCTGCTTTTCTCGAGTCACTAGGCTGATTGAAGCCATATTTCATGTGGAGCCTCTCTGAGTCGGGAAGACGAAAATTTGCTCAAATGATCTTGGTCATATGATCAAGCAGCTGGTCGCCTTGCCCATATAAGGTAAAATTACTTTAAAAATCTTGTTCTTCAGATTCGAAAGGTCAATGACAATGAAACATTGTATGTAGCATTAGAGACTCGGGACATTACAAAATTTATCTAAATGATGACCCTGCACTGACCTTGTCCTAATTTATATGAAAATCAACTTTGGCACGTTATTTTTTATATCAGAAAATACTTTAACACTGGATTTCTCAGAAACTATTTTAGTCTAAGATATAATACTTGGTACTTATGGTACATAAAAGAATTATGTTGCCAAAGGTCAAAGTCATTTTTTTTTTACCTTTGTTCAAGGTTATCGGGGTTTTTTCGACCGTCAGCATTTTAAGAGTCTCCTCCTCTGAAGCCACTGGGCCGATTAATGCTATATTCATTGGTCGGTGGGACAAAAAGTTGTTCAGATGATCTTTGTGACATGACCAAGATGGCCGCCATGCCCATATATCGTAATAGTCATTCAAAATTTTTCTCGTGATCCGAAGGGCTAATAAGCTTGTGGCTTGGTATGTAGCATTTAAGATTCTGGCCCTCAATTTCTTTTATCAAATGATGACCTTGCATTGACTTTAGTCTGATTTATGGCAACGCCAACTTGGGTTCCCTTTTCTTTTATATAGGTAATAGCTATAACATGGGTTTTACAGAAACTTCTAAAGCCGCGATAACGTAATTGGAACAGATAGTTTTCTCAATGAATACATGAAATATAAGGTCACAAAAGAGCAAGGTCATTCTGCGGAATGTTTCGAGGTCACTGAGATTTTAAAATTAAAACATGCACTCCTTTAAGGTCACTAGTTTAAAATTTGTCGCAAATGAGCGAAATGATAAATTAACTCTGTTGACAGTAGGGGTAAGGTCTCAGATAAGCTACAGGACTATTGTTCCTCTGGTTTGCACTGTGATAGAACTCGCTTTAAAATTATGCAAACAATGCAGACTCTGATCAGACGTCCCTAACTGCGGAGATTTAATAGTTTTAACTGGTAGCATGACGGTTTCCAATTTTAGGAATGTCTTTTCTAGCAAGATGAATTCCACCTGTGACCCGTTCATGAGACACAAAACTTGATAACATGAAGTCCTTAAATTGACTACCGGAAAACAGACAAATCGTTTTCAACATACCTCCGCGGAGGTCAGTTTGAAATATTACCACAGTATTACTTCGACCGTTTCTAGAAGGCGTGACAATAAAAACAATGACCACACCTTCTAGCAACGGCCTAAGCAATAGCCACGCCTTCTAGCAACGGCCGAAGCATTCTAACAACGGCCGCTGCAACATTTCCGCCTTCAAGCAACGGCCGAAGCAATGGTCACGCCTTCCAGCAACGGCCGAAGCAATGGTCGTGCCTTCCAGCACCGATCGAAGCAGTGGTCCCGCCTTTTAGCAACGGCCAAAGCATTGGCCCCGCCTTTTAGCAACGGCCGAAGCAATGGTCACGCCTTCTTGCATGACCGACGGAAGCAAGGTCATGCCTTGTAGCAACGCCCTATTGTTGTTGTTGTTGTTGTTGTTGTTTCGATTCTCCTACCGTTTTTTCGCCAGGAGGCTCAGCGAGGGTATCCATAGTTGCACACGCCTTCTAGCAGCGACTAAAGCCATTGTCACACCTTCTAGCAACGCCCATAGCAATGATCACGCCTTCTAGCAACGCCGTCCTGGGGCATCATCGCGCTTATATTACGCCTTTTCGAGTTTTCATTTCATGCCCCAAAAAAAAAAAATAAATAACTAAACTTTACTAGACGGTCGAAGGACTTTTTTGCTATTCATCATACTGTTTCTGATGGCTAACAAAACTCTTAAAATTAAGTGAAATGATGGTGATCCACAACATGTTCGAAAAGCAATGACCTCAGTTTCTTCTACTAGTTTAGTATCTGAAACTTAGAGCAGGCAGGATTAATATGTTTGATCGTGACTGTATTTTACAAAAGATAACGAAAAGTGTATTTTTCTAGGAAATATAACGATTCCAATAGACAGCAAAACTTACCTTATTTTAGCCATATTTCTGTGAAAATAACCAAAATATAAACTCTTTATACTGTGAATAATAATGGACTGGTCCAAATATCAATAATGTACAAAATAGATGATACTAAATATTTACTTCAACTGTAGTGGGTAAGACTGAAATATGCAAGTGTTATGGCTAACCATCACAAATTAGCGTGATGGATAACCATGAGTCCCCGACTGATGAAGCGATGGAATTAAAATGACTGACACTGCGTGAAAAAATACCCAGTGGCAAGTATGCGCTTACCTGGACATAATCATATTTTAGGAGATCATCTATCGGTTGCAGTATGATCTCGTCCCAGTCTAGGTACATACCACCATAAACTGAAATGACAAAAATAAGGTACAGGTAAAGCCTGACACTCGAGCCATACATACCTTCAGCCATACTTTCCGGGATATAAAACAGAAACAAAACAGAAACAAAACAGAAACGGTTTGATGAAAACTTTTTTTGCAAACTTAATCAACCATGTTTGCTTCAAAACGCTTAGTTGGCCTCTGACGTTCATATTGAGTGTTGTCGATAATAAGTGAAATATTGAACAAGAATTACTGAACTATGAACTTTAAATTTTCATAAACCATGTCCAGTTTACAATTAAATGGAAGCTCTCCTAATAGGATTTAACATTAACTATGAATAGTTGCAATGGATATCCAAAATTTGTATAGATACGACTCAACGAAAAATATGAGTGAGTTTAAAACCAATGTGATGAATCTATTCTGCTTGAGAACACAATAGAACTCTACATAATAGGTAATTATTTTAGGTGTCCCTATTTCTAGCATGAAAGTTTACGTACCTGCCACGACAAAAGGTGCCTTATCACGTGTGTGAATGAGTCGCGACACGACAAAACAAACACAGTGGTTTATGCACCATGCGAAGACTCAGGTCAGCCTGAGCAGCCGCCGAGCCCGATCAGAGTCTTTGCTATGCGCCTTAAAAGTAGCTAAGGGTCTAAGCTACCCCACTGCCATGAGATAAGACTCTGATAAGACTGGGCGTATGCCCAGGCTGATCTCAGTCTTCGCTTGGTGCCCATGTCACTTTGCTAGTTTGTCGTATGGCGGCTCAAATACTGAGTCGGGTCATTGACAAGAGCATTTGTGTTCACATCAGCAGGTTAAGAATCCTGAGAATTCTACTCCCCCCCCCCCCCCCCCGCATTAATTTCATTGCTGGCCGTCCCAAGTCAGCACTTCTGCGTTGGTTCTTCTCATTTGTTTTATGTGTTGTTTGTCGCTTTGACTGTTTTGATATATGGTTGTTATTTTAAGGCCAGCCCTGACATTTAAACATTGAAAGTAGATAAAAACAGATTTTTTTGTCTTTTTGTAAGACTGTTGTGTTGGCTGTGATAGCTTTTGTTGGGTTGAACAACTAAGTATTTGATGAACCATGGAAGAACAAAGGGCGAGGGTTGGTCGACCGGTGAAGCCCCACCCCCAGTAATTTCATTACTGGCCGTCTCAAGGCGGCAGTTCTGCTTTGTTTCTTCTTGGTTGTGTTATGTGTTGTTAGTTGCTATGTCTGTTATTGATATATAATTTGTGAAGTTTAACCTTATGGAAAATGGTTGTTTCAATTAAGATTCGACTACACGTGCTTACAGACATCTTTTTCACGACTCGATTAATTTTATTTACCTAGAAGAGCTTCGATCCTCATTAGGTCGGTTCCATGTTCAAAATATCCCAGCCGGTGACCAGTTCCTCCGAACAAACAGTCCCTCTTCACGTGGACAACATTGCTGTATATGCTAATAAAATAGTTCCAATAATGACCAAAAGGAAGTGTGTCGCCATGAAACAATATCATACATGGTCTGATAAAACGAACTACGCTCATATAACTCAGAAACTGAAAGAATCCAAGTTCTTGTGTTCCACAAAAGACATAATGAACAACATTGGGTATAGTATCATTTTTTCATTTTACAACAATTTTCTATGGCGTCCGCCAGGCACATGTTACCGAACGGCATCTGACTGGCATTAGATGTTGTAGGTGTATTTACCGTGTAAACGTTTGAAGAGGTTTTGGTACAAGTGAATATTAAGCCTTCTCTTTTACTCGCATACTTTGTAAAGCTGACCGTTGGACAAGGTATTCTTCGTTTGAAGGACCAGTCTCTCATAACTGATGTTGAAAACTTTTGCTGTGTGCTTCTGTCATACGCATTGAAATGACAAGTACTAGTGGTGTCCTTTTTATGTCCTAGATCTATATTTCTTGAAGAAAGGCTTTCCCACTCCACAAGTTTTATGTCTGAAAAATAAAAGAAACAAGAAAGCGGTGCATGTTCACTTAAATGTATGGGTCCAGCTCCAAGATAACAACCTTTTTCATAGAGGGGGCAACTTTAGTGAGTTTCTGTTTGCTTCCCGGTATTATGTAGTCCTTCTATAGTGAGGTCAACTGTTAAAGGAAAGGATTTGCTCTAAAGGAGCAAATACTTTCTATTAAAGGCCTAGATTCAGAAACAACCGGAAAGGGATTAACTACCTATTTGAGTCCTTAAGTGGGCGGGGCTACGTTCATACTGATAAATATTGATCCCAGTCAGCTGTATATTTGATAAATATAAAACCAAGTAAACTTTCAAGCAATGTTCAGGTAAATTTCTCTGCAGAAACTACAGCCAATCAGATCAATCATTGGATTTTTATGACACTATGGAGAGTGGAGAAATACTGAAATAAAACATCTAATTCTGCCTTTTGTAGTCCACCTAGGCCTTTAAACGTTGACCCCGATCAAAAGGCGGAAAAAATGACAGAATTGCTACCCTTAAAACGCCTCTATTACCTTAATTTTATACCCTAAGTTATGTCCTCTTTTATCTTATAGTACCGTTTCATTACGTTCGTAAGATATTTTGTTTTCAAAACGCAGACTCACGTACACGCACAGACACGTCCATGTATACAAACACATTTTCTCGAAATCATTCAAACTTATTTAAAGCAGATCCTGCCCAAATTTCATATTCTCAAAAGTTTTGTATAGAGTGTATGTATGCAAGTAAAGCCATTATAAATATGATTTCCACTCACTTAAGGACTCATTTACAAGCAGGAATGGTGTAAATGTTAGCCTGCTCTATTTTTAGTGACCCGAAAAAATCAATACAAACAGGAGCATGTACAGTGTCAATGCTACTAAACTCAGATTACACACTAATTGAGCATATTTCCATCTGTTTTAAAGTGCATAAGCCTTCTAAAAGGCTAAGAAGTTAACAGTCATTTTAAATAGTACATGGAATGGATCATTTTGAGCAGGAATACTGCTTAAACTACATACATGTATTTTGGATAAATAGTTTTGAAAACTGTGCAAATGCTATGTTTCGGACGAGCACTCGAAATCATGGAGATGGTCAGCTAGAATTTGGTATTCCTTGCTTCTAATAGACCTATCTTTTCAAAGCTTGCTTACTTACCGATCTAATACGACTGAACGGAGTTTGCTAAGCTTTTGCAGCATACATAGCGTGGTCTATAATGTAATGAAAGCAATCTTATTCACGTTATAAGAACTGACTTTCAGTCAGGCCATATACGCTCCAACGGGGCAAAACAGGAACAACAGGGCCATGAGGCCCTGAATCGCTCACCTGAGTATGGTGGCCAATGTAGGTCATGTGACCGAGACCGCGTGAATAAATTTTCGTTCCCTCAGCCCCTGCAGGCTGTGTATGGAATTTGGTTACAATTAGCCCAGTGGCTTTTTAGGAGACGTCTTAAATTGTCAAAATATGAGAGACATGGATCAGAGGTCAAAGAATGACCTTGACCCCTTGTACCCATAAATCTTCCCTGAACTAATTAAGACGACTGTACATACCAATTTTAGGCCCAAATCTTCAAAAGTTGCCATGAAATCTTATGCTCTAGCACTTTCTCATACTTGACCTTGCCTTAAGAAAGCTCAAGGTCAGCCCAAGGTCATCATTTGAACAATCTTGGTTGTTCTCAAGTACCTGATGCAATATACCAAGTTTCAAGGCCATCGATTATTTGGTTCTTAAAAAGAAGATTTGTAAATGTTTTGCCATATATGGGCATGGCGGCCATGTTGTTCATGTGACCCAGACTGTTTGAACATTTTTAATTCTCTCAGCCCCCAGAGGCTCAATATGAACTTTGGTTACAATTGGCTTAGTGGCTTCTGTGGAGATGTGTGAAATTGTCACAATATGAGAGACCAGAGTCAAAGAAAGACCTTGACCTCTTGTATACATTTATTTTCATGTACTCATTAAGATGACTGTATATACTAATTTTCACGTCAAAATCTTCAACAGTTTCCAAGAAATCTTATGTTCTAGCATTTTTCCATATAAAAGCTACGGAAAGCAAATTTGACCTTGCCGTAAAAAAGGTCAAGGTCAACCCAAGGTCATAGTTTGAACAATCTTGGTAGTACTCCTGTTAATGATGATACAGACCAAGTTGCAAGGCCATCGGCCTGTAGGTTCTGGAGAAGAAGATGTTTAAAGGTTTTTACCATATATGGGCATGGTTTGAACAATCTTGGTAGTACTTGCGTACTCGATGCCACATACCAAGTTTCAAGGCCAAAGGCCTGCTGGTTCTGAAGAAGAACAATTTAAAGGTTTTTGCCATATATGGGCGTGGCGGCCATGTTGGTCATGTGATTATGACCATTTGACCATATTTTGTTTCTCCCACTCCCTAGAGCCTCTATATGAAATTTGGTTACTATTGGCCCATTGGCTTTTAAGGAGATGTGTGACATTGTCAAAATATGAGAGACCGGGGTGTGACAAGAATGACCTTGATCTCTTGTACGCATAAATTTTCATTTAATCATTAAGATGACTGTATATTCAAATTTTCAGGTCAAAATCTTTAACAGTTTCCATGAAATCTAATGTTCAACATTTTCCCATATAAAATGCACCAGAAAGCAAATTGACCTTGCCGTAAAAAGGTCTAGGTCAACCCAAGTTCATTTTAACAATGTTGGTAATACTTGCGTTCCCAATGCTGCATACCAAGTTTCAAGGCCATCAGCCTGTTGGTTCTGGAGAAGAATACTTTTAAAGGTTTTTAACCATATATGGGCGTGGCGGCCATGTAGGTCATGTGACCAGAACCGTTTGAACAACTTTCCGTTCCCCAACCCCCTAGAGGTTCTTAATGAAATTTGGTAACTATCGGCCCAGCGATTTCAGAGGAGAAGTCGTTTGAAAATGTTGGCGGACGGACAGACGACGGACGGAGGTACGGACGGACGTATGGACGGACGGACGACGGACAACGGAGCCTTATCATCCTGTAAGCTGCCCATGAGCTGCTGGCTCAGGTGAGCTATAAAATATATATAGTCATGCACAAATGATCGCATTATGGCTTTCTGCTTCTTCCATGAGCTCACGAAGTAGGCAGAATTTATAATAAAGTCAATCTGTTATGATTTCTTGACGGGATCTATTTATCCATCTGTCTTCGTATACTGTCTACGCCCCCCCCCCACCCCCCCCCCACCCCCCCCCCCCACACACACACCACACCCGGTTGGCATTTTAACAGAAGTTGATAAAAGCATGCCAGTGAGGCAATCAAAAGATGAAAGGTGTTAATCAAAGATTAACGAGAAAAAGAAATGGTATAAGGGCTTAAACTGATAAAACCTAGTTAAAAAAAACACATACAAAGAATCAAGCAATCACAGTCTAGGATTTGGGATGCTGCACCTCTCAAATTAAGTTTTTGTTTGACAAAACCGAGAGAACCATTTAGCATTGGTCGCAGCTCTACCCACATGGGTGTTCCAGCTCAGACTGTTAGAGATATCCACGCCCAAGTACGTAGCACTGTAGACAGCTTCCAGAATCTGACCGTGGAGTGTCTAGTCTGTGTTAATAGGGGTTCTGTAGAAAGTCACTCTTACAACCTGGCATTTGGAGGGGTTAAACTCCGTATCTTGTCTGGTTTCTCATGCCTGCAGTACGTCCAAGTCGTTCTTTAAGCAGTCACTGTCATGCTTGGCTTCCAGTGTCAGGTAAATGGCAGTGTCATAGGCAAAGAGACACACCTGTGAGACAGTGTCTTCTTGGGAGAGGTCGTTAATGTAGACCAGGGACAAAATAGGTCCCAGAACAGAGCCATGAGGAACTCCAGAAGTTACTGGGACCTTTTTAGCAGTTTTTGTCATATCAAAACGATGGGAGGGTGATATTGTACAAAAAGGGGCACAGGACATACACGCTGTTCACTCACCGGTAACAAAAATTATTTAGCTTTAACAAAACTTGCAAATACAACGTAAAGTTATGCAACAACTGGTTATACGGTATAGCCAACAATAGACGCACGTGGCTAGCCATATTGTCTGTCCTTGTACAACGCCGATCAAAAAGGGATGAATAGCCTTGCGTTTTACGCCCTTTTTAGCAGTTTTTGTCATATCAAAACGATGGGAGGGTGATAATGAAAGGCTCTGTGCAATTGAACACGGTTTACGATTGAGAACGCCTTCGAGAATCAAGCTCGGGACCGCTAGATCAGCCGGCCGGCGCTTCATCCACGGCCGATCAAATACACAGGCTGATCTTATTATTTACTTTTTCCACATCCAATAAGGTATCAATTCATGCGACGCCAATCATTTACTCTTTAAATTTACCAGATTAGCTGCGAGGATGCACAGACTGACTTTAGTCATGTTTGTTCACACTTTCAATAAGTTTCGCTTTTTCAGTAACGAAATAAAGAACATAAGTTGTGGTTTGCCATATACATAGATAGGGATGAAATGAATGCACAGGCTTATCTGAGTCTTCGCTATTCGCACATGCTATCTCCCAACTCCTGATCTTTATGTATGATCATAGGGCCTGTCATCTTCGCAAGCCAAGTGTACTAAGTCCACTTTGTTCCTTACGTAATAAACAAAATAAGAAGCAAAGTGGACTTAGCGAAGTTTACAGCCTGTGTGACCAAATACACTCTGTATATTCCTTATGATCGAAATATCGTCTAAGTTAACGGAGACGACAACATGTCATCATGATCCAAATATTTTCCTTTTGAACGTACAGACTGTACAGGCTTGTGTTTTTCTTCCCATTTCAAGTGTTGAAAAAAGGCCCAACAATGTATTATGTCTGAATCCATCATGTACAAAATAGGAAAGAAGCTGATTACTATACAGGGAGGATGCGCAGGCTGATCTGATGCTTCGCTTTTACACCGATAATCTGCACATTGTATAAAAAGCATTATTTTGGCATGTCGCAATTATTGCAGTTGCGGCAAAACAGCCAATGGGCACAAACCATCTGAAAGGTCATCGTATTAATGTTAATGTTGGCACAATGTATTTTCAGATTTAGAGTGCGTCACCTTGATACGACGTTTTTCAACATTGCTTTGGCAGTTTACACCCTATGATTTAAGCGTTCCAATATTCGTGAAATGTTTCATTTTGCGAGCCAAGAGAGATTCGCGAAAATAAGCATAAATAAATTGTCGCGAGTATTTATATGCAGGGTGTGCCCGACTTAGGCACTATGATGACTCTTATTTTAAGGATTTGCATACAGGGATGATGTTATATAAACATCGGAAGCGCAGTCTGCTAAGATCTGGCTTACCTAGTTCGAATCTCGCGGCGGCGGAATAAGTCACACCGTTAACGTCGCTTCCTTGCCCGCAGAATATCATTATCATCTTAATAAAATGCACCTTCCTTCTTACTTTCTTGTATCAACATAGATACGTCTTTCATACACGACAGTAAATGTGGTGACAACAGGTACAATAACAATGCGTTATGCTTAGTGAACATGAACAAGCGTGCAAAATTTATTCTACCGAATCGTCTAGTAGACTGATCGAATTTGACAGTGATTGCCAGCGCGTATTTGTTACCGCCCTGACATTTCGTTTGGATCAAGGTATACCTTCTTTATAGTGTATTCATTGCTCTTGAAGGAACTCTTTCAGTTTTTTTTCATAAACTTTATTTTCTTTTTGAATTGGCGGGTGGGGGGAGGGGAAAAATCCGCCTCCCCAATGTCAAAATGCTTCCGACGGCCCTGAACAGTAATACTGATCGTACCATTACTGTTAAGGACATGATATGAGCCGCGACACGACAAAAACATTCTTACGGTATGAGAAACTCCACTTTGCGCTGGATCTAAAATTTTCTCAGCAACGGTCGACAAAAGGTCGATATTGAGGGCATGGAGTCCGATACGGTCCCAGTAACTTCTGGAGTTCCTCATGGCTCTGTTCTGGGACCTATTTTGTCCCTGGTCTACATTAACGACCTCTCCCAAGAAGACACTGTCTCACAGGTGTGTCTCTTTGCCTATGACACTGCCATTTACCTGACACTGGAAGCCAAGCATGACAGTGACTGCTTAAAGAACGACTTGGACGTACTGCAGGCATGAGAAACCAGACAAGATACGGAGTTTAACCCCTCCAAATGCCAGGTTGTAAGAGTGACTTTCTACAGAACCCCTATTAACACAGACTAGACACTCCACGGTCAGATTCTGGAAGCTGTCTACAGTGCTACGTACTTGGGCGTGGATATCTCTAACAGTCTGAGCTGGAACACCCATGTGGGTAGAGCTGCAACCAATGCTAAATGGTTCTCTCGGTTTTGTCAAACAAAAACTTGATTTGAGAGGTGCAGCATCCCAAATCCTAGACTGTGATTGCTTGATTCTTTGTATGTGTTTTTTTTAACTAGGTTTTATCAGTTTAAGCCCTTATACCATTTCTTTTTCTCGTTAATCTTTGATTAACACCTTTCATCTTTTGATTGCCTCACTGGCATGCTTTTATCAACTTCTGTTAAAATGCCAACCGGGTGTGGTGTGTGTGTGTGTGGGGGGGGGGGGGGGGGGGCGTAGACAGTATACGAAGACAGATGGATAAACAGATCCCGTCAAGAAATCATAACAGATTGACTTTATTATAAATTCTGCCTACTTCGTGAGCTCATGGAAGAAGCAGAAAGCCATAATGCGATCATTTGTGCATGACTATATATATTTTATAGCTCACCTGAGCCAGCAGCTCATGGGCAGCTTACAGGATGATAAGGCTCCGTTGTCCGTCGTCCGTCCGTCCATACGTCCGTCCGTACCTCCGTCCGTCGTCTGTCCGTCCGCCAACATTTTCAAACGACTTCTCCTCTGAAATCGCTGGGCCGATAGTTACCAAATTTCATTAAGAACCTCTAGGGGGTTGGGGAACGGAAAGTTGTTCAAACGGTTCTGGTCACATGACCTACATGGCCGCCACGCCCATATATGGTTAAAAACCTTTAAAAGTATTCTTCTCCAGAACCAACAGGCTGATGGCCTTGAAACTTGGTATGCAGCATTGGGAACGCAAGTATTACCAACATTGTTAAAATGAACTTGGGTTGACCTAGACCTTTTTACGGCAAGGTCAATTTGCTTTCTGGTGCATTTTATATGGGAAAATGTTGAACATTAGATTTCATGGAAACTGTTAAAGATTTTGACCTGAAAATTTGAATATACAGTCATCTTAATGATTACATGAAAATTTATGCGTACAAGAGAGCAAGGTCATTCTTGTCACACCCCGGTCTCTCATATTTTGACAATGTCACACATCTCCTTAAAAGCCAATGGGCCAATAGTAACCAAATTTCATATAGAGGCTCTAGGGAGTGGGAGAAACAAAATATGGTCAAATGGTCATAATCACATGACCAACATGGCCGCCACGCCCATATATGGCAAAAACCTTTAAATTGTTCTTCTTCAGAACCAGCAGGCCTTTGGCCTTGAAACTTGGTATGTGGCATCGAGTACGCAAGTACTACCAAGATTGTTCAAACCATGCCCATATATGGTAAAAACCTTTAAACATCTTCTTCTCCAGAACCTACAGACC
Source organism: Ctena decussata (assembly GCA_963989385.1). NCBI lineage: Eukaryota > Metazoa > Mollusca > Bivalvia > Lucinida > Lucinidae > Ctena > Ctena decussata. The sequence goes on from OZ022504.1 coordinate 67,978,070, forward strand.
GATGGCCTTGCAACTTGGTCTGTATCATCATTAACAGGAGTACTACCAAGATTGTTGAAACTATGACCTTGGGTTGACCTTGACCTTTTTTACGGCAAGGTCAAATTTGCTTTCCGTAGCTTTTATATGGAAAAATGCTAGAACATAAGATTTCTTGGAAACTGTTGAAGATTTTGACGTGAAAATTAGTATATACAGTCATCTTAATGAGTACATGAAAATAAATGTATACAAGAGGTCAAGGTCTTTCTTTGACTCTGGTCTCTCATATTGTGACAATTTCACACATCTCCACAGAAGCCACTAAGCCAATTGTAACCAAAGTTCATATTGAGCCTCTGGGGGCTGAGAAAATTAAAAATGTTCAAACAGTCTGGGTCACATGAACAACATGGCCGCCATGCCCATATATGGCAAAACATTTACAAATCTTCTTTTTAAGAACCAAATAATCGATGGCCTTGAAACTTGGTATATTGCATCAGGTACTTGAGAACAACCAAGATTGTTCAAATGATGACCTTGGGCTGACCTTGAGCTTTCTTAAGGCAAGGTCAAGTATGAGAAAGTGCTAGAGCATAAGATTTCATGGCAACTTTTGAAGATTTGGGCCTAAAATTGGTATGTACAGTCGTCTTAATTAGTTCAGGGAAGATTTATGGGTACAAGGGGTCAAGGTCATTCTTTGACCTCTGATCCATGTCTCTCATATTTTGACAATTTAAGACGTCTCCTAAAAAGCCACTGGGCTAATTGTAACCAAATTCCATACAGAGCCTGCAGGGGCTGAGGGAACGAAAATTTATTCACGCGGTCTCGGTCACATGACCTACATTGGCCACCATACTCAGGTGAGCGATTCAGGGCCTCATGGCCCTGTTGTTCCTGTTTTGCCCCGTTGGAGCGTATATGGCCTGACTGAAAGTCAGTTCTTATAACGTGAATAAGATTGCTTTCATTACATTATAGACCACGCTATGTATGCTGCAAAAGCTTAGCAAACTCCGTTCAGTCGTATTAGATCGGTAAGTAAGCAAGCTTTGAAAAGATAGGTCTATTAGAAGCAAGGAATACCAAATTCTAGCTGACCATCTCCATGATTTCGAGTGCTCGTCCGAAACATAGCATTTGCACAGTTTTCAAAACTATTTATCCAAAATACATGTATGTAGTTTAAGCAGTATTCCTGCTCAAAATGATCCATTCCATGTACTATTTAAAATGACTGTTAACTTCTTAGCCTTTTAGAAGGCTTATGCACTTTAAAACAGATGGAAATATGCTCAATTAGTGTGTAATCTGAGTTTAGTAGCATTGACACTGTACATGCTCCTGTTTGTATTGATTTTTTCGGGTCACTAAAAATAGAGCAGGCTAACATTTACACCATTCCTGCTTGTAAATGAGTCCTTAAGTGAGTGGAAATCATATTTATAATGGCTTTACTTGCATACATACACTCTATACAAAACTTTTGAGAATATGAAATTTGGGCAGGATCTGCTTTAAATAAGTTTGAATGATTTCGAGAAAATGTGTTTGTATACATGGACGTGTCTGTGCGTGTACGTGAGTCTGCGTTTTGAAAACAAAATATCTTACGAACGTAATGAAACGGTACTATAAGATAAAAGAGGACATAACTTAGGGTATAAAATTAAGGTAATAGAGGCGTTTTAAGGGTAGCAATTCTGTCATTTTTTCCGCCTTTTGATCGGGGTCAACGTTTAAAGGCCTAGGTGGACTACAAAAGGCAGAATTAGATGTTTTATTTCAGTATTTCTCCACTCTCCATAGTGTCATAAAAATCCAATGATTGATCTGATTGGCTGTAGTTTCTGCAGAGAAATTTACCTGAACATTGCTTGAAAGTTTACTTGGTTTTATATTTATCAAATATACAGCTGACTGGGATCAATATTTATCAGTATGAACGTAGCCCCGCCCACTTAAGGACTCAAATAGGTAGTTAATCCCTTTCCGGTTGTTTCTGAATCTAGGCCTTTAATAGAAAGTATTTGCTCCTTTAGAGCAAATCCTTTCCTTTAACAGTTGACCTCACTATAGAAGGACTACATAATACCGGGAAGCAAACAGAAACTCACTAAAGTTGCCCCCTCTATGAAAAAGGTTGTTATCTTGGAGCTGGACCCATACATTTAAGTGAACATGCACCGCTTTCTTGTTTCTTTTATTTTTCAGACATAAAACTTGTGGAGTGGGAAAGCCTTTCTTCAAGAAATATAGATCTAGGACATAAAAAGGACACCACTAGTACTTGTCATTTCAATGCGTATGACAGAAGCACACAGCAAAAGTTTTCAACATCAGTTATGAGAGACTGGTCCTTCAAACGAAGAATACCTTGTCCAACGGTCAGCTTTACAAAGTATGCGAGTAAAAGAGAAGGCTTAATATTCACTTGTACCAAAACCTCTTCAAACGTTTACACGGTAAATACACCTACAACATCTAATGCCAGTCAGATGCCGTTCGGTAACATGTGCCTGGCGGACGCCATAGAAAATTGTTGTAAAATGAAAAAATGATACTATACCCAATGTTGTTCATTATGTCTTTTGTGGAACACAAGAACTTGGATTCTTTCAGTTTCTGAGTTATATGAGCGTAGTTCGTTTTATCAGACCATGTATGATATTGTTTCATGGCGACACACTTCCTTTTGGTCATTATTGGAACTATTTTATTAGCATATACAGCAATGTTGTCCACGTGAAGAGGGACTGTTTGTTCGGAGGAACTGGTCACCGGCTGGGATATTTTGAACATGGAACCGACCTAATGAGGATCGAAGCTCTTCTAGGTAAATAAAATTAATCGAGTCGTGAAAAAGATGTCTGTAAGCACGTGTAGTCGAATCTTAATTGAAACAACCATTTTCCATAAGGTTAAACTTCACAAATTATATATCAATAACAGACATAGCAACTAACAACACATAACACAACCAAGAAGAAACAAAGCAGAACTGCCGCCTTGAGACGGCCAGTAATGAAATTACTGGGGGTGGGGCTTCACCGGTCGACCAACCCTCGCCCTTTGTTCTTCCATGGTTCATCAAATACTTAGTTGTTCAACCCAACAAAAGCTATCACAGCCAACACAACAGTCTTACAAAAAGACAAAAAAATCTGTTTTTATCTACTTTCAATGTTTAAATGTCAGGGCTGGCCTTAAAATAACAACCATATATCAAAACAGTCAAAGCGACAAACAACACATAAAACAAATGAGAAGAACCAACGCAGAAGTGCTGACTTGGGACGGCCAGCAATGAAATTAATGCGGGGGGGGGGGGAGTAGAATTCTCAGGATTCTTAACCTGCTGATGTGAACACAAATGCTCTTGTCAATGACCCGACTCAGTATTTGAGCCGCCATACGACAAACTAGCAAAGTGACATGGGCACCAAGCGAAGACTGAGATCAGCCTGGGCATACGCCCAGTCTTATCAGAGTCTTATCTCATGGCAGTGGGGTAGCTTAGACCCTTAGCTACTTTTAAGGCGCATAGCAAAGACTCTGATCGGGCTCGGCGGCTGCTCAGGCTGACCTGAGTCTTCGCATGGTGCATAAACCACTGTGTTTGTTTTGTCGTGTCGCGACTCATTCACACACGTGATAAGGCACCTTTTGTCGTGGCAGGTACGTAAACTTTCATGCTAGAAATAGGGACACCTAAAATAATTACCTATTATGTAGAGTTCTATTGTGTTCTCAAGCAGAATAGATTCATCACATTGGTTTTAAACTCACTCATATTTTTCGTTGAGTCGTATCTATACAAATTTTGGATATCCATTGCAACTATTCATAGTTAATGTTAAATCCTATTAGGAGAGCTTCCATTTAATTGTAAACTGGACATGGTTTATGAAAATTTAAAGTTCATAGTTCAGTAATTCTTGTTCAATATTTCACTTATTATCGACAACACTCAATATGAACGTCAGAGGCCAACTAAGCGTTTTGAAGCAAACATGGTTGATTAAGTTTGCAAAAAAAGTTTTCATCAAACCGTTTCTGTTTTGTTTCTGTTTTGTTTCTGTTTTATATCCCGGAAAGTATGGCTGAAGGTATGTATGGCTCGAGTGTCAGGCTTTACCTGTACCTTATTTTTGTCATTTCAGTTTATGGTGGTATATACCTAGACTGGGACGAGATCATACTGCAACCGATAGATGATCTCCTAAAATATGATTATGTCCAGGTAAGCGCATACTTGCCACTGGGTATTTTTTCACGCAGTGTCAGTCATTTTAATTCCATCGCTTCATCAGTCGGGGACTCATGGTTATCCATCACGCTAATTTGTGATGGTTAGCCATAACACTTGCATATTTCAGTCTTACCCACTACAGTTGAAGTAAATATTTAGTATCATCTATTTTGTACATTATTGATATTTGGACCAGTCCATTATTATTCACAGTATAAAGAGTTTATATTTTGGTTATTTTCACAGAAATATGGCTAAAATAAGGTAAGTTTTGCTGTCTATTGGAATCGTTATATTTCCTAGAAAAATACACTTTTCGTTATCTTTTGTAAAATACAGTCACGATCAAACATATTAATCCTGCCTGCTCTAAGTTTCAGATACTAAACTAGTAGAAGAAACTGAGGTCATTGCTTTTCGAACATGTTGTGGATCACCATCATTTCACTTAATTTTAAGAGTTTTGTTAACCATCAGAAACAGTATGATGAATAGCAAAAAAGTCCTTCGACCGTCTAGTAAAGTTTAGTTATTTATTTTTTTTTTTGGGGCATGAAATGAAAACTCGAAAAGGCGTAATATAAGCGCGATGATGCCCCAGGACGGCGTTGCTAGAAGGCGTGATCATTGCTATGGGCGTTGCTAGAAGGTGTGACAATGGCTTTAGTCGCTGCTAGAAGGCGTGTGCAACTATGGATACCCTCGCTGAGCCTCCTGGCGAAAAAACGGTAGGAGAATCGAAACAACAACAACAACAACAACAACAATAGGGCGTTGCTACAAGGCATGACCTTGCTTCCGTCGGTCATGCAAGAAGGCGTGACCATTGCTTCGGCCGTTGCTAAAAGGCGGGGCCAATGCTTTGGCCGTTGCTAAAAGGCGGGACCACTGCTTCGATCGGTGCTGGAAGGCACGACCATTGCTTCGGCCGTTGCTGGAAGGCGTGACCATTGCTTCGGCCGTTGCTTGAAGGCGGAAATGTTGCAGCGGCCGTTGTTAGAATGCTTCGGCCGTTGCTAGAAGGCGTGGCTATTGCTTAGGCCGTTGCTAGAAGGTGTGGTCATTGTTTTTATTGTCACGCCTTCTAGAAACGGTCGAAGTAATACTGTGGTAATATTTCAAACTGACCTCCGCGGAGGTATGTTGAAAACGATTTGTCTGTTTTCCGGTAGTCAATTTAAGGACTTCATGTTATCAAGTTTTGTGTCTCATGAACGGGTCACAGGTGGAATTCATCTTGCTAGAAAAGACATTCCTAAAATTGGAAACCGTCATGCTACCAGTTAAAACTATTAAATCTCCGCAGTTAGGGACGTCTGATCAGAGTCTGCATTGTTTGCATAATTTTAAAGCGAGTTCTATCACAGTGCAAACCAGAGGAACAATAGTCCTGTAGCTTATCTGAGACCTTACCCCTACTGTCAACAGAGTTAATTTATCATTTCGCTCATTTGCGACAAATTTTAAACTAGTGACCTTAAAGGAGTGCATGTTTTAATTTTAAAATCTCAGTGACCTCGAAACATTCCGCAGAATGACCTTGCTCTTTTGTGACCTTATATTTCATGTATTCATTGAGAAAACTATCTGTTCCAATTACGTTATCGCGGCTTTAGAAGTTTCTGTAAAACCCATGTTATAGCTATTACCTATATAAAAGAAAAGGGAACCCAAGTTGGCGTTGCCATAAATCAGACTAAAGTCAATGCAAGGTCATCATTTGATAAAAGAAATTGAGGGCCAGAATCTTAAATGCTACATACCAAGCCACAAGCTTATTAGCCCTTCGGATCACGAGAAAAATTTTGAATGACTATTACGATATATGGGCATGGCGGCCATCTTGGTCATGTCACAAAGATCATCTGAACAACTTTTTGTCCCACCGACCAATGAATATAGCATTAATCGGCCCAGTGGCTTCAGAGGAGGAGACTCTTAAAATGCTGACGGTCGAAAAAAACCCGATAACCTTGAACAAAGGTAAAAAAAAATGACCTTGACCTTTGGCAACATAATTCTTTTATGTACCATAAGTACCAAGTATTATATCTTAGACTAAAATAGTTTCTGAGAAATCCAGTGTTAAAGTATTTTCTGATATAAAAAATAACGTGCCAAAGTTGATTTTCATATAAATTAGGACAAGGTCAGTGCAGGGTCATCATTTAGATAAATTTTGTAATGTCCCGAGTCTCTAATGCTACATACAATGTTTCATTGTCATTGACCTTTCGAATCTGAAGAACAAGATTTTTAAAGTAATTTTACCTTATATGGGCAAGGCGACCAGCTGCTTGATCATATGACCAAGATCATTTGAGCAAATTTTCGTCTTCCCGACTCAGAGAGGCTCCACATGAAATATGGCTTCAATCAGCCTAGTGACTCGAGAAAAGCAGATGTTTGAAAATGCAGACGGCTAACAGAATCTCCGTGACACTGAACAAAGGTCAAATAATGACCAATACCTATAGCAACATAATGTCTTCATTTGATCATTTAGTTAATCATATATACCAATTATTATACATAAAGCTTAAATAATATCCTAGAAATCCTATGTTTAAAGACAAATATTCCTGTTTATTGGGTGTTATAATCCTATTATGCAAGAGGCAAGTGACACTGTTATTTGTTCGAAGGAAATGCTCGTTCTCACATAGTAATGACACAACAGGGTCATAAAACAAATAAAGACTGGGGTGTCTTCTATATAGTACAGAAGATTTGTCTGTAAGTATTACAGCATATACCGTATAACGTACCAAAGTTGACCTTGCCATAAATTAGGTCAAGGTCATTGCTGTGTCTTCAGCTGTATATACTTTCTAGGACCCGAGTCCCAAATGCTACATACAAACTTTCAAGGTGATTTACCTTTTGGTCCTGGAGATGAACATTTTTAAAGGAAATTTACCATACAATAACATAAACAAAAATGTGTCAGTTTTAATTTGGACTTAAAAATTTGGAAAGAACCTGCTCCCTAGATCAAACCCTTTCTGGATGAGAATCCAAATGGAACATAAAGTATTTAGTTGTCAACTGAGCTCCAAAAATATGGGAGGCTTCTCTTTTCTGGTACCAGTGTGTGAAAAGCTATCCAACGTGAATGAATTCTGAAAAGATAGATCCTGTGGAGGCAAGTAATACACTTTAAAAACAATATAAAAGGAAAAAAAGCAGATTCGGTTCAAGTCTATTCATGACAGAAATGCAATGTGCAAAACCGGTCACGTCCCAAAGCACTGGCTTTAGCAGAAATATACCGTCAGAATGACTTCAAATAAACTCAATGACCCTAAAGGACCGGAAAATATTATCTGCCGTACGATGATGTACGATGAGACGATTTATTGCCGTCACATGACACAGATTCAGCTGCAGCAAAGATAAATAAGTTCTGAAGAATAAGATCCTTTGAAAGCTAGAAATACACCGATGAAACGAAAAAAAAAAAAAAAAAAAAAGAAAAGATTATGTGAATTTAATAGTGTTACGTGCGACACTTGCTGCGCTCCCCACCCACCTCCCCCTTATCCCCACTCCAACCACCATCTAGCACCGGCTTACCGCTCCCAGGCGCTACTTTTGTTGCGTTTCCGTGATGTTATATTGTGCTGTGTCCGCTTATCTATGGTCTCTGGCGGTTTGGTCACCTGTATTGCTGCTCACTTTGCCTTCTGTTTTGTTCTGTTTTGTAATTAAAATACAAAATAAGTAAATATAGATGTTGATGCTGTTATTGGGGCAGCTGACCTTCTGTTTGGGAAAGAGCTGTAAATTTGGTTACTGTGCGTGTAGTTTCGTAAACTTGTGTCAATTTCTGTGCGTATGTCCTTTCAGAGAGAGGGTGCTCTTTAACTTGCTCGTAATGATAAATGTGCTTTTCTTACTTCCGATGACCAAAATAGGTTTAAAATGTGGTCTTGCCAAAATGTTTGTGATGCTTTAGTATATCTTCTAGATAACATTCTCATCAGATTTGGTACTAAGTTACACAGACAAATTGTAGGAATTCCGATGGGTACTAACTGCGCTCCTCTTGTAGCAGATTTGTTTTTATTTTGCTATGAAAGAGACTTTATGATGTCTCTTTCTGATGGAACCGTCCCGACATGACCATAGCTGTTTACCGTGGACGTTAAGCATCAAATCAATCAATCAATCTTTCTGATGATACTCAAGCTCATGTCCTTGAAGCATTCAACTCAACGTCTAGATACTTGGGCGACCTTTTAAAATTGCAAATCCTTATTTTGAAGGAATGATTGGTCAAATTATCCTGCTGAATTGCTGTAAAATAAAGCAAATACTTCTGATACCGAGGCCCCATTTTTGGATTTACATTTATCAATTTTAGACGGATTTGTTTCATCTAAAATTTATGACAAACGCGATGATTTTGATTTCGACATCGTTCATTTTCCGTTTTTGGATGGTGATGTTCCCCGCACCACTTCTTAAAGTGTTAACATTTCTCAATTTATTCGCTTCGCTAGGGTGTCTAGTCATTTGGCTGATTTCAATGCTCGTAATATAAGTTTGACTGCCAAGCTTTTACAGCAGGGGTATCGGTATCATAAACTTCGGAAAGCTTTTTCTAAATTTTATCGTAGACACTTTGAATTGGTTTCTAAATATAATACAGGGTTAAGGTCACTTTTGCAACAAGGCCTATCGGAACCTGAATTTTATGGTGACTTAGTATATAAATTACGCAAAATCGTAGGAAAAAAAGAATTTCCTGATCAATTTAAGAAAATTATCATGCGATTTAAACGCATTGGCTATAACATACAGGTGCTTTGCATTAATTTTATACCTATGCAATTTTTTCATAATACTTAGCATACCCCAAAGTGCATTCTAGATTCGACTGAAAGTCTATGTTGTCAAAAAATCTTACACTTACCGTGATAATGAATAAAGGGACACTGCTTAGGATTCCAGAAAATTTCGCTATATTGAATATTGCGGAGAAGATAGTTTGCAACCTATTCAAGTTATCTTATTTATATTGACAAGTGCTGAAACGCTTCCGCGTAGCTTTTGTCGTTTTCGTGCTGTACAGGAATATGGTAATGAAAAACCGAGATCTACATTGCAATAACAGATATTTAAACATGTTACATATAATGAATATTTGCATACATTTCTTTACTGCAAGCAAATATTTAAACTTAAAAAAGAGCAAGGCGGGACCGTCTTTCAGAACATTAGCATAGGTCCATTGCTAGAAACAGCTTGCTTTAGAAATTTGATAAACAGAACATCTCAATTTTCCCATCTGCAACCTATTTTGCAAACATACTTTTCATACTGATGATTGGAAATTTAACGTGAAGGAAGACAGGGGTGGAGTAATTTACTCAAGTTTTGCTTTAAAAAAGTTTAAATTTAGACTTGTTTGCTTTTTTCATCTCCCGTCTTAATCGATTAACAAGATTGAACATCTGATTTCATTCATCCTTTTTTGTTACTGCGAAAAGGTGTGAACAATTACTTTCTGGTAGGTACTCTGCTTGGATAAAAGGTAGGAAAAGCTAGACATTTTATATATTTCTATGCAAGGTTCTGCATTTTTTTAAAACTCATTTTTGTGCTTTGCTAAAATATTAACAGGAAAAAAATGATAAATTTAAGATAGAATAAAAACAAAGCCAGCACCTCAGTTTCAAAGCCAGTAATACAACAAATAGGGATGTAGTAAGACGTATGAAACACTGGCATAGGTATACTGTGTCCACCCCTCTCTTCTGTCCTGCATTCCAGTTGTCAGTGTAAAAATACCGTAAAAAGCATTATTTCAATAGCTCACAAATCGGACAAAACAGGCATGCTATTTATTAAATGTCTAAAGCAAGCCTAGCGGTTTTAACATCAGGATCTTTACTATTTGGCTCCGACGAAGATCTCCTCTGGCTCTTTTTAAGAGTAAATATTTTTATGCAGGAAGGATTTTTTCCGGGGTCTCATTAAATATAACGTTTAAATATATGTTATTGAAATGCCGATCTCAGTTTTTTCATTATCATATTCATGTACACCGGAAAATCGACTTAACTACGTGGAAGCATTACAGCACTTGTCAATATGGTTGAGATAACTTTGATAGGTTGCAAAATCGCTTCTCAGCAATATATCTATACAACGAACTATTCTGGAACCCTAAGCAATGTCCCTTTATTTATTCCCACGGTAAGTGTAAGATTTTTTGACAACAAAGACTTTCAGCCGAATCTAGAATGCACTTTGGGGTATGCTAAGACTTATGAAAAAATTGCTTAGGTATAATTTAATGCAAAGCACCTTTAGATGTAATGCGACAGTCTGCATGCTTAGTTGTTAGCCCAATCACGGTTGACAACTTTGCTGTCCTCTTTAATTGCACGCCGGTGGGTCGGGGTTTAGACTCTTTGATGGGCCCTACATAAAGCTACATATAAGTTGGTTGGGGCCGGATGTTTGTCTGTATCTTGGACCACCGGGGTTCAACTGGTAGTCTTCTTTTGCTCCAGTGTTCCAGTGGTGTTGCTGACGCCCCAGGGATCTCCAGATGTCTCAACACGTTTTGGCTGTCGAGTCCTCATCCTTGCTTCATCACAGTCTTTTCTTTATTTAAATTGTTACCCGTGATGACTCTCTGATGAGTTAGGCGATCTCCATACGAACCGAACTACCAACTAATTGTGTGCACCGCGGCGAAGGGTGAGGATGAAGGTTTGGGCCCAGTTAAACCGGTTTAAACCCTCCAGTAGTTATTACTGACCGTCCCAAGGCGGTACTTTTATTGCGGTTGCATTTGTTATGCCCCCGCCATTTAAAATGGGGGGGGGGCATATAGTATCACCGCTGTCCGTACGTACGAAATGGTTTCCGTTCAATATCTTTTGAAAGCATTGGTGTATTGAATTCATATTTCATACACAGCTATATACTCATAAAATACAGGTCAAGTTCGATGTTGGGTAAAATCCGTCTATTATTGTGTGAGTTATGGCTATTTTCCGACTTCCGTTTGTATGAAAAATGGTTTCCGTTCAATATCTTTTGAAAGCATTAGTGTATTGAATTCATATTTCATACACAGCTATATAATTTTAAAATACAGGTCAAGTTAGATGTTGGGCAAAATCCGTCAATTATTGTGGGAGTTATAGCCCTTTTTTGACTTCTGTTTCTATGAAAAAATGGTTTCCGTTCGATATCTTTTGAAAGCATTGGTGTATTGAATTCATATTTTATACACAGGTATATAATCATAAAATACAGGTCAAGTTGGATGTTTGGCAAAATTCGTCAATTATTGTGGGAGTTATGGACCTTTTTCTACTTCATTTTGTATGAAAAACTGGGTTCCGTTCATTATCTTTTGAAAGCATTGGTATATTGAATTCATATTTTATACACAGGCATATAATCATAAAATACAGGTCAAGTTCGATGTTTGGTAAAATGCGGCAATTATTGTGGGAGTTAAAGCCCTTTATCGACTTCATTTCATACAATAATGGTTTCCGTTTGTTAGTTTTTGAAAAGTTACTTCTTTCCGGGCTATTTCTTTTGGCAAGTTGCATTGCACCCATTTCTGTGATAAGATACAGAATGTTATCACATATGACAGTCATGAAACCCCCAACACAAACACACACACACACACATCTAATACATCTAACCAAGGATAACAATAAAACAATTACCACAGAAGTCTGCCTTTGTGAACCTAGTTATGCTACAAGTGCCAGTACCTTAAACAAGGCGCCATCTTACTTAGGGCACTAGGCGGGGGCATCCGTGTCGTATGGACACATTTCTAGTTTTATATTCGGCGCTGTTTAATTTATTGTGTTTTCATTTTACCCTTTCTATAACAAAAATAGAAAATAGGTAAAAATAGTTGTTAAATGTTTTTCGTATAATTTGCCTAGTCTGTTGTAACCCTTCTGTTGGTCTAAATTATTTAGTTCAGTAAAGATAGCTGAGTTGCCACCTATTTGGGGAAGAGCTGCTGACTCGGCTTATCACTTGTAATTTATTGTTTGTGGGGATGTCTTTGTCAATCTTTCCTTTTGATGTTGGGGATATGGTTTGGGATCTGATTCAGTCAGTTCCTGAAGTGTAGTTACTCTTTAAATTTGTTTTTATGCTTATTATGTGAGATATAGAAACTTTAAGGAAAATTGAAATTCTAGGAATACCTTTCTTTTTAATTAGGCTATGGCTTTAGAAACACATATAATGATTCTTAATGAAAACATTCTGAGCTCTGGCATGAATTAAAGCTAAGACAGGGGTGAAAATAATTCATGTTTAAGAGATTTAGACATTTTATTCCGTAATTTCCAGTATTACGCTAAAGTTAATCGATCGGTTATCAAGTACCGGATAATTTTGATTCTTTCTGCTATACAATTCTCCCAAGACTCTGCTATCTAAGTATAATGACGTCACTTTCTGGTCCCTCCGGCTTAAAAATCAGCAAAAACGACAAATTCTGCTAAATGAAAAGTCTTTCACGGTCTGTATTTCTGCCAAGTCTAAGAGCAAGTCATTAAAAACTATATATTTCTTTTAGTATCTGAGACTTGCATCAAGCCATTACACCATCGCACACTTTTATCCATTCCTTGTTATTAATCAGCAGCAAATATACGTAATTTAGAGACTAAACCCTAATAAGTTTAAGGCATCGTTGCCATGGCAACGATATTCCTAAGCAGTACTTGCAGACTGATCTATATGTTATATGCATGCTTCTTATGTATTTAAACTTAGGCATAGTATTTTGACACATTGTTAATGAAATAAATTATTGTTTTCATTATTCAATGATCACCCCAATTAAAAAAAAGTAACAAAAGTTGTTTCGTATTTGCGGAGGAAGACATAAAGGTGTTTGACGCATTTGAAGAAGAACGGGGCTCCTTTATGAAAAGTTAGGAGCCCCGATAATTAAGTGGGTTAAGCGCTGGTCTACTGATCTAGCGGCCCCAAGTTCGATTCCTGGAAAAAGGCGTAAACGGAATTCCATTGCACACAACCTTGGATTATCACCCTAGCATCGGCCTGATATCACTGAAATACTGTTGAAAAGTATATACAATCGTGTCATCCATCCGTCCGTCCGTTCATCCAACCATCCATCCATCCAACCATCCATTCATTATTGGAATCAGTGGGTGCGTTATTGATTGAGTGAGTGACTGAGTCGGCTCGGGTATAACGTCTTACCAACACATAGGTCATACAGAGACGGCACCTCATCAGAAAGACAGGAGAAGTCGAGGATCATTCAGAGAAAGCAGCTCTTGCGTTTTTTTATTCTGTATTTCCTTTGTATTTGATCCACTCCTAAAGAAATGAATTTGCTCCCTTAGGAGAAAGGATTTCCATGGTTAAGGCGTGAATTTTCTCTATACTTAAAACGTTATCCGGAACACTGACATTTGCTATGCATTTACGGCTATGACATATAGTTTTCATAGCAAATGCGTTTTAAAATGTTTGTGTTAAATTAAGGAATGAATTTGTTTTTATTGGTGTAAATTTAAAGAGTAACTACACTCCAGGAACTGACTGAATCAGACACCAAAATCGATGTATAAGCTACACTGGGTCGCGTGCGAAGTTAGTGAACCCCGAAGTTTACGTAAACTTTGCTAGCGTCACAATGAAGTATATATAGCTGACGTACATTGACTTGTCTCTTTGACCCCTGATTTAAATATAAACTCAGAGGCAATAAAAAGTATACAGTTTTTAATTTTGCATACTGAGCCTTGTGTAAATAGCTGCGTGGACATAATAATAATGCCATTTTGGCAAACGTCTAGCTCTGTAAAAGACAAACACAAATTGTTTTGCAGGCATTAATAATGGAGTTATGGCCCTTAATTCAAAATCAGTAGATCCAAACTAAACTCGCTTTGCATAAGGTAGATGGCTTTTTGCACTTTACGAATATCTAGCGCTAATGTCTGTGAGTAAAACCACATCGACATTTAATCTGAAACTCCCATCAAACATTTTCAACCATAGTTAAAAATGTTACACGTCTCAAATTATCTCCCTTCAAATTGAAATTAAAGGGAATAAAATGTTTCTCTTTCTTACCTGGTGCTAGAAGTTTTCACTTGAAATTATAGGAAAAGTTTTATGTGGTTACTTGCCTTATAGCACGCTTGAAAAGAAGTTCATAGACTTGTTTATTTGAAAGAAACATGCAAATAAACTCCTCATAAGAACCCAATGCCTATTCAATGCACGTGACCAGAAGACGCCAAAAACATTATTTCTTGGTACGAAAACTTGATACTTCACCTAGTTCCTTTTATGTGAGTGTGACATGTCCTTACAAACCTTTCATCCCTTTTTTAACAAAATACATAAAAATGCATAGAATCAATCTCTATTGTCCAAAGTGTATGTTGAATGGGGAGCAAGTCCTGCGACAACGTTTGTTCAGACCCCTGGGTTGTTTAAAACCATGTCAATTCCTTATTCTTTGACTTGAACTGAATTGTACTGAAATGATCGCCATTTATGAGGAACTAATTGTACTTATATACAGTGCTACGGTATTTTGCAAATATGCAGACATCTGTAGAAAAATCAAGACTGTGTTACCTGTATACTTTCTTTTGCCTCTGAGTATATTAGTAGGTTTAGTTGATTTCACAGATAGGGATGCAAGAATTATAAAATGATAAAACAATCTTAAGGCCAACCTTTAAAAATGTGTTTGTTGTGCTCCAATGCAGACTTAGCTGTATCGGTAGGTTGGTAGGAAGACTTTTTTGGGTGCAACAAAGTACTTTTTTGCGACTAAAATGCATTTGCAAATAAAGCAGATCCGAATCAAAGTATTACTTAAGAGCAGTCTGGTCAGGGTCAACTCTGTTTGTCAACTTACGCTGACAGTCTCTACTTCATTCAGCAGCTGTAACCCAAGTAAAAAATTGACGATTATTATGATTAAAATATTACTACATACGTAAAAACGTTCTGAAAGAAAAGGCACAAAGGTCAAATCTCGGATAAGATGGAATGCAGCAAATAGATTTATTATCATGGCCTTACACATAAGCAATCCTCTCATGATCCACGAGCGTTTCCACCTGAAAATAAATTACTTTATGCAGTTTACTAAATATACTTGCATAAACCAATAGGCGTCTTGTTTGTTAACTGTGGGCACAACTGCATGGGGTTAATACAAATGAGCCGCGACACGAGTAAACCAACAATGTGGTTGTGCGCCCAGCGCAGTCGCAGATCAGCCTGGGCATCCGCCCAGTCTGGTCAGAGTCTTCGCTGTCCGCATGGAGATAGCTGAGACCCTTAGCTACCATTTAAGCGCTTAGTAAAGAGTCTGATCAGACTGGGCCCTGGCTGATTTGAGTCTGCACTGGGCACACAACCACATTGTTGGTTTTCTCGTGTCGCAGCTCATTAATAAATTTATCATCCCTCAATTAGACTTTTGACTCGGGGCCGATAATGCTAGCATTCCAGAAGGCATGCAAACAGGTGCAACTGCAAAAGAATACGTCTCAAAGAGGGTTCGAAGCTTAGGCGGGGAGAGGGGGGTGGATTGATGGATGACTTGCGGTTTCACTTCCTTTTTAACAGTATTTAAGTAATATCAGGACGATGGGTGGGTAATAATGAACTATAAGTTCCGAATAGTAAGATCCTGTGAAAGCAAGGAATATATCAACGAACAGAAAATAGCAGACTCGGTTTAATTAAATCTGTTCATGACCAGTAATGAAATGTGCGACACCAGCCACGCCGCCTAGAACAGGCTGAAGCGGAACTCTATTTTTAAAATAACTCCAATGAACTCAATGATCCCAAAGGACCAGAAAATATAATCTGCAATATGATGATGTACGGGGGAACGTTTTACGGCCGCCACACGGAACAAACACTAGCTGCAGTAATGATAAATAAGTTCTGAATAGTAAGATCCTGTGGAAGCAAGGAATACATCAAAGAACAGAAAATAACAGACTCGGTTTAATTGAGTCTGTTCATGATCATTTATGTAATGTGCAACACCAGCCACGCCCCCTAGCACCGGCTTAAGCGGAACTCTATTTTCAAAATAACTCCAATGAACTCAATGATCCCAAAAGACCAAAACACCAGCTGCAGTAATGAAAAATAAGTTCTGAATAGTAAGATCCTGTGGAAGCAAGGAATACATCAAAGAACAGAAAATAACAGACTCGGTTTAATTGAGTCTGTTCATGACCAGTAATGAAATATGCAACACCAGCCACGCCCCCCTAGCACCGGTTTAAGCGGAACTATATTTTCAAAATAACTCCAATGGACTTAATGACCCAAAAAGGCCAGAAAATAAATATAATCTGCATAATGATGATGTACGGGGAGACGTTTTATGTCCGATACACGGCACAAACACCAGCTGCAGTGAAGATAAATAAGTTCTGAATAGTTAGGTTCTTTGGAAGCAAGGAATACATCAAAGAACAGAAAATAGCAGACTCGCTTTAATTGAGTCTGTTCATGATCAGTAATGAAATATGCGACACCAGCCACGCCCTTAGCACCGGCTTAAGCGGAACTCTATTTTCAAAGGCTGTGTGCAGTGGATTCCCGTTTACGATCGAAAAGATTCTCGTCTCCGGCGGGGCTCGAACCGGGGACCGCTAGATAAGCAGACCAGCGCTGAACCTACTGAGCTACTGGGTCCCCTCTCTCTCTCTCTCTCTGTGTGTGTGTGTGTGTGTGTGTGTGTGTGTGTGTGTGTGTGTGTGTGTGTGTGTGTGTGTGTGAGAGAGGGGCCCAAAGTGAGAACACAATGTAGCAGAAGATACACAAACAGGTACAGGGATAGTTTATTTACATCCGAGTGTCTGCATAATATTTCAACGTGGTTATGATTCATTGGTGGAAAAATAAGCATCTTAACTCACTCTGCTTCAGAATTACCAGCATCTTGTCTCAACCTGCTGCATGATGCTTGTGAATGGAACGTTTTCATTCAACTAAGCTGAAAAATGAATGCCCTCTCGTTCTCAGTAAAACGTATGAAATCCATTTAACAAGCTCTGAAATCAAACATTCATAAAAAATTATTTATATGAGTGTTTTATTTTAGGCGATTTTCCATACGGTATAGTTACGCGCCGAAACTCCTTGGCATTAGCATTACAATGTACGTGTAGCAACAGACGCCTACAAAATGCTTTGAAAAATGAAAGAAAAACGTAAAACAGTATACACTCCAGGGAAAATGGAAAACCAGCTTTATACAGGAACACACTCTGAAAATATCTAAGGCTCTTTTCTTTGGCATGTATTTTATTTAGACTTCGGCGCCGAAGCTGCCTTTTGTAAATGCGTGGCAAAGGTAATCGCGGATAAGGCGTTTTGACGCTGAAGCCGCCAAAAATACGTGCCACGAAATCCCGGCTTCAGGCTATTGTTGTCATTCAGTCGCGTAAATACGTGTAGGTGTGGTTCTTCTAAAAAGCTTTGTCTCCTATTTCGCAGTAATTTGTGCTATTTTGCATAGTCATGCATAAAGGTCAGAAAGACAGGTCAATTTGCGCCAGCAATACTTCGATAAACACCAGAAAAATTAAGTTCATTGCTTACTACATGTATTACTTTCTTTCCTTTTTATTATTTGACCACAAATTTGCGATAGGGGCTACAGTAGAAACAAAAAAAAAATCGTTCATACGCAGATTTTTCAGCTAACTTCATTTAAAGATTCCAAGGTATTTTACAATAAAAGAAACCACTCGTATAACTTTGTATTGTCTATGATATTTTGTTATCATATTAGATTGGCGGTTGCAAAAAAAAAGCTTTCCTAGGGGGTACACTTTCAGGTAAAGTAACTCTGGCATTTTCATTTTTGTCTCTCTTCTAAATGGGGGTCAACTCTTTAAGGAAAGAATTTGCTCCTCCAGGAGCAAATTTTTTCCTTTAGGAATTGACTTCATTTGTATGGGCTGCGTCCTCCGGGAGGCAAACAGACAGTCACGAAAGTTTTTCTCCTTCATTTTTCATCTCAAATTTTTCATAAAAAATCTATATCACAAACCACGACCTCTGAACTGATGTGTTGTCATATCAAATACTACATGTACAAATTGGTTAAAACTAGTTTTTTTTTTTTTGTTTTTTTTTTTTTTTTTCAGTTTTGTTGTAACGGAGCGTTACCGGGAACCTCCGTTACCGGTAACAAGTCCATATCCGGTACCAACTGACGTCCGCTGGTCTGTTCGTCGCCATTTTCCGTTAGATTCCCCGTCTGTTAGTCCTGCTCTTTGAAGCTATACGGCTGCACTGCATGCGTGGCTAAAAGGGTACATCAGCAGGGTCCCAATTATGGAGGGGGGGAGGGGCGCCAAGACAGACAACCTCGCGGAAAACCCCAAGGAACCATCCGGCCCAGTGCGGCCACAGAGGACGTGCTACACGACCGCCAGGGCACAAGCAGCTGTGAACTTTAAGATTACTAGCTAGGTTCCATATGGGAACCTTTAGTTGAATATATTTTAAATGTTTTACCCTCCCCTTTTATTATCTCTATACCAAAAGTGAAGATAGACGCCGTAACATAAAGTACCCACTATTTTTTATCAGGAATCTTCAGTTAGTTACTTGCATTTTTTCTTTAATCGAGGCATTCACTCGAGTAATTGTCTAGTGGTAAGCAAATCTTTAGATCTCAGATCAGGCTTTTAGTAGTCATACTAGCAAAATCACTTCTAGGTATTAGGGTAGAGTCGTGTAACTTCGGACAGCAGGTAAATTCGGACAGTGACATTGTTTCCTTTATATGTCAGTTGTTTAGAATTTGAACAAAAACAACTGGGTAAACAGTGAAAATCCTGATGAGACGGCTTCTCTTCTGGATTTTCACTGTTTGCAATGGTATGTCCGAATCTACCCGCTGTCCGAAGTTAAATGACTTTACCCTAGATTTACGGAGAAAACTCAGCTGTACTAGTCGTCTGGCATGTTTTGAGGACTCGTTATCATATATATAAAAAAGTTTTGGTTGACATATAGTAACAATACCTAAGGTAGATAGTACTGTTTCAATTTTAAAGAACACGGGTCAATAAAATATTAGGAAAAAAAACAATAGTAACTCAGGAGGCTAAGTCCCTATATTAAAAGTAAGCAGAATGGCAGTTGGAAGTAAGCGGTCTTGCAGTTTTCAACACCTTACTTTTACAACCAGTTTCACTTACTTTCAATAGCACTACCATTTAAACTATTTATTCGATGCAATATCTGATGTTTTGATTTAAAACTCAACATGTTTCATTGACTAAGGTATTATACATTTCTTGCACACCGGATAGAAAATGCCATTCTTTTCACCTGGGATAGAAAATCTTATCTTACCCAGGTGTTCTTACCCTGCAGGACCGGATAAAAATTACGAGCATCCAATGCATTGGTTGTATTGGAAGTCACGTATCTGTGTCGTCAAGTGACGTTGGTGTTTTAGCTGATGACGTCACAAGAACGGCAAAAATGACGACAGTTTAGACGTTGACGTATAGAACCGAATGGCGGTCGTTGAAAGCGGCGCCTTCTTTTAAAATCAAATATAAACCTCTCAAGCATTAAAATTACGCATTTTAACAAATTCTAAAGCTAAAACGAAACGTGATGTGCAAGAAAAAGTATATTTCATGGGTGTGAGGTGTGGATAGAAAAATCCGTCACTCGGGATCACTGTTCGGCATCACGAGGCTTGATATATACTTATAATATATACCCGCTCATCATTTACTTTCTGTTCCATTTAGTGCCAGAAAATTAGGTCAGACGACAGGAAATGAGGTAAAAACTCGCAGTATTACGTTCCAACGACTAAGATTTAACAAAAATATTTCAAGAAAATTTTAGCATGTAGGGGAGACCGGGGATAGTTGATGCACGGGGCAAGTTGATGCAGTGGGAATAAAAAGACAATGACGTCATTGTGGGCGTCAAAAATGACGAATTATAGTAGTCATTGACAGACGCCATCTTTTCCTGAAGTTTTGCGAAATTTCGACAACAAATGAGAATTCGGTGAAGAAAAGTTCATTTTTGACACATCTATGTAAATTTATGGTATTTTGCAATTTTTCGTTTAGCGTGGATTTGTTTCTGGTTTTTCATAATTCTTTTATGCACACAGGTAGAGAAATCGTTCTTCTTCAAAATCAAATGCTCTTCTGAAGGAAAACATTATGTGTTAGTTGTCTAACTTGCTGAATGTCACGTGGGGCATGGTTGGGGCAAGTTGATGCAATGAGCATGGGGCATGTTGATACACCATAGAATCCTACTGTACTGCATGAGCTGTTCACAATATTTGGATGGACTTGATCTCTAACTGATGTAGAACTATGTACAAAAGTTTAAGCATTTCGGATTTGTATTATTTTAGAATACAATGTATTTTTTTTATATTCAAACAAATATACAATTGGCATTCGAGCCATGTCACAGCAATTCCTACAATTACATGTGCGCCTAGCGAAGACTCGATACATCCGTGCAGTCTGATCAGAGTCTTTGCTTTGCGCTCTTTGGATAGCTGAGGACCCATACCTTTTCGTGTGGCCAGTTAAGCCTCTGACCCGAATGTGATGATGCACAGGCTGGACTGAGTCTTCGCTGTGCGCATATGTAAATTGTTCGAATCGCTGGGCCCCGGCTTATTCAATATAGCAGCTATGACAATGAAATGATATTTTCCTGTTTAAAATGTTATAAAGTTTCAGAAATAAAAGTATAGAATGCTTTGATCATTTTATCGTACAATTATTCATATACAAACATCCCTTCTAGAGATCTTTTACTGGAGATACATGTAACTTCAATGGCTAAAATAATTTTGATAAATGCATCTAACTAGAAAGCAAGGAAACCCCCATTTGTCCATAAAAATGGTCAATTTACTGTAGTATTGGTTGCATGGACTTGTAAAGGCAAGAAAAAAATCTATATCAACTTGCCCCAAGCGTTGCATCAACATGCCCCACTACTGGGGCAAGTTGATGCATTCGACTTCCTAAAGAAATCTACTTAAACGGAAGGAAAATATACCAAACTTCAAGGATTATTATTTGATTTTAAATGCAGAAAAGACGGAGCTTTTAGTATATACAAAGATGATCAATATTGGGCAGTCCGGGCACGAGATATATCAAAAAGTCTAAAAAGTGCATCAACTATCCCCGGTCTCCCCTAGATGCTAGTAATATGGTAGAAATAACGAGAATTTATACCGATATCTGAAGATATACAATTTTCAATCAATTTAATTAATCTATGCCTGGTGTTTTTGCCGCAAAATATTTGAACCGCGACTTCGCTAACTCAACCGCTAGACCATTACTTTGACGCACCCTGAATTTAATCGATTAATCCAACCACTTTGCGAATGCTACTATTTACTTTGAATTCTGAACTCCCCCTTAACAGCTCGAAATCGGAAATCTAATAAATCCTACAGTTTGTCATAAAAAGTATGTGTGTATTTCAATTCTTATGAAAAGGCAATTTACTTGGCTCATCATTTCATTTAGTTCATTGCAGGGATACATGTAGGTCGCGCTCTACTGGTGTCTCTATACATAAAAAAGATTAAAGGTTGACATACTATAAGTTGCGGACAGGTTAAAATTTAGCATATTTTGAACAGTTTAATATATTTGCAAACTTTATAAATAGTTTGAATCAAACCGACAAAAAAGTAGAATTCTGGAGAGTTTTACCTCTAGGTGTACTAAAAATGACGTATCATATGAGCCGCATCACGACAAAACCAACAATGCGGCTGTGCGCCCTGCGCAGACTCAGATCAGCCTGGACATCCGCCCAGTCTGATCAGAGTCT
Source organism: Ctena decussata (assembly GCA_963989385.1). Classification (NCBI taxonomy): domain Eukaryota; kingdom Metazoa; phylum Mollusca; class Bivalvia; order Lucinida; family Lucinidae; genus Ctena; species Ctena decussata. The sequence continues at coordinate 68,000,211 of OZ022504.1, forward strand.
TTGCTGTCCGCATGGAGGTAGCTTAGACCCTTAGCTACCCATTGAGCACTTGAAGAGTCTGGTGAAACTGGGCAGCTGCCCAGGCTGATCTGAGTCTTCGCTGGGCACACAACCACATTGTTGGTTTTCTCGTGTCGCGGCTCAATCATGTTAACCTTCCCAGCCGCCACACAATGCTGAAACAACCCTGAATCATTGTTAATTTAACGCCATGACGTTGAAACTTTGAATCAATGATAGACTTGAACGCTGTGTGCCCAGTTGGTTAGCAGAATGACGAGAATACCCAACACACATTCAAACGACACGTCCTTTGTTTACTTCAAAACTTTTTGGCAAGTGTTTTTTTTTATAGATCCCTTTTGAACCACAAAAGAAAACCAGAATCGTAAGTGATGACACAGATCAAGAAAGGTGCCATATTCCACTAGGCACACAGCATTGAATCACTTTTGATTCACCGTCTGTTGTCATGATGTTGAATCAATGTTAATTCAGTGCTGAATCAAAGTTGTCTGCCTGCTTGGATAGCAAATGATAGAAAAGACCCAACAGACACATAACGTTGAAACAACATTGAATCAACGTTGATTCAATGCCATGACGTTGAATCAACGTTGATCCAACGCTGATTCAACCCTGTGTGCCCTGTGGGTCAGGTCAAGAAACCATGCAGGCATACAACGTTGGTCAACATTGAATCAACGTTGTGTGGGCAGAGAAGTTACGGATCAAGAAAGGCATATAATAGCACGTGTTAGCAGAAAAGACACAGATCAAGAAGAGTAGAGGAGACCGGGAATAAATTGATGCACTTATTTGTCCGTCGTCCGTCCGTCTGTCCGTCCGTTCGTCAACAATTTCAAGCGAAATCTCCTCCTAGACCAGTAGGTCAATTTCAAAATAATTTCACAAAAATGTTTCTGTTATAGCCCAGAACCAAAATTGCTAAAATGGTTCCGCTCCGCTGAACAAAATAGCCGCCAGAACTAAAAATAGAAAAACCTTTAAATGACATCTCCTCTGAAGCCAATGGATTTCAAAAAAGTTTCAGAAATGTTTCACTCATTGCCCTGAACCAAAATTGCTAAAACGGTTCCACTCCGCTGAACAAAATGGCCACCATAGCTAAAAATAGAAATCTAAAAATAGAAAAAAAAAACTTTTGAAAGACATCTCCCGTGAAGCCAATGGCTCGATTTCAAAATAATTTCACAGAAATGTTTGACTCATGGCCCTGAACCAAAATTGCTAAAACGGTTCTACTCCGCTGAAAAAAATGGCCGCCAGAGCTAAACATAGAAATAAATCTTAAAATGACACAGAGAACACAGTTTTATCCAATCCTCATGAAACTTTGTCAGAATTTTATCTTAATTAAATGTAGACTAAGTTTGAAACTGGGTCATGTGGGGTCAAAAATTAGGTCACTAGGTCAAATCTTAGAAAAACCTTGTGTACACTCTAGAGGGCACAGTTATAATCCAGTCTTCATGAAACTTTGTCAGAATGTTTATCCTTTCTATTCACAAAGGCTTATCTGGTGTAACACTTGATATTGCTGACGATGAAGTAATGATATACACAAAATTATTTTCGCTTCTCTACGCTGATGATACAGCGCTAATGGCAGACTCTCCAACTGGCCTCCAAAACTGTTTAGACGCCTTCTCAATCTATTGTAACCAATGGAAACTTAATGTGAATGTAGCAAAAACTAAAGTTGTCATATTTGGCTCTCGAAAAAAGCCCAATGTTCAGTTCAGTATTGGAAATCAGGCAATTGAAATTGTGGATTCTTTTAAATATCTCGGTGTACTTTTCACGCAGTCTTGTAGTTTTCTTCGTGCCAGGAAGCACATAGTACGGCAGGCGAAAAAGGCAATGATTCTCCTTTTTACGCGCATAGATAATTTTGATATTCCCATAGATCTCCAGCTTAAGCTATTCGACCATACGGCAGTGTCTATTCTAGGATTGAAAAAATAGGGGGATTTTCGACAGAGAAAAGGTGTCACTCACACTTGTAACCCTAAAATTTGGCTTAAACTATATAAAAATAATTGTACCTAAAATTTTAGCTATAATTTAGTATCAGTGGGTACACACAATGCTTTTAGGGATCATTTAAATCTATTTTTATGAACAAAATTAAGAAAATAATTCCCCCCTTCTGCTAAGAATTAGGGGGGAATTGTCAGAAATATGGGTGAATCGCCCATCCCCCTCTCTAGAATAGACACTGATACGGTCGTGCCAATCCTAACGTATGCCTGCGAAGTATGGGGTAATGAAAATTTAGACATGATTGAAAAAAATACAAAATGATTTTCTCCGACGTATTACATTTTCAAAAAAAAGTACACCATTATATATGTTATATGGAGAGTTAGGGCGCTACCCGTTAGAAATAACCATAAAGTCAAGAATGATAGGTTTTTGGTACAGACTCATTCATGGTAATCCTTTAAAAGTATCATATACCAGTGTCTCCTTCATTCGTCTAACGTAAATTCTAAATGGTTAGCATGTATTAAATCCATATTTACGAACATCGGACGGCCTGGTATATGGCAGAGTCAGCAAAATTGTCATATGAAATCCGTAAGCTTCTTAGTAAAGAAAACACTGACAGATCAATATATGCAAGGCTGGCATAGTAAGTCATCTCAATCTTCCAGAGCCTTAACATATTTCTCTTTTAAACAAGATTAGAAAGATACTCTATTCTCCTTCCAAGAAAATCGTGCCTACAAATATTTAAAATAAGGACAAATAATCATAAATTACCTATAGAAACCGGTAGGTGGGAAGATATCGAAATAAGTGAAAGAAAATGTTCCTTAATGTAATACAAATGATATCGGAGACGAGTATCACTATCTTTTTTGTTGCCCATATTTTGAAGCAGAGAGAAAATTATATTGAAACACTTATTTCATACGTCGGCCCAATATGCTTAAACTTGGAGAACTGTTAAGCAGTAGCAATGTAAATATATTGTCAAAACTTAGTAAATTCATTAAAGCAATATTAAAATTATTCAAATATTAAATGGGAAATGTAAGATCGAAATTCTACGCTGGGAGGTATATTTCTGATGACTCTTTTGCTCATGTTTCTAATATTATACTGATTGTTTAGCTTTCAAATCCATATTGTGTCCATGATCTTACACAAGAACTGTAACTGAACATCAGAGCTCATCCTGCTATATGCCACTTAATTACATAACATTCAAAATATCATTTTCGGACCCAAAGTTTGATTTATGGATTTTATGGATTTTAGTTACTGATATATCGAGTGTTATTGAATATCTTACTTTGAAATTTAAATTTCCCTTACTTTATTTAAGACTAACTTCCCTTTGATTAGTATTTTCAGGCTATTTTTGTTTGTATTTACCTTGTGCATACCATAGCTTGGTAACGGTTTGAAATATCTTGATGAAACTTTATAGTGGTCTGCATGATTGCAAGAAAATGCGTCGCACATAATAATGATTTCTCCCCTTTACTTAATTTTGGAGTAACTTCCCTTTGATTAGTTGTTTTATTTGATTCCCATTCACTCCATAACTCCTTAACCCTTTGAAATATTGTATTGAAACTTTCTAGGAATGTGTATATAATGAGGGAATGTATCCTGAGCAACAACCACAACTCTGGTTTACTTAATCCCTAAATTATGTGCCCTTGCATAAATTTCCTGTTTATTCTGTGTTGTGTATATTGTCAAGGGTTTATAATAGGACCAAGAATGTTAACTCTAGTCTACATGATTAATGAATAATCTTCCTTGTTTGGCTTTGGCATTTTTCAATTTAACGGGTGTATTATTCACCGCTTGCGAAGCTCTTGTTATGCCTTTGCTTAACTTTACAGATTCTCTTCTTTAAGGATGTTCTTGTATCATTTCTTCTGGCAACTTTATGAACATTTTCACACTAAAGTTCACCTCAGAATATTTTCTTTGGTAAACATATCTCCAAAAGCGTCTGTGAATTCTTTCATTTCTGCATTTGTTCTGGTGATATGGCCAGCCTATCTTAGCTGAGCCAGTTTCGAAAGGGTATATATGCTTTGCATTCCTGCCTCTCTTCAGGACTTTATTATCCTGTCTTGCCACCTGAGTTTTTTGAGTATCCTCAGACAGTATATGTGTAACATTAGGATGATCACTGTCAGATATATAAAAAATATTGCGTGTGTTGGGCAGGAGGGTCTAGTACACTGTCTCTGTCGTTAGTTTTCAGTGAGACTTGTAAATGCTAAACTAAGGTATTCAACAGCATTTGATATATCAGTAACTAAAAGTAAAAAGTATGCAAAGACCAGGAACTGAAACAATCAATATCCAAATCCAGCCCTCAAACCATAGTTGGAAACAACTAAGATTACAAATAATCAAGATACAGAGAACATATGGCCAACCGAGTGAGCAGCTTGTTCCCAAAAGCTGGCCAATCAGCAACCCAAACCGAACCAAAAATAATAAGAACATACATAAGGTAAAACATCACAGAAACTCTGACACCAAAAACAGGCAACAGAGAACCACAACAGAACTACCGCCTTGGAACGGTCAGTAATGAATTACTGGGGGGCTTAAATCGATTTTACAGGCCCAACCTCACAAAATCCATAAATCAAACTTTCGGTCGGAAAATAACTTCTTGAAAGTTATGTAATTAAGTGGCATAAACAAAGACGAACTCTTTATTTGTCCAGATATACATAAGAAATCTTATAATTATATTGACATTATAGTATGCATTGCAGAATTATGAGAAAACCCCCCGTCTTTGTTTATGCCACTTAATTACATAACTTTCAAGAAGTTATTTTCCGACCGAAAGCTATGGTATGCACAAGGTAAATACAAACAAAAATAGCCTAAAAATACTAAGCAAAGGGAAGTTACTCTTAAATAAAGTAAGGGAAATTTAAATTTCAAAGTAAGGTATTCAATAACATTCGATATATCGGTAACTAAAATCCATAAAATCCATAAATCAAACTTTGGGTCGGAAAATGATATTTTGAATGTTATGTAATTAAGTGGCATGTAGCAGGATGAGCTCTGATGTTCAGTTACAGTTCTGGTGTAATATCATGGACACCATATGGATTTGAAAGCTAAACAATCAGTATAATATTAGAAACATACGGAGCCCGGGAGGGGACATAGCAATACATATACTTATTTCGTTCCCACGAAATGCATTTCGTTCCCACGCATTACTTTTTCGTTCCCTCAATTTAACATTTCATTCCCTCAAAATAACATTCCGTTCCCACGCTTTACATTTTCGTTCCTTCAGATTAATGTTTCGTTCCCTCAAAGTAATATTCCGTTCCCAAGCTTTACGTTTTCGTTCTCTCAAAACAGCATTTCGTTCCCTCAAAATAATATTCCGTTCCCCCGCTTTACTATTTCGTTCCCTCAAAATAGTATTGCGTTTCCTCAAAATAATATTCTGTTCCTACACTTTACAATTTCGTTCGCTCAAAATAATATTTTGTTCCCTCAAAATGTCATTTCGTTCCCACGCATTACTATGTCTTTCTCTCAATTTACCTATTTCGTTCTCTCAAAATAATATTCCATTCCCACGCATTACTAGTTCTTTCCCACGCAATAATATTCTATTTCCTTACAATAATATTTCGTACACTCAAATTAACATTTCGTTCCTATGAAATAGCTTTTCGTTTTCTCGCAAAAATATTCGGTGATGATAAAAGCAAAACCAGTGTATTTTAGCAGCCAGACTCCCAGGCCAAATGTTATATTCTAAATGGAACAAGTCTTAATGGGACTCCGTTTGTTCTGAAGGCCAACCATATTTTTTTATTTTATTATTATTTTATTTTCATCATTATCATTATTATTATTATTATTGTTATTATTATTATTATTATTATTATTATTATTATTATTATTATTTTATTTATTTTTTAACTGGAGCCAGTCTAGTACTTTCAGTCATCCCAATCTCTGTGCCCCCTCTAATTTTGGGCCAACTCCTAATGAAACGAATTTGCCCCCATTGAAGCAAATGCTCTCCCTCTAAAGCATGCCTGCCAGAAAAGGCACTTCCACCCGGGGAAGCAAGGAGAAAGTCTTAAGAGTTGTCTCCCTGTGGAAACCTGGCAAAAATTTGAAGGGGCACCCACACACCACAGCTTTACCATAGCTATATAATGTAGCAATAAAATATGCTTAAACTAAATGATAGGTTATTATGCCAGCTGTCACGATTAATCCCTGGTGTATTTCCGGACCCTGAATTTAGCTGGCTTACCAAGTCCATAAATTATAAAAGGCGAATGAGTACTCCTTTAAGGGAAGCAATTCAGCCAACCAGTCTCTGTAAACCCAAAAATGGGGCCAATTCTTAAAGGAAAGAACTTGCTCCCCTTGGAGCAAATTCCTCCCTCCAGAGCAGACCCCCCTCGAATTGGTCACACCGCCAAAGGAAACAAACAATAAGTCACAAAAGCAGAATACCATTCACTGTAAGCAACTCAGACATCACCATCACTGCGCCCCTCCAGCCCAGGGCCACCTCCCAAATGTAACTGATGAGGACAAAATTGTGGCCCTACTGATCACAAACCCAGAGCCTCTCGTAAACCATGCAAGTATAGTCGACACCGCCGAGTGAGCACGCGATGTTGGGACAAAGTTGACCCAACGTTCAGAAACGCCAATGATGTTTGTCCAACGTTGGGCGGACGTTTTACCAGCGTCGAATTTTACCAGGAATAAAGCAGCGAAAGTTTTTCTATATAGCGATGCTATGTTTTCTCAGTATCTTATTTTTGCATTGTTTGTTAAATATGCAGTTCGATTGTCATGTTCAAATTTTTAATATAATGTTGACCAAATTGATTATCATTATTAAAGGCCCTTATTCAAATCAGAGCTCTTTGCAACGCCCATTGTACCGATAAAGCTAAAAATAGATGTAGTATTATTGCGAGGCCTCGTAATTGTAAATATTAATTTGAGTGAACGGAATAATAATTTGTAGGCTCAAAATACTACAGCGATAGAACGAAATATTATTGCGAGGTTACAAAATACCATTTTAAGGACACGAATTTATTTTACAAGAGAAAGAAATATTAGTACGTGCAAACGAAGTAGTGATGCGTGGAAACAAAATGGTATTTTGGAGGAACCAAATATTATTTTGAGGGAACGAATTATTATTTTGAAGAAACGAAAAAATAATGCATGGGAACAGAATATTATTTTGAGGGAACGAAAAAGTAAAGCGAAGGAACGGAATATTATTTTGAGGGAGCGAAAAGCTATTTTCACTGGGTGGTTGCTTAGTCCCGGTGGGCGATGATTTTTTCTGACAATCGTCAACGATTTTTTCTGACAACGGTCCCGGATTTTTTCCAAATCGTCAATGATTTTTTCTCTGTGACGTCATAACAGAAAACCGGTGCGACAAAATGGCGAGTTTAGTCGATTAAAACATTTATTTACAAATCCAATGCTTATTCTTGGTAGAGGCTAGGCAAATTAGATAAAATACACATGTTTAACGTGGTCAACAGATAAAAGAAACCTGGAAATTTTCGTTTAGGGTACATCTTGAAGAACTGTCCTCTATGTCTATGTCTGCGAAGTTTACCATAGGGTAACGTTAGAGTTAATCATAAATCGGTGTTGGGAAAATGTCTCATTATTTTTTGACACTTTACAATAGTATAAATAGGTCTGTTAGCCCATTTTCATTTTTCATAGGTCCCGGATTTTTTCCTACAAGTCCCGGATTTGCTCCTACAATAGATTTAAAGCGCCTGATTTTTTCTGACAACACAAACCAGGTTGAGTAGTTATGAGTAGTTATTATGATACGTTATTGCGCATATATTGAACAGCAAGAAATAAAAAATGCTTCAAACTTAATTTTGGCGCATAAATGGATGACAAAATATTTGTTGGTCATCAAAAGACCAGCCTTTCCAGTGTCTGCACCATGTAGCCCATTCTATTGCTTCAAATTTGGTTGTAAATTTGAGTGCCGCCACGGCCAGACTACTTTTTTTCTCTCATGAGGCATATTAAATTTACATTTTTTCTCCAGAATTGTGCGTGCATGCAAGCGTGCGTGCGTGTGTATGTGTGTGATTCCAAAGCATCAATATTTCCCTTTGTTCCATCTTTGGTGTACAGTGTTTGCCTGTTCCTCACAATCCTCATCATAGCCTAGTGTATGTGTATAGCATACACGTGTCACTACCATAACTGGTACTTCTTACTACCTCCTTCTCTGTCGCGAGCCACTTCCTTTGGCATCTTCAAATGGCGTCTTTGTACGGTTCGGTCGACAGCACAGGTAAGCAAATTGGTATTACCCCCGTGTATACTCGAAAAGTAATCAACTGTATAAATGTGCGCAAACAAAATTTTACCTTGAAATTATTTGGCAAATCGAACAAGATGGTGAAAACACGTGGGTGGGAATAGATCTCCCGACTTTGATTTTGCGTAGTTTATGACGCCACATCAGAGATCTCGTGACGTCAAAGGTCACAGTGACGTCAGACTATCTAATGCTGGCATTTTAGTTAATGTAGTTTATTCAAACAGCAATTAGGTTATATAATGGATTCACAAGTATGAGTAGGCCTATGGCCGTATTTAGGGACGTAGGGCCTACTAAATCAAGCATGAGTAGGCCTATGGCCGTATTTAGGGACGTAGGGCCTACTAAATAAATGAATCTGCTAATAGGGCCTCCACTCCAAACTTTTTGATATGATTGGCACTCTTTGGTTTTGCTTTTGTTAGTCACTTCCACACCATCCTCTAGGGGCAAACAGCGTTTACACCCGATATCATACCACTAAACACGCTGAGCAACAGCAGCCCAAGTAACTCAGTAGGTTAAGCGCTGGCCTGCTGATCTAGCGGTCCCTGGTTCGATACCTGCTAAAGGCGGAAATCTATACATCGTAAACGGGATTCCACTGCACATAGCCTTTCATTATCCCCCTACCGTCGTCTTTATCTGACTGAAATACTTTTGAAAAGGAGTCATCCACCCATCAACGCTTAGCAACACAACACTGAAGCGAAATGGCAAGGAGAAAATTTAATTCTCTGACGCCAGCAATATCAACTTGGAAAAATCTGATCACTGTAATTATAAAGCATAAGGCACTGTAATAATAAAGCATAAAAGATAAAAAAAATCCTCTCTTTTTCTGTCGTGTAATGAATTTTCTCCCTCATGAACACCTGTAGTGATAGTTTTCCTTGAGGCATACCACGTCATACATGTCAGTAATGCTTTTGATGTTCAATCGGCGAAATAAAAGTAGATCACACACTAAAAAAATCTAATTGCTGAGTCTATAATCCGAGTTTTGGGTCTCTGAAATGCAATATTTGTGGTAGGAAAAAATCCGGGACACTGTAGGAAAAAATCCGGGACGTTAAATTCGTTGTAGGAGCAAATCCTTGACATTTGCTGTAATTTTCGTCCTGGGTTTGCAGAGGTTATTTCACCAAAAAAATGTGACAAACGACTAAATGCGTTCATAAAATGCTTCAGAAAACAGTCTGTTTGCAAAAGATCAGGAGAAAATACTGAAAATAAGTTTATTCACTTACCCCTTTGCTTCGTCACGCTTACGAGACACTAATTGTCAGAAAAAATCGTTGACGATTGTCAGAAAAAATCAGCGTCCACCGGGACTAAGCAACCACCCAGTGATTTTGAGGAAACGAAAAAGTAAAGCGTGGGAACGGAATATTATTTCGAAGAAACGAAAGACTGAACTGAGGGAATGAAAAAAGTAATGCGTGGAAACGAAAAAGTAAAGCGTGGGAACGGAATTTTATTTTGAGGGAACGAAATACTAAACTGAGCGAATGAAAAAGCAATGCGTGGGAGGAAGTGCATTTCGTGGGAACGAAATCAGTATATGTATTGCAATGTCCCCTACCGGGCTCCGTAGAAACATGAGCAAAAGAGTCATCAGAAATATACCTTCCAGCGTAGATTTTCGATCTTACATTTCCCATTTAATAACTTATATTTTCTTGAATCAAGGGCAGATAATTCAGGTTTTGATATGCCTAGGATAGTTTGCTCATAATTCTGCAATGCACACTATCATATCAATATAATTACAAAGTTTCCTTAATATATCTGGACAAGTAAAGAAAAATTGTGATTTTTCGTAAAGTTGGAGAAACAAAAATAAGTAAAACTCCTGTTACCACTTATAAGTTCATATACTGGTATTGAATCAGAAAACGGTGGTAAGTTATATAACCCAATTAATTAGCATATATGCCTGTATTATTTCAAATCATAATGGTAAATCAGCCATGAATACTTATAGAGGTAATTGAAAAAAAATTATACATGGTAAGGTATGGGGTGGAATTACCCCACCCACTTTGACACTGCGCTCCACTCAAAATGCACTTTCGATGAGATCAGTATTTCGGTATATGAAAGCCAAGACTTACAAGTAGAGATTGGTGAGGTTTGGTGCAAATCCATTTGTAACCAGAAAATGGCCCTTATGGAGACCCCCCTTTTCTAGATTTCTGCGCACAAATTACCCTTTGATTTTTCCATATAAAACTCTTTTTTTAACAGCATGTCGCTCTATTCTGTATTCTAAACTGTAGAAAACAACAAAAATAAGAAGTCAGCAAACTTTCAGGGAGGTACATTCATTTTTTATGGTTTTATGCAGATTTTTATATTTACCACAAATCACCACCTTAACTCAAACATGTCATTTAAATATACGTAGCGTATACCCCACACGTAGTAAAACGTGGTCAAAACGGGCTAGAACGTAGGCGAGCCATATTAAATATGTACTAAAACGTTACAGCAATAACCTAGCGGTACTCTAAGCCTCAGGCTGACTGTCACGTATTAAGGAATAGGTTTATAAACGGCAATATGCATATTACATGCGAATATATACAACTATATACGTGACGTAGCTACGTTGAAATATCAACATAAGCGTAGCATTTTGAAATACCTACCGTATGCCTTGTAAAAACGTATTCTACTACTGATCCCCTGTATAGCCCATGGTAAAATCTAGTTATTTTTTGCGTGACAAATCACAGGACGGACTGGCGCGACGTTATTTAGCGCCATTCGGACTTCGTTATGGTTGCATTCCACCATTAATTTTCCAAAGACGACAATGCTAACATCTGGTCATTTTATTACAAAACTTTACATACAAAGTTTACCAAACCTGTCTTGCTTTAAAGTGTCATCCTAGCCTATCAATTTGAGATGAAAACATCCACTGCCTTCCCAACTCAGTGAGTCGCTAAGCGAGGCTGATTATGGCTACCACCGATTCGTACCCTGCCCCCCCCCCCCCAAAAAAAAAAAAAATTGCATATTTTTTACTAGGTGGTCAGTTACCAAAATCAACCCAATCTCCTTCTGGTAAAATATTTCTCAATTAAATATGCCTTTTTGTAACTATCATTTGTCGGACTTTTTTCTCGTCGCAGACGAGTATAGTTTAGATATTGTTCCACATTTCACAAGATTTCATTGATCAAATAACCCGTAATGTCAAAATTTAGCCAATACTATCAAAGGTCAATGAATATTTAATCTTCGTTTTTTCCTGTCGCATGCTCTGTGAATACTAGCAGTCTTTCAAATAATAATTCAAAATGTTTCTCTTGTTTGTAATTATCGAAAACAGACACAGATATTCAAAACTTTTCTTTTTCGACGAAGATCTACTTTTGATTTCTACTTTGGGTTTAATATTTATTGCAGTATAAATAGATAGATAGATAATATACACTTAAAAATCGATTTGGTTGTGAGCATCGGTGGCTCAGGGGTAGAATGCTCGCCTGCTATGCTGGCGGCCCAGATTCGAATCCTGGCCTGTACAATATTTTTCTTTAAACGTTCCCAGTTTTATTTTTTTATTTAATCTGTTTTTAATTTCAAGTTAGACAGCCCAATTTTGAGATAGGTCATTGTCGCTACCCAGTTTCAAAATTACAGTTGTTGGTGCCTACCTACAAAACTCAGGAGAGTCATATTCAGGAATGTTATTGTCAACTCTTCAACTAGAGACATATTACAAAACACACTTCCATTTAATCTGCGACGATTATCTTTTTTTTTTTAAGATTTGTTTTGTTTATACTGCGAGAAATCTAACATGCATAATTGACAGATGATGTCATCTCTCTTACAATGTAAACCTAATGCTCTCCCCGAAATAGGCATGGGCAAATTTTAAGAGTAACTACACTTCAGGAACTGACTGAATCAGATCCCAAACCCTATCCCCAACATCAAAGGGAAAGATTGACAAAGACATCCCAACAAACAATAAATTACAAGTGATAAGCCGAGTCAGCAGCTCTTTCCCAAATAGGTGGCAACTAAGCTATCTAATTTAGTCCAACAGAAGGGTTACAACAGACTAAGCAAATTATACGAAAAATTTTACCTATTTTCTATTTTTATCATAGAAGGGTTAAAATGAAAACACAATAAATCAAACAGCACCGAACATAAAACAAATGCAACCGCAACGAAAGTACCGCCTTGGGACGGTCAGTAATAACTACTGGGGGATTTAAACCGGTTTCACTGGGCCCAAACCTTCACCCTCACCCTCCGCCGCGGTGCGCACAATTAGTTGGTAGTTCGGTTCGTATGGAAGTCCTCTTGAATATTTAGTGGACTGTACCCTAAAGATTCGTTTGGTGTCAGTTCTCTTCTTTTCCACGGGATTGGAGAGTGTAACGTCGTTTTCTCGCATTTAACACTTACGAAATACATGTAAGCATTTCGGTTACAGTCAAAGTTGTTGGTGGTATTTCTTCATGTAATCATGGCTGAAAACTAGAAAAATCTGAAGGAATCACTTGCGTTTTCTTCGTTTCTTGTGTGTTAGAATCGAAATAGATTCTTGCTAGCTAGTGCTTTTTTGCTCAAATATATCACTGGTAGTCGATCAGTCGTCAGTGAATTTATCACTCACGATTTGTGCTCGTGATATATCCCTTTACGACTGACCTCCAGCAAGTGATATATTGGACAACACATGAGCCACGACGTGAGAAAACCAACAATGTGGTCGTGCGTCCAGCGCAGACTCAGATCAGCCTGGGCATCCGCCCAGTCTGATCAGAGTCTTCGCTTTCCGCATGAAGGTAGCTTAGCCCCTTGGCTACCCTTTAAGCGCTGAGCAAAGAGTCTGATCAGACTGGTTGAATGCCCAGGCTGATCTGAGCCTGCGCTGGGCGGACGACCACATTGTTGGTTTTCTCGTGTCGCGGCTCACATGACTGTAAACAGGAATCTATTTCTTAATTGAAACGTAGTGTAAACGTACTAGAACGCAGATGGACGTCTTTTACTAAATACTTAGCGATACGAGAAGGTAGCCTACGTACTACTACGCATTGAATACGGTTTCCTACGTCTTTGTACGTTTTGCGACGGTCTATTCTGCTTTTTATTACACTTTAGTATGTTTTGCGATACCTACTAAAACGTGACCTTGTCTAGGTAGTTATCCCGGGCATTACCTTGTAGTCCCAAAGTCTTCACTGAGTAGGGCCTAACGTCAATATCTTAAATCGTTAATTTGAAGTTCAGGTTTTATAGTCCAGGCAAACTGGTGATTTTTTTCCCTAAACCCAAAACAAATTGCAACAAAAGCTTTTTTTGCATTTTTGTTGAGAACTAACATTCACATATGGCATATCAAAAGTAGGATAAAATCGGATGATGCAAAATATATTTTTTCTGTATATTTATAAGCGCCTATTTGCGGCTTAAATATACCAATTATTTGTAATGTTTTATATGACATAACATTATTGCTGTGAGTTTTATTTCTTAGAACCTATTCTGCCTCTGCCAGAATTGAATCTAGTAGCTTAATATTGAATTTGGCACATTTTCTTGTTGAATGTAAAGGCATATAGGTCTGAAAATGGTATAAATTACCCCACCCACTTTATTCTGCATAAAAATCTGAAGTGAATTTTTAAAGGTCAGTAACTGAATTGCAACAAGAAATATGTCATACTGATGACTTTGCTAAGCATAAACATACTTCAATTTAGAATACTGATCTCTGAAGGCATGAGAAGCCCGAAACAAAGGCACAAAGAGCAGAATACTACATGTACATGCATAATAACACAAACAGTGCAACATACTTATTACTTATGAATATTCTTTGTAAATCTCCTCGGCAGGATTTATGAAGGGTAGCACTAAACATTGCTACGTACTAAACAATGTGTAAGCTTTGGACCTCATGGTTTCAGGGAAGATGATTCTAATAACCCCTGGGGCGTGGCAAATTTGGACCCCATGGGCATGGTTGGCATGATTTATGTACGTGATAACTAAACATTGCTTAATACTAAATACGTAAGCTCTGGGCCTCATGGTATCAGAGAAGAAGATTTTTGAAGGTTCTTTAGCGATATAGCTCTAGATAAACAAATGACCCCCTGTGGTGGGGCAAGTTTGAACCCCAGGGGCTTGATTGGCAGGATTTATGCAGGGAACCACTAAACATTGCTACATACTAAATTAATATATAAGCTCTGAGCCTCATGGTTTCAGAGAAGGAGATTTCTTTTTCAGTTTTCTTATTATAAGTCTAAGACTATGGGAGCCAATCGGGGAGGGGGGAGGCGGAAATTGGATCCCAGTGGGATGGTTGGCAGGATTTATGGACGTGACCCTATAAATGACCCCCTAAGATGGGGCCAGTTTGGACCCCAGGGGCATGGTTGGCAGTATTTATGTAGGGGACCACTAAACACTGCTACATACTAGATATATATCAGCTCTGGGCCTCATGGTTTCAGAGAAGAAGACGTTTTAAGTTTTTATAATTATAAGTCAGTAGGAGCTAATTACCCATGGGGGTGGCCAATTTGGACCCCAGAGGCATGGTTGGCAGGATTTATGTACGTGATCACTAACCATTGCTACATACTAAATATGTAATCTCTTTGCCTCATGGCTTCAGAGAGGAAAAGTTTTGAAGGTTCTTTAGCTATATAGCCCTATATAAACAATTGACCCCCTGGGATGTGGCCAGTTTGGACCCCAGGGGCATGGTTGGCAGAATTTATGTAGGGGACCACTAAACACTGCTACATACTAGATATATCAGCTCTAGGCCTCATGGTTTTAGAGAAGAAGACTTTTGTAAGTTTTTCTCTGTGGGAGTTAATGGCCCTTGGGAGTGGCCAATTTGGACCCCAGAGGCATGGTAGGCAGGATTTATGGACGTGACCACTAACCAGTGTTACATACTGAAATATGTAAGCTCTGGACCTCATGTTTTCAGAGTGGAAATTATTTTAAGGTTCTTTAGCTATATATATAAGCCCTATATAAACCAATGGGCCCCTAGGGTGGGGCCAGTTTGGACCCCAGGGGATGGATTGGCAGGAGTGACGTTTGGGACCACTAAACATTGCTAGATACTAAATATATAAGCTCTGGGCATCATGGTTTCAGAGAAGAAGATTTTTTTAAGGTTTCCCCATTATAAGTCTATGTGAGCTTTATGTTGCCATAGCAACCAGAGTTCCAATCTGATCTGCCCTTTAACCTTATGCAGTCAACCGCCTCCCCCCCCCCCCCCAATGCTACACATAAAATTTGATCAAGATTGGGCAGATGGTTTAGGAGGTTATGTTTTAAAGTGTGGAAGACGACGACGGACTACCTGCCTAGACAAAACTATAAGCTCACCTTCACAGGTGATCTAAAATCTTAAAGAACTTAACATGACATTTCCAATTCCATGACCTTGACCTCAAGGATACTGAGGAGGCAAGGGTGTAAAACATAAGACCATTACCTAGCATAAGTGAAAGTATCAACCTAGGCTATCGGTGGGTTAAAGAGATATGGGTGTAACACCCAAAAGGTGGACATGGATGCGGGTGCAAACGCGGAGGCCGACACCGGCGTGACAACAATAGCTCTTCCTTAAGGTTGCTCAGGCGAGCTAAAACAATGACTTCTTTCCAGAGGAGTGGGCGGGGTGGGGAGGTGGCTGTTAGGTGGGAAGAATGTATAATTTGTAAATTTTGAACCAGAAAAGTAAACATTTTACCATTTGTGAATGCAAAAATGTCATAGAGGTCATCACCTAATATCCCAAAGCATGTCCAAGTTATCTTCATATCTAATCCTCTAGTGGATTAGCCTTTCAACACATGAAGTATTTGGCCGGGCCACATAGTGCAGTCGGTAGCGCGCCTGAATAACGAGTCAGAGGTCCTGTGTTCGATACCCGGTCTGGCTACTTACTTCAATTTCTCCTTCCGCTGATTCAAGAAGGACAGTTGTCAGTTACCGGCGAAAGTATGTGCACTTAGTACTGCTTAACCGTATAGGAGGTCTAAGCTGGTCTACAAATAGTGTCGTAAGGTTAACTGACCGTCCCGACATGACCATGGCTGTTTACCGTGGACATGAAGCAACAAAACAACATTCTCAGATGTCCCGTCATTTGATAAATAGGAGTTACATCAAGCTGTTTTCTTCTATTGTTCTGCCACAGGCTTCATTTAAAAACATTGATTCTGTTTACCATCTTCATTACCATCCATATTGTCCATCTGATTAGAGGTTATGGTAAAAGCAAAATTTGCATTGGTGGGTGGGGTAAACCAATAGTAATATACTATATGATTGACCAGTTATGCATAATCAGCAAATTTAATGGTAGGCAAAAGCTAAAGAACAGTATATAACTGTTTTATCAATGACTTCTTTGGATTTAACTTGTTTAGAAATTATGTTTAGAAGTGGCTTTCCGACCAGAAGTAGCTGTGCAGTGGTTTAAATCCTTCAAAAACAAGACATATGAAAAAAATCAAATTTCGCATTCTCCGATTTTGTCCTACTTTTAGTATGTTAAAAATGTAGGTCTTAGGAGCTTATTACTGCAAAGAAACCTTTTGTTGCAATTTGTTTTAGGTTCCCTCACAATTTGACTGGACTATTAGATTACTATTCTTTATTCGGTTCTTTTGATAATCTTTGAGGTATGATAGTTTTACATAATAATGCATTATTTATAGAACACACAGTCTAGACAACTCAAAGTACGGTAACAATTAAATATTGAGACACACAGGTTAGAGCAAACAGTGCAGACACAAATCAAACTGCTCTGATCAGGGTCTTCAGTGTTTGCCATTCCAACTGCATATTTCAGCGTATTAATGTATTGAAAGACGTTCAATTTTTTGGATAATAACGGAAATTATCTTAGGTGTCCCGATGCTTAGATTTTTTTCGGTAACTATGTAAATAGTTATCAATGCACCATGGTATAACAAAGGGGTAATTTACGGAACCCGAGAAGCAACATGCGAGTTTTATCTTTGTCAAGTTGTTCCGACGACTAAATAGCTTGTTCGGGTAAGATAAAGCTTCGGTCATACGGGCAAAGTTTCTGTGACAATGTAGATTTGGCATAGAAATTTTGCTTTTGTGATTGGAAAAATATGCCACATTTTCATTGCTAAGGGACCAGTTGACATAAGGGAATTTTCCTGGTACACTCATAATTGAATAATATTTTGTGAACAATTAGGACTATGTAGGGGTCCTTTATCTATAAAAAGTTCAGGTCAACCAGAGCTTTGGTTTTGTGTGCAGTGTGTCTTAAAAGTGGGCGGGGTAATTCTACACCAGTCAGCCATAATGATACTCATTGGTAATTACAATTTTTTAATGATAGATTGACTAAACAGTTGTAACGCAGACACATCACATTTGAGTAAATCATTTTCTGAGCGGTCGTCTTCGCACAAAGAAATAATCCTTTTTTTCGCCGGGAAAAAATGGCGGGAAATTTGAACAGAAACAGTTCCAAAATAATGCTCGTTTGATAAGATATGCGGTCATAGTTTTCCAATGGACCAGATCAGAATGAAATTTGATGTTTTGTTATTGAAATCAGACGCATATCATCGGTACCTCCATGTAGTTTGCACACCCAAAACAACGACCACAGTTTGACAACCGTTTTTCAGAAAAGTAAAACCCTACGACAGTACCCCAAAGTTATTTTGCAAAGAAAATTGTCCCGCAAACCAAATTAGATGCCATTCTAACTGAACCGTAGTTCATACATTCGACCGTCTTTTAGCAAGGTATATCTTCTGGAGAAAGTCTATTTACATTGAAAATCGATAATGAAGTTGGTCATTTTTACGTATTTACACCAGTACACGACACGTGCGTTTGCCAACACACAGATATTTTTTCTGCTGTATCGACTTGAGGAGACCAACTGTTTCTTCATTTTTGGTATAGTAAAGCTTGTAATCATTTAGCATACTGTGAATTTATTAAGATTTTGCGTTAGTCTGCCAGCCTGTGATTTTTTGGGCTTCTGAATTTAGGCTACACGCAGAGAACGAGAGAAAGCAATACAAACACACTGGTCAACCACAAAGTTTGACGAACGAAAAACATTGAGTGATTGCTCGGCTATTTAATTGATAGATGAACAAGCAAGAGCATGCGGAATGTGATAAATATCTCAAATAAATATTTTGAGTGAAACCTAGGACATGTCGAATTACAGACAACTCGCCCCAAGACAACTCGCCCCACAAGAATCTCGCCCCAAGACAAGTCGCCTCACCTTCAGATGACAACTCGCCCCAGCTTCTGAGACAACTCCCCACAACAACTTCCCCCAAGACAAAGCACCTCACATTCTGAGACCTCTCGCCCTTCTAAAGAATTCTGTACCGGACGACGCCCCCCGCCCCTCCCCCTCCCTTCCCCCCCCCCCCCCAACACACACGTACCCTTTCAGAAAGCATCCCACAAAAAATACAAAAAACAGCTTACCCTTCCTTATAAATCTGTCAAAACCCTGTCCCGATAGGCGCTAAGGGACCGACCTTTTAATATTCTGAGGGAGGGAGGGGGGGGGGCTGTCCCGCTAGGCGCTAAGGCACCGACCATTTGATATTGTGGGGGGCGGGGGGGGGGGGCTGGTATATTTTTCGAAAAAAGGGGGCTAGTCTATTTTTCGAAAAAAATCCCTGTCTTTGGATATGCAAGAAAAAAAATAAATTAGCTCATAAGGGGATTTAAAAAATAATCTGACCTCATGTTTCAGTGAAAAAAAAAATAAGCTGGCTCCACCCAAAATTTCCAAAAAAAGAGTCTGCAGATAATTCCATTTGAATTGAGTTTTTAAAATGACACTGGCTTCTGGGGGCGCAGCCCCCTAGACCCCATATTTATAGTAATGTTTTAATATCTACAATTTTTTACACCAGCAGCACCACACACATGTTCATACGTTTAAAAAAAATCCTACATTCGCATACATGTATTATTGATCAGCCGCATTACTAAGTAAATGTTTCTACTACCTTCAACCACCCCACCCCCTCCACACAAACTCCTGCGCATGCCCTCCCCAACACTCACAACCACATGGTGAGACAGTCAAACCTCGTGCAACCAGCTGAGCTATAACTGCATATGTGTCATTGTTCCAGACTGCATTTTGTGAGATTTGAACAAGTTTTAGTGAGATTGATTCGATAACATCATGAAGATCAGGGCTAACTGCTGGACACTGCATATTTGGTGGGTAGGTAAGCCAATTTGTTTCAACTGCCTACCTACTCACCAAAATCCTCCCTACCCCCACCCCCCCACCCCATAAAAAATGGTCATTTTGGACAGCTTTCTTTTTCTTTTTTTTAAATTGCAAATTTACCCTCATCAACCTGCTTAGTAAGACAAACAGGTCTGACCAAACAGTGTAGACCCAGGAGCAGTCTGATCTGGAACTGCACTTTTGGCCTTTTTGGTACACCATTTGCGGGTGAAATAGATAAGTTCAAAATGTAGAATGCTGTTAGTATTATTGGTAATTTGTGTAACTATGTGTGACATTTTACTTACTATCATTTGTTTTGTTTTCATAGTTTCATAGTTTGGAGGGATTAACCTACCTACCTCCCCCCCCCCCCCCCCCCCAAAAAAAAAAAGCCTAGTTAATAGGCAACTGCAAACAAAATATTTTTTATGCTTGGCCTGGGGCTGAGATGGGAGAGGGAAGAGGGGGCATGAAGAAATATATATTCTATAGAATTAAATGCCATAGGTTATGTTTTAGCTTGAATCTCAAAAAAATTAATAGGCTTATATTGAAGTTAAATATCAATAGACATGATAACATAAGCTGAAAAATAAAAAAAAATATTTTTATATTTCCTGATTAATTTAATCCAACTTAAATGTTTCAGCTTCTGACCAAAGCAAAGAAACTTGTAGCTTGTAATTACCAATCAGTTATTAAGTTACTAGAAAACTTAGAGAGAAAACCTTGAAAACAGACATTAAGTGAGTCATGACTGTAAAGGGATGCAGTTTAATGCAGATGAATGAGAGGTAGCCCCTTTATGTCTACCTCCCCCCCCCCCCCCCCCCCCCCCCCCAACACACACACACATACCTAAGTTACCCATTTAAAAGCATTTTCACAGAGGATTTTATTGGCCAAATATTAAGAACTTTATTATGTTAGGATTTTTTTAATATCATTATAGGTGTCCATACACAAAAAAAAAATGAATGGGCCATACCCTGCTAACTGCTGGACCCTGCACTTTATGTGGAATGTTGCATAATGCTGTTTGTCCTTCTACATGTCAGTTATGCAGACTATGTTAGAATGAAAAATTAACACAGTTCCACCATAAATGCTGCACCAGCATCATGCAATGGGCTTCATGTTAACACCTGTTGTGCCCTCTCATTAGAAGCAGTTCAGCAAGATCATAGATGGTTCTGTTAATGGATCACAGCAAATGGCTTTATGGCTGAATAAGACAGAATTCCCAGAATTGCTATCATGCCCCAGCTGAGTCTGTAAAATCATATCATAAATCCATCACTTGTGGAAATGTCTCCAGATTTTTTTCTTATCATGTACATATGCTATAATTAATTTTGGACATATATTTATTTATACTTATAGGGAAAACACTGAAGAGCAAGCCTTAGGTCAGACTCATGTTATTATGATAATATTATCAGAGCTTTATACATTTACAATACCTATATAGTAGAAATTTGTTCCTTTGAAATTTGTGGAAAATTTTATTTTTTTTTTATCAAAAGCAACTGTGATGAGACAACACAACATAGAAATGTACATTTTACTTGAAGAGATATGATAAAGAATAACTCCATTTTGGTTCACCAAATATTGGCCCATTATTTTTCTTGCTTAATCATGGTTATATCTTACCCTTATAACTTAGAGGATGGATTACAATGTCCTGAGCCTTTGCCACATATCTAATCAAGTTTTCTGGTTTACTGGACAGCTGTGCTTTTTATTTGTTTTGTTTTTTGTTAGTTTGACCCAGAATCATATTAGAGAACACATCTCATTTAATTATTAATTTGTGAGAAATTCTCCATTCTCAATGAAAAGTTAAGGCACCATTCATTAATAAACTATAATTTTTGCATGAGATATGCCCCTTCTGATAGATTTCCATGAGAATTTTGGCAACAGTTAGAGCAAAGCCTTCAAAAGATCACTGAGTCTATAAACCCACTGTGTGACATTTTAATTCATGAACCAATGGCATTGCAGAGCTGACAGCCCCCACCCCCCACCCCACCCCTTACCACCTGATGAGTTAGTATTTGACAAACTTGACATTTCATAAGATGTATGTTGTAGCCCATCATTAGAACTCCTCATTAAGGCAATTCTACAGAGGGCCAAAACATATGTTATACAAGATATGTATTGCAAGTTTGAAACCCTATGCCTCTTTTTACAGTAGATATGCTACTTCTTAATTTTGGCTGAAATTGTAAAGGAGTGTATACATATGTATGGCCAGGCCATTTTCTAAGCTTAAAGTTGAAACCGTATCTCCATTGCTGCAATTGTCCTAACATCTTTAACATCTGACAGTGTATCGAAATGGCTGGGGAAATCAATATACTAACCCTGATTAGACTGCGTTTTTGGAAGTCGTCTTACCCAGGTCTGCACTGCACTTTTTAATCAAGGATTTAGTCATTGTAGCTTTGCAAGTATTTGTTACGGTTAAACATCTATTATCTTTTGCTTATTTTTTTCCATGAAAAAACAAGGTTAAAGGTTGTGTGTATTTGTGTGGGGGGGGGGGGGGGGGGCTTAATTTGGGCAGGGTTATCGTGTAGGGTGAAGGAGTGGCTTTGAAATATTGGCGCGTGCAGTATTAACTGGGTTGCAAAATTACTTTTTCTAGCAGCCCGTATGATTCTGGCCACAACTTAATCGGTGTTGAAACTTTTAAGCAGGTTAGTGCAAAAGCCGAAACAGTTGACGTGGTTTAGTTGTTGCGTCACACATCAACTGTCAAAAATCAATTGTTTACATTCTTCATGGTGTAGGCTACTAATCAGTTTTCTTTGTCCAATCTTTCTGAATAAAGACGAGAAAATATAATTTGTTGTATATTGAATTACAAGTTTCGTTCCTCTACGTGTGTCGGATATCAGGATTCAAGAAAATCTCCGTAGGAGTTGAATTTATTACTGACAAAACTGTCTATCTTCCATCGCTACCTATTAGGTAAATTATCCGCCATTTTTGTTGAGAAAATGCATAGGGTGCCTCAACATTATTTTGCAAAGGAAATTGTCCCAGACACCGAATTACTTGATATTTTACATGGAGAAAGGGCAGACACCATGGTTTTTCATGGCATATGTCTGCAGACAGGACAAAGTCGATTTATTTTAAAAATTGCTATTGAAGTTAACGGACAAGAAACGTCTTTACGTGATCACATACAACGTTCGGTTGCCGAATATCTCGGTGTTTAGTTCTGCTCTCAGAGGCATAAATAAAGAATTAAATAAAGATGTAAGGAATGTTATCAAATATTATTTTCGGCTGCGTTTAGTTTGATTCACCGACAAAGCAGCATTGAAACTGCGACACGTTCGTCGATTGAATCTGAATCTCAGAAATTTAGAACGTTTTTGTCTTTGCTATCTGTTTAAAAATATCACTCCGCCATAGATACGCGTTCCCACTGAAAGGTTGTGGTATATATTAAATAAGTAGTAAAGACTCTGTAAAATGCTATAAGGTTTCTGTGTTTACTACATACCTGTGCTAAAAAAGATCAGTTTATTTGAACTTTTTTTAGAATTTTTGAGTATTCTGCGCCTATCAACGGAAAGCCTCAACGTTTCTCTAACAAGCAGTACAGTTGCCCTGCCTGTGGTGCAATTATTTGTCAAATACTAGACATTGCAGAATTATAAGCATTTTTCCGTAAGCATTCCGATTAATGATTTATGTACCCTTGGATGTAAAAAATGTATTCAAAATCTAGAAATGTCGAGTTTGTATGTAACAGAGTTTAATATTTCCCAAATCCTAGGATCATTTTGGGTAAAAAACAAGGTCAGTAGGTCAAATTTTATGTTTATTTTCATAATATATCTAAGTTTAAAACTGGATCATCCGTCATACGTGTGTTCGGACGGGCAGACGTACGTCCGTCCGTCTATCAACTTTTGCTTGTGTACACACTAAAGGGCACAGTTTTGATCCAATCTGTATGAAACTTTGTCTGAATGTTATCTCCATAAAATCTAGGCCAAGTTGGAAACTGGGTCATGTCGGGTCAAAAACTAGGTCACTAGGTCAAGTTTTAGAAAAACTTTGTGAACACTTTAGAGGTAACAGTTATGGTCCAATCTTCATGAAACTTTGTCAGAGTGATTATCTTCATAAAATCTAGGCCAAGTATGAAAAATGGTGATGTCGGGTCAAAAACTAGGTCACCAGGTCAAATCTTAAAAAACCTCGTGAACATTCTAGAGATCACAGTTTTGGTCCAATCTTCATGAAAATTTGTCAGAATGATTAGCTTAATGAAATCTAGGCCAAGGATGACACTAGGTCATGTTGGGTTAAAAACTAGGTCATCAGGTTAAATCTTATTAAAACCTTGTGTACACTCTAGCGGGCACAGTTTTGATCCAATCTTCATGAAACTTTGTCAGAATGATTATCTTTATGAAATCTGTGCCAAATATGAAGGTAGGTGATGTCGGGTGAAAAACTAGGTCACCAGGTCAAATATTAGTAAAACCTTGTGTACGTTCTTGAAGGCATAGGTTTAATTCAATCTTCATGAAGCTTTGTCAAAATGTTTATTGTGATAATATCATAACAGAGTGTGAAACTGGGTCATGTCAGGTCAAAAACTAGGTCACTAGGTCAGACCTTAGAAAAACGTTGTGTACACTCTAGATGGCACAGTTTTGATCCAATCTTCATTAATATTTAATAGAATGTTTATCTACATAAAATCTAGGTCAAATTTGAAGCTGGGTCATTTTGGGTCAAAACAAGGTCAGTAGGTCAAATCTTAGAAAAACAGGAGGTAAAAAATTACGTTCACAATAATTTTAAATAACCCTTGTATTTTTGGCAAAATACAAATTGTTACATGCAGTTTTGGAGCACTGGTTTTCTTAGTTTCTAGAGTGGTCTACTTCCATCCCATGTTGTTTTGAAAGTTCTGGCCATGACCATTTCAGACAAAGAATTTTTTTTCAAACTCAGATAACTGCAAAACTTCTGAACTTTCTGAGAGAATCAAATGAGCTAAATCTCATACTTCACTACAGTAAGTCTTCAGCAGTTGGTCATGTACAGAAGAAAACACAGGTCATACAGGTACATCTGTACAATTTACAGGTACATCTGTACTGTTAATTGTTTTGAGCAATGTATTTGACCAAATTAAAAACAATATGTCTGTTATATAGAAGTGTTGTTTTCTTGCTTTTACCTTTACTGAACAACACAAAAGTTATCCAATTTATCTTGTTTCAGGTGAAGCCAGCCTGTTCAAGCTGTTGATCTATAAAGAGAAAAAAATCCACCCCATCAAATAAGGGTGGAAGATAAACGCGTGCCCGATATTTTAACCACATTTGTTGCAACACAGATCATTTGTTGTTGCTCTGTAGAATTTGATGCACAGCTTGTCATTAAATTTCACAAGAACAATAATTTATACAAATTATTTAAATTGGTTGAAAATTACAGCAATTATCTGTGTTGTAGTGAATCGCAGATTTCAGCCCTGTACCGGGTAAGTGCCACTGATGAAAGATGGTATTAACTAGTATGTTCCATTCTGGACAAAATGAATTAATATTAAATGTGTGTCATTAAAAAATAATTACATGTTTTGTTTTGCTACGAAATGTAATTATAACATATTCTGAAAGACAAGTGTGAATTACTTCATCAGTGTTAAAACAGGGTCCCTTCCTGGGTTTAAAATTAGCCACCTTGCTGACTATTGATTGTGAAAATATTCCCTTTGCAGCTCCTAGGAATTTTAAGTCTTAAGTTTAAATTACAATAAGTTTTCATGTTCCCATCGTTAGGTACGGCATTTGTCACTGAAGAATGGCCTGTAGGAGAATTCTTGGTAAAGTGTGGATGTAACTACCCAGCTTTCAATGTGTGAAAACCCGTGTTATGGTGACAAAATCGTAGACCAAGACCCCAAAATATATAATACCAAGGCAGTCAATAAATTTCATAATGAGACTCCTGTCAATAAAGACTTTGTGAAAATTCTTTATTGACAGGAGCCTCATTATATAATTTATTGAATGTAAAAAATACCATATTCGGCCTGACTTCGAATGTCAAAATAGGATTTCGAATGTAAAAATTCGATATTCGGCTTCAATGCGAATGTCTAAATTGGATTTTGAATGTCAACATACCATATTTGGCTTCAACTGGAATGTTAAAATAGGATTTCGAATGTCAAAACTCGATATTCGGCTTCAGTTCGAATGTCAAAATAGGATTGTAAATGTCAAAATTCGATATTCGGCTTCAGTGCGAATATCAAAGTAGTAGTTCAAATCTCAAAATTCGTCATTCAACTTTCGGATTTCGAATGTCAATATACATGTTTTTCTTCTGTTCGAATGTCAAAGTATGATTTCAAATGTCAAAATACCATATTCGGCCTGAGTTCGAATGTCAAAATAGGATATTTTGAATGTCAAAATTCGATATTCGGCTTCAGTGCGAATGTCTAAATGGGATTTTGAATATCAAAATACCATATTTGGCTTCAGTTCGAATGTCAAAATAGGATTTCGAATGTCAAAACTCGATATTCGGCTTCAGTCCGAATGTACAAAATAGGATTGAATGTCAAAATTCGATATGCGGCTTCAATGCGAATGTCAAAATAGGATTTTGAATGTCAAAATTCGTTATTCAACTTCAGTTCGAAGGTCAAAATAGATTTTTAATGTCGAAAAACGAAAAGCGAAAAGCGAAAAACAAAAACGAAAATCGAAAAACAAATCAACTTCACATTCCTGATGTGACTATATACATTCAATTTGAGCAGGCATCATTTAACTTGTGCATGAATCAGTTGTGACCAATGGCTCCCTAGGGCTAATGATAAGTGGAGACTTTTGAATTCTTTCAGCAGCCCGCGCTGTGCAGAGATTCCTTCCAAAGTCATGTCCTTTTAAAAATCGTTTTACTAATTTACCTAATATCTGATCGAAATTTTAAAGGTATGAAGCTCCAATCAAAACAGGGAGCAACCATGCCATGCCTGCATATTTTTTTAGCTATCGGGGTAGCGGCATTAACTTTAGGGGCTTGGAGTAAAGAGGAATAATGATTATATTGAGCATGGGATATCTTTGAAAGCTGAGGAATTGTTGGTATTATTTTCAAGGCGCGCACTGTTCAGCACCCCATCTCTCCTACCTCACCTCCCGGTTCTGGGATAGAAACCCAGAGATATAAAGAAGCTTCAGTATGATTTTTTCCGACGAAAACACAAATCATTTGTCCCAGCTTACAAGCTTAGGAGTTGGAGAGTACACATTGAACATTGCAATGAACTGACAAACGAGGCAGAATTGTTAAACTGAACAGTCTGTTTAGTGTTTACATTGCTTTGCAATCAATTTTTAACGTTAATGGTAAATTGGCGTCAAAATCTGTAATACATTCAGCCGTTTAAGCATTCTGCTAAATGTTTTTGTTTTTTATATATATTAGCAAGGATTTTACATTGCGCTTTTCCCTAAATTGTATTCAGTATTCAAGCCGTTTTTAAAGAGTATTCAGTATTCAAGCTCAAAATTAAGCGGTATTCAGTATTCAAGGGGGAGGGGGGTTATACCCCCTCAAATACTAGTCCGACGATAATCCCACCACGCGCCTCATCCCAGTCCTGGGTTCAGCCCAGCGTTGAGTGCATCAAAGATCACCCCAAAACAGACTAGGCCAGCCCACATCAGGACCAACACTGATTAGGACTGCAAACACCCGACGGCATAGGGCGTATTAGATCTGCCAGGCGCCTCAGTTAATGTCGTATGACGCTACATTATATAGAGGATCTTACATGAGTGCTCATGTATTATTGAATTTATTAAACGAGTTGGGGAAAAAGATAAGATGCGAGGCTGTGCCGAGCATCTTATCGGTTTTCCTTAACGAGTTTAATAAATTCAATAATACAGGAGCACGAATGCAAGATTCTATTTATCATATGACACTAAAACCGAATTTTATTAGCAAATTTTGCACTAAAACGTCACGATTTCGCCATTAGAAAACGCGACGTTTTAATGGACGTCAACGTATAACGTTACGACGTAATTTGCATATTTAATCCACTAGTGGATTATCGTATTTAATGCATGGCTTTATTACATTTTCAGATGCGACGTCATATGATAAATATTATTTTTGGATGAAAATAGTTAAACAAGAGAGTGCCCATTTATATGCTCCCGCGGGCGGGGTCATTAAAATTTATCCCTGTCTGTTTGTCCGTCTATCGGTTCGTCCGTCCATCTGTCTGCCTGTTCGTCACACTTTACAGGGTATTTGTAATCAACTCCTCCCACAGATTTTGATGGATCTTTTTTAAAACCTTGTATACTTGTTTTTGACATACATGTAATGAAAATTTGCATGTGGAGTTTTGATGGAGTTTTTACAGAATTACGACTCTTCAAACTTACACATTTTGGGCTTTTTACATTGTAGGGTATGGAGTTTGTTTGTTTCCTTTCAAATCCCTTTGTTATTGTATACTATTTGTAACTTGTACATAACTTGTATGAAATTGAAATAAAATAGGTTTACACTAACAGTTTTCAATAGATTATTTTCAAACTTTGTACACATGTTGAGGGCAAAATGAAAATCTGCCTGTGGCTTTTTTAGATAGACAAAATTAATTTCGACAGAATTAAGGCCTTTTAAACTTGGACATTTTGGGTTGTTTCTTCGTGTTGTAGGATATGGAGTTTGTGTAATCAACTTCTACAGTTTAAATGGATTCTTTGTAGATAGTGTTTGTGCTTAAAAATACTTTAGGGATGTACACTACACTGTAGCAGGCGCTGAACGGGGGAGGGGCTATCATTCGTGTTTTACGGGCACAATTTTCTAGCGTTAAACTTATTCATTCTGATGTGTATTAGTTCAGTCAAACCTGCCTGTAAGGGCCACTGTATTAAAGACTCACCTGACATTACCATCCACTTTAACTAAATACAGTGCAAATTAACTGAATTAAGGGGTCATCTGACATCTAACTTAAGCAGCCAAAATTGTCCTCTTGGATGATCCCTTTAAACAGGTTTGACTGTCACATTTTCTCGCTAAAATCTATTTAGTTCAGAAAATATACTAAACCTTATTTAGATAAGGTCGCCCAGCCTTCTTAAGGTACATGTAGCACATGCCTTATCCCATTGGCCATGCTCTTATAGTATCATAGCTAAAGCTAGATTGCTTTGTTGTCAATAGATCACAAAACGTAGGTCATAGTAAGTAAGTGAATTAAAATAATTGTAGTCTTTGGTAACAGCAAAATCCGACTCCCGATAACGAGACAAAATGAGCTGCGACACGATAAAACTGACAATGTGGCATGTACGCCCAGCGAAGTCTCAGATCAGCTTGCGCAACTTCCCAGTCTAATCAGAGTCTTTGCTCAGGGGCTGAGCTAGCGTCATGCGGACAGCGAAGACTCTGGTAAGACTGGACGGAAGCCCAGGCAGATCTGAGTCTTCGCTGGGCGCGCATGTCACTTTGTTGGTTTTATCGTGTCGCGTCTCTAATCTTCTGCACTGAGCTGGTTCTAACTTCTCTTCCGAAATGGAGTTCGGTTATATGCTCGTGAAATTTCTGCTGCTGGTGAGAAGTATCTATGGAATTGTTCTGCACAAGCAAGTTGATTTAGCAAAGGAAATTCTTCTTCTTCAGCAAAAAGTGGCGCAACTGGAAGCTCGATCTCAGCCTCAAGGTATTATTTCAACACATTTATCTCTTTAAGCATCTAAAGGCAGACGACAAAATTTACGTCTGCAAAAATTAAAAAAATGCCTTGTCCAAGACATTTCATATTGAGAATTAAAAGACTAGACGGCAAACAGTGTAGATCTAGATGAGCGGCCTCATCAGGATCTACGCTGTTTTCAAATTATGCTATTTTCGTCACTAGTGCTCAAAGTGTTAAGGTAAATAGGTATAGCCTGCATCAGGGGAAGCGTGTTTGCATTCTTTTTTGTCTCATTTTCGTCTCCTTATCAGTGGGTGTTAACTCTTAAAGAAAAGAATTCGCTCCCTATTTCCCCTTGTAACAAATTCTTTCTTTTAAAGGTAGGTTCCTGGCCTAGTGATAACAATTATGTTCACAAAATAATTTTCTCTTTTTCTGGGTAGTATTGAATTCTCTTATTTTTCTGAAACTGTTGCTACTGAGAAAATCGTCAGATGTAGTAGAAAATAGTCGTTTTCCCTTTTGGTTTATTTTCTTTTGTTGGAATTCCAGTTCTAAAAATAAATATGTATATATGTCTACAAGTCCGCAATTTCTGATGTCATTTGCCAACGGTTAATTTTCTCTTGCCGTGAGCTCTTCCAGAGGTCCTGGCAGGGCGGATGGGTTAAAACTATCCCAAAATGCAATGCAGCATGACGTCAGCTATGTTATCTATTTTTGGCGCGAACTAAAAATAGCGCTAACTGGTGTGCGAAGCAGAGTTAGGAAATCCCTTGCAAAATGACTTTTCTACGAATTTTTTATTTACAATTTTTAGTGAAACTTATTCATTTCCTCTTTATAAGTGCTTTTCAACAACTTGGATAAAAAATCATCAAAATTATGATGCATTCCAAAGTACAGGAACCTACCTTTAAGGGTAGATCCCATTTAGGAAGTACTTCATTGGTCAGGGAAGTAAAGAAGTAAACAGAAACTTTTAAAGTTACCTCCCTTTCTTTGTAAAAATGGTGAGAAAACAGGGCGATGTATCTGTTCTGCGCAAAGTAGGAACCGGTACAATTACGGAATTGTCCTGCGCAAAGTAGGAATTCTCACTTTGTTGCGCGAAGTAGGAATTCTTACCTTGCGCAGGACAATTCCGGAATTGTCTCTGCGCAAAGTAAGAATCGGAACAAAGTGAGAATAGTTAGATCTTAGAGAGTTTTAAAAAAATATGTTTGCATTTATTTGTTTGATATGGTCAATTTTTTGTAATATTGTAGTTCTTACAGACTAGAATACATGTAACAGGAAACTGACTTTGAAATTATGAGGAATCTGAATGTTATTACATTTAATACCCGTCCGCGCGTTTAAAACACCGTAATGGTACGATTTCCACGCATTGGCAATGCGTACACTACATAGGGGCGGCCATTTTCCCAAAACAAAGCAGTCCCATAAACAGTCTTGAAAGTTATTATAAATAAAGAGGCCCATATACATTACTCGTATCATATGAATATTCGATTCTCACTTTGTCCCAAAGATTCCCACATTGCGCAGAGACATTTACCTGTTGGATAAATCATCAAATCTCTTGCGCAATTCTAGAATTGTACCGGTACAATTCCGGAATTGTAACACAAAGTGAGAATTCCTACTTTGCGCGGGACAATTCCGGAATTGTACCGATTCCCACTTTGCGCAGAACATATCCATACATCTCAGAGCTCCTGCATACATGTCTATAGCTACTAAATCTGAAAAGGTTAAAGATGTACTCCCTCACCATTTCATCATTTTCAAATAAAATCTTTTTACAAGTAACTTTGCTAGATATATTATGATATCAAAATCCTGGTTATAGTTCATAAAACTGTGTTGGTTTAAAATAAGATAACTTGAGTTCAAATCGTATAAGCAATTTAGCAAAACCATGAGCCAACAGGAAAATCAATATTAGGTTATTAGATCACGTGATGATATCCAGGTAATTTTCTCATTGGCGCATGTAATTGTTACATCAATCGATTTTATTTTGACCAATCGCACGATTTCGATAGCGACAGCGGTCCGCGCTTCTTCCTGATTTGGTATTTATTCTTTGTTTTACGACTACGATATTCTGAAGCAATTTTATGCCCTTAACCAACTGCTTAATAAGGAGCCCCTGTAGCTCAGTGGGTTAAGCGCTGGCCTAGTGATCTAGCGGAGCGGGTTCGAGTCCCGCTTGAGGAGGGAATATTTCCTACCGTAAACGGGGTTCCATTGCACACAGCCTTTCATTATCACCGTCCCATCGTCCTGATATACTGAAATTACTGTCGAAAAAGACGTAAAATTGCAAGTCATCAATAGTCAATTTGGACTATATATCATGCTGTCAAGGAAACCATTTTAACATATTATTTCGTAGTTTAGCAAGGCAGTTAATCTTTAACAAACAATTTTGACTAGATGTAAAAACTTTTGTAATATAACCTTTCTGGACACTTACGCACGAGCTTTAACAGGGAACTATAAAACCATAGAAATGCAGTGATCAGGAAATAATACAATCAGGGGCCGTATTCATAAAGCCACTTAAGTGGTTGCTATGCTGTTGCTAAGGCCAAATTTCTTTGGAGGAGATTCCCTACAACTATGAAATTTGCTCTTGAGGAACAGTCTTACAAAGACTGTTCCTCCAGACCAAATTTCATAGTTGTTGGGAATCTCCTTTATAGATATTTAGCCTTAACAACAGCATAGCAACCACTTAAGTGGCTTTATGAATACGGCCCCTGATCCCACATCCCGCCCACAAAACATGAAAGTTGCGCACGGTAAACTCTAGAATGTAGAGCTTTTTATCGGACAGGTGATTATTCCAGTTGAAAATAAGATCTATTTTCACCTATTTTTATTATATATTTTAAATTACAAAAAAGGGCAGCTATACGGGTGAGGACAAGAAGCACATAAAGCCTCGTTTACACGGGCAAAGTTTCTGTAACAAAGTAGGTTTGGCATAGAAAAATTTGCTCGTGTAAATGGAAAAATATGCCACATTTTCATTTGCAAATTCATATGGTAAAGTTTCTATGACAAACAAATTTTGTTTGTCCTTGTGAACGGCTATTTTGCCATAGAATATGTAACAAAAAACTAGCTGTATGGAGATGAACACAGAAAACGTTGCTCATATTCAAATCAGGTTGATTTTGAACAAAGCATATTTATTACATGTGTATGTAATGTTAAATTGTGTAATATTTAAGAAAGAAAATGTGGCACAGCTGGCCTTTCACATGAGCAAAGTTTGTTTGTCCAGGTAACATGGGTAACTTTGGCGAAAAATTCATTGCTCATGTGAACACGGCATCAAATATTTCATTGCAAAAGTTTGTTTGACAAAGATTCTATGCCACATTTTTCTTTAACATATAATTTGTTCCGTGTAAACGCAAAATATGTGACAAACTTTCTTTGTTTTAATTTCTGTGACAAAGAAACTTTGGTCGAGTGAACGAGGCTTAACATTGACAGGACCAAATCAGGCTACCGCCTTGGGACTGTCAGTAACTGGGGCCGTATTCATAAAGCCACTTAAGTCGTTGCTATGCTGTTGCTAAGGCTAAATATCTATAAAGGAGATTCCCTACAACTATGCAATTTGGTCTGGAGGAACAGTCTTTGTAAGACTGTTCCTCCAGAGCAAATTTCATAGTTGTAGGGAATCTCCTTCAAAGAAATTTAGCCTTAGCAACAGCATGCAGTCACTTAAGTTGTTTTATGAATACGGCCCCTGATTACTCAGGAGTGGGATTAAACTAGTTTTGCTGGACCCAAAAGAAGAGGACTCTTCAGAACCGAAATATTGCGACATCTAAAGATCCCCGAGATGACAAACATCATTACTGAAATACTGGAGCAAACGAAAACCACCAGTTGAACCCCGAAAAGCCAAACAACAGACGAGACAAGCTCTGTCCCCAGTCAACAAAAGCAGCTTTATGTCGAGGCTAGCACAGAGTCTGATGCACGACCCACCGGTGCGCAATTAAAGAGGGTTTTTATCGATGTTTGGGTTAGCCACTAAGCATGCAGATTGTAGCTATTACATGAATGCTATACCCAATACGTTCGTAATGGAACGTTTGTCGTATGTTTTTTTAATTTTATTAAATCTTACTGTTCCAGATACAAGTTCTTCTACATACGTGAGATGGGGGAGAACAACATGCAACACGAATGGAACTGATTTGGTTTATAAAGGTTTGTATCTGACAAACAGTCCTGTTCACAATCGCAGAACGAATAGTTGGGCATCAGACTAAAATTCTAAGCCGCGACACGACAAAACTAACAAAGTGGCATGAAGGCCTAGCGAAGAATCAGATAGGCCTGGGCATCCGCCCAGTCTGAACAGAGTCTTCGCTTTGCGCACGTTCAAGCTATATCATATTGAGAGTTCAAAGACTAGAGTGCCACCTGCGTGTGGCCTGAGAATTTTTTTTAAAGAATAAAGTTTTGTTCTGTTCAAAGTTTTTGTTCTGCAAACAGTGTAGATCTAGATGATGCGGATCATTTATAAGCCGCCTCATCTGTATTTACATGTTTCTAAGTTCAATAAAGTTTTTGTTGTTTGTTTTTTGGTACTGAAGTATTAAGCTTCTTAACAATATTTACTCCAGCTGAGGTACCCTTAAGGTGAGTGGACTGCTTAAGGACCAGGATCAAATCAACCTGGTGGTCCAATCCCCGGCCTGTGTAGTCCACAAATCCTGGGTGTGGGGGTCGGATGAAGCTTAGATTTCAATATCACAAGCAAATGGATATCAAAAATGTGTTCAAACACTTTACAGACAATACCAAAATCAGATCAAATTTTGCACGCGTCTTATTATGGTGGCTGGTTTGTGCCATTTCGTCTTTTCGTCTTGTCGCCGCGAAAAGACGCCAGGCGAAAAGACGAAAAGACGCCATGCGAAGAGACGAAAAGACGAAAAAACGCCATGCGAAAAGACAAAAAGACGAAATAACGCCATGCGAAAAGACGAAACCCGCCACGCGAAAAGACGAAATTTCAGCGCGAAAAGACGAAAAAACGCCACGCGAAAAGACGCCATTTGAAACTCTTATTTTGTCGTCTTTTCGCGTGGCGTCTTTTCGTCTTTTCGCCTGGTGTCTTTTCGTCTTTTCGCGTGGCGTTATTTCGTCTTTTCGCATGGCGTTATTTCGTCTTTTCGTCTTTTCGCATGGCGTTATTTCGTCTTTTCGTCTTTTCGCATGGCGTTATTTCGTCTTTTCGTCTTTTCGCGTGGCGTTATTTCGTCTTTTCGTCTTTTCGCATGGCGTTATTTCGTCTTTTCGCCTCTAAAAGACGAAAAGACGCCATGCGAAAAGACGACATAACGCCACGCGAAAAGACGAAAAGACGCCATGCGAAAAGACGAAAAGACGAAATAACGACACATAAATACCCTGTTATTGATAACTGTATTGATATCATATACTAAGACAGTTTGTCTGAGTAAACAGTGAAGACTCATATCAGACTACTGCAAACACAGATCCTGATGCAGTCTGATCATGTTCGCACTGAAATCTTATTTGATGTTCTTTTTCGACGTATAAGAATTATAAGGATAGACTATAAAAGTAAAGTGGAGTCGGCAATATTTTCGGTCAGTATGGTACCGTTTTGCAATTAAGGTGTATAAATATCCTATTCTTACATGTATTACAGTTAAGACACTTATACTTAGACAAGTGTTTCTGATTAAACTGTGAAGACCCTGATCAGAATGCAGTCTGTAGAGAAGTGGACTAATCACGGTTTGCAGTTTTTGCCACTGATTTTTTTTGTGTGTGTGGAAACATCACCAAAAATATGAGGAAGGTCATTATGGTATTTCTACTGAACGGACAGACAAGAACATGAGCCGTCCTTATGTTTTGGAGAAAAATACTCAAATCAATTTCATCATAATTATATCTTCGTTATGATCTTAAACTACCAAAAAGATTAAGTACCTTGTTGACAATCTAATCTCCCACAAATTATGGGGGGAAAAGTTACAAGTGTTTACATGACATGAATATGGCACACTTTAACCGGCAGCTACCCCAAAATTTGAACACACTTATAGTTTTCTAAAGACGTGCCGATCGCAGACAGAGCAGAGCCTGATCAGACTGCTCTTTTGGCAACTGCTCCTTCCGCCATCTTTACAAAGGGGAACACTTTCTGCGACTTCCTCTTCAAGTTTTCCCTAGTTAGAAATCGTTTCTTAAAGAGGTTTGCTCTTAAACTAAATAATTTGCTCCAAAAGGAGCAAAGTCTTTCCTTTAGGTGTTGTCCCTTACAGAGAAGGAAGGAAAAAATGCAGTGTCGTTATTTCGTCTTTTCGCGTGGCGTTATTTCGTCTTTTCGTCTTTTCGCGTGGCGTCTTTTCGTCTTTTCGCGTGGCGTCTTTTCGCGGCGAAAAGACGAAATAACGCCATGCGAAAAGACGAAAAGACGAAATAACGCCACGCGAAAAGACGAAAAGACGAAATAACGCCATGCGAAAAGACGAAAAGACGCCACGCGAAACGACGAAAAGACGAAAAGACGCCACGCGAAAAGACGACAAAATAAGAGTTTCAAATGGCGTCTTTTCGCATGGCGTTTTTTCGTCTTTTCGCACTGAAATTTCGTCTTTTCGCGTGGCGGGTTTCGTCTTTTCGTCTTTTCGCATGGCGTTATTTCGTCTTTTCGTCTTTTCGCATGGCGTTTTTTTCGTCTTTTCGTCTTTTCGCATGGCGTCTTTTCGTCTTTTCGCCTGGCGTCTTTTCGCGGCGACAAGACGAAAAGACGAAATGGCACAAACCAGCCACCATATCTTATAGATATTTTATATTATGGTAAAAGCCAAACCTCGGTTTTATTCTGTAAAAGGCATTAATTATCACATGATATGGAACGGTCCCTATTAGACTCTGCCATGAAATACAGACCACTGGGTACACAAGGGTGAGTCAACACTGAATCAGCCTTGATTTAAAGTCCAGATCTTCATTCAACGTCATACGTTGAATCAAGGTTGATTCAGTGTTTGTACCCAGTAGGCATTTTGTGACGTGCACGTGATGGTCTCGACAATGAAAAGTAGCGATATAAATAAATTTATTATGTAATTCCAGGTTATATGGCTGGACATAACTACCTTGAAGCAAGCGGGGGTACAGAATTTCTGTGTTTACCCCAAGACGTTACCTATGCACAGCCTGGACCGAATGATTCTTACAGTGGTCAACTATACGGCACTGAGTACGATATGCCCACAGAAGTAGGCAGTCAAATCAATAAGAATGCACCATGTTGCCTATGTAAAACGAGACGTCCTACAGTTGCAATGTTTCCTGCTCGCACAAACTGTTTCACTGGGTGGACTTTAGAATACACAGGGTATCTAGGAGCTGGTGTGAGGACTCAGACACTTACCAACTATGTTTGTGTTGATTCTAGTCCTGAAACAATACCTGGTGGAGCACCAACCGACTATGCGGCTTCGATACATAATGTGGCGGCAGTGTGTGGCTCTCTTCCTTGTCCACCATTTGTTAATGGTAGGCTGTTAGCATGCGCTGTTTGCTCGATTTGATGGAAACCATATGATTAACCCATTTATGCCTGGTGGACACTTCTGTCCTTAGGAATTGGATGTTCATTTGTCAATTAAGGGATGTGTGGTTTCATTCATATATTTTATTTTATTTATTTTTATTATAATTTTTTTTTTTTTTTTTTTTTTTTTTTTTTTCTTTTTTTTTTCTTCATTTTTTCCCCCTTTTTTTAAATGAGAAATGCCCATTTGTCTTGTGCAAGTAGTGTAGACCCTAATCAGACACTGAGTTCTGCGGCGTCTGACTGGGCCTGAACTGTTTGTCAACGCCCTTTATATGACACTAGGCATAAATGGGCTGTTACTCATTTAACCAGCTGTCGCTCGCCATGTTGAAAAAATAAAAATCAGCTCTAAATGTGCTTAGCTTAAGGTGTTTTGGTATACCGCCATTTTTTTCCCCCATTTTCACAAAAATGACAACTTCAGTGACATTCATTTGCTTTCCTTTGGAAAAGGGTAGGAGAGCAACTACTTTCTTTGTGAGCTGACCTCCATTTAGATGGAAGGCAAAAGAAAAAATGGCAGTGTTGCTTGAAAGTGTACCATTGGAAGTGTACTCATTCATTTTAAGATATTAGTACATGTCCTTTCGTGAGTAATGCAGATTCTTCTGAATAAAGCATTTTTAAGTTATTTCACTTTAATAGCTTGGGGCCCGTTTACAGCATTCGGAAAAGCCAAAAGATTCTGTGTCCAGTTTGATGTGTCAGCTACCCACTGGGCCCGTT
Organism: Ctena decussata; assembly: GCA_963989385.1. NCBI lineage: Eukaryota > Metazoa > Mollusca > Bivalvia > Lucinida > Lucinidae > Ctena > Ctena decussata. The sequence continues at coordinate 68,038,012 of OZ022504.1, forward strand.
TTGGAAGGTGCCATTACTAAAGCAGTTGACCAAGTCAACTGGCCAGTTCTCTCTTTGTTGTTCATCAAAATCGTGTTGTTCATTCGATTTTCGTAAACCATGGAATGCCCATTAAACATTTCATAGAAAGCGCGGGTAAAAGTAAGTAGGAAAATTCTCACGAACTTACACAATTCAATCCTAGATCCCACCTAAGACACCATGTGGGAAAAAGACGGCACAAAATTAGTCACTATCAAAGACATCATCAGTGGCAGCCATGTGAATAGCCATTATTCATGTAGGTGGTCATCGGCTCGACCAGTCTCATCCGTCTCTCTTGGAGGCTAAACCAATGATGCAATAATTGCTGAGTCCAATCCCTTTAAAATCATGATATTGGTATTCAGTTCTTCCCTTAGAGTTAGAAAGAGACGGAAATGAGATTGCGAGCTTGTCTCGAAAGACGTTCTTTTTCATCGATCTTGGTTTCATAAGCCTTGGAATCTACACTACTTACGCTTTGAACATCCTTTAAATATCTTTGAAGCGAATGTTTGAAAAAAGCTTACGCAACAAAAGCTAGCAAGTCTTAAGCCTGTCTCTGTGCTAATTCCTTGCACGTTAAATAAAAATCTGCTCATGGCATCTGGTAAGTCAGGCAGCTTTATAAGTGCTGAATTATCCTTAAACAAGTGCCATTGTCACCAAAACCTTCCCGACTCTTACCAAATGCCTTATCCCTGAGACAGCCAATACGTCCTCCGACATATGGACATGTCGATATCTGGGAAATGTGACTGAAGCAGGCCCGTACGCGGAATTTTAAATGGAGGTGGCGTGCAAATTTCAGAAAACTTTCAAAGGGGGTACTAAAATTAAGAAACCAAGACTCTAAAGTAAACTCAGTTTCTGGCAGAAAATTGATTTTGAAATAATTTGCTCAATTAAGGGCACGTTATCACCCACCCACCCACCCACCCACCCACACACACACACACACACACACACACACTCCCCTTTTCCGCGCGGGCCTGTTAAAGAAGTCGTGGAAACAAAATCGACTGTTTAGCTATGGCCATAGCTTTGATCGTAAAGTGAGTTCAATTCCTGATATGATTCATGTAAATTTTGACAGAGAAGTTTGACCAAAACTTTATATGTTGATTGATATCCTAAGTGCCGTATCTCTGGAAGAAAACAGTACATGTAATGACCACAATAAAATATGTGTTTCAGATGCTTGAAACAGTCTATGATTCACCTAGTTCACATTAACAAAATGATTTTAATGTATATGGGTACACCTCCATGTTTTCCGCCATTTTATACAAAAGGGGAAAACGTTTATGCCTTCCAGTTTGCTTTCCTGGATTAAAAACCCGTCCAAAAAAGGATATATTCTTAAATTAAAATACGATGCGCCTAAATGAGCAAATTCTTTCCTTAAAGAGTTGACCACGGATTGAGAATGGAGCAAAATGAAAATGTCATAGTTCCTTCTCCTGAAAGTGTACCCTTGCGCTTTAATTAATACGGAGTTCTTGAAGCTGACTGGCTACAGGTGGCACTACAGTAAAACAATTCCCATAGCTCACAGTGCAAAATGGGTCAAAGTGAATGCACTGCCAATTTTCTCCTGGTCTAAACTTTCCAAATTGAGGCATGGCATTGAATAGACAACACCTTTACCTACCAGTAAGAGCTAAACAAAAGTTGGGGTTTGTGCGGCATGTTTTTACTTATTGTACTTTCAGTTTTGACAGGCCAGGTTCGCACTAAATAAATCTCGAAACTTTCAGTGGCAATCCCTATGTATTTTTCAACCCGAACAAAAATGTAGCAAAACAGCTTTGTAAATAAACTCCATTTTTATAATAATAAATAACCATAACATTCAGAAAAATATTTAACTTTCATGATAAAACCAATCAGGACCCTGCAAATTTTCATTATACTCCTGAAAGCTCTCGTCCCAAAGAGGCAGGGCTTGTATAATGAGCATTTTTTTACTGTAGTGCAACCTATACCCTCATATTTTTCCGCCATTTTTAGAAAACGGAAACAACTGTTATCACTTCCTGTTTGCTGCCCTGAAGGGCAGCGAGAACTAATTGTTTCTCCCATAGACTTCTATAGTGACCCTTACTGCCTGTGACAGTGTGCCTCCCTTTATACACTGTTACTTCACTATCCAGATTTGCTCTAATTTCAAGCTAAAATGTTGATCAAGAAGATGTAATAAGAGAAACACCACCTTACCCTGCGCTTTCTACCTCTACAGGATGTTGATAGCCAGCAATTACCTATCCCGCTGAAAAGCGCAGAAGATTTGCTAAAAATCACCTGTCATTAATTTTGGCTCCACAGACCAAATCAAAAATACTTATTTCTTTACAATATCCATAATATCAAACAAAACTGATTTCTACATGTCACTAAAACATCACTTTCAACCTCATCAGCATTATTAACCAATCAAAGAGCACCATGTGACAATAATAGTCCCGAGCTTCAAGAATTTGCTCTAATTTCAAGCTAAAATGTTGATCAAGAAGATGAAATAAGAGAAACACCACCTTACCCTGCGCTTTCTACCTCTACAGGATGTTGATAGCCAACAATTACCTATCCCGCTGAAAAGCGCAGAAGATTTGCTAAAAATCACCTGTCATTAATTTTGGCTCCACAGACCAAATCAAAAATACTTATTTCTTTACAATATCCATAATATCAAACAAAACTGATTTCTACATGTCACTAAAACATCACTTTCAACCTCATCAGCATTATTAACCAATCAAAGAGCACCATGTGACAATAATAGTCCCGAGCTTCAAGAATTTGCTCTAATTTCAAGCTAAAATGTTGATCAAGAAGATGAAATAAGAGAAACACAACCTTACCCTACCCTTTTCCTCTCTCTACAGGATGTTGATAGCCAGCAATTACCTATCCCGCTGAAAAGCGCAGAAGATTTGATAAAAATCACCTGTCATTAATTTTGGCTCCACAGACCAAATCAAAAATACTTATTTCTTTACAATATCTATAATATCAAACAAAACTGATTTCTACATGTCGTTAAAACATCACTTTCAACCTCATCAGCATTATTAACCTATCAAAGAGCACCATGTGATAATAATAGTCCCGAGCTTCAAGAATTTGCTCTAATTTCAAGCTAAACTGTTGATCAAGAAGATGAAATAAGAGAAACACCACCTTACCCTGCGCTTTCTACCTCTACAGGATGTTGATAGCCAGCAATTACCTATCCCGCTGAAAAGCGCAGAAGATTTGATAAAAATCACCTGTCATTAATTTTGGCTCCACAGACCAAATCAAAAATACTTATTTCTTTACAATATCCATAATATCAAACAAAACTGATTTCTACATGTCACTAAAACATCACTTTCAACCTCATCAGCATTATTAACCAATCAAAGAGCACCATGTGACAATAATAGTCCCGAGCTTCCCTGCACCTTTTTGAATTACGCGGTTTCCTACAGGAATTGGTTCTCGGTGCCCTGAAAGACGAAGCCTTTGCAAATGGGCGTTACCGTATTAATCCAATTAAACGCCCCGGAGGGCATTGCATTTTACTACAGGGGTAGGGGGCGTTATTTAGAGCCTAAATTATAATGATTCAGCCACTGCCGAAATACCTCTTATAAACAGCATTAAGGTGAATGGATATACTTTCAGAGGAATTCACTCTATCATGTTTGCCTCCCGCGTCAGTAGGGGTGGGGGTCAACTCTTAAAGGAAATATTTTGCTCCTCAAGGAGCTACCGGAGTATAATCTTTCCTTTAAGAGTAGATTCCATTTTAAAGAGCTACCTCATTCAGAGAAGCAAATAGGAATTCATACTAGTTCGTATAAGCTTATATTCGAGAAATAAACACGGGGCGTTTATTAGAGCAGGCGCTCTTATTATGATTAATACTATAGTCTTACAGGAAAGGATTTACTTCTCCAGGGAGCATATTCTTTCCTTTAAGAAAAGCTGTCAGTTAAATGGGAGATGAATATGCAATTCACTTGCCCAAATTTGCTTACGTAGGTATATTTTACATACATGCAAGTTTTACTCACGTAAGTAAGTTCGTCATGTGAACGCAAATACACACGTATACCTAAGTAGGGTTTATATCTGCTAATGAGCAAAAGTTGCTCCTGGTCTGACAATTTGGTCAGATGCCACAACGTACAGTTTGTCTAGAGTCATAGTATATCATGGTCGCCAAAATAAACCGGGTCAATATACCATGAAAATTTGATACCACAGATATTAAGTGTTTTACAGTATGAATTAACATTTACTCCTGGAGTATTTCCGCGTCATGTGAATGTAAAGTAACTTTACTAATACGTATTTTATGAGTCCAGCATGTGCCATGGTAGATTTGGAATGTTGTAGCACTCATTTTGTCCTAGAAAGTCTATGAAAATGTATGACTCCTTCTCTCCCGAAGCGATGGGAAAATACTGGTTCTGGCGATGATCCATTCCTTGAAATGCGCATTGGCACGGCCATTTTTGTGTGTACGATATCTATATATTAAGCTGAAAATTTCATTCCTTCAAGACGTATGTTTTACCGCCACATTCAATGCGGGTGCAGGTTACACATGTTACCCAGTTTGAGATAGCTGTTTTGTGTTCAAATCCCAATTAAATTAAATTTGCATTTTTCTGAATTGGCTTGAATTTGTTAGTCTGATATCTAATCATTTCGCTTTAAGGCGTATATTTTGCTGCTACAGATATTTTATTCCCAACACAGATATTCTAACGCGGTTTTGGGTGCGGATAACACATCATAACCACTCTCGACATCATACGCATCTGTTCAGGCAACGCCGCAGTCATATCCAATGACAACAAAGTAGATTGGTTAAATCAACACTGCCAAGCTGGTAATATCGGTAACTCCCGTTTTGTACATTGCAAATATCGAATTAAGACCAAGGTTGCAGACAGTTGCAGGATTGACTAAAACCCAAGCAGCAGCAGGGGGGGTGAGCAGACCAAATATTTTGGGCCGCCGCGCCTCCCAGCCCAATTTCATGGTAAAACAACACTTATTTTTGGCCGCCGCGCACCTCTCAGGAGGGTCTTCCCAGCCCCCGTTTTCGGCGTCACCGCCACATACAGCAGCAGGGGGGGGAGGGCATACCTTTTTGTTTAGCCGTGGGAGGCGTTATTGCAGTAAGGGGGGGGGGGGGGGGGGGTAACGGCAATGGGGGGGGGTGCGAATGCACCAGCTAGAATCCGAAAAAAAGCAGATTATAAAACAGTGAGAGCCCCAGGGGCGGCCCAAACCGTCAGCCGACCCGGGCTCGAAGTAAAATTAAGGGCATTCCATGTACTGAACAATGACGGCAATGGGTATATCGTTGGTAACATGAAGGGAACGAATACGTGCCAGTGGTTGACTTTGAGCTCCGTTCATCTCTGCGGCAAGAGTTGCATGAAGGACTATTGTGGATCCCACCTCGCGCTTCTTCGAAAGGGTTCACTTACAAAACCTTGCAGAAAATGCGAAGTAGGAGTGACGAATTCACTTCAATTGTGTATGCGGTGCGGGTATTTCAACGAAAAATCAAAAATCATACATCGCGGGGCTAGAGAGACAAAAAAGGAATTTAAACGGCTTGCCGCTATTGAAATTTCCATTTAGACAGTTGTTCAATGTTGGACATATCTTCATCCGGCCGCTATTGAAATTCTCATTTTGACAGTTGTTCAATGTTGGACATATCTCTATCTGGCCGCTATTGAAATTTCCATTTAGACAGTTGTTCAATGTTGGACATACACGTATCTTCATCCGGCCTCTATTGAATTTCTCATTTTGACAGTTGTTCAATGTTGGACATATCTATCTGATTCCATTTAGACAGTTGTTCAATGTTGGACATATCCATCTGACGATATGGCCACAATGGATGAGCTAATCGAAGAGATACTTGCAGAAATGTCTGACCCTGCTCTGGAGGGCCAAAAAATTATCGACCTGGATGACTTGGTCCCTCCCCAAGTTCAACTGCCAGATGACGAGTGGATTGAGATCCTGAAGGACGCCAAAGACGAGTTTGAGGTCGACGGAGCCGCCGCGGTCTTCTCTACATGGAGGGTGGAAGCAGAGGACCCGCTGGACATCGGCGACCTCGAGATAGCCGATGGGATGCATGTCAGGGCTGGCCGACTGGCCTTGAATGCCCGCATGACAGATGCGAGGGCGGCACGGCTACTTGCTGCGCTTCCTGATATCGGCGCTGGGTTCATCATGAGAATCAAATTCTTGAGGGAGAGGGCTGAAGGTGATTAGTTCATAGAAGACAAGTTTGACCCGGTCCGTGCTGAGAGGAAAAGGGGGGAGGGCATCATTGAGGTCTCTCAAGACACAAGGCCGGGCGCGCTGACAGGGATCGACAGCGTGTTCTATCAGAACGCCTACCCGGTGACCGCAGTTTTGTACGGGCTCTACCCCCTCAGAGACCCAGACACTGCCAACTTGGCACCACTAAGAGATGGTGCCCTCAACTGTGTGGCCCAGAGAGTCACGGAGCACTTTAAAGGTGCCCTGAGGGGCCAGGGGCTAACGCCAGCGCGCCGTCTGAAAATACAGGGATGGGAGAAGAGAGTTCGCGAAACCGGTGCCACGGTCGATGATGTAGCAGATTTGGAAAAAGTCCTCAAAAGGGCGATCATCCTCCGAGATATTGCTGGTGAGAACATTTACGACAGCGGGAAGTATCAGCAGGGACGGTTTAGATCTATAGAACTCATCGTCCACAACGGCCACGCGTGGCCCAAGGACCTCCACTTTCCCCAGAGCAGAGAGGTCCATATTTATGAGGGAGTCCCAACAAAGCCCATTCGGAGAGACAACAACAAAACCTCTTGGATTAAAGGTGATACTGATGCGCTCCCTTATCATATTTATCTTTCTAAATGCCTTTTCTTCACAGCAGAAATTCCAAGTCACCGGTCAGCCGAATCTGAGGTTATAAAACTTTTTTCATGCTCAACTCAGCTGAGCATGAAATTTTACCTGCTAATAAATAGCAAACTACTGATAAGTACAGTTGTTTTCTTGCTCAGGTTAGCTGAGTATGAAATTTTCTCTGCTTATGAACATTAATCAGCAGAAAAATATTTCGTATTTATCAGCAGAGAAAGTTTCATGCTCAGCTGAGTTGAGCACGAAAAATTTTTATAACCTCGGGGCTTAGAGAAGCTTAAATTAAAATCTTAAAAGAGTTCCTTAAAGAGCAGAGAATATATTCATAAGAAGTAACATAGGCCAGACTACGTACTAATAAAGCCTCTTCAGTGACCCTGAAGCAAGCCTTTGAGATAAGACACTACCGAATGTTACCGAACATCTCTTTACAAGGACCAAATAAAATTTGGGAAAAAAAAACAGGCCCACATCTCAAGGTCTTCTGGCCTAGCAAAAACAATTCGACATGTCACAGTAAATGGGAAAAAGAGGCAGAGACAGACAAAAGAGATAGAGTGGACGAGAATTGCTTTTATCTACACAACAAATACCAGGCGCTCCGCTTACAGAGGTATAAGTGTGTTTATCTTAACTCTTGTAACGATGATTCCCCCGCACCCCAGCGGAACGCATCCATGGCCGCAGTACGGGGCATCATGCGTTCGTCCATCATTGAGATAAACTACCTATTCTAATTCAGTAGACCACCTAGGTCTTGAAAGACTATACAGAACACATCCAAGCTTAAAAGCTACTTTTATGGTCATCACCTATGTGAGACGTTTGTTCAACGAAGCTATAGTCATTGGTAAGAAGCCATATCAGGCACGTTTCTTTAAGATGGGCTGTGTTTTGCGTGCACATGTTCAGTTTTGCGCGGTCTTTAAGAACCGACACCTCCAAAAGTAGCATGCTTGCTCGAAATTTGAAATGATGACGACAGTCACATGCCTTCGATTACCTTCATGAGATAATTACAATGTTATAATAAGACTAGCGAAAGTGTGACACCTTTTAACACCTTTGTACACCTTTTTCATTGATCCTTTACACCTCTGGGCAATTATAATGTGAACGAATATGACACATATTGTGAATGAATATGAGAACTGTTATGAATCGGCTTGAAGACCTGGGGCCTATTTCACAAAAATTAACCGTACGATGAATCGTGGGATAATCGTACGTTTGGTCGTACGAGAATCGCACGATTCTCGCACAATCGTTTCATAAAAACATCGTACGACAGATAGTACGATTCTCGTAGGATTTTAGTTATACGATGGATCGCAGACGTGATGTGTATTAGCTTTGACAGATGTGTATTGGGTTTTATAAACATAAACAGTAGCGATTTGTACTACAACGCAATCATGTCAAAGAAAAAGGTCAACAGGACCTCAAATGAGTTTAAAGCCCTTCTCACTGAAGTAAGGAAGATGGATGGATGGATGGCTTGCGATTTTACGTCCGTTTCAACAGTATTTCAGTCGTATCAGGACAGTGGAAGGGTGATAATGAAAGGTTATGTGCAAGGGAACCCTGTTTACAATTGAAACGATTTCTGCCTCCGGAAACGACCTCAGGACCGCTTGATCAGCAGGCCAGCGCTTAGACCACTGAGCTACCGGTGGCTTCTAAGTAAACATGGACGACTCCTAACCAAAGACACGAAGGATCGCACCTGGGAAGTTTTCAATCCAAGGTTCAATTTTTTTTATCCTTAGTTGCAGATCTTCAAAACCAAGATATGAAAACGAAATTGCTATATAAATTCATTTTACAAAAGTGGGGATTGGAGATCCAAAACCTAGGACTGAAACTCTGAAACAAGGCTGAAACTCAGGGTTTTGAAATTCATTGTGCATTGGCTTGCCATGTCCTAACTCGATTTTCGAAATACAGTTTTGAGATAGAAGTATCGAGGAATTAAACTCGGGTCTTGTTATTTTGCCAAATGCTGTTTGTGATTGTATCAGCTCTTTCAGACTTGCACTGCAGAACCTTGTTGTGGTCAGCGCAATAATTCGTTTGTATAGCAAGCCAAATTTCACATTCTCAATTTTAGGTGTTAGTTTTCTATAATCGTTTTTACAAATCCGGGTATTGAAGTCAGATTTGAAGCCTATAACTGAACTGAAACTTAGGTTTGAAGCTCAACTTAGGGTAAAATTTCTTAAACCTAGTTTAAAGATTTATTGTGCATTTGGCGTGCCATAGGTGGAACACAAACATGCAGTCTCCTCAGATCAGAGATCACGTAATTAGGGGTTCAAACAGTCCTAAAACCTCCCATTTTCTTGTAAGATTATTTCTCTCTATTAGAACAAATGCTGCCGCCATGATTTTGGGAATAGTCTCTAATACATTGCAGGTAAATTATCCCGCAAGAATCGCACGATAATCGTACGATAATCGTACATGAAAAACTTCACCCAAAATCACCATTAGATGATTTATCATAAATTTAGAATTTTGTTAATTGGCTGATTTGCTCAAAACTTGGTATGTGTTTTTCAGAAAGACAGTAGATAAATATAATCTATTCAAAAGTTAAGTATGAGTATGCTGAGCGGTGAAAGAGGAGAAAAAGTGCAATTTACGACTGCCCTTTAGGTATCGTAGATTTGATCGTAAATTGAGTTCTACGAGGACGATAGTGAAACCGAGATTTTTTTCATGAAAGCGAATTTTGGTCGTAAGATTCTCGTACGATCATCTTACGACGGATTTTAATTGTACGATTCGTTGTGAAACAGGCCCCAGACTTTTGTCTTTATTAGGTTATGTAATCCTCATCTATATGGTGCTCAAATCGCCATTTTCTTTCATGTCCCCAGCTAAAGGGTAGTGTGGTCCTTGGTTCTATATATTAAGACAGAAGCCTTTCAGATAGAATTTCTATGTTGTTTTGTGTCAACTAGGGTTCAAGTGATTTGTTCATTCAGTGTATTACTTATACGTGGTGATTTTGAAATTTTCTGAGTGAAATGGCGATGCCCCTTAATCGCTTAACTTCTGCTACTGCCAGATAGTGACAGTTTGTTATATAATTATGAAAAATCAATATCATTTCTGTGCTAAGTTTGGTCTAGTTATATAACAGTTACCCCACGAAGCAGCAAATCAGTACATATTATGCCTCCAGCGGAAATGACAAAGCCTACAAGTTCAAAAAAATGGATTGGGACAGAATTGACTTTAACTTCCGTGACCATGATTTCTCAGACCTGGATTGCTGTTTGAATGTTCTGATTTGAAAACCCCTTTGAGATTATTGATCCAACTAAAAAGATGCATAAGACAAAATATTTTGTCACTGATATTGGGGATATACGTGTAAGTTGTTAATCTATGAGACTTTTGTTCCCTTTAACTTCCGTTACCAAAACCGTGAGTGTTTAATTTGCATGAGTAATTTTCACAGAAGTCGCTATCTCATGAAAAAAAATAAGGAATTGGAAAGATGGAAGCTGCCAGAGTTCAAAAACAAACTTCAGTTCAAATTGTTTTAAATATTTTACTGTGCAGTTGTATCACAAGTATGTTATCGATCTTTTGCATCATTATTTATACGTGAAACGATAAAAATTAAATTCCAACTATGCTTTTGGTGCGGTTTTCTTGCCGACATCGTTTGACCGCTCGATTATTTTCAGCATTATTTCTACGTATACAGTCATGGTAACGTAAGTTTTTTTGTTTTTTTTTTGTTGTTTTTTTGTAACTTTTAATACTTATGCCATATCTTTGTTGTGGTGACTTCCTTACGAAGACAGGTGTAATATTCAAGCTGCAGCAAATTAAGGGATTTACTGTAAGCTTCAATTTCATTTGTTCAAGCAGAGGTACCATTTAAAGGATCAAATGACCCCTCGCCCCCCCCCCCCCCCCGCCCAACCCTCCCACCCGCGTTACCCGCCTCTGTGTTGGCACCGCTGCATTGCCGACCTTGTCTGCTTATTATACTTATTAATGCCTGATTAAGTAGATCTGCATTTTGACAATTAAGACCCATTTATGAATGTTTCCCTTATATAACATAAGCATCTCGAAGTCAATCTGAAGAATTAAGACAAATTAAAAATAAAGACAAAGATAAGGAATTAATACAATCAAATCCCACGTCCCGAAGAGAGAGAGATATTGACACAAACAAGGTCTCGAAAGACACGAACGGTAAACGGAATGAGCAGCTCTTTCCTAAACATGTGGTCATTCAGCTATTCTATCTGAAAGCAGCAGATACATGTACATCTATTTTTACCAATTTTTTTTTTGTTTAAATTACAAAATAAAACAAAACAGATAGCAGAATGGGCAGCTATTCAGGTGACCATACTGCTTGAGGCCATAGACAAGCGGACATAACACTATGTAACACTGAGGAACCATAACAGAAGTACCGTCTTGGAACGGTCAGAAAAAAATACTGCGTGGGGGATGGGGGCCTAAACCAGTTTTACTGGATCCAAACATCGCCTTTCGCTTCTGCAATGGTTCAACCCAGTCACAAAACTGCCACTCACACAACAGATGAACGAGAACATCAATAAGGACAACAAGGACAAAGTATATGAAAAAAAGTGAAACATCTATTTTTACCTGTTTTTTGTATTATTTTTAAAAATCAAAAGGCAAAGTAGCGATAACACATTGTTTTAAGACTATATGCACGTGAACATAGGAACAGGTAACAGTAAAGAGCCACAAAGAAGCACCGCATTGGAACGGACAGCAATATTACAGGGGAATCATCGTCCGGAATGGTGTGGGGGCGCTGAGGGCTTAAACTAGTTTTACTGGATCCAAACCTCGCCATCTGCTTCTGTGGTGGTTCAACAATTTAGTTAGCCGTTTGGTCCTCGTGAAGGTTTCCTGACCCATCAATGAATCATTACCGAAAACAAACAAATCACGGATAAGACCTATGATGAATCAGAGATGAGGACTCGACAGAAACAACGTATTGCGGCACCAGGAGACCCCTAGGATGCCAACAGCGCTATTGAAATACCAAAGCAAAAGAAAGCCATAAGTTGAACCCCGAATAACCAAGCATCAGACAAGACAAACTCCAACCCCAACCAATTAACTAAACGAAAGAGCTGAATATCGGGCCCATTATTGAGTCTGATGCCCGGCCATTTTTCAATGCCCAGACTGGCCTGAGTCTTCGCTGGGCAAACATATCATTCTGTTGATTTTGTCATGTGCTTACTCAATTACCTTCGTTCTGGGTGAACACTTATGCAGAAAACCATCAGAATATATGCTACGTCATGACACTTTTAAATTGCCGATAGGAAAACTCTCTTAGGGGATTTTGGGGAAGATTTTAGCGACCGTTACCAAAATCATTATTTCACTAAGGGAAATACTAGTTACATTTTGTGTGAACATGATATCTTCTATTCGTGGCAAGTTCTGATTCAAACTTGTACACATGGCACGGTATTAAAAGCAGAAGATATTGTTTGCTTCATTTAATATCGTTGTGTGTTGCATTTGTATGATAATTTTGTTATACTTCTACAAGTTAAACAGAGAGTTTAATTATTTGAGAATGAACTATAGGTTTGAGAAAACCACACTTTTCCATTGTATGAATTTCAGGTAGCATCTCACTTATAATAAAAAGAGGGGAGTATGACATACACTGTATGCCATGCTCCGCTTGAATTATAAGTGAATTGATGTCATAGATTTGTTACCATAGAAACTGAAATTATCAACTGTTGTGCTCCGTACCTTGGTAGAATAACGTCTTTGATGACGTCATTTTGACATTTATGTGAACTCTTAGTTGGTATGGTAACAGATCTATGACGACATTGATATCGGAGCATGGCATACCAACTCTTCAATGACGTTACAAACTGATTTATTTCAACAGAACTTCAGATTTTCTCTAACAAATAATTATTTTCAAGTCATTTAATCGTGTGCTATTTAGTATTTTAAAATTTTGCGAGTTCAGTAATGCTCTAGATAAACCTTTTCAAAATTTCAGCAAATAAAATATACTTTGTTAAAACATAAAACAAAAGAGAATGTAGGTGTAATTTCTGCACCAATGTCATCATTAAACTGTGTTATTGGACACTAACTTCCGTTACCAGATGGGTAGTTATTTTACACCGCGAAATTTAGGTTAGATGTCAGCTTCAAACATAGCTAAATGACGCTGGAATACAGGGAACAATTGTCAGAAAAGCCTAAAGTGAAAATTGCGTCGTTATAGTTTCAGTATTTTGCAAAATTGCAATCGTGAAATACTAGAGATGAATTATTTTAAGATAATGAAATTATAACCATCTTTCAGATTCATTGATTATTGTTCAAATTGTTAAATATTTTAATATTTTTAAGTGGTTTTTTTTTCTTCTTTCTTTCTTTTTTTGATCGACGTTTTATACTTTTGTTACATTTGTGACGTTCCTTTGATACTAGTTAACAAATTGAGGCCTGCTTTCGTGCTGATAATGCTTTTATCCAGCGGTTTAACTTCCGTTACTTTGCTTATTGGGTCATACTGTAGTAGATATAGTAACTCAGTTCATCTTCATATTAGGTGGAAATTATTTTAGAAAAAGCTTAAGATTTAAGATAAGATTTATTTAAAGTCAGCAAGTTTACAACACATCAAAATAGGTTCTTGCGCGCTTTTGAACCGACTGCTGTAACCAAGGTATAAAATAATCAACAAGAGTAAAACAGCTGTAAGATAGACTAAGCTAATTAGTATGCAACTTAGCTACTCAATTTAACCTTAAAGAAACATGTACAACTTTGAAAACATACCTGGACAGAGCAAAGTTTGTAACTTATGTCTATCAGAACATTGTACTGGAGGGTAGTGCTTCACAAGTGGCAGCTCAGTTGCTTAATATCAGGCTCCACACCACCCTCCAGTCAATGTGAAGGAAACCGCGACCCGTCCTGGTTACTCAACTAACAGCTTGCAGTTACAATTTAGAGTAAGACATACATCAATGTTTAGCACAGGTTAAATGAACACATGTATATAATATAGGAATAAATTAAACTAGCATATGCCAGGATAAAGCAGAGTTCACAATTTAGAGCTGTCAAACACTGAACTAGGCGGTAGTGCTTCACAAGTGGCAGCTCAATTGCTAAACATCAAGCTCCACATCGCTCCTAGTCAGTGTGAAAAGAACTCCACCACATCCTGTGCAATACTGTGTTTACCACCAAAAAAATGCAACAATAAAGCACATAAAAGTTTAGCACAGGGACAAATACGACGCAGCTAATAAGCGGAGAAATCAGTAAATGCATACAGAACAAAAGCGAATAAGCCAGGCTACAAAAAGCAAACAACATAAGCATAAAATCATAGGAACTGATTTAAAATAAGACTATGCTGACCCAACTGTGACTTCCAGGAGTTTGGTTAAAATTAAGTATCACAGGCTAAGCATTTACAATTTTTTTCCATTTCAGTTTGATATAAATGATTTAAATTTGCTAAAATCAGTTGTTGTTCTGGTCAGGATTTCCAAAGCACAGGTGAAGCATAGCCAAATGAATTCTTACCCTGCCTTGAAGATTTTACCTGAGGAACCTGTAATATATCAGAATATCTAAAAGTATATGCGTTTTCACGTGTAACTAACAAATTTTTAAGAACAGGTGGTGCTAGATTGTTTAAAATTTTAAAAGTTTCTATGGCCCTGGTCCTTAGGCGTCTTATGTGCAGGGCAGGTAGTTTTGCTTTGGCCAACAGCTCTTCATATGTACTAAAATAGTCTTCATATACAAATCTGGGTGCCCTTTCTTGATTTTTTTTTTTTTTTTTTCAATTTTCTTTGTGTTGGACGTAGAACAAAAGTACCATGCAAGTGGGCAGAAATTAAAATTTGACAGGATAAAGGTATGAATTATTGTCATTTTACTAAGATTACAAAGGTTTTTCCCTAGTCGTTTTAAAACATTGAGCTGCTGGCTAGCTTTTTTACAAATGTTTTGAATATGACTATCGAGAGACAGATTAAAATCAATGTCAACACCCAATAATTTCACTATGTCTTCACAAGCAATTGATGAATTTCCGAGGTTAAAAACAGGTGATTTATTGTGAGTTCTTTTGCCAACACCAATGGCCTGAAATCTGGGTTAGCCTTCATACAGTTAAAATAAAACCAATCTATTAAAATTTCACTTTCAAACTGAAGGACACTAACCATGTAATCAAAATTTGGGAAGTGAAATGAGAGGGTGTTGTCATTTGCATAATTATATAGTGTGCCTCTCTGAATTGAACTACTACTACTATCAAATAAAAAAATTATCATTCATAAAAACATTAAATAAAAGCGATCCCAAGATAGAGCCCTGAGGGACACCCTTGTTTATTTCTGCCCAGTTACTAGTTTACTGTACCTATTTTTATTTGTTGTTTCCTGTCAGAGAGGTAACTAACCATCAATTTCACTGCATCTCCAGACATGCCATAGGCAGACAACTTGCACAATAGAATATTATGGGGCAAGCAGTCAAGGAGAGGAACTAAATAAGCAGTGTCTGCTTCCGTTCCCATCCTTCAACTGATTCAAAGTGTATATCTGTCATGTATGTAAATAAAGAAGCGAATAAATATGTTTAAACCAAACAGTCAACTGCCTTTGAAAGGTTCATTAGGAGTGAATCTACGTAGTGAGTGCCTCTTTCCAGTCAAGCAGGGTCGTCTGACATCCATGACCCTTTCTAAAAGCACATAGATAGTCATTAAAAATGTCATTGCAATAGCTGGAAAGCTGCTCTGATAGCACCTTTTCATAAACTTTTGAGGGGACAGGAAGTATGCCTACGGGGCAATGATTTGATTTTTCCATTGGGTCATATTTTTTTTTAATTGGAGCAACCTGGCCAAATTCTAGTCTGTCTGGAAATACGCCAGATAAAATGGTGTTGTTAACTACCTCTGTGAAGAGAGGTACACATGCATAATTGCCAAGTTTTAGAACTTTAACCGACACCTTATCAAATCCTGTAGCCTTTTTTACATTAAATTTGCCAATAATATTTGAAATGGTGCTGTTATCAGCTTCTACGATTCCGAAGCTCTTGTTGAAGTGTAGTGAATGTCATATTCTTTGTCTTGTTGAAGTGTAGTAAACAAGTAAACAAGTAAAGTAGTGAATTTCATATTCTTTGACGTCAATTTTGAAACATTTTCTGACATCTTAGTGTGCTTACTGTAAGTAAATGAATTACTGCTGTGATGTTTCCCTTTCGCGAAAGAATGGTTGCTTTCGCATTTTAGTTTTACCATTGCAGCAAATAGATTTGCGTTATTGGATTGGTTCTAAAAATTCTTTAGCGCTTTATAAATTTGTTAGATTGACGTTTTTACAAAATAGTCTATACTTTTAACTCTTTTTTGTCTATCCATAGAATTATACCATCGTATATTTTTTGTACGCAGTAAACACTTTTGTTTCTATAGTTACCGGCAGAAAAATAGTCTCGTTCTCGCATACAAGATGGCGGAGTTATATTCCCAAATTTGACAGGTCTGCAAAAACTTGAATGAAAACTCAATTTGTAAACAAAAAATACCTGTTATTTGCATTTTCTATGCATTATTACCGTTATTAGACGATGAGAAATAACTTGCATAAAGATAAATCAATGTAAATATGAACAAACTTTGTAATGGTTCAACCTTGGGTGTGTGGGAATGCTGTTGTCAGGTTGTTTGTCATTTTTTGCCGATTTCATAAGTATTCTCGCTGTCAGCATCATGTTTAGAAGTTGGTTAATATGTTTATTCATCGGACAGGTTACACCCAATCTTTCTTGTTTTTATCTGATATTCCCCAGACTTTAGGTTTGTTTTGGAATGATTCCAAGCCACTGGCACAGCTGAAGCTGTGCTCTTGTAGAATCATTAGCCATGCCAAGACTTAATGAACAATGCTGCATAATGATAAGTTACACATATGAATGGTTGTAATTGTTGTAAACACATCCTGCAGCTGCAATAACTCTGGGGTAATGGTATCACAAAGATTCTAGATAATAATGAAATGTTGAAGGATGTAGTGTTTGGGGCATAACCACAATATAGGGGACCCTGTGCAGTGTTTCAGCAAGAGCCGTATCTTATGTTTTTGATCCATCAAAATGATCAAAGACACAATGAGATTCTCATTTTTGGCTGTATATTGCCAGTTAAGCTATTCTTGATAAAACTTTAATATAGTGGACTCATGTGAATTCAAAGCCTTTAAAGCAGGCGAAACGAGGCAAATTTGGTATAAAAGTAAAGCTGCACATCCAATCTACAAATTGAGACCATATATGACCGTGTAGAGCCAACCTTGAGTTTTCGCTGACCGTTTGAAGCACATTGGTGTCGATAGATTTTTAAGCGCCCGTTTGCAACACATGGAAGTAGCTTTTACACTTCTCATTCAAGCTTTATCAGACATTAACAGGGGAAAATCGACTATGCAAATAACGGAGAAATGTTATAGTTTGTAATAAACCTGTTTTTGGTGATATTTAATGGAATGTTATTGCACAAGCAGTGCTAAAAACCTCAATGTCTGTACATTTTGTTGACGGTCGGCCATTCCTTGTTGTTTTGCTAGCACAAGATGAAAGCGCTTAGAAGACAATGAAAACCAGTCTGCATCAACGTGACATCATACGTGTCATATGCAAGGGTCGCAACTGTTGCAAGACGATCTTTTTTTTTCTTCGCTGTATCCAACAGACTCGTTTATTCAGTGTTGTACAGACCACGGATTGCTTGACACATTATTTGTTTAGGAAAAAATAAATAAAAAAAAGCATAAAACATGCGTCATATATTTTTTTCCCGATGAATACACATGACATTCATGGTTTTGAAACAAATGAATGAAGGACGATAGTGTACTACTTTTAGAATGATTACAGCGGTGTGTGAAAAATTTGCATACCGTGAGCGTATTTTTTCTTTCTTTTTATTATTTTTTCCTGTTTAATCAGTGAGGTGCAGAGTGAACAAATGATTATAAGAAGTAAAAAACGTTTAAATACACTTGCAGTTTATTCCGTTTGATAAATTTTACGGAATAAATCGCATTGCTTGTTGGTGTTGTTGATTTGAAAGTTCCGCCGTTGACTTTTCGGCGCGCCTTGTGTTATCCTTGAACGGCTATGCAACCCGACCGATTTTTTGCCCGCCACTATGAATCATCAAAACAACAGTGATGCAGTTTATTCCGTTTGATATAAGGGGAAAGAATTGCACATTTTGTTTTTGGCCAAAGCATATTGGTGTTTTTCATTATGTGGATGCATCTGTATATTAGGATGTATCCACATTTTCTTACCTACAGGAATGAAATGAATCCTTATTTTTTAGTCAAGGCATATTATTGTTTACCTTGAAAATATGGATTCATCTCTTTATAGGGGGTTTCCACATTGTCTCTCTATAGATCCAGGAGTGTATCCACATTTTTAGCCAGGGATGTATCCACATGTTAGTCCCTATATAGGGATGTATCCACATTTTTTTAGCCAAGGCATTTTATTGTTTTTCTTCAAAGTGTGGATTCATCTCTATTTAAGGATGTATCCACATTTTGAAGGAAAACAATAAAATGTCCTGGTTCCAAAAATGTGAGTACATTCCTGTGCAGAAACATAATGCCCTGTCTACTTATTTATACGGAATAAACCGAATCTATCAGAATGGCACTGCTCCTCTCAAGAGGGAGACCGTTTGCCACGAGGTTGACCACTTAAATTTCAGAATGTTTACAGCACAGTTTTAACCATAGACTGGTTGTTTTACTACCTTGATCTAAGTTAAAGGACGCTTGCAGCTTTCCTACAAACTCCAAGACTAAATTTCATTTTATGATTGACAAATCCACATTTTAAAGGATTGTAGGTTCAAGTGAACAGATGTTTTACCATTGCTGACAAGTGTTAAGTGTAAGATTATGAACATGTCGTGGATAAATATTCCTGCCAAGTTTTGCAAATAGTGGAAAATACATTGTTACCCTCAGTGAAAGAAATTAAAAATGGCGATCGTCAAGCCAAAAAAAGTCGGACACTACCTTGGTTTGTTAAACCCTGACAAGTTCTGTATCAGCCTGGGCTTTAAATCTTAGGTATGGAAATAAAGAAGAGATACTGAACTTTCTGTTGGTACCAGATTTGCTGTGGTTCTCCTTCTTATAAGGGAGGAATCCACATGAGTCCACTATATTAAAGTTTTACCATTTTATTTCCCGTTCCTCTATCATACTACAGTACAACTGAATCTTGGGGATAATATCATAAGACAGCTTTAAGATTCTGACTAGACTACTATGATTTCTATTTCAAGGCATTTCAGGCGAAATTTCAAGTTGAAATCTATGGAACTCCACTTTTTTAAGATGAGACTGGACTCTTATTTTTGGGAAAGGAGGAGTTCTTGACTCCTGCTTTTAAAATTCAAGTGAGAACCCTGCTACAGAATGTACCAGTAAATGGCATTTCCATTAGACTGAACAATATTATATCAACTCTTGAAACATAATGGTATATGACAAAACATAGAAAGACAAAACATGGAAATGTCAGTTCATCAAAATGACAAAACATCGAAAAGACAGAACAGCGAATAAGATAAAATATCGATTGGATGATTAATCAAATAAAAACATCGAAAAAAAAAATGAAAAAAAATATAAAAAAACTACTATGATTGATTCATTGTGAGCTTGATTTTGTGTGCGTGACAGAACCATGAGAAAAATATTTGGTATATATGAAAGTCCACATATATGCTTAATCAGTAGTCAGTGAAGAGACATCTTTGTAACTCTTTGGTACAACCCCATCAGTCAACCAGCCACAGATAACTGTCATTTAAACTGTTAGTAGTTGCAAACTTTTAGGGTAGACAATAAACAATTTTGATATAAAAGTGTAAAGAAAGGTGGGTCACAGTAATTGGATAATTGGCTATTGGTTGCCCCACTAACACAGTTTTTAAGAGCTTTACTTTTCTGTTTTCAGGGGGAAAAAATGTAAAAATGCTGTGAAATTGATTTTGAAGACAAGACAAGTATATGAGGGAAATATCTTTTACATATTGGTATGCTCAGCTAGGAAGTTCTAATGAGCTACCGAGCATCAGTTCTGTCTCCTATAGCAACGTCTGGACTTGGTACTATGCCAGGAAGTTCTAGCTCCAACAGATATGGGCTGACTACATATTCTAATACCTACTCTCGCCACTCCATGGGCAGGTCACCGTCAGCAACCAGAAACTACTCATCAACATATACACCAAGTAGAACAAGCTCCACCTCACGCCCACTTCCCACTGGCCCAGGTCCGCTGGACCATAGCGGAAGAAAGCTGTCAAATTTTAGCACAAGCGATTTTAAGAGGTCAACAAATTCACCAACAACTAGGACTCCATTGAAAGCTGATCATTCATTTGCTAGTAGTTATAAAAGCAGTGGTATTGATTACAGCCCGTCAGTGGGCACACTTCAGCGTAAATATTCAACATCCGATACAACGAAAACAGATATTAATCGAAGTCGGCGAGCACAGAGCATAGCTGCAGTTGACAGAGAGTTCTCAAAAGTTACTTTAGATAGTCATGACAGTATTAAGGCATCACCAAGGACTGTTGATTCTGATGATAACCTGTTGAGCAGAGCATCACGTAAGGATAGGTACAATACAGAACAAAAGAAATATGATGACTCAATACGGACAGGCTCTAGAGTCAGTAGAATTTCAAGCACTAGTGATTACAGACATAATGATGAGGATATATTCTCACCAAGAGCGGAATACCACGGAAGAGGATCGAGTGTATCAAGAGATTCATTGCCACTGAAGAAGAAGGACAGCTTCACAGACACACAGCCAAAGTCTTTGTCCAGACAAAGTTCAAGTAGCTCTATTTCAACTGTAAGTGCATATATTACTCTGTTAAGATCAGGGGCCGTATTCATAAAACGACTTAAGTCGTTGCTATGCTGTTGCTAAGGGTAAATTTCTATGTTGGAGATTCCTTACAACTATGAAATTTGGTCAGGAGGAACAGTCTTTGTAAGACTGTTCCTCCAGACCAAATTTCATAGTTGTAGGGAATCTCCTTTATAGACATTCAGCCTTAGCAACAGCATAGCAACGACTTAAGTCGTTTCATGAATACGGCCCCTGGAAATATTCAAAAAGTTTTGTATTTAAGGTGAAATTTAGTGGGTACATGTACAGGGAAAGCAACTTCACCATTTACATTTTGCCTCCCTTCTCAGTGAGGTTCAACTCTTAAAAGAAAGAATTTGCTCCCTTAATAGCAAATTCTTTAGTCTAAGAGTAAAACCCATTCTTTATTTAGGGAAGCAAACCTGAAGTCTAACATTTGAAAAGTTATTTCCCTTTGTAAAATGTGAGGAATAGATGGAGGTGTACCCATACACTTTAAGACACTTTACAAAATAAGAACTTTGTGAATATTTCCTTTAAAGCTAATTCACAAACTTAGCCGTTAGGATAATTCCCGCTATACGACACATATGTGTTGTCAAAATCTGGACCCAGTTGTTCAAAACTAATGGTTAGTTAATGAGAAGTTAAATTTTCAAATCTTGTACTCAAAAATTATCCAATAAATGAGAGATGCTTTTGCAGTGCAAAAGCTCCTCACAATTTTTCTGCAAAAAATAATCAATTGATTTTGTGAGTACTGTAAGACTTAACGAATCCTTAACTAACGACTTCCTACCATAAACAGGGTTCCATTGCACACAGCCTTTCATTATCATCTTCCCATTGTCCCGATATGACTGAAATATTGTTGAAAAGGACTTAAAATCGCAAGTCATTCATCTAACACTACTTTTAAACAACTGGGTCCTGGTCTTAAAACAAGGTTTTTTGTGGCTGCTTTTTATATGCCCCCGTGACGATAGTCAGGGGGCATTAAGATTTGCCCCTGTCTGTCTGTCCGTCTGTCCATCCGTCTGTCTGTTCGTCACGCTTTATGGTATAGAGTTTGTGTAATCAACTCCTCCCACAGTTTTCAATGGATCTTTTTCAAACCTTGCATACATGTTGTGGACATATTGAAGATGTGCATGTGGATTTTTGTTGGACCTAGAATTAATTTTGACAGAATTACGGCCTTTTGAACTTAGTCATTTTAGGCAAATTTTTGCATTGTAGGGTATAGAGTTTGTGTAATCAACTCCTCTCACAGTTTTCAATGGATCTTTTTCAAACTTTGCATACATGCTGTGAATGTATTGAAGATGTGCATATGGGTTTTTGATGGCACTAGAATTAATTTTGACAGAATTATGGCCTTTTGAACTTCTAGGGAAATTTTGCATTGTAGGGTATGGATTTTGTGTTATCAACTTGCTCCACAGTTTTCAATGGATCTTTTTCAAACCTTGTCTACATATGGTGGACATATTTGAAGATATGATGAGGCATATTGATAGGTCTAGAATTAATTTTGACAGAATCACAGCCTTTTTAACTTAGTCATTTTGGGCAGTTTTTTTCATGGCAGGTTATGTTTTCAATGGATTCTTTGTAGGTGCTTTATGGATATATACATATCATGTGACAGGCGCTGCACAGGGGCATCATTAGTGTCTTACAGACACAATTTTCTAGTTGTCATATAATTCCCCTTTTAAGCAAGTTAGGTACATGTATGGTATTGTTTAAACAAAGGCCGTTTAGAGTAAAACATTTTGCCTGTAAATATTAGAAAATGAGACTCAGGATTGCTTATGCATTGGCAGGATAGACTTTGTTGAGCTTTCTGATTTACCATAGCTCTAAAAAGTAGTATAGGGGCCTCTTCATGTCAAAGCCTGGGCAAGCAAGACGGGGCTGTCAAGGAAGGTACACTTTAAGACCAACATACAATGTATTTACTGATAAAAGGGATTTCTCAACTTTTCTGGAAATCTGAGCACATGTTTTTTTATGTTGTCTAAATGTGATGTCAGTACTTCTATTATTGGCTTTCATATTTTTATTTAAAATAAGCAAACTACATCCTGCATAAGTGGTATTGTCCCACTGGCTGTGTTGTGTCTCTGTGCCATGATGATGTTCTATTATGTTACAGTATCCTGTAATTTTTTTTCAGCAAACCAGTGTTTCAAAGTATAGTTCTACAGGGAAAGTGGGATTGCGAAATATTGGAAATACGGTAAGTTACATTCTTTCACTGTCCATTCCTTATATGCTGTTGATGAGAACTGAAAACATTAATATTGAGGATGACCAGGATGTCATGCAAGCATACAATTCAGAAAAGTCTAATAGGTGAATACATCAATAGGTGCAACCCATTATCATTTGGAAACCTAAGTTCATCTTAACTCTTTCACTACCAAAAAGCAGACGACAAAATTTACGTCTGCAGAAATTAAAAAAACGCCTTGTCCAGGACTTTTTATATTGAGAATTCAAAGACTAGAGGGCAAACAGTGTAGATCTAGATGAGGCGGCTCATTATGAGCCGCCTCATCAGGATCTACGCTGTTTGCAAATTTTTCTAATTGCGTCACTTGGGCTTAAAGAGTTAATGTGAATGGGTACATTTTCAAGAGAAACCACTCTGCCATTTTATTTTTTCTTCATTAGTGGGGGTCAGCTCTATAGGAGAAAAATTTGCCCCTCCTGGAGCAATTTCCTAAAGAGTAAGCCCCATTCTGGAAGGGCATCATTGACCAAAAAAATCAAACAAGAACTTCTGAAGTCAAGAAAGTTTTCTCCCTTTGCAATAAGTGGTGGTAAAACATGGACGTTTGCCCATACACTTTAACCTTGCAAGTATAACCCCATTATGTTTGAATTTAAGAATAATTATTACAATTGTTTGAATACCGCAATAGGTAGGGTAATTACAGTATTTCTTGTTCGTTTCAGTGTTTTATGAACTCAATACTACAATGTCTAAGCAATACCAAACCTCTTCTGGACTACTGTTTGAAGCAAGATTATATTCTAGATGAAAACAAAACAACCAGTAACCTTAAAGGTGCCTTAATCATTGGTAAGTTTGGGATATAAAATATACTGGGAGGGCTTCACAGTTGCCATAATGTATGGTAAAAGCTAAGGATATAGTTAGTAATAATACTGCAGTTTTTTGTTGCAAAAAATGTGAAAAGCTTTGCAGTGCAAAAGCTCCTCACATTTTTCAGCAAAAATTATAAGCACATTCAATTTTACATGTTCAATAAGACTAGGTGGATCTCTGACTGATGACTTCAGGGGCGTAACTAGGGGAAATTTCATAATACGCACAACCATGTTTTATTCTCTACTACTTGAAGGGAAAGCTAGTAGTTCAGCCACTTTGGTAATTGGTATTGAAATTTTGTCTAATTTATAAATTTTCAGCATGCAAATATGCAGGTGCGTTTTGAAATTTTGTCAATTTTGACAAAATTTCAATACGCACTTGCGTATTTGCCGTATAGGTAGCTACGCCCTTGGACTTTGTTAGGCTAACAATGCTTTGAACGACTCAGCCCAGAACTCCAGGTATTGATAGTGTTTGGCAGCAAGTCTGGAATAGTATTCTGATTGTTCCATAAAATGTGTTGTTACATTTTTGCAGCATCACAGACATTTTCATTATTTCTACATGATCATTTTAAAACATATTTCAGTAGAAAAGAAACATTCTCATATGACCAATATTTTAAAACAGTCTTGACAATAATTTCCATTTCAAAGAGGTCTCTCTGTAATGAAAGATAAAAAAAAAGTAATTCAAAGTTTAAGGAAATTCATGAATGATAGTGCTTGTCTGACCTGTAGCTAGTCAAAAGCAAGACAAAGATATAACATACCTGGGGCCGTATTCATAAAACGACCTAAGTGGCTGCTATGCTGTTGCTAAGGCTAAATTTCTTTGAAGGAGATTCCCTACAACTATGAGATTTGCTCTAGAGGAACAGTCTTTGTAAGACTGTTCCTCTAGAGCAAATCTCATAGTTGTAGGGAATCTCCTTTATAGATATTTAGCCTTAGCAACCGCGTAGCAACAACTTAAGTGGCTTTATGAATACGGCCCCTGGCTTTGGCATTAACTTACATTTGGTTTTCTGGTGGAGCTGAGTTTCTGTGTGCACATACAGAAGAAACACGGTTGCCTGCATTATTTTTCTTAAAAGAAAGTGTTGTTTTGCTGATGACCTGTGGTCAGCCGTCTTATTTCAGAAATTACAAACTGTGTTTCACAGGTTTTCCTGCCATAAATGAGCTGCGACATGAGAAAACCAACAAATTGGTTGTGCGCCCAGCGCAGACTCGGATCAACCTGGGCAGCCACCCAGTCTGATCAGACTCTTCGCTAAGCACTTAAGGGGTAGCTAAGAGTCTAAGCTACTTCCATGCGGACAGCGAAGACTGATCAGACTGGGCATATGCCCAGGCTGATCTGAGTCTGCGCCGGGCGCACAACCACATTGTTGGTTTTCTCGCGTCTTGGCTCAAATGCTTGTAGCTAAAGGTCTTTGCAAATGGACCTGTATTAAGAGGTCAACTTTCTTAAGCAGCCAATTTTAAGGCTCAAAGACATTTTGACTCTATGTATTCTTTGTCTAGAACTAATGCATAGGAAGAATTTTGTAGGTAATTATGAACTTGCTATTTTTCAGCATATGCAAATCTTATATCTTCATTCTGGAAAGAGAAAAACAGTGTGAGTTCATACGTGAATCCGAGCTCATTCAAATCACAGATTCAAAAGTTTGCTCCCAGATTCACAGGATACCAGTATGTATTTTATTTCTTGCATGCGCTGAGACAATATAAGAGTCAACATTGTTTAAGATGTTTAACATTTGTTGGGACCTGCAATCACTGTTAATTACAAACTAGTCCAGCTCCGGACCGAAATTATTTCAGAAACAAAGTTTCTAATTTAGGTCCAGCACCTGTAAGTCTTCCTCAGTGTGGGTATTTCAGATGCCGATAAAATCATTTTGGCACATTGTAAACTGTGCATTAATCAATATATTATGTTTTCTTTTTGATAAATAACAGCCTTTTTCTTCTGATGACCTTCCCAATGTGTCTTATTTAATATTTACTGGCGATTTTTCCTTCGTAGCTGTGAGAATGTTTACGAAGACCGCCATGTTTGCTTGGGATTTTCCAGTTACTGGATGACGTCATTGGGTGATAAAAATGGCAAGGATATAAAACCCAGTACCTTAGGAGATATATACCTATATATGCATTTATTTTATGCCTGGTGTCCAAATTTCATTTAAGCACGCGTCAGTGTGCTTCTGTGACAAGGCTGAGCACTTTTTTAGATTTAACTAAGTACTGCAATAAAATCAACCATTATGAATATTCAATTACCATGCGGACACCGAATGTCCGAAAACAATTTCACTTTTAATAAATGTTCGCGCACACAAGAAACAAAGGGAATGCTGTTTAATTAAGACATCAATTTTATAATAGATCTAGTCCATGTCAAAACGTAACATTGGTAAAAAAAGGAAAACTTAAACACTTCACAACTTATGACACAGCTTTTGTGTGTTTGAAGTCGCCGACAGACCTGTATACTTTCAACTATCATGAGAGAGGACGCGATTAAAAGAAATCACGTGCTGTTATGCTTAAACACATTGCAAAAAGTCTTCGGACAAATGCTGTAATCAGACTGCAAAAGAACGATCACAATATTTTATATCCGCGCAACTTACGTAATAAGAATCTTTTCAGATCTCAAGCGTTAACAGCGATATTTTCAAACTGCGAGGACGTTTTCTTAAGATGTTGCGATCGGAGCCGTGATTATGTACAAATGCGGTACTTCTTTGAAATTCTTAAAACTATCTGTTAGTTTTGTAAAAGAGATCAAACTCCAAGTAGTTCTGTTTATTTTATTCCCGACTAGTTTCGGTTATTACAACCTTTCTCAAGGGACATATTTGTAAACAATGAAACATAATGACATCAACGTCACATGACGTCAATGGCAACGACGTCAAAAAATGGCAATGACTTTGGTGTAAAAACTTACTGATTAAACAGTGTTAAGCACATTTAACAATAACAGGATCTTAGAAGATGCAAAATCACAGGAAAAATGCAATTTTAAAAGCTAAATATTAAGATGCCTGTAATAACTGTCATGTTAAATGAAAACTGAGCCGCAGGACAGCAATGTCTACAAACTCAAATAAACCAGAGGAAACCCAGCTCAACCTGCGCAACCATGCATTCTGACTAGAGCTCCCATAGGTTGTAAGAAGGATTTAGGCTTCTGTATGATTTTAAAATTAGCTGCATATAAAAATATAATATTTCTTGGAAAAATACGCATTTTCTTTGCAAAGGACAGGACATACTATAGAACCAATATTTTACTGGTCTGGGCCTGCAGTTAGACATGTTTTGCTATGGCGCGATTTGTTCTCGTCTGCGTATATTTCACATAATTTCAACAATTGAAACTATGGAAAATAAAACTTCGCCGAAGCCACTGACTTTCTTCGAATCCGTTTCAAATACCAATGACGGACGAGGCAATACTACTGTTAGCGAGCTGGTAATAAAAATCTTATAATTTCTTGGTTCACTGAAATTAATATAAAAACATTTATTGCGTCGGAACAGTTGTGAAAGTTTGGGTAAGTAGGTTATATGTGGCAGAAAATAACCTCGACATCATCACATTCTTTTGGCAACGTAAATGTTCTTGCTAGTTTTCTCTTTGATCGATACGTCGGAGCATACCATTGATCGGTAAATTTCCTATGTACTGTTATTCTACGCAAAAAAAAAAACAAAAAAAAAAACTAGAAATATAGTCAGGCAGACGTAAGGCGTAACTGGGAGAGCAGATATCAAACAACCGACCCCCCCCCCCCCTCTCCGCCACACACACACAAAGAAAGTACAAAATAAACAAACAAAACAAAAATCACAGCCAGGAAGGCGTAAAGCGTATCAGGGGGGGGGGGGGGTGGAAGACAGAAAATATCTAAGAACCGCCGATTATAAGGATATTACACTTCCTAGGATATGACACTTCCTTACTTTCCCCCCCCCCCCCCCACCCCGCCTCCTACCCCCCACCCCCCCCCCCCCCTCCTCCGATGTAATTTGTAATTAAAAAGCGTTTCTGCAGTGGAGCTCTAAAATTAAGTTTTCCGACCACTCGGACAGGGGATGCTCATTTTGATACAAACAGCACTGGAAACCGGAATAACAACACACGTTTCATGTTTAACAAGATTCAAAGATGTATGTAAGGCGCAAACAGCCTTCGTATAAATATTCTGTTATCGTTTAAACCCAGAACTTAGTCGCTTAACTTGGGTTGTCTGGAGTACGCCTGTCTTTGCAATTCTGGTTCTGGATTTTATCATTTAACAGATGGCGTCATCACGTGACCTCCACGAACTCATTTACATATCCTGTCAACATGTCCGTTGAAACGTAATTTCTTTTCACCCCTCTTGAGGAAAATGCTTCAAGGCCAGCCCAATGTCTCTTAGAAAAGGTAAAACTGGTGGAAGTCATGATCCAAAATGGCCAAAGAACACAACCGCTAATGTTTTTTCCTAAGTGATTCAAAAATAATGATTTTATCAGTGTATAGAAATTCCCCGGTAGCATTTACCGGCAAAAACCCAGCAGTAGCGGAATAGGTGAGGCCTGGGCCGTGAAAATTGAAACTTGTTTCTGGGCATTTTCCGGCCCAGAGCTGGGCTAATTACAAACAGAAAAAATCAGTAGCTGATCACAACAAAGGTTAAAATTAAGTTGTTTATACACATTATTCTTCACTACTTAAAACAAATTTTCAATTTATTCATTTGTTTATTTTCTTCAAAATTATTATATTTTCTGTCATCAGTCTTGCTCCTGTACAAAGGAAACAGTATAGCAAACATGCTTTTCACTGTCACTAGTTATCTTCTTGCTTTTTGTGGAATTTACAAGCTGAACCGGCTGAGTCTTTGCAATTTTAGTTAGTAAAAATAATGACTAGCGAGGGAAAAACAGGACAACTATCAGGGTGTTAACACTGGACTGGAAGAGTTTTAACTCGAAAGCATCCCAGGAACATTTCTGCACAAGCAATGCTTAGGTTAGTGGTGCTTAAATGAATTAAGAATTCAAGTTAATTCTCTGTTTAAACATACTCGTCCATTGTGAAAACTACACCTAATTTCACCAATACCTCCTCATATCTAGAGCTTTGCTCTGTTTTCATGAGTCTGCCTTATCTGAATGTTTGGCGTTTCCAGTGTTTACCATTTACCGTATTTATCATATGACGTCGCATCTGAGAGTGTAATAAAGCCATGCATTAAAAATGATAATCCACTAGTGGATCAAATATGCAAATTATGTCATAACGTTAAACGATGTCGTACATAAAAACGTCGCGTTTTCTAATGTTTCTAATGGCGAAATCGTGACGTTTTAATGCAAAATTTGCTAATAAAATGCAATTTTAGTGTCATATGATAAATAGAATCTTGCATTCGTGTTCCTGTATTATTGAATTTATTAAACTCGTTTATTAGCCTCACATCTTATCTTTTTCCCCAACTCGTTTAATAAATTCAATAATACATGAGCACTCATGTAAGATCCTCTATTTATTTGGTTATAAGACAGGAGTTTACCCTTCCAAAATTACAGCAAATACGTAAATCAGTCTTGTGAAATTCAGCTATGGGATGGGTTTTTCCCCTTCCAGAATAATCCCAAAAATCTTGGATCTAGATTTTTATACCCCGCCACGTGTTTATACCCCGCCACACGTGGCGGGGTATTATGTTTTCCTGTCCGTGTGTCCGTCCGTCCGTCGTACTTCGCGCACAAGAGAATAATTTCCTGTCAGTGTGTCCAGCCATCCGTGAGCACTTCGTTTCCGTTCGATAACTTTAGTATTTATGAACAGATTTTCTTCAAACTTGGAGTGTGCATTGGTCTTGAGAATATCTGGGATTGTTAATAGGCAAATTCCGATTTCTTCTGATGGAGTTATTGCCCTTGTCAAGGTCTTAAAAATAGGTTTTGGTATGTAGTTCCTTTACGCTTTGAAATATCTTGATGAAATTTCACAGAAATGATTCAGCTAAAAAAAACATAAGCTTTCTGTTACAAGCGGCGTTTTGTCCACCTGGGTTATCTGCCCCTGCCCTGGGGCTATATACATGTATTTAATAACGAAAAAAAATTGTATAAAATCAGAGTTGAAAGGGATTTTTCTGAAACTTGTATCAAATTATCATATTAATATAAGCTTTCCGTCTTGATAAAAACAATTGTTTCCCAGTGGTTACCTGCCCCTGACACAAGCTATATACATGTATGAAATCATGAAAAAACCTATATAAAATCAGACTTATGGTATATCTTGATGAAATTCCACAGAAATGATTGAAATGAAATAAGCTTTCTGTTACAAGCAGAATCTAGTCCACCTGGGTTACCTGCCTTGGGGCTGTATACATGTATAAAATCATGAAAAAAATCTGTATAAAATCAAAGATGAACAGGATTTTCATGAAACTTGCAACACATTATCTAGGTAAAATGAGCTTCATGTCATGATCATTTTGTTCCCAGAGGTTATCTGCCCCTGCCCAGGGGCTATATACATGTATACAATGATAATAAAAATTGTGTAACAAATGTACAAAAAGGTAAAAGAAGGGGTATTGGTTCACAGTGGCCGGGTATTACGCAGTCCTTTACGATGCTTTTATTGGGATTATTTTGGGAAGGGAAAAACCCCAGGGCCCAGTTGTTCAAAGCATCGTTAGGCTAACGAGCTGGTTAAGAGGTCAACTTGTTGAGTGTTTTACGACTTTATAGCCAAATACACTAATTTTTTTTGTTGAAAATATGTTAGAAGCTTTTGCAATGCAAATGCAATGCAAAAGCTTCTCACATTTTTTCAACAAAAAATATTGGCATATTTAAGTTATTAACGTTTGAAATTTTAACGTCACGTTAACTAACGACGTCGTTAGTTTTCAACAACTGGGCCCAGTTCTATAACCGAAGAAATGCAGTTTAATTGCAACATATGTATGATGTTAACTTTTACTTTCAGACAACAAGATGCTCAAGAATTTTTACGCTACTTGTTGGAGGGCCTTCACGAAGATGTGAACAGAGTTACATCAAAACCTAAACATATTGAAATAAAAGATGATGACTTTTCTAGGTAAAAGTACATGCATATTGTACCTGACTCGTAAGTCAGAGGTCCTGGGTTAGAATCCCGGTCTGGCTACATACTTTCGTTTCTCCTTCCGCTGATTCAAGAAAGGCAGTTGTCAGTTACTGGCAAAAGTATGTGCACTTAGTACTGGTTAACCGCTTAGGAGGTCTAAGCCTGCCCAGGAATAGTGTGGTTAGGTTAACTGACCGTCCCGACATGACCTTAGTTGTTTACCGTGGACGTTAAGCATCAAATCAACAACAAGAGATAAACAAAGTGATTAGAAATCATATTTCACCATTTTGAAATGGATGGTCATTTTCATGACATGGTTAATTCATATTTGTTCAACATAAAAAGTTAGTGATCAGATGTTCGGAATGGCACTTTGATATCATTATACAAAATACAGTCAAACCTGTCTTAAGGGGTCACCCCAGGGGACCCACAAAAATTTGCTGCTTAAGACAGGTGACCCCTTAATACAGGTTCATTTGCACTATTTTGGTTTAAGGGACCAATAAAAAGTGGCTGCTAAAGACAGGTGGCCCCTTACTACAGTGACCCCTTAAGACAGGTTTGACTGTACTTAGTTTTAGTTTACTCTTATTATGTCTCCCCCCTTCAGGGTCGGGAGACATATTGTTTTTCCCCGGGCGTCTGTCCGTCTGTCTGTCTGCCCGTCTGTCACAAATCGTGTCCGTTCTATAACTTAAAAACCGCTTAAGCTATATTCGCGAAACTTCATACAAATATCAATCAACATGAGACGACGTGCAGAGTGCAAGAATGGTAACTCTGGCATTTATACGTTTTGATTTATTTCCCTTGGAACTTAGTCCATCACAAAATTGTGTTTCAATCGTGTCCGTTCTATAACTTGAAAACCACTCAAGCTATATTCGCGAAACTTCATACAAATATCAATCAACATGAGACGACGTGCAGAGTGCAAGAATGGTAACTCTAGCATTTATACTTTTTGAGTTGTTTCCCTTGGAACTTAGTCCATCACAAAATTGTGTTTCAATCGTGTCCGTTCTATAACTTGAAAACCGCTCAAGCTATATTCGCGAAACTTCATATAAATATCAATCAACATGAGACGACGTGCAGAGTGCAAGAATGGTAACTCTGGCATTTATACTTTTTGAGTTATTTCCCTTGGAACTTAGTCCATCACAAAATTGTGTTTTAATTGTGTCCGCTCTGTAACTTGAAAACTGCTCAAGCTTTATTCATGAAACTTCATACAAATATCAATCAACATGAGTCGATGTGCAGAGTGCACAAATGGTAACTCTGGCATTTATACTTTTTGAGTTATTTCCCTTGGAACTTAGTCCATCACAAAATTGTGTTTCAATCGTGTCCGTTCCATAACTTGAAAACTGCTCAAGCTATATTCGCGAAACTTCATATAAATATCAATGAACATGAGACGACGTGCAGATTGCAAGAATGGTAACTCTGGCATTTATACTTATTGAGTTATTTCCCTTGGAACGTAGTCCATCACAAAATTGTGTTTCAATTGTGTCCGCTCTGTAACTTGAAAACTGCTCAAGCTTTATTCACGAAACTTCATACAAATATCAATCAACATGAGGCGATGTTCAGAGTGCACAAATGGTAACTCTGGCATTTATACTTTTTGAGTTATTTCCCTTGGAACTTTGTCCATCACAAAATTGCGTCTCAGTCGAGTCCGTCTATAACTTTAAAACCATTCAAGCTATATTCATGAAAGTTCATACAAATATCAATCAACATCAGACGACGTGCAGAATGCAAGAACCATAATTTTAGCATTTATACTATTTGAGTTATTTCCCTTAGAACTTTGTCAGTCACAAAATCGTGTCTCAGTTGTGTCTGCTCTATAACTTGAAAACCATTCAAGCTATATTCACGAAACTTCATACAAATATCAATCAACATTAGAAGAATAAGAACCATAACTCTTGCGTTTATGCTTCTTGAGTTATTTCCCTTGGACCTTTGTCAGTCACAAAATTGTGTCTCAGTCGCTTTATTACTTGAAAACCGGACAAGCTATATTCACGAAACTTCATACAAATATCAATCAACATTAGAAGAATAAGAACCATAACTCTTGCGTTTATGCTTCTTGAGTTATTTCCCTTGGACCTTTGTCAGTCACAAAATTGTGTCTCAGTCGCTTTATTACTTGAAAACCGGACAAGCTATATTCACGAAACTTCATACAAATGTCAGTCAACACTAGACAACCTGCAGAGCACAGCATTTATACTATTTGAGTTATTTCCCTTGGAACTTTGTCATTCACGTGCAGAGCACTGTAACTCTTGCATTTATATTTTTTGACAAAAACTAAATATGAATATCAGTCAACATTACATGACATGCAGAGCATAACAACTATAACTCTTGCATTTATACTTTTTACTAATTATGAATCCCTGCTTCAGGGTAGGGAAACATATTGTTTTTCCCTTGGCGTCTTAATGACTGATCCTTTTGACAGCAAAAAGGGGGGAGACATCTGTTTTTTCGTAGGAAAACAATTCTAGTTTCATTTGGATGTTAAAGTAAAGGTTACTATTCATTTGGCAAAGCCGTTATTTAAATTATGCCAATGAATCAGAGTACCTGTTAAAAAAAGTGAAATTGTTCAGTTTGTGAAAAGTTGAGGAAAATGATGGATATTGCAATTTGGAAAAAAATTACATGATCAAGAGTAACAAAGTGATTATACTGTTGGATAGTAAGTTTGTGATAAGAAATATGAAAATTATGATTAGTAATATTTGGAAAACAATGGCCTGATTGGGAGCGGCAAAGCAAATAAACCTTTGGATAGAAGAAGTAAAAGGTAGGTATCTGCACTGGTGCAGAAGGGTACTGATGTCATGCGGAATTATCCTTGCTCATACTTTAGGTGAATATTGTTTTCATGTACCTCTCCTATACAATGTAAGCTTTATATGATCTGTTTGTGTAATTTTAATGAATATAATTGTGTATATTTTTTAGTGATTCAGAAAAGGCTGCAGAGTATTGGAGAAATTATCTTCGATATGATCACAGTCGGATAGTAGGTGAGTTTACAGCAGTCATTTAGGAGAAAACTGCCCAGATTGTCATTTGGTGGAGGTAAATTGTGGTATGGTCAAAATATTGTTTTATGGCAATGCATCGGCAGAGCTTTGAACCCCAAATTTGGCCCCAAAAATCAGTGAGTCAGCTTAATAGAGAAAAGAGCTTACTGCCCTTGTCCAAAATTCTTGCTTTGAGCTCTGCATAATAGTGACTTGTTCAGTACTGAGCAACTCCTGAAACTGAATAAGTATAGGTACTAAAATATAGCATAGAAGAATACATATAGAATACCATGTTAGTGTCTTTTGATATCAAGTTTATCAGGCGAGACCAGAAACAGCGTAGGAATGGCGAGGCTTGCCGAGCCAGTCCGACGCGTTTCTGGTCGAGCCTGATAAACTTGATATCTAAAGACACTTACATGGTTTTCTATTTATCATGCATAATTTAAAGATTTTAATGCATAAAAAGCCTCAAGAAAATGAAAAACAAACGTAGTTTTGTCGGAACTTGCTGACGTCGCGAATGCGTTATGACGTAAATCGGTGACGTCATTTAACCAATCGAACGTTGTTATCATGACCAACGTCAGTATGTAGCCAATCATCTTCTGAGATCGCTTCTGAAGGCATTGCCTGATAACATTCGCGCAAGCGCAGTGCTGCAGTGACATATCACATCATGTTGTCATACCCCTGTTATCAGGTGAATTTTGCAGCAGATGCATGATAAATAAGAAAACGATGCCCTGCACAGCCTTTTTGCTATTTCAAGAATTTTGTAATTCAGAACAAGAATATCATCAAGAAGCTTTTTAGCCCCCTTGTATGAAGTACAGAAGAACTATTATTGTCACCCTTGAGCCTGTGTCAGCATCCACATAAATGGATGTTTTTGGTTACAATTTCTTCCTGTGATGGGCAAGGGGCTACCAGGCTAGCTATCCTATACACAGACAGGTCTGGCCCCGTGGTTATAAAACTTTTTTCATGCTCAACTCAGCTGAGCATGAAAATTTTTCTGCTCATAAATTTTAAAATGCCAGCAATTGTTGGCATTTTAATATTTATGAGCAGAAAAAATAGCCTTCTTGGCTTATCTGAGCCTGAAAAATGCTAAATTTCTTGGTATCTTTATATTAATGGGCATTTTAAATTTCATGCTCAGCTGAGTTGAGCATGAAAAAAGTTTTATAACCTCGGGGCCTGGTCTGGTTGCAAAGGAATTCAGATTAGCATAGAATTATTAGAAATAATATGATATTGGATTTCATAATTATTCTGATGATCTAACTACAATGTACATATCAATTTGTTTCTTACTTTTGCTTTCAGAAATATTTGTTGGTCAGTTGAAGAGTGAGTTGAAGTTTGATGAATGTGGTCACAGATCAGTTACCTTTGACCCCTTCTGGGATCTGTCTCTTCCTATACCAAAGGTAAACTTTCAGACAGTGGCAAAACAGGAGAGTTGTAATCAGTTCAAAGGCTCTTTTAGTCATATGACGTTCCTTATGAAATATAGCTATTTGAGCCGCTACATGACAAAACCAACAATGTGGTTGTGCGCCCAGCGAAGACTCAGATCAGCCTGGGCATCCGCCCAGTCTGATCAGAGTGTTTGCTGTCCGCATGAAGGTAGCTTAGACCCTTAGCTATCCTCTGAGCACTTAACGAAGATTCTGATCAAACTGGGTAGATCCCTCGGCTGATCTGAGTCTGCGCTTGGCGCACAACCACATTGTTGGTTTTCACGTGTCGCGGCTCATTTGAATGCAATGTGGATAGATATACCTCTTGAAGAAAGTCACCCCTTCTGACAGGGGTCTGGCTACTTGTACAGAAAGTTGAATGAAATAATTTAATCACAGTTAAAATTTGAAGAAAGTCATTTATTGTAGTTTTGTGAATTAACCCATATCCTGCTGAATATTTAATTCAGGTGACCTTTAAAAGGGGGGAGCCCTAACTTTCACAAACTCTGATCGATTTGGCTGATATTTGCCCCAGTTGCAACTGAGGTATGCACTGCCATTTCAGGAAGTTACAAATGTCAAGAGACCTCAGAGGTCACATGATTAATCAGGAACTGACTTTAACACTTAAAAAAGTGTAGTATATTAGCGTTTAGATTAACCGTTGTAGCTTGTGTGGGACCCGGTGTTCTTGCTAAACATTTATCAAAAGAAAAAATTAAATGGGTGAAGCCTTGTTTCAAGAAAATCAGGATCAACTGAGTAAGGGTGTCCTTTAAAAGCTGATAATTGAAAAAACTCACAAAATATTGACGTATTTTTGGTGTTTACAAATCTCAAATACCAATGATGTGGGTAAAGTGTTGCTCTTGTTAGAAAGCCGATTCTCTTCTTCATAGGACAACCCCAACTTGGGAGTGTATTTGATGTCTAGCATGCCTGACAGGCTCTCAAAAAGAGCTACCCTTTTATCAAGGTATATCCAGGTTCTGCATGACAAGGGTTAAATCAGGGTTGGAACAAATTCGACTCTGGCAGTTATAATGTAGTATTGATTTACTCAGAATGTAGTCCGTATCAGAATGCTGTCAAAGTATAGTACATGACTTCACATTTTCCCCATTGAGCATACAGGATCCTGTGTTGTGTGAAAATTTGTTATGAATCCTGTTACTAACCTACTAGTTTTCAAATTTTGTGCCAGATGATGTCAGATGTAAACATTTATTTCTGTTAACATTGGCCTCAAATGAGTCTTTAGAAATCGTCACAATATCCTTGCATTTTTTTTTTCTGTTTAAAGGTAGGTTCCTGTACTAGCGATAACAATTATGTTCACAAAATAATTTCGTCTTTTTCTTGGTAGTATTGAATTCTCTTATTTTTCTGAATCTGTTGCTACTGAGAAAATCGTCAGATTTTGTAGAAAATAGTCGTTCTCTCTTTGCTTTATTTTCTTTCGTTGGAATTCCTGGTCTAAAAATAATATATGTTATAAGTCTGTAAGTGCGCGATTTCTGATGTCATTCTGCAAAGGTCAATTTTCTCTTACCGTGAGCTTTCCTAGAGGGTCCTGACGTGGTGGATGGGTTAACACTATCCCAAAATGCAATGCAGCATGACGTCAGCTGCGTTATCTATTTTTGTCGTGAACTAAAAATAGCGCTAACTGGTGTGCGAAGCAGGGTTAGGAAATCCCTTGCAAAACAACTTTTCTAATATTTTTTTTATTTAAACTTTTTAGTGAAACTTATTCATTCCCTTTATATAAGTGCTTTCCCACAACTTGGATAAAAATCATCAAAATTATGATGCATTCCAAAGTACAGGAACCTACCTTTAATGTCAGAATCCAAATAATTTCTTCTTTTTTTTGCCTCACATCTGCATCTTTTTGATGCATTTCTTCACTGGAAAAAAACCTTTTCCATATTCAGGATGCCTAAAGCAATTTCTCAAGGTGCCCCAATATTTAGAATTTTTATGTTAATTAGTGTCATAAAGGTAACATTGAAATCTATTTTACAGATGAGGTCAGAGTGTGACATCACAGATTGCCTTAGTTTGTTCATGAAAGAAGAGATATTAGACGGACATGAAAGTCCAGTAAGTCTTCTCTTTTCTAGTCACCATATGAGCTGCGACACAAACAATGTGGTTGTTCGCCCAGCGCAGACTCAGATCAGCCTGGGCATCCGCCCAGTCTGATCAGAATCTTCACTGTCCGCATGAAGGTAGCTTAGTCCCTTAGCTACCCTTTATGCACTTAGCGAAGATTCTGATCAGACTGGGCGGATGCTCAGGCTGGTCTGAGTCTGCGCTGGGAGCACAGCCACATTGTTGGTTTTCTCATGTCGCGGCTCATATGACTTCTGTTGTTCAGTGGTTAATGTCATGTCAAAAATATTATATGAGCCATGACACGACAAAACCAACAATGTGGTTGTGTGCCCAGCGCAGACTCAGATCAGCCTGGGCATCGGCCCAGTTTGACCACACAGCGCAGACTCAGATCAGCCTGGGCATCGGCCCAGTTTGACCAGATTCTTTGTTAAGTGCTCAAAGAGTAGCTAGGGTCAAAGCTACCCTCATGCAGACAGTGAAGACTATGATGAGTCTGCGCTGGGCCCACAATGACATTGTTGGTTTTCTTGGGTTGCGGACAATATGATGACATGTTTAATGAGACTTAGTTACTGGCGAATAATGTCATGAAGCCATCTGTGACAACGTTATATTTTCTGTTGAAATAACGTGAGCTTTTAAGGTGATGAAATCCCATTAAAACAGTTATATGATAAACAGAATCTTACACAAGTAGTCATTCCATACAAAATTTGTGAAACTTGTCAAAGGATCTTACAGTAAATTTATGTCTGGATTAATAATCTCTTGCAGTTTAGAAACAATCATATATATCTCTATATATTTCATATATATATGTATAATACAATATTTCAGTTACATAAGTTTTAACTTAGACCAGAACACGAAGAACACTTTTGAAAACATGAAAATGTTATGCAGCCTACTGAATTTTAATTTTCTTAACTGTGTTTACTATTCTGATACTGTTATATTGACACATATTCTTTGTTTTTCAGACTTGTACGAAGTGTAAAAAGAGACGTTCATGTACAAAGAGATTTTCAATTCAGAAGTTCCCACCAGTATTAGTTCTTCGTATCCTTGATAGATTAAGTAAGCTTTTAGTATCTAAATGGAATTTACGTCGGCAGACTTTTGTGAGATAGAAGCTCTACGGGTATATTAAAGATTGTGTAG
The DNA here is from genome assembly GCA_963989385.1 of Ctena decussata. NCBI lineage: Eukaryota > Metazoa > Mollusca > Bivalvia > Lucinida > Lucinidae > Ctena > Ctena decussata. The sequence goes on from OZ022504.1 coordinate 68,077,095, forward strand.
CTTAACAATGGTGTTTTTCATATATTGTTATCGAATGTATGTTAACCCTTCACACATAGCAACACACATCAAGTGTCTTTTATGTTCCTTGCAGTATTGGGACAGATTAATCCGAGCAGAGAATGGCAAACCCATAAGGAGCAGACTGATCAGGGCCTGCCATGTTTGTCATGCCATCTGCATCTTTTGGATGCATCACTGCATTGTAAAATGTAACTTTCATACAATTTTCTTTTAAAGTTTATGCACATACCTTCATGGAGTCTCAGACATGGAACTATTTGCCTGCATTCTCACAGAATTTGGGCCTTCTGTTTAAGGAAATCCTTTGCTTTGATAGTGGCCCCTTGTGCAGAATAAAAAAATCACAAGCCATGAAAGCAGATACTCAGCTCTCCAGATAAAAGGGGGTAACAGGAATAATTCTGAGTTTTTTGGGGTTTTTTTTCATTTCTCAATATAAGCATATTGTGACCCCCCCCCCCCCCCCGCCCCCCCCCTCCCCCCCTCCCCCCCCCCCCCCCCCATTAGAACTGTCTCTGTGTGATGGTTCTAATGAGGGATCACAACATATGTTTCTTTTGTCTTGGAGAGATTGTTCTAATGAGGGGTCACAACATGTTTTTATGGAAATATAAGGAAAATAATCCGGTGAAAATAATAGTTTTTGGAGGTTTTTTTGTTTTGGTTTTTGTTTAACCAGGAAAAAACCCTTAAAGCGTGATTTGTCTGAATTTATCCTTAATCCTGTTCAGATTTGAAGCGTTTCAGCCAAGAGCGGTACAGTCGGAAGATAACATCACTTGTGAACTTCCCTATTACCACACTAGACTTGTCAGAGTTTGCATCAGAAAAAGGTTTGTATAGTCACAACCATCCAGAACTCCAATAAATTTGGACCACTTAACTTTGTATTTTGGAGGCCTCAGACAAGAATTAGATGCATTTGGCCACCTGGCCACTGGCCATTTCCAACATTGTGTTGGTTTGAACGATAATGTACCACTAATAGTTTATGATGAATAATCATTTGAGCCGGGGCATGAGAAAACCAACAAAGTGGTTGTGACCCAGCACAAACTCAGATTAGCCTGGGTATCGGCCCAGTCTGATCAGAGTCTTATCTAAGCACTTAAATGGTAGCTAAGAGTCTAAGCTACCTCCATGCAGACAGCGAAGACGCTGCTCAGAATGGGGGGATGCCCAGGCTGATCTCAGTCTTGGCTGGACACAATTGCCACTTTGTTGGTTATCTTGTGTTGTGGCTCATTTTATATAGAGCTCAAGATAAGGGTGGGGTATGGTTATATCCCAAAGTGACAGGGATGTACATTTCCCATCAGGGTCAGAGAGATTGTTGTTGTTTTGTTGCTTTATGTCCAAGGCAAACAGCTATGGACATGTTGGGACTGTCAATTAACCTAACCACACTATTCCTGGGCAGGCTTAGACCTGCTAGGCAGTTAACCAGTACTAGGGGTACATCCTTTCGCCAGAAACTGACAACTGCCCTTCTTGAATCAGCGGAAGTAGAAACAAAAGTATGTGGCCGGACCAGTTATCAAACCCTGGACCTCTGGCTTTTGAGTCAGACATACTTCTGACAGCACGATGCGGCTCAGCAGGTCAGAAAGAAAAAATATCAGAATTATCATCCAAATCTACCAGTATTTAGAGAAATACCATTTCAGTTAATGATTTTTTTGAGTTCATGATTATTTAGAGCTGCTTTCATGCCATTGTAGATGAATTCTCTATAAAATATTTTGCAGGTGTACGTCCAGTTTACAATTTATATGCTGTGAGTGAGCATTCAGGAACAACATATGGTGGTCATTATACAGCCAGGTGTAAACATGCTTTTAATGGAGAATGGAATTACTTCAATGATGCTAGGTAAAAAAAAAACGACAGTCGAACTCTCAATATCTCAAAGTCAAAGTTTCATCTCAAACTGCTGATAAGTAGATTTTCTGGTCTCAGAAAATTTTCTTTGAGATACCGGTTAATTGAAATAACAGGAGTTGAAATATAAAGAAATATATGAAATTTGCCCAAATTCTTTCATTTTATATCAGAGGGTACTTTAATATAAGAGGGTACATTGAGAAACCAGTGTTCAAGATATCAGGAGGTGACTATACTGACTGATTTATTCTGTCATTACAGCTCACTAGAGCACAAAGTGCCTGTCCATCATTAGCTATTATCACCAGCTTACTGTCCATCATTGGTCTGTCAATTTGTAACAGTGGCAGAGGGCCGGTTGAATTTGAGGATAATTCTTAGATAAATTTTTGTATTTCTCAACGAAAACATTTTGTGACCCCTCCTTAGAACTGTCTCTGTAAGATGGTTCTAATGAGGGGTTACAACATAGAATGTTATGCAGAAATATGTGAAATTATCATGTAATTACCATTTGTGTCCATGTCTAATCTGGAATACTTACAGTGGTATATACTGGGACTAAAAAGTACCCATAATGTAACACAGCAGTCTCTCAAGTAAACCATTGTAATGGAAATATTTCCATTTCTCTGTTCACACTTACCATATAAACACAATAGAGGGTACATTTTTAAGAAGTCAAGTGAACTCAAACAGAATTTTTATAAAGATATAGGCAAGATATGACATCGGATCAAATTTGACCATAAACACAAGTGTTATTGCCCAATACTTAGTGAAAATTTTGCATATGATCTAGCAAACATAATGGAGGCTATATTTATATGTTGAGACACTTGCCATAATGTGTGTAAGTATTGGGCCACCTAGAATAATTAATTTTCAAAGAAGCAAGACGCTGAGATTTTTTTGAATGAAAGATCAACTGGTTAGTTACCAGTCTCTTAGTGAAATGAGAGTCTTCATTGATTCCGTATAACATGATGTGTAATGGAAATATACTGAAGTTGTTGGTGTTTCATATCCTTGCTTTGCAGATATGACAGGATTTATTAACTTCACCGAACTCTTTTGTTAGGCTGATTCTCATTTAGTTTGAAATAGAGTTCCGCTGAAGCCGGTGCTTGGGGGAATGGGCAGTGTTGCAATATTATATTACTGCATATGAAGAGAATGAATTGAACCAAGTCTGCTAATTTTCATCAGATCTTCCTTCATAATTTACTTTCCATTTTTGCAGGGTGACAGGTTGTGGTGCAAATCAAGCTGTGTCTTCAGAAGCGTATGTCCTCTTTTACGAGTTAGTTCAAGGGAGTCAGTCTAGGCTCTGATCACGTTATACTAGTCACGTTTTGCCATTATTATTATTATTACTACTAACAGTCTGTGATATTGTTAATGATGATTAAGGTGTCTTGATAGACTTCTGGGAAAGATCTCTGTGAGTGAGAAGAAAACATCTGCTCATTTCAAAGGGAATTCGTTCCGGCAGAAAAAGATCCATTATAAGATGGGAGGCTAGTTTTAAAGAAAAGAATTTGCTCTCCTCTGTACTCATAGTAAAGAAAGGGCTAGTCTTAAAGAAGAGAATTTGCTTTTCTTTATGAGTAGCAGGGGAAGCAAATTCTTGAAGACTAACTTAGTCATAAAGATAAGAATTTGCTCCTCGGAAGGGCTAGTCTTAAAGAACAGAATTTGCTCTCCTGGAAGAATTTGCTCTCCACAGGGAAGCAGATTCTTTAAGAGTAGTGAAGAGAGCAAAATCCCCTCAGGCTGAGCAGATTCTCTTCTTTAAGAGTAGCTAGGAGAGCGATTTTTTTTCTTTAAGACTAGCCTCCATGAATTAGCCTCCATGAGAAGGGAGGCAAACACTTTCTTGCGGAGTGATCTACCTTGGAGGTGTATCAAATCACCTTAAAATTGTATTTCCCTCCAGATAAGTCCATCCGTTGCTGTTTTTAAATCTTTTTTTTTATTTTTATGTTAAAATAAAATCATGGCATTTGTGTGAAGTTGTTATTAGATTTTATTTTATTATTCATTAAAAGTTATGAAAAGTAATTAGTTTATATCTGTAATTTTGATAGCTGTAACATGACCAGAGCTGCAGGAACTCAGAATGTTTGGGAATGAAAATAGTGAGCTGTTTAACTCATTTCGGTGGCATACTGTAAAATATGGTATGGTATGATGGATTGGTATGTGGTATAGTACCATACCAAACGCCCATACCAAAAGTATTATACACAGTTCCGAGCCACACCCAGAATGTCACACAAAATCACATGATATCGTATACCTGGCCAATGCAACGACAACTTAGCACGTGACATAGTCTCACAAACAAATCGCAGGTGGTCAATACCAACATAAGTCCGTGATCTTACCTTTCAGTTAATGAAGGGATGTATACCTGTTGAAAGAAAACAAACTAACACCACTTTTAATAAATTTACCCTGCTTTGCAAGAACAGGACGCATCGGAAATGCATGATGCGCCAACTGCCATGTGTAGGCCATGAGGAGGCTGATTCTTCGCCATAGATCGCCAACATTTAGCAGGCACTTGCATTTGTCACTTGTTTTTCCGCCATCTTTGTGTAAGCTTGTGAGACGTAGTAACAGTAACTAAGCAGGCGGAGCTTAGCAGCTATTCTCGGAACTGTGTATTGACCTGTAGTTTAATCTAGATCTGTAGTCTCTGAAAGTCAATAGCAGTCTGACCTTGATAAAAGCATTATACCCATCATTATCAAATGCATGACAACAATGTTAACAAGATCACTATATAAGCATTACACCCATCCTTATCAAATGCTTGACAACAATGTTAACAAGATCACTTCTGGACACCCATCATTATCAAATGCTTGACAACAATGTTAACGAGATCACCATGAGGTGATCTTGTTAACATTGTTGTCAAGCATTTGATAATGACGGGTATAATGCCAAAATAATACTTTTGGTATGGTCGTTTGGTATGGTATGTGGTATGGTATAGGATTTTCATACCATACCACATACCAATCCATCATACCGTACCATATTTTACAGTATGCCATTTGTGCTTTCACAGAGCAGTTGATGTCTGGCACAGCTGCTGATAAAAGGGTAGATAACTCTCACAGAGCTCTAGATAAGAGGGAATATTTGATGACAATTGAAGGATAATTTTTCTTATTTCTAATCAAAAACCATATGTTGTGACCCCTCATCTGAACCGTCTCATCAAGATGGTTCAGATGAGGTGTCACAACATATATTTATGCAGAATTAACAAAAATTATCCCTGATTATCACCAAGTACTCCCTCTTATCTAGAGCTCTGTTCTCACATACATTTTGAAGGAGAATTGACAGAAACTATCCAAGAATTATATGAGACATATAATCCCAATATCTGCAGCAGCTGTAATCAGCATCCATATTTTGGGGGTTTAACAAAATGGAGCCATGTGGTGACTTCTTGTTCTAGACCACAAAAATTCTAAAAATCGGATCTAAACTAACTAAAGTAAATTAAACGTATGTTGCAAGTTGCTTTAAGAACCACAACTTGTTTTAGTAGGAAAAATTACAAGAATATCACCATCACTGGTGATGCCTTTTCATGACTTCTGAATTAACCCTCAATGCGCCAAAAAGCAGACGACAAAATTTAGGTCTGCAGAATTTCAAAAAATGTTTTGTCCAAGCGATATCATATTGAGAATTTGAACACTCGAGGGCAAACAGTGTAGATTCAGATGAGGTGGCTCATTATGAGCCACCTCATCTGGATCTACACTGTTTGCCAATTCAACAATTTTAATTTTTGGGGCTTTAAGGGTTAACAGTGATTCTTAGGTTAATAATAACTAAAGTAAAATAAACATTAGTTTTAACTTGTTTATGTGTACACAAATATATGAGCCACAACATGAGAAAACCAACAAAATGGTTGTGCGGCCAGTGCAGACTCAGATCAGCCTGGGCATCCAATCAGAGTCTTCGCTGTCCGCATGGAGGTTACTTAGACCCTTGGCTAGCCTTTCAGTGCTTAGCAAAGATTCTGATCAGACTAGACAGATGCCCAGGCTGATCTGAGTCTGTGCTGGGCGTACAACCACTTTGTTAGTTTTCTCGTGTAGCGGCTCATAGGTAGTTGTTATGAAGGTGCATGGGTACAGTTCCAGAGGAAGCAACTCTTCCATTTGTATTTTTACCTCCCTTCTGAAAGGGAGACAACTCTTAATGTATTTGCTCCCATAGGAGCTAATTCTTTCCAAAAGTAGACCCATCTTTGAAGGGCTTTGTGAGCAAACAGGCAGTGAAAGTTATTTCCCTTAGTAAAAATAGTGGAAATGCATAGAGATGTACCCATATACCGTGCATGATGTCTGACAAATTCTGTATTTCAATTACAGCCTGTCAGTTTTACAAACTCGGACTAATTTACAGTACAAGAAAGATTTCTGATTTTGAGATTGTATATGAAATTGCCAGTTTCTGCTTACATGTACTTAAAGGTTGAAGAAAAATAATATTGTAGAACTTCAAGTATTACAAAGCTCAGATACGTTGGGGTTTTGGTAAGAATTTTTTGTCTCACCTGTGATCAGCAGAAGCGAAAACTATGTACTACAGTCAACTCCCGATATCTCCAACATTGATATCTCAAAATATTTTCTTATATCAGAAAATATATTTCCAACTTTTATTTTCATTTCAGCTCCTGTTATCTCAAACTACTGATATCTCAAAGTAAATTTTCTGGTACCAGAAAATTTACTTTGAGATATCAGTAGTTTGGGCTGAAATGTGACTTCGAGATATCGAGAGTTGACTCTACTTTTCTTGTGTTGTCAGCAGCGGCAACGTAAATTTTTACGGGTTTTCAGGTTTAGCTCTGTTTTGTGATAATGCGTTGACAGGTAAGACACCACATTCTGCAGAATTCTTTTGTTATTTCTGCATAAAATCATACATGATCTGGAGCAGTTCTGTGGAAGAGTCATTACAAAATTCTCACCAGGACCTCAGCATATGTATTGCTCTGCTATGATAAGCAATAAATCTCAAAACTGTTCTGTATATTAAGCTCACAAATAAATTGTGTATCGCAGTTGTGATGTGTATCAAACAGGGTTTATATGATTGTATGTCTAAACTTGTTACTGTATCAACACACGAATTTGATAAGTGCTATTTTACAAAAAAGGGTTGTGTATGTTCTGCCTACACTTTCATATATATGTGCATCAAAAACACTTTTATATGTGTGTGAAAAAGCACTAGCTGGACTGTATTTACAACTTGTTGTGTGAGGGGTATAGCTGTGTACATAAAGTCCTTTTCATTGATGGCTAAAAGACAGTTTGTGACTTAGAATGTATTTGAGCCCCATCATGAGAAAACCAGCAAAGTGGTTGTGCGCCCAGCGCAGACTCAGATCACCCTGGGCACCTGCCCAGTCTAATCAGACTCTTTGCTAAGTGCTTATAGGGTAGCTAAGGGTCTAAGCTACCTCCCTGCGGACAGTGAAGACTCTGATCAGACTGGGCAGATGCCCAGGCAGATCTGAGTTCGCTGGGTGCACAACCGCTTTGTTGGTTTTCTTGTGTCATGGCTCATTTGAAAATGTAATGCAGGGTTGCCATGGTCAGGGGAAAACATCTGAAAAATGAATTTTTACCAGGTAGGGAATTTTGTGGTTGGTCAGGGAAATTCAAAAAAGGGCTTAAGAGGTCAGGGAAAAGTCCGGGAATTTGAAACCATTGTGTATGGCAGTCTTCAGAAAAATACTTATTCTGTTCAAGGGGAAAGGATGTACTTTCTAGGCACATCTCACTTCTTTATTAGGGGCTACTCTTAAAGGAAAGAATTTGCTCCCTGGGGAGCAAAATCTTTCTGTTAAGAATAGTCCCCAATTCCAAGTCATACCGTAAGCACCGTTGAAGAATCGAGAAAATTTACTTTCTGATCCATATAAAGGGTATGGAAAAATGTAAAAGGTCAGGGAAAAGTCAGGGAAATTTTAAATGGAGGATAAGTGGCAACCCTGTTGAAGTCTTCTTAACTAAGAACATTTTTAGTTTCGAACAACTGGGCCCTTAAATATTGAGTAATACAGACTGTCAGTATTTTATATGTGATGATAAGCCTACCTTATATCTTCGGTTATGAGACAGGGGATTTCCCTTCCTTAGCCTCAAAAATCTATATCTGTGACTTCTGTCTTAGAAGACAGATTTTTGTGATTGTTTTGGAAGAAAAAAAAAACTATTTATGTCTGAATTACAGGAGACTTATTTGCATATTTGCGGTAATTTTGGGACGATAAACTCCTACCATATACCCAAAAAGATAAACTCCTATCTTATACCCAAAGAAACACAGTTGTTTATGTGTGAGGGTAAGCCTAAGTTTTTGGAATGTATGAACAAGTCTTAAATGAGATTAGTTAGAGCTGTGTACCAAATATGAAACGCACAATGAGGGTGTTTGCATTCACCAGTATGTACTACATTTAATTTTCATGACATCACTGATCCTGATTGAATTTCACACCATGGACTTAAAGTTAAGTGATTGATTGTTATAGAATTGTGTTATGTCAAAAGTTTGTATCACACACCTATTAAGCTGAATTGGTACACATCCCATGTTGTTCCAACACTTTTGCAAAGGCATATACCTGACTGTGACAGTGGGGTTCTGTTTGCTTCTTGGACAATCCAAAATGAAGGTATGAAGGTGAAAGGAAAGAATTTGCTCTGAGGTAGCAATTTCTTTCCATTTAAGAGAAGCCCAAAATGACATGAGAAGCTAGTTCTTTTGGAATTACTCGCCCCACTCCCCCAAATCCTGGATGTGTTCCCAATTCTTTTATTATTTTCATCAGTGAGGAGCTAGTTCCATAGAACCAGATTGTTTAAAATTACCGGAGTGTGTAAATTAGATATTATGCAAGTATTTTGATCTGCCATGGCAAATGACCACTTTTAGTGATAAAAAATAATGTTAATCCATGGCACAGTTATCATACACAGTCAGCCTTTTCATACCCTTCTTCCAGAGAAATATACTGACGAGCATTAGGTATTTAGGCAGAGTTTTATGGGCCGGGTGTAAAATACTTGTATTTTGATTTTACTTAATACATGTACATTTATGTTATAGACCTGTGAACTTCATGATGGCTGCAACATGGACCTACCAAGTTTATTCAGCCATAAGACCTGGGGCCGAATTTATAAAACGACTTAAGTGGTTGTTATGCTGTTGCTAAGGCTAAATTTCTATGAAGGGGATTCCCTCCGACTATGTAATTTGCTCTAGAGAAACAGTCTGATTAAGACTGTTCCTCTAGAGCAAAATTCATAGTTGTAGGAAATCTCCTTTACAGAAATTAAGCCTTAGCAACAGCATAGCAACCACTTAAGTCGTTTTATAAATGCGGCTCCAGGGCATTTACCTTCTCCAAAGTGACTCTAAATATTTGAATGTCATATTAATTCTGCTGTGAGACTTTCTCCCCTTCCAAAACAATCCTAAAATTCTAGATCTGTCAGGACGGATCTAGATTTTTGGGGTTGTTTGGAAGGGAGAACACCCATCTTAAAAACGAGTAAATACGGTTATGAAAAAAATTGTCTGCATATGACTGTCTCATTAGGGCTTTTCCTGTTACTCTGTACTGTCTGGATTCTATAGAAGTTCTTAGCAAACATTGCAGATGTTGCTCATACTGCACTTACATGCAGCTTCATCTGGTTCTCATGAATTTGTTTGGTTACTAGTCCATTTTGCAGATCCCTACTCCCAGCTCAGCTAGAAGCAATCTCTAAATGGCATTTGACTTTTGATTATACAAGATAATACGTGTATATTGAATATTTGCCGTCCAATATTACAGGGTTGTTCTAATGTTTAAGTGAGCTGCAACACAACAAAACCAATAATGTGGATGTGCACCCACTGAACACTCAGATCAGCCTGGGCATCCGCCCAGTCTGATCAGTCTTCACTGTCCACATAGAGGTAACTTAGAGCCTAAGAAACCCTTTAAGCACACAGCAAAGGCTCTGATCAGACTGGGCAGATACCTAGGCTGACCCGAGTCTTCCCTGGATGCACATGCCACTTTGTTGATTCTGTTGTGGCGTGGCTCAAGTATTTTTTGACACTGGTAAATATACATATTGTGATTAAATCTTTACAGAAATGTACAAAGAAATAAGGATTATTTTTTCCCTGAGTGTCAGAGTAAACTGGAGCTTGAAAATGGAGCTACATGCATTTTCCTTGATTCCTGGGTAATGTCATTTCTATTTTTAGAAACATTTTCATTCAAGGTAAATGGATTTAGATTTTGGAATTAAATGATATTAAACATGATTTGCAGTATATCTCTATATTTCAAACTTTGTGTTCATCAGATAAGCATCTGAATAAATGATAATACATCTAAATAAAAGAACAAGCAAACAGAGTGAATGATTAAAAATCTTGATAAGTTAGGCTTTTACTCTATAGATGCAGTAGACCGTAGTTACCTCAGTGTCCAAGAAACTACAAAATTTATCTTGTGATATCAGTGTTCGAAATAATGAAAGTCACCTGAATCTCAAAAGTTTCAATGCACAGGAAATAGAGTTATAATGCAAGAATGCTACAGGAATATAGAAAGCTTTCACAAATACAGGACATTGTAGTACATATAATTCCAATGTTAATCTCATGTTTCCCTGCCTCTTAACCCTTAATGCGCCAAAAAGCAGACGACAAAATCTGCGTCTGAAAAAATTTCAAAAAATGTTTTGTCCAAGCTATATCATATTGAGAATTCAAAGACTATAGGGCAAACAGTGTAGATCCAGATGAGGTGGCTCATCATGAGCCACCTCATCTGGATCTACATTGTTTGCAAATTCAACAATTTTTCATTTTTGGCGCTTTAAGGGTTAACAGCATATTTGTCATCATGTGTCACTGAATGTACATTATTATAATGGCGCCAAATTTCATATAGTCATTAGTTTATCAAATCTTTCATGGCATTGCTTGAATTTAATCCATAAAGCACGAAAAAATCGAACAACATCGAAAATTGAAGTCTGCAAAATTTCAGAAAAAAATTCATCCAGGCTATATCATGTTTAGAATTCAAAGAATAGAGGGTTGACTGTATAGATCTAGATGAGGTGGCTCATTATGAGCAGCCTCATCTGTATCAGCACTACTTGCAGATTCAGCAGTTTTTGATTTTGGCATTTCAAATGTTTCAGGTAATCTACAATAGCATCATCAAAAGTGAACAAGAAATTGTTTGATTCAGATATAGAGGATCTTACACTCGTGGTCATTTCATATGAAATTTATGAAACGAGCCTTCGGCGAGGTTCATAAATTACATATGAAATGACCACGAGCGTAAGATTCTGTTTATCATATATGACCCTTTAAAATGGGATTTTAATGTCTTCAAACTGAACATTATTTCAATAAGAAAAGCACTGATGACATGGACGTTGTCAGTGTTGTTACGTGTGCGCGCCAAAGTGTTATTACACGTGTGGTCCTACGATTTTTATGACACGACAGTATCCATTGAATAACAGTGACTTCATATGATAAAAGAAATTGTTTGATTCAGATGATACGATTCTGTTCTTGTGTAGGGGGTTCAGATGACGTTACGTCATCGCGTAATTTGCTTGTTGCGCGCTAAAAATACCCCCTTTTTACCATGTTGTATTGCTATAGTTTAAAAGAATTTTGTCATGATTTTTCTGAAGAATAATGAAAACACCCTTCTTTTTTAATTATAGGGCATTTTCAGTGCCAAAAATTCTATTTTACACGTAAAATAACGTTTGATAACCACTGACCACCGTCGATTTCCTTTAACGTCATTATGACGTGGCCGCATTTTTCCGATTGTTTACAACATAGTGGGGTGCCTTGAAACGGTTTCCGCGGCAACGTGTAAGCGTGATTAGTCAAACTGACCAATCAAATAAATTCTGAGATAGTGATCTTTACGAGGTTGATTGCCTCGGTAAAATCCGATCGTTAACAAGAAAACTAGAGCAATTTGACTGAAATAAGCCGAATTTTAACAGGTAAATAACTGGTTTACAAAACTGAGGCACTCATATTTGAATTCTATGACCTATAATCCACAAAAAACATTCCACCTCTTTGCCATGTGCTATTTTATATGCCGCGGAAATCATTGATTGGAGAGATGGTATCGGCGATATTAATGACGTTTCTCCACCCGCCGTTACGCCAAATTTGACGTCAGGATTTTTCATCACTTGATCGAGGGCTCCCCCGAAACTACGATTATGCAGTCGTTATTTTATTGTGTTAAGCAAATTTAATCGAGTCAGTTTTGATCTAAATTATTGTGTTTTGCTATTTTCCATATATTTTTATTTTCAAAGCAAAAGAAAGCGAAAATGAAAGTACCTTGAACATTTATTATTTACCGTAAATTAACTTTGGTCGGCATTAATCATAATTATTTGGCATTTTCCCCGCATGAAAATTATGTAAACACATACATATAAACATAAATTCAATTGTCATAAAACTCATATTCTCATATCACTTTCTGTCACAATTCAAAAGATTTTATTCCATGTATCGCAGTCGACAATTAAAGATCAGCATACATTTAAGGAGTACTCGTAGCTCAATGGATTTAGCACTGAGCTAGCGGTTCAATTCTCGCTGTAGGCAAAACTCTTTTCACCCGTAAATAGGGTTCCATTGCACACGTCCTTTCATTTTTCTCTTGTCGTCCTCATATGACCAAATGCTCTTGAAAAGGTCGTAAAATGCGTCATTTCATCTATTTCGCCTGCCCCCTCCCATATCATAAAACACCACAGAAATATCAAAGAATGCCCACATAATAGTGCCTTTGTGTTGGTCAAACAGAGCAAAGCCAAGATGAATATCAACTTGGAGTTTTTTTTCTTTTGTCAGTCCTGAATGAAGTTGTTATTTAAATTTGTGTGTTTATTTTAGGACGATGTATATTTTGGTACCATCAATTTCTGTTATCGCACTAGTCTGCTGCGGCCGCTGCTGAAGTTGGACTATGCGCCTTAAAGTCTCCATAGTACTTTCTACTCACAGTGATAGAACGTCTAAATCAACCTAAATGAGAATGTGGGTTAATGAGCATATATATTGAATTACATAACTGTTGCAAAGAGTACGGGAAACAATGTGTTTGGATAACCAAATTTAGTGCTACAGATGCGGATTTCCATATTCAACTTTTTCAATGTCTCTATAGTATAAAGGCTGAAATAATAATAATAAAAATGATGGGAAAAAAGCTCAACAAAGTACTAGTTCCTTTCCTGGTTCCCCGTCGAACCATGTAATATTATGAAAAAGCGCGCCAGGTTTGTACGCTGTATTTTTACCGTTTATTGGAAGAAGCTCATTTTAGTTGCCAATTTATAGTACCCGAACGGTTTTAAGTGAACCTTAACGATGTTCTATTTGTTTAAACTATATCAGGGTCATTTACAATAATGAATCTTTAGTACGAAGCTTGCAGCGATAACTCAAAATATAAGATTATACAAATAAAGGGTCTTTAAGTTATTTACTGATCAGCTGACAAACATTGTCAACTGTTCAGCCAAAATAAATCATGAAAGGAACGTTCTATGGTCAGTGAAAATATTTCAAGGATTTGTATCAGGTCTTTTTTACTAAGAATAAATTTTGAAATATCTTCTGGAAGCAAGGCAGACATTAAAGAAACAGGTACAAGAGACTTGGTTTCATTGAGCCAGTTCAAGTGCAGTAATTTAGTGTTGCAACACTGCCAATGTCCCCCAGCACCCCGGCTTTGGCGGAACTATTTTCGAACTGACTCAGAATGAGCCCAATGGGCCTATTATGTAATATTCACTATGGTGAAGTATGGGAACACTTTTTATATGGCTGCCACATTACACTTAACATTAGTTACATTGAACCGACTTCAATTTAACTGTTTTCTAACTGTCAAATGACCACCCTAAAGGAATGGTAAAAATATAATCTGCATTATTATAATAAACCCGGGGATACGTTTCTAAGTACGGTGGTTGTGGGAAGGGGGTTGAGGGGGATGCAGTCATGGTTGCGTCCGGGCGATGGTGCCTGGTAAATTTCAGTGCCGAGGCATCCAACTAATTTATATGGATAATAGAAGAGTAAGGGTCTACTATGTTTGCAGTAGTTGTGGGTGGGGTAATTTGGATATTTCTTCTCTCGCCTGTCATATCTCTTATTTCTCTCCCTCTCTGGGAGACAGCTCGACACAAATTGAAATACTGTTTCAAAGAGTTTTTAAACCCCATACTACCAACCAATTAACCAAGTACGGGGAGACTGATGAAATAAATGTTATCTGCTATTTATTATGGTCCCGAATGATCAAAGAACATATGTTCTTTACTCATGTATGACAACAAATAGACACGCTTGGATGAGCTATTTATTTTACAAGAATATGTTATATTTACTAACCAGATGTGCATATTTTGCAATATAAGCATATCTTACAGATGAATGAGATAGTGACTTGTATCTGTTGCGAGAAGTGGTAAGCGAGACGTGCATTTCGGGCTTTAACTTCTTTTTTCATGGAAATGCAGATTTTACAGAAAGTTTGACCAACAAAAAAGCCACAAAGTTACCTTGGAAACAAGTGAACCACTTAAAAATGCGCGCAAATGGTCCAGCTTTAACTAGGTATTGAGGCACACACTAGATCATTTGTGAATTTGCTTTATCCCCTTTTCTCATAATCATCTCTTTCAGTTTGGCCGGCAAACACTGTTTTCGTGGCCATTTTGGGCAAGTAAATGGCATCCTGGTTACCATGGAAACAGCTGAACCACTAAATAATGCTTGCAAATTGTAAAACTTGTATAACTGAATTGCGTTTAAGTACCTTTAGGATTTGTGACTGTTTCTAATCTTTTTTTATTTTGCATTTGATGTCTTTTTATCATGGAAACTCTGTGTTAGCGGCCATTTTGAACAAGAAAATGGCCGCCATATTACCATGGAAACAAACTCACAAATAAAAAATGCTAGCATCTGGTGCAGCTTTTATAATTGCTTCATACATTGTGTCATTTATGGGTGTTCTTTATCATATTCTGTCGTTTTGTCATTATTCTCTTCATATAAAACTCTGATTTCGCTGCCATTTTGAACCAGAAAATGGCAGCCTGGTTACCATGGAAACGAGCGAACCACTCAAAAATATTTGCTGAAGGTGCCGCCCATATTTCTGCATTTTACGGTGTATATGAATTAGACTATAAGTAGAAGACTTAAATCCCTGCCGCAATTTATGCTTAATGAATGAGAAATTCGGTGCCATCAGCCCGTATACTGAATACATTGGGGCATGATTGCAAAATTGGTCGCAATGGCTTGTCCGGTGCCATCAGCCCGTATACTGAATACATTGGGGCATGATTGCAAAATTGGTCGCAATGGCTTGTCGAAAACATGTCATAACTTTTGAACCAAGCACCCTATCCTAATAATGTACGTATCATTTTAGAGGAAATTGGATGCTTTCTCATAAAATAGGTAAAAATAAGTATATTTGCATTCTTAAAAAGCACCTGAACCCCCTATCTTGTGGTACTTTTGGGACATGAAAGGCACTTTTATTGGCAGTAAACTTCAGATAGGATTTGTAGCACTGAGACTGCCAACTGAGCATACACATATTTCACCGTAGAGTATACACATAGTATTTGTCTCATGACACTCAGGCAAGCCATGCCTAGAGAAACGTTGGATCTGTCTGGTCTTATTGGTCACGACTGTTCGTATCAATGATCTGTGGATCTTGAAGAATTTAGTGAAAAGTAGAGTGATTACATGTGCATTTAAAGATTGGTCTGCATTGTTTTGCTGGCACTTTGAATAATAACATCAGGACCCAGTTGTTCAAAGCATCGTTAGGCTAACAAGCTCGTTAAGAGGTCAACTCGTTAAGTGTTTTACACTTTATAGCCAAATACACTAATTTTTTGTTGTTGAAAATATGTTAAAAGCTTTTGCAATGCAAAAGCTTTTCACATTTTTTTCAACAAAAAATATTGGCATATTTGAGTTATTAACGTTTGAAATTTTAACCTCACATTAACTAACGACATCGTTAGTTTTGAACAACTGGGCCCAGGGTAATACCAATTTGCTTCTTGTACTGTTAAATAGTTCATTGCTAAATGCATTTGGTCAACAGCATATGAGCCGCGACGCGAGAAAACTAACAATGTGGTTGTGCGCCCAGCGCAGACTCATATCAGCCTGGGCATCCGCCCAGTCTGATCAGGGTTTTCGCTGTCCGCATGGAGGTAGCTGAGACCCTTAGCTACCCTTTGAGCTTTTAACGAAGAGTCTGATCAAATTGGGCGGGTGTCCAGGCTGATCTGAGTCTGCGCTGGGCGCACAACCACATTGTTGGTTTTGTCATGTCGCGGCTCATTTGCTTCTTGTACTGTCAAATAGTTCATTGCTAAATGCATTTGGTCAACAGCATATCATTTATGATTAGCCGTATGTGAAACTTTTGTTATTGGCCATCAGCTGAGCTGATTCTGCTACTGATTGTTTCAGTCGCCAGCCACTTTTGCAGGTACAGCAACATCGTTGGCAAAAAATGATAGGATTTTTGCATAACATACCTTTGTAATTTTAATGTCTCATTAACTACAAAGTGGTAAGTTTTGAACAACCTGGCACAGATAAATACGGTAGGACACCATTTCTCAAGGCATGGCATAGACGTCTATCACATATGTACATATGGCTGTTTATTTATTTATTTTGTTGCAGTTGAGTCTATTGTTTAATTTTCTGTATGACATTTTTTCCTCATTGACACATGAAATTAACATCTTGTTAATATCTGGTTAATATTTAATGTGATGGAAGAAAATAAGATTATATCAATAAAGTTGGAGACTAGCAATAATAGCTTTTGATATAAAAAAAAAAATTGTTGCAAAATAGTTTGTGCAAATATCAAGATGTCAGAAAGCAGGTTGTAAGTTGGACATGCATGTAACTGATAATGTATATTGAACATACAGGGGTCAGCCTAGGGTTCTCAGAACAGGAGAATGTTTGGGCTGTTTTCTGAATTTCAGGGAGAAGTTTTATCCCAAATTTTTTTTCTGCTCAAAATCGGGAGAAGTCGGTCAGCCTTGGGAGACTATTTCTCCCTCTAGGCTGACCCCTGGATTTAACTGATAATTACATATTTGGCATTTTAATAATAAGATCTAATGTCAGTTGAATTCTTAGCTTTTGCAAAAACTAATTATTTGCATTGGTAATTGACTGAGCTTCATCCCATATTTCCCTATGTGCTTAAGTATTGGAACACCTAAAATAATTAATTTTCCATTTGCCCCAAATGGAAAATCCATTATGTTTAGGTGTCCCAATGTATACGCACATTACTAGTTAAGTGAATATGTCTTGTGACCTATCCAGATCACTTGTTAGATCAATATCTTCACTTTCACTGCATGAAATCAAGAAATAACCAAGTATCAGACTGTAATCTATATGAACTTTTCAAACCTTAGGATAAGATTATTTGAAAAAGAAATGAAGTATGAACATACTCATATTGCTGGAGTTTAAAAATCTGTTTCCATGATTGTTGTATGTAATTATGTACCATCACTGGGGCAGTTACCCTCCCCTTAGGAAAATGGCTACACTTTCAGGGGAAGCAACTATCATTTCATTGTTGCCTCCCTTCTCAATGAGGCAAACTATGCAGAAGAATTTTCCTGTAGAAGCAAATTCTTTCCTTTAAGAAGAGACACCATTTTGGAAGCAAACAGGAAGTGACAGGTACAAGTTGTGTCTCGTAAAAAAATGGATGAATACATGGAGGTATAGCCATACACTTTCAGAGCTCTAGATAAGAGGGCGTATTTGATGATAATTAGGGAAAATTTTTCTTATTTCTCATTCAAACCATATGTTGTGACCCCTCATCTGAACCGTCTCGTCGAGACGGTTCAGATGAGGGGTCACAACATATGTTTTTATACAGAATTAACAAAAATTATCCCTAATTATCACCAAATACTCCCTCTTATCTAGAGCTCTGACTCAAGAACAAACCTAACAATTACACTTTAGAATATTATTTTATCAGACATGGCCAGGTAATGGTTGAAGTCAGTTTATTTTTTCTCTCTTCACCCAAGTAATAATATCAGATTATTACTAATATTATAAGCTCACCATCATGTTGTACTGAGAATGAATTTTACAAGGATGGAAATTTATTTGTGCAAGTTGTGTCTCAGTATCGACAGAGCTCTTGATATTAGCCACGACACAATAAACCAAAAAAGTGGCATGTGCACCACGCAAAGACTCGGCTCAGCCTGGACACCCACCCAGTCCGCTCAGCATCTTTGCTGTGTGCTTAAAGGGAAGCTAAGCTAGCGCGGAGCTCCATGTGGACAGCAAAGACTCTGAGTGATCAAACTGGGTGGATACATCTTTGTTGGTTTTGTCGTGTCACAGCTCATATGGAGATCAAGTAAAAATGTTAACTTTGATATAATTTTATGCTAAGTCTCCATAAAATACATTGTGAACCCCCATATTAGAACCAATGCACCGAACCACCTGAGACAGATCACAATGAGGGGTCACAATAAATATCACCAAACACGGCAGTGCTCCAGATAAGAAGGAGCAACAAAGATAATTTAGGGATAATTATGCGCATTTCTCCATAAAAAACATATTTTGTGACCCATCATTAGAACCGTCTCATTGAGACGGTTCTAATGAGGGGTCACAACATATGTTTTCGTTGAGAAATAAGAAAAATTTTCTTATCTTCAAATTATCCTCAATACACCCCCTTATCTGGAACTCTGAAACACTCACAGGAACGCATGAACAAAAGTTCATGAATTTGGGTCAGCATAGATGCATGGATTTAAATGTCCGTAGACATGATGTTTTTGTTACGGTGGAATAATAGGAAAATACAACAAATGCACTAAATTACTGGTACAGCACTACATATAACATGATTGAAATGCTGAACCAAAATATTGTTTTTGTGAGCTGGTATGCTGGTATAGTGTTAATCACATTTCTCATTAAATACTTATATAGCTTTAATGTATCTTACAAGATTATGCAAAACCTAGTTGATTTGAATCATGAATAAACATGAATGATTGTTACCTTACATTATCTTGTTTTTTATTCAATGTCCTTTAACTGACAGTTCAGGGGTCCAGAAAAGGTGGAGTTTATTGGTTAATTCTTTGGTATTTCCAGTGCTCCAGATAAGAAGGGGTAACAGGGATAATTCAAAGATAATTTTTCATATTTCTCAAAAAAAACATACGTTGTGACCCCTCATTAGAACCGTCTCGGTGAGACGGTTCTAATGAGGGGTCACAATTTCTGTTTTAATGGAAAAATAAGTAAAACTATCCCTAAATAATCCCTGTTACCCCTTGCATCTGGAGCTCTGATATTTCTTGTATATTTCTCACTTAAAACATACGTTGTGCCCCTCACTTGAGCTGCCTAATCAAGGCAGTTCTGACAAATTCAAAATTACTGGTATCTCCTAGTTCTGCGTAAAAATAAATGTGACCCACAACATTTATTCTTATGCAAAAGTAGAAACTAGAAGATGCATCTCAGCAGGCACATGACGTTGAAACAACGTAATATTGACATGGATGCGACATAATAGTCACATCAATGTCCATACCACGGCATGTCCCCGCTGGGATGCAATTTAAGGATCTTCAAAATCGATCTGTATCTTGCCCTCTGAGCTGACTTTTAGCTGAGTTGGAAAATTCTTTAGTGGCAGATCCAGAATGCATAGCATATAGTAGCGTCCCAAATTCTGACTATCATGATACAATCACTATCAGAGAAACCCCTATCACGATACTGTTACTATTGAGGGTTTTACATCATGATTGCATCACTACTATCACTGTCTCTGAATATTGCAATTTCTTAAGAATTCAAGATGATTTAAGTAGGTCCCTCATCTCTAAATTACATACCAGTGCTATCCACTACGAGTGTAAGCTTTACCACCATCTTAAAAAAATTTTTGATGCAAAGCAGACACCTTTTAGGTTCCTAAATGACATTTGTTTGGAAGACAATTGTCAAAATCCAGTTCACAAGGTGTTAATTTACATGAACAAAAACTATCAAAACTATCGATAGTTGAAACTTGAATGCACTATCGGCGATAGTTGAAAAAAATATCACGATAGCACTATCAAGGCAGTGTTCTCCCCAGAAATTTCAGAAGGCATGTCGCTTTTAGCATAAAAATCAGATTTTGACTTGTTGATTAATTTATAAAATCCTTAATGTAGCAATGTTTTGTCAAGATTAGCCTGAATTTACACTATAAATAATTTATTGATGATCCTTAATGCATTTAAAACAACTTTACAGGTAAGAAATGAAAATAATAGCACTTTAATAAAATTTCAATGAAAATTAAGGCATGATTGAAGTGAAAGGCATGTTGCAGGCGACATGCCTTAATGGTCTGGGGAGATCCCTGCAAGGCAACCACTATCACGATGCATCGATGTATCGTTAACACCCCTAGCATATAGTGATACTGTCTGTGAGCTATTGGTCTAGCATTGGTGACAAAATAATGCCCCCTTTCATAAAAATGCAACACAACAAGGCATTTAACCGAGTTTAATAGTATAGTATGGGATAGATGAAAACTAATCACTACCTAGGTAAGTTACAGATATTGAAAATACTTGCTTTTCACTTCATACAGTCTTCAGGATAAATCACTACTCAAAAAATACTTCTTGAAAACTGGACCAACTTCCATGCCTGAGCAAATGGGACCGTCCCATGTCAAATTTCTGTTGCAACAAAATTGTCTAGCCTGTCAGTGCGTAATTGTGCATTACACATCACTTGTCCGTGCAGGGCAATTAAGGGGATGAAAAAAACTATTTGCTCAGTCCTAAACTTTCTGCTGTTCATCCTTTTCTGTAGTTCATTGGCATTTGAGCCACGACAGGACTAAACCAACAAAGTGGTACATGTATGTTCGCCAAACGAAAACTCGGATCAGCCTGGACATCTACCCCAGTCTGATCAGAGTCTTGACTGTCCGCATGGAGCTAGCAGAGACCCATGGCAACCATTTAAGCATACAGCAAAGACTCTGATCAGACTGGGCAGATGCCCAGGCTGATCTGAGTCTTCACTGGGCACCCATGCCATTTTGTTGTCACATTTCATTTGATCATTTTATTCATATCAAAGAAAGACTTGCACCAATCTTTTCAAAATTTTATTGTAAAAGAATCCATCTATCAAGTGGCTTTGCATGAAAAAATACCATGCAGCATATGCAAGCTGAATATTCAGATCAGATTTACATCTGTACAGTCTGATCTGAATATTCTCTGTCTGAATAAGCAATTTATAGATCATGTGGATCCAGATGTTCAAAACTGTAAAAGTCATTGCTTCGCAAGAGGTTACATTTTCAAATGTAAACAAAAACATTGTCTTTTTTGCTCCCAAAAATAAGAGGTGCTTTTGCAGTGTATTGGCCCCTGACATTTTTTGAGCATAAATTTCAGAACACTTGATCTTATGTATATCATTACGTCGCATCGACGTCAGTGCGACGTCGTTTCAACGTCATGTGCCTGCTGGGAAAGCTTTGCCAAGCCTGAAATGCCTGCTTTCGCAGCCTAAAATAGCCCTTTTTAAGAAGAAAAAACACTGAAAACTTAAAAATCAAAGCCTGAAATCAAGTAAAATTCAAGAAATGAAAGCCTGAAATCCTGCAAAAGCCTGAAAAGTATGAGGCCTGTGTATACTAGAATAGGTACTTAACCAATCCGTTAGGCTAATAATGAACATTTAGGCCCTCATGGGTTGATAAGCAGGCTGAATTGACTAGTTACATGATGAACGTGGCTTAATGTTTCTTTTCAGAGTCAGACCATTCCAATCAGACTGCACAAATGCACTTACATATTTTGAAGATACACGTAGTAAAGTCGCATGACTAGACAAAATATTGTACAACATGGAATGTTTGGGTGGTTTCACGCATGTTATCAGTATTACCAGTGAGTAATCCTTGGGAGCAAATTCTTTCCTTTATGAGTTGACCCACATTCAGAAGAGAGGCAATTTTAAAATGGCAGTTGCTTCCCCTGGAAGTGAATCGGGTACTACCCTATTACTTAAAAAATATTTTGTGACCATCTAACAGAACTACTAGGTCACATTCACACTTATTAACATGAACAAGACCTGTCTGCATACAGTATAGCTTGTCTGACTGGCATTTACCAATCATATAAACAAGAATTCTATGCATTATGGTGCTTTGCCTGTCCACAAATTGTCACAAAACAGAGCTAAACCAGAAAATTTGACACACTCTATACCCCACCACCAACAACCCTGCCACCAATGACAACGATGCCAGAAAAATAATACATGTACATGTACCCAAGTCTCGCTTCTGCTAGTTAAGACAAAACATTCAAATGAGGCCAATGACCTGGGTGCTGCAGTGAAAACAACAGCCTGAACCAGAGCTGTAGATAAGAGGGAGTATTAGATGAT
This sequence comes from Ctena decussata, assembly GCA_963989385.1. Classification (NCBI taxonomy): domain Eukaryota; kingdom Metazoa; phylum Mollusca; class Bivalvia; order Lucinida; family Lucinidae; genus Ctena; species Ctena decussata. The sequence goes on from OZ022504.1 coordinate 68,099,697, forward strand.
AATTAGGGATAATTTATGTTAATTCTGCATAAAAACATATGTTGTGACCCCTCATCTGAACCGTCTCCACGAGACGGTTCAGATGAGGGGTCACAACATATGGTTTGAATGAGAAATAAGAAAAATTATCCTTAATTATCATCAAATACTCCCTCTTATCTACAGCTCTGTGAACAACCAACTGGTTTGAACTATGTCAATGAGTCGTCTGGATTTTCATAAATTTTGTATTTAGAAACATGTTTTCTCAGGTCCTTTTGATTCAGTCATAGTTTTCTCTAAACTTTGTCATAGCAGTGGTTAGCCCTTAAAGCAACAAAAAGCAGACAACAAAATTTATGTCTTAAACAGTTGAAAAATGTTATGCCCAAGTTTTATCATATTGAATTCAAAGGCTAGAGGGCGGACAGTTTCTGGATAAGACTTACAGACAATCTAAGAACCCTCTTTAACTGGAGCAGCACCCTCTGTTTTCATGTGCAACTTATCATTATCTTTCTCTGCTGGGGAACTTTCAATTGCCCCATTCTTCCATAACTCTATAGCATCAAGTTTATTTATTTTATGACAACGCTGCATATGCAAATACAGATACTCAAGAACTGAAAACGTTCGGCTGCATTTTGTACATCTAAACACCTGACTGTTATGAAGCTTTGCATGCCTTTTCAAACTCTTCGGTGTTTGCATTTTCTTATGACAAACAAAACATTCAAAAGATGCCTTAGAATGACATAGCATATGAGTTTCCAGATGTGACTTTTTCTTAAATTTATGTTTACAAATCTGACATTCATGTTTTCTTTCGTCCAAATGTACGCTTTTAATGTGAAATTTAAGATTTGACATATGACAGAATGCTTTTCCACATTTCTCACAAGAATATGGCTTATTTCCAGTATGAATATTCATATGCTGCTGTAGTTGATTCTTTTCACCAAATCCAGTACCACAAAAAGTACAAGTATGAGGTCTAACAGCTTGATGTTGAACAAGGTGTTTTAATAAATACTTTCTGAGTGTAAAACTACGTCCACAGTGGTTACATAAATGTGGTGTCTCTCCTGTATGTTTGACTTGGTGATATTTATACTGTCTTCTACTGAATTCTAAACCACAAACATCACAAATTGTTGTGCCTTTAATGTCTTTCTTCCTATATTTCTTTCTAATTATTTCATGTTTTGTGCCATGTAAGCCATCTTCATCAGTTTCTTGCTTGGTATTTTTCTTTGCTTTGACTGTTTTAGATCTACTTTTTGAGCTTTTCTTAAGTCTGTTTGTTTTTTGTGCTCTTGCAACCCCATTTGAATTCTTTACTTTAAATGCCTGTAATGAGTCTACAGCTGCTTCCTGCTTTATATAATTTACACTCGTATCTAAACTGTTGCCGTCTTTTTCTGTTTTAATTGCATCAAGTGTTAAATTCAGATTTAGAAAGGATTCAGAAGGATTAGAAGAAACACTTTTGTTAGATTTGTTCATCTCTGTCCCATACAGTTCTGTCTTGGAATTACTGATTTCATCATGGCCTCTATCACCTGTAGTTTCCAAATCTACACCATTTTCTTCTTCTGGGCTTGGTAGACAATAACTCAGAACTCCTAAATCATTATCAGACTCATCATCAATGTTATCAAATACTTGTGTTTCTGCAGAGAAATCTGCAATGTTGTGACTTTGTACAGAGTCGCTGGGTGCAACTTCATTTTTGTGACCCTGTTGGATAATCATACTGTCGCTCCTGTCGGACTGTCCATGTTTAGTAACATTTTGAAGATCTGTCAGTTTAGAGTTTCCAAATTCTTGATCAATCTTCTTTAACTTGACATAGCAATCAAGAATAGATCTTCTGTCTTTCATGTTAGCCTTTTTAACTTGAGTCACCCTCTTATCAGTCACATAGCAATCAAGAATAGATCTTCTGTCTTTAATGTTAGCCTTTTTAACTTGAGTCACCCTCTTATCAGTCACTGAAGGCCCAGTCACCTCACCAGTGGCTGAAGGACCAAATTCTGGTCCTTCAGTCACTGGTAAGGTGACTGCGGACACAGCATTTTTCTGTTTCTTCCTTGAAAGTTCTTGCTTTTTCTCCGTACAGATTTTACGTTTGCCTGTCACAATTTTATCTGACAGATCTCCTGCCCATAATCCATCAGATATAGACACACTTCCTGTTGAAATATTTTCAGCATTTTCAGAATCGTATCTCGACAGTGAGTCAGTCTGGGAATAACTACATGCTGACTCATATTTTGGAAAAGCAATCTTAAATACATTATCAAATATGTAAGATCCTTCATTATTGTGTACTTTGATGTGGTTGTGAAGGTGACAGATGGACTGGAACTGTTTTTGGCAGGCTCCACAGTGAAATTTTACATCATCTTCCTGTAAGTTGGTTATGTTACGTAGCTTGCACAGATGTGAGGTCATTCTGGATGATAGTTACCATGGCATATAATAGCTGCAAACTGAAAAGAAAACTAGAGCAAGTGAGCAGGGGCTCACGTATACCCCCGGCCAGCGCCACCGCCTACAGGAAATAAACTTTACATGCCCATGTAGTCACATATCACTGGGTTCCATCTCAAGATTTCATAATAAGCAAGACAATACAAACTTAAAGTTCACTTTTAACACATATGGTATATAAATTTTGAAGTCTGTGACCTTGACCTACAGTCAGCAGTAGCAGCTAGATGATGTCAGCAAGACTGTTTCAACCTTGCAGTAGATCTAGTCACACATCAAAGGTTCCATTGAAGTATATTGAAACTATAAGCAAACAGATACAACTTAATACAAAACTTTAACACTAATGTTATATAAATTTCCAAGTCTGTTACCTTGCCCTTAGGTTTGTAGCAGCATCCAGATGATGCAAACTAATATGTATCCTTCCTTAGTAACACTAAGCACATCTGAACAATTTCCAGTAGAAGCTTTAAAAAAAATAGAGCAAAAGCAAAATCTTAACACAAAACTTTAACACAAATGTTGTACAATTTCGTAAGTTTGAGACCTTGACCTTAGGCCTGCAGCAGCATCCAGGAGATGCAAACTGATCACTATTCATCTTGTAGCAGCACTGAGCACATATAAACAAGTTCCAGTATAGGCTTTCAGGAAAACAGAGCAAAAGCAAAAACTTAACGCAAAACTTTAACACAACTGTTATACAAATTTCTAAGTCTGTGACCTTGACCTTTGGCCAGCAGCAGCATCAAGGTGATGCACACTGATCAGTATCCATCCTGTGGTAAAACTAAGCACTTATGAACAAACTCTGGATAACATAAGCAAAAGAAAAAAACTTAACGCAAAACTTTAACGCAAATGTTAACTTACGAACGGACGGACGAACAGACGGACGAACGGACGGAAAGACAAAAACTATATACCCCTCGACATACTTCGTATGCCGGGGGTATAACTAGAAATGATACATAAATTTATATATGAAATGTTAGTTGGAGTTTTAGAACTACTGACATCTTTATATGTGAAGGAGTGGCTGTGGACTTGGAAATTCCGCTCACTCATCATGAAATCAAACTGCTGTATCCGAAAGGTTGCAGCCAAGACAATAAGACAAATCATATCGACTGAAATCTACAAGGCATGCGCAAGCATACACTGAAAATGACCAGATGACTGACAGGATTGTTTGTTTAAGCAGTTGTGTAATTAATTTCTTTTTAATTGACATAATGCATGCATAGAGCCTTGAGGTCCTAAAAACTCCAAGTGTACGAATCTGCAACCAGTACGAATCTGCAACCTGTCACTCTATTATTTCTAATGCGGTGCGTAAATTTACTGGAGCAGACCTAATTACCGCAGCGGACCCATATTTTTACTATTTCCAGCTAATTTCTTAGATACAATGTATTTTGATACAATATGCACGCAAAGATTAATTCCAGGTCCTACCTATGACTTACATGTATCATCTTAACTAGCAATATCCTGATTCCGTTTACCGTCTTGATACATATAGATCTACCTATAATTCATACCTGTCAACTCACCCCCATAAATAGGGAGTCTCCAGATTTTGGGAGGCAATCCCACTCTCCCTCCCTCCTTTGCCAAAAAAGGCCAAAGCTATTTCTTATGGATGAAATGTTGGCCTTTCTATCTTTCTATCTTTACTGCTCTCGGTCAAATATGACCATGATGGCAGGTTTGTGGTGTGGCACATAAGTTATCACAAAAAAACAAGAGGGCCATGGTGGCCCTGAATAGCTCACCTGAGCATTAATCAGTTCACTGGCTCTGGTGAAGATTTATAAGAGTTTTTACCATATATGGGAATAGCTGCCAACTTGGTCATGTGACCAAGATCATTTGAAGAACTTTCAATCCTTTGACCCATGCAGGCTCCATATGAAATTTGAGTTCAGTTTGCCCAGTGGTTTTCAAGAGATGTTTGAAAATGTTTATGGATGGATGACAGAGGCAGCTAACACCAATACTGTAAGGCTCAGGTGAGCTAAAAATGGCAGAGTCGCCCATCATTATCTCACTGTGATGGAAAGTTTTCCAAGGAGTTTGTGGCTGGGATCATTGCAATGTTAGTTCTGATTCTTGCAGCATAACTTTATTTAGATTTGACCTAGTGACCTAGTTTTTGACCAACATGACCCAGTTTCAAAGTTGACCTAAATTTTATGGAGATAAACATTCTGACAAAGTTTCATGAAGATTGGATCAAAACTGTGCCCTCTAGGGTGTACACAAAGTTTTTCTAAGATTTGACCTAGTGACCTAGTTTTTGACCCGACATGACCCAGTTTCAAATTTGCCTGGTTATTTTGAGAATAAACATTCAGACAAAGTTTCATGAAGATTGGATCAAAACTGTGCCCTCTAGAGCGTACACAAGGTCGTTCTTATATTTGACCTAGTGACCTAGTTTTTGACCCGATATGACCTTCTTTCAAACACGGCCTAGATATTGTGACGATAAACATTCTGACAAAGTTTCAAAAAGATTGGATCAAAACTGTGTCCTCAAGAGCGTTCACAAGGTTTTTCTAAGATTTGACCTAGAGACCTGGTTTTTGACCCGACATGACCCAGTTTCAAACTTGGCCTAGATATTGTGACGATCAACATTCTGACAAAGTTTCATTAGGTTTGGATCAGAACTGTGACCTCTAGAGCATACGCAAGGTTTTTCTAATATTTGACCTAGTCACCTAGTTTTTGAACCTACATGACCCAGTTTCAATCCTGGCCTGGATATTGTGAGAATAAACATTCTGACACAGTTTCATAAAGATTGGATCAAAACTGTACCCTCTTGAGCATACACAAGGTCGTTCTTATATTAGACCTGAGACCTTATTTTTGACCCGACATGACCCAGTTTCAAACTTGACCTAGATTTTGATAAAGATAAACATTCTGACAGACTTTCATGAAGATTGGATCAAAACTGTGCCCTCTAGGGTGTACACAAAGTTTTTCTAAGATTTGACTAAGTGACCTGGTTTTTGACCCCACATGACCCAGTTTCAAATTTGGCCTGGATATTGTGAGGATAAACATTCTGACAAGTTTCGTGAAGATTGGATCAAAACTGTGCCCTCTAGTGCGTACACAAGGTCGTTCTTATATTTGACCTAGTGACCTAGTTTTTAACAGGACATGACCTACTTTCAAACTTGGCCTAGATATTGTGACGATAAACATTCTGACAAAGTTTCAAAAAGATTTGATCAAAACTGTGCCCTCTAGAGCGTACAAAAGGTTTTTCTAAGATTTGACCTAGTGACCTGGTTTTTGACCCGACATGACCCAGTTTCAAATTTATCCTAGATATTGTAAGGATAAACATTCTGACAAAGTTTCATGAAGTTTGGATCAAAACTGTGACCTCTAGAGCGTACACAAGGTTTTTCTAATATTTGACCTAGTGACCTAGTTTTTGACCCGCCATGACCCAGTTTCTAACTTGGCCTAGATTTTATAAAGACTAACATTCTGACAAAGTTTCATAAAGATTGGATCAATACTGAGCCCGCTAGAGAGTACACAAGCAAAAGTTGACGGACAGACAGACGGACAGACGGACCTCCACTCGGACACTTATACGATGGACATCACGGTATCCCAAAAGCTCACTCTGAGCACTTCGTGCTCAGGTGAGCTAAAAAAAAAGGAAAATGAATTTGTGACAAAGCCACCAGCAGATTAAAACTATTTACAAGATGTCCTCAGCAGTCTGGGGACTTATGGATTTCCGTCACGCATATTTGTGATGGTCAGCCATACTTCTTACATTTTTCAGTCCAACTCACTAAAATGGCAAATTAACCTACTGGCAGTGTTCAGTCTGACCTGTCTACACTTGAAATTAATATTTGGTCCAGCCCTTAACTATTCTCAGCATTAACAGTTTTATTTTGGTTATGTCTGAAGAATTATGGTCAAAATTAGGCAAATATTGCTGTGCATTTGACTTGTTTTATTTCCAAGAAAAATAGATATTTACTTTCAATTTTTTATAAAGTGTTACGATCAAAATTGTCTACAATGCTTGCTTTTTTGTAACGGATGCTAACCGTACGAGTTACTCAAGGTTTTGCATCAGTTACGCGACAGAAAAGTACTTGGGGTTTTTAGCCTTTGTTATGGTCAGCCATAACACCAGAAGAAACCAACGTTATGGCTTTTCATCACGTTTCATCCTTCGGACATGTAGTGACATCTAGTGGTAAAAATTTCAGTAATTACGTTATGGTAAGCCATCATGTCAGTTCATTTAAAATGCATGATTAACCATCACAAATATGCGTTATGGAAATCCATAAGTCCCCAGACTGCTCAGGGGCAGGCATTCCATACCTAACCCCTACTCTACCCTAGGATATAATATTTTGGCCTTAAACCCATCAACTGTCTCCGAAGAGACAGCTTCAGTTGTAAGGCCATTCCAAGATGCAATTGTCCTGGGGCTAAAATGAATTCTTAAAACTCTCTGTATAAGCATTTGGATGGTGATACTGGAATGGGTGGGACCTAGTTCTCCTGCTCCCTCCATCGACCTCAGATAGGTACTTATTCTTATCTCCAATGGCAAGATTATTGTGGATTTTGTAGAATAGAGACAGAGAAGCCTGCTGTCGTCTTTCCTGCAGGTCTGGCCATTGGAGTTCTTCTAACATTTCTCCCACATGGCTTTGATTGCACCAGCGCCTACAGGTCCAACGGGCAGCAGTCCTCTGTACTTTTTCTATTCTGTTAATATCTACTTGGTGATGGGGCATCCAAACTGGCGCTGCATATTCTAATTTGGGCCTGACCAGAGTTTTATATGCAGCAGCCTTGATTTCCTTCGATGCAAAAGTCAAGTTTCTACGAAGGAAACCCAAAGTCTTAGTAGCCTTACTGGTAATTTCATTGATGTGCTGACCCCACTCGAGGTCATTCGTAATTTTAACTCCTAAATATTTGGCTGAAGATACATTCTCTAGGACTTGGTTATGCAATGTATAACCATGGATTATTTGCTTTGAAGGGGGTGCCTAGTCACCCTCATAGAGTGACATTTGGCAACGTTAAATTTCATGAGCCATGCCTCTTCCAAAAGTGCCAATTTATCCAAATCATCTTGGAGTATACCTGTTGGTCTTCGGACCGTCTAATATTACTATAGAGTACACAGTCATCAGCAAAAAGGCGGACTGTTGAGCTTATGTTGTCTGGCAGGTCATTAATAAAGATTAAGAACAGAATGGGCCCTAAAACAGAACCCTGGGGGACACCAGACAACACGGGGAGAGGGTCTGAACAGACACCATCCAGAACAACTTTTTGTGTCCTTCCAGATAGCCAGGCAGAGATCCACCGGAGGATATCATTTCGGATACCATAATACTCCAGTTTATAAATCAATCGTCTATGGGGGACCTTATCAAAAGCCTTGGCAAAGTCCATAATAATGAGGTCCGTCTGTTTGTGACCTTTATTATTGGCTCTGTCTAGGTTTGCCTGCAAGTCATGAATGAACTGGACTGGGTAGGGGGTTGGTCCTTTCGATGGGGGGTCACCTACTTGTTCCCGGGTGTATACAGACTCAAACTGTCTGTTAAATATGTCTGCTTTGTCCTTATTATCAGTTTTCAACATGCCATTTTCCCTTAAACAGGCCACACCCGTGGAATCCTTTCATAAGTTTTTCATAAGGGACCAAAACTTTTTCAGCCGATCATTTTGGATACAGTCTTCTATATTAGTGTCTGTATCTGAGGGATTGAAGATATCAGAAACATACCTCCAATAGGCATCACGTATTTCTTTTTGGACATGAGCTCTGAGTTGTTTATAACGACTCTTCAGGGACTTGTTATCTGCCCTGCGAGCTTTGTGATACAATTTTTCTTTTTTCCTGATCAATGCCCTAATGTGTGCATCTATCCATGGATAGCCAAGTTTTCCTTTCATCATTTTAGAAGGAATAAACTTGTTTACTGCATTCAATAAGACCATCTTAAACTCAATCCACATCTTGTTAACATCAACGTGAGCAAAGTCCTGCGACATGAAGCGGTTTGCAAAGGCAAGCATATGTCTCTAAGACCTTGCATATCAGCCCGTTTGTACAAGAAAACTTTCCGTGGTGACTGAAGGACCCTTTTCGATTTTATGTCATATTCGACCAAAACAATATCCTGGTCAGCACGACCAATTGATGGCATATCCTTAATTCTTGTGACAGGGGTGGGGTTGTTAGTCAAAAGGATATCTAGGGTCCTTTCTTGTCTTGTAGGGATATCAACTTTTTGAGAGAGGCACAGTGTACTAATTGGGACTGCACCTGCCTTTTGGGCATTCCCAGGGGTACATATAACTTATTCAAATCAATGTCCCCACAATTGAAGTCACCTCCAAGAAGGACATGAGAGTTTTTAATTGATTGATTGATTGATTTGATGCTTAATGTCCACGGTAAACAGCTATGGTCATGTCGGGACGGTCAGTTAACCTAACCACACTATTCCTGGGCAGGCTTAGACCTCCTAAGCGGTTAACCAGTGCTAAGTGCACATACTTCCGCCGGTAACTGACAACTGCCCTTCTTGAATCAGCGGAAGGAGAAACGAAAGTATGTGGCCAGACCAGGTTTCGAACCCAGGACCTCTGACTTATGAGTCAGATGCCCTACCGATTGCGCTATGTGGCCCGGCGAGAGAGTTTTTAACATGACATGATTCGTCCTAGAGAGGCATTTAGATGATCCAAATACTCTGGATCAATGATATCTGGTGGTCGGTAGAAGGAGCCAAGATAGGAAGTTTTACAGCCAACAATTTGAAGTTTAACCCAAACAAGTTCACACTCTGTCTCAAGTTCTGGTACCGCAATACAAACCAAATCCTTTTTAAAACAAACAAAAACTCCCCCATGAGCATCACCCGCCCCGTCCTTCCGAATGGCATCATACCCATCAGGGAATATTTCCATGATACTATGAAATAAAAAATCAGGAGTTTTTGTGTTTCTCATTCACGCCGAGTCTTGGAAGAAAGATAAATAGATGTTTATATAAGATTATGTGATATTTAGATGAAACACATATGCGTGGGTTATTTACAGGCCTAGCCATAGCGCAAAATGCTCACAGATTGTTTTGACTAATAATTAAATATCTCAAATTGAGTTCGCACTACAGGGCATACAGAATACTTTAAGATATAAATCAAGTCAATAAGTGTGTATTCAATGTAAATTTTACTAAAAATCAACTGGAGATGGGGGGGGGGATGGGAACGGGTCCGTTCCGGTAATTAAGTCTGTTCCAGTAAATTTACGCACCCTTTCTAACTTTCTAATGGGCTAGTCATGCAGCTAGTGGCCGACACTGCATCCTGCAGCGCACTTTACGACAGCAAAACCAGAAAATCATTTTAACACCAAAATAAGGGCCGGTATATAATGCAGCCATAAAATGCAGCCGTATTAAATGTATAGGAAAAACGCAGCCGATAATGCAGCCACTATAGACATAGTAGGGAAAGGTGATAAGGCGAAAGGTCCTATTGTTCAATGTTTAGTGAGTGTTAAATGGCTTTTAGGAAATATAATGATGGGATTCACATGTTTGAGAGTGTAAAGGTTCAAAATACCATATTACAGGAGTTTGAAATTTTATCAGGACGATGATGCAAACAAACAAAAAAAGGAATATTTTTTTTCTATCACTATTACTTTTTTGTCTTCTTTTAATCTTTATTTCTTTCTTGTGTAAATAAAATTGCAAAATCCTGCATTATAATCAAGGAAAAGCTGAAACTGATATTTTTTTATCATAGTCATTTTATTATTTTATTACCTTTTTCATTATTCATAAACACTTTACCAGCTTACATGATAAACGAATGTTGTCTTCTGCGCATGATATTATAATGATACATACAGGGACATAGCCTGACCGTTTACTTTGTAGACGCAGACATTTCAATCTGAAAGCATGCATCTCTGAGGGTGATCACTTTGATACGATAAATATGCCCCCTTACCCCAATTTTAGTGGGAACAATATCTGTGACTTCTTCTTAACTTTCTTGCATAGATCATCCGTTCTTAAATAGGGTAAATTCTTAAAGGAAAGAATTTGCTCCTGGAGGAGCAAATTCTTTCCTTTAAGAATTCTCCCGCATTGAGAAGGGAGGCAAAATGCAGAGTTGGTCCTCTTGAAAGTGTACCCATATACCTTAAGCACAGATAGCGATGCTTACAGTTCTCCTTCTAGCTATGCCCCTGTATAGGGTGGACAAGCGTTCGCTAAATCATGAAGTTGTTGTTAACTCTAACGTATTTCCACTAACACCGAAAAATTATTATCTTAAACGTATACTATAAACCATCATGAAAATTATCCTAATATGTAGCTAAATGAGTTATCCAATATACAAAATATGTTTGTATTTTGCAGAGATGTGATTGTTATAAGATTGGGCAATTTTTCGGAAAATCCTGTTTCCATTGGCATCATTGATCATGATGACGTAAGCAACACTTACCACAAGAGATTAAAGTAAGGCAGAATAGTAACTATAGATATCAGGAAAGCAAACAAGTTAATATCGCAGCAATAATTTAGCTAGATATTAGCACAACTTTCCATATAGTATATCAATATACTTTCCTCACAGTTATTTTGATGTTCATAGAAGAAATGCATTAACTTAACGGCAACGTCATTATTTAAGGAACTCACTTGTCCACTGTCTGTATGTAGAAAACTATATTTCCTTTTAAAATCTTATATATATGGGCGGTACCGTGTTGAAAGGATATTCACATGATTCACCATAATCACGTTAATGCTGCACAAAAGGAGTACTCTGATTTTTCCTTATTTTTCCCATTTTGTATCTTTTCAAATGACACCGCTCATTTATTTTTTACCGTATTCGCCAATTTCCTGAACAACTTGTGAAATATGCTTTTCAAATGGATGTCAAACTGCGCTGGCCTTGATCAGACAGTTCAAACTCGTCAGGGAAGACCGATAAGATGCTTGGCATAGCCTCGCATCTAATCTTTTCCCCCCCCCCCCCCCCCCCCCCCCCCCCAACTCGTTTGATAAATTCAGTAATAAATGAGCACTCATGTAAGATCCTCTATATAGCCGTCAACATGTAGAATAAATGGTCTTAAGTACAAAAGTGGAAATTATTTTTGACCAAGTGAGCAAGGGCTTACGAATGGTCCCGGCCAGTGTCATCGCTTAATGGTCAGACAGACAGATGAACAGACAGATAATCTTTATCAAACTCCACAGCAGAGCTAGCCAAAAGGACTGGTTTTTCGATTTCAGAAATATAAGGAATTATACTAACAGCATGTAGAACTTCAATGCCACTTTCATGCACGAAATTTCAAAGTCTGTAACCTTGACCTTCGGATGGCCGGATGGATGGTTGAATATTGATGTGTTCAGAATTTTTCAAATAAAATATCAGACTAAAACCTGTAATGTTTTTTAACAGTTTCCTACTTAATTTATTTAGTATGTTACCATATTTATTTAGTAAATAAGGCAATATATTTCAGGCTTTTGGTCATGTTGATACACTAGCATTTTGCATTATTACAGCAATAATAATTAATTTTATAACAGTATTAAATAATTAAATGTACAAAAGTTCATCATACTTCATCATACTAGTACACAACAAATGTAGTAGCAACAATTAATCTGATTGGCTACTGTATCCATTTTGATTGACAGATCCCCAGTGATGTTTGACTGTTCTGTTTTCACACCTATAGATCGCCGACGGTATTTTGGACGCTCAATAAACAATAACATAAACACACAAAGGTGAAACAGGTTTATGGACTCGTCCAAAGGTAAAAGTTAGTCAAGTTTGTCTACTTATATATCAAAAACATAATTGTCTCTATACAAGCAGTGGCGGAAAGGATACAGCACAGCAGTTACTAGGTTTCAACAGTATCGTGATGGGTTCGAGTCTGACCATTGTTCTTTTTTTTTTTTTTTTTTTTTTGCATCTAATATGATAATGGTTATTCACAAATGTCTTGATTTCTTCGTGCAAATTTTAGTGAGTATTAAATAAGTATTATACAAGAAAGTTTCCAAATGAACATTTCGAAGTTTTACTTGTTGTTAGAAAGACGTCTTATATCAAAATGAGTGACACAAAATTATCAGTCGTACAAAATGTTCTGAAGGTTTCTATGATATATATATTTCGCGTAATTGAGTGGCGTAAAATATAAAGTAAAAAAAAAAATAGAAAAATAATAGTAATAACATACCAAAAACAAAACAAAACAAAACAAAAAAAAAAACACATAAAATAATTCAAAGAAAAATTATAAAAGATAACTCATTAAAAATATATAGATATAAAAATTAACATACACAGTTGAGTAACAAAAAAAGAAAAAAGAAAGATAGATAGATAGAACGGGACTCGAACCTAAGTCCTCACGAGTCAAAAGTATCAAGAATCCAGTGTTATATCCACTGCGCCAGTGGAACGATTACAGAATATTACATGCATGTTAAAGCTTAAATAATTATCAGTTATCATTATTATACCTGAAACACCTAAATCATAGTAAAAATGGACTAGGCCCATATTCGATAACGCCACATAATAAACTTTGATCTATAGATAATCTCTGGCACAGGTCAGATAATTACCTGCATAAACAAATTGTTTAAAGTATTGTTTCAAGAACAACATGTACTTTATGTACACAGATACATAAAGATTCATTATTGAGTTCCCATATGTTTTTATTTTGCATGAAAATGAAAGCCTCTCTGTTCTGAAGAAGAATTACTAACAAAAGTTAGAATTACTGCCAAGTAACCCTAAGAGAAATACATTAACATGAAAATGAAATACAAAAGAAACAAATGATAGCAAAATAGTTAATAACTGTCAACTGTTCTTATGTTTGTTACGGCATATATTTTTGCCATTTCTTATTACTAAAAATTATAAACCATATGTTTATCTTATCTGTATATTCCAACAAAAGGATTAATTCGAGCGTAGAATACACAGGTCGACTAGCTCTTTCGGAACCTTATCAGGCCACTTTTCATCCAGAGAGTTAGATCTTAAAGACAGGACTTCTCTGCCGGGGGTCTGGTTCCCAGCACAAAACAATGTTACCTGTATAGGTAAAGGTGTGAAAATTTAGTCGACCAATCAGTGGACCAGAAATAACAGTAGTGATGATTTTATTGGCTGATTGGAGGTGTTGACACTATGAGATCAAGAGACAGAATGACACTGTGGAAGTTAATCCTCCTTATATAGTCCCATCCCTGTCTTTAATTATTTTACTTTATTTTGTTGGTTATCAATGGTGAACTGAGCACTTTTCATTATACACACTGTTCCATTGACATACCTTGGTAAGCAACATTTTCATATAATTATTGATTATATGGTAATTAATTTTTACATTTTTAGCATAAGTAATTATAATATTATAGTTAATAATAATAGTAATAATAATAACAGAAAAATGAATTAAACAATTATCAAAGATATGAAATAGGCTATCACCAGAGGGAAGCAGTTTAATATTTTCTTTAATTTCTATTTGTATGTTGTATGACACTCTGTCAGCCTTGACCATTATGAGTCGGGTGACCAAGAAAAGAATAAGAAAGATTGAATATAGGCAGAAAGAAGTGAAAACTCTGATATCAGGCTATTGTTTAAAACTTAACATAAAAATGCATATTTAGCGTCTCATTAACTCAGACCCGACATTTTGATATGCAGAAAATAAGAAAATGAAAATACTATTTTACACGAAAAAGTCAGCCCGCCAAAATTCTTCAACCTGATAAATTGGGATAAATGTCAAAAGGCATTCGTTTAAGTGTTCCATCTTTCCAAATCCATAAATTAAATCATCGTTTATTAGTTTGCAAATTTTCTGCAGAATTTGTAACAAGGGACCTACAGAGTTGAAATATGCTAAACTTTTGGCGAGGTGTATATATTAGACATGTGACAAAAACAAAACAGAATGTATTGAATGCTTAAAACAATATCAGCTCCATTTTTCCCCTCAAGAAACTACACTTTTTGACTATATCTGCAGTCATTTCACACTTGATTAACAACCAACAAAAGGCCTATTAACACCTTTTCCTACTAAGTCTATATTGGCTGCATTCCCTACCATTTCTATAGTGGCTGCGTTTTTCCTATATAATTCATATAGCTGCATAAAAAGCTGCATTTTATACAGACCCCAAAATAAGTTGTTTAGTCAAAGATTAGACACTGGTGTTTAACTTGTAATGTGAGTGTACTGTATTTGTAAAGTACGGTGTCTCAGTGGTTAATAAAGTGCGGTGGCTCAGTGGTTAGTGCACTCGACTCTGAAGCCAGAGGTTGTGGATCCTCACCTGAGGCGAAATCTTCCTATGTCCGAAGACTTTTTTCTAGCATCATTTGCAGGGATGATGCTAGCAAGTGTGCCGTTCTTCGGATCGGGACATTAACAGTAAACTGGAGGCCCCCTGTGCAGGGAGAGTCATCCCCTGTGCAGGTTAAAGATCCCTACCATAGCTACATGGCTGTACGTAGGCTTTCATCCTGCAACACTGAGTGTACAAAAGTACACCGTCTGTGTCCCCTCCGGGAGTTAAGGCGTAAAGAAAAAGAAAGAGAGTGCTAATTTACCTTTTGTGGATACGGATATTTTTTACTAGTAAATTCCGATATGCTCACCGGAGGTGGAACGTGCTTGTTTTATCTATTCTTAGGCGGTCCGTCGAAACACCAAAATTTTTATCATTCAAACCTGCATGGGATAACTAACAGGGTCAAGCTAAATTTAGTGATGTAATATCAGTATATAGATAGAACTGGGATTATTTCTGTCTTCCATGCGGTATGGAAGAAAGAAATGATTCCAATTCTATCTATAATATATGATGCGCCAGGTCACTTCTTTACAGAGGACATGGATATTCTTAGTCTGGCTAAAGACTCTATATTCACTATATCTTCTGCAAAGGAATGTAGTCTGGAAAAGGGTCTCACTCAAGTAATATTAAGAAAACTGGCTGAGCAAGTTATTGATATAATCTCACCGCACCTCCCCCACCCTCCCCACCTTCTACCAAGAAGGTTATGAGTACTGTCGATTTTCTAAATGTTTTGTGTCATGGCCCAATCAGAAACCAGAGTTTCCTTCACATCCTTCACTACCTATCAGTTTTAAGAACGTTTATCACTTCACCTGATATTGTTTAAATTAGTTCTCATGGTCAAGAAGGATATATTTATGATGTTTTGCAGCCCACTTCTTTACATTGCTGATAAGCAAATTGCCTTGCCAGAAATGCAGGAACATTTAAATTTCGAAAAGGACATTAAAATAGATCTACTCTGTTTCGAATGGTGAAATTTAAACGAGTAGAACAGTGCCGGATTCAGGGGGGGACAAAAGGGGCAGTTGCTTCCCCCCCCCCCCCCCCCCCCCCTCCCGAAAGTTTGCCGGCAATTATGCATAAATGTAAACCATGTTTACCGTGTAAAACGGCTCTCAAACGTTCAGTCGTTCTAAGCGAGTATTTACGGGAAATAATGGGTATTGCCACATGTAGTTCGCACCTTCTTGGTCCATTTTAATCGCCACTACCATATGTCTTAATCATCTTTAATCACCAGTAGGTGGGCACGTGTCAGTATTTCACATTCTTAATCACCGATTAAAATGAATGAAAAGTGAAAGGTTCTTCATAGTCTAGTAGTCGTAGGATGTCTGTGTTTGATGTCGGCGGGTGGTGTCAGGCCACTTAAGGGGGCAATAGGGGGTGGGGTTAAGAAAGGGATGGTTGAAATAAGCTGTATTAATTACTGTAAGCAATGTTGCAGTGGACTGGACATCACCGAGAAGTGCTGAACATTACACTGTTGCTGGTAGGGAAAAGTAAATTAAATACCTTCGTCTGAAAATGGAAGTTTTACTGAATAATTGTCAGAACTTTTTCCATTTATATAGCATTATTAGTTGATTATTAGTTAAATTTCTGGAGAAGCGGCGGTAGTGGTAGTGGATAACACGCTTGACTACCAATCCAGGGGTCGCAAGATCGACCCCCCTCCCCGCTCCTCCGGTCTTTTGGCTGAGACTTTAAACTGAGGTCCCGTCTCCGTATGTCGTAGTTGTTGGTGGGATGTTAAACCCGAGGTCATACGCACTCACTCATTAGAGTTTCTTTAGGAGCGGATCCAGAAATTTTGGAAAGGGGGTTCAAATTAGATGAGTGGGGTTGATTTGTGCAGTTTGACCAATTTTTCCTGAAATTCCTCATGAAAATGAAATAATTAAGGCTGAAGAGGGTGTTCGTTTGAGCCCCGCGAAACCCCTCAGGATCCGCCACTGTTCTTGAACTTTCTCCCATGACTCTCTTGGATACTAAAGTAACATTCGCTGTTTCTAATGAAATATGTATAAAAAGAGACCGAAAATAATGGAGAAACAAACGCGAAAAATGTCTTAAAGTACTCTATAAACATGTCTAAAATGCTGTCAAGAGAGTCCTAAAAATCAAAAATTTTATGGGGGAGGCCCAGTCCCACCCCTTAATCAGAGGTTGAAACCCTCTCATACTCACCACTCGCACCTTCGGTGCTCGGCTCATAACTTCGACATGAGCTGTCCCCCTCCACCCCCCCCCCCCCCCCCCAGAAAATCTGGGGCTTGGATCCAGCCCTGTATAAAACCAGAGGACCAATGGTCCTGTAGCTCACCTGCCACTTGGTCCTGGTATATATTTTAATGCTTTTATGCATGTATATAGCACCAGGACAGGGGCAGATAACCCCCCACCCTTGGGGATTAATGTTGAGTCCCAATTCTATATACCAAGCCACAAGGCCACTGGGCCTTTGGTTCTGGACAAAGATTTCTGAAGGGTTTTTATCATATATGGGCGTGGCGGCCACCATGTTCATGTGACCATGACCATCTGAACAAACTTTGATTCCTTTGACCCAGTATTAAAGCTCAATATCAAATACAATAATCATTTGTATACACCTTTCCTATAATTCGGAGTCTGTTCGAGTTTTGTCCCTTGCAACGCCTATGCCGTCATCTATAGGATAGGCTGTTGTTTTTCATTGTGTAACCAAATAAATCCCGGTTTTCCGTATATTCAAAACTAACATTCAACGGTTAAGATTAAGACAACTATTTTGTTCCAACTATATTTAGCTCTTTCTTTGTCGGAAAATAAGCTTTATAACTTACAGCATTTGGGAATTTGACATAAAACTAAAAGATTTCCCACTAAATTTTCGGCCCAAAATTACCGTAATCGACTATGATATATACATACCGGTACCAAGTTCCAAGGTTATAGGCCTTTCGGTTCTCGAGAAAAAGACGTTTGAAGAGTTTTTACCATATATGGGCATGGTGGCCATCTTGGTCAAGTGACCAAGACCATCTGAACAAACTATGGTTCCTTTAAGCCGGTGAAGCTCCATATGAAATATGGCTTCAATTGATCCAAGTGGCCTCTGAGAAGATGTTTAAAAATGTTGACGGGTGACAGAATCTCAATGACCTTGTACAAAAGTCAAAGAATGACCTTGACCATATCTTCATCTGGTCATTTAATCAACCATATACACCAAGTATTGCACCTTAGACTTAAATAGTTTCTGAAAAATCCACTGTTTAAGCATTTTCCCATATAAAAGCCTACATAATGTACCAAAGTTGACAGTGTCATAAATTGGGTCAAGGTCAACGCACGATCATTTGTATAAACTATGATGGGCTTGAGTGCCCAAAGCTACATACCAAGTTTCAAGGTCATACGCCTTTTGGTTCTGGAGAAGAAGATTTTGAAGGGTTTTTACCATATACGGGCAAGGCGGCCATCTTGGTCATGTGACCCAGATCCCGGGTATAAACTTTCGTTCCCCCATCCCACTGAGACTCCATATGAAATTTGGCTTCAATCTCCCCTGTGGTTTCAGATTAGTAGATGTTTGAAAATCTTGACGACGGATGGTCTGACGGAATGACCTTGACCTTTATAGACATGATATCTTCATCTGGTCATTTGGTCGACCATGTATACAACATATTGTACCTTAGACTTAAATAGTTTCTGAGAAATCCACTGTTTAATTGTTTTTCCATATAAAAGCCTAACGTACCAAAGTTGACCATGCCGTAAATTAGATCAAGGTCAAAGAAAGGTCATGATTTATATAAACTAGGATAAGCCGGCCTGAACAATGCTACATACCAAGTTTCAAGGTCATAGGCCTTTTGGTTCTGGAGAAGAAGAGTTTTGAAGGGTTTTTTCCATATATGGGCATGGCGGCCATCTTGGTCATGTCACCCAGACCCCGGGTACAAACTTTCGTTCCCCCATCCTACTGAGACTCCATATGAAATTTGGCTTCAATCGGCCCAGTGGTTTCAGAGGAAAAGATGTTTGAAAATCTTGACGACGGATGGTCCGACGGAATGACCTTGACCTTTAGTGACATAATATCTTCATCTGGTTATTTAGTCGACCATGTATTCCAAGTATTGTACCTTAGACTTAAATAGTTTCTGAGAAATCCACTGTTTAAGAGTTTTCCCATATAAAAGTCTAAAGTAATAAAGTTGACCATGCCGTAAATTAGGTTAAGGTCAACGCAAGGTCATGATTTGTACAAACTATGATGGGCCCGCATGCCCAATGCTACATACCAAGTTTCAAGGTCATAGGCCTTTTGGTTCTGGAGAAGAAGATTTTTGAAGGGTTTTTACTATAAATGAGCATGGCGGCCATCTTGGTCATGTGACCCAGACCCCGGGTTAAAAATTTCGTTCCCCCATCCTACTGAGACTCCATATGAAATTTGGCTTCAATCGGCCAAGTGGTTTCAGAGGAGAAGATGTTTAAAAATCTTGACGACGGATGGTCCCACGGAATGACCTTGACCTTTAGTGACATAATATCTTCATCTGGTCATTTAGTCGACCACGTATACCAAGTATTGTACCTTAGACTTAAATAGTTTCTGAGAAATCCACTGTTTAAGCGTTTTCCCACATACAAGCCTAACGTAATAAAGTTGACCATGCCGTAAATTAGGTCAAGGTCAATGCAAGGTCATGATTTGTACAAACTATGATGGACCCGCATGCCCAATGCTACATACCAAGTTTCAAGGTCATAGGCCTTTTGGTTCTGGAGAAGAAGATTTTTGAAGGGTTTTTACCATATATGGGCATGGCGGCCATCTTGGTCATGTCACCCAACCCCGGGTCAAAACTTTCGTTCCCCCATCCCACTGAGACTCCATATGAAATTTGGCTTCAATCGGCCCAGTGGTTTCAGAGGAGAAGATGTTTAAAAATCTTGACGACGGATGGTCCGATGGAATGACCTTGACCTTTAGTGACATAATATCTTAATCTGATCATTTAGTCGACCATGTATACTAAGTATTGTACCTTAGACTTAAATAGTTTCTGAGAAATCCACTGTTTAAGTGTTTTCCCATATAAAAGCCTAACGTAATAAAGTTGACCATGCCGTAAATTAGGTCAAGGTCAACGCAAGGTCATGATTTGTATAAACTATGATGAGCCCGCATGCCCAATGCTACATACCAAGTTTCAAGCTCATAGGCCTTTTGGTTCTGGAGAAGAAGATTTTTGAAGGGTTTTTACCATATATGAGCATGGCGGCCATCTTGGTCATGTGACCCAGACCCCGGGTAAAAACTTTTGTTCCCCCATCCCACTGAGACTCCATATGAAATATGGCTTCAATCGGCCCAGTGGTTTCAGAGGAGAAGATGTTTAAAAATCTTGACGACGGATGGTCCGACGGAATGATCTTGACCTTTAGTGACATAATATCTTCATCTGGTCATTTAGTCGACCATGTATACCAAGTATTGCACCTTAGACTTAAATAGTTTCTGAGAAATCCACTGTTTAAGGGTTTTCCCATATAAAAGCCTAACGTACCAAAGTTGACCATGTCGTAAATTAGGTCAAGGTCAACGCAAGGTCATCATTTGTACAAACTATGATGGGCCCGCATGCCCGATGCTACATACCAAGTTTCAAGGTCATCGGCCTTTTGGTTCTGGAGAAGAAGATTTTTGAAGAGTTTTTATCATATATGGGCGTGGCGGCCATCTTGGTCATGTGACCCAGATACCCGGAACAAACTTTCGTTCCCCCGACCTAGGTAGGCTCCATATGAAATATGGCTTCAATCGGCCCAGTGGTTTCAGAGGAGAAGATGTTGAAAATGTTGACGGACGACGGACGGACGGACGGACGACGGATGCCTGGTTATACTATAAGCTCACCTATGAGCCTAAAGGCTCAGGTGAGCTAATAAAGCAATACTTTAGCACTTTGCAGAATATATGATCATTCATTTGATTACTTTTCATCATTATATAATGCATTTATGTGCATTGCAGAAACACTAACTAAACTGTTGACCCAACTAAGATAGCAATGCTGCAACCGAGATTACGGTAGCTGCACTGAAAATAGTAAGTGAGACGGTTTTGATAATATACCAGCAGAACTGGTTTAAGCAGGTGGGGAGACCAAGATTGATGTTTTTGACAAAGATCTGTAAAAAGATCGGGAGTACAGGAGATGGGCCGACCCCACATAATCAGTCGCTGAATATTACACTCCGTTAAAGGGGCAACATACAGCTCTGCCAGAACTACAGAACCATCAGCCTAATCAGTCATCCGAGAAAATTCTTGCTGAAAGTCTCCAAGAACAGGCTCAAAACTGGTAGAAAAATTCTCAGGAACTGACACACTCCAATTCCAGATCCCACCCAATACACCATGTGGGAAAAGACACCGCAAAATTAGTCACCACTAAATACATCATAAGCGGCATCCAGGTGAACAGCCATTTCCCATGTAGGGTGGTCACCGGGCTAGCCTTAACATCACAAACAATATAAAAATAATAGACATATTAACGAACAATACATAAAACGCATCAAACCCCAAGCTGAAATATCATCGCTGAACAACAGGCTGGTTCAAAGCCGTAAGAAGCACCACAGAACAAATCTTCAACCTCAGAATCCTCCTCAGAATCTGGTATGAAAAGTAATTTCAACTTCAGCAGAATTTGTACCATGTCTTCATAGATTTCGTGAAAGCATTCGACAGGCTATGGCATGCAGCCTTAACGGCGACCATGCAGAAGTACAATATCAATGCAAATCTAGTTTGCGTCGTTGAGCATCTCTATGGCTTTAAGCGCAGTTCAGATGAATGGCAGCACAGGAGAACTGGCCAGAACTAAAGTGGGGCAAGGATGCCTTCTCTCGCCCACCCTGTTCAACAGTCCTCTCGAAAGGATTATGTCTGATGCTATGGGAAGACATGATGTAAAGGTAAGCAGCACTATTTCCAATCTGAGGTTTGCCGATGACATCGATCCTCTTGCTGAGGAAGAACAGTAACTAGATGCTTAGTTGAAAATCTCAACAAAATCTGCACAAGGTATAAAATGGTGATAGGTGCTGAGAAGATCAAACTGATGACAAACAGCACCAGTGACATCCAGAGGAAGATCAAGGTTAAAGGACAGGAGCTTGGTACGGTTACAAGCTTCAAAATCTTTGGAGCATTTGTCTCAGATTAAGGCTCAAAACCGACGGTTCTCTCAAGGATTGAACAAACCACTGCAGCTCTGACAAAGCCGATGCCAATATGGAGAGATAACAACATATTCCTGGACTCAAAGCTTGTCATACACGTATTTCTATATGCCTGTGAGTCATGGACATTGTCAGCAGAGTCACAGAAGTGAAGGCAGGCCTTTGAGACATGATGCTACTGAAGGTTACAAAACATCTCGTACAAGGACCATATCACCAAAAAGGATGTTTTCGCGGAAATATTCAGACAGCTTTTGGAGAATATGGCGAACCCCTGAACTTGGCCAAGAAATGGAAACTGAGGTGGTTTAGCCAAATCCAAATGTATTCTAGCTCAGTAAAGACATTTCTGCAGGGCACGGTGAAGGGATAAAATGGATAAGAAGTCAGACCAGTTCATAGAAATATCGCAAACCACTGCAAACCACCACAAACCACTCCCAAATCACCATAAACCACCATAGAAAATATTTCACTATACATTTAATTAGTTTATTTAATATTTTGTGTACATGTACTATATTTACGACAGAATAAGACAATAATAAGGAGTGGACAGGGATGGACTTTGCTAGCTCAACTAGGGCAGCTAGAGGCAGGACTAGGTGGAAAGGGATTAAATACAAAAATACAAATTTTATTTATAGTCGGACATGTTATAACAGTGACACATTATCTATGTATAGCTATTTACCGACTCACAAATATGACAAATATAATTATGTGTAATACCTGCTAAAAAAAAAAGAAAAAAAACCATTAAGAAATAGGCAATATATTAAATAGCACACTATTATCTAAGAAATATTAAAAAGTCTGTTGCAAGAAACATTATCAATACTGGAAAAAATATATTCATTAGTGAGCAATTAAGAACTTTAAAGGAGTTAAGATCTGCAGATATATACACTTGAGTAATAGTTTTAATTTAATATAGAGGAGAAAGAGCATGAGCGCCTGCAGCAGCATTTAAAGGCCCCATTGCTCTATCAGCATGAAATATTTTACCGTGAAGCATCACTGCGAGCTTCTCACTACAGTTTCTTTATTGTATATGATCGTGATTGGCCGGCCTTGAAAAATTAAAACATTCTTGATTTTCTCATAAAAACGATTTGAAAAATATCTAGGTCATTTTAGTTGACAACTAAAATGACCTACTTTCGATTTCACAAGTTTCATAACATAGTAAAATACAAGGTACAAGAGGTAACAATACAAGATACAGAAGATAAAAATACAATGTACAGTTGTTTAATAAATGACAAAAATACAATGTAAAGCAAGGATCTCATTCTTTGTCTCGCTGTTGTGTGAGTTAATTGCCCAACGGGGAACCAGAAACAAAAAAAAACGTATTTGTAATTTTTTATTCAAAATACCTAATTCCTTCTTTTTTGTCAGTTATATGACACAAAAGCACAGGAACCGACATATTATCATCAGTTCTGAAGGCTGTTCCAATTTTATAAGGATTTGTGCTTCGACGATTTTTACCACTGATAGGACTATGGAGACTTTAAGGCAAGATTTACGGGGTAATTTCATGAAATAATTTTTTGTGGTGCTTACATTTCTGACAGTCCATCACAAAATTCAACCCATTTATTCACTGTTAAGTATAGCTTTCAAAGTGCTGTTTAGTTTAGTTTCCAAAGTTGCTTGGAGTCTCATACCCTACTCTCTTCCGTAGCTGATAAAGATGTACCAGATGTAACTAATCTCCGCGTGCCTATACTGAAAAACGTTAAATCTATACTAAAAACTGCATGATCCTAAGACCCCTAAAACTCAAGCAAAAAATGTTGGAAAGCTATCTGTGGTGCACCAACGACCTCGCAAAGTTATGGGATCTAGACTACACTAGACTATACTTGATACAACGACTTCTGGTGTTTCAACGGACCGCCCCAGAAATATCAAAAAATAGGTAAATCGAGTACGCTTCGGTGATAGGATCACAATGTACAGGAAAAAATGGGTCCATCGAGTTACCCCAAACCACCCCAAAACACCCCAAACCACCCCAAACCTCCTGAAAACCACCCCAAACCACTTTTCTTAATCCGATTTCAGGTTAAAATAGCTTTTAAGCGTATTGTTTATGCTTTAATGATTTCAAAATTGTAAAATAAAAAAAAAAGTATCATCTGTTTATGCAGAAACAATGATATCATATGGTATGCGCTGATAATATGTTATATGTATGTATGTATGCCATATGTACATATGTAGACACTAAATATGCTTGCATGTCTTCATTAATGTTTGACAGCACAAGCATGTTTACATGCACGTGCAAGTATTTGCATGTATATACCAGTCAGATGCATGGAAGCACAGATACACAAATGTATAGCCTATATATTGGTAATGACAATGCTTCCCTTAAGATGCAAATGGAAATCAATTATCATTAATTATAAATATTTTTAGCAGCGAACATTTCTGAAGCAGTGTGAGTTGCTGCAAAATACCAAATTCGGTTTGGAGTGATCTGGTTTTGGTGGTTTGGGGTGTTTTTATGGGCGGTTTGGGGTGGTTTGGGGTGTTTTGGAGTGGTTTGGGGTGTTTTGGGGTGGTTTGGGGTAATTCGATGGACCGGGAAAAAATTATCCGTAACAAAGGCTATGGTTTGTGGTATAGCAGCTTTCTCAGCTAAGTAATAAGGTAAATAGTTGAAAAAAACAACAACAAGAAACTTGTCGCTTTATAGATTATTTATGTTGTTTTTAGTTGAAGAATATCCCGGCACAACCTATTTTCGACCACTGCCTAATTTCGACCACCTTAGACTTTGCCTCATTAAAATCTTAACAAGCTGAATTTCGCAGGAGTGATGGTATCTTTCATTACAGCAGGGACAGGCATGTTAGTCAACTATTTCCTTTCAGATTTGGTAGTTGTGTGTGAACCATGAATAGGCACTGCATAGGAGTACCCTGTTTTCATGACTTTTTTCTTATTACCAAATTATCTGCTTGTTTCCATGGCCACTATTTATACAAGTTTGAAACAATATTCATTGTTTATACATGTTCATGATTGTAAGTGTTTTCCATGACCATTGTTTCCCAACAGAACTGAAAACCTTCACATACACATTTATTGTGAGATAAATGCTTGGTCTACCGTGCTTATGGCAGTTTTCTTCATTTTCTCTGCTTTTTTTAATTATCTATGTGTCAGAAATTGAAATATTAAATATCTCATCACCAGCTTCAACAGTTAATTTTTATACTGATTTAAGGCCTAGGTTTGCTTCTTTTGAAATGCAC
Source organism: Ctena decussata (assembly GCA_963989385.1). Lineage (NCBI taxonomy): Eukaryota > Metazoa > Mollusca > Bivalvia > Lucinida > Lucinidae > Ctena > Ctena decussata. Next base: position 68,125,188 of record OZ022504.1, read on the forward strand.
TTGCTTTGACTCTGTAGATAGTGCAAACATTATTGTATACCATTAACATAAACCCTACCCCCAGTAATTCAGCTGTTCATTCAGAGAAATGTACCTGATGTATATTGATATAGTGGGTCGGTCTGCTTGCTCGTATCCAAAGCTAGTTTCTATGTGTTTTGCAATTGTGAGGTTGTACTGTGACACCAGAAACATTTACTGGGCAATTTCTTTTGGTCATGAAAGATTTACCCCAGGCGGTCGGATTTAGGTTGTTAATTTTCAGACTGTCCTACCTCTGATAACTTCCAAAATGAAAGGCCTTGCTAGACACAAAGAAGGGAACTCAAAACTTTATTGTCCTGTGTTTGTTGCGCTTTGACTGAGGAATCATGTAAGGCAATAATCAAAAGAATTTGACTTGAAGGTAAATATAAGGAGACGAAATAATGCATAAGCGGTCGAAAACAGGTTGTGCCAGGCTATTTATTCTTGCGCACCGGATAGAAAATGCCATTCTTTCCCCCTGGTCCTGGGATAGAAAATCTTTTCTTGCACACCAGATATCAATCACGAGCATTCAATGCATTGGTTGTATTGGAGGTCACGTATCTGCGTCGTCAAGTGACGTTGGCGTTTTAAGATGATGACGTCACGAAGACGGCAAAATGACGTCAGTTTATGCACGCCAGATGTTGACGTAAATAACCGAATGGCGGTCGTTGAAAGCGGCGCCTTCTTTCAAAAGCTAATAAAAACCTCTCAAGCACTTAAATAACACATTTTAGCAAGTTCTAAAGTCAAAACAAAACGTTGTGTGCAAGAAATAGTATCTCTAATGTATGTGAGATGCGGATAGAAAAATCCGTCACTCGAAATCACTGTTTGGCATCACTCGGCAAGCCTCGTGATGCCAAACTGTGACCCTCGTGACGGATTTTTCTATCCAAACCTCATACCCATGAAAGATACTTATAATCTTACCCAGGACCGGATAAAAATCACGAGCATTCAATGCATTGGTTGTATTGGAGGTCACGTATCTGCATTGTCAAGTGACGTTTGCGTTTTAGATAATAACATCACGAAGACGGTCAGGCCGAAACAACCTGACCGAAAGGGAATACCCGGTAGGACCGGAATGACCAGGGGGGCCGAAGCGGCCGGGGGGACCGAAATGACCGGGGGTGTGACTCCCTGTTAGACATTATAGGGGTCATAAGATCATTTTTGGGGCCACTTTTTTGTCTGCTTGACTTCAGAATGACTGGTAAGTGGTTACTACAAATACCGGAAATTACGGGCAAACATCCTGGACATATGTTATCAATACCTTAATAAAGAGTTTCGGTGTACTTGCAACACAGCAACATCAACAAATATTCACCTTGTACACATAAACGCTTATCTTTTCCCTATTTATTCTGAATAAACATACACCATTTTCTGCGCCGTCTGTTTTGCTGCTCACCCCAGAAATATGGCCTTCGAAATTCACTAGTGAATAGTCTGTCATATGTTGTTGATACCCATTTGCATATCTAAATTGACACAGGCTGTGTAATTGTTGCAACAAAATGTCTACAGTGGCACATAAAAATCATTAATATTTGTGATGAAAATCGTCTATTACTGGCTTCTGTGTTTATCAAGCTCACATTACCCATCAGTGTTAAATATGTTATGTTACACTTCTGGCTTAAATATGAGACCATGATGTTGAAAATCATTGATTATTTTACAACAGTTAGACTCCAAATGCCGCCTGGTACATGTAGTTCACACCTGGAACACTTTACATTAAATACACATTGAAGTTAAACTGTAATAAAATCTGAATAGCTTTTTCAGCAGCAGTAGTAGGTGTTACCTAAAAACAAGATAAAGATCACATACTCTTTGTTGTTATGATAAGGACGTATAGTAAGTTTGCCAGGGGTTGACAAATCAAAAAACTTTCCACTTGTCCACAAGAAAAGTAAAAAAAAAAAATTCTCTGGCAGGAAAACCTGCTTGCCCAGATTTTTTCAAACCAAAAAAAAAAAGAAACTTCTGTACAAAGCCCACATGCCCTAAAATTTGGACATCTTGTCTAAGCAAATAGATGTAGTAGACAAAGATGTTGGCAGATAGCGGAGACCCATATAAGATTGCATAAGAGCAGTCTGATCATGGTCTCCACTGTCTGCCAAGCATTTTGTTTAATGTTCCTTACACTTTGATCCAGTTACATAAGGTATCTGTGCAAGCCATTCCTTTAAAAGGCATCTTTATATAATACCCGTACACTGTTCAGGTGTCCTTTGGTGGGAAAAACACATGCTAAAAAAATGGCTTTTTGTACCAGTTGACTCGGGTCCCTTTTTTGTTACGACAAAAACCTGCTGATCAGTAGAATTCTCTGATGTATTGATCAAAGAGAAACCTAGCAAGGACTTTTATGTTGGCCAAAGAATGTGATGATGTGGAGGGTTTTCTGCCATACATACCTACTTACCCAAACTTATTCAACTGTTCCAACATTTTAAATATTTTTTATATTAATTTCAGTGATTCAAAAAGTTATAAGAGATTTTTTATTACCTGTTCGCTAACAATAATATTGCCTCATCTGTCACCGGTATTGGAAATAAATGGAGATGAGGAAAGATGGCTCGACATTTAATTATGTCCCCTACCCCCCTCTTACCACCACCACCACTAAAGGTGAAGATGATGGGGGGATATGTTGGTTTCAGTGCAGATCCCGTTGGTGTCAGCGACATGAGCAGTGAAAGGTGATATGCATACAGTAGATAATCTAATCAGGGGTAACAACATGATTTCATCGAGAAACAAGGAAAATTATCTCTGAATTATCCCAAGTATCTATCCGGGGCTCTGGTTATCCTTCATCTTCTCTCTTGATAGAGAAATAAGTAACAACTGTACTTTTGTTTTGTCCACATGTACAGAAGATAATCCACTTCCTGAAGCTTTAGCAAGTGGATTATCTCAAGTACAGGTAGACAAACTGTGGTACATTATATACAGTCAACTCTCGATATCTCAAAGTTGAAATTCATCCCAAACTACTGATATCTGAAAGTAAATTTTCTGATCCCAGAGAATTTACTTTGAGATGTCAGTAGTTTGAGATATCTGCAGATGAAATTTAAATCAAAATAGGAAATTTGTCCAAACTATATTCTTCGATATAAGAGGGTACTTTGAGATATCAGTGTTCGAGATATCAAGAGTTGACTGTATTTACATTTCATACAACCCTTATCAGTGTAAATTTTTGGCATGATGAAATATTTCATGGCAAAATTAGTGGTTTCTGACAAGGATGGTGTATATGTAAGAAAAGTTACCATAATTAGAATCAGAACTGCCCCTTATTAAGAGCTCTATAAAAGAATTATCCACTAATAACAGAGGATTAAGTTATTTTAGAATGAATTATTGGTTTGAGAAAATCACACTTTTCCATTGTATGAATTTCAGGTAACATCTCACTTATAATTTGAGAGGAGCATGGCATACACTACCGGTATAAGCCATGCTCCTCTTGAATTATAATGAGATAATGCTATAGATCTGTTACCATTGCAACTATGGAATTACCATTGCAACTATGGAATTATCAACTGTTGTACTTAGTACCTCCGACTACCTCGTCAGAATAACGTCTCAATGACCTCACTCTGACTTCCAGGGCTGTGGAAATAGCATGCCCGACTTGTCCTACTTGTCCCATTTCACTAAGGACAAGTGAAAATTTTTAATGTACTTGCCCTGGGACAACTATGAAAAAAGTCTATGGTTTCCTTTTCAATTACAACAACTAAATGTATGTTTTAGAAAAATACTTAGGCAAACAGTGTGGACCCAGATCAGACTGCTCCTACAGGAGCAGTCTGATCAGGGCTCACACTGTTTGCCATTCCAATTTGTGAAGTTACCTGGAAACAGTTTTATACAGGGCTACAGAAATTTTGAAATCCAAACCGGTCCGGACGGCCGATGACGTCATACGAATCCAAAACAGACACGAAAACTAATGACTACACTGTGTATTCCACAATCCAAAAAAAAGTCACGAAAACTAATGACTATACTGGAGCGCCGTTATAACACGGATGTCATCGCTGAAGTAGCCATTTAGTCCACATGTTCTTACTTATCCTGAAAATGCGCTTTTAAAGCGCAGTAATAGTCAGACCGAAAGTGAAAGTACACAATCGGACATCCTCGCCGATCTTCAGTTACGGAATTGGCCGAAGTATTACGACGTATTTTAGTGTATTCGAGTTAATTCCCTTGAAATATGAAAATATACTTGCAAAAAGGTACCTTCGGACGAAGAAAAAAATTTCTGCGCGAGAAATGACGTCGGCTGAAAAAAACAACCTGACCAGACTGCACATTATCAAGTCCGGTTTAAATTTTCTATTTGCTAGTCAAATTCTTTCCTTATGCTATCTTTGAAAGTATACAATAGTCAGTAACCTTACGTTGCACAGCCTTTTTCCGTGCATCGGCACGTGTATGCGTGTTAAACCTTCGCCGCTGGCCAAAATTGTGACACGTGCTAATTATCGAAGACTTCTAGTTCACACCTTGGCAAGACAATCGACACTTTGTTTATCTGTGATAACTTTTGACAGCAGTGCGTGATTATTGGATTAATAATAAACAAACAAATGACACATGGCTAAAATCCAGGTAATCATGTCATCATACATCGCAAATCGTGTTTTTTCGGACCGAAAAAAATGTGCCTTATGCCAACTGAATCGGTTTTTCGAACTCAAAATCGGTCTGGACCGACAAAAAATCGGATTTCTGTAGCCCTGGTTTTATATGTGTAGAGTAATCCTTAAAATAATGCAAATGTCATATTTGCGGTTTCGGACAAGTAAGAGTTTGCCGGACAAGTGGAGTCTGACCTTTTACTTGTCCCTGGACAAGTAAGAAATTTCTCTATTTCCACAGGCCTGCTGACTTCAATATGAATCTTAGGTGTACTTGTCAGAATGACGTCTCAATCACCTCACTTTGACTTCAGTATGAACTCTTAGGTGCTAAGGTAACAGATTTATGATGTCTTTGGTATCGGAGCATGGCATACAGTGTATGCTATGCTTCACCAATTTTTCAGTGACATTTCAAACTGAAATTCTGTCAACAGAATCTTCAGATTTAAAATTTCTCAAAAAAATTTCTTGTCATATTCTCCTTACCTGAAACTCTGATTATTTCTTGTTTCCCTATTCCAGGTGATGGCTGAAACTGTTGTCTATGTAACAGCAGATGACTCAGAAACAAACACATGTATCGAACCAGAAACCATTACATCAGCAGGAGGGGTTACTGTTGGTACATCAGGGGCACAAAATGATGATACTGAAACCTCCTTAACAAGAAGAGCTCGATTCAGTGAACAGCCGGTTGATAAGTCTGGCTGGATTGAGATTGGTGAAGCTGATCAGCAGGTTGTGACCTTCACCGGAACTGTCAAACGAGGTCAATGTCAAGGTCAGCAGGTCAAGATCCAGCTGGAGATGACTGATGATGAATTGACAAAGCTAAATCAAAGTGATTCAGATAACTCTGGATGTTTTTGTTCAAATGATAGGGGACCACACATTGTCCTTCTCTCAATATTATTTATACCATTATCGTTCATTTCGTCGTTACTGATCTCTTTTTATCTCGGAACTCTGACCTGGTATAATGCAATCGTTTATTTTAGTGAAGAAAGAACTGTATGGCATAAAATTTTCTTGTGTCCACTTTTAATCATTACTTTTCCCTTTACAATAGGCTTATCAGCCCTTGGGATTGCGCTTTACAGTTGTGTTATTCAGTTGTCATGGTTTCTGAGTCACTGGTGCAGTCAGATACGAGACTTTGAGAAAGGATTCTATGGTTGGGTTTGTGACTTGTTTAATCTTCCCCAGTGTTCACCGTATGATATTGTGGTTCTTAATGAGAGTGGGGAAGTTGAGGTGAACAGATGATAAAATGATGTTCTTCAGGACCCTAAATTTTTGGACAAATTGCCCGAGCCAACAGTGTAGACTAGACCTAGGGCTGCAACGATACGCTCACCTTACGATACGATACGTATCGCGATACAGAGGTCACGATACGATACATATCGCGATACATCTTAAGTTATTTGCTCTGCTAGGAACACAAATCTGGAATAAGAAAAATACAAGAAACTATGCAAAATTTACTTGGGCAATGAAATTAGAAATCTTTAATATTTGATTTAACATTTGATTAAACAGTAAAATTTGACAAAAACAACAACAAAAAAACATCTGATTAAACAGTAAACTTGGTTGTGTTGCCAGTTCCGTAGGAAATTTGGGCCCGACATTCTTTGCAAACAGTTTTAGATTTATCTAAAGTTCTGATTCCATTTTTATGATGTTTTCAAAGCCGAAGTACTGCCAAACTCTTGATTTAAACTTCGCGGGAGCATCCGCAACTTCACAGTCAGCCATTTTGGTAAACACGCCGCTCGAGTATTAATAAAAGTAAAATTTATAAATCGATTGCAAGAGAGAAAAAAACAATTATCAGATAGCTAGACTCAAGAAACAAATAAAACTGTAATCTTGCGATTTTACAAAAGTGGCAAATCAAGTTTTTTTTTCGTTTTTTTCTTCTTCTTTTTTTTTTCGTTTTTTTTTTTTTTTTTTTTTTTTTTTTTGCCTAAGCGGCACTAAAAAGGATGAACAGAACTGGACCGAAAATGAAGGAAGACCGTATCGTGAATCGAACCGAGCCGACCGCACCGCGGTGCACCGCGTTTTCGGTGAATCGTTTCACCTCTAACTAGACCCCAGATTAAACTAACTGCTTTCTAGTATTATGTTATTAATTTTGATATGTTCAGCTTGTTCAAAATTTTGCACTACTATATACTACTGTAGTATTGTGTAATGCTTTAAAAATCTCAATATTTAAGGTAATTATGGGATTTATACTTTTGAGCCGTGACACGACAAAACCAACAAAGTGGTTGTGCGCCAAGCGCAGACTCAGATCAGCCTGGGCATCCGCCCAGTCTGATCAGAGTCTTCGCTGTCTGCATGGAGGTAGCCTAGACCCTTAGCTACACTTTAAAGGTAGGTTCCTGTACTTTGGAATGCATCATAATTTTGATGATCTTTCATTCAAGTTGTTGAAAAGCACTTATAAAAAAGGGAATTAATAGCTTCACTTAAAAGTGTAAATCAAAAAATTATTAGAAAAAGTTGTTTTGCACGGGATTTCCTAACTCTGCTTCGCACACCAGTTAGGGCTATTTTTAGTTCGCGCCAAAAATAGATAACGCAGCTGACCTCATGCTGCATTGCAGTTTGGGATCGTTTTAACCCATCCCCCATGCCAGGACTTCTAGGAGAGCTCACGGCAAGAGAAAATTTGCCTTTGGAGAATGGCACCAGAAATAGCCCACCTATAGACATATAACATATCTCTATTTGTAGAACTGGAATTCCAACGAAGGAAAATAAACCAAAAGGGAAAACGACTATTTTCTTCAACATCTGACGATTTTCTCAGTAGCAACAGATTCAGAAAAATAAAAGAATTCAATACTACCCAGAAAAACACAAAATTGTTTTGTGAACATAACTGTTATCGCTAGTTCAGGAACCTACCTTTAAGCGCTTAGCAAAGAGTTTGATCAGACTGGGCGGATGCCCAGGCTGATCTGAGTCTGCGACGGGCGCACAACCACATTGTTGGTTTTGTCGTGTCGCGGCTCTTTTGTATTTGGCCATAAAACAGTGTTTTTCCAGCTTTAGATTGACCCCAAATATCTAAATCAGTCTTCTGAAATTCTACTTCGAGACGAGTTTCTCGCCTCCTTCCGCTGATTCAAGAAGGGCAGTTGTCAGTTACCGGCTTAGTACTGGTTAACCGCTTAGGAGATCTAAGCCTGCCCAGGAATTGTGTGGTTAGGTTAAATGACCGTCCCGACATGACCATAGCTGTTTACTCTGGACGTAAAGCAACAAATTAATCAATAAATTCTGAAACAAGCTAGCCCAAAAATCTAGACCTATCTTACGTAATAGATTTTTGGGACTGTTTTGGAAGTGAAAAAATCTGTCTTGCAACTAAGGAAATATGGCATGACTTGTTTTGTGTGAAAATTGTGAGTGAGCAAACTCTGGTTTAACGTCCCACCAACATAAAGGTCATACAGAGATGGGACCTTGGTCTAAAGTCTCATCTGCTAGACCGCCGAAGTAGCTGATTCAACCTGCCACTCCTCATGTGAAAAGGGTCATTAGACTAGGCAGTACTGTAAGTACTTAAACTAGTCTCCACATCTGCTCAGACAGATCAAAGTCTCCGCTCTTTACTTTATAGATTCCTTGGTGTTCATAGATTAACCAGTCTATTTGCGAAAAGGGAAGACTCTGATCAGGGCCCGAGGTTATAAAACTTGAGTACATTCTCAAGCTCAAAATAAAGCACACTGATTGGCTGCTTCCGAGCATGTGCTCGGAAGCAGCCAATCATTGTGCTTTATTTTGAGTTTGAGATTATTCTCAAGTTTTATAACCTCGGACCCAGATGCAGGCTTATCTAAGTCTGTCCTGTTCACATATGCTGTAACGTATCAATTCTCATAAGATGGACCTAGATATTTAGGATTGTTTTTGAAGGGAAAAGCCTATGTGACAGCAGAATTTCATAAGGCTGATTTAGATACACGTATTTAAGGTCCTAAAGGGAAATGTGTGTTATAGCCAAATAAATATAGGATATTACTTCGGAATTTTAGTCATAATGATTAAAGGTGAGTCGCGCAATAGTGGCAATGTTTTGTTTACATTTTTAATGTCAACAGTAGATGTACTATGGGTACAGTGCAGTTCATGTAACTGTTTTATGTATGGTCATGATGAAAAGTTACGGTTTACTGACAGTTCTAGTTTATATAAAGCTTAAACTCATGGACTGCTTTTAATTCGAGAATAGCATTAATATAACAAATTATTCAAATTTATTCCTTTCATTTTTTTGAGTTGGATGAGCTGAACTCTGCTATGTAGCAAACTGGTCACGAAATCAAAATAAACACAAAATAATCACATTGCCAAGTTATCACGCCCGCACTCTACCTTGGAATTTTAGTCATAATGAGAGCCATGACAGAATAGCTTTACATCCAAACTAGTGTTATGATGAGAAGCTTTATAATGAGGCTCCGCTCTGTCAAAATGTGTCATTTGATTAATTAAGTGCTATTTTAGATATAGAAACCTTTAGTTGTGTCATTGAGAATCAGTGGTTCTTAATACACAATGTACCTAGTATGATAAATAGAGAATACCATGTTAGTGTCTTTTGATATCAAGTTTATCAGGCAAGACCAGAAACAGCGTAGGAATGGGGAGGCTTGCCGAGCCAATCAGACGTGTTTCTGGTCGAGCCTGATAAACTTGATATCAAAAGACACTTACATGGTTTTCTATTTATCATGCATCATAAAAAGATTTTAAGGTGTAAAGAGAGTCAAACAAATGAAAAGCAAACATTGTTTCGTTCGAACTTGCTGACGTCGCGTATGCTTTATGACGTAAGTCGGTGACCTCATTTAACCAATTGAAAGTTGGTATCAGGGCAAACGTCGGTATATAGCCAATAATCTTCAGAGATGGCTTCTAAAGACATCGCCTGATAACATTCGCGCATGCACAGATCTACATTGACATGATATCACATCATGTTATCATACCCCTGTTATCAGGTGAGTTTTGCAGCAGATGCATGATAAAGATAATTGTAAAAATATAAAACATGATGTTGTCTTTGATATTGTCACCTGGATGACAATCTATTAAAACAAATATAATAAACTGACATATAGGGGGAAAAAATCTGTTTGTCAATAGTTGTTTGAATTTGAAGGTTACGCAGCAGGCAATTACATGTATGTGATAATATAAATCATGAATTATTAATTAAATGCCACCCAGTCTTTGACAGAGATGTATTTTATAGCAGATTATTTTTGAGTTGGTATTCAGTGCTCTACATAAGAAGATGTAATTTTGACATAATTTTTCATACCCGGTATCTCTCCATGAAAACATACATTGTGACCTCTTTTTAGAACTGAGACAGTTCTATTGAGGGGTCACAATGTATGTTTTCATTGAGAAATAAGGAAAGTTGTCCTGAAATTATTGTGAAAACGCCACCTTTCATAGAGCTCTGATATTGCTGGTGATTATTGGCCAGTCAATGACTGACAGTTAGTAATTTTGATGTTGTATGAGGTGTTTACAGGCCTCATTAAAATTCTGCTACCGGTATAAATGTAAACTTGTATATGTTAAAGAAATATTGTATCTTTTGTATTTCATGTTATTTATATTGCTTTTTGAGACGTTGCTATTTTTATTGTCTACAAATGTTTATATGATAAGCATTATGTAATTAAGGCAGGAATTTTAATCTTATTTCACATTATTTATTTGCTACATTTTCATAAACTGATATTTTATTTTGTATTTGTATCATTAAGGCAAATGAAAGAATACACTTTCAAGGGAAGCAACAAATAGAGGCTATTTGATTTTTTCAGTGTTAGATCGATTTTTATTTCACCGAATGAACACCAAGAGCAGTATTTTCACGAGTGGCGAAGCCACGAGTGAAAATACCACTTTTGGTGTTCATGAGTGAAATAAAAATTGATCTTACACTGAAAAAGTCAAATTTTCTATTTCTTTTATGCTTGAAAATTGCAATAATTCTGTTTATTCAAGAGCATCAGCCATCACAACAGAAACACAACTTTTTGAAGAGTTAGCCCCTACTGAAAAGGGAGGCAAAAATATCAGAGTTGCTTCTTCTGCAAGTATACCCATTTATCTTAATACTGTTCATTAGAAGTATTTAGCAGTGGCTGCTGTACAACACTGGAGGCTCTAAACTATGACCCCTTTCATCATATGCAACACCCCTTGAGCATTTAATAGAATAAATATGATATGTATTTTATGTGTACTGGTCTGTGCCGAATCTTGGCCATTTTTATACCCCGCCACACTTTAGTGGCGGGGTATTATGTTATACCTTTCGGTGTCCGTCCGTCCGTCCGTCCATCCGTGCTCACCATTTCCGATCGATAACTTGAGTATTTATTCATGGAATTTTTTCAAATTTTGCATACATATTGTTATCGGCGATGAGTGGTATGGGATTGTTAATGGGCTAAATCCGTCCATTTTTAACGGAGTTACTGCCCTTTTTCGTATTGGAAAAATGGTTTCTGGCCTGTTATTCCTTTACTGTTCATGATATCTGAATGAAACTTCACAGATATGTTGCACATCAAAGGTTACATATTGTGACTAAGGACCGTCACTCTGACCTTCCCAGTTTGTGAGTTATCCGCCCTTGATAGGTCTGAAAAAAGGTTTTTGGACCTATTGTTCCTTTACTATATGGAATATCTGAATATAACTGCACAGATATGTTTCACATCAAAGGTAACATATTGTGACTAAGAACCGTCACTCTTACCTTTCCCGTTTGTGAGTTATCCGCCCTTGATTGAATTAAAAAATGTTTATTACCCGTAGTTCCTTTACTATGTGGAATATTTAAATGAAACTTTACAGATATGTTTCACATCAAAGGTTACATACTGTGACAAAGAACCATCACTCTTACCTTTCCAGTTCATGAGTTATCTGCCCTTGATAGGTCCGAAAAATGGTTTTTGACCTGTAGTTCCCTTTCTATATGGAATATCTGAATAAAACTTCACAGATATGTTTCACATCAAAGGCTTCATATAGTGACTAGGAACTGTCACTCTGATCTTTCCGGTTTGTGAGTTATCCGCCCTTGATTGATCTGAAAAACGTTTTTTTATCTGTAGTTCCTTTACTATATGGAATATCTGAACGAAACTTCATAGGTATGTTTCACATCAAAGGTTACATATTGTGACAAAGAACCATCACTCTTACCTTTCCAGTTAATGAGTATTCCCTCTTGATAGATCTGAAAAATGTTTTTTGACTTGTAGTTCCTATACTATATGGAATATCTGAATGAAACTTCACTGATATGTTTAACACCATAGAATAGGAAACAGAGTCTCTCAGCTCAAAGAAATGCTTTACAGCCTGATCTAAATCTACACTGGTCAGAATGCTCCACGTTGTTGGGTGGTTTATATTAATATTTATTTACAGTAAGGACATCATATCTCTGTCTATCTCAGTTCTGTGGCTCTTTAGCTATTATATATCTCAAAAAATAAGTTAGGATGCACAGCAGTGGCGGGGTATCATGCAGTGCCTGCGGTGCTTTTATTCTAGTAATTTTGTCTTGTCTCCAGATAATGAAATTAACCTATTCAGATTTCACAGTACCTTAGAAATTCAAAAAATTGTGACACCTAAAATAGTTATCATAATTGTCATAAAAATGGAACAGTTTGGTTTTACAATGTTGTAATGCATCCAAAGATGCAAGTTTTATATAACATTATTTTTGGAAAAGAGGCAGGGGCATAGGGGCATTACGTAGGGCAGGGGCATTTATTGGGATTAATAAGGTATGTGCAGTTCATTTTTCACACACTCAAAAAATAGAGTATATTAGATCCTTTTATGCTTTCCAGTGAAATACTGATACTTTCATGGAAATCAAAATCAGTATTGTCACAATTATTTTTCACTTTGTTTTTTTGTTTTTTAATAGTTTAACTTTATAACATCGGATTTTGGGAATTCATTTCAATTTAGGCTTTGGTAGACAACTGGAAATTTTTTACTTTGCTTGTATAATTGTTGAAATGACACTTTACAGAGAATTAAATTGTTTGAGACTGAGTTATAAATTTGAGAAAATCACACTTTTCCATTGTATGAATTTCAGGTAGCATCTCAATTGTAATTTGAGGGGAGCATGGTATACACTTTGTTGCCATGGTCTGATACCAGTTGCATCATGGTTGTTACAGTAGCAACTATGGAATTACCAACTGTTGTGCTTAGTACCTCCTTGGCAGAATGACGTCTTCATGACATCACTTTGACATCAATTTGAACTTAAGTTGCTATGGTGACAGATCTATGTAACAGATCAAACTGTGTTTGCCATGCTCTGCCAATTTTTCAGTGACATTACAGACTGAAATTCTGTCAACAGAAACTTCAGATTTTCTCCGACAAATAATTATTCTGAAGTCATTTAATTCCATGTTACTTAGGATTTCACATAATTGTGTTCCCATGTTTTGTGCTGGTTACATCAGCAGGTGTAATGTAATAAATCCATTAAACATGTTGTGGCTTCTCTTTAGAACCACCTGGCCAAGGAAGTTTGGGATTAGGGGCCACAAGATTGGTTTTAATTTTGAAATTAGACAAAAAGTTTCTCAGATTAAAAGAATTAAGATGTGCTTTGCATTGTTTACTGTACTTGAAAAAAAAAAAAAACATATAGATTTCTATCTTTATAATTTTGTTTTTTTTTACTTTTTTAGCTGCTAAATACCAGTGCATTTTACAATTTATATCAGTATTTTACTAGCATTTACTTACTGTTGGTAGCTGTGTGCTGTTTATGTCTTCCATGATTTAAGTTTCATATTTTGTTATTGAGTGTTTGTATCAAGCTATTTGTATGAAGCTAATATGAGCCGCGACATGATAAAACCAACAAAGGTGATGTGCATCCAGTGAAGACTCGGATCAGCCTAGGCATCTGCCCAGTCTGATTGGAGTCTTCACTTGTGCTTAAATAGTAGCTAAGGGTCTAAGCTAGCTCCATGTCGACAGTGAAGATGCGGGTCAGACTAGGTGGATGCCCAGGCTGATCTGAGTCTTCAATGGGCGCACATGCCACTTTGTTGGTTTTGTGGTGTCTTGATTCAAGCTGTATAAAAGGTGCAAATATACATTATTTCTTATAGGAACGAATTGCATTTCAGTGCATTTTATCGATGTGTTAACGCCGGCGAATCACTCACAAACTGAATAAAGCTCAAAGGGCTTTATGTTAAATTTATGAGTGATTTGCCGGCTTTTACAATTGATTAAATCGACAAAAATAAATTTATTTCTTATAATTACAACTTGATCATCTTTATCTGAAAATTGTCTGTTATATTGCAAACCTTAGAAATCGTCGCAAAAAAATAGTTCCAAGATTGTAGTTCAGAGGATTCATAGATGTATAAAAGCCACTTTCTGCTCGCTGTCAACCAATCAGATTGCACTAATTTAGCATTAGAATGCTGAGTTAGAATTGTTTTATAATAATCCTAAATACCAATTTACTATATTTATCTTAAGATGGATGGGTACACCTTCATGTTTTTCAGCCATTTCACAAAGGGGAATAACTGCTGTGATCGCCCATTTGCTTCCCTAGGAGACAAAAAATTTCAAAAAGGAGTCACAAGGAGCAAATTCTTCTCTATAAGAGTTAACTCCTATTTAGAACTAAGGCAAAACTGAAAATGGCAGAGTTGTTTCCCATGAAAATGTATCCACTGACCTGAAGCAAGTTAATAACTACTTGATGATGAGGAGGTATCTCCAACATAGCAGATCCTGATCAGACTGTCTGTAGCCACACTGTTTTCCCTGGCATTTGTTTTTTCAAATATATAGGGTCATTATGGCCCTACCCAATCTTAAGATATAGGGGTAAACTTCCAGGGGAAACAACTGTGCTATTTACATTTTTCCTCCCTTCTAAAAGGGGGTAAGCTCTTAAAGGGCAGGATTTGCTCCTTTTAAAAGAAGCAAAATCCTTCCTTTATGAGTAGATACCCTCATGGAAGGGGAAGCAAAGAAGAAGTCACAAAGGTTGTTCCCCTTTGTAAAAATGGCAGAAAAGCATGGAGTTATTCCCATATACCTTAATATAGTAAAAAATATGATGATTGAGTGGATTCAAGGGTAATGTTGTGGGTGATACTGAAGTATTATTTGACTTTTTTTTACCATATCAGTGCTCCAGCTGAGAAGGGATAACAGGGATAATTTAGGAGTAATTATATATACTTCTCTATATAAACAAACGTGGTGATGCCTCGTTAGACCCATGTAAAAAATAAGTTGTGACTCTTTATTAAAACTGTCTTACTGAGTTTTAAGTGAGACAGATTTAAAGAGGGGGCATTACACATTTGCATTGTAAAATATGAAAAATTATCCCAGAATTATCCCTGTTACCCTTTGATATCTGAGGAGTGGCGGTAGTGTAGTGGATAACGCGCTGGACTCTCTGTGTGTGTCTCTCTCTCTCTCTCTCTCTCTCTCTCTCTCTGACTTGGTTTACTTGTTTGCAATATTGGTTTGATATTCTTTGTACCTTGCCATTCACATATACTGTAATTTTCAAATTGCTCCAGGAGATGGCTTTTATATAAGTACCATTATTTATATTTGTACTGCATATATGTAATTTCTACAAATAAAATAATGTTTAAACCAGCACTCTGGACTACCAATCCGGGGTCCTAATGTCCATCCCCTCCTTCTCCATCTTTTAGATGAGACTTTAAACCTAGGTCCCATATTCGTATGACCTAGTTGTTGGTGGGACGTTTAAACCAGAGTTCACTCACTCACTTTGATACCTGGAGCACTGCCATATTACTGAAGTCGTTAATGATAAAGTTATGTGAAAATTGCCAGCATAATTACATGTGCTCTTATTGTTAAATGTGCTATTATGAGAAGTGACTTAGTCTTTTTATATTATTTATAATTTTTATTATGATAATAAATATTGTAAAAGCTTCACAGATTTTGTCATTTTTTTCTACCCAGATCTCCAAAATATTGTCACATGTCTCACAATGTGTTTGTAAAGTAGATGAGATCACCACATCCTGGACTTATCACCAATTGAAAAGGAAAAACTAAAGACAGTGCTAAAAGCAAAACAAGACAAGTAAAAAACCAAGAGGTCAGCTCTTTCCAAGGAGATGGCCACATGGCTTCTCAGTGTACAAAAAGTCAAAGACTAATGGTAACCAACAAACAATAAGTCTGTTCAGAAGCTGTGTGATTTAAGAAATAATTGTTCCTTACCCATGAATTATCGCAGATTAACACGTCGGGCAGATACTAATATTAATTCACGACGGCCTGCGAATTATCGCAGATTAACACATGTTGTTGGAGGGCAGATCACAAAATATTAATTCACGGCCGTCGTGAATTAATATTCTTATCTGTCCGACATGTTAATCTGTGACAATTCACGAGTAAGGAACAATTATTTCGACTCTAACCTCATAAACGATCAAATAGCATGGATATTGCGATGTTTTCCAATGGACTCTTTTGATGCGGACGTTGCCAGAAGTTAAATGTTTACGTCTGATGTCATCGAGGCGTGAAGTGTGCACGCCAAGCCTTAACAACATGATTTATCACCAATTTTCACACTGGGCCACTTCCTATAGGCTCAATGGGGAAAACGTTAACATCATGTTAGAATCAATTTTAGTTGAGATATTTAATTGCAGTATTTATATTAACAAGTATCTCCAACATCAGCAGAATCTGTACCATGTCTTCATTGATTTCAAAAAAGCCTTTGACAGGGTATGGCATGCAGCCTTATGGGCCACCATGAGGAAGTACAATATCAATGCAAACCTAGTTCGCACCATTGAGCGGCTATACGACAAGGCTACAAGTGCAGTCCTGATAAATGGCAGCACAGGAGAATGGTTCAGAACAACAGTTGGAGTAAGACAAGGATGTCTTCTGTCACCCACCCTCTTCAACATTTTTCTCGAACAGATCATGTCTGATGCTCTGGAAGAACATGACGGAAAGGTTAGCATAGGCGGCAGAAATATTACCAACCTGCGGTTTGCCGATGACATAGACGCTCTTGCTGAGGAAGAGCAGGAACTAGAAGCACTAGTTGAAAGTCTCAACCAGACCTGCACAAGGTATAAGATGGAGATCAGTGCTGAGAAGACCAAACTGATGACAAACAGCGCAGATGGCATCCAGAGGGAGATCAAGGTAAAGGGGCAGAAGCTGGGTACTGTAAGCAGCTTCAAATACCTTGGAGCAGTTGTCTCAGATGATGGCTCAAAACAAGAGGTTCTCTCAAGGATAGCACAAGCCACTTCAGCTCTTGCCAAGCTGAAACCAATTTGGAGAGATAACAACATATCTCTTGGATCAAAGGTGACACTTATGTGCTCCCTTGTCATTTCCATATTTCTGTATGCCTGTGAATCATGGACCTTGACAGCAGAATTAGAGAAAAGAACGCAGGCCTTTGAGATGAGATGCTACCGAAGGTTACTGAACATTTCGTACAAGGACCATATAACCAATGAGGAGATTCGCAGGAAGATCCAAGCAGCCATTGGAGAATATGATGAACTCCTGACGCTGGTCAAGAAACGGAAACTAAGGTGGTTCGGTCACGTCTCAAGGTCTTCTGGTTTAGCAAAGACAATTCTTCAGGGCACAGTGAAAGGAAAAAGAAGAAGAGGTAGACAGAAGAAGAGGTGGGAAGACAATATCAAGGAGTGGACTGGAATGGATTTTGCCAGCTCAACTAGGGCAGCTGGAGACAGGACAAGGTGGAAAGGGATTGTTTTGGAGTCAGCTGTGGTGCCCCAACGACCTAGTAAGGTTATGGGATAGAAATAGAATAGAATAGATATTAACACATATCAATCACATATTGCAAGAAAACTTGTCATAAAAGTTTTTAGTGAATTGATATACTTTCAGGGATACAGAAGAGTAGTTCCTTTTAAATGTGGGGGTATTGTCAAAACTTAACCTCGAAAATTGAATGGCAGAAAAAGATGCAGGTATATCAATAATTATAAATATCGTTACACATTAGTTTTCTGTCGAAGGGTATAAAATGGGACTTATAACTTTATAATCTGTGCTCCAAGTACAACTCAGATGTGTTAGTGCATCTCCACGTGTTCTGCCATTTTTACAAGGGGAAATAGCTTGTGAGTTTCAAGTGATCTGCTTACTATAAAAAATTCTGTACCATATTATTTATTGTACTGTTCTGTAGCTTTGTAGTTTATATTAAATAAATATTGTTTAAACCAACTTGTGACTTCCTGTTTGCTTCCCTGGACAATACAGCTACTCTAAACTGGGTTCTACTCTTAAAGGAAAACTGCTCCTCTAGGAGCCTTCAAGAGTTGACCCCATTTGGGAGACAAAATGAAAATGGCAGAGTTGCTTCCCCTGAAAAGATATCTATTTGCCTGAAAGTTTCAGTATGATAGGACAATAAAGGAGAGAAAATTGGGTAGGTACAATTACTGAAGGAGAGAAATGTTGGGTAGGTACAATTAATGAAGGATAGAACTGTTAGATAGGTACAATTAATGAAGGAGAGAACTGTTGGATAGGTACAATTGATGAAGGAGAGAACTGTTGGATAGGTACAATTAATGAAGGATTGATTGATATCTTTATTTCCTCCAGGACTGGAGAGCAAAAACATGACAAATATTTACAGACATTACAAGAAATACAACCATGACACAAACAAATAATACATACAGAATACATGAAGGAGAAAAATGTTGGATAGGTACAATTAATGAAGGTGAGAACTGTTGGATAGGTACAATTAATGAAGGAGAGAACTGTTGGGTAGGTACAATTAATGAAGGAGAGAACTGTTGGATAGGTACAATTAATGAAAGAGAGAAATGTTGGGTAGGTACAATTAATGAAGGAAAGAACTGTTGGGTAGGTACAATTAATGGAGAGAAATGTTGGGTAGGTACAATTAATGAAGGAGAGAACTGTTGGGTAGGTACAATTAATGAAGGAGAGAAATGTTGGGTAGGTACAATTAATGAAGGAGAGAACTGTTGGGTAGGTACAATTATTGGAGAGAAATGTTGGGTAGGTACAATTAATGGAGAGAAATGTTGGGTAGGTACAATTAATGAAGGAGAGAACTGTAGGGTAGGGACAATTAATGAAGGAGAGAAATGTTGGGTAGGTACAATTAATGAAGGAGAGAACTTGGGTAGGTACAATTAATGGAGAGAAATGTTGGGTAGGTACAATTAATGGAGACAAGACCTGTCCACGTACAGGATAGCTCGCCTGCATTGCCTTGCCCATCACATAAAAAAACTGACATAAAACTTTAAAGTGTGACACCAACGCCCACGCCAACACCCACGCTGACGTCAGAGTGACAACAATAGCTCCCTGTACTTTCGTACAGGCGAGCTAAAAAATGTTGGGTAGGTACAATTAATGAAGGAGAGAAATGTTGGGTAGGTACAATTAATGAAGGAGAGAAATATTGGGTAGGTACAATTAATGAAGGAGAGCAATGTTGGGTAGGTACAATTAATGAAGAAAAGACATGTTGTTTAACAATTTATTCTTAGTTCAGAAATACAAAGTTTATAAAGCGTACAACATCCACTTTGCTAATAAATGCATAAAGTCAGTATGACAAGAACTCTCAGAGTTCTATAAAATTTAGCTTTGCTGTAGCTAAAATTTGCTTAGGTGAACTCAACTATATCAGTGCTCCAGGTAAGAAGGAGTAACTGAGATAATTTAGGGAAAATTTTCCAGATTACTTCATAAAAATGTATGTTGTGACCATCATTAGAACCGTCTCACCGAGACGGTTCTAATGAGAGGTCACAACATATGTTTTCATAGAGAAATAAGCAGAATTATCCCAGAATTATCTTCAAAAACCTACTTTATCCGGAGCTGCTATATAACATCTCTTAGCTGTAGCACAATATGAATCACGCTATGCAAAAAGGTAGCTTAATGTACCGTATTTCTCCGGTTATAAGACAGAGTTTTTTCCCTTCTTTTAGAATCTCAAAGATTTAGATCTGTTTCAGAAGATGGATCTACATCTCTGGGATTGTTTTAGAACAGGAAAACCCATTTTACAGCTGAATGCTACAAGACTGATTTACATATTTGCAATAATTTAGAAGGATAAACACTTGTCTTACAACCGAATATATACAGTAACTGCCTGGAGGAAAGACTCAAACCCGTCTGTGAATCCTGGCTGTCCTGGAGTCTTTACTTTGTGCCTGCAGATTTCTTTGGGTCCATGCATGGTGTGTGCAAATAGCAAAGACTCTGATCAGACTGCAATCATGCACAGCAGCAGGCTGATCTAAGCCATGACTGTTTGCATAATTACGCAGTAAGCCCCCTTGTTGCACATCACAATTCATATATAGGGGCTACAAAATTGCAGTCAAGATCATTTATGGGAAAATAAGGCACAGAAAAGGTAGTTCTGCTTTATGTACAGCCATCTATCATATAACAAGCTATAAATAACAATAATATCACAATATAACAGAGACAGTGCTTTGAAAACGAGCTTGATAATTAAAGATACATGTAGGGTCAAGTCAGGTAAATTCAGACAGCAGGTTAATTCGGACAGTGACATTGTTTCCTTCATATGTCAGTTGTTTGGAATTAAAACAAAAATAACTAGGCAAACACTGAAAATCCTGATGAGACACCTCATAATGAGCCGTCTCATCTGAATTTTCGCTGTTTGTAATGGTATGTCTGAATTTACCCACTGTCCGAGGTTACCTGACTCGACCCTAATTGGAATTCAGTCAACTTCAACACTGCAGCCTGTTTATTTCATAAACTTCATTGAAATTTTCAGAAATTTAAAGATTGATTATGCTGAATTTTGCATCATTTGTAAAAGAAAACACCAAATAAATCTAAGCCAAGACAAATCTAAGCCCAGAACTAGCTAGTGATAACATACCCATATGAACATGGCACAAATCTTTTTCTGATTATTGTTGGTTTTCTGTTTTTGTTCCTGCTGCTAAGTTGTTTTGCATAACTGAAAATCATTTTTTTTTTACACAATTAAAACTTACACCTTCTTTTATCGCATTTTGTACTCTTTTCAAGGCACGGTCCCACAATACAATTTTTATGGCAGTATGGTGCTATTAAAGTACTTGTATATAAAACATTCACACACATAATACTATATGACCTCTACACAAATATGATAAAAATAATAGATAATGTAGAATGAATAACTGAAGATAATTTAGCCTGTGGAGCCAAAAATAGTTTGAATCTTGTCAGTTTCACATGATGTCATCAATTTACTAAATATATTGTTTTCTTAAAAATGCCTACCGTATTAATAAAATGCCCCTGCTCTTATAAACGCCCCCTGCCTCTTTTCCTAAAATAGTATTATATTAACTTGCAGAAATTTCTGTTTGCTTCTCTGGATCAGGTAGTTCTTTGGAATGGGGTCTACTCTTAAAGAAAGAATTTGCTCCTAGAGAAGCAAATTCTTTCCTTTAAAAGTTGACCCATACTGAGAAGGGAGGCAAGAATAGTAGAGTTGCTTCCTCTGAAAGTATACCCATTGCCTTTCTATTGCTTATTATTGGTATTTTGGTAGTGCTGATTTACTACACTTTAGGCTCTAAATATCATCCCCTTTCCCAAAATAAAAGGCCCCCAGGGCATTTAATAGGATTAATTTGGTGTGCTAAAGGCACTGAAATTCCTTGGTGAAGTTACTGAGGCAGATACATGTTGTAAACAAAATGAAATGAAGTAAATTACGTGAAATTAAAAAGTTTATTGAAATGTCAGATTTACTGATAATTGAGGCAAGAATCATGACCATTTGCATCCATCCAAATGCACTATGTGGTAATACTTTAAATGTATGAATGATGCTTGCCAATATGAAGATAATATATATTCAAATTCTTCCTATAACCTACAGTATAACTGACTTTAAAGCACTTAAATTAAGCAATTATTTGTACTAAAATGCAAGTGTTCAAAATCCCTTTACAGCCTCAGAGGAACAATGTACCTGCAATAAGTAAGCACCTGTCTAAACCATGTTTTAGCTTTCTTAAGGTGCCTGCTTAACACAGATTTCACTATTTATGATTATGAAAATACTGTGGGACTAAATGACTGATGTTATGAGTATTTATGACTACATGTACATCAATCCAGTGACAGCAGATCTACTGCCCACATGAAAAAATTCTGATATAAAAAGCATAAATACCCACATATACGATAATACAAAAAGCAAGGAACATAACATGATTTGTACAGGCTTTTATCATGTAATGAAGGGAGGTAACTGAACTATTTAAGGTGTATGAATACACTTCCATGGAAGAGCACTCTGACATTGGAGTATAAATTGCCTCCCTTCTCATTGTGGGCTATTCTTAAAGGTAGATTCCTGTACTTTGGAATGCATCATAATTTTGATGATTTTTTATCCAAGTTGTTGGAAAGCACTTATAAAGAGGAAATGAATAAGTTTCACTAAAAAGGACAAATAAAAAAATCGTAGAAAAGTCGTTTTATAAGGGATTTCCTAATTCTACTTCGCACACCAGTTAGCGCTATTTTTAGTTCGCGCCAAAAATAGATAACATAGCTGATGTCATGCTGCATTGCATTTCGGGATAGTTTTAACCCATCCGCCATGCCAGGACCTCTGGAAGAGCTCACGGCAAGAGAAAATTAACCGTTGGCAAATGACATCAGAAACTGCGGACTTGTAGACATATATACATATTTATTTTTAGAACTGGATTTCCAACAAAAGAAAATAAACCAAAGGGAAAACGACTATTTTCTACAACATCTGACGATTTTCTCAGTAGCAACAGTTTCAGAAAAATAAGAGAATTCAATACTACCCAGAAAAAGACAAAATTATTTTGTGAACATAATTGTTATTGCTAGGCCAGGAACCTACCTTTAAAGGAAAGAATTTGCTCTCTGTAGAGAGCAAATTGTTTCCTTTAAGAGAAGTCCTATGTTCTTCCTTCAAGATAAGACCCATTCATCTACAGCCAACCCTCTTTAAAATGGCATTCATTGTAACAGCAAACTTCTTCATACTGAAATTTTGATTTGTGTAGAATGATTATATTTTTCAAAATATGTATTCTTTATAATAGCAAATTCAATTTAACATATAAATGTATGGGAACAAAAGTCCTCATTGTAAGGACAGCCCACTGTAGAAAAAAGCAAATATTATTCTGCTCAGTTGTCTCCCTTGCAAAAATAGAGACCACACCATGGTGGTGCATCCATATACAGTGATAACTGATCTAATGTCAAAATGAAAAATTCTTGTATGAAAATCCAGCATATCTACATGAACAATAATGAAAGGTATGTGAACTATGGATTGTAACACAATTTATACAGGCTTTTATCCTGTGATGAGGGGGACTCCCTGTACACTTTAAATCTTCATTTTGTTATCATCATGATTTTTTACAGAGCTTCCAATAAGAGTGGGTCTTCATCACAATTCTGAGATAACTTATGTGTATTCTCCATAAAAAAATGCTGTGGCCCTTACCAGAATCAACTCACTAAGATGGCTCCAATGCACTGAAAAGCAGTCACAATGTTTGTTTTTTATACAGAAATAAAATGAGCCACCACACGATAAAGCCAACAAAGTGTCATGTTTGCCCAGGGGAGACTCAGATCAGCCTGGGCATCCGACCAGTCTGATCAGAGTCTTTGCAATGCATTTACAGTGATCAAGGGTCTTAACCAGCTCCATGTGGACAGGGAAGACTCTGATCAGACTAAGTGGATGCCCAGGCTGATCTGAGTCTTTGTTAGGAGCAAATGCCACTTTGTTGGTTTTGTCATGTCGTGGCTCAAATTATCAAATGTACTGTCATTAAACCCCATTCTCATCAAGTGCTTGGCAATTTTTTTTCCAACAATAAAGCACCAAAAGCAAGTGCTTTCAGCATTCAGCCAACTGTTTCATAATGACATCCAGTTTACGACAGAATATCAGAATATACTGTCGCATTTGTTTTACGCTATCCAATCAGTTATTGCATTAAGCTTGTGAGTGCATAATAATACATTTAGGCTGAAGTTGAGGCTGGACCACAAATCTATGAGAAGAAATAATAGAGCTCGATTTCATCCACAAAATTATGCTTGTCCAGACTTCTCCAACTGGCAGACTCGTATGTATGGTTTATCCCAGCCTGCTGATTTTCTTGGACTTGTCATTAGTTTTAGGTGGTGGGGCAGACTCAGCGGCAACTTGAAGATGTCTTGAATACAGACTGAAAAGAGAAAGGGCAATCAATAAAATACCTGTTCTAAGTAAAAAATTTAACACTTTAAAAAAAGCAACATAAATGAAGATACTGTTAGCTGAATTTGCAAACAGCATATATCTAGATAAGGTGACTCATGATGAGCCACCTCACCTAGATTTACACTTTGCCCTCTAGTCTTTGAATTCTCTACATGATAAAGTTGGACAAAACATTTTTATAAATTTTGCAAATTTTGCAGACTTAAATTTTTCCATCTGCTTTTTTTGGTGCTTCAGGCTTCCTTACTCTTACAGAAAATAAGAACAATTAATCGAAAAGAAAGGCCCAAATGGGACTGATATCGCTCTTCAAGGCATTCTATTATGTCACACCAAAATCTTAAATTACACCAAGAGTAGGTACCAGGTACACATGGTTTAAGGTTTTTTATGCAATTTCAATCATTTCAACTCAGTATCTCCATAATGTGATCATATTCATGTCTTGCCATTATTACCCAGATATCAACAGAGATCAAATTAAGTGTTTACTTACAATTTGTATGTCTCGGTTCTGATGTAGTCAAACACGTGTGAAACTCCAACCTGGTACTGGTCTGCTATAGGTGTTACCCAGGGATTATTCTCTCCCTTGAAAGCTTGCCGAGAACCAACAAGGTCCAAATTTCCTGGAAGAAAATTTCTACTGACATCAGAAATTCAAATTATTTGAATTTTCCAGGACTCATGTACAACATGCAGTCAACTCTTGCTCTCTCAAAGTTGAAATTCATCTTAACTACTGATATCTCAAAGTTAATTTTCTGGTCCCAGAAAATTTACTTTAAGATGCCATTAGCTCGAGATAACAGCACGGAAATGTGAAGAAAAGAAGAAAATGCAACTACATTCTTTGATATAAGATATATGAGCCGTGACGCGAGAAAACCAACAATGTGGTTGTGCCCCCAGCGTAGACTCAGATCAGCCTGGGCATCCGCCCAGTCTGATCAGAGTCTTCGCTGTACGCATGACAGTAGCTTAGACCCTAAGCTACCCTTTGAGTACTTAAAGATGAGTCCTGTCAAACAAGTTGGATGCCCAGGCTGATCTGAGTATTCGCTGGTTGCACAACCACATTGTTGGTTTTCACGTGTTGCGGCTCATATCAGTTTTTGAGATAATAAGAGTCAACTGGAGGATGAGACCTCTCAATAGAGCTGCCATGCTGAAGCTAATTCTAATATGGGGTCACGGTGTGAGCTTGTACGTAGTATTTACAGAGACTGGCTCATAATTACTATATTTCTTCAGCTTTAAGACAGGGGTTTCTCTCTCCATAAAGTACCATAAATATGTAGTAACAGTTGTGAGTAATTCTACTATTACATAGGTTTTTCTCTTCCAAGACAATCCCAAAAATCTAGATCTGTCTTGTAAGATAGATCTAGATTTTTTTGGACTGTTCTGGAAGGGAAAACCCTTCATCTTATAACCAAAGAAATAAGGTATTAACAAAGCCTCTTATCTAAGCCTCTATACTGTTTGAACTGCATCTTAGAATATGTAATTGGTATCACTTAAACAGGTACCTTATAGCAAGCACAGACTGATCAGAGTCTTTCCTTTTAGCATATCTCGTCTAAAAAAACATGTGGAACCTAAAATTGGAAAAGACAGGGGGTTTCCCTTCCAAAACAATCCTGAAAATCTAGAGCCATCCAATAAGATAGATCTAGATATTTGTGTTGTTTTGGAAGAGAAAGAAAAATCTATCTTATAGCTGAACTTCTAAAGAACCATTTACATATTTGGGGCAATTATTTTGGCAGGGGATATCCCCTCCCCCATCCCCTTCCCACCCCAGTCTTAATAAAATATGGTACAAAAATTATCTCAGATTTTCATTTAATACCCTCCTTAGCACCTCCCCTCCCCCATTCTTCCCCAACCCCTTGTCTTATAGCCTTAATAAATGTGGTACAAAAATTCTTTAAGATTTTTATTTAGTGCTCTCCTCACCACTAAATTACCTACCTAGCTCAGGGGGAAGAACTGTGAGTCGGTTTCCTTGAATATGAAGTTCACGTAGGTGGGTCAGTTCTCCAATCTCTTTCGGCAAATCTATTAGATCATTCTCTCGCAATACTAACTGCAAATGTAAACAATTTACAGTTGCACCTGCTATAAATGTCCACCAATGGGAGTCAGCAAAAGTGGTCTTTTAAGGCAAGTAGGCGTTGATCAAGGTTAGATATATGTGCACAATAAAAGATCATTTTACTTATATGTATAGTAGTTTGCAAATAGCATTCCCAACTTTTTCTCAAAATTGGTGACAGGTAGAAGATTCACATCACAAAGTCCTAATTTTGTAGAAATGTGATGCTTTGCATAAAAAAGTTTCTCACCAAAAACAGGACCTAAAATATGTCACTTTTCGGCTCTTCATTACAAGGGAGTAAAACTTGGCTATTGGAATTCCTGTTAAGTCTTACGTATTATGGTATGGGACCAATGAATGCTATCCTTAGATTAAATTTTGCATAATTAATTGAAATTTAATTCTGAATCCATTTTTGTTCTACCTTTTGTTTCACTCACTTATTTTCAGTTTTCTAAACATTCACTTTTTCCTAGCAAAACTATTTTTCAAATAGTTCAAGTTTATTTACAACATAGTACCACCTGACCAGTGACACCATGCGTTACGTGTGTGGACAGGTGAATACATTTTACTAGTTCGTTCATATACACCCACAACTGTAGTAAACAACCAGTCTACGCTATTGCCTCTCAACAAGTAGTGATATATTGGTGGTTTTACAATATACTATTAATAATTAAGCCAGTACAAACCAAGACCAGGCTTAATTTCACAATATATCGTACATATGTTTTATGATTAAGCCAGTAGAGACCAAGACCAGGCCTTATTTCAATAGTATATCGTACATATGTTTATAATTAATCCAGTACAAACCAAGACTAGGTCTAATTTCATAGTATATCGTAATTTTTAAGGTTCGCGAATATGGATATCAAAATTTGAATGGATTAATAAATCTCGTAAATAAGTAGAGCAACTAGTCCTACAACGACGCCCCCGACTATCAGTGCAGTTTTGTGGTTTTCATGTTCTTCAGCAACAGTTTTTGGTGTGGAACTCAGTACTGGATGTGTGTCAGGTTTTGGTATTTGATGTAGGTCAGGTTTTTTCAATGACATTTGATGTGAGTCAGTCGTGACATTTTTTGTGATAGCCTCATGTTTTGTTTTATATATCTTCTGTGCCTGTTTCTCGGTGGGTATCGTTATTGGCATTCCAAGTGCTCCTATTATGGTTTTACCCTGGGCAGCTAAAGGGATTGATCCAGGTTCTACATCAACCTTTGGTTTGTGTGTTGGGGTCCCACTCACATCAGTGTAAGATGCGGCATTGGCAGGAAGGTTTACGGTTTTGTTCCACCATAACTTTTGATTATGAGTAGAGAGTACAATCTCGTTGTTGTAATTTTTTATTGTCCCGATTTGCAATTCCATATTGCTTGGAGCCATGTAAAGGCCATAGCCAAAAACATAGTCAACCTTGCTCCAGGCGTACTTCAAAGTATTTTGATAACGGGTAATTTGACTTGGTAAGTCTATTGGCCTTTGGACTCCATCTTCAACGTTTGCAAGGAATTCCTTCTGGACATCAAAAGCTGAGCCTATCCCTAGTATGTCAGATTTAATCTGAGACTGAGAGCCAAGAATGGCCCAACAGTAAGTCCTTATTGAGTCATTTATTCGTTCAACGCCGGGTCTTGTAAAGCCATCTGATTTGTCGAGAATAAATGTAGTCCAGGCCTTGGGAAAACTTTGTGCAATGTAGTCAATGTGATAAACGTTATCAGGATGATTCCTTGAGAATGAATATATTTTATTATCATATTCACCTACACTTTTGACCGCCTGGTACCCAGTGTTTGTTACATACCAGTATATAGTCCCTAATCCGCCATTGTCATCTTGGTTTTGCCTCCAGTCGGTATGTACTGAGACTCCAAACTCGTCACAGATCCTCTCATAGGCCTTCTTGTCATAACTGTTGTCAAACGCATTCCAGCTGTCATCTGTTGGTAATGCCACTTTCATTTCGAATAATATTCTTCGCGTTTGATAATACACATGAAACAAAAACAATGAACGTGCAAACAGTGGAATAGTGCCTGTCAGGTGGTCTTGCATAGAAACACCACATCCTGTAGTTGCGCACCACAAAGCAAAATTTATCTGGTTTTGCCAAAACTGCATTTGGCGTGAACGCCAATTTTGGACGATGGCATCACTTTCAACGTAGGGCAGCACGTATTTTGCGAAGATGTCAGGGAATTTCACATCAAAGCCGCTTGGACTGTCTGAGGCCTGTTTGACTTCTATTGTTAGGTTAATGATGTTCAGATCTTTAGTGTTGTAAACTCCAGATGGTTGATATTGTGCGTTGGGGTTGTATGAAAATGCTTTGATTTGCACCATTTTTATAACAATGATTTTTTATATTATCAAATAAAAAAATGCATCTCATAATTTCTGATATGAGCAATCCTGTAATCCTGCAACAGTATATTGACAACAGAGATGGATTCAAGCGGGTGGGATTAAACAGTTTTACATACTGTTTGGGTTGGTATAATGTTCATAATGAAGTCATTCAAAAACAAGGTGAGACTCCTGTTCGCATAACGCCTGGGTATTATAGTTTTCAGCAGTTAGTAGATATATTTCGCAGCCATAAAATCAGTATGTCTGTAGATGAAACCAACGGAATAGTGACTTTGACTACACCTATTGAGTTAAAAATAAGCAAAAGACTCAAGACAATGCTTGGACTCCAGATTAAAGGCCGTTTTTTTCCAAAACACATTTATCAAGGTGAAAAGCCGCTGGACTTTGCTGTTATAAAATCTTTGTATGTTCATTTGTCGGAAATAAATTCATCATATAATTACTTTAATGGCTCACCGAGTGATGTATTAGCAGTCATTCCCATTGAAAATAAAAGCTTTGGTGATATTATCACTGTCCGCTTTGAACACCCAGAACTCAAGCCGTTAAAGACAGGGGTCTTATCTGAATTGAAACTAGTTGTTAAAGATGAAAATAAAAACACGGTAGACAATCATGGTTTGCCCATGAGTTGTGTTTTAGAAATAATTTAAATTTCATTTTATATAATAATGAGCATTTTTGGAAAACAGAGAGAAGATGTTTTAGAAACAACTCTAAATATGGATGGTAAACACATAGTCAATGTAGCTTACCCTCGAGATCCAGATGAAAATGCGGCGTTTAACGGTGACGTGGTAACAGCAAAGGCTTTAAATGATTTAAGGAAACATTTGCTACACGAAGTGTTACAACGTCATACTGATAATGTTATGAATGGTAGATTAGATATGACCCAGCATCGAATTTCTGGTCTTGCGAGTCCTGTTAATCCTGATGATGCAGTAAATCAAGCCTATATTACATCGAGGTTGCAGACCATAACGAATTTACTAAACGAGTTTAATAAACGTATTAATAATTTGGAAAAAAATATAAAACAATAAAAAATGAAACCACCAACGGCTCCTTATCAGGATTTGGGAGATGAGAAAATTTATCCGGATTTGTCTAAAGACTGTCAAAACTATCGCTTACAAAAAATATCAGAAATAGAAAAGCAATTAATAAGAGAAAAAGATGTTAGAAAGGCTTTATATAAACCAGAGGACCATTGGTCCTGTAGCTCACCTGAGTCCATTCATCCTTAGCACTCAAGAGTAAGAAACACTGAAGTAAGTTGTACAATTCTGCCTAATTTCAACTTTGACTGAGTTGTTATACTTGTCCTAGTAAATATTAGCAAGTTTGATGAAGTAACAATAAAAAAAAACATATTTGTAAAACTTTTTGCCTAAATATTGCAGTAACACAGAAATAAATGCCAATTTGCACTTTTCCCAATACAAGTGTATGGAAACTTTAAAATGCCATAGTAATGAAACCATGTTGGCAACAATAATAAAAAACAATATTTACGTAGCGGCTAATGTCATGAACATGTATGCAAAGAATCAGCTTCATCCCCCTACATGGTTTTTGAGGAAAAGATTTTTAAATATTTTTTTCAAAAATATTTCCTTAATATTGCCATGGCAACAAATCAAATTCTGCAATTTGGACAAAATTAATAGGAATCATAGAGGACTACTCAAGCAACATTTCTGTAGATAAAAAATCCAAAAATAACTGCAGGGAGATAGCAAAAACTGCAGCTTTCCATTTTTCCCATTATATTTCAATGGAAACTATAAGTTGCTATACCAACCTAACCGCTGAAGCAATTGCCATAAAAAAAAAACTGTAATTATATAGAAGCTTGTACAAAGATCTGTTCTGTAAAATTTGAGCTTTATCGGCCACAAAGTTTCTGCAAAAATGATTTAATATTTTTTTCTATTTTTAACCATTCGGTTGCAATGGCAATCAGCCTAATTGTGCAATTTACATAAATTTCATGTGGTTGATAGAGGACTACTCAAGGAACATTTCTGTAAAAGTTTGGTCAAATATCTGCAGTCACATAGCAATAAATGCAAATTTTCAATTTTCCCATTATAAGTAAATGGCAACTTTAAGTTGCCATAGCAACCAAACTGCTGGAGCAATTGCCAAGGAAAAACAGTATTTTTATAGACGGTAGTACCTAGATCCTTTCTGTGAAGTTTGAGCTTTATTGGTTGTATAGTTTCTGAGGAGATAATTTTTGAATATCTTTCCTATTTTTAACCATTCGGTTGCCATGGCAACCAGCCTAATTGTGTAATTTACATAAATTTCATGTGGTTGATAGAGGACTACTCAAGGAACATTTCTAGAAAAGTTTGGTCAAAATATCTGCAGTCACATAGCAATAAATGCAAATTTTCAATTTTCCAATTATAAGTCAATGGCAACTTTAAGTTGCCATAGCAACCAAACTGCTGGAGCAATTGCCAAGAAAAACAGTATTTTTATAGACTGTAGTACCTAGATCCTTTTCCGTGAAGTTTGAGCTTTATTGGTTGTATAGTTTCTGCGGAGATGATTTTTGAATACCTTTCCTATTTTAAACCATTCGGTTGCCATGGCAACCAGCCTAATTGTGCAATTTACATAAATTTCATGTGGTTGATAGAGGACTACTCAAGGAACATTTCTGTAAAAATTTTGTCAAAATATCTGCAGTCACATAGCAATAAATGCAAATTTTCAATTTTCCCATTATAAGTCAATGGCAACTTTAAGTTGCCATAGCAACCAAACTGCTGGAGCAATTGCCAAGAAAAACAGTATTATTATAGACGGTAGTACCTAGATCCTTTCTGTGAAGTTTGAGCTTTATTGGTTGTATAGTTTCTGAGGAGATGATTTTTTAATATCTTTTCTATTTTTAACCATTCGGTTGCCATGGCAACCAGCCTAATTGTGCAATTTACATAAATTTCATGTGGTTGATAGAGGACTACTCAAGGAACATTTCTATAAAAGTTTTGTCAAAATATCTGCAGTCACATAGCAATAAATGCAAATTTCCAATTTTTCCCATACAAGTCAATGGCAACTTTAAGTTGCCATAGCAACCAAACTGCTGAAGCGATTTGGATAAAAAACAGTATTATTAGTTCCCCCTGCCTATAGATGCTGTATATGAAATTTGGTAACAATGGGCCTTGTAGTTTCAGAGGAGATGTCGTTTGAAAACATTGACAGATGGACGACGGACGACGGACGGCGGATGCCTGCCTATACTATAAGCTCACCTGTGAGCCTTCGGCTCAGGTGAGCTAAAAATATAAACGCGGAGTCAACCTCACAGACGGCGTTGATACTGCATTGATTTCTGCAAGTGTCGTTATGGCTGGGATAGGCCTGGCAGTGCCAGTGATGCTGCCTTTAGAAATTGTTGCAATTGTCTGCGGATGCATGGGCGCCTGTGTGAAATTGGTGAGACGTAAATTAATGTCAAAGGCACAAAAGCACTATGAGATTAAAACTCTTGGGGAAAGTAAGTTGAATTCTATTAAAAATTTGATTTCCAAAGCCTTAAATGATGGACAGATATCAGAACAAGAATTTAAGATTGTTCTTGATGAGCTGGACAGATATAATGATTTAAAAGATAAAACACACACCAAACAGTCTGGTCTGAGTGAGCAAGAAAAACAAGCTTTGATAGACAAAGGAGAAGCCAAAGTGCTAGAGCTAATCAAAAAAAAGATAAGCGCCACATAATTTTGTTCAACAAATTTGTGTTTGTGAATGATCCACCACCAAAATATCAAAATTAAACACTTCCGGTTGACCTACTTATTTTTTTTTCAAAATCCATTCTTTGGCTGCCGCATATACCAACCCAGCAACAAGCACAACAACAGCCCACAGATTATTACCAAACCAGTTTACAACCTTACCGGTTGCAGACAGCAGCCAAGACACAATTGATCCAATTATACCCGGCAACGCAGCAGCCGCTTTTCCAGCAAGATTTGCTAGTAGTCTAGCAAGATTATGCAGTTGTTTTTTAACCCATTCTTTCGCTCCACCTTGCGATGGTTTGGGTGTTGTACCACCGCCTCCAGAAGTTGGAATTACAGCTTCAACTATAACACCAATAATCATGCCAAGAGCCGTCAAAATACTAACTATCGTTATACCTTGCTCTTTGAATAATGTTTTCAACCACTCACGCAATGTCGTATCTTTTTTCAAGACTTTGTCAATAGTTTCTTTTATCCTGTTTATTTGACCCCGCAACTCTTCTTTGTTTGCACTGGCAGCCTCCAGTCTTGCGGCTCTTTCATCTTCTAAGTTTTTTAAACGAGCCTTTATTTCATTTTTACTGATTTCATCCTCAGCCTCTTGTAATTTCCTTTTTTCTTTTGCAATTTCTTTATCAAGCTCGTTTAGTTTTGCTAAATTATTTGTAAGCTCACCACGGTGGCGTTGCAATGTCTTGTCTAATCCTTGAAGTTCCCGGAGTGTTAGTCCTTCTGTTTGTGTTTGAGAGTTTTTGACATCAGGCAGCTCCATCAACATTTGTAGTGATGTCTCAACTTGGTTTGTGGCATCAACTGTTTTTTGAACATCTGTCTGTTCTGAAAAATCTTGCATTGGTATTTCTTCTGTTGCGGTATTTACTTCATTTTTTGCAGTGATCAAAGCTTGAAATTCTGCTCTTCCGGCCCTAAGTCTTGCGGTAGATGGTTGATAGTCAGTTACACCTAATTCATCTCTCATAAACTTAACACCATACGTGTTTTGAATTGTGCCAAAAGATCGAAACTGTAATATAGCATCAGGGCTGTTTGATTTGTAATATGAAAGTGGAACATCTTTACCGTCTGATTCTATACAAAATAGTGGTCTGCCAAACCGATCTTTTTTGATAATCCAATCTGCCTCATCTTGATCAAACCCCACTGGTACTTGATTTCTTTCATAAAATCGTTTTACCATCATTTTTACCAAATTTAATCTTTCTTTGTTTTGAGTTTCACCTCTGAGGTTATTTAATGCTTCATACTTATTAGTCACTATTCTTTGAAATTCTGTTTCATCGGTAAAAGAGGTGTCTGGTTCTTCAATGTCTTCATGATCTTCATCAAATGTAGGATTCTCAAAATCGTAACCTTCGGCCATTATTTATTTATTGAATAAAAATATATTTTTATCAAATAAAAATGTCCGCCTACGGAAGTAAACTGGACCCCTATAGAAAACTACGAGAACCGCTAGGCGTAAAAGGAATTCGGCAAAGCGTAGTAATCACTAACAACCCCAGCACTATAGACCAAAACCAGCAGTTGCTTGTGAGATTTCCAAATCTAAGTAATAATGATGTCATCGTCCCAAGAACTGCACGTCTCGCTTTCACTATTGAACTGACCAGCAAAGATCCCAATGCGACAGTCTTTCAAAATCTTGGTAGAGCCATCGTGAAGAAAACAACCATTAAAATAAGCGGCAATGAAGTCATGTCAATAGATGACAGCGACATATTTCACTGTTATGTTGACTTATGGAAATCACCATCTGAGCGGATAAACATGGCCTACCAAGGCATCGGTAAATTAAACATGTTAAAACACAGAGTCGGGGCAGGAAACGCATCAGCTGACACTGAAGACCAGGCAGTCGCTGGCGCCTTCAAGAACAGGTTTTGCATCCCACTGGACTTTGAACTGCTAGAGACGCATATGCCCTTTTACCAGGCCGGGCTCGGTGATAGGCTAGAGTATGAATTAACATTTAATGACTATTACAAAGTAATCAGCTCAACGGATGCCGACAGCAGTTATGCCATCAGCAATATCTGTTTAGAATTCGACATGGTAACCGACTCAGAACTTGCACGAACAATCAGACAACAGGTCAGTGGCAGAATGGCGATATTGTATGACCGTATTTTGCGGCACAGAAAAATCACAAAGAAAAAGTCTGATACCCTGTGGAATATCAACTTGAATGTCCCAGCAAGAAGCATGAAGGGGATTTTAATGTTGTTTGAAGACCCGGACAGGACAACCACTGAAGATTTTTACAATCCAAAAATCACAAAAGTTGAAATGACAATAGAAGGCATACCGAATCAACTGTACAGCCAAGGCATGCGGCAGTACCAACAGTGGGATGAAATCAATAAATACTTTGCGCTGACATCCAAACGCGACAAAGAAACCGATAAAGTTGCAAAAGACTTATACTTCAGCGACACTAACATTGAAAAATATCTCACCAAAAGATTCGCTTTATGGCTTGACTTGCGTTCCACGGATGACAACACCTTGCACGGCAGCGGCAGAAGGATTGAAAATGCCAGTGAAGGGATAACAATCCAAATTAAAAAAGAACAAGGAGCAGATGAAAATTTAAATATCTACCTTTTTATAATACAAGATGCGCAAATCAATTTTGAAGATGGAAGATTTAGTGAAGTCAAATATTGAGTTTCCAAAATATCCACACTCAGCTGTCATCTCTGGTCAAACGGGATGTGGTAAGAGTTTGTTTGTCCTAGATTTACTTGAAAAAGAATACAGAGGTGTGTTTGAAAAGATAGTCATACTTTGCCCCACCATTGAGTGGAACAAGGCCTACAAAACCAGGAGCTGGATTGGTGACGTACGTTGTCCAAAAGACAAAAGCATAATTATAGTAAATCCTGTGATGTCAGATGGAACAGAAAGACTCCAAGAACTGCTGCGTTATTTTTTTGATAATTTTGCTGGCCGACCTACATTGTACATCATCGATGACTGCTCTGCAACAAAAGAACTAACAAAGAAAAAAGACATGCTGTCACAGCTAGCATTTTCTGGTAGGCACGCAGAGCAAAGTGTCTGGGTCATTTCTCAAAGATATATTTCTGTCTTGAAAGACCTTCAAGAGCAAGCAAAATGGGTTTGTATGTTTTACACCAAGGACAGAGATAGTTTTGAACATTGCTTGAGGGAAAATGATGTTGTTCCTGCGGATGAAAGGCAGAAAATAAAAAAAGAACTATCTGAGGTTAAACACCGTAAATTAATATTAAAAACTGACCAACCAACTGGGTATTGGTTAATGGATTAGCTAAAAGCAAATATAGCAATGCTTAAAGCAAAATATAGCGCAAAAATAGCAATGCTTTAAGCAAAAAGCAATGCTTAAAACAAAAATAGCAATACTAAAAATGATACTCGAACTAATAACAATTGCTTCTGCCGCTGTTAATATCTCAGTCGGATGTTTGATTTTTTTCATTTATTTTAAGTTAAAATATATTTTCCAAAATATAAAAATGAACGCTGAAGATCTATTAGAAAATATTTCACTAGATCCAGATGAACGCCAAGATGTGCCAAAACGAGAGAGACTTTCAGCCATTATAGCCGGAGGTGGAAGTCGGCAATATTTGGGGCGTGAGTTGCAACTCTCAGACATAGATGAAATGACGCCCCAAGAAGTTGATAAGCTTTACTGTAGATATGAAGCCAGGCTTGGTGCAAGTATGACTAAGACGTTGGGCAATTCTTTTATTAATTTATATGTCATGGGGGTGTCAAAGTATTTCCATGTGGAAAACCCACCCAAGCTATTAGAAGATCTAGAAGAAGACCCATTTATCAATCATGCTCTGACAAGCGTTTGCTGTGAGCTGTATTATAAGTATGGAATGTACCTGGCTCCATTTACAGCAATGCTAACAACTGCAAAGCATATTAATTTTAACAAAAATAAAAATGCCATAGAAAAAAATGAATCAGGAAATTCAGGAAGCTCAGAAAACTCAAGAACCCCAGAGTGAACCCCAGAGTGAACCCCAGAAAAGTGAAGGTCCACAAAAACGTGAAGAACCCCTAAAAGAAAAAAACCAAAAACGTGTCGCGGCTGGTAAAAAAGGCGCTGAAGCCAGATGGAAACAAAAACAAGCCCAAACCCTGGAAGCTGAACCAATCAAAATAACAAGAGAGCCACAGCTACCAGAGCGGCAACCAACAGTGACTGTTTATAAGAACTATATTCCGCTCTGTGTGATGATCGGAGCTGTAGGCGTTGGTATTTACATGATTTACAGTAAAACTGAAATAAAACAACCTCAATCACAACCTAAATCACAACCTAAAATACCTGAGATACAAACGTCGATAGACCCTTTTGAAATGAGATAATTAAAATTAAAAAAACTATATTTTCACAAAAAAAATGGCAGCCATTGACGGTAAACAAATTGCAAACATGCTTTATCATGCCGGAGTAGAAACTCTTCTCACTGTTGGGTACTCAGAACTTGGCAAGAAACTCTTGAGAAGACCTGCGCCAAAAGTGGATTTTAATATGGGTGATATTGGAATGCTTTCTATTGATATACTGCTGGCGATGGCCACACGCGATATGTTGATTAAGCAGGGTATTATTCCAGCGGATATTATGAAATAATTTCTGTTTTAAACTTTTTTATCACGATAAACAAAATGGCTAGTGCAGTAGCGATGATGTTAGGAGGTGCCGTGGTCAATGCCTTGGCGTTCACAGGAAGTAATTTTTTATTCTCAAAATTGGGAAAAAACAACGATGCTGAGGCGGAAAGAGAAAGGCATGATAAAGCAGTCGAACAATTAGAAGCGGCTCAAGCAGCTTGGAGCAAAAAAAGAACCCAGAGATTGGATTTTATCAATGAGGAAATACAAAAAGAACATCATGCTGAGCAGACGTTTGACAATGTTGATCAGGCTATGAAACAATACTATTACATTACTGGCAAAAAACTTGACCCACTTCCTCAGGAGCCAAAGTTGAGTGATTATTATGCACCATCCCCAGATCAGCAAAACCGTGAGTTGTTGTTTATTGTTGCGGGGATGGCAGCAACCGGGTTTTTTGCTTATAAGTTGATATAAATTTATTATTTTTTTTAGTCTTAAAATTGGAATAAAAAAATAATGGAAAAGATTTACTACAGCCCAAAGGGGTTCTGGAAAGGGCTCCCCGCAGTAGAGATACTAGCAAAAGAAGCAAAAGTCAGTAAAAAGCAGGAGCTTGAATTTTTAAAAAAGCAGGCGGTGTGGCAAATATATTTACCCGCACCAAAGAAAATAATACGGCCCAGGTTTGATGCGTCCACCCCAAATGAAATTCATCAGGCAGATTTGTTGTTTTTGCCGCATGATACAGTCAACCGCAAGACATACAAATATGCGCTGACAGTCGTTGATATTGAAAGCAGATATAAAGAGGCGGAGCCTCTGACTTCAAAAGACAGCAAAGAAGTTGCGAAGGCGTTTGAAAATATTTACAAGCGAAAGCTGAACTTTCCCAAGCTTCTACAGGTAGATCCGGGCAGGGAGTTCATGGGCTCTGTGACACAGCTGATGGCGAAACACAACGTAAGTATCAGACGTGGCAGGAAAGAGATCCACAGAGACCAAGCTTTGGTTGAGAGGTTCAACAGGACACTGGCTGAAAGGCTTTTTGGTTATCAGTATGCGAAGGAATTGGAAAATCCACACAAACGCAACAGAGAATGGGTAAAAAGATTACCAGAAGTGATCAAAGCCATAAATGCGGAGACGAAAAAAAAACCTCCAGTGAAACAGAAACGGACTGTAGGGAACCCTATTTGTCCTGATGCCACTGTAAGATATTTATATCAACCTGGAGAACAAGAAGGGGGCGTACGCCGTGCCACGGACCCAATATGGAGTGTCAGTATTCATAAGATAGGTCATCACATTGTTCTGCAGGGCATCAGGGTTTATTATTTAATGCCGCCAGCTCCGCAGAGAGGTTTCGTAACAGAAGAACTGCTTATTGTTCCTGCTGATACCCA
This sequence comes from Ctena decussata, assembly GCA_963989385.1. NCBI lineage: Eukaryota > Metazoa > Mollusca > Bivalvia > Lucinida > Lucinidae > Ctena > Ctena decussata. The sequence continues at coordinate 68,163,691 of OZ022504.1, forward strand.
AACGCGTATGTTGTGATGCCGTCTGGGGCTATCCAGCGTTTCGTGTCTAGCGGTGAGAGTGTTGTTTTGTTAATTGTAAGGCCGTAGATCTGGTGCTTTTTGCTTCTTAGCATATTCATTTCGTGGCTGTATGTTTTCCGGTTGAATAGTGCATCTTTGTAGTTTGCAAAGTTGATTAGTTTATTGATGACATATTTCTTAACACCCTTTGCTTTTTTTATCAGCTGCTCATCAGCCCGCAGAATGGAGTACATCTTGGGACGCAGCCCGACATACTCAGCTATTGGGGTACCTTGACATTCATCCTTCCACTTTCCAATTAGTTTTTTGTTTTGCTCACTATAGAGCGGGTGATCCTTGGGGTAATCTGAGAAGTCATACTGGGTCCTCATGGTTGCCATATCAGCATATACATCTGGCGTTTTTAGGTCGACCAGCAGGCTGTCTGTGTCGGTGTACAGCAAAGTACAGTTTCTGCCGTACTTCTGTTTCAGTGTATTGTAATACCAGTCATACATCAGATGCTTGGATAAGTCCAAGACACACATGCCAACATATACTGGTTTGTTTAGTTTCAAGCGAGTCTTGTGTGTATGCAGGGCTGATAATTCATCAGAAAATATGACAGCCCGGTTGTAATTGGGTTTAGCGATTATTTTTCTTATCTGCTCTTTTTCTTTATCACCGCCATTTGTTCGGACAATTTTTATATCAACTCGCTTCCGGAGGTTTTCGCAAGTTTTACCAAATACCGAATTGTTCATGAGTTTGTAGAAGTCTTTCTCAAAGGGTGATTTGGCTTTTTTTCTGAATTCTGTGTTCATGCGAATATATGGTTCCATCCACGGCGCCTCGTTGAATTCTAATATTCTGTGGATTTTCTTGAGTTTCATTCCGAGGGACAGGTATAGCTGCAGATTTCTGTAATGCAAAACATATTTATTTTTGTCTCTGAGATTCGGGACCAGCTTCTCGGTGTTGAGCATACTGTTATTTTCAAGAAGGTTTGACTGGTAGTCAGACAACCATTCTTTTTTTACTTTTAATCGCTCCGGGGCAAGTGGGTAGTCATTATGCAAGTCATGGAGCTCGGCTGGATATTCTAGGTCTACTTCTAAGATGCAGCCCTTGCCTGGTTCATCCGGCGGTTTATCAACCCATTTAAAACCAGAATAAGGTAGGGGCTGACTCATAGCCCAGCCATAGAGATTATTTGCATCGTAATACATGATGTGGTTGTGCTGTTCGTTTTTATTATATCCAGGTACGCCAGGGTTGTTAGCCTTAGCGTGTCTTTTTGAGGTCATGCTGACACCGCCACGCATCCCTTTTTCTATGAATAGATGCTGATCGTAGTCAGTCTGGAGCTCCAGTTCAGTACCGGTGTATTTGAGTAAAGCGTCCCAGGATAGGCCAGGGGCTGTATAATAATGCAGCGGATCCAGTTTGTATGCATTTATACAAGTTCTACGGAATGTTTGGAATACGTCTGCCAGCAGAGTCACATCTGTTTTTAGACAGAGATCATGGTAATCTCCCAGCGTCTCGCAGCTGAAAGTTTCCCATACTTTCTGGGCATGTTGGTAATCTTTCTCGGATATACTCTCATCTGTTAGGCCGCTGTGGAATTTCTCAATAGGCGGCAGCTGAGTCTCCAGGAACCGGTCAAATGAATCCATATATTCGTATGGGTAAACGCCCTTTTGTAATAATATATCAATGTCTGTTGACTGGTGGTTTCCGGTTGGGCCGGGAATATCATAACCTTCATCCATTTCTTTTAAGGTGAACTCGATGCCGCAACCTTCTAACACATGGCCAACACTTGATGAGCAACCTTTAAGAATACCGGCAATATCGGACACATTAGTCTTGTAAATCATAAGTCCATCAAAAACAAGAGAAGCAACCTCGATGCCTTTTCCATTTAAGTAATCGAAAGCAGCCATCAACGCTTTGTTTTCCAACCGGCACAGTATGTGGTTAATCGTGGATCCTTCCAGATTGTAATTTGTATGTTTTGTTTTCTGTGCATGTTCATACATCTCCGGATTAAGCTGGACAACAGCGTTTATGATACTGCGCATTCCAGTATAATAATCGATGAACCACCGTGGATCATCTGGCTGCAGATTTTCTTGCTTGCCATTCATTATTGCTAAGAGAATTTTTTTTGCTTCATCCCGGGTGATGCCGCGGTTCTTCATGATATCCTGCAACATGGGATCACGGTGCTTGATGTAAGCATCCAGGGCTGCGCAGTTTATCCCGTGTTTGTGACAGTACCAGGAAAGTAGCGTTGGGTGCGCATTTTTCATGTCGATGTCAAACATGCTGTCCTTGCATATTGTATGACGGATTTTCCGGCTCATATTTTGAATGCCTAGCTTTTCAGCTGTCCAGTATCGACCAAACCCATGTCCCTGCCGGTATGACATTGGTCGTTCTCCATTCTGGTTTAACATGGAGAGATAATTACGAAGCAAGCTCAGCTGAGTTTCCTTGTCAGTATTTTGTCCATCCTGGAAACTGCTGCCGAGGTCAAACTGGTTGCTGTGATCTAATATGTAGGCTAGCTTACGCCTGTCGACACACTCCCGCAGAACGATGGGTCGACTATCTTCAGAACTAAAGCTGCCGTAAAGTCTTTTCTTGATTGGCTGGGGATTAAATGTCTTCTGGGTGATTTTAAAGTCATTTTTGTCAGTTGCATCAACTAACTTTGCCAAAGATGATGCCATAAACTGAAAGCTGTCCAGAAATTTAAGTTGACCAACGCTGAAAGAGATGTATTTTTCTGTGTTGTTTGGAATGCACGATAATCTGCCCGAGATTTTATCAATCTCTTGCATGATTAAATGGCTGTCATATCCTTTGAGATTGTGCAAAACAACAGGGATGGGTGTTACCCACGGTTTTATAGCAAGTTTAAGGTTGCAGAGTTTGTGGGCCGGACCTCTAAAGTGGCCTAGTATCCTACAGTGATCGCTTACTTTGGGATTTTTTTCATCGTTGAATTCTTTCTGGCAGATCCAGCATTGCGTTGCAGACTGGAAATCCATCTCATTTTTCTCCGACATGTGTAGGGGCTTCGGCTTTGCAAATACATTATTATTTATATTGACTACTTCCCGTTTCAGGGATTTCAAGAACTGCTCCACGACATCTTTACCTCTGTAAATTCTTACACCGGATGATGCACCATCATATCTAACAACCTGATATCCGTAACCGCATGCTTGGTGTTTGCTTTTGATTTCAGATTTATCCCCAGCTGCCACTTGATGCGGTTTTATTATGCTTTCAAAATCGGCATATATGACAAAAGGCACCTGCATCTGTTTATGGTAATTTTTAAACTTTATTTTTTCCCCTGGGGCTGGCATTACAATCTTAGTTGCTCTGCCGTTGATGCCGTAACATTCATCTTTGTGGCTGATTAGTAGGTCTTCACGGGAAAACCCGTAGAGACAGCGGTCGCAGAAGTATGTTTTACCTCCGTGTTTGTTTTTGTCAAATAGCAGCCTGGAAAGGTATTTTACCCAACAATAATGGTAATTGTCTTTCTTGTCATGGAGCAACAGCAGGTTGATCCGTGACATTTCACTCGGCTGCCCAGAAATATGATATGGGACAACTGTCTGCTCATAGCCATATACATTGATGGCGAGATTGTTTTGTTTCTCTACTTTGTAAATTTGTGATACTGGTGTAGGAAAATCAATTCCTTCCATGTTTAAATTGTCTTGTTTTGGATAGCTGTATGGGTTGTTGAGATTATTTTTAGCTGGAAATAAAGCTGACCTTAAGGCCCATCTAAGGCATTCTTGATCTTGATTTTTCACATTGATTATTCCCTTTTTATTAGCCAAGACCTCAGGAAGTGGAAAATATGATGAGCCCTTGAGTGGCTCATATTTTGCGATGTTAAGGTACAATGTATTGCATCTATCAATCATCCAGCCTGAGCCTTCCTTAGTGAATTTTTCGATTTTCTGCTCAATTGCCGAGACTGCCTCGTCGTAAAAAGCTAGAAGTTCTTGAGGAGACAATGTGGCGTATTGATTGCTGTAGAATGTTCCCTGTATATTTTTCTTATCTTTGAAAAAGTCAACAATAAGCCCAAATTGCCATTTCAGACCGGATAGTTCTTGCAATTCAGCGGTGAGCTTGTTTTTTATAATAGTTTTCTTATCTTGGAACATTTTCATGGGGTCTTTGTATCGTTTAACGGAAATTTCATGCGCTCTGAGATAGCCACATTTGGTTTTGTCCACAAGCCGAAATGGCGATTCTATAGCTTTAATTTTTTCTTTAAGTTCATTTATAACATTTTTCTGTTTCTCAGCAATTGCCTTTCTTTGTTTTCTTAATTTCTTCTTTCTACGTCATTTTTCTCTCACCTTGTCTATGAGAGTTTTTTCTTGGGGTTTTTCTTGAGACTGCGACGCCTGTGGTGCATTGTTCAATGCTTTCAATGCATTGTTTAAGGCATCACCGTCAATAATTCCATTGTCATAAAGCATAAGAAGTTTTTGAACGTGTTCTGACATTTCTTTTTCTAATACTAATCAGTTGTCTAATAGGATAGTTGTCTATGTTTTTACCTAGAAAATCCAAAACAAAACAAAAATTCTATCAAAACAGGCCAACACCAGCTGGTTCACAATTATCTTGTATTTGTCTGAGTAACCTTTTCTCTGCACGCGCCCTCTTGTTTTTGATATTCTGCTGATTTGATCGACATTTTTTGCATACGGCTTTACCTTTTGTGAACAATTCTTCGTCTTTCAAAAGTTTGCAAAGTCTGCATTGTCTCATCTTTTAAAATATAAAATAGTTGTCTAAATAGGCCGTAAGCTTTTTACTTGTTTTAGCATAGTCAAGATTGACAACTAGTGATTTATATTTTGAAGAAAATCAATGTATGTATCTTCCCTTGGACTGATTAGATAAATTGACGGATCATTCGATAAATACCTTTTCAAAACTAATAATGAGATAAAAAGTAACAGGCCCTGTTACCAAAAACGGAAATGATCAATTGTGCGCGCGCACACAGATAATCAGCTGACTTCATATCTTTAGTGGGTAAACTGATAATCACTATCAAAGTTTATTTGCCCCCAAAAACTGTTAAGATAAATCATTTCAGTTATCTCATCCACTACATAAACTATGTGTTATGCGTTTCAAATCTGGATACCGTATATTATGGAAATAAGACCTGGTCATGGTTTGTAATCGATTAATTATACCACTATGGAAATATATTTGACTTCAAATTTTGATATCCATATTCGCGAACCTTGGAAATTACGATATACTATGGAAATAAGGCCTGGTCTTGGTTTGTACTGGATTAATTATAACAACATGTGGTCTGATTGTGACCTTAGCGAATTTGGATATCCAGATTTGAAGCTTAGTGAAACGATATATTGTGAAATTAGGCCTGGTCTTGGTTTGTACTGGCTTAATTCTAAGACATATTTACAATATTTTGTGAAATTAAGCCTGGTCTTGGTTTGTACTGGCTTAATTATTAATAGTATATTGTAAAACCACCAATATATCACTACTCAACAATATAGCTTGGCTCTTCTAACAAGCATACAACGCCCTTCAGTGAAACTGACCAGTTCTGCATTACTGTTAATGGAAAATATTTTACAAAAACATCCAAAAATTCGGATTTTTCGATTTCTGTTATGTATAGCTATAAGAATCATTAGGACATTAGAACATTTAATGAAACTTTCATCGTTTTCGAGGAAATAAGCCAAACCCCGAAATAACTTTTCCTCCCTTTCAACAAGGGTCTACTTTGAAAGGAAAGAATTTGCTCCAGGAGAAAAAGAATTTGCTCTCCAGAAGCAAATTCTTTCCTCTAAGTGGAGAAGCAAATTTTTTCCTCTAAGAGTGGACCTCTTTTTGAAAGGGTTTCAGGGAAGCAAACAGGAAGTCACAAAAATTGTTCCCTTTGCAAAAATGGCAGAAAGACTTGGAGATGAATCAAAACATCGTAAACCCATATTTTTGGTTGCCGGTATATGAAAGCCTGTACAGTTGTTACACTTACAATTTGTAAGTTCTTGAGTCTTCCTATTTCTGCTGGAAAAGTTTCAAAGTCATTGTCTCCCAGATACAAGGCACGTAACGAGTCTGAAATACACAACTAATACAGATTACAGAAAAAAAAGTCATTTTTTTGTTGTGCTGGCTTTCACATTACAAGCCCAACAAAATCAAAGCATTATTTAGAATTCCGAAATTTCGTATGTCTCTGAATGATTGCATGACTTCTACTTTATAATATACAAAAAGTGTACAGGTACCCTTAAATGCATTAGTTGTCACTAACATTGCTGAATGGTATAATACCATTCAGCAATGTTAGTGACAACTAATGCATTTAAGGGTACCTGTACACTTTTTGATCATTAAAAATGTTTATTCTCTACTGTATAGAATACCCCCCCCCCCCCCCACTACTCTCAGCGTGGGGTATTTCCTTTGATGAAATAGCAGTTTTACTGGACTGTTGCATAGCAAGATTATGGCACCCAACAAATGTTTTTGTTGTTGTTTCGATTCTCAAAATGATGTTCCCCAGTAGACTCAGCGAAATGTGTCCACAGCTGCACACTCTTGGGGCACCATGTGGCACCCAACAAACAATGTTATATGTCTTTTAAATATGTACCATATTTGTGTGATTATAAGATGGCATTTTCCCCATCAATCTAATCAACCCCTCCAAAACAACCCCCAAAATCTAGTAATCACTGTTCAAAAACAAAAACTGCAATGTAAGTCAGGGGTCAGGGACTCAGCCTCATACAGCTTTCAGACATGGAGAAGTTTAGCGACATTTTCTGGACGTTAGGGAGAAGTTTTGGTCCAAATTTTGGATTTCCCTATATGTTCTATACATTTTTACTTCTCCCTCAGCTCAAAATAGGGAGAAGTAGCCAGCTTAGGGAGACTATTTCTCCCAAATCGCCCTCTAGGCTGAGCCCTGATAAAAAAATAGCCATCAGAGGAGATGGCAAATCCCCCGACCGAAGACCCCCATGGGCCTTGGTAAAAAGGGTGCACTTCAAAACACATATTAGTAATATATTGTCGTTCTTTTATGCTTCTGATTGACATTAACTGTTAACGGATGCATGATTATCTAACACTCAGACTAAAACAGTATGCTTGACTGCTAAAAAAGAGGTAATATCTCAAACAGCCACCATATACACAAATGTATAGCATATGATACATTCAACTTTCAAAATGTGTGAATAACTTCTAAAGTACAAGCCCTACAAACCTAATTTTGAGCTCTCTAGTAAGTGAATTTGGACAAAGAATCCAAATCTGGAATAAAAAAATATTCTTTTTTGGGGGGGGGGGGGGGGGGGGGGGGGGGGGGGGGTACGGGAATGTGGAGGGGTAAGAGAGAGTTAGGAACACTGATAAGATATCACAGCATGATCATCAATATTCTAAAAGGTTCACGGTTATTTAAATTTGGGAGCTGGCCAGGGTTATACAGTTATGGAGCAGAGAACAGCAGCTCAAACTACCAAAGGGAAATAATTCACTAGGTCTAAAAGCAAGAGTTATCATTCATGTATGAGACAAATTGTCATGACCTGTTCTGCATATCTGTGAAGTATCATGAAAATATTTCAAAAGGTATTCAAGCTATGGAGCGGACACTTAAAATCATCAAAGGGAAATAACTCCAAAAGTAAGAAAGCAAGAGTTGTCATTCTTGTTCGCGACACATCATCATGACCTGTTCTACATATCTATGAAGTATCATGAAAATATTCCAAAAGGTATTCAAGTTATAGAGCGGACACGAAATCACACCTAAAACCATCAAGGGGTAATAACTCAAAAAGTAAGAAAGCAGGAGTTGTCTTTCTTGTTCGCGACACATCGTCATGACCTGTTCTACATATCTGTAAAGTATCATGAAAATGTTCCAAAAGGTATTCAAGTTATAGAGCGGGCACAAAATCATACCTAAAATGATCAAGGGGAAATAACTCAAAAAGTAAGAAAGCAAGAGTTGTCATTCTTGTTCGTGACACACCGTCATGACCTGTTCTACATATCTGTGAAGTATCATGAGAATATTCCAAAGGGTATTCTAGTTATAGAGCGGACACGAATCTGCCAAAAAATCACACCTAAAACTATCAAGGGGAAATAACTCATTAAGTAAGAAAGCAAGAGTTGTCATTCTTGTTCGCGACACATCGTCATGACCTGTTCTACATTTCTGTGAAGTATCATGAAAATATTCCAAAGGGTATTCAAGTTACAGAGCGGACACGAATCTGCCAAAAATTCACCAAAGGGGAGATAATTAAAAAAGTACAATAGCAAGAGTTACCATTCTTGTACGCGACACATCCTCATGACCTGTTCTACATAACTGTGAAGTATCATGAAAATATTCCAAAGGGTATTCAAGATATAGAGCGGACAAGAAAGTGTTTACGGACGGACGGACGGACGCCAGGCTCATCGCTATATCCCCCGAACCTTTCGGTCGGGGGATAAAAAGTTAACATGCATATAAAAACATTTAAGGTGAATCAATTTTAGACAGGAATAAAAGGCCATCGGCCAAGTGTCACCCGACGTTTGAAATGTGTCACAAACTGCAGCCCTTTATTCCGTTTCAGAGTAACTGTATGGCCAAAACCAGAAAATATGTGTACAACAGAATCTGGTAAGGAAATAATAATTGAAGCATAAGCAAAGACATATACCCAATTACTGGGCCTCTATGAGGTTACAAAATACTTAAGTTCAGGACTGGGCGTATGTGTGTAAAATCAGGTTTCTGAAACTTTAGGCCCTTACAGAATGCCTAAACATCAAGACCATATACCCAATAACAAAATAACAAGGGCCATAATCCTCCTAATATGAATCTGATGAAAAATGAACATTGCATTTATGAAGATTCAGCCCATTAATATGAACAGTTCTTGAGTTATCCTTTTACCTTTAAGTGAATGTCTATTATCTATGAAAGGGGAATAACTCTGTCACTAATAAATTTAGCATATCCTAACAATAATCAGAATACTCAATTTACCAAATGCTAATAGCATACTAAATTTCAGCTCTCTCGGTCAAACGGTTCAAAAGTTGGAAAATTGCCAAAAACGACAAAGGGCCATAACTTTGTAAAATATTGGGCAATTGAAATTCCAAAATCACATGCACATCTTCAGATCATGATGAAACATTCTGCACAATTTCAAGTTGATCTGATAAAAGATGTGGCAGGAGTTGCGGGGACAAGGTCTGAGTCAGCAAGGGCCGTAACTCCATCAAAAATGGCCGAAACAAAAATAAAAAACCACATGCACATCTTCATTTCATAAGAATACAATCTGTAAAATTTCAAATCAATCCGATGAAAGATGTAAGAGGAGTTGCGGGGACAAGATTTCGGATGGACAGAAAATGCCAAAAACGACAAAGGGCCATAACTTTGTAAAATATAGGGCAATTGAAATTCCAAAATCACATGCATATCTTCAGATCATGATGAAACATTCTGCACAATTTCAAGTCAATCTGATACAAGATGTTGCAGGAGTTGCGGGGACAAGGTCTAAGTCAGCAAGGGCCGTAACTCCATTAAAAATGGCCGAAACAAAAATAAAAAACCACATGCACATCTTCATATCATAAGAATACAATCTGTAAAATTTCAAATCAATCCGATGAAAGACGTAGGAGGAGTTGCGGGGACAAGATTTCCGACGGACGGAAGGACGGATGGACGGACTGACACATGGACGGACGAGGGTCATTTCTATAGTCCCCCTCCGCCTACGTCGGGTGACAATAATACTGAAAACCAGTGAACCTCAGCAATTTTACAGACCAGTATATAACCATGCAGCATTAAATCAGAGCTCAACATAAGGTGGGGTTTTGGGAATAATTCTAAGATACAGGATATTTCTTATTTCTCAATAAAAACATATTTTGTGGTTCCTCATTATAACCATCTTGGCAAAACAGTTCCACTGAGGGATCATGATTTATGTTTTAACTCTTTAAGCATCAAAAAGCAGACGACAAAATTTACGTCTGCAAAAATTAAAAAATGCCTTGTCATATTGAGAATTCAAAGACTAGAGGGCAATCAGTGTAGATCTAGATGAGGTGGCTCATTATGAGCCGCCTCATCATGATCTACACTGTTTGCAAATTTTGCTAGTTTCATCACTGGGGCTTAAAGAGTTAATAGCGAAATACTTAAAATCATCCCTAAATTATACCTATTCCCCATTAACTGGAGCACTGATTAAATATTCTTTTTACATTCTCCTTTCTGAGCCTCTTCTATGTACTTTGAGCACTGAAGATGTCCAATGTTTCCTTAGAATACTAGGGATCGTATTTATAAAAGCACTCAAGTGGTTGTTATGCTGTTGCTAAGGCTTAATTTCTATAAAGAAGATTTCCTACAACTATGAAATTTGTCTGGAGGAACAGTCTTTTCCATACTGTTCCTCCAGAGCAAATTTCATAGTTGTAGGGAATCTTCTACATAGAAATTTAACCTTAGCAACAGCATAGCAACCACTTCAGTCGTTTTATAAATACGGCTCCAGTAATTCCCAGAGCCTTACCAAGCTGAAAGAAGTTGGCAGGGAGGCTGTTTTCACTGAGGTTGTTGTATGTCAAGTCCAACACCTCCAGCACAGGGAAGGCACCGAAACCTCGAGGCAAAACACTCAGTTTATTCATCCTGAAAGATTATACAGAACAGCAATATTATAATACTCATCCTAATGCTATTTTAGATAGAATGCTACCATGCCATGGCTCCCACTGCAACTAAACTACAAAGAAATATAAGGAAAATGAGCAATTTTTGTTCAGGGCCATGAGTCAAACATTTTTTTAAAATTATTTTGAAATCAAACCATTGGCTTCAGAGGAGATGTCCTTTAAAGTTTTTTCTATTTTTAGCTCTGGTGGCCATTTTGTTCAGCAGAGCAGAACCATTTTAGCAATTTTGGTTCAGGGCTATAACAGAAACATGTGAAATAATTTTGAAACTGGTTTACTGGTCTAGGAGGAGATGTCGTTTGAAATAATTGTTGATGACGGACTGATGGAGGGAGGACAGACAAATATCGATCACAATAGCTCACCTAGAGCACTTTGTGTGCAGGTGAGCTAAAAATGATGCTATAGGACAGAATTTTTTACCCTAGTATGCCAACACAAACCACACAATAACTAGAAATATTTAGTTACACTTGTAGTTAACAGAAGGAAAATATGATAAGAGAATGCTCTGATATTTTCTCTTTTTGTTTATTATTAGGGAAGATCTCTATAAATGTACATGCCACAATCAAAATATTGCAATACTTTTTCAAACTACAAATGTACCTGAGAATTCAAAATATGTTAGAACAAGTGTAAATGCATGCAACAGAAAGATGCAACACTGACACCTAAACAGTTACACTTATGTCATAATGTTGAATTCATTCAGAAAATTCAGCTATTTCTTTTCTTGGACACCAAAAACTAGAGGTGAAACAGTTAACCGGTATACCAATATATTGCAATATGGGCAGATAAATATTGTATTGCAATATGGATTTGACTGAACCAACTTTTTGTGAGGAACTTGCCTTAAAGAGATACAGAAAAGCATTTGCCCTTTTTGCCTTTCCTCCAGGCCATATTGCCCTCCAAACCATTCTATCTGCCCTGAAAATGAAGCCCCTTTATCCTACCACGTGTACAGACTACTACATGTACACAAATCTAATACACAACAGTGGTCTGACTGATAAACTGTCTATAAATAGATGGGTGTGTATCGTACAGGTAAACTACAAGAGTTGACATCTGATAATAAATAGATCTACCTGTAGAACTGGGAAAATAGGTTTTGCCTAAAAATAATTTCTTTCTTTCTTTCTGCATGTACAGTACACAATGATTATGCTTATAATAGCAACCAAGGTAACTGTGACTGTTTTTATACATATCTCAGTTTCACTGCCTTTCTGCTAAGTGACCAGACAGAATGCACTTTGATTGCAGTTCTCAGAGTAATCACACTGGTCTGGCATTCAACACAGGTAACGAAGACAACGTACATGAATCTTGCTTGTTCCGCTCATCAGGATAAGTTTGTTTCAGAAGTATAGTCTCACGGACCATCCGATCCCCGGCTCTTGAAATAGGAATCAAAAGTTGTATTGAATTCGTATGCATATTCAAGAAATGCTTGAAAACAATTTTTGGCCTACAACGTCTAGGTAACGAATCGGTAAATAAACTTATTCAAGCACTGCATTTATACTAGACGGATTTTTTTCAAAAATCTGGTCAGACTAAGAGGTATGACAAACTGCCGGGTCCGTAAGAATAGTAGTTTGAAATTAATCTAAGAGGTATGCAAAAAAATCAAGTTTTATAGTACGTTGCCTTCGTTGCCTGTGATGAATGCCAGACCAGTGTGGTAATAGTAATTTCTGCACTAAGGTGTTTTACTAGAGAGCTGAATCAGCTTTACACCCTATTGATGTATTTTAGTCATTCTGAGCCAGTGAGGTAATGGGCCCCATAATTTTCGACTGGGCCTCAATGTATTGCAATACATATTGCAATATGGGTCTAACATATTGCAATATGGTTTTAGCCGTATTGTTACATAGTGCTGGAAACTTGCAAGTTTAGTGTGGTGGCCCAAAAGCTTAGCAGGCCTAACTTTCAGTGGCCCAAATTATCCACTAGCTAACGTTTCCATTCATTTTGTATTGCCAGGAAGATAAATTTGGGCCATTAAAAGTAAAATTTTGGAGATTTCTGGTGGCCCAAAACAAAAATTAGGAGCATTTGGCCACCGGGCCACCGGCCGTTTCCAGCACTGGTTACACCCTACCAAAAACGCATGTGACTGATTACTGGTCATGAAAAGTCTGAGAACTGGTCTGGTCTGCCTAGTCAATACATACCCAAGATTGAGAGTCTTTAACTTGACCATGGAACTCAGGTTCTGCGGAAGCTCCTATAATATAATTATAGCTCTAGTTAAAACATTCATTTAAAATATACAGATAACCTTACTTTTGGCCATTAAAAAAAATTCCTTTTTCAATTTTTTTGTACCAGATCAATACATACAGAATTCACAGAGAATTATTGTGAGTTCAGGAAACAAAATCAGTAAAAGTTTCCCTTCCAATACTATCTCAAAGATCTTAATCCATCTTACAAGACAAATCTAGATCTTTGGGATTGTTTTGGACGAGGAAACTCATTTAAAGCTAAATTACCTTTACACAAGACTGACTTACATATCTGGGGATATTTTGGAAGGATAAACTCCTGGGCCCGGTTGTTCATAACTAACGATGTCGTTAGTTAACGAGACATTAAAATTTCAAACATTAATATCTCCAATACGCCAATATTTTAAGTTGAAAAAATGTGAGAAGCTTTTGCATTGCAAAAGCTTCTCACATATTTTCAACAAAAAATATTAGTGTGTTTGGCTATGAAGTTGTAACACTTTTAACGAGTTGACCTCTTAACGAGCTTGTTAGGCTAACGATGGTTTGAACAACTGGGCCCTGTCTTATATCCAAATAAATATGGTATATTTGTAGCCCCAAAAAGATGTTGTATTAATGAATACACCCATCAAGTACAACATTTACATTCTAAAACCTATTTTCCTGAAAGGCCTTAGAACTGTGAACAGAATTAGACTGAAATTGAACAAAATAGGGCACAACCATAACTTAAATACCTCAGCCTGTGCCCTTTATTAAGGAAAATACAGTATGTTCAGATTTAAACCCAGTTACCAATAAAGCTTTGTTCACACGAGTAAAGTTTGTCACAAAAAAAAAACTATGCCAAACACAAACTTTAACTGTGTGAATGACTGACTATGCCTCATTTCTTTTGGTTTAACTTAGAGCAAAGTTTTTCATCTTAATCTCCATAGCTACTTTCTTTCATACCTATACTATGGCAAAGTTTCTGTTCACACTGACAAATGAGAAGTGAAAACCAACAAAGTGGTTGTGCACAAGGCACAGACTCAGATCAGCCTGGGCATCCGCCCAGTCTGATCAGAGTCTTCACTTTGTGATCAAGGGGTAGATAAGGGTCTGAGCTACCTTCATGCGGACAGCAAAGACTTTGAGACTGGGTGGATGCCCAGGCTGATCTGAGTCTGCGCTGGGTGCACAACCACTTTGTTGGTTTTCTCGTGTCGCGGTTCAAATATTGTTTGTCAGATTGGTTTAATTTATAGCAAAGTTTTTTATCTTCATCTCCATAGCTACTTTCTTTGATGCCTATGCTATGACAAAAATTCTGTTCACACAGACAAATATTGTTTGTCAGATAAACTCTATCATATGATTATGAATTTGTCAAAAAACTGGTGCATATATTTTTATTTACCGAAGCATGTTTTCCTTTAACAAACCAACTGAGTCAAAGAAACTTTGCTTGTGTGAACAAAGTTTGGCTGAATGTTTGAAATACCTTGATATGGTTGTTGAACACATTGAGTATCTCAAGGTTGTACAACATTGTAATTACTGCAGGAAGACCTAGAAATAGACAGAAACTGAAATTGAAGCCTACCATAATTATTCGGTTATAAAATGGGAGTTTTCTCCTCTCTTGAATGACCCAAAATATCAAAATCAGTCTTTTGAAATGCTGCTATGAGATGGGGTATTCCCTTCCAAAATAATCCCAAAAATCTTGATCCATCTTATAAGATGGATCAAGATTTCTGGGATTCTTTTGGAAGGGAAAAGTGCTACCTTAACACCAAATATGGTTGCCTCACACAATAAGGTGCCTTAAGGTGTCTTAAGGTGTATGTGTACACCCTAATGGTTTTCCATCATTTTTAAAAAGACAGAGAAACAACCTTTGTGACTTCTTGTTTTTTTTTTTGTTTTTTTTCTCTGGACAATGTACCCTTCCCTAATGGGGTCTACTCTCAAAGGAAAGAATTTGCTCCTACAGATTTGGCCTAATTGAGCAGGGAGGTAGAAAAAGCTAGTGGTAGAGTTGCTTTCCTTGGAAGTGTACCCATTCACCTTCAACAATGTCGCAAAGCTCTAAGTGAGCCAGGGATACAGCTAGTGATGATGATTCTAAGATAATTTTATAATAATAGTTTGATCTTCATCATAGCAGGAGCCCTGGTAGCTCAGTAGGTTAAGCTCTATATGACGCATTTAGCAATAGGACACCACCATGGTAAGTATCCATTTCATTGCAGTGCAGTAATAAGAGTATTGGGTGATAATGTTAAATCTGCACAGAAATGTAGTGAGCCTTTATCTGAATGCCTTGGTGAGGTTCACGACAGGTCATAACATATGAGCTGGGACACAACAAAACCAACAATGTGGTTGTGCCCCCAGTGCAGACACAGATCAGCCTGGCTATCCGCCCAGTTTGATCAGACTCTTCATTGAGTGTTCAAAGGGTAGCTAAGGGTCTAAGCTACCTCCATGCGGGCAGCGAAGGCTCTGATCAGACTGGGCAGATACCCAGGCTGATCTGAGTCTGTGCTGAGCACACAACCATATTGTTGGTTTTGTCGTGTTGTGGCTCATATGTTTTTGAGGATAACTTATAAAATTATCCTATCATTATCATAAAATACTTTTTTATCTGAAGCTCTGTCAAGTGAAGGTTCAAATAAGCCTGTAGGGGAGAGTCGGGTAACTTCGGACAGGCGGGTATATTCGGACATACCATTGCAAAGAGTGAAAATCCAGATGAGACGGCTCATAATGAGCCGTCTCATCAGGATTTTCACTGTTTGTCCGGTTAATTTTGTTTTAATTCCAAAGCACTAACATATAAAGGAAACAATGTCAGTGTCCGAATTTCCCCCCATGTCCGAAGTTATCCGACTCTCCCCTACATCATCCATGCTGTGAGAGTGACACACCATTTGCTGTGTAGATATATACAGACTTGTACTAATATAAGATTTGATTTGATATGTTGTTTAACGTCCACGGTAAAAAGCTATGGTCATGTCGCGATGGTCATTTAACCTAACCACACTATTCCTGGGCAGGCTTAGACCTCCTAAGCAGTTAACCAGTACTTAGTGCACATACTTTCGCCAGTAACTGACAACTGCCCTTCTTGAATCAGCGGAAGGAGAAACGAAAGTATGTGGCCAGACCGGGTATCAAACCCAGGACCTCTGACTTATGAGTCAGGTGCCCTACCGATTGCGCTACGCAGCCCACTAATATAAGAAAAAGGTCCTTCATTAGGTTTGGTGGGCTTACCAGCTATTATTGACTACTGCACTGGCAACAAGACATGCTGGCCTAGTAAAATGCAGTTCGTTTTCCTGATACGTTCCCTCAAATTCTTACACCAGTTATGGACAATTTATCATGCAACCTGTGAATCAGTCTCTCAGTGAAAGTCCATGCCTAACCTTTTTTTTTGACTAGTGGACTTGTCCATCCTTATCAGCTGGATGAGTATTTTTTATTTTTGGAGTTTCTGGAAGATGTTTTTTTATTGTATTTTGCACAGAAATTCCTGTGAGCAAACAGTGTAGACCCTGTGACTTGGTCTGCACCGTTTGTGAATATTGTGTTCCCAATATGGGTTTCCAGACACGAATGGGATAAACAGACATACACCTCGCCAACAGCACATCCTTCCAATACATTTTCTTTTGAATTTACCCCAGTATTCAATATCAAATATTTTATCTTACAAACTGTAAGATCAGTAAATGCGATAAGAAGCGAGTAAATGACTTATTATCTTACTCCCCAGCAACAAACATGCCCTTTGTTGTTGTTTGAATTAATTCTCGTAATGATGTTCCCCAGAGGCTCCAGGGAATGGCTCCATAATCTGCACTCCTTAGTAACAGGTCCGTCTGGAAATTAAACCCTTTAAAACATGTGTTTTTGTTTTATTTGAAAAAAAAACACCCATTTTGCACCAAGTCTATTTTGAACAACTAGCCCTTTATACATGTTTTGTTTTCATTGAAAAACACCTCTTTACTATTAGCATCTAACAGTTTTATGCCCTAAATACTGCTTGCCATTAACACATCCTGAACAGTGGTCTTTTCATTCTGTACTATGATCTTTTCTTGTTCAACTCATTGCCAATTAGTGTCCATGCACCTCCAAAAGCTTTCCACATCCCCTAACATACACACTCTCTACCCACAGCCATACTTACTTGTAATTTTGTTGTGGGTCAAAGTAAGTCTTGTCAGATGACTTAGCTCAACTGAAAATAAAAGAAAAGAAGAGAAATTCATTTACAGCCTTCATTAAAATGGTAGAAAACATGGAGGCGTGCCTTAAGTCCTCCATCAACCTGATACTCTCACATATTAGTCATACATTGTATATAATGCAGGGATTTGGCTAAGGACTGAATGACTGGTGGTCCACAGGACCAACTTATCCACAATTAAAGTGGTCCTCCCGATGTTTCGGCTATTCTTTGTTATCATGAGTTTTCGTTTATTTCAAAATCAGTTGGTCTGCAGGACCAGCTACCAAAGACATCAACTGGTCATGCCCAAAAATCACTGGTCCAGGACCAACGGACTTATGGTTAACAAAACCCCTGTAATGTTTTTTTTCACAACTTTATCAAAACTAATAGTTATAAAGATGAAATCCAGGTTGGTTTTTAAGGAATGAATTTCTTTTTTCTGGTATTTATCGAAGTATAAACTACATTGGTCGCGTGCAAAGTAAGTGAACCCCGAAGGGATTCATGTAAACTTTGCTAGTGACCCAATGTAATTTATACTTCGATAAACACCAGAAAAATTAAGTTCATTGCTTATATTTACATTCTTTTCTGTCTATTTTTTTACCACAAATTTGCGATAGGGCTACAGCTGAAGCAGAAAAAAACATTTATACGCAGTTTTTCTAATAAAAGCGGTTCAGCGTCAACGATATAACAACGACGTCATAATGTTGTCTACGTCCAATCAGATTGGAGAGCCATGTTTTATTTTGACGTCACTCAACGTTGCGTGAACGGATGTAGTTATTGAAGTATAAACTGCATTATGTTCTAATGTTTTACCATAGGGCTTTTTAATAAATGCACGGATAATGTAAATATTCCTAAATAAATAATCAGGGCGAAATAACTGACCCTAAAAATTGAAAGAAAGATGGCTCTATGGTTGAGGCACTACTCTCTGTCACTGATGAAAAGGACCTGTGCCTCTGCTTTGGCAGTATTTTAACTTCGTAACTTTAACTCATTTTCTCTATCTGAGCACTGGAGCTTTGGATATTTTGCAATCATGGGAACTGACTAAGTCCCACTGAACTTGACTGGCAGCTCACTTTAGACTGACTGTTCTAAATTTTCTGTAACCTACAGACTGCTCAACGTTTTACTGTTTTATTGCACTATCCAGTGTCCAGGCAAAATGTGATGGCTCGATTTGGGTCTAGCATTGTTTGGAAGTCATTGTTGAGCCATAAAACTAATTCGGGTTAACCAGATTTATCATGAGTATCTTGCTCTTGTAATTTTTAAAATGCCACTGTAAATCTACTGTCTGATTTCATTGTTTCTGCACTGACAAAATAACAGTCCCTAACACACTACTTAAAGGGATTTATGGTAATTAATTACAAGCGTCTTTGTGAATTTGGTTTTAGCCAAAAATAAAAAAATAAAAATTGTTAATCAGTAGAAAGACATTTAATTGATAATGCAATCAAAAAATGTATTTTGCATAAAAATAACATATCGTTTTTTGCATTAACGCAAATAATTGTTGCTTTTCAAACCTAATTAGTCCAAAATAATTATAAAATTCAACAATGAGTACGGGTAACAGTTTTTTTATTGCTGGATTAACTAATTTGTCGGCGACCAATTAGCGGGCTATCAAACAAGTCTTTTTGCAATTTATCTACATCAGTCAAAATAACGCAGACAACTGGCTAACATTATATTTCGCCTATGAAGATGGCGACTTAATAAAACTTTTACAAGTAGTTATTTTATTGCTGAATTAACTATATTAAATGGGAAAAACTACTTAATACATAGTCTTAAAAACTTATTCCCTTACTCAGAGACCCAGATTCTCGGCGTACAGTTCCGTGGGTGCACGACATTTCGTCTAAAGACATTTCGTCTAAAGGACAATTCATCTAAAGGACATTTCGTCGAAAGGACATTTGGTCTAAAGGACATTTCGTCTAATGGACAAATCGCCGAGTGTGACATTTGGTCTAAAAAATTCTTAGGTTGTGACAGTTCGTCTAAACATTTCATGGAAAATATTTAGACGAAATGTCGTATATAACGCGCAGTAATACCATGGAAATTTATCCCGGCTCTGCAGTTTTATTACCGATGTTCTTTCAACTATGTTAACTTGTCTTTTACCCAGCGCTCACAAGTGAGTAGTATTTGAGGCAGTACAATGCATTGAATTGTTCCTGTACCGTTAGTAATAAAGGAACAAATGATGACCATTGTTAGTTTTCATTTTACATCCAGTTTGATTTGTTTGATTTACAGTCCAACTTGTATTAAGCAAGCAACTAAGGGATAATCAAATCTGCTTAAGACAGGTGCTTGCTTAATACAAGCTCATTTCTATGAATGTGCCTGCTTTTGGAACTGAATATATGCTTGCTTAATACAGGTTGCTTGCTTAATAGAGGTGGCCACTAAGACAGGTTTTGGTAACTAGAACTAAGTATAATGGAGCTCCTCAATTTTTTAAGAGCAACAGAGGCCAAATGAAACTTGCTTAAAAAAAACTAGTGAAGATGTACCGATCGCAGCTGCACAGGTCGCTTGACAACAGTTGATGGAAAAGTAACTAAAGAATCGGCATACAATAAGCACGGATCAGCTTAGTCTGACAATAGTCGTTAAGATGTCAATGGCTAAAATCAAAGATGCTGCCTCATCGTCATTGAAACTACCCTCTACGATAATCTAATTTAGACAAAATTTAGATGAAATTTAGACAGATTTTAGACGAAATTTAGACGAAACGTCCCATTAGACGAGTTGTCATTCAGACGAAATGTCATTTAGACCAAATGTCGTTTAGACGTAATGTCGTTTAGACGAAATGTCTTTTAGACGAAATGTCTTTAGACGAAATGTCATGGATCCCAGTTCGGTACCTGGAGACCCATGGTCTAGGGATACGGTACCGTATCTGGAGACACTTCCATATCAAAATGAGACCATAAATATAGTAATTCTCCTGTCCCAACCCATCTGCCGTTTTCTGGCCTGTAGAGCTGGGTAACGCCAGTAAATGTGCCATGATACATCAGGATACCTTATTTTGAACCTGAAATGCTTTGTTTGGTTAGTATACAGCAACGAATCTAAAACCACCCACTGTTCCCTCCCAGTGAAGTAAAACACCTACACAATCCAGGTGAATCTGTCAAATCCACCACCCCCTTGTCAATAGCTTCAAGCTCTGTATTCTTCTGATTTTTGCATTCCTCCACATATTTCTTCAATTTAGACATTTTGGAGCAGAAATTCGGAGACAACAGCAGACTAAAATGCCTTCCTAATTTGGAAAAGTTAGATACCGGAAGTTCCTCACAACATTTCCGGATTTTCTATGCCAACGCGCAAACAAATTAGATCTATAAAAAATGATGAAAAAATCAATGGAGTAGAGGAAGAATTGTTTCCATTTTTCTACTGACTCATAGGCAAATATGTAATCGTTCGTAAGATTGACATGAAAAATGATGACATTTCTCTTATCCATTTTCGTAGATCAACTAAATATTCGAGAAATTAATCCGCAGATGGAGGTCAAGGTTAGTCATTGATGAGTGATTCCGTCAATTTGCAGGCAAAAATTTTCGCAACCATAGCTCTGACATGATATTTCAAGACATTTTTATGCAAATATAGAACAAAATCTATTCAGGCACATAGATTTCAAGTCAAAGTACTTCGCATAAACCTCTTAAAAGCAAGGTTAAAATAATTCGGCTTTTTGCGAATTTCGCCAAGCAAAGTTTTCGTACAATGATATATTTAGCATGAAACCCATGCCTGTTCAATGATTTTGCTTGACATTTGCTTCTATTGCGTAGAAAGTGTAACAATGCCAAGTGAATTGTTTGTGTGCATTTAACTCTCGGTTCAGTCTCCTTCCTAGCGTGAGTCTCATGTTACACCTCTTAGAGACCCACCAGGTTAGGGAGAAGCTCAAATGGAGCGGTGAGACGATTGACCGAAATCACCGAAATCTACTGAAATCACCGAAATCTACTGAAATCACCGAAATCACCGTAGAATTTACAGAAATCACCTATAATAGTGTCAATTAAATGACTATATATGTATAACTGGTTATTAATAAGTCATATTTTTCTTTCCTGATAAAAATCTGCACTATAAGATAAGAAATATGCATAAAATAGCACCATAGTGACGATAAACCGAAATCACCATTAGCTGATGTTTCAATACACTCATAAAATCGATAACCGAAATCACCTATAGGTATAGACATGTATAATCTGGTTTATTGTACATGTATACACAGTAAAATCAACCAAAATAAAGCATCTTTAATGCAATCTTGATTTTAAATTTACAAGTCTGAAGGTAATTTTCAACCAAGTATCCAATAAGCTTTCCTTTATATTAACCGACAGAGTTATGCTTGTATGTATCGACGATAAACCGAAATCACCACTGATCTCTTTCTTCTCAAATTTGGCTGGCTCAGATAAATTCGACAATTTGGTGATAAACCGAAATCACCGATGAAATATAAGATAAAATGAATAAAACACACACACGTAAATAAAAAAATACCTGATGTCTCTTTCCTGTAACAGAAGCATTAGTGTGTTTTTTATTTCTTCATTTATTTAATTACAAGTGTATAATTTCAGTACAAATAACGCACGCCCAATATTATTTTTCCGAAATAATTTTCTTTGTAACCTATTCAATTTATAATCAATCCTATATTTTCTTGTATGATGGTATACAATGACCGTCATTTTTTTTAAGTTTGTTTTAAGTACTGTATAACAGTTAGTTTTACTAATAATTCCCAATCAGTTCACTTAATTATATAATCACGGCGGCATATACATTAAACATATTACGCTATGCGATAAAACTGCAACAAAGAAAGATTAGAGAGAGGGAGAGAGAGAGATAGAGAGAGAGAAAGAGATAAAGACGAGAAAAGAGAAAGAATATGCCAAAACTAAAATGCAGACATGACGACAGGAGGAAATGTTTAGAAGGCGTATTTTTAATATTGAATGTAGTATATAGAATAGATATTACGTTTTTGCCTGATCTCCTGTGCGTCCGTTTTCTCGTCCGTCAGGTTTCATTTCGTATAAAAATGTGCGTCAATTGTTTTCTAATAGTGTTTCGTATGAACACAATATTAGTAAGTATCGATCTTAATTTCTTTGCAATTTGTTGATGCTGATGCTGTTGCTGACTTAAGGCCAAGGCCACAGACTTAGAACTTTTGTATCATTTGGGTTAAATTTTTGCGTCACGTTATATCTCTCTGAAATTCTTGATGGGAACTTGTCATATAAGCATAGTATTATAAGCAGTATTATAACAGGGCTGAGACTGACTAGTTTGCATCCTGTTGATGCTGGTGTTGACTTAAGGATGCTGGTGTTGACTTAAGGTCGTGTGCCGCTAGCGCTGGAAGTCTAACCCACGACCACCAATCCCCCTTCCCCCACCCCAACCCCGACCGCCATGAGTCAAGGAACACACAATTCACCAGGCCAGTGTAAATGCTGCGCGTTTGATGGACCAGAGTACAACTCAGCAGCTGCACTCGATAGGTATGTTAAACTCCCTATATTTATGATCTATACCTCTCCGTTTTCAGAGCAAGCTTTTATAAGCTTGCTTCATGCCAGCAAGATTTTCAAACTGGCATGACACGGAGCTTATATAAACGTTCTGAAAATGGTCAAGCTCTACCCGTATATTGTCATTCTATTCGAATCTATACAATGGTTCTTAAGATTTGCTTATCATAGGCTATGTTCAAATTAATACGGTTATCCGATGAACAGATGGCGCCATTTAACATCCTTTCTAACAGTATTTCAGTCATACCAGGAAGATGGGTGATAATGGAAGGCTCGCACTCAGTACCGCTAGATAAGCAGGCCAGTGCTTAACCTTCTGAGCTACAGGAGCTCCTACGGTTGTCCGAAAAGTATAGTTTCTGTTGTTTTTTCTTTCTTTCTTTTTGTTTTGTTTTGTTTTTCTTTATCAATTCTGCGCAAAAGGGGTATACCTTAAAAAATCTTATATATTTTGGGACAGATAGGCCGGAACAAATAGTGTAGACTCAGATCAGACCGCTCCTAAAGGAGCAGTATGATCAGGGTGCACAATGATTGTCATTCCATTTGCTGAATTTTTAAGGACAGTCAGGCTAATATTTTAGGTGTCACGCCATGTAAATGCGAGATTAAACTTCTGGCGATCGATGTTACCACACACATATGTCTCAGCAATTCCATTCTCGAAGAACTTTTTTTGGCATCAAAAATCTATATATATCTCCAGTTTTAGCCATTTTATGCACTATTTTATTACATGTTCTGCAATTAATGCACAACGTTCTCTAACAAACGCCTCCTACTACACCGTAAAATAATCCTAGATTTATACGGTAATATTCCTGGAACCTGGCTGCCAGTTCATTCAACGTTATTTTTACGGGCGTGTTCGCATATACTTTAAGCAATCCTTTGCATAAGCAGCTCATTTTCGTGTATATTTATGTATTGTGTATGCATTTGTCAAATTTTCAAATCCATTTTAACTCTTATGTTTTCCTTTTTTCTTGTTTTCCAATTTTACAATGATCTTAAAAAAGGGTAAATTGATACAATGTGCTTTTTCTTCATCATTTATTTCTAACTTTTAACTCCGTTACTCTGACATAGAAAATTTTACAAAAACTTTTTTCTTTCTTTTTTAGATAATACAATATACATAATATACATATAGATTTTTATATTTCCCTGGAGATGATTGTTTTTGCCTTTTGGCGTATTTAAATTTTATCCTGAAAATGTTTTGAAGAGTTTGATTTTTGAATATACAATATGCAATTATACAGAGAGAGAGAGAGAGATGACTTGCGATTTTACGTCCCTTTCAGTATTTCAGTTAAAGCAAAGCGATGGAACGTTGATAATGAAAGCAAAGCGATGGAACGTTGTTTTGGGGTGTAACGTCCCCTTGAAACAGTATTACAGTCTGTATCGGGCTGTCTCCCAAAGAGAGGGAAAAAGAAAAGAAAAATGGTAAACGAGAGAAAAAAAGGTCCGAACAACCCCTGCCCGCACCTACTGCAAGCACAGTAGACCCTTGCCCTACTATTTTCCAAATTAGTAGGGCGCCCAGACACTCCGGCACTGAAAGTTACCAAGCACTATTGTTATGAACCTGGTGTATCATACATGGGAGATCTATACTGAAAGATACCCATAAAATGTCGAAATAAGGCTTTTGCAGACAACGGCTAAAGTGTACCAAAAGAGTAAAAATCTGGAATATAGTACTATACTAAATCAATTTTGTATCAAACTGTTTTTATTTAGTATTATAAGATACTGGAATGTATTTATAATTCTAAATTGAAATAGTTTCATACTAATTCGATATGTATGTTATCGGACGGATAAACAAGGAATGACTTGCGATTTTACATCCTTTTCAATATTTTAGTCATATCAGGACGATGAGCGCATGATCTTTAAAGATTGTGTTTAATGGACCCCCGTATGTATATAAATAGAAGTGTCCATCGAACCAGGGGGGAGGGTAAAGGGGGGGGGGATTTGCAGGCCAGGACTAACCGTTAATCGAATGTAGTATATTGTATTCTAGATTATTGCTGCTTGGTACAGCATAAGCAACATCATATAACTACTCTTTCAGACTAATTGTATGGCTCTAAAAAGGGCCGTTTTGATTAACACATGGTGTAAATTTTTTAGACTGCAAAGACGTTTCTGCACATGTAGGTATAAACTCAGTGATTGCTGTCAAAATCATTAATTAATTATCAGAGCTGGGAAGCAATCAGCCATAAAACGTCTTTTGTCCCAATTAGTTTTGCTGGAGGCGTTCCGAGTAATGTAAGTTCTTTGTGGTGATTTCGGTCAATCGTCGAAAAGGTGATTTCGAACACAAAACCGTGGGAAAAACACTTTTTTATTAATTTATTTCTGTGTTTATTAGTTTTTTAACTGATTTAGAAGCAGTTTTAATATATCTCCCAAACAAAAAAACTATACATGTACGTTTTCCAATACCGAGGCTAATACCAACACAGACTTTTCGATGCAGGCCCATTGGTGATTTCCGTTTATCATATCTTTATTAATACATCTATATTAAAAAGTTATGATTTATTTCTTTTTTTACAAATAAATTCAATACATATTATCAATAAAAAGTGATTTCAGATGAATTCAGTGGTGATTTCTGCAAATTCTACGGTGATTTCGGTGATTTCAGTAGATTTCGGTGATTTCGGTCAATCGTCTTACCCCAAATGGAGCTATATAGCCCGATCGAGCTATATAGCCCGATCGAGGTATAGAAACTGCATTATAATTGGAAGATTCTTCACCTGAATCCATTTTGAATATAATTGCAAAATTTTGAGTACTGTGCTTTGAATATTGGTAAAACTTATGTTGGAATGCGAAGCAATTTGACTTTTCTGCCGTTGCGTTTTTGTGAAAGAATCACATGTTTATGTAAACATGTTTCTTCCCATTCCCCTGACATGTCTATAAATTATAGGTAATTGCAGTCAAATGATACCTCTGAGATGATCCCAGCGTAGCAGGCATGTAAACCATGACACAGAAGTGGATATATCTGTCCAGTTTGAGGGGGCATCTCAAAGATATTCTTGTATTTAAATTTTCCCCAATTTGCATAAAACGCAACGGTGGAAGTTCAATTTTTTTACAAATCATAAAAGGTTTGTCACCCTTTATACTGTTGTTCACGTCAAATTCTGCAGTTCAGCTTCAGTGCAATGCAGAAGCAATAATGCTTTAATTTCCACTCATTAGCGCGCCTTTGCGAAGCAAAGCAGAGCTTATGCTATACCCCCGGCGTCGTAGTCCGAGTATGCGTTAGCGTCAGCGTTAGCGTCAGC
Source organism: Ctena decussata (assembly GCA_963989385.1). Lineage (NCBI taxonomy): Eukaryota > Metazoa > Mollusca > Bivalvia > Lucinida > Lucinidae > Ctena > Ctena decussata. Next base: position 68,189,975 of record OZ022504.1, read on the forward strand.
GTTAGCGTACCCGTCAGCGTCCTCGTCGGCGTCCGTGATCAGGTTAACCAATGTTAACAATTGCGTTTAGCTCCATGTTTAACTCTGTATCTTAGAAACTACAGCAGCTACAGTCATCATACTTGGTACATATATACATCCATATGACTGCAGCAGCTGCATGACACAATTGTATGTCCTTGACCTATATGTCACAGTTGACTGACTTTGCCGTTTGGCACTGTTTTTAAGGCAAAATTTTTAGTTTTGATGAAACCTTTGACAGAAGAGACTTGATACTTGGTCAAATAGCATATCCCTATAATTGCAGCAGCTGCAGAGCTACCATGCTGACACCTGTGCCCTTGACCTTTGTTCATGGTCCAGTGATTTTGTCTTATATTTCAAGCACTGTTTGATAGATTAACATCACAGCTGGCATAGTGGATCGGTCTGACATCCCGAATGACCTCATTTTATTTATAGATCACTGTGACCTATATTTCATGGTTCAGTGATTTTTGCCTTGTGTCTCCAAAGCTGTTTATAGATTAACATCATATTTGGGAATTTGAGGTCACTCTAACATATATTTTATCATTCAGTGATTTGCTTCATATTTTAGGTGTATTTAGTATGTATTCATCATATACCTGGGATAATGTCTCAGTCTGACACTGCAGATGACCTGATATATTTGTAGGTCTTGGTGACTGTGAGAATCAGGCACCCATAAGGCGCGCTTTGTTGTCTTCTGACAACTCTTGTTTTTATACCTCGATCGGGCTATATAGCTCAATCGGGCTATATAGCTCCATTTGAGCTTCTCCCTAACCTGCCCACTGTATCTTGGGCACGGCAGATGAAAGGCGGAGCCCATCCCTCTCCTTTCACTGCCTTATCCTTCCCTGATTCGAACAAGATACCCATTTACTGCTGGGTTGACAGAGTTTTCCAGTCGTTGAATGGCGACTGTGAGCTGCGAACTCCCGACCTTCCGGTGTTTCAGTGTTTCCCCTAAAGCGGAATGGCGGGGCGCCACGCCCTGCCCCTTTTTGGTCCCGCCCTTCTTCCCAAAAACGTGTCATAAGCGCCCTCCTGCCCGAAAAATATCAGTAACCAGTCCCTTTTCCCGCGCTGCTACTACGATTCGGTTCCATTGTGTCCCATACCTGTAAAAACTGACAACTCAAGTCGATTGATAATCTATACACATGCTCATCAATAAACACCAATCACGGTGATTAATCTGTGGCAATTATCACCTCGCTATGTATACCCCGACCGTCATGTGTTAATTGGAGCGGAAAATTACTTCGCCAACTGAAAACACATGCTGGTTACTGGCTTTTAAGATGTCAAATGCATTGTGGACAGGGCGATAGTAACCAGGACAATTAAAGAAACTCTCGTTAAAGTGACCAGCCTGTTCCGACTGTGAAATTAACGGGTAGCACCGTTAAACTCGTTTGCCTCGCTCCGATAATGACACGGGCCTAGTTGAGGGTGTGGCAGGTGGGGATTAAATCGGCATAACGGTGCCGCTTGCCGCATCAATACCGATATCTATTTTTTTTACCGTATCACGTTGCGCTATACCACAGAATTTGAGGCGTACGAATTAGATGCGTACGACAATGCAATGATTCAATATCTATTTTCCCAGGTATGTTTTTTTACCACATTTGTCTGCTCCGAGCATGCGTTAACATTCCAGTTTTGGTCACCCAGAGCATGCTGCAGGGTGCTCCGAGCGTTTTTTTTCTAAATCAAGCTGGGGAACCACATACATTGGAAAGTAGATAAAGTATGCGCGTGCTCGCAAAAACAAAAACGGTGCGTGGACCAACCACTGCTCAAAGTATATAGAACTAGGATTGTGCATGTGTGTTTGGCTGCCCCAAATGCAATATAAGTATACTCAAAGTTAGTGTCGCAGATGCTATACTGCTAAGCTATACACGTGTTGACTATATACAGGAACTCTTACTCTAAAATGCAATTTTTGTCAATAGCGAGCATGCTCGGAGTGACCAGAATTGGGCAGTTAACGCATGCTCGGAGCAGCCATATGTGGTATAAAAACATAGCTCATTTTCCCGGTAAACATGTCAGATACGGAATGTACGGTCATCACAAATACGGATCATGCTAAATTTGCGCAGGCTGATCAGATCATACATGTTGTCATGATATCGTATCTCAGGTCGTCACAGGTGCCGAAGATTTCTGTTTATGAAAGTCGGTTCGTTCACTTTAAGATTAGTTTCCCGCGTTTTTCTATCTAGTTCCCGCTGATTCAGGTGTACTACCTGTGGAACGAGAACCAGTCAATATTTCGGGAAACCCGTGATCTTTAGCATTTTCTTTCTTTCTTTCTTTCTCTCGATACTGCTCTCGGTCAGTAACTGACCATGATGGCAGGTGCGGGGTGTGGCGCATAAGTTTCCAAAAAAAAAAATAGTATTTACCTATGACAAGGCCACACAGAGTTAAAACTATTTACAAGAAGTCCTCAGGGATAGGCATTACATGCTCTGTCCCTGCCCAACCCGAGGTTTACACTATTTTGGACTTAAACTCCTCAACTGTCTCCGCAGAGACAGCTTCAGTTGTAAGCCCATTCCAAGCTGCAATTGACCTGGGGAAGAAGGTATGTTTCAAACCGTCAGAATAAGCAACTGGACGGTGATACTGAAAGGGGTGGGATCTTGTTCTCATCTTCCCTCTACCGGACTCAGACAGATACTTATCCTTATTAACTATTGCCTGGTTATTGTGAATTTTGTAGAACAGAGATAGAAAAGCCTGTTGCCGCCGTTCCTGCAGATCTGGCCATTCAAGTTCCTCTAGCATGTCGCTTACATGGCTCTGGTTGCGCCAGCGTCTGCAGGTCCAGCGTGCAGCAGTCCTCTGTACTTTCTCTATTCTACCAATCTCAGTCTGATGATGGGGGGTCCAAACAGGTGCCGCGTACTTTAATTGGGGCCGGACTACAGCTTTGTATGCAGCAGCCTTAATATCCTTAGGAGCAAAAGCCAGGTTTCGGCGAAGGAAACCAAGAGTCTTCGTGGCTTTGCTAGTGATGTTGTTAATATGTTGACCCCATTCGAGGTCATCAGTGATCGTGACTCCCAAGTATTTGGCAGAAGGAACGTTCTCCAAAACTTGGTTGTGCAGAACATAGTTATGAATGATCTGCTTGGAAGGGGGATGCTTAGTCACCCTCATGGTGTGACATTTAGCAACATTAAACTTAGCATTGAGCTGTCACCATGCTTTTACAAATATACCGGCCCAGATGTGCAACAATACGCGATCCTTATTTGATATTTAACTATTCTAGAGAGGTCTTACGGTAGGTATGTTCATGTAAGTGTAGAATTAAACTCGGTTTTGAGATAGACAGATTTTGAGTGTAAACAAGTATCAGCTTTGATCAAAATCACTAGAACAAATCAGACGGATCATCCGAGGTGCAATTTAGGATGTGTATGTGGAGGGTGAGGGAAAGGTGGGGAGGTAGTTGTGGTTTGAGAATGCCGGATTTTTTTTTTTTTTTTTTTTAGCGGTTCAATTTTTTGTTTGTTGTTTTTTTTAGTAATTCAACAATGGACTGGTCACACCATTACTATGAACAGTACTGCTAAATTACACTACATATTAACACATAATGGTAGTGTTACTGCACTGAAATGTCATACTTTTGAGGTTAATTATTAGATGTAGGCCGAACAACGTAAGTAACATTGCCCCTCCAGATGCCTTTCGTCGCGCTAAAAGTGCCCTTTTTTCAGCAGCACCCTGCCCCTTTTTCAGTCTGGGGGAAACACTGTGTTTTTCTATCTATCTATCCCGTTACATCTTAACCCCCAAGGGGGACAACAGACGAGTTCCGGCGAACCAAGTGCTGAAGGGGGTTAGCTGGAACAAATGTATAGGAAAGTGTGTGAAATGAGTTTGTACAGTGCGATAAAGAGTGTTAGTATAGTTAAAAGATAAAAACAGAAATTGGTGTTTAGGGAGAGACATGGATTACCTGGCAGACAGCACTGCTGAACTGCACCAAGGTAGGAAGGACCGGTGTATAGGGTGGGAGGGCATTCCAATGGATGATAGTCCTAGGGAAGAATGTGAACCTGTAGTAGTCTTTATAAGTTGGGATTTGTCGATATGAAAGTGGATGAATATGTCTTGACTGTCTAGTGTTGCGAACAAGGTACTCAGATGCAGGAATGGCAACAAGGTCATATGTGACCTTGTACATCATTATAAGACGGCAATCTATACCTCGTTGGTCTAGGGGGCGCCAATTTAGGTCCTTCAACATAGCAGTGACGCTGGATGTGTAGTTATAATCTCTTGTTGCCCACCTGGCAGCCCTTCTTTGGACCGCTTCCACTTTATGTATATCAGTGGCAGTGTGGGGGGACCATACTGTTGAAGCGTACTCCAACTGGGGCCTTACTAGTGTTTTGTAGGCTACTGATTTCAGGTCCTTATTATGGACCCGAATGTTTCTTTTCAGAAATCCAAGAGTCTGGTTAGCGCTCTTGGTTACATTATCAATATGGGTACTCCAAGTTAGGTCATCCGAGATGGTGACCCCTGGATATTTTGCAGATGAAACACTATCCAGCTCAATATCATGTAAGAAGTATTTAGTCTGAATGGGGTTTTTAAGACGAGTGACATGAAGGACCTGACATTTAGAGGGGTTAAAGTTCATATCCCACATCTTTTCCCATTGTTCTAGGCTGAGTAGGTCCTTTTGGAGGACCTTGCCTTCGGACGATGAGCTAAGAGCAAGGTACATTGCAGTATCATCTGCAAAGAGCCTTACTCTTGATTTGACCTGCTCTGGTAGGTCATTGATGTATGCAAGGAAGAGAATTGGTCCGAGAACTGAGCCCTGCAGGACGCCAGAGGAGACTGGGATAAGGTTTGAATTTAGTCCATTAATTACTACAGCCTGTTTCCTATTATCTAAAAAGTCCTTAATCCATTGTAAGCTGGCTCCTCTGATACCATAGTGATGCAGTTTTTGAAGAAGTTTTTCATGGGCAACTTTGTCAAAAGCCTTACTAAAATCTAATAAAATCAAGTCAGTCTGTTTGCCCATCTGCATAGTTTTAGCCAGTTCATCAATCAGCATGATAAGCTGCGTCTCGCAGGATCTCTTTTCTCGGAACCCATGCTGCAGTTCATAGAGAATGTTCAGTTCAGTGAAGTGTTTAGAAAGGCTAGATGCAACAATGTGCTCTAGTACCTTACAGAGGACACAGGTCAAAGATATGGGCCTATAGTTAGCGGGGTCGGCTTTGTCCCCTTTCTTGAAAATAGGGGACACATTTGCCTCTTTCCAAATATCCGGTAGTTTTCCAGTATCTAAGGATCGTTGGAAAATCAGCTGCAGGATGGGAGAGAGCTCTTTGTGTAATGACTGTAGTACAATGGGTTTCAATTTGTCTGGTCCTGCAGCCTTGTGTGGGTTCAAGCCTGTTAGGAGCTTGTCAATGCCTTCAGCTGAAATGCTTATGTCTGGCATTTTGGGGTAGGGACTGGGCTGGAAGGGGAGTTCAACACCGGAATCGTGCAAGTCCTGCAATGACTTTTGGGCCAGGGACTTAAGACTTACTGGGGTCTTGGGGCTAAACACTGACTGAAACTGATCATTTAGGGTATTGGCTTTATCTATTTCAGAAGAGTAAGTCTGTCCGTCCCTTCTCAGGGAAGCAATGCCAGTAGAATCCTGTTTGGAGTGCTTGAGCAGAGAGTAGAGTTTCTTTGTTTTGACCTTAGGGGGTTCTTCCATATTTTGGTCATCCCTTACATCATTGAGACCTAGGATATCGCCTAGGAACTTTTCATAGGCCCTTTCTGAAACCCGCCGTACTAAGTGTTTATATTCGAGAAATTTGTTATGGTCATATGGTCTACCGGACCTGGACCAGCGTCTGTACAACTTGTCTCGCTTACGTATTAAGCGGCCGATTTCTTGGTTGATCCAGGGGAACCCATCCCGGGTACCAACTTTCCTTACAGGGATAAAGGTGTCTATACCTTGCTGCAGTTTGGAAGCAAACTTATCCCACATGGTCTGAACATCTGTGGTAGCAAGGTCAGACTGTGTCATTTCTATGTGGAAATCCCTCATGGACTGCTTAAGCTGGTCCCAGTCTGCTTTCTTATACAATGGGACATTACGTGGGACCTGCTTCGTTGCTTCAGGTTTAACTTTAACCTTGGCCATTACAATGTTGTGGTCTGAAAGACCAGGGGTAACTGAGATGTCGTCCACGAGGGTTGGGTTTGTTGTGAAAAACAGGTCTAAAATATTTTGACCTCGAGTTGGGGAGGTCACCATTTGCTCAAGCATACAGTCACTAAAAGATTCAAGGCACTCCCTGTAGAAGGTCGGATGACTACAATCTGATTTAGGCTTGAGATGTTCCCAGTCAACCTTAGGAAGATTAAAGTCTCCCAGAAGCCAGATTGTTGAATTCGATTGTTTAGCTAGGGTAAGTGATTTATTCAGTTCTTCAATACTGGACTGATCTAGTTCGTGAGGCTTGTAATAGGCTCCAATCAGAACTGATTTGGATCCAGTAAGGTTCAACTGGACCCATAGGTTTTCACAATCTGTTTTATATACAGGCTTTTCTTCTGAGATAAATTTGGAGTTGATAAGTATGATGACTCCGCCACCTTTCTGATCTACTCGGTCACGCCTGTAAACTGTAAAACCGAGCTCGGGTGGGAAGTATTCACTATCATACATGTCGGGTGTAAGCCAGGTTTCTGTTCCGACGATAATGTCGGGTTTGTAGAATTCAAAGTAACTGAAAAACTGGGGCTTTTTCTCCTTGATTGACTGGAAATTAATAAGTGCTATTTTCAAGGGGATGTCAGAATTTAAAGTCATGGGTTTAGACTTTCTCTTTGAGGGTGTGGATGTGATTGTGGGGTTAAAATTTTCTGTAAAATCTAATGCACTGAATTGATTGTCAGTTGCAAAGGAACTCAGATCCGTAGAGGATCCGACAGAGTAGTTTATGCTGTTACATTTAGTACAGTGCCATAACCAAGCATCTCTAACTAGGGCTGACCATCGTCCCAAATTCTGACTCTCTCTCTCTATACTATCACTATCTGAGAAACCCCTATCACGATACTGTTACTATCGAGGGTCTTACATCACGATACTATCACTGTCTCTGAATATTGCAATTTCTTAAGAATTCAGGTGATTTATGTAAGTTTTTTCCCCAGGACAATTGCAACTTGGAATGGCCTTACAACCGAAGCTGTCTCTTCGGAAACAGTTGATGGGTTTAAGGCCAAAATTTAATATCCTAGGGTAGAGCAGGAGTTAGGCATGGAATGCCTGCCCCTGAGGACTTCTTGTAAATAGTTTTAATCTGCTGGTGGCTTTGTCACAAATTCATTTATTTATTTATTTATTCTATTTTTTTTGTGACAACTTATGCGCCACACCAGAAACCTGTCATCATGGTCAAAGTTGACCGAGGACAGTAAAGATAGAAAGAAAGAAAGTAAGGCCCTCATCTCTAAATTACTTACTGTGCTGTACACTATGAGTGTAAGCTTTACCACCATCTTAACAAAAGTTTTTTTATGCAAAGCAGACACCTTTCAGGTTCCTAAATGACATTTGTTTGAAAGACAAGTGTCTAAAACTAGCCTACAAGGTGAAAACCTAAATGAACAAAAACTATCAAAACTATCGATAGTTGAAAGCACTATCGGCAATAGTTATCGATAGTTGAAAACACTATCAGTATAGCACTATCAAGGCAACCACTATCACGATGCATCGATATATCAATGTATCGTTACACCCCTATCTCTAACCACTCGACCACGGCGCCTCTCTGCTAAACATAGCCAAGTTTTAAGTCTACCCACATAGTTGGCTCCGTTTCTCAGAGACTAAAAGAGTTTAATAGTGATGAAGCGTCATACAACCTTACATGATGATGTTTATGCAACACAAGGATCATTTGCTGACCATAATCTACTTTTTGTTCTGTCTTGACATAGCCTCATGTATCCTTTTGCTTATCTTTAGTCTTTATGATTAAAATTAAAAAGCGCTGTGGACAGTAGAGTAATCAAGAGAAAAAGAATTTTTGTGTTGATAAGCAAGCACTGATGGGAGTCTTCAAGTTAAGCATGTCGCATACCATATTTATTTAGTTATCTCCAGTAGAGACCCCAATTCACTAAATTAGTCTTACGAAATTTTGCCATGAGATGGGGGTTTCCTCCAAAACAACATCCCAAAAATCTAGTTTCATTTTAAGACAGATTTATATTTTTGGGATAGTTTTGGAAGGGATTTCCCATATCATATCTCATGCATATTGTTTCAGCTGATGTTCTAGGATGGGTTCACTCACAGAGGAGTGTGTTTTAGAGGGCCATCAGGATCAGGTGTGGTGTGTAGCGTGGAATCCCACAGGAACCCTACTTGCATCTTGTAGTGGGGACAAGACTATCAGGATTTGGGGAAAAGAAGGGGACACCTGGGTTTGCAAGTCAATCTTGACAGAAGGACACCAAAGGACGATAAGGTAGGGATTGAAATATTTCCCAGATTCATCATGTTAATTCATGTAAAGAGCAGTGCTACAATTCTGTAAAAGTAGAAATCCTAAATAGTAGGATGTGACTGAAGGATCTGACTGACAGAATGTGCCATATTTATTCCTTTTTAAGACGGCAGTTTTTCTGTTTCAACATGTTCAATACAATCTCAAAAACCTAGATCCATCTTAAAAGACGGATCTAGATTCTTGGGATCGTTTTGGAAGAGAAAATCTTTCTAATAGCCAAATTACGCAAGGTTAGTTTACCGGTAACTGTATGGGTTACTTTTGAAATCTTATAGACAAATATTAAAGTATGCTAACACACTGGTCTTTAAATAGTTTATTTTTGTGGAGGCCCAGATAAAAGGGATATAAGGAAAATTACAAGTATTTAGGTTCATACCCCATAGAAACACTGTTGCAATCTCTCAATGGAACTGCTTTGGCAAGGCAGTAGTTACAAGTTTACAAGATATGTTTTGAGGAAATTATCACAGAATTTTCCTTAAAAAGAAAAAAAACACCTTCAGTGGGCCTCTGTATCCACTTTAAGTTCAGTATCCCGGTCTTCTTGTGGTAACTACCCAGCTAGTGCCAGTTGGAAAGGGATTGTTGTAGTTATCTGTGGTGCCCCAACAACCTCACAAGGTTATGGGATAGACTAGACTAGACAGTCTACTTGTATGTGACGCATAAAATAATTTAATGATAAGAGGTGTTATAATAAAGCTCCACTATAATAGGAATTAATTGACAGCATAAAGCAAACTGGTTATAGTCTGTTTTTGTCTTGTAGTAAAAAAATCTGCTTTCATGTGAGTGGATACATTCCCACATTTTAGTACCACTTTTACAAAGGGAAACAGTTTTAACTCTTTCAGTACCAAAAAGCAGACGACAAAATTTACGTCTGCAAAAATAAAAAAAATGCCTTGTCCAAGACTTTTTATATTGAGAATTCAAAGACTAGAGGGCAAACAGTGTAGATCTAGATGAGGCGGCTCATTATGAGCCGCCTCATCAGGATCTACGCTGTTTGCAAATTTTGCTAATTGCGTCACCGGGGCTTAAAGAGTTAATGACTTCTTGTTTGCATCCCAGGAAGATATACTTATCCAAAATGGAGGCTGCTCTTGATTAAATTTGCTCCATGAGGGAGCAAATTCTTTCCTATAAGAGAAGCCCTCATTGAAGTGGAAGACAGATTTCTTCTTAGTAAGAAACATAGAATTCTTCCCGTAAGAGTGTTCATATGACACCTCAATTTCAGGTCTGTGTCCTGGTCGCCTTGTGGTAACTACCTAGCCAGTGCCAGTTTCGATGCCACCACTTGTATCTGGAGCAGGAAAGAAGGGGAGTTTGAGTGTATTGCCACACTAGAAGGCCACGAGAATGAGGTGAAGGCTGTGGCGTGGGTCTGTGGTGGCAACCTCCTGGCAACCTGTAGCAGGGATAAGAGTGTCTGGATATGGGAAGGTAATGCATCCTGTACTCTTTTTCTTTGGTTATAAGACAGGGGTTTATCCCTCACAAAATGAGCCGTGACACAAGAAAACCAACAAAGTGGTTGTGCGCCCAGCGTAGACTCAGATCAGCCTGGGCATCCGCCCAGTCTGATCAGAATCTTCGCTGTCCGCATGGAGGTAGCTTAGACTCTTGGCTACCTTTTAAGCGCAAAGCAAAGACTCTGATCAGACTAGGCGGATGCCCAGGCTGATCTGAGTCTGCACTGGGCGCACAACCACATTGTTGGTTTTCTTGTGTCGCGGCTCAAATTTTGTTTTAAAATTCAGCAATGCATCCAAAAGATGCAGATGAAATAGAACAGTGTAGACCTTGATAATGAGCAGTCTGGGTCTGCAAAGTGAATGGTCTGCTTAAATACTTAAAATTCTTATGGTATTTATTATTACTGCATATTTATAAGATGATTGTAAATAAGGTACCTAAAGTTACAAACTAGAAAAGGTACCGGTATTTAAAGAGACAAGGCTGTTCCAGGAAAAAAGATAGCCTGGGCTTTATGAAGGGAAGATGTTGAAGAGTTAGAAAATACAAAAATACATGTACTGCCATTTCATGGTGTAAATATAATTAAGATTTCTTTGGTAGCACCCCTCGAAACAGTTTGGTCTTGTTATCTGAAACAGTCCTTATGAACTTATGAAGACCAAATTACTTTTACTATTGTGATGTTAATCTGACCAGATGGTGAAGACATTACCTAGATCTAAAATCATTTCTAAGTTTTGTACATAAGTGAGGATAAATCAGATTGTTAAGTCCATTAAGGAATACTTGAGGTATCTAAATACATGTAGCTACAGTAATTTTTTCCCCTAAAATTTCAAACACATCAGTAGAATCATGGAAGAAATGGTTTTTCAGATAGTTTTCCCAGGAAACAGTTGGTGGAATTGCAAACAGTGTAGACCCTGATCAGATTGCTCCTGAAAGAGCATTCTGATCTGGATCTGTGATTGTCCCCGAGGCATTGTGTAACAACTTGATGTTCATATTTTGACTCCCCTGCATTTGCAGGAAGCAAAACATGGGCATTGCTTTTCGGGCCTTGGTGGCATCAACTGCAGCAGGGTAAACTTCAAGTTTTCTGATTTGGCTGTGTTATAGGTATAGGGGATACATTGTGACAGGCCCAGACATGCCAGACACAGACTTCTAAAGAATTCTTGTTAGAACATATTATACCATACACTGAATACTATACAGTAAACTTCTGATATCTCGAAACACTGATATCTCAAAATACCTCTTATATCAAAGAATATAGTTTGGACACATTCCCAGTTTTTATTTACATTTCAACTCCTGTTATCTCAAACTACTGATATCACAAAGTAGATTTTCTGGAACCAGAAAATTTACTTAGAGGTTTCAGTAGTTTGAGATGAGCTTCAACTTCGAGATATCGAGAGTTGACTGTAGTTTATTTTGTTTGCAGTTACTGAAGATGAAGATTTTGAATGTGCCAGTGTTCTAAGTGCTCATACACAAGACGTGAAACATGTCGTATGGCACCCAAACAAGGAAATACTGGCATCCTGTAGCTATGACAACACAATAAAATTGTTTAAAGAGGAAATTGACGACTGGACATGTTTTGCTACATTAGAATCACACGAGTCTACAGTTTGGAAAGTTTGTTTTGATTCCAGCGGTAAAAGACTTGTTTCTGCTAGCGATGATAAAACTCTGAAAATCTGGCAGGAATATTTGCCGGGAAATTCCGAGGGTGTGGCTACTACAGGAAGTGATGCCACATGGAAGTGTGTTTGTACGTTAAGTGGCTATCATGACAGAACTGTTTTTGATGTTGATTGGAGTCATGTTGATGGTAGGCTGGTTACAGCATGTGGTGACGATTCTATACGAGTTTTCAGAGAAAATGAACCATCAGATAAAAATCAGCCATCATTTATTATGACTGCCACAGCCAGGAAAGCACATTCTCAAGACGTAAATTCTGTTTCCTGGAACCCAAAAGTTCAAGGTCTCCTAGCTTCGTGTAGTGATGATAGACAGGTTAAGCTTTGGCGTTATAAGGAAAATTGTGATTGAAAAAGCATTTACAAATAAAAGATAAAAATAACATTTAAATAGTATGTGATTGCCTTTTTCATTTCCTACCATTAAAATCTTTCCTTTTTAGCTCGCCTGAACGAAGTACAGGAAGAGCTATTGCACTACTCCGGGCGTCGGTGTTAGCAAAATGTTAAAGTTTTTACGTTAAAGTTTTTAGGATCTCATAGTTTCTTAACCCTTTGATCGATTTGAATTATATTTGGTATGATAATAGATATTGGTCCAAAATTTTATTCAACACCATCCCCACCCCCCAGACATAACCTATAGGTCAAGGTCACGAACTTAACAATGATGATAGACATTGGTCTGAAATTTTATTCTACAGCATCCCGACCCCTGTACATGACCTATAGGTCAAGGTCATAGACTAGACATTTCATGTTAAAGTTTTACGTTAAAGTTTTTAAGATCTCAGAATTTCTAAACACTTTAATAGATCTGATTTATACTTGGTATGATGATAGGTATTGGTCGGAAATTTCATTCAACCACATCCCCACCCCTGCATATGACCTATAGGTCAAGGTCACGGACTTTGCGATTTGATGTTAAAGTTTTCTGAAGATGTCATAGTTTTTAAACCATTTGATCTTTTTAAATTATATTTTGTTTGATGATAGATATTAGTTGGATATTTTATCGACCACATCCCCACCCCTGGACATGACCTACAGGTCAAGGTCAGGGACTTAGCAATTTTATGTTAAAGTTTTACAATATAGTTTTTGAAGATCTCATAGTTTTTAAACCCTTTGATCGATTTGATTTATATTTGTTTTGATAATATATATTGGTTAGCAATTTTATTCAACCGCATCCCCACTCCTGGACATGACATATAGGTCAAGGTCACAGACTTAGAGAAATTTTATGTTAAAGTTTTACATCAAAGTCTTTGAAATCTTACAGCTTTTAAACCCTTGGATAGATTTGAATTATATTTAGTATGATGATAGATATGTCGGAAATTTTATTCAGCACAATCCCCACCCCTAAGAAACAAATACTAGCAATTAAAGATGGACAAGCGCAGGTTCAGGCGAGCTATCCTGTCTGGCGACAGGTCTTGTAAGAATTCACGGTATTTTCTTTTTTCAGGGTTTCATTCGTCCATTTAGAGAGCACCACATAGACCCAACATCAATAACAAGGCATGACTTTATAGAAACAAATGGAGATACTTTTGCCATACAATGGTTGCCTTGGCCCCCATGGCCTATAAATTTTGTACTTACACAGACCTGGAGATACAAGAAACTTATAACTGGGAGATGTACCTCTTCCTGTTAGCAGTCCTTGTTAGTCTATCATAAAAGGCCATAGGCCAAGTGTCACCCGACGTTTGAAATGTGTCACAAACTGCAGCCCTTTATTTCGTTTCAAAGTAACTGTATGGCCAAAACCAAAAAATATGTGCATAACAGAACCTGGTAAGCAAATAATTGAAGCATAAGCAAAGAGTCTGTCATATACCCAACAATTACTGGGCCTCTATGAGGTTATAAAATACTTAAGTTCAGAACTGGGCGTATATGTGTAAATCAGGTTACTGAAACTTTAGGCCCTTACAGAATGCCCAAAACATCAAGACTGTATACCCAATAACAAAATAACAAGGGCCATAATCCTCCTAATATGAATCTGATGAAAAATGAACAATGCATTGATGAAAAATGAACAATGCATTTATGAAAATTCACCCCATTAATATGAATAGTTCTTGAGTTATCCTTTTACCTTTAAGTGAATGTCTATTATCTATGAAAGGGGAATAACTCTGTCACAAATAAATTTAGCATATCCTAACAATAATCAGAATACCCAATTCACCAAATGCTAATAGCATACCAAATTTCAGCTCTCTCGGTCAAACGCTTCAAAAGTTGGAAAAATGCCAAAAACGACAAAGGGCCATAACTTTGTAAAAAATAGGACAATTGAAATTCCAAAATTACATGCACATCTTCAGATCATGATGATACATTCTGCCCAATTTCAAGTCAATCTGATACAAGATGTGGCAGGAGTTGCGGGGACAAGGTCTGAGTCAGCAAGGGCTGTAACTCCATCAAAAATGGCCGAAACAAAAATAAAAAACCACATGCACATCTTCATATCGTAAGAATATTATCTGTAAAATTTCAAATCAATCCGATGAAAGACGTAGGAGGAGTTGCGGGGACAAGATTTCGGACGGACGGATGGACGGACGGACGGACTGACACACGGACGGACGAGGGTCATTTCTATAGTCCCCCTCCGCCTACGTCGGGTGACAAAAATCAGGCTTGTATCCTCACAAGTCATGTACTCTTAGAGATAATTATCTGAGTTGTGATACCAATTTCATTAAAAAAACAACTTTTTCTCTTTTTCTGCATAATATTTAAATACAGACTTAAAACTTGTGTGGTAAAGTTTCCTGGAGGTTTGTAGCTTCACAGTCCCTTCGTGGAAATCTGACAGATACTGCAGGGCTTTACTGGGTACCAGCATCACCATCCTAATTGATCTTGAGAGCCAAGGTTTTAGTTCTTAGAACTTTGTGTTCATGATGGACATACATATTTTGGCATGGTTTGGAACTGCAACTACTTTTAATAATGTTTTTGGTATACAACTGTTCTAGTGGCTTTTAACAATATCTTGAATTAAACTAGAAATATTAAGTACATATTATACAGATGCCCCTTCTTCATACTTAGTTAAAAATTATGTCCTTGAACTAAATAGGACAAGGTCATTTGCAAATTTAGCTGAAATATATACATGCCAGAGTGATGTACTAGAAATATGAGGTTAATTGCTGTGCCAGAGTGGTCCATCACATCAAGTTATTAATCCTTGCATTCTGGGTATTTTTTGTCGTCTGCTGAAATTGTCGTCCACATCAAAAATCAAGAACATTTTGACAATATTGGTCTAACTCTTGTAGAAATGATGTCTAGGCAGCAAATAGTTTGGATCTCAGATCAGGCCCCACCTTTATGGGGCCTGATCTGGATCCAAACCATTTGCCCAGATATCCCTAAAGGGGTATCCCGAGTGAGTGAACGCAGGTTTAACGTCCCACCAACAATGAGGTCATATGGAGACGGGACCTCGGTTTAAAGTCTCATCCGAAAGACCGGAGAAGCGGGGGATCAAACTTGCGACCCCTGGCTTGGTAAGGGGTATCCTGAATGGAATGGGTTAAGTATGATGCATATCCATCAAAAAGTGTTGATCTCGGGGCAAAATTGTTGGTCCATGAAATGCATGTCACAGTAAGGTCTATTGCAGAGTCAAAATAAACCATATTTCATTTATATGAAAGCTCACTCTTTCAAAATTAACACAAACTTAAGTAATTCAGCTGTAAAATGGGTTTTCTCTTTCAAAACAATTCGAAAGATCTAGATCCGTCTTGCAAGATGGATCTAGATCTTTGAAATTGTATTTGAAGGGAAAACCCTGTCTTGTAACTAAAGAAATATGGTCAAACATTATCCCCAGTATGATGCCTATCTACAAAGTGCTTACACTAAAACACAAAATCAGAGGCCTACAAAGTGCTTAAACTAAATCGCACAATCACAGTCTACAAAGTGCTTACACTAAACTAGAAGGTTGTCCAGGGACAACTTGTCGAGCCCGCTGGTTGGGTAAGTAACCTATAAGTATGTCAAGACTAAGTTACTGCTTCACTCTAGCATGAAGCCAAACAACATCATACTTAGCATATTTCTTCTTTTTATAAATTTTCACAAAGGAAGATAAGTAGAAGTGATGACACAGACAAGCTCAATTTATGACAAGTATATTATCTGATCTTCAAGTGTGACCTTGACCTTGGAACAACCAAACATGTATGTCACTTGACGCTTCCACTCATCAAAAAGAACAATTGTGCCAAATTATATAGAAATCCATGAGTAAATGTAGAAGTAATGGCTCTGACAAGCTCAATTTATGACCATTTTATCATTTGACCTTCAAGTGTGGTCTTGACCTTGGACCAACCAGAACAAATGTTTGGAATGGCACTTCTGCTATTTTGAAATCCATGCATAAGTATAGAAATTATGCCTTGGAAAAGCTCAAATTATGGCTATTTATGTCCTTTGACCTTCAATTAAGACCTTGATCTCGGACCTACCTGAACAAATGTTTCAAGTTGCACTTGTACAAATCAAGGAGAACAATTATGCCAAATCATTTTGAAATCCATGCATAAATAAGGAAGTAATGGCTTGGACAAGCTCAAATTATGGCCATTTTATCATTTGACCTTCAAAGTGTGACCGACCTGAACAAATGTCTCATATGGCACTTCTACTCATCAAGGAGAACAATTGTCCCAAATTATTTTGAAATCCATCTGTAAATATAGAAATTATGGCTCGGACAACCTCAATTTATGGCCATTTTATCATTTGACCTTCAAGTATGACCTTGACCTCGGACCGACCTGAACAAATGTTTCAAATGGCACTTCTACTCATCAAGGAGAACAATTGTCCCAAATTATTTGAAATCCATCTGTAAATATATAAATTATGGCTCGGACAACCTCAATTTATGGCCATTTTATCATTTGACCTTCAAGTGTGACCTTGACCTTGGACCTACCTGAACAAATGTTTCAAATGGCACTTCTACTCATCAAGGAGAAGAATTGTGCTAAGTTACTTTGAAATCCATCTGTAAATGTAGAAGTTATGGCCTTGACAAATCCGGACGTTCGCAAGCACTAAAGCACGCACGGACATACACCGAACTGACATTGTAACAACTATGTCTCGCTTACCGCAAGCGGGCTCGACAAAAACAAAATTACAGGTCTACAAAGTGCATACACTAAAACACACAATCACAGGTCTACTAGGTGCTTACACTAAAACACAAAATTGCAGGTCTAGAAAACACAAAAAGCACAAAACCACAGGCCTACAAAGTGTTTACACTAAAACACAAAATCATGGGTCTACTGATGTTCCTTTAAGAGTTAAATGCAACTCCATGGGTAAGGAAGAAGGCAAAAATGAAAATGGCCAAGTTGCTTCCCCTAAAAGGGTAGCCATTTACATTATAAGTGAAGCTGTGTAATACTGAAGATCCTTACTATCAGGAATCTGCAGCTTACAGATGGTAAAAAAATGAAGTGCTGGGCCCAGTTGTTCAAACTAACGACATTGTTAACAAGGTGTTAGAATTATCGTACGCAAAATGCCATATTTTGCTGAAAAACTGTGTGCAGCTTATGCACTGGAAAAGCTCCTTACATGCTTTCAGCAAAAATATTAAGACACTCGATTTTATGGGTACTAGAAGACCTTCAACTCTTAAGCCCTAGTGACGAAATTAGCAAAATTTGCAAACAGCGTAGATCTTAATGAGGCGGCTGATCATGAGCCGCCTCATCTAGATCTGCACTGTTTGCCCTCTAGTCTTTGAATTCTCAATATGAAATGTCTTGGACAAGGCATTTTTTAATTTTTGCAGAAGTAAATAATTTTGTAGTCTGCTTTTTGGTGCTTAAAGAGTTAATGAATCCTTGACTAGCCACTTTGTTAAGCAAACAATGCTTTGTGCAACTGGGCCCAGGAATTCAGGTGTTGGATAGAAAAGAAACAAACAACCTGCACTTTGTAATTTCTTTTGTCATGATCAGTGTTTTATCCATGGATATTATACAACAATGTACAACAACAAGACCTGCATATGGACCAGTTAACTTGCCTGAAGACACCTTAGGCCCTCAAATAGAAAGTCAAAAACTTTGACACTGAATTGGACAACCAACGCCATTATGAGCGCAATAGCTTTTCTATACTTTTGTACAGGCAAGCTAAAAATATTTATCATTATAATAATCTGATTTCACACAATTTTTTCTCGTATCTCAAGATTCCAGACTCCAGTACCACATAATTTGTCCTATTGTCCTAACTTGGATTTTTTTTTTCAAGTTGACATGTATGTTGGTAAGTGTATTTTTCCAGTCATTCTCAAAGAAATGGAATACTTACTTGAGTCTGTCATTTAAAAAATGAACTGCAAAAATGTCTCTTATTAGTAAATGATTTTGACCACTTTCTCCATAAGCTTCACACCATATATGAGCCGCGACAAGAGAAAACCAACAAAGTGGTTTTGCACCCAGCCCAGACTCAGATCAGCCTGGGCATCTGCCCAGTCTGATCAGAGTCTTTGCTGTTCCCATGGAGGTAGCTTAGACCCTTACCTACCCTTTAAGCACAAACTGAAGACTGATCAGACTGGGCAGTTGCCCAGGCTGATCTGAGTCTGCACTTTGCGGACAACCACTTTGTTGGTTTTCTCGTGTCGTGGCTCATATAATATACACTAAAACTTCAAAGTATTTGGAGCAGCTCCAGATTAGACTGCTGTCAATCAGGGACAACTTGGCCCTTGAACAACTTGGCCCGGATCTGGTCTAACATAAACCACTCTGACAGGAATTCCTGTCTTGATATTTAGTGTAAATAGAATATTCAATTCAACAAATCAGAACATGATTGCAACTCGAGTTAGAAATTATCAATATCTGTTCACATAAGGATCCTAAGAGACCGAGGTATACAAGCAAAGAAGGCTACCCACTCTTCCACTCAATGCTTTATTTGGGAGTAATCATCAGCTTGCCTTCTGTAACATTGGTGACACTTATAGTCCCTTCTGCACACCAAATCTAAACACTGTGCCTGCAGGTTTGAGTTGGTGTTTTATAATCCTGCCCGGAGGTTACAAAACTTTTTTCATGCTCAGCTCAGCTGAGCATGAAATTTTCTATGCTGATAAATATGAAAATGCCAACTAATTTCAAACTCAGCTCAACTGAGCAAGAAAACAACTACTCTTATCAGTAACATGCTATTCATTAGCAGGTAAAATTTCATGCTCAGCTGAGTTGAGCATGAAAAAAGGTTTAAAACCTCGGGGGCCCTACAACATCTATGTACAACAGCTGATTACAAAAGTGCCGAATGTACATTGAAAAGACCTCAAGGCTCAGTACCAGAAGTACTGAGCAGACATTCTGACAATAGAATTCTTCAAACTAATTGTTACCATGCAAATGCTAGAAAAAAATCCATGAAATTCATACAAAATCAAGTAAACACTCAAAACCAAATATGAGCCACAACAAGACAAAACCAACAAAGTGGCATGTGCGCC
The DNA here is from genome assembly GCA_963989385.1 of Ctena decussata. Lineage (NCBI taxonomy): Eukaryota > Metazoa > Mollusca > Bivalvia > Lucinida > Lucinidae > Ctena > Ctena decussata. The sequence continues at coordinate 68,209,357 of OZ022504.1, forward strand.
CAGCAAAGACTAAGATCAGCCTGGGCATCTGCCCAGTCTGATCAGAGTCTTTGCTGTGTGCTTTAAGGGTAGATAATGGTCTAAGCTATCTCCATGCAGACAGTGAAGATTCTGCTCAGACTGGGCGAATGCCCAGGCTGATCTGAGTCATCACTGGGCGCACATGCCACTTGGTTGGTTTTGTCATGACGCGGCTCATATCATACACAGTGTATGGGGCACCTCAATCATGACAATGTTTTCTGCCATTCTTAGATGGGGGGACAACTTGCCTTCCTGTTTGCTATCCTGAGCAACAAAGCCCTTCATAAATGAGCCGGGACACGAGAAAACCAACAATGTAGTTGTGCGCCCAGTGCAGACTCAGATCAGCCTGGACATCTGCCCAGTTCGATCAGACTCTTCGTTAAGTGCTCAAAAGGTAGCAAAGGATCTAAGCTACCTCCATGTGGACAGTGAAGACTCTAATCAGACTGGGCGGATGCCCAGGCTGATTTGAGTCTGCACTGGGCACACAACCACTTTGTTGGTTTTGTTCAAATTGGGTTAACTCTCCTATAAAAGCAAATTCTTTCCTTTGAGGATCAACTCCCATAGCAAAAGGGGACAAAACGAATACCAGAGATGCTCCGCTAGAAAGTGTCCCCATTTACTTTGATAGGTTACCGTATCACTGACTGTAGTTAGGGAAATATTCCAAATACGGTCAACTCCTGATATCTCGAACACTGATATCTCAAAGTATCTTCTTATATTAAAGAATATATTTCCTTTTTTTATTTACATTTCAACTCTTGTTATCTCAAACTACTGATATCTCAACGTAAATTTTCTGGTACCAGAAAATTTACTTTGAGATATCAGTAGTTTTGGCTGAAGTTCGACTTCGAGATATCGAAAATTGACTGTAGGTCAATATCCATGTGACTGCCTATGCAAGATTTCTTAGAATATACCATATTTATTCAGCTTTAAAACAGGGCTTTCCCTTCAAAAACAATTCCATAAATCTAGATCTGTCTTATATGACAGATCTAGATTTTAAGATTGTTTTGGAAGGTAGAAACCTCCATCTTATAACCAAAGAAATATGGTTATTATGGTGAAATGCTGATAGCCTTTATCATTCCACAGAACAATAAAGAGAATCATATATTCGAAACTTCTCAAATATTCTGTTTCAACACAAATTCACGAAGTATTCACAGCATTTCCTAGTTTATACAAATAATGAGATCATGTGATAATGTATTTAATATCTTCCATGTCCAATTTAAAACACCATCAACAAAGATCCAAACAAATGAAAGATATAATATCTCCTGAAAGTTGTGTGATGGAATTCAAATTTACCCTTCTCTCACATTGCAAACTTCCACCCCCCACTTCCCCCATATGTGTTTCTTACCCAAGTAGGTATGTGCAAATGCTAAGAATACACTTACAAGCTTATCTACACATATTAACCTGTGCTCATATAAACAGATGCTACAGTCTGAGCCCCAATAACAAAGACAGGTTTGAAAATTCCAAGACAATATTCTGTTAATTCTCCATAGATGCATATAATATGGTCCTCAGAATCGGAGCCCCAGTAGCTCAGTGGGTTAAGCGCTGGCATCCTGATCTAGCGGATCGGGTTAGAATCCCACTTGAGGCGAGAATCTTTCCTATCGTAAACAGGGTTCCATTGCACACAGCCTTCCATTATCATCCTCCCGTTGTCCTGATATAACTGAAATACTGTTGAAAAGGATGTAAATCACAAGTCATCCATCCATTCAACAGAATTGCCTCACAGAGGCTATTGAGCCATAGCACATTTCTGTAGAGTAAAAAAAACTTTGTATTAACCTCTAAATCCCAACTAATCTGAGCTGTACCTGACCACGTCATAAAGCACATTTTTATCTTTACTTTTACATTTGTACATTCCATCATTTTAAATTTCTTTGGTCATCAACTTCACATCCAAGAAACCAAAACAAAAGAGCCATTCAACAGTCAAAAGTAGAAACGTGTCAGTAGTATTCTAGATACTCACACCTTGTCTGAAAATATGAAACCTATTCCCAAAACCTTAAGAAACTAACAGGTCTAGGATGTATGCATATATGCACAGAGCCGACCATCACACATAAAAAGTTATTCTATCACAACTTGTAAGTCCGCCAATGTCCCCTGTGTTTCACAAAAATCCTCAAGTGAATTCTTCGCAAGCACTCTAGCAAATGGATTGGGTGATAAAAAAATGATGTCCATGAGCTGCAGCTATTCTATTGCTTTTAATAATAGTTGGAAATATTCTGGACTGTCCGCATCTGAAACAGACAAAAGAAAAGATACAAATCACCTGTGGTGAAAGGATATACTCTCAAGGGAAGCAACTAAAACATTTTATTTTTTGCCTCCCTTCTGAGTGGCTGTCTTCTCTTAAAAGAATTTGCTCCTCTAGGAGCAAATTCTAATTCTTTCCTCCAAGAGTAGACCCTTTTTTGAATGAATTTTGTTGTCCTAGGGAGCAAAAAGGAAACCAAAGTTGTCTCCCTACAGATGGTGGAAAAGCATGGTGGTATACACCTTAAATACAGTATATACACCTGGGCCGGTATTTATAGAACAACTTAAGGTATTTAGATACACAATAACTCTGTATCGACTTATTAAAACACATAACAGAGTTATTGTTCATGGTGAATCAATCAACTATGGAATATATACACACTTAGAATGCCTACCATAAAGATCCAAAGTTTTCGGGCAGATACATCTGTATAAACAGTGGAAACCGTGATCAGACTGTTCCTTAGGAACCAGAATGATCAAGGCCTTTACAATTTCAATTCCATCTGCGCATTTTTGAGGCATTACTCTATGGTAGACCCGGAACAACAGGAAAATAAACAAGAGGGCCATGAGGCCCTGAATCGCTCACCTGAGTAACAATCTGACCCAACCCCCGACCCCCTCTCAGTAAGGTAAGTTTTGACCCAAGGGACTTGGTTGGCAGGATTTATGTAGGGGACCACTAAACTTTGCTTTATTATAATATATAAGCTCTGGGTCTTATGATTTCAGAAAAGAAGATTTGTTTTATTTTTTTTTCCCATTATAAGTCTATGAAAGCTAATGACCCCTTGGGGTGTGGCCAATTTGGATTCCAGGGGCATGGTTGGCAGGATTTATGTAGAGGACCACTAAACATTGCTACATACTAAATATCTTAGCTCTCTGCCTAATGGTTTCAGAGGAGAAGATTTTTGAAGGTTCTTAAATTAGCTATACAAGCTCTATGATGCCCTAGGGTGTGGCCAGTTTGGACCCGAGGGGCTTGATTGGCAGGATTTATATAGGGGACCACTAAATGTTGCTACATACTAAAAATATGAGCTCTGCAGGGCCTCATGCTTTCAGAGAAGAAGATTTTTTAAGTTTTTCCCATTGTAAGTCTATGGGAGCAAATGCCCCCGAGGCATGGCCAGTTTGGACCCCAGGAGCATGATTGGCAGGATTTATGTAGAGGACTACTAAACATTGCTACATACTAAATGTCTTTGCTCTCTGCCTCATGGTTTCAGAGAAGAAGATTTTTGAATGTTCTTTAGCTATATAGCTCTATATAAACAAAAGACCCCCTGAGGTGTGGCCAGTTTGGACCCCAGGGGCTTGATTGGCAGGATTTATATTAGGGACCACTAAGCATTGCTACATACTACATGTAAATATAAAAGCTCTGGGCCTCATGGTTTCAGAGAAGAAGATTTTTTAAGATTTTCCCATTGTAAGTCTATGGGAGCTAAGGACCCCTGAGGCGTGGCCAGTTTGGACCCCAGGGGCTTGATTGGCAGGATTTTTGTGGGGGACCACTAACCATTGCTACATACTAAATATAAAAGCTCTGGGCCTCATGGATTCAAAAAAGAAGATTTTTAAAGATTTTCTCATTGTAAGTCTATGGGAGATAATGACCCCGGGGGTGGCCAGTTTGGACCCCAGGGGCATGGTTGGCAGGATTTATGTAGAGGACTACTAAACATTGCTACATACTAAATGTCTTTGCTCTCTGCCTCATGGTTTCAGAGAAGAAGATTTTTGAATGTTCTTAAGCTATATAGCTCTATATAAACAAAAGACCCCCTGAGGTGTGGCCAGTTTGGACCCCAGGGGCTTGATTGGCAGGATTTATATTGGGGACTATTAACCATTGTTACATACTAAATACATAAGCTCTGGGACTCATGCTTTCAGAGAAGAAGATTTTTTAAGATTTTTCCATTGTAAGTCTATGGGAGCTAATGACCCCCGGGGCGTGGCCAGTTTGCAGGATTTATGTAGAGGACTACTAAACATTGCTACATACTAAATGTCTTTGCTCTCAGCCTCATGGTTTCAAAGAAGAAGATTTTTGAAGGTTATTTAGCTATATAGCTCTATATAAACAAAAGACCCCCTGGGGGGGGTGGCCAGTTTGGACCCCAGGGGCTTGATTGGCAGGATTTATGTTGGGGACCACTAACCATTGCTACATACTAAATACATAAGCTCTGGGCCTCATGGTTTCAGAGAAGAAGATTTTTTTTAAGATTTTTTAATTGTAAGTCTATGGAAGCTAATGACCCCCGGGGCGTGGCCAGTTTTGACCCCAGGGGCATGGTTGGCAGGATTTATGTAGAGGACTACTAAACATCGCTACACACTAAATGTCTTTGCTCTCTGCCTCATGGTTTCAAAGAAGATGATTTTTGAAGGTTACTTAGCTGTATAGCTCTATATAAACAAAAGACCCCCGGGGGCGTGGCCAGTTTGGACCCCAGGGGCTTGATTGGCAGGATTTATGTTGGGGACCACTAACCACTGCTACATACTAAATACATAAGCTCTGGGCCTCATGGTTTCAGAGAAGAAGATTTTTTAAAGATTTTCCCATTGTAAGTCTATGGGAGCTAATGACCCCCGGGGCGTGGCCAGTTTTGACCCCAGGGGCTTGATTGGCAGGATTTATGTGGGGGACCACTAACCATTGCTACATACTAAATATATAAGCTTTGGGCCCCATGGTTTCAGAGAAGAAGATTTTTTAAGATTTTCCCATTGTAAGTCTATGGGAGCTATATGTTGCCATGGCAACCAGAGTTCCAACCCAATCTGCCCTTAAACCTTATGCAGGCAATCCCCCACCCCAACAATGCTACACTTAAAATTTGACCATGATTGGCCAAGTGGTTATGGAGATATTCTTGTTTGAAAATGTGAACGGACGACGACGGACGACGGACGACAGAGCCTCCCTATACTATAAGCTCACCTTGTGAGCCTACGGCTCAGGTGAGCTAATAACAGGACAAGGACCGGCTGTGTTTGCAGCAGGTGCAGTACTTGGACAGTCTTTTTGGGGGATATTTTAGAACTTAAACATTGTTTTTCTAGGAAACAAAACGGTGAAATGTTTGTTTTTTTGTTTTATTCTGTATCATACAATGTAAGTTTTACTAAAACAATATGCATAACAGACCTGGGGCCGATTACAAGCCAATGTAATTGACTACAATTACAATTACTTTTCAAAATCATGATTACAGATTACATTACAATTACATTTTTCTCAATGTAATTGATTACAATTACAATTACTTTGCAAAGTAATCATGATTACTTTATGATTACATGTGATTACATTATACAAGTGTACAGAATGATCATGACTGTGAAAGTGCAAAAACTCAATATTCAAAAAGACTTAATTCATACCTAAATCTGAAAACAAAAATAATTGGTGGCTTACATGTGTGCTAATAGGTAAGACTGAAATAATTTCTGAAGAACTTGACTTACTTTTTAATCTGAACGAAATTTATTTAGCAATCTGCAGTTACATGTAATGTGCATGCAATGACTGTATGCTATTTATGAAGTTTGAGAAATTCAATAAATGCTATGTGTCAGGTCCTAAATATAAAGCACATGCTTCAGTATTTTTTTCTCTATCATTTATTTTACCTTTTATTTCAAACATCAGAAATATGATTCTACATTGTTTCCAATGTCATAAAATTGCTTGTGTAAGACTAGTTCAAAATCTTCAAAGCAAGGGGCCACACACTTCCTGTAAATTTATTATTTTCTCAACATTTTAACCATCACTGTATATATTTCATTTTTCATCTTTTTCTTGCCCACCCTCAGTCTGGCAAAAATATCAAAGTGAATAAGTTGGCCTATAAATGGGAAAGAAGGGAATTAAAGTATTGGCTTTTTGTTGTATGCAATACACAGGTGTCACTAAGCAGACAGATGTTTATTATACAGTTAGCTCAATCCACAAAGAAGGTGTGAAAATCAGAGTTGAGTTGCACTGCTCAACTCTGCACCAATAAACACAAAACAGGTAGTATGTTTGAAATACATCTTTAACACTTGAACCTGCCTGTCTGAAGTAAAGATGATAAATCGTGTGAATCAGTCATAAAAATATAAGTCAACCAAGGCAGCTACCAGTCTTAACCTGCAATACCCTGCATTCAAGAGTACCAAAATCACACAGTTTTTACATAATAACAAATTTATCCTTAAATATTAACCCATTTATGCCTGGCATCTCATAAAAAGAGACAGGTAGACATTGCAGACTCAGATCAGATGCTCAGATGCAGCATTTTGATCAGGATCTTCACTGCTGGCATAAAATTTTTAACAGTTTGTATAAAAAGATGTAAAAAAAAAAACTTTCCAATTTGTGAGGATAGAAGAGTCTGCCAGTCAGAAATGGGTAAAAGAGTGCATATTTATAACTATGATACTGCTTAAATTTTACTCCCCAAAAGAGTATAACTGGAATTCTGTCAGTTTCTTAATTTTGTACATAAATTAGATCAGTTTTTCTCTGTCCTATTCAGTTTGAAGACACTTTGAATAATCAACTGCTTTCTGTTATTATTTTGCACAAGTCTTTTCTTTTAACTATTAAACAGAGCAAGTTTCCTTTTTTTCTCATTTCTGAAAATGGATCATGCATCCTCTCTCCTACAGACAGATCCATACATCTGTCTGTTATTATCAGTATTCATTCTTTCCCATGACTATTGTACTATGGAACAGATTACCAGCTGATCTCGTCCAAGTTTCAGATCTTGACTCCTTTAAATTAGGAGTCAGTAAGATCAGTCATACCCTCCCCTAAACATAAATACTGTTTTTATCCTGATTTTAAACTCTTCTTAACACTAACCCTTTCATCTATATTTCACCTTTCTTTTTATCTTTTTATTCTGCACTATCTCACTTTTTACTTCTTTTACTAACACACCATGCGTGGTGAAATCCAAATAATACCCGAAAGGGGGTTGTGGATCATGTCAAGATAGATAGATAGATAAGTAATCAAAAAGTAATCATGAAGTAATCATGATTACAGCCCATTTTGTAATGTAATTGATTACATTACGATTACTTGTAATCATAAAAATGCACGATTACAGATTACTTCATGATTACTCAGAAATTGTAATTGATTACAAGTAATCACGATTACAGATTACAATTACCCCAGGTCTGATGCATAAGCATGCCCCATCGACTGAATATATTTTTCATGACCTTTTTCATGAAATTCAATTTTCTTGCATTTTTTAAAACAAGTAGCCCAAAGGGCAACAATTGCTCACCTGAGAGACACTGTAAACCTATAGGGATATTTAAGATGCTCAAGGGCAGCTAACTCCACAGTCAGTGGTCCAATCAGGCTGAAAATTAAACTCATCCAAAACATTATGTATGCCCTCATTTAATATATGCAAGTTTAAAAAGTATCCGATCAAGAGCACAATAGACAGAGCTGTCAAGGGCAGTTAACTTCGTAGTGGTTGGCCTGATCTGGCCAATATTTGAACTTGTTTAAGATATTATGCATTTCCTCATTACCTGCAAGTTTGAAAAGGATCGGATCAGTAGAAACCAAGAAAAAGTGGCGACATTGATTTTTCGGATGCTCAGGGCAGGTACTCCATAGTCAGAAGTGAGATCTAGCCGAAATGCTAACTAATCCAAGCTTTTATGCATATCCTCATTACCTGCAAGTATGAAGAGGATCCCATGAAAAATGAAAATGTGATGACATTGTTTTCTCCATTATAAGACTATGGGATTTTTTTCAAACGCTCAAGGGCAGCTAACTCCGTAGTCTGTGCTCGAATCCGGCCAAATTTTGAACTCATCCAAGCTCTTATGTATGTCATCATTACCTGCAAGTATGATAAGGATCTAATCAAAAACCTTGATTGCAGCACCCTGAAAGTCAAACTTGCTCGAGATATTGTCATGCCCTACATTTGTGTGAAATTATTTTAGAATCCTTTGAGAAATGTAGGTGCTAGAGCGATGACAAAGTTTTTCTAAAAATAGCCACAGTGACCTTGACCTTGGGCACAGCATCCTGAAAGTCAAACTTGCTTGAGATATTGTCATACCCTACATTTGTGTCAAGTTATTTCAAAATCCATGGAGAAATGAAGGTGCTAGGGTGATGACAAAGTTTTTCTATAAATAGCCACAGTGACCTTGACCTTGGGCACAGCACCCTGAAAGTCGATCTTGCACGAGATATTGTCATGCCCTACATTTGTGTGAATTTATTTTAAAATCCATTGAGAAATGTAGGTGCTAGAGCGCTGACAAAGTTTTTCTAAAAATAGCCACAGTGACCTTGACCTTGGGCGCAGCACCCTGGAAGTTCAACTTGCTTGAGATATTGTCATACCCTACATTTGTGTCAAGTTATTTTAAAATCCATGGAGAAATGAAGGTGCTAGGGCGATGACAAAGTTTTTCTAAAAATAGCCACAGTGACCTTGACCTTGGGCACAGCACCCTGAAAGTCAAACTTGCTTGAGATATTGTCATGCCCTACATTTGTGTGAAGTAATTTTAAAATCCATTGAGAAATGTAGGTGCTAGAGTGCTGACAAAGTTTTTCTAAAAATAGCCACAGTGACCTTGACCTTGGGCACAGCATCCTGAAAGTCGATCTTGCTTGAGATATTGTCATGCCCTACATTTGTGTGAATTTATTTTAAAATCCATTGAGAAATGTAGGTGCTAGAGCGCTGCCAATGTTTTTCTAGAAATAGCCACAGTGACCTTGACCTTGGGCGCAGCATCCTGAAAGTCAAACTTGCTCGAGATATTGTCATGCCCTACATTTATGTGAAGTTATTTTAAAATCCGTTGAGAAATGTAGGCAATAGAGCGATGACAAAGTTTTTCTAAAAATATGTGATGACGTTGTTTTCTCCATTATAACACTATGGGATTTTTTTCAAACGCTCAAGGGCAGCTAACTCCGTAGTCTGTGCTTGAATCCGGCCAAATTTTGAACTCATCCAAGCTCTTATGTATGTCATCATTACCTGCAAGTATGATACGGATCTAAGCAAAAACAGTTGAGAAAACGTGATGACGCCATTTTCCCCATTATAACCCTATGGGATTTTTTTCAAACGCTCAAGGGCAGCTAACTCCGTAGTCTGTGCTCGAATCCGGCCAAATTTCGAACTCATCCAAGCTCTTGTGTATGTCATCATTACCTGCAAGTATGATAAGGATCTAATCAAAAACAGTCGAGAAAACGTGATGACGCCATTTTCCCCATTATAACCCTATGGGGGCTATCTGTTGCCATGGAAACCAGAGTTCTGAGCTGATCGGCACCAAAACCTAATGCAGCCTTTCCCCCACCCAAATGATGCTTCAGATAAAATTTGATTGCGATCGGCCCACTGGTCTCTGAGATATTTATGTTTGAAAGTGTTGACGCACCCACCCACGCACGGACGGATGGACGACGGCTCGACTCCCATCCTATAAGCTCACCTCTGAGCCTTCGGCTCAGGTGAGCTAAAAATGTAAAAATATACTTATAATCAAGATAATTGCAATTTTTCTTACCAGTCTGTTTCAAATACCCTATATTAAAGATTATATGATATGCAGAAATGAAAGTGCATCCTTGTGCTAGAGACATGAATTTTAATGGAAAATGTGTAAAAAAAAAGTATGTTTAAATACAAAAGTTTGTTTTTTAGGAAAACAAAATGGTGAAAAATTTTCTTTTCTTATCCAACTGTTTTATAGCCCTTTGGGTTATTCAGCTGGTATAATGAAATGAATGCCCCACCAATATCTTTATTCACCATTCGTCTACCTTAAGTGGTTGCTATGCAGTTACTAAGGCTAAATTTCTATGAAGGAGATTTCCTACAACTATGAAATTTGCTCTGGAGGAACAGTCTTTTTCAGACTGTTCCTCCAGAGCAAATTTCATAGTTGTAGGGAATCTCCTTCATAGAAATTTAGCCTTAGCAACAGCATAGCAACGACTTAAGTTGTTTTATAAATACGGGCCCTGTACCCTAAACATTCAGACATGACTGCCTCGGCAGAGGAGACCCAAATCACACTGTTCCTAAACGAGCACTGTCTAATACCAGCTGCATTAAGCAAAAACATACTTTACATGAGCCGCGACATCAGAAAACCAACAAAGTGGGTGTGCGCCCAGAGCAGACTCCGATCAGCCTGAGCATCTGCCAAGTCCGATCAGACTCTCCGCTAAGCGCTTATAGGGTAGCTAAGGGTCTCAGCTACCTCCATGCGGACAGCGAAAACACTGATCAGACTGGGCGGATGCCCAGGCTGATCGGAGTCTGCGCTGGGCGCACAGCCACTTTGTTGGTTTTCTCACTTCGCGGCTCACATATTTGCAAACAACAAAGACAAACCAAGCTGTTAGCCAGTGCTATTAGCCAGAGACTTTTTTTACGGGTACCATACATGGCAGGGGCGTAGCTAGGGGCAATTACACAGTACGCAAAATCATGTTTTATACCCATTAAGGGCAATAATATGGGGTAAGGTCGCTAAGATGTTTCAAAGTTTCTTGTCTGGTGGCAGTTAGTATTAAAATTATGCCCAGTAAACAACATTTTAGAATGAAAATACACAGGTGTGTGTTGAAATTTTGTCAGTTTGACAAAATTTCAATAAACACCTGCGTATTTGCGTATAGGTAGCTACGCCCTTGCATGGTGTGTGCAAACAGCTAACTAATTCTCTGATCAGACTACACAGATGTGCACACTGGTGTAAGCCTATGGTGATAGCATATGAGCAGTGCTCCAGATAAGGAGTAACAGGGATAATTCAGAGATACTTTTCTTATTTCTCAATGAAAACATACATTGTTACCTCTCTTTAGAACCATCTCATCGAGATGATTCTAATTAGGGGTCACAATGTATGTTTTTATGGAAAAATAAGGAAAATTATCCCTGTTACCCCTTTCTATCTGGAGCACTTTATATGTTAGGCATCATTTACTGGTTGCAACTCAATGATTTCATTGGATCAGTTCAAGTACTGCAAAATTAGAACTTTTAAAAGATATTTTTTCACGATTTACATCCATTTAAATCAACTGCAAAATTCTGCACTCTTAAACATACAGGCCCTTTATATAAATTACAGCTTTCAGTATTTTGTGATCAACTTTTTAATTCTTAGCCACAATGCAATGTAATTTCTCCCTTTTGAATCAATGTATTCATTGAACTGCATATATTCAAATTAAAAAGATTACTTTGCCCTGTCAATTACAAACAGTAAACAATATTGGATAAGACATCAGAGGTCAAGAAAACAAACCTTTCATAGCTTCCAGCCAGAACCGAGAGTGATCTTGTAAATTCTGTACTACCTGAAATTAAAGACAGCATTAGAAATCAAATGGTGAGACTACAATGAAGTCTGGAGTAAACAGATATCAATCAATCTTGAATCTTTTTTGTCTCAATGTGTTCATTACCTGTTTTTATGTGAGCTGCGACATGCAAAAAGGGCCTATTGGATACGCAAACAGCAAATGCTCGGACCAGCCTGCAAATCTGTGCAGTCTGATCAAAGCCTTTCTGTTCATGAACACCATGTATGGACCCTGACGCATTAACAGACACAAAATGGCTGCCAGGAGCCACAGACTGGTTAGAGTCTATGCTGTTGGCAGATTTTTAAGCTACCTTTTTAGACTGAGCCAGCTCATTCAATGGTTAAAGGCAGGAATCCGATTAAGTTTCTTTCCCCAAATATAGGGGTGCACCAAGTATTGCTAGTTAACTACATGTTACTCAAAAACTGACCTAATTGTAGTCAGACCTTATGATCACAAAGCGTATGTGCAAATGTATGCATATAAAAGATATATCAGTGTATGAAGAAAATTATTCTCATGGCAGTTTTTGTACACCCGAATAATTAAGAAAGCAGTCTACCTAAATTGTATACACTTTATTTGTAGCTTGAACTTCAGTCTGAAGTAGACTCTTCACGTTCAGATTTGGACAAACATGTATGTCATATCTGACGTTTCCTAAAATTTTTGCAAACAGTGCAAACCTGATCACACTGCTCCAAAGGAGCAGTCTGATCTGGGCTTAAACTGTTAGTGTAGGCATTTTGGTTTTAAATTCATTTTCAAACAAGAATTCTGAGGAAGGCAGTGTCTAGCCTGTCTTCACATCGCCACAAAACAGAGCTAATGCAAAAACTCAACAAAACTTACGCCAACACCAGAAAAGTAAAACCCATGTCTTGTTTCTGCAAGTTGCAGGCAAGACAAACAAGTAGCCCAAAGGGCAACAATTGCTCACCTGAGAGACATTGTAAACCTATAGGGATATTTAAGATGCTCAAGGGCAGCTAACTCCACAGTCAGTGGTCCAATCAGGCTGAAAATTAAACTCATCCAAAACATTATGTATGCCCTCATTTAATATATGCAAGTTTAAAAGTATCCGATCAAGAGCACAATAGACAGAGCTGTCAAGGGCAGCTAACTTCGTAGTGGGTGGCTTGATCTGGCCAAAATTTGAACTTGTTTAAGATATTATGCATTTCCTCATTACCTGCAAGTTTGAAAAGGATTGGATCAGTAGAAACCAAGAAAAAGTGGCGACATTGATTTTTTTGGATGCTCAGGGCAGGTACTCCATAGTCAATGGTGGGATCTAGCCGAAATGCTAACTAGTCCAAGCTTTTATGCATATCCTCATTACCTGCAAGTATGAAGAGGATCCAATGAAAAATGAAAATGTGATGACATTGTTTTCTCCATTATAAGACTATGGGATTTTTTTCAAACGCTCAAGGGCAGCTAACTCCGTAGTCTGTGCTCAAATCCGGCCAAATTTCGAACTCATCCAGGCCCTTATGTATGTCATCATTACCTGCAAGTATGATAAGGATCTAATCAAAAACCTTGATTGCAGCACCCTGAAAGTCAAACTTGCTCGAGATATTTTCATGCCCTACATTTGAGTGAATTTATTTTAAAATCCGTTGAGAAATGTAGGTGCTACAGCGATGACAAAGTTTTCCTAAAAATAGCCACAGTGACCTTGACCTTGGGCACAGCATCCTGAAAGTCGAACTTGCTTGAGATATTGTCATACCCTACATTTGTGTCAAGTTATTTCAAAATCCATGGAGAAATGAAGGTGCTAGGGCGATGACAAAGTTTTCCTAATAAGCCACAGTGACTTTGACCTTGGGCACAGCACCCTGAAAGTTGAACTTGCTTGAGATATTGTCATGCCCTACATTTGTGTGAATTTATTTTAAAATCCATTGAGAAACGTAGGTGCTAGAGCGCTGACAAAGTTTTTCAAAAAACAGCCACAGTGACTTGACCTTGGGCGCAGCACCCTGGAAGTCAAACTTGTTCAAGATATTGTCATGCCCTACATTTGTGTGAAGTTGATTTAAAATCTGTTGAGAAATGTAGGCGCTAGAGTGCTGACAAAGTTTTTCTGAAAATAGCCACAGTGACCTTGACCTTGGGCGCAGCATCCTGAAAGTCAAACTTGCTCGAGATATTGTCATGCCCTACATTTGTGTGAAGTTATTTAAAAATCTGCTGAGAAATGTAGGTGCTAGAGCGCTGACAAAGTTTTTCTAAAAATAGCCACAGTGACCTTGACCTTGGGCGCAGCATCCTGAAAGTCGAACTTGCTCGAGATATTGTCATGCCCTACATTTGTGTGAAGTTATTTTAAAATCCGTTGAGAAATGTAGGCAATAGAGCGATGACAAAGTTTTTCTAAAAGTATGTGATGACGTTTTCTCCATTATAACACTATGGGATTTTTTTCAAACGCTCAGGGGCAGCTAACTCTGTAGTCTGTGCTCGAATCTGGCCAAATTTCGAACTCATCCAAGCTCTTATGTATGTCATCATTACCTGCAGGTATGATAAGGATCTAAGTAAAAACAGTTGAGAAAACGTGATGACGCCATTTTCCCCATTATAACCCTATGGGATTTTTTTCAAACGCTCAAGGGCAGCTAACTCCGTAGTCTGTAGGCTGTGCTCGAATCCGACCAAATTTCGAACTCATCCAAGCTCTTGTGTATGTCATCATTACCTGCAAGTATGATAAGGATCTAATCAAAAACAGTTGAGAAAACGTGATGACGCCGTTTTCCCCATTATAACCCTATAGGGGCTATCTGTTGCCATGGAAACCAGAGTTCTGAGCTGATCGGCACCAAAACCTAATGCAGCCTTTCCCCCACCCAAATGATGCATCAAATATAATTTGATTGCGATCGGCCCACTGGTCTCTGAGATATTTATGTTTGAAAGTGTTGACGCACCCACGCACCCACGGACGCACGGACGGACGACGGCTCGACTCCCATCCTATAAGCTCACCTCTGAGCCTTCGGCTCAGGTGAGCTAAAAATCAAGGTAAATACAGTAAGCATTACCTCATCTGTGAGTAGAATGTGTATTGATGAGGGGCCCTGAACATAAACCTCTAATATCTGGTACCTTTGTAGACTAAATAAATCAGATATTTTGTTGATAAGCTCGTGACAGGTCAACTTCTCTAAATATAGGGCATGGTATACTGAAAATAAAATTCAGAAATATTTTGTATCTATCAGACGATACACTTATCAGCAATCTTATATATTCAAGTGCAACAAAAAAACTGCAGTTCCTTTGCCAGCAAACAAGTACTGAAATGTGAGGGCTTTTTTTTTTTTTTTTGATCTTTTTCTTTTCCCATGGATAAGAACAGGCTACTGTTCATGCTATCAAGAACAATCAGCATAAAGCTTCTGTTCATGCTATCAGGAACACTCAGCATAAAGCTACTGTTCATGCTATCAAGAACAATCAGCATAAAGCTACTGTTCATGCTATCAAGAACAATCAGCATAAAGCTACTGTTCATGCTATCAGGAACAATCAGCATAAAGCTACTGTTCATGCTATCAAGAACAATCAGCATAAAGCTACTGTTCATGCTATCAAGAACAATCAGCATAAAGCTACTGTTCATGCTATCAGGAACAATCAGCATAAAGCTACTGTTCATGCTATCAAGAACAATCAGCATAAACTACTGTTCATGCTATCAAGAACAATCAGCATAAAGCTACTGTTCATGCTATCAAGAACAATCAGCATAAAGCTACTGTTCATGCTATCAAAAACAATCACCATTATTTTCTTCCGTTGAAATGAAATCCAAATAAAATATTCCATTTCTCACTCATTACAAAGCAACTTTTTTGTTATATTGCATTTAACTTAAAGGAAGCAATCATCTTAACCTTTGTGTCAA
This sequence comes from Ctena decussata, assembly GCA_963989385.1. NCBI lineage: Eukaryota > Metazoa > Mollusca > Bivalvia > Lucinida > Lucinidae > Ctena > Ctena decussata. Next base: position 68,225,037 of record OZ022504.1, read on the forward strand.
AGTCAAGGAAAACGCTAATTGTTTAGGAATACTAACAACTGCATTTTTCTTTCTTTTTTTTTTTTCAGTCAGACACAACTAACCCTTTAAATGTAAATTCTATCAGCAACCAGGAAAGAAAGACAGTGCTGAAGATAAGAAGGGGTAAAAGGGATAATTTTCCTTATTTTTCTATAAAAAACATAAGCTGTGTATGTTTTCGTTGAGAAATAAGAAAAATTATCTCTGAATTATCCTTGTTACTCCTTCTTATCTGGAGGACTGGTAAGATTTATTATCTGTTTACCAGTAGCAGGTTCTTGACAAATATACAAGGTTAGCCTTGGCCGTACATTTCTGAAAGGAAAACAAAGTATCAAGTCAGTTATTGATGACATTAAATACAATTCAATATTGTATATTAGGCTAAGTACCAAATTTATTCTGCTGAAAAAAGTGTTTTCTCCTCTCTAGAATGACCCCAAATGTGTAAATCAGTCTTCTGCTATAATATGGGTTTTTCACTTCCAAAACAATCCTAAAGATCTAGATCCATCATGTATGATGGATCTAGAATTCTGGAATTGTTTTGGAAGGGAAAAAAACCCATCTTATAACCAAAGAAATATGTGATAACATTTGATTGGGGTGCCCACACCCTGTTGACAGCAAAATCTCTTCCTATACTTTTCTACAAGCATGCTTAAGTTACTGTTTTTGTTGTTGCTTTTTTGTATCTAAACTTTTATATTCAAGAAAATATCTCACTAGCACTAAACTCAAGTAGCGAGATGAAACCAAGAATTCATGCATCATGTATCTGTTACACCAGTACCAAATTCTACAGATGAAAATTAGCATCCACATCATAAACTTAATGAACAAGGTGTTTGCTTTCTATACCTGAGAGCAACAACAAACACTTACTCTAACAGTATATCAAAATTATTTTTTAGGAAAGAATCCATCTTCTTCTAAGAGAGGCACGGTAGCCGAGTGGTTAGAGTGGCTCGGTTATTGTGCAGAAAGTCGCCGGAAGGTCGTGAGTTCGCGGCTCACCGTCACCATCTGACGACTGGAAAACTCTCTCTGTCAACCCAGCAGTAAATGGGTACCTTTTTCGAATTAGGGAAGGATAAGGCAGCGAAAGGAGAGAAATGGGCTCCACCTTTCATCAGCTGTGTCCAAGATACAGTGGGTCTCTAACCCCCACTGCCCCTACGGCTATTAGGCTATTGGAAAACTTTACCTTTACCATCTTCTAGCTTGACCGTCTAATAACATGACCATCAGCTGAGACTTACCTTGCTTGCAAAGCATTGTTTAAACGTATACCATCCGCTAAACCACAAATTTGTATTAAATCATCTCTTGTGAGACGTAATAAATCTGCACCTAAAATAAAGAGCATACAGGAATTTTAGGTTTCGCAGCCATTTAGCAATTTATTGGATACCATATTTATAAGACTGGGCTTTCTCTCCCAAAAAGTACCTCAAATATATAAATCAGTGTTCTGTAATTTGGCAGCCAGATGGGTTTCTGTCTTCCAAAACAATCCAAAAAATCTAGATCCATTTTGTAAACAATCCCAAAAATCTAGATCCATCTTGTAAGATGGATCTAGATTTTTGGGATTGTACTCCCATCTTATACCCAAAGAAATATGGTATTTATTGATACAACAATAATATCTACAATATGTTCAGGTAAGGGATTACCTCACACAGCCCAAAAAAATAAACTTTATGACCCTAGAATAACTTAAAATCAGGCAGTTATTATGAGAAGCACAACATACATGTATGTTTCAAAGTTGTGAGTTGAGAACCATTAGTTTCTCCTAATTAACTAACTGAGAATCACATAATGCAAAAGTTTCTTGCCATAAAAGAAAACTGGATCACAGTCATATTACAATTCAACCCAGGTATAGACCAACAGATCTTTTTTTTTTTCTGAGAGCTAGGGACTTCGTAATTAACTTAACCCCTCAATAAGCTCACAAGGTTTGTGTTTTCAGTTTCATCTGGCAATGCAGAACTCCCGATGAAGGTGCTGATATTAAGGAGGCAGCTAATGACAATTCTGGCACAATATGATTTATATGTTCATTCTCCATAAGCATAGAATATTTCTTCAGTTATAAAACAGGGGTGTGTCCCTTCAAAAAGAATTCCAAAAATCTAGATCTGTCTTGTAAGACAGTTCCAGATCTTTAGGATTGTTTTGAAATGGATATCCCCATATTACAGCAGAATTTCTAAGACTGATTTAGATTTTTGGAGTCATCCCAGAGAGGGGAAAACCCCATTTTAGAGCCAAATAAGTACAGTATGCTGTGGCCTGTCATCAGAAGTGCTTAGTACTATTCTAATGGCAGATTAGAGGTTCTACCCTATTTATCTGGTTATAAGACAGTTACCATCCCTTCGCAACGACCCCTTATTGCGTATCATTTCTTAAAGAATTTTTTTTCCTTCCAAATCAATCCCAAAATACCTAGATCGATCTTACAAGACGGATCTAGATTTTGGGGTTGTTTTGGAGGAGAAAACCCTGTCTTATCACTGAACAAATAAGGCAAATACTGTTCTACTGGAGAGATAAGATATTTATGCCAATATTCCGAATCCTAACATCAATCCTGAGCTTATTAAAATTAAAATCATATATATATGAACATGAAAGAAAAATACACAAAGGCAAACCCAGTTCACACAGAATGTGCTATATCATAAGATCCAACTAAATTATTAGATACTACATTACAATAGCAGCTTACCTGAGAAGTTTTGGAATACCCTGCTATAATATGAGAATCTGTTGTGTTGTAACCACTGAGCCACTTCTGCTGCATTTGCCTCAGGAGACAGTACATCAGGCTGAAATTGTAGTATTACCTTACTTATTAGAACATCTAACAATACTACTTGTGTAAAATTGATGCCCTAGTTCAGAAGATTGAAATTCAATTAACAAACTTCATCATCTTCAAACTAAGACAAATCTATTAGTTTTCTCTGGAAATCTTAAGTCCATTTGTCCATCTGGGATTCTAACATGCATTAACATTTTCCCCATTTATCACATAGGCAGCGCCATCGTGTGAAAATTAGAGATAAACCAAGTTGCTAACATCCCAGTGTGCATATTTTGCGCCTTGATGATGCTGGATGTAAACATGTACTCCTGTCGACGTCCACCTCTAAAAACGTCATGAAAGTGTAACAATATTTTTGTATTTTCATTCATACTGTGTTAGAATGGAAATAGTTTTTCCTTACCCGTAAAGTATCGCTGATGAACATGTGTTGTCGGGCAAATACCAATATTAATTCACTCCGGCTGTGCCATCCTGAATTAATATTTTGTGATCTGCCCTCCAACATCATGTGTTAATCAATGAATCATAACTCACGGGTACGGAAAAATTAATACTTAAATCATAAGTCCATTCGTTTTATCTGGGAATCACAAGTCCATCTGCTTTATCTAGAAATCATGTCCTCTAAGAATTCCAAGTCCATTTGTTTTATGTTGGAATCCCAAGTAACCTAAGAAACTTACCGGTGACAGTGGAGACATAGGCTGTAGGGGAGGTGGTACTGATATTACTGATGAGGGTGATGATGGTGATGAGCTTGTGGCTCTGTTGGTTGTCGTTGATACTGGAGTACTGAAACATAGTATAATACACTTGAATCCCTCTATCTTACAGTTTGTAATAAATCTGTTTTGGATATTACAGAGAAACTGATTGTGATTTCTGTATAATCCAGATATTTCCCTAAGATGCAAATCAGCCTGAAATTTTTATGGGCATAGGTGAACAATTTCAGCAGTGACTGAATTCTTTTTGCAGACTTGTGTATACAATTTTTAAAGCAGTGAAATTATTACATGAAAACTTTTAGGAGAATATGTGCCCACATATCTACAGTATTAATCCTAATAAAAGGCCATCGGCCAAGTGTCACCCGACGTTTGAAATGTGTCACAAACTTCAGCCCTTTATTCTGTTTCAGAGTAAATGAATGGCCAAAAACAGAAAATATATATATTACAAAACCTGGTAAGCAAATGATAACTGAACATAAGCAAAGACATATACCCAATTACTGGGCCTCTTTATAAAATACTTAAGCTCAGAACGGGGCATATATGTGTAAAATCAGGTTACTGAAACTATAGGCCCTTACAAAATGATCAAAACATCAAGACTGTATACCCAGTAACAAAATAACAAGAGCCATAATCCTCCTTATATGAATCTGATGAAAAATGAACAATGCATTTATGAAAATTCAGCCCATTAATATGAATAGTTCTGGAGTTATCCCTTTACCTTTAAGTGAATGTCTATTATCTATGAAAGGGGAATAACTATGTCACTTATAATTTAGCACATCCTAACAATAATCAGAATAATCAATTTACCAAATGCTAATAACATACCAAATTTCAGCTCTCTCGGTCAAACGGTTCAAAAGTTGGAAAAATGCCAAAAAAATGACAAAGGGCCATAACTTTGTAAAAAATAGGACAATTGAAATTCCAAAATCACATGCACATCTTCAGATCATGATGAAACATTCTGCACAATTTCAAGTCAATCTGATATAAGATGTTGCAGGAGTTGAGGGGACAAGGTCTAAGTCAGCAAGGGCCATAACTCCATTAAAAATGGCCGAAACAAAAATAAAAAACCACATGCACATCTTCATATCATAAGAATACAATATGTAAAATTTCAAATCAATCCGATGAAAGATGTAGAAGGAGTTGCGGGGACAAGATTTCGGATGGTCTAAGTCAGCAAGGGCCGTAACTCCATAAAAAATGGCCGAAACAAAAATAAAAAACCACATGTACATCTTCATATCATAAGAATACAATCTGTAAAATTTCAAATCAATCCGATGAAAAACGTAGGAGGAGTTGCGGGGACAAGATTTCGGACGGACGGACGGACGCACACACGGACGGACGAGGGTCATTTCTATAGTCCCCCTCCGCCTACGTCGGGTGACAATAAACACCCCTGCTCTAATAAATGCCCCCTGCCTCTTTTTCCAAAATAATGTTACATTTACTTGCACAAATTCTTGTTTGCTTCTCTGCATGAGATAGCTCTTTGAAAAGGGGTCTACCCTTCAAGGAAAGAATTTGCTCCTATAGGAGCAAATTCTTTTCTTTAAGAGTTGACCCCTACTGAAAAGGGAGGCAAAGTATAATAGAGCTGCTTCTACTGAAAGTATACCCATTCACCTTTATATTGTTTACTAGAGGTATTTTGGCAGTGGGGTATTAACTGCACTTTAGGCTCTAAATAACAACCCCACCTTTCGAAAAATGCAATGTCCCCGGAGTGTTTAGTAGGATAAATAAGGTATGCAGTTTGCTCTAGTCAAAACATCATGATGCAAAGCAACCTGCAAAGTCTGATGGCTCCAGATAGATTAAGACCTCCGTAAAACAGTGATTTTTAATTATTGAGCTTTGACACAACAAAATCAACCAAGTGGCATGTGTGTTCAGTGAAGTCTCAGATCAGCCTGGGCAGAGTCTTTGATGTCTGCATGGAGGTAGCTTAGACCCATAGCTACTTTTTAAGCACACAGCAAAGACCCACATCAGGCAGGGTAGATGCCCAGGCTGATCTGAGTCTTCAATGGGCACACATGCCAGGCTGATCTGAGTCTTCAACGGGCGCACATGCCACTTTGTGGGTTTTGTCATGTTGTGGCTCATATGGGTACACCATCATGATTTTTCCACCATTTTTACAAAAAGAAGCCAATTTTGTGACTTCCTGTTTTCCATGGACAACAAAAACCCCATCTAAAAAGTGTGCAACTCTTAAAGGAAAGAACCACACCAAATTCTTTTTTTGAAGAGATGACCCAGACTGAGGCAGAATATTATAAATATTATAAAAGAATTTCATAAGACTAATTTAGATATTTGGGTCATTCTAGACTGGTGAAAACCTCTTTTTAATGCTGAAAAAATACAATAATTTGAGTCTTGCTGCTCAGAGATGTCTGAACACCTTTTTGCATGTCATAGCTCACAACTTACCTGACTGGCGAACTCTTTTTGAAGCTTAAGTCTTCTTGAGTTGACTTTTTATTGGGTGCTGTTGCACTATAGAATAGAAACAGATCTGTGTGAGAACAAGAAGTGGTAACAATAAACATGAGAAAATTTGTGTTGGAAAATGACTTTTATTTTGGTCATACACTACTGAGTACAGCTATTGATTGATTGATTGATTTGTTGCTTTACGTCCACAGTAAACAGCTATGGTCATGTCGGGACAGTCAGTTAACCTCACCACACTATTCCTGGGCATGCTTAGACCTCTAAGTGCACATACTTTCACCAGTAACTGACAACTGCCCTTCTTGAATCAGCGGAAGGAGAAACTAAAGTATGTGGCCAAACCGGGTATCGAACCCAGGACCTCTGACTTATGAGTCAGGTCCCCTACTGACTCATAAGTCAGAGGTCCTTGGTTCGATACCCGGTCTGGCCACATACTTTCGTTTCTCCTTCCGCTGATTCAAGAAGGGCAGTATAGTGAGTGAGTGAGTGATAGGGTGTTTTACAACACAGCAGCACAAAAACGCTATTTTGGACCAAATAATACTACCGTAATCGACCCATTTACCACACCGTGCGCTTAACTTTTTCAAAATTGCAACAAAAAGATGTGGTTAAATTGTATTTAATAACCGCACACTCAGAACAATGAAATCAGGGTGACTGGAAAGAGGCAACATGGGTAGGACTGGAAGTACTTTGTGTTTATACTTTTCATGAGTTCCCTGTTAATTATTGGGTTTTGTGAGAGTTTCAAAGAAAAAGCAGTGTGCGCTTGTGCAGTTTGTCCGGAAATGGCCTTGGTGTGCGTTTATAGGGGCATGTGCGGTAAATGGGTCGATTACGGTATATAATTCCAACTTCTACAGTCGAACCTGTGCTAACAGTCACCTCCGAATAATGGTCTCCAGACAACAACTGTCGGTTTGAATCCCTCCCGTCAAATTTCCTTGTATAATTACCTGGGAACTGCTAACTGCTGTCAACGGTCATCCGAATTCATTCCGAGACGCTCTATTTTCCTTGAATAACGGTCAGACCTTGTGTCAAAACACAGCTTCATATTCATACACACGTGTTTGTGTATTGCCAAATTTATTTTTAGCGCTAGACTTGTTATTGATTTTTGGGTGCAGTATAATTTATGTAACAAAGTGTATTCTACGCAATTAGCGCATAATGCGTTTATTTAAATAAGTGTTAATTTCTGCAAGGTAATCAAGGCCAGTTTTATTCGGCTAATCATGTCTGATACGGTATGCTCTGTCAACCAATAATAAGTAATCAGTAACTGGTTTAATCAGTCAATCAAATGTATCGCCGAAAGGTTGTGTGCATCAACCGTGAAATCAGGAGTCTTTTTACCGATACATGTATTTTGACAAGAATTCCGCGGAATGCTATGTCGCACCTGCCTTATGCTTTCTCAGTAGTAGATACCATGGTTAGAGGAAAGTATACACTAGGTTTGATAAATTTGTGTAGAAATTTGAACAAATTGGATTTACAATCTAGAAAAGATGTAGTTCTATACATAAAGCTCTACATGCAGTCAACAGAGTTAAAAATATAGGTTAAAGGTATAAAGTAGTCAAACAATCGAGGACACCAGCTTAAGAAAACATTTTATGCCATGTCTGATGAGATAGTGAGAAATGGACTTGAATGCTCTTGTCCATATAATCATGGATGCCAGGTTGGCATAAAATTTCCAAGGTCGATACAGCATGATATAAAGGTCAAGGGTACAAATAATAGCAGCATCCCAGGAGAATCTTCAAGCCAGGTTTGATGATTACACCCACTGTATTTAAAGAGAGATGGACTCAAACCCTAAGGTCGACACAATTTTGGATGTGAAATTTAACAAAATCAGTAGCACGTGAAATATATGTCAAGGGCTGAAACAAGTACATTAATCCTCGAGTCCATTCTAAGATGAAACTTTATACCAGGTTTGATGATTCTAGACAGAGAGAAATGGATTAAATGATAGGGTCGATTTAAAATTCTAAGTAAAAATTTACGAAGTCAGCAGAGCATGAAATATGGGTCAAAATAAGCACAACAATCCTCTAGATCAACCTAAGTAGAAACTTTATACCAGGTTTGATGACTGTAGGTATCATAGACTGAGAGAAATGGACCAGTATGCTAGGGTTGACGTAATTTTTGACGTAAAATTTTACTTAGTCAGCAGAGCATAAAATATAGGTCAAAGGTCAAAATAAAGGCAACACTCCTCTAGATCATCCTAAGAAAAAACTTTATACCAGGTTTGAAGATTGCAATTATCATAGATGGAGAGAAATGGACTTAAACACTAGGGTTAACGTAATTTTAAGCACAGAATTTTATGAAGTCATTAGAGCATGTGTGTCGACGTAATTGTGGATGGACGGACGGCATAGAATTCTACTAAGTCATTAGAGCATGGAAAAAAGGTCAAAGGTCAAAACAAGTGCAAGGTTCCTCGAGACCATTCTAAGAAGAAACTTTATACCAGGTTTGATGAATGTAGGTATCATAGATTGAGAATAATGGACACGAACGCTAGGGTCGACGTAATTGTGGACGGACTGACGGACGGACGAACGGACGGACTGACGGATGGACGGAAAAGTGAACTCCTATATCGCACCTTGCTACAGCAGGTGCGACAAAAACCAATGATTTACAGACTTTAAACCTATTTTAAAATGGTATTTTTGAAATTTACACTGTATCTTCTTGAATATTTCGAAGTATTTTATTGGTTTATATGGGCTTGAATATTGATTTTGCGCAGGCGCAAAAACACAGGAAAATATTACCACTTGCCGACAAACAAAAACGCATATTAAAAAAAGATACATCGGTGGTTCTCTGACGACGTTTATATCTATTATCTGTCTTTCGGTCAAACTTGTGAAATTATTGAATCTCCGAACAACGGTCACCTGTCAACAATGGCCAATTTTATTCTTTCCCATGCCTGGCCTTTGTTCACAGGTTTGACGGTAATTCTAATTTAGCGCAACTTGATTGGTCAAGAGCACACAGAGAATGATATTTATACTTCAATAAATCCCCTAAACCACAAACTAGGAACTACTTAGACTATTTTCTTTGTGGCGATTTCTAAGATACTCTGTATTGCTGACATTTTTAAGATAAAAATAATTATAAGAAATGAATTTTATTTTTGTGGATTTTATGGATGTGTAAATGCAAGCGAATCACTAAAAAACTTAACATAAAGCCCTTTGGGCTTTATTCAATTTGTGAGTGATTCATCGCCATTTTCACACTGATAAATTCCACAAAAATAAAATTCGTTCCTGTAGTATAGATGTCACAATTGAACAATATTTGTGACAACTATTTGAGCCGCAACACTACAAAAGCAACAAAGTGCACCTAGCAAAGACTAAGATGGGCATCCACCCAGTCTGATCAGAGTCTTTGCTGTTACAATGGAGGTAGCTTAGACCCTTAGCTACCTTTTAAGTGCACAGCAAAGATTCTGATCAGACTAGGCAGATGCCCAGGCTGATCTTGGACTTTGCTGGGTGCACATGCCACTTTGTTGGTTTTGTCATGTCACGACTCATTTTTATTGTGTTTGTACTGTGACCGTATTAACTTTGAGTAATAGAGTGTGGACTGCTATGCATAAAACTTCATGCAAGCATGTCCATAATGAAGACACATTTATAAACAAAAGCTATCTCAGAAATAAGTCTTAAAAATAAAATTAAAATAAAAAAAAATGAAATGAAATTTCAAAGTCCATGAGCTTGAGGTAAGGAAACTGACGGGTAGGGGGGAAGAGGGGGGGGGGGGTGCTAGGATGTATCAAAACCCTGAACCATTATCTAACATCAGTCCAAGTATTAGTATCAACTGAGTCCATCATCGTGGCACTGTGAAATTATGTCTTCATAAATATAAAACTTTGACCAAAATCTTTAAGACAAAATTCTAAGTCGATGACCTTGACTTCAAGGTCATCCAGTGGGGTAAGTATAAGGTGTTTTGTAAAAACTCAAAAAAGAGTCTAACATCAGTTCAAGAATAAACTAAATCTCTGCAAAGCATTATGAATCAGTATGCAATTACAAAACTTTAAAAAAGACAAAAAATTCCCAAGTCCCTGACCTTGACATCAAGATCACTGAGTGGGGTTGGGGTAGTACTCTGTAGATCTAACTACAGTGCAAATATAAAAAGAATTCACCTATGAGTTTAGGAGATATGTGTCTTTAAAAAACTTTAACCAAAACATCCAATTAATAAAAAGACAATATTCTAAGTCCATGACCTTGACATAAAGGTCACAGAGGGGAGTGGGGGTAGTACCTTCAAAAACTTTAGACCAATATCTAACTTTAGTGCAAGTATCAAAGAAATCCATTCATGGGTTAAGGAGATATTGGGCTTTATAAAACTTTAACCAAAACATCCAGTCCAAAAAAAAATACCAATTTTCTAAGTCCATGACCTTGACATCAAGGTCACGGAGTGGGGTGGGGGTGGTACCCTGTTAAACCTTAGACCAATATCTAACTACAGTGCAAGTATCAAAAGAATCCATCCATGGGTTAAAGAGATATAGGTCTTTAAAAAACTTTAACCAAAACATCCAATCCGAACGCCGACGCTGACCCGGACGCTGACGCGGACGCGGACGCCGTGGTGACAACAATAGCTCTTCCTGAACTTTCGTTCAGACGAGTTAAAAACTGCTTTCTTTTGAGAATAAATTCCCATTTTGAAAGGATGAAAACTTCAGAGCTGCTGTCCCTGAAAGTGTACCTAGTCACTGTAAGTCTAAATTTGTCTACTTTTTTTTGTATGAAGTTGAGCCACAACACCACAAAAGCAACAGAGGCATGTGTGCCAAGTGACGACTCAGATCAGAAATCCACCCAGTCTGATCAGATTCTTTGCTGTGAGCTTAAAGGGTATCTAAGGGTCTAAGCTAGCTCCATGCGGCCAGCGAAGACTCTGATCAGACTGGGCATTCAACCAGCCTGATCTGAGTCTTCGCTGGATGTACATGTCACTTTGTTTGTTTTGTCGTGTCGTGACACAAATCATGTGTAATTTCCACTTAACACTAAGGTTTTATTTTCAATCGACAGCCTTTTTCTATTTCATCTTACCACTGGTCCTTATAGGCCTGTGCTAGACTGCCAAACGAGCCCATGGAATGTAAATTATTGCCATTCTGTGTTTTCACAAACTGGTCGACTGGAACCTGTCGAGATAATGAAATCTTGACTATGAAATCAAACATACACAATGAAATACAGTAATATTTTCAAAGCTTATTATAAGGTGGAATTTGATGATCATTTTGTGTGAATTTCAGTTCATATTCCAAGAAGACAAACATTATAGACCTTCATTAGAATTAAAACCAAAATTTCAGTTTAGCCACTTTCAGAAGTTTTGTGATAAGTACATTTTTTACAAATCAGAAATTTTGTACTAATGTGCTCTACATACATTCAGTCAAAAAGCAGTTATATTTTGGTTAACCATTTGCTGAAGCCACAATTTTTAATTTCCAAATCTCAGTTGTTCAAAGCATATCGAGCTTATCGAAGTTGTTAGTCTAGGATTCATTATGTCTTGCAGTAATACTTTTTGTGGTAAAATTGTGAGACGCTTTCGCACTGCAAAAGCTTCTCACAGTTTTTCTGAAGAAAAAAAAACTGGCTATGTTGTTACGTATAAAACTTTTGAAAATTTAACGTCTCATTAACTAAAGAGTCAATCAGTTTGAACAACCAGGCCCATACAGAAATGGAATTGTAACTTTACCAAGTGTGATATTTATAGCCATATACAGAAGTCACCAATTTTTGCATAAATCTCCTACTTGGCTCCTCCAGTTGAAAAGGTTAAACAGCATGACAGTAAAAAGGAAAATACATACCTCTGTTAAAACTGTGCATTCATAAGATGGCTGAAATTTTTCCTGAAAAATAAACACAATAACTGCATAAATATTTTTCAGCAATACCGTATTTAATCTGCTATAAAATGTTGTTTTCCCATTTCTAGAATAACCAAAAATATCTAAATCAGTCTTTTGAAACTCTTATATGAGATGGGCTTTTCCCCTCTAAAACAATCCCATAAATCTAGATCTGTCTTATGAGACAGATCTAGATTTTTAGGATTGTCTTAAAAGATCCTGATTTTTTGGGATTGTTTAGGAAGGACAAGAATTCCGCGGAATGCTATGTTGCACCTGCATTGCCCTTCCACAGTAGTAAAGACTATAATTAAAAAGAACCTGTATGAGAAGTGGACAAAAATGCTAGGGTCAGCACAATTTTGGAAATGAAATTTTACCAAGTCAGAAGAGCATAAAATATAGGTCAAGGGTAGGAACAACTGCAACATCCCTCATGAACACTCCAAAAAGAAACTTAACACCAGGTGTGATGACTACACGTATCATATTTCGAGACAAAAGGACTAAAACGCTAGGGCCGATACAATTTTGGGTGTAAAATTTTGCAAAGTAAGCAAAGCATGAAATATGTGTCAAAAAAGTAAATTAATTGCAACAGCACTCAAGAACATTCTAAGAAAAAACTTGATGCCAGGTTTGATGATTCTAGGTATCATAGTTTGTGAGAAATGGACTTAAACACTAGCATCATCATAATTTTGAATAACAAATTTACGAAGTCAGCAGAGCATGAAATATGGGTCAAGGTAAATATAAGAGCAACAGCCCTCAAAAACATTCTTAGAAGAAGCTTTATGCCAGGTTTGATGACTGTAGGTATCATAGTTTGCAAGAAATGGACTTAAACGCTAGGGTCGACATAATTGTTGGTGGACAGTTTTACGAAGTCAGCAGAGCATGAAATATAGGTCAAGGTTAAAAATAAACACTAGCATCATCATAATTTTGAATAAAAAATTTACGAAGTCAGCAGAGCATGAAATATGGGTCAAGGTAAATATAAGAGCAACAGCCCTCAAAAACATTCTTAGAAGAAGCTTTATGCCAGGTTTAATGACTGTAGGTATCAAAGTTTGCAAGAAATGGACTTAAACGCTAGGGTCGACATAATTGTTGGTGGACAGTTTTACTAAGTCAGCAGAGCATGAAATATAGGTCAAGGTTAAAAATAAACACTAGCATCATCATAATTTTGAATAAAAAATTTACGAAGTCAGCAGAGCATGAAATATGGGTCAAGGTAAATATAAGAGCAACAGCCCTCAAAAACATTCTTAGAAGAAGCTTTATGCCAGGTTTGATGACTGTAGGTATCATAGTTTGCAAGAAATGGACTTAAACGCTAGGGTCGACATAATTGTTGGTGGACAGTTTTACGAAGTCAGCAGAGCATGAAATATAGGTCAAGGTTAAAAATAAACACTAGCATCATCATAATTTTGAATAAAAAATTTACGAAGTCAGCAGAGCATGAAATATGGGTCAAGGTAAATAAAAGAGCAACAGCCCTCAAAAACATTCTTAGAAGAAGCTTTATGCCAGGTTTAATGACTGTAGGTATCAAAGTTTGCAAGAAATGGACTTAAACGCTAGGGTCGACATAATTGTTGGTGGACAGTTTTACTAAGTCAGCAGAGCATGAAATATAGGTCAAGGTTAAAAATAAACACTAGCATCATCATAATTTTGAATAAAAAATTTACGAAGTCAGCAGAGCATGAAATATGGGTCAAGGTAAATATAAGAGCAACAGCCCTCAAAAACATTCTTAGAAGAAGCTTTATGCCAGGTTTGATGACTGTAGGTATCATAGTTTGCAAGAAATGGACTTAAACGCTAGGGTCGACATAATTGTTGGTGGACAGTTTTACTAAGTCAGCAGAGCATGAAATATAGGTCAAGGTTAAAAATAAACACTAGCATCATCATAATTTTGAATAAAAAATTTACGAAGTCAGCAGAGCATGAAATATGGGTCAAGGTTAATATAAGAGCAACAGCCCTCAAAAACATTCTTAGAAGAAGCTTTATGCCAGGTTTGATGACTGTAGGTATCATAGTTTGCAAGAAATGGACTTAAACGCTAGGGTCGACATAATTGTTGGTGGACAGTTTTACTAAGTCAGCAGAGCATGAAATATAGGTCAAGGTTAAAAATAAACACTAGCATCATCATAATTTTGAATAAAAAATTTACGAAGTCAGCAGAGCATGAAATATGGGTCAAGGTTAATATAAGAGCAACAGCCCTCAAAAACATTCTTAGAAGAAGCTTTATGCCAGGTTTGATGACTGTAGGTATCATAGTTTGCAAGAAATGGACTTAAACGCTAGGGTCGACATAATTGTTGGTGGACAGTTTTACTAAGTCAGCAGAGCATGAAATATAGGTCAAGGTTAACAAGAGGCCCAAGGGCCACAAAGCTCACCAGATCTCTAGCTCAAAATTGCTATCAAAATTGCTGTCACATTTGTACAGGCTAATACAAAATATACAACTACAAAGTCTCAGCCTGACAGTCTGTTGAGTTGACAACAAAATATATAACTATTTTCCATATTTTGATTGCAGTAAATGCCATTTTTCAATTTTCCCCAGTATAAGTCAATGCAACTCTAAGTTTCCATAGCAACCAAATGAAAGAGCCGATTTTCATAAGAAACACAAACTTTCAACCCCCCAGCCTAAGCATACTACAGATGAACTCAGGCCTTATTGGCCCAGTGGCTTCTGAGGAGATAATTTTGTAAGTATTTTTTTTTTCCATCATTATTGCATTTTGGTTTCCATGACAACCAGTAAAAGGAACAGTGGGTCCAAAAACAATAAAGCTGATAGAAGACTTCTTAAGGAACATTTCTATAAAAGTTTTGTCAACATATCTGCAATGGCTAGGCAGTAAATGCCATTTTTCAATTTTCCCCATTATAAGTCTATAGGAACTCTAAGTTGCCATAGCAACCAAACTAAAGGACAGATTTTCATAAAATATACAAACTTTCAACCCCCCAGCCTAAGGATACTACAGATGAAATCTGGGCCTTATCCGCCCAGTGGTTACAGTGGAAATAATTTTTAAGTATTTTTTTCCATTTCTTTTTCTTTTTGGTTTCCATGGCAACCAATAAAAGGGGCATTGGGCAAAAAAAACATACCACTGATAGTAGACATCTCAAGGAACATTTCTATAAAAGTTTTATCAACATATCTGCAATGGCTTGGCAGAAAATGCCATTTTTCAATTTTCCCCACTATAAGTCAATGAGAACTCTAAGTAGCCATAGCAACCGACCTAAAGGGCCAATGATCATAAAAAACACAAACTTTCAACCCCCCATCCCAAGGATGCGATAGATGAAACCTGGGCCTTATTGGCCCAGTGGCTTCAGAGGAGATAATTTTTTACGTATTTTTTCCCTATTTTTGTTATTTCGGTTTCCATGGCAACCAATAAAATGAGCAGTGGGCCAAAAAACATATAGCTGATAGTAGACATCTCAAGGAACATTTCTATAAAAGTTTTATCAACATATCTGCAATGGCTTGGCAGAAAATGCCATTTTTCAATTTTCCCCATTATAAGTCAATGGGAACTCTAAGTTGCCATAGCAACCAAACTAAAAGGGCAATTTTCATAAAAAACACAAACTTTCAATCCCCCATCCCAAGGATGCCACAGATGAAATTTGAGCCCAATCGGACTAGTGGCTTCAGAGGAGATGTTGTTTAAAAGTGTTGACGGACGACGACAGACGACATACGACGACGACATACGACGACGACGACAGACGACGACGACGGACCACTGCCTATCCTATAAGCTCCCCCGGAGCCTTCGGCTCTGGTGAGCTAAAAATAAGAGCAACAGTCCTCGAGAAAATTCTCAGAAGAAGCTTTATGCCAGGTTTGATGCTTCTACGTATCATAGTTTGTGAGAAATGGACTTAAATGCTAGGGTCGACGTAATTGTTGATGGACAGTTTTACATAGTCAGCAGATCATAAAATATAGGTAGAGGGTAAAAATAAGAGCAACAGCCCTCGAGAACATTCTTAAAAGAAGTGTTAGGCCCAGTTTGATGATTGTAGGTATCATAGTTTGCAAGAAATGGACTTAACGCTAGGGTCGACGCAATTGTTGACGGACGGACGTACGTACGGACGGACGAACGGAATGACTGACGGACGGATGGAAAAGTGAACTCCTATATCGCACCTAGCTAAAGCAGGTGCGACAAAAAATGCTGTCTTATGTAATACCATTATTAGCCTTAATATCTGAACAGCTTAACCAGCTACAGCATTATCCTGAACTTAACAAAATGATTTTACCAGAGCTCTAGATAAGAGGGGTATTTGATGATAATTGGGGATAAATTTTGTTATTTCTACACAAATACATATGTTGTGACCCCTCATCTGAATCGTCTCGACATATGGTTTCAATGAGAAATAAAAAAATTTATCCCCAATTATCATCAAATCTCCAAGCAAGTAATAAGGGGTCACAAAATATGTTTATGTGTAGAAATAACAAAATTTATCCTTAATTATCACTAAATACTCCCTCTTATCTAGGGCTCTGTTTACTACCCTTTCTATTTGATTAAAATATGGGGACTTTATCCCCTCCAAAGCAACCCCAACAATCTACATGTCACACACACAGCAAGTGCTCCTGAGGTATACAGCCAGTTTTACATATTTTAATTCTTAAAAACAATTTGTCACTTTTGCCTCCGAACTTTTTCTTTTTTTTGTTGTTGTTGGTTTGTTGTTTTTGTGGGGTTTTTTTTGAATCAGGAGAAATCTCCAAGCAAGTAATAATTGTATCCAATATTTTATCCAGTTTAGAAAAACAATCAAAGTATAACCTAGTTTTCAGTAGTTTTCAGTAGAAATGAATGGTTTCATACCTTTTCTGACTCTGTTCGTTTTTCCATCTTCTCTCGATCTGTTTTATGTTTTCTGTCGGCACCTTTCGGCTGAAAAGTTCACACATAAAAATAAAATTACCCCAGTATGTAGTTCCTCAGTATTAATTCCAACAGAAACTAGTGGTAGTGACACTCAGCAAGGCTGAACTACACCCTATGCAAACAGAAGCTGGGGCCGTATTCATAAAACGACTTAAGTGGTTGCTATGCTGTTGCTAAGGCTGAATTTCTAAGAAGGAGATTCCCTACAACTATGAAATTTGCGCTGGAGGAACAGTCTTTTTAGACTGTTCCTCCAGAGCAAATGTCGTAGTTGTAGGAAATCTCCTTCATAGAAATTTGGCCTTAGCAACAGCATAGCAACGACTTAAGAGGTTTTATGAATACGGCCCCAGAACTTCAGATATGGAAATGGGTTTAATAATAATTCATTTATATGGACTGTTTTTCATATGCCTGCCTAAAAAGAAGAACATATATAAGGACCCCTCATTAAAACTGCCAAGGCCACAGCTACGTGGTTCTAATGAATGGTGACACAGACATTTTTACGAAGACTCAAGGTGTTCAGGTACACTTTCCTGTTATTCTACCTTTTATTCAAAGGGAAACAGCTTTCATAACCTCCAGTTTGCTTCCTCCAATAACAAAACCCTTCCCAAATGAAGTCTACTCTGAGAGGAAAGAATTTGCTCTTGAAGGAAGTCCACAGTCACTCTAGCTTATGAAAGGCAGTGGCCAGTCTCAGAAACTTAACTAGGGGTCTGCTTGGCAAAGGCAAGTGGCAGTGACCTAGGTCTGCATGAATTACCTATAGTGGTGAAATGCATGTACTGGTGCAGATAAGAAGGGGTAAAAGAGATAATTTTAGGATACTTTTCCACATTTCACCAGAAAAACATACATTCTAACCCCTCATTAGAATCATCTCATTGAGATGGTTCTAATGAGGAGCACAACATAGGTTTTCATTGAGAAATAAAAATTACCCCAGAATTATCCTCAAATCCCCACCTTATCTGGAGCTTTTGTTGTGTTATTGTTTAACGTCCACTGTAAACAGCTATGGTCATGTTGGGATGGTCAGTTACCTTACCACACTATTCCTGGGCAGGCTTAGACCTCCAAAGTGATTAACCAGTACTAAGTGCACTCACTTTCACCAGTACCTGACAACTGCCCTTCTTGAATCAGCGGAAGAAGAAATAAAAGTAAGTATTGAACCAAAGACCTCTGGCTTATACGTCCGACTGCGCTATGCGGCCTGGCCCCAAGGAGCTCTTGGCCCATAGAAATCAGGCACCTACCTTAAAAACTTTAATCTGACAAGAAGCACAATGAAGAATTTTCGGACAGTCTTCATCATCATGTGTGCTCGTTTCAACCTGAAGTCTGAATGGTACTCCTTTTTCCCCGCCATGTTTTTTCGGCGTAAATTCTGTACTTATACAGTTCACTTTCACATATACACCAGTCTCTTTAGTAGGGTCCCAGATAAAGTCTATTGCATTAACTTTCGCTGAATCAACACTTAAATCCATCAAACCATACGAAAGTGGAATATCTGCAATGTATAAGCAAATAAATTAAGCTGTCATCCCAGTCACACGTGCATGAAGACTGGTAACAGCATTGCAGTTTACTACAGTTTACAGAAATATACTTGTGCCACTAAGAAATTTACTGGAGAAACCTATAATTTATTCTACATCTTCACAGGGTATAATCGATTCCGCTAATTTTCGCTTCCTGCAGAAACTGTACATCATATTTGGCTTCCGCCGAGACTGTCCGCGATCTCTTGCTTCCTGCCGAGACTTCTGTACATGATAAATGGCTTCCTGCCGAGACTGTCCGCGTGATTCTGCTTCCTGCCGAGGCTCTCGGCAGGAAGCAGAGTCACGCGGACAGTCTCGGCAGGAAGCAGAATCACGCGGACAGTAGTCTCTGCAGGAAGCAAGAGTTCGCGGACAGTCTCGGCGGAAACCAAATATGACGGGCAGTCTCTGCAGGAAGCGAAAATTGGCGGAATCGATTATACCCTGTGATCTTGGTCTGGCTTCTAAAAACTAACAATGTCATTTCTTCTATTTTTTTAAATGTACTGTATGTAGACACTGCCACTTTTTTATGCTCAAAAACTTCTTGACAGCTAGAAAACTTAATGCATCCTTTGCTAGAAGTTTCGTCAAGCTACTGAAGCTTTGAACAATTGGGCCCTGATGATTTAATCCTTAACCGTATTTACTCACGTACAAGGTTCAGCTTTTTTAGATATACCAATATCAGATCACTGATGAATGTGAGAGAAAGCTACAGCAGGTTGCTACCTCTACTATTCTCATGGAGCTCAATACCAAACGGGCCTGTCTAAATTTATAACAGAGCTCCAGATAAGTCGGGGTAACGGATAATTCAGAGACAATTTTTTCTTATTTCTGAACGAAAACATATGTTGTGACCCCTCATTAGAACCGTGAGACGGTTCTAATGAGGAGTCACAATATATGTTCTAATGCAGAAATATGGAAAATTGTCCTGATATTATCCCTGTTACCCCTTCTTATCTGAAACCCTGTTTATAATATTTAACAATAGTTCTTTAACTCTTTTTAAAGAATAAGTTACCTTCTAGAGAGGCAGCCCCAGTAGCTCAGTAGGTTAAAACAAAGGTTGTGGACCTTATCTTTAATAACTTATCAAGGAGGTTCTATAGAAGATGGTTGGTTGATTTGATGCTTAACGTCCACGGTAAACAACTAAGGTCATGTCGGGACGGTCAGTTAACCTAACCACACTATTCCTGGGCAGGCTTAGACCTCCTAAGCGGTTAACCAGTACTAAGTGCACATACTTTCGCCAGTAACTGACAACTGCCCTTCTTGAATCAGCGGAAGGAGAAACGAAAGTATGTGGCCAGACCGGGATTCGAACCCAGGACCTCTGACTTACGAGTCAGGTGCCCTACCGATTGCGCTACCCGGCCCAGCTCTATAGAAGAATCACTACATATGTTTTAACAACAAGATATCCCATACAGTTATCTAGTTATGGCCCACATAAGACTTGCAAGGGAAAATACAATCAAAGGAGCATAACTTGGAAACTAAGGAAGAGGGAGCAACCGTTCTTGTACCGGACACGTTCCCCCAACCAAATACATATTCCTACAAAATTTCATGAAGATGTCCCAAACTATTACTGAGCTATGATGCGCACAAGGATGTTGACGGACAGACAGACGGATGGACAGACGGACGGACAGTGCCATGCCATAATATGTCCGTTTTTTCAAAACGGGCATATAAAAATAAACCTGAGTTATCTAAATTCTATCTCATCAAGAATTCTGACTAACCTATATCAAGAATCCTTTCTCCAGGCCGAGTCTGTTTCCAGGAATCAAGCTGCTCTTTTTCCATGTACTGTAACCGTCGGTCATGAAAACATACTTTTATCACACTCTGAAACATTAGATTTCAATAAAAATTACAATATTTATTCAATTATAAGACCTGGTTTGTTTTTCCCTTCCAAACAACCCAAGAGTCCATGATGAAATTTTTTGCTACTTTGAGACTGTTTAGGAAGGGAGAGTGGGGGGGGGGGGGGATGCATTTGAAACAGAATTAAATACCACTTATTTCTTATTTACGTAAATGTGGGGTTTTTTTGCCCCGCCTTTTAGCCTAAAAACTTGGTTAGTGTAATTATTCTAAATATTGGGTCACCATAACAAAATATAGTAAATCCTCTAAAATTTGAAAAACCTTATAGGAGCAGTCTGATCTGTTTCACACCCGTTAAATGCACAATTCCATGTCCACCTGGAATTTAAACATTCACGCTTCTGCAAATTGTTAGCCAAAATATAACAATACTATCTGACTCACATTTATGCAAAGCATATTTGCACACAATTTTGGTTTACACAGAAAGAACTGGTGGAGTTATCATAAAACTCCTGTTAGTGGCTTCTATGGTTTGTATACATATAAGGCTAATAGCAGTGCTCCAGATAAGAAGGGGTAACAGAGATAATTTAGGGATAATTTTCCATATTTCTCCATAAAAACATATTTTGTGACCCATCATCAGAACCGTCTCATCGAGACGGTTCTAATGAGGGGTCACAATGTATGTTTTCGATGAGAAATATGAAAAATTATCTCTGAATTATCCCTGTTACCCCTTCTTATCTGGAGCTCTGTAATAGCATTGTTATATATTGGCTATCTATTGGCAGAATCTTAAATCCCACCTTAGAGATCAGAACATTGTTGTCAGGAACTCGGTATGTCTAGTTTCTGACAAAATATTCCGACACTCTGGCTAGATTTTCTTGTCCCATACTAATACATATGAAAGATACTTTTAAACTCATGTACCGGACAAGAATACATGTGTCCCCTTCTAGGGATGTCTGAGACTTTCTTGTCTTGGCCTGCTCCTCAAGCCTCAATCTGTCAATCACTGCTTTGTACAGCCCAAGTATGATGCACAGTATGTTTAAACAAATCTACTTGTTACCTGTCATGTAACTTGCATGCATAATTTGAAGCAGACAGCCTGTACTGTATTTGCAATGTCACCGTAGGTTTCTGATTCACTGGCAGTGATGTAAAATGCACGCACAAAGTAAATTCAACAGGACAGAACTACCGGTATTAATAGAAAACAAGCTTCAAGTATACTAATGCCTGAACATAAAGTTATGAACTGGATGAATACCTTCTGTTTTATAAAATATACATGTAATGGGCAGGCGAGAATAATAACCCCACCAATGGTGGTGTTAAGACCTCAGCAAGAAAATCTCAGGTTTTCAGAGTATTTCTCTTGCTCTCAGCAAGCCTTTCATTAAACTGCTCTCAGCAAGCCTACCATTAAACTAAGTAATCTAAAACTAGCCTGAGTTTTCTTTGGCTCAGCTTCAACCTCACCTTAGATTCTATTAATTTCTATCATTATGTAAATCCCTTTTAGCTGGAAGTTTGCTGTTTCTGAAAACTTACTCTGAGGAATTTCCCTTGAAATTCTGAGAGATCACCGAGACGCTTGAGTTTGATTTCATAGGATTGACCTACAAATGAAAAGGGTATTCATATTAAACTAATACATATTTAGACAGTATGGTTGAAAAAAAACAATATTCCCGCACTAGCAGAGCTCTGGATAAGAGGGGTATTTGATGATAATTGAAGGATAAGTTTCTTTATTTCTCATGGAAACCATATGTTGTGACCCCTCATCTGAACCGTATCGTCGAGACGGTTCAGATGAGGGGTCACAACATATGTTTTTATCCAGAATTAACAAAAAATATCCCTAATTATCACCAAATACTCCCTCTTATCTAGGGCTCTGACTAGCAGTACCATCCTCATTCAGCTATCATATGGGGGTTTCCCCTCTCTAGAATGACCTCAACTATCTACATCAGTCTAATGAAATTCTGGGACGGGTATTTTCCTGTCCAAAACAATTCTGAAACTCTTGATCCATCTTTAGATACAACAGATCTAGATTTTTGGAACTGTGTTGGAAGGGAAAATCCCTGTCTACAACTGAAGAAATATGGTACATATTAAGGATGACAAAACTGAAGAAGAAATTCAGACAAAAGCCGCCTTTTAAATGATGGTGATACAAAATAGGTACATGTAGGAAGAGTGACACAGCTTTCTGCAACTCAACTATACTTTATTAAACTAAGATCACAAAGTGACATATGAGTAACATGCAATGCGTAATAGTAAACAACAATGACATAGCGGTATTGTATAGCAAATAAGAGTGGATCAGGGCTACAGAAATCTGAATTTTTGTCAGTTCTGACCGAATTTGAGTTCGAAAAACCGATTCAGATGTCATATGGCACGTTTTTTTCGGTCCGAAAAAACACAATTCGCCAATGTATAATGACATAATTACCTGGATTTTAGCCATGTGTCATATATTAAAGTACATTGTAATCACGCACTGCTGTCAAAAGTTTTCACAGATAAACAAAGTGACGATTGTCTTGCCAAGGTGTGAACACTGATTATGTTTTTAGAAATCTTTGATAATTAGCATGTGTCACAATTTAGGTCAGCGGCGAAGGTTTTGCAAAACTCGTAATACACAAATACACATGCCGACGCACGGAAAAAGGCTGTGCAACGTAAGGTTACTGTATACTTTCAAAGATAGCATAAGGAAAGCATTTGACTAGCAAAAAGAAAATTTAAACCTGACTTGATTGTGTGCAGGCTGGTCAGGATTTTTTAAGCAGAAAACTTTTTTTTATTATTTGTCTGAAGGTACTTTTTTGCAAGTACATGTATATTCAAATTTCAAGGGAATTAACTCGAATACAGTAAAATACGTCAATCGTAATACTTAGGCCAATTCCGTATATCGAAGATCGGCGAGGATGTCCGATTGGTACGCCATGCGTACTTTCACTTTCGGTCGGACTGTCTCTGCGCCGCTTTAAGGCACATTTTTCACGATAAGTAAGAACATGTGGACTAAATGGCTACTTCAGCGATGATTTCCTTTGTGTCAGGCAAGCAGTATATATGTTTCCAGTGTAGTCATTAGTTTTCGTGACTTTTTTGGATTGTGGAATACACAGTGTAGTCATTAGTTTTCTTGTCTATTTTGGATTTGTATGACATCATCGGCAGTCCGGACCAATTTGATTTCAAAATTTCTGTAGCCCTGGAGTGGATACAAGGTTCGAGCCTTAACATCTAATACAAAATGTTGCACCTACTTGCAAAAACTCTGCTGTTTGAATTGAGACGCCATTACAAGTATAGTCAAACCTGTTTTAAGGGTCACCCCATAGAACACACAAAAGTTACCTGCTCCAGAAAGGTGACCCCTTTAATACAGGTTCATTTGCACTGTATTTTGGTTCAAGGGACCCCAAAAAGATGACTGCTAAAGGTTTGACACTATACATTACAATGCAAGAAACTCAATTGTGTGGCATATCTATCTAGAGAAGTGGTCTCGTAAATTTCTGTTAAATTTCAACTCACCCTGGTTTAAGTAGGTTAGAGTTTCTTCGTTGACTTTGACAGCTGGGGATGTTGCAGCTCCTAATATATACTGGAATCTGTTTGGAAAAGAAAGCGGAACTAAAATGATTTGAGGTTTATGGGTACATAGCTATGTTTTTCCTCCATTTTTTACGCAGGGAACAACTTTTGTGACTTCCTGTATGCTTCCATGGATAAAGAAATCCTTTCCAAACTGGGACTGCTCTTTAAGGAAAGACTTTGCTCTTTCTTTTAACAGCTGACCTTCATTGAGAAGGGTGGCAAAAATGAAAATGACAGAGTTGCTTCCCTGGAAAGTATGCTCTTTACCTGAATACCTCAAACACCAGTCAGATAAAAATTGGCTCATTTCTTTTTCATCCAGGTAAATTTGAAATGTGTGCTTTGTCTCTCACTCATCTATGCAGCCTGATCATGGCCCAGAGCTCCATTAGTTTTTGATGAAATTCTAAGCCTCGACGAAACCGCTTGTTCCTCACGTGATTCTCACAGAGAGCAACAACTATCCCTGACATTGAGAAGGGAGGCAAGGACCATAACTCCATTTAGAACGGCTCTAAAAAATCGAAAACCATATACAGCAGAACATCTTCATATTATAAGGTCATAACATACAAAATTTCAAATCAATCTGATTATGTAAGAGTTGTTGTGGGGACAAGATTTCAGCTGGACGGAAGGATGGATGGATGGATGGACAGATGCACACATGAGTGGACAAGATCATCTCTAATAGACCTTCCTCAGCCCACAACTGCACAACTACTTGTAAAGCTACATAGCATTTTTTTTCTTTTTGCCTTTTCGAAAAGAAACTTTGAAGGCTTTTTAAGAAGTGCTAACTCCTAGAGCAAACTTTGTATCACTACTCTTAAGCATTAAACAACAGATATTCACAAAAACATGACTGACAACAAACTGCAGTCCTACAATACATACCCATTATCTAGGTTTTCTTGCTTGAAAACTGGCAGAGCTAGGAGGGCTTCACTGAAATTAGATTACAAGGTGTTGAACAAAACTTATCATGTCAAGTGGGGTTTACACAGCTACACAAGTTGCGTGACACGTCATGCAACCATTTGTTTGGCAAGTAGGTTTTGTTCAAAAGTTAAGACATGTTGCAAGATTTGTGTCATGCAACATGTTTTTGGTGTTTAAATGACAACTGTTGCATGACATGTGTCATCATACATGCAACATTTTTGTTTCAATCAGCTCAGACTCTTTGTTTGGTGGAGACGTCTGAAGCTGTGATATACAACCAAAGACTGCAACTCTTACAGTGCATAGACCATAGATCCAGATATGGTGGCTCATGAGGGCTCTACCCTGTTTGCCCTAAAGTCTTTGAATTTTTTTAATGATATAGCTTGGACAAAATATTTTTTTTGAAATTCTGCAAATGAAATTTTGTCACCTTCTTTTTGGCTATTTAATGTTTTCACACATGCAGAACAGTTTCATTTGCACTGCTTTCAATTTATTTGCAAAAACAATCATCCAAATTAAGTTTAAAATTTATCTTGTGCTATATCTCCTATTAGCCTGTAAACACAAAGCAGTAATTCAGAGATATTTTTTCTTGTATCTTGATAGAAACATATATGCAGCTCCACTAAGGAGTAACAAAATATATTTTCACGAATAAGAAAAAAATATATCATGAAACTATCATCTTCTATCTCTTATGAAGAGAACTGTAGGCCCAGATCAGACTGCTTCTACAGAACACTCTGATCAGGATCTTCCCTGTCTACCATTCAATCAAACTTTTTGATGACCTTGCCCAGAAATAATATCAATTATTTTATGATGTAAAAATTCTAATTATTGGGACAGATAGGTCTTAGCAAACAGTGCAGACCCAGATCAGACTGCTCCTCAAGGAGCAGTCTGATCAGGGTCTACACTGTTTGCCAGCCCATCTGCATCTTTTAGTCTAAATGCTGTACTGTAAAACCAAACTAGTTCTACGTTTAAGACAATTACAGTACCAGGTAATTATTTTTGGTGTCCCAATTTTTAGAATTCTTATGGTAATTAAAGTAACTGGTAACGGTGTCCCAGTATTTAGGATTCTAACAAAATTCCATGCCATTATCATGATTATGCAGAAATTGTTTACTTCAAAAGTGCCAGTTCAACAGTTCAATACAGTCTCCTCTAGATCAGGGGCAAAAGTCAAGGTTTAATTATCAGGTTTTATTTACCTACAAAGTCACTGAACCTTATTTCACCTTGGAAATCATAGGTTTTTCACTGTAGCTGAATGAAGTTTTGTAACTTTTATCTTAAAACAATTTCATTTCACTGACATTTTGAGGTGCTGTGACTTTCAAACTTCCTGCGACTCACTCCCCCTAAACCACACCCCCATCAATGTGCACACAAGCCTATCAGTATGCACATTAAAAAATCTGACTTTACAGATAACAATGCATAAATTCAACGATAAAAAGGAAAACAATTATCATTAAAATGCAACAAAAGGGCAACAGTAACTCAGTAAGAGACTAAGATCAATTTAAAAGACTAACAGGGTCCCAGTTGCCCAGGTCTCTCAAATTTTGTGCTTGGCCCTGTGGTTTGAGAGAAAATACCTATTACCTATGTAAAATTCCAGTTTTTTGGCAGTCTAGGCTCCTAAACAAAAATGCATAGTCTTTATCCCTGATACTGCTCTTCACATCTTCCCTGCAAAATTACAGGTTAACATTAAAGCCCTGAAATATCAGAATACTACTTAGATGCCCAGGAGCAGTCTGACTGTTTTGGAAGGGGAAAACCCTGTCTTATAACCAAAGAAATTCCACCCCAATATTTGGGCTTACCTGCAGCTCTGCTTATACATGTACATAATACTACTTACCTCATATTATATGTTGATGTTCCTAGCTCTGCCCCAAGTCCTGAGAGGGAGCCATCAAAATCTGCAGCCAGGCCCCCATCTATGTCCCAGTTAGAGACGCTAAGGGTTGACGGAGTTGGATGTGACATCTTGGTCCGTTTGCCACCCTGCATATCATTCTGACCGTCGTCAATACACGCAGACCACGTGAAGGACATCACATGGACCAAACCAAGTGTTATACCCTTTTATGCACTGAAATAAAAAGAAACATGGAGCTCAAAAGTACCATAGCTTCTCTAAGTTTTCTAATAGTAAATACTAATCAGGGGTCATATTTATAAAACGACTTAAGTGGGTGCTATGCTGTTGCTAAGGCTGAAATTTTAGGAGTGAGTGAGTGAGTGAATGGGTTTAACGTCTCAAACAAAAAATGAGGTCATATGGAGACGGGACCTCGGTTTAAAGTCTCATCCGAAAGACCGGAGAAGCGGGACATCGATCTTGCGACCCCTGGATTGGTAGTCCAGAGTGTTATCCACTACACTACAGCCGCTCCTGAAATTTTAGGAAGGAGATTCCCTGCAACTATGAAATTTGCTCTGGAGGAACAGTCTGAAAAGGACTGTTCCTCCAGAGCAAATTTCATAGTTGCAGGGAATCTCCTTCATAGAAAGTTAGCCTTAGCAACAGCAGAGCAACGACTTAAGTCATTTTATAACTAGAAAATGTGTTTATGAAACACTATGCCCCCAACCATATGCTTGCCTCTAAAGAAGGTTCATCCAATAATGCTTGTATCTTTGTACCATAGGCTTCAATGTACTAAGACGAAAAGGGGCTTAACTCAGTCAAAAATTTACGAATTTTTTCGAAAGTCAATCAGGTCAGCTACACCTTGGGCAATATCAACCTGCAAAAATCATGATCCTAGCATCAGGGGTTCTCCAGATATTTTGTTCACAAGGTTCCATAGGCAAATAATGCACTAAGTTGAAAAAGGGGCATAACTCGATCAAAAATTCACGATTTTTTTTTCAAAAGCTAATCAGGTCATCTACACCATAGGCAGTATCTTCCTGCAAAAAAAATCATGCTCCTAGCATCCGGGGTTCTTGAGATATTTTGTTCACAAGTTTCCATAGGCTTACAATGCACTAAGTCGAAAAGGGGGCATAAATCGGTCAAAAATTCACAAATTTGTTTCAAAAGTTAATCAGGTCATCTACACCTTGGGCATTGTCATCCTGCAAAACCTCATGATCCTAGCATCAGGGGTTCTTGAGATATTTTGTTCACAAGGTTCCACAGGCTAACTCGAAAAAGGGGCATAACTCTGAAAATATGTGACCCATGTAAAAAAGAAAAAATACGTGTTCGCTTATTTTTCATACTGATCATGTGTTTAAAGTTTCAAGTTCCTAGCTCTTACGGTTCTTGACTGGGTGTAAAGGTACCTTTGTACCATAGGCTTCAATGCATTAAGTCGAAAAAGGGGCATAACTCGTTAAAAAATATACGATTTTTTTTCAAAAGTTAATCAGGTCATCTACACCTTAGGGAGTATCTTCCTGCAAAACATCATGATCCTAGCATCAAGGGTTCTTGAGATATTTTGTTCACAAGGTTCCATAGGCTTACAATGCACTAAGTCGAAAAAGGGTCATAACTCGATCAACAAGAATTTAAGAAATATGCTCAAAAGTAAATCAGTTCATCTACATCTTGGTCTGTAACTGTATGCCAAATATAAATGTGCTAGCTTAAGCGGTTCTTCAGATATTTTGTTCACAAGGTAATTCCTATATAAAATGCCTAAGGCCTGAAAAGGGGAATAACTCAACCAAAAAATTACGATATATGCTCAAAAGTTAATCAGTTCATCTACACCTTAGTCCAAACCAGCATGCTAAATTTAAGGACCCTAGCTTATGCGGTTCTTTAGATATTTTGTTCACAAGGTTGTTCCAATACAAATGCCTATGTCCGAAAAAGGGGAATAACTCAACTGAGAATTATTGAAATAGGCTCAAAAGTTAATCAGTTCATTTAGCCCTTAGTCTGTAACTGTATGCCAAATATCAGGATCCTAGCTTAAGGGGTTCTTCAGATATTTTGTTCACAAGGTTCCATAGGCTTACAATGCACTAAGCTGAAAAAGGGGCATAACTCAGTCAAAAATTTATAAAAAAAATTCACAAGTTAATCAGGTCTTCTACACCTTGGGCAATGTTATTCTGCAAATAATCATGATCCTAGCAGCAGGGGTTCTCAAGATATTTTGTTCACAAGGTTCCATAGGCTAAGTCGAAAAAGGGGCATAACTCTGGAAATACGTGACCGGCGGAAAAAAGGAAAAAATACGGGTCTGCTTATTTTTCATGTACATACCACATATGAAATTTCAAGATCCTAGCATAAGCGGTTCTTGAGTTTCCTACCTGCCATAAAGCGTTACGGACGGACGGACATACGGACAGACGGATGGACAGGCCCAAACCAATATGCCCCCTCAACTTCTCCGAAGTTGGGGGCATAAATACGGCCCCAGAGCTCCAGCTATGGTGTGGTTTTGATGAAAAAATCTGGGACAAATTTTCTTATGTCTCAATGAAAACATATGTTGGGACCCTAATTAGAACCATCTCGCTGAGACGGTTCTGATGAGGGTTGCAATGTATGTTTTTATGGAGAATTATGGCAAACAGTAAATTTTTTCTCCAGAGCATTGAGCAATCCTTGAGCAAACATGAAGACCAAAATCACAGTGTTCTGTTCCAGGCCTATGCTGTTCGTCAATAGTTTTCTATAGCATACCCTGACAGAAGAAATGGATTTGTCCAAATTAAGAGATGATAGTGTATGGGTGCACCTCCATGTTTCTGTGCCATTTTCACAAAGGGGAACAACTTTCATGAGTTCCTGCTGCTTTGCTTGATGACAATGCTCTTCCAAAAATAATGGAGTCTACTCTTAAAGGGAAGAACTTGTTCCATAGTGTAGTACATCCATCTCTCTTTCTACTGACCATGCCTTTTTTTAATCTTAGCGACCACTGAACCATGCTATCTAAGCTGGCATCTGTTCATCTTCACCTTTATGTCAAGAAAAGCAACCTGAAATTCTCAAAAAGACAACAAAATAGGTCTCAAAAATTTTGAGACCCATTTTTTTCAATGTATGAGAAATGCAGGTTACATGTACATGTAGGGCTTCCACGTTTACAAAATATTGTAAAAGTTTACACCAGCGCTTGAAAACGAATCAATTCCACTTAAACGACCAATACTGTTGCAATTTTATTTCAAGAATCAGATACCTTTAAGACATCCCCATAATGTATGTGTCGCAATAATGTGTAATCCAACCATGCACTGTCTTTTTCAGGGGTCAACTAACAGTTAAAAGTATCTGAAGTAGTAAACTAGAAATGTGTCCACAGTACATGGATGCCTCCACCAAGTGCCTTAAGTAAGATGGCGCCTTTGTTAAGGTACTTGCACTTGTAGGATAACTAGGTTCATAAAGGTAGACTTGTATAATATAAAAGACCATAGGCCAAGCATACCCAACGTTTGAAATGCGACATAAACTGCAGCCCTTTATACAGTTTTAGAGTCACTGTATGGTCAAAATAGTAAACATTATGTACTGCTGAACCTGGGTAGAAAAGAGGTCAGTGGACCATGATATATAGATTAGGGGTGACTATTGCAGGCCAAAATGACTATTGCAATACTATTACTATTGCAGAAATCCCTATTGCAATACTATTACTATTGCAGGTTACTATTGCAATGCATTGCAATAACTATTGGAGACTGCTTTCTTATCCAGAAATTTTGATTTTATGTATAAAATCTGGTTTCATGATGTGTACATCCTCTTAGAGAAAAATAACCTAAAATTTATGCCTTACTGATAATCAGACCAGATGTTTTCGCCATCACCTAATTATCTGGACACTGCAGGTATCAGTTAAACATGCTCTGTGAACTACTTTTGCCATTAGCTCTGGTTCTCGGTTATTAATACAGTTAATTCAAGCATATAGTATTTTTATCAGCGGTGCTACTGAAACCTGATTCACGGTATTAGTGCGCCGATTAAATAACGCTCTCATAAAATACTCTAGAAAATCGCATATCCAATGATAAAGTTTTGTCTACTTTTATTCTAAATACAGTCAGTCTGTTTAAAGACATATTTTTGAAGTATCACACGAAAATAAGTTTGCAATACAACTGGAACTATTTTTTTATAAAGACTGTAAAATAGGGAATACTGTTTCGCTGGTTCCCGTGCCATTACAAAATTGTTATATTACAAAACGCTTAAATTTTAACGTAGAAATCCGTTCAAAACGCCTAAACAACATAACTTTTAACGAGGATTTCGATTTTCTAGTTTATATCAAGATTAGGATGCGGGATATTTATGTTTTACTTTTAACTAGAGAAAATCGGTTTACAGCGTAATCTTCACCACCTGGGGCACTGCTGCGAAGTTGCATAATTCTGTATCATTTATTGGTATACCGGAGGATTATACGACCAGTTTCATTAGAAACACATGTGAAATCGATACCCCGAGTAACCCTAGTTTATATAGCAGTAAGTCGGGTTGGTCGGGGTCAATTCTCTAAGAGCATGTACACGGCATGGTTCACATAAGTTGGTGGCTAAAAAGCATTATTTAATGACTGTCATTTCACAAAGTGCACAACATGACAACAAAATACAAGAAACTGTTGCATTTTCCATTCTTTGGAATCCAATATAAGCTAAAAAACATTAGTTCCTATTATTCTTTTAGTTAAAAACACTTCCTTCTAGAAAAAGATGCACATCTAGAAACTATTGAGACTTTTGCCAGAGCTCTAGATAAGAGGGAGTACTGAGTGATAATTAGGGATAATTTTTGTTAATTCTGCATAAAATCATATGTTGTGACCCCTCATCTGAACCGTCTCAACGAGACGGTTCAGATGAGGGGTCACAACATATGGTTTCGATTAGAAATAAGAAAAATTATCCTTAATTATCTTCAAATACTCCCTCTTATCTAGAGCTCTGTATTGCAATATTGGAAACACTATTGCCGATAGTGTTGACATTGCAGCTTTCCCTATCGATAGTGACTATTGCCAGTGTCACTATTGCGATATAGCGATAGTCCGATGTATTGTTACACCCCTAATATAGATCATCATGACCTGATTCTTGTATATTCCTGTTGTACCCATAGATATTGATCCTCATACAAAATTTCAAGCTGCTCAATAATAGGAACCCCAAAATCTCCTCTCACAAAAATATTAGCCTAAGTCCAAAGTCAGTGGACCATGACATATGAATCTTCATGACCTGATAGGAAAAATTACCCTATTTTAGTATTTACACAACTTGACATTAAATGATCGTGAATGTGATTTGCCGAAAGAAGTAAAGCTACTCTAGCGAATTGTACGTACGTATTTTTACCCGTGGGCACAACATGTTTATCCCTGCATACACTCCATAAAGTAATACCACTTATGTGTAAAGGCTGGATCCCAGCAAAATTGATATGGGATTACAACACGAGCCGCGACACGAGAAAACCAACAATGTGGTTGTGCGCCCAGCGCAGACTCAGATCAGGCTGGGCAATCACCCAGTCTGATCAGACTCTTCACTAAGCGCTTAAAGGGTAGCTAAAGGCTTAAGCTACATCCACGCGGACAGCGAAGACTCTGATCAGACTGGGCGGATGCCCAGGCTTATCTGAGACTTCGCTGGGCGCACATGCCACACTGTTGTTTTTGTCGTGTCGAGGCTCACATGGTTTAAGACGGTACGCATTTGATTGATACATTTGAAACAAAACCCTTTTCATGCAGATATTTTTTACTGTTCTTTGTCTTCTATCTGTTGGGGAAAAAAATTGAAATTGGGATAAAAAGAGGTTATTTGGCCATGGGAATGGGGCTGAAATTAAGCCCCTTGGCTATCCCAGAAAATGCCCTGTATTTCAACACGTTGGTGGTCTACCCCGTGTTCAAGTTCAGTTAAACAATGTGTAAATTTTGTGAACGTTTAGCACATATGCATAAACTGTTACAGTTTATCTGTGTAAATGTAGAAGCCCTATATACATGTAGTTTGGTAGGGTCATCTCTACATCTTGGACTGTTCTGTTCAGTCAAGCAGTCAATGTCCAAATCTCACAAACATATGGAAATATGAAAATGATGAGTGGATGAAATTTTTGCCATAAAAGTTGTGATGGATTAACTGCTTATACTGCCAGCGGGACATTTGACACGTTATAAGTCGCTATACCTGCCACTTGTAAAATAATTAGACTGAAAATGTAAGAAGAAATTGTTTTTGCCGAGAGGGATAAGGTACATCAGTGACTGCTTTGCTTGACTCTCCATGAAACACAATCCCTAAGTTATGATGGATTCACACCTTCAGATGATAATCATCCTGGATATTTGGTCCAGGTTCTCAGAAATTTTCACCAGACCAGAGACAATTTTACAGTCTGTCCAATGGACTTTCCTAAAGACTGCTTTAACACTTTCAGGGGTCAGCCTAGAGCTTTCAGACAGGGAGAAGTTTTGCGATATTTTCTGGACTTTAGGGAGAAGTTTGGGTCAAAATTTTGGATTTCCCTATATGTTCAATACATTTTCACTTCTCCCTCAGCTCAAAATAGGGAGAAGTCAGCCAACTTAAACCGTCAGACTGTTATAACCGAAACAGTAAGGGTGACATTTTCTCAATTTTATACTTATGTAGTCAGAGCTCCAGATAAAGGGCGTTTTTGCATTTTTGACGCATGAATAAAGGGTAAAAAAGCATTCCATTCCTGTTTGATGCGTCGAGAAAACATCTTTAAAATACTTGTTGACGCATCGTTTGTGAAACTGAAGCGTCAACAAACGCGTTGTTTTTTGCGTATGTCTGCAAAAACGAAAACTGCCGAACTTAATCGCGTGAAATTTCCCAGCTTTACCCGCGATTAAATTAATGTGACAGTTCGGTGCAGAAACTGCTGTGTGATGTAATTCAATATCTGGTAGACGGGTAACTACATATCTAACAAAAAAATATTGCATAACCGGACTAAAAATTGGGTGACCCAGTCCATGTTTTGGCGCCACTGACGGGTTACAGAGCAAACACACAGACTGCTACATTTTACATGTAATAGATTGAGACACAGTCTTCAACATTAATTTCCAGCAATTCTTGGCCTGCAGAGTTCGTGCATTGACATTGTTGAGAAAAGTATTAAAAACCCCAGACATGTTGCATCTGGACCTCTGTTTTAAAAATTTGATTTTATTGTAATATCTAATGGCAGTCAAGCCACAAAAAAATGCCCGAAAAAAAATTGGGAGTGGAAAAACTTCCAGATATTGCAGAAAAACGCCCTTGTCACAAAGTGAGGATTCAGCAACTCCCTGCTGAAAAAATAGCCATCAGAGGAGATGGCAAATCCCCCGACCGAAGACCCCCATGGGCCTTGGTAAAAAGGGTGCACTTCAAAACACACATTAGTAATATATTGTCGTTCTTTTATGCTTCTGATTGACATTAACTGTTAACAGATGCATGATTTACTAACACTCAGACTAAAACAGTATGCTTGACTGCTAAAAAGAGGTAATATCTCAAACAGCCACCATATACACAAATGTATAGCATACGATACATTCAACTTTCAAAATGTGTGAATAACTTCTAAAGTACAAGCCCTACAAACCTAATTTTGAGCTCTCTAGTAAGTGAATTTGGACAAAGAATCCAAATCTGGAAAAAAAAAAATTTTTTTTTGTGGGGGGGGGGGGGGGGGGGGGGGGGGGTTTGGGAGGGGGCATGGGAATGTGGAGGGGTAAGAGAGAGTTAGGAACACTGATAAGATATCACAGCATGATCATCAATATTCTAAAAGGTTCACGGTTATTCAAATTCTGGAGCTGGCCAGGGTTATACAGTTATGGAGCAGAGACTCAAACAGCAGCTCAAACTACCAAAGGGAAATAATTTACTAAGTCTAAAAGCAAGAGTTATCATTCATGTATGAGACAAATGTCATGACCTGTTCTGCATATCTGTGAAGTATCATGAAAATATTTCAAAAGGTATTCAAGCTATGGAGTGGACACTTAAAATCATCAAAGGGAAATAACTCTAAAAGTAAGAAAGCAAGAGTTGTCATTCTTGTTCGCGACACATCATCATGACCTGTTCTACATATCTGTGAAGTATCATGAAAATATTCCAAAAGGTATTCAAGTTATAGAGCGGACACGAAATCACACCTAAAACCATCAAGGGGTAATAACTCAAAAAGTATGAAAGCAGGAGTTGTCTTTCTTGTTCGCGACACATCGTCATGACCTGTTCTACATATCTGTGAAGTATCATGAAAATATTCCAAAAGGTATTCAAGTTATAGAGCGGACACGAAATCATACCTAAAATGATCAAGGGGAAATAACTCAAAAAGTAAGAAAGCAAGAGTTGTCATTCTTGTTCGCGACACACCGTCATGACCTGTTCTACATATCTGTGAAGTATCATGAGAATATTCCAAAGGGTATTCTAGTTATAGAGCGGACACGAATCTGCCAAAATATCACACCTGAAACTATCAAGGGGAAATAACTCAAAAAGTAAGAAAGCAAGAGTTGTCATTCTTGTTCGCGACACATCGTCATGACCTGTTCTACATATCTGTGAAGTATCATGAAAATATTCCAAAGGGTATTCAAGTTACAGAGCGCACACGAATCTGCCAAAATATCACCAAAGGGGAGATAATTCAAAAAGTACAATAGCAAGAGTTACCATTCTTGTACGCGACACATCGTCATGACCTGTTCTACATAACTGTGAAGTATCATGAAAATATTCCAAAAGGTATTCAAGATATAGAGCGGACAAGAAAGTGTTTACGGACGGACGGACAGACGGACGGACGGACGGACGGACGCCAGGCTCATCGCTATATCCCCCGAACCTTTCGGTCGGGGGATAAAAACTCTAATTCAGCCGATCCATTGGTGGATCGGCCAAGCAAAATTCTAATTTTGGTTAGTTTTACCAATTACCTGCGCAAAAAGATATACAGTGGCTAATTCCTTATTCATTTTTGCACCATTCTGCAGTGTTTGTCACATTTTCCATTTTGAACCATAATAATCTTTGATCGAACTTAATGAGGTAAAGAAAAATATCGCTTTTTGTTGATGACCTCGAATTGATTTGACAGTTCTTGCGCTTGCCGGTGTACAGGTAAAAATATCCATTATTTCAACATCACAAATTCGGACGTTTCGCGCTTGGACAATTCGCGTTTCGCGCTTGGATAAAAAATTAGTCCCTGGCTCTCAGAGTTGAAAGGAGTAAAATGTCTTTGGTACATACTAGCGTGTTACGACTAGGACCGAAATGACCGTACCTACGAAATGGATAAAGTGACCGATAGTATTTTTTCTTATAAACACCGGATTGACCTCAAACGATCTGTCAACAAAAACAATAATGGCGGAGATATGTTACAAATCTCGACTCCCTCTAAAAAAATTGTTATTTATCTGCTTTTAGACGGGATATCACATTGAATTACTGTGCCGAGTCATCAAAAGGTATTTTTTGATAGGATTGCAAAGTTTACATATAACTGCAACGGTGCTCGGACATTTCGGCCACGGACGTTTCGGCCTAGGACAGTTCTGCCACAGAAATTGTCAAGGGAGGACGTTTCGGCCTTTAACCAAAAATTACCTTTTATTATTAAATTAAGTGGTTACATGAGTATCTTAAGCTAGTCTTGATAAACTCAAATGATCTGTTATTGTTGTTTTCATATTTTATGGACCTTCAACATCTTTAAGGTCATTGTGAGCATACCAAGGCAAAAATACTGTGAACAGTTATTTCAATTACTTTAGCTAGAGCCCTATATGGCATTTGAGTTTAGTGTTGTTTTTGAGGATTATGACTCATAAACACCTACAGGTATAAGGTTATTTTGAGCATAGTCGGGCACTTTTGCCATCCCCACCCATAGGC
This sequence comes from Ctena decussata, assembly GCA_963989385.1. NCBI lineage: Eukaryota > Metazoa > Mollusca > Bivalvia > Lucinida > Lucinidae > Ctena > Ctena decussata. Next base: position 68,262,011 of record OZ022504.1, read on the forward strand.
CATGCTGGCCTTTTTCAATTATGTGATGCCTATAGTATCTTGATGTGTAAACATATGCATGCAGCAATATCATCTGCTGTGCACCCATATTTTGGCCTTAAGGAATATTGTTGGAGTTGTTTTAGCTCAGCCGCAAATTTTTGTGTCACGTGTGCCAAAAAAAGAAAACTTTAAGTCGTTTTGATTGTTAAAGGTAGCATAGTTTTATTTCCCTTTTCTTTAACTTTGACCGAAAAGTCTGTGGGCCGAAATGTCCGTGGATGAAACGTCCATGGCTGAACTGTCCTAGGCCGAAATGTCCTAGGCCGAAACGTCCGTGGCCGAACTGTCCTACATTCAACTGCAACATAATACGCAACAGAAATTCAACCAGAAACCAAGGGCATCTGTGGGAAATACAATATTAGAGTTTTCACCACTTTCGTTCCTCTACGTCAATAAGCCGCCAATCAAAATTATAAATAGGCTTTTTCAGTCAGAGAAGGCTTGGATTACCGCGCTCAGTGATTAGTGCACAGTCAAGTGCACTAACCAGCCTCGCTGAGGAAGAAGATGGGCGCCAAGATAGCACATGTTGACTAGTTGGCTCTGGAGAGATGCTTCTGGCAGGATTCAGGCATACGAAGTAATGAGGTCTTAAAGAAAACCTGCATTTACTTTACTAAATTCAGCTTTTCTGTCATGCTGTGAAATGGCCACTATGAAAAGTGTTGTAAAACTAAAACTGAACGGTGCAAAAAATTATGTCTATACTGGCACTTTCGAATAATATTTGCTCTATATGTTGAAAGGCGTTTGCATCCTGATTAAGGACTCTATTAAGACCTATCCGTGCATTTTCAGCTTACCCGAAAATTTCGTAGAAACGCAATGGCGGGGACTACGCCGTTTTGTGGCATAATAAACATTGTCCTGTCGCTTTTATCGCAATATTTATCACAATATTTTATTATTTAACTTGACTGTTTTTGTACTTACAATTCAGTTTTTATTTGATAAATAATGATCCAAATTATGTCGTAATATGTTCAAAATATTTGTTTGCCGTGCATGCCTTTCGTTGACGGTAACGGGTCGTTTCGGCCTTATTCCCGTTCGGCCCCGGGTCGTTTCGGCCTTATTCCCGTTCGGCCTGGGTCGTTTCGGCCCGATTTCCGGGGTGGGTCGTTTCGGCCCAATTTTAGCGGGTCGTTTCGGCCTGACTTTTTTCCCATAGTTGTAATATACACAAATGTGTCTTTATCCCAGTCATATCTATCTATCTATCTGGCCTGCATATATAGCATATATCTATCTATCTGAATGGCCTGCATATGTACAGTGACCTATATATTAGAGTGACTCGCATCTCCAGTTAAATTTAGGTATTTTTCCAATAGACGCTTGTCGTGCTGCTGGACAGGTGAGTGGCTGAAAAAATCGATAATTCTATCGTCCGCTTATTTCGCATCTAGAAATATTTTAATATTATCATTGTTTTATTTTATCTATATAAATCATGTGTTCTTACAAACGTTTGCGTTAAATTGTGTACTCAATTTCCGAAATTTTGATACCAAACTTGCCAAGTTTTTATACGGTAGTTTTACTTGACGTAGTTAAAAAAAAAAAAAAAACGGGCTGGAGGGCTTTTCAATATTAATACGGGAAACTTTTTTTTATTATGCGTTTGGATAAGGATTTTGATCTTGACTCTCTCAGTCTCTTACTTAGGAGAATATGCATGCATTGAAAATTGAAGTAAGTCAGTGACATAGGTTTTAATTAAGCTGAGTGGGTTGGAATTTCTATTAGAAATTATCGACGTGAATCGCCCATTTCATTAATGTTTACGTAATCAAATTACTATTCAACGTTAAGGTAAGCTTTGAATTTTATGATGATGTATTAGAATAGTAAGTTTTGTGATTATTTTGCTTGGTTTTGGGGTTAATTTTAATTGATGTGACAATTCTTCAATGCATAACTAACCAACCCCCTGAACTCATTGTTGTATGGCGAAAACTGTGAAAAACAAGTTTTATTTTAAGATTATTTTGACCCATTGAATCGGCACGAAATTGCATAAAATAGCACTCAAACAATTAACAAGGTATTCAACTTTATGAAAAATATCATTTCAAGGCTCAAAAATAGTTATTTTTGAAGCCTTATTCAAAAACGGGGGAGTGGGGTTTTGAACATCCTGATTTGCCGATTTTCGCTACTTTCCTAAATAAGCATATTTTTATACTGTCATAAGACCATCATAATAGTGAATAATTGTCATGAAAATGATATTAAACAACATTTTGGTCCTTCCCCTTCCGTTTCCTAATGCTAAAATATTACCTCAAACCTTATCAACGACGGAGTACATCGTAAAAGAAGTGATGGTTTTTACGGCGGCGTCGCCATTTTCTTTCGAGTGACCAGTGTTTCTCAATTTACATCGTTAAAAATGAGCTCCAAAACCAAGCAAAATTATCACAAAACTTATATTCTAATACATCATTATAAAATTCAAAGCTTACCTTATCGTTGCATAATAATTTCACTATAAAAAAACACCGATAAAATGGGCGATGCACGCCGTTAACTTTTGACAGAACTTCAAGCTTTTTCAGCTTGTATTAAAAATGGCGCTCCGGTAGAAGGCGCTGCAGACGCATGCGCGACACGCCTCTTTGGACCGAAAGGTGAAGACGCGAGTCACTGTATTTATAGGTCACTGATATGTATGTATGTATGTATGTATGTATGTATGTATGTATGTATGTATGTATGTATGTATGTATCTATCTATCTATCTATCTATCTATCTATCTATCTATCCGATGACAGGCGAGACACACCATTGTTACATCTTGATTGGTTTCCATTTAATCTCTAATTTTCCTTTGATGCCTAATTATCTTTATCGGTTGCCAATTAGTAATACTGTCACTGGTTCTTTGATTACCTATGTTCACAATGTTTTAACTACCCTGCTTATTAATACAGAGGTGTGAAAGTAATTTCATTGTAAATTAGTTCTTGAAAGGCGGTATTTTTAAGAGAAAATATTTCTTTAATTGCCAAAGAGAAGAAGAGATCGGATTTCAGTCGGTAATGAGTGAGGAAATATAGTTATAAGTCTACTGTTATTAAACTGTTGGCTTAAAATCATGGCTAACGTGACGGGGCAAATCAAATAAAACAACTTGAGGCTGATAACATATTTTCTGTTATTTCAGCGTATTTATTTCTTCCTCTAGTATAAGTAGTTCCTATTTACCCATTAGCCTAGCAACTTGTGCCATCGAATTTTGCCTCTTTTAAGGACAGCATCTTTGCGATTTTTATTTTGGCCTCCATTCTTAAAAAGGGTGCTAGTTCTTTCATTTAAAGGTCACACTTCTTACAGATTTTCCAGAAATAAATAATTAAGGCCGAAACAACTCACCCACAAAATCGGGCTGAAACGACCCACCTTTGAAATTGGGCCGAAACGACCCACCTAATTAGGCCGAAATGACTCACCCCGGAAATCGGGCCGAAACGACCCAGGCCGAAACGACCCAGGCCGAAGGGGAATAAGGCCGAAACGACCCGGATTCTTCGTTGACTATTTGTGCGTCAGCCGTGGTGGAATTGCAAGGTAGACAGACCTTATATCATGTCGATCAGATGATTCCATTCTCAAGGGAATTTAATGCATGTGTTTGTGATATCAGATCTCTAGTGCCTTATCATCAGCAGACCTGCTCTGGCTTCTGGCCACCAGACCCTTCTTTGTCTATTTAGCTTCAGATGTCCAGATGAACATATGCAGAAAAAGTGCTGAGAACATATTAACTAATAGGGCCCCGCCTTTGTGGGACTGTTGACCACATTTAAGTCAAATATCTTCAACAGTTTATAAGTTGTAGAGCGGACACAAGTTCTATATAGAAAATTACAAAGGGGAATAACTCTGTAAAAATTAAGATAGAGTTATGACTCTTATTCTCTGCACACCATCTTATGATGCTTTATATTTGTCACGACAAAGTTTCATGAAAATAACTTTGAGGGTTTGAAATTTATAGAGCGGTCACGATTTCCATACTTAAATTACAAAGGTGCATTATTCCATAAAAATGTAAGTGGAGTTACGGTTTTTGTTCTCTGCATATCATCTGATGATGCTTTATATGTGTACCAAGTTTCGTGAAAATATCTTGAACGGTTTCAGACTTATGGAGCGGACACGATTCCCATGCTAACAATTACAAAGGGGTATAATTCCGTAAACACTGTAGGTGGAGTTATGGTTCATATTTTCTTACATCATCCGATGATGCTTTATATTTGTACAAAGTTTCAAGAAAATACCTTTAACAATTCTAAAGTTATATATTGGCTACGATTTCTGTAGTGAAAATTATTAAAGGGCATAATTCTGAAAAAAAAATGTAGATGAAGTTACAGTTCTTATTCTCTGCAAATCGGCTCATGATGCTTTATAGAAATGTCTTTGACCATTTTTCAAACTATAGGGTGGACACGATTTCCATATACAAAATTACAAATGGGCACAATTCTGTAAAAAAAATATAGGTTGAGTTATGGTTCCTGTTCTCTAGCACATTGCCTGATGATGCTTTATATTTGTACCAGGTTTTATGAAAATATCTTCAACAGTTTAAAGTTATAGAGCGGACACGATTTCTAAATAGAAAAATACAAAGGGGAATTACTGTGTAAAATTTAAATGGAGTTATGATTCTTATTCTCTGCACATCATCTGATAATGCTTTATATTTGTACATAGTTTCGTGAAAATATCTTTGAGGGTTTTCAAGTTTTCAAGTTATAGAGCGGACACGATTTCCATACTTAAAATTACAAATGGGCATAATTTCATAAAAAACTGTTTCAGACGTATGGAGCGGACTTAATTTCCATACAGTAAAAATTAAAAAGGAGCATAATTCCTAAATGTAGGAGTTACGGTTCTTCTTCTCTAGGCATAGTCTTAAGTTTCGTGAAAATATCTCAAACAGTTTCAGAGTTATGGATCTGAAACGAAATGGTGACGGATGGACAGACAGACAGACGGTCAAGGTGATTACTATAGGGCCTCCGCATATTTCGTTTGGCGGGTCCCTAAAATATAAATAGACAATATGAGGTGTATTGAGGGTTGTGAGAAGGTGGGGGTGAGGGGACATAATTATTTTTTTATGTGTGTGTGTGGGGGGGTGGGGGGGGGCTTATGATTTATTTCTCTTTGAAGTTTCTTGAAAGGGGGGGGGGGTATCAATAAGATGGGTTTTCTGCATCCTACCAAAGTTTTCTTTTTTTGACTGACGGTATACTCCAATGTGTCTAGTTTATTGGACCATATGTGACTTTGGTCGGAAAGCCCTACTTACTGAGCTATGGGTTACAAGACAGGCTAAAACCATGTTGGATTACCCCACCCACTTCTGTGGACCCATAGCTCAGTAAGTAGGGGTTTCCGACCAAAGTCACATATGGTCCAATAAACTAGACACATTGGAGTATGCCATCAGTTAAAAAAAGAAAACTTTGGTAGGATGCAGAAAACCCACCTTATTGATACCCCCCCTTTCTTCAATATTTTAGAATTATTGCTATGACATGATTTGTACCTTACGAAAAGATTGATGTGACGTACATTAATCATGCATTGATTTGGCATATAAAGACACGTCTGTTTTTGTTTTGTTTTTTGTTAATGATAAGATGTTTTAAGTTTGAAAGAACAGCATTAATCTGAAAATGTAGGAGTAATGGAAGTCTGGGGTGCATATCCCTTCCAGAAGCCGAGACATTTTTTTAAATGAGGTTTGACCCTCCCACATGCCTCACAACATATATGATAATATGCCCCCACCCGCCCCTGCCCCAAACTTATTGGTTTTCGACCCGACTCCCTGCCCTCTCACCCCCTCCCCTCCTCCACCTGTTACTAAATGATTCGCCCTGACGAGAAAGTGTGTTTTGCACAAGATTTAGGTGCCCACGCCCAAGGTCAAGACAACAGTTGGAGGTCAGAGGTCAAATAGTGTATCAACGATAACTTAGAAACTATCGAAGCGAATTTCATGAAATTTTGCAGAAAGGTAAACCATAATGTCGCACACAATACTAATGTCAGCATGGGAGAATGGTTCAAAACAACAGTTGTAATTAGGCAAGGATATCTTCTCTCGCCCATCCTATTTTCAACAATTTTATCGAAAGGATTGTGTCTGATGCTCTAGAAGAATATGATACAAAGATTAGAATAGGCGGAATCTGCGGTTTGCCGATGACACTGACGCTCTTGCAACTGGAAGAGCAAGTTGAAAGTCTCGACAAGACCTACACGATTTGCGCCAATGACATCAAGGTAAAAGGACAGAAATTGGAACTTGTAATATTAGCAAGCTTCAACTGTCTCAGATGATGGCTAAAATCGTAGGTTCCCTCAAGGATTGCACAAGCCACTGCAGCTCTGACAAATCTGAAGCCAATTTGGAGAGATAATAACATGTCTCTTGAATCAAAGGTGAAACTAATGCACCCGCTTGTCACATCCATATCTCTGTGTGCCAGTGAGTCGTGGACTTTGACAGCAGAGCTAGAGAAAAAGACGCTAGCGTTTGAGATGAGATGCTACCGAAGGTTACTGAACTTCTGGTTCAAGGACCAAGGCAAGACAAGACAAGTACAACATGTGTGAACCGACTACTGACAAACAAATTGTTTAAAATTAACACATACAAAGCAGCTATAAGTAAATAAGTATGGTCCCAGCAGGCACATGACGTCAAAATGACGTCATACTGACGTCGATGCGACGTTATTACGTCATTTCAATGTCATGTGCTTGCTGGGATAATATATAACCCATGCGAATGTTCGCAGAAAAATCCATGCAGCCATTGGAAAACTCCTGATCATGGTCAAGAAACTGAAATTAAGGTAGTTTTGGTCATAACACAGTGTCTTCTGGACCCAGGTTCACAATTATTCCTTAAACTTAAGAACGACCTTAAAGTTAAGGTCGAAAAAATTCATGTGTAAATAAAAGCCTACAAAAACTAAATGTATTTGATTTTTCTTTTGTATTACATTTCTATGACAAGTATCAGTAAGGTCACGTAAAACTGCTATTTTCAATAAGATCGAAATACGGATTTTCTAAGAGCGAAATTTACCACCTTAACTTTGAGGTTGTCCTTAACTTTAAGAAAACGATTGTAAACCTGGGCCCAGGCTTAGCAAAATGATTCTACAAGGCACAGTGAAAGGAAAAAGAAGAAGCGATAGACAGAAGTAGAGTTAGACAGTAGAAGAGGTGGAAAGAATGTTGTAAGGATGAACTAGGGCAGAGGAAAGAATATTGTTGTAAAGTCTGCGGGGCCCAAACGACCTTGCAAGAACAGTATACTCAACTCAACTTATACATCTATACAAACTGAGTGGAATCTTTCTTTTCCAGATTCCATAGATTCCGTGGACTGTATTGGAGAAATGGGATATATCATAATCAGACTGTGGAGATGTGCAGGTTATCTGAATATTTCCTAGTTGCGCGAGCTTTAAGGTACCTTTTCATATGATATCTGTGGGTTGGTGAGGGCAGGGAGACAAGAGCACTCTGCATAAAGATGATACAGCTGTTCGGAGATAAGTGTCAGACCTCTGCCGGTTACAGACAAGACCTACTGCCATTTTAACACATTTATGCTCAGTAGAATGTTCTTTTCATATCATATGGATCAGTCCATTGGTCAAAAAGGAGTGTCTAGTTAATTTATTTTTATTTGTTTTATTTTTAAGGAGAAAATACCCATTTGCTCTCTGCAAATAGTGTAGACCCTGATCAGACGCCGCGTTTTGCGGCGTCTGATCTGGGTCTGCACTGTTTGCCTATGTTCTATTTATGGGACGGTAAGCATTAATGAGTTAAGGCAAAGTTCATAATCCCTTAATCCTGGAATTTCATAGCCTTTCTGAGAATTCTCCACAGTACGCCCAAGCATCGTATCATACAATATTTTGAGTTGCCCCCGCCCCTTCGCCAGGAATATTATCAACAGTTGGTACTTTTTATTCAGGGGCGCCCTTGTACTATACTACTCAAAAGAAGTTTTGCATCCGACTTTATTTTTTTTTCTCCATACAGTCATATGTCACCTGTGTAACAGTCATATGAGTAGCAATGAAACACATGGCTATTTTGTATGATTAACAGTCTTATATGTTTCGTTATTATATACAAAAAAAAAAAAAAAAAAAAAAAACGCACTCAGTAATATTTTGGTATTGTCTTGGAAATTACAAATAATTAAAAAAAAATAACTCATACATTGTTAGAGGTAGACAATCGGACAGTTTAACCCGAAAATTTCATTTCATTTTGTCAATTCAGTTCTTTGTGATGCATCTCTTAACAAGGCAGGGGTCAGTTTTCAATGTCACAGTTTTCAATAAGTGGCCATTGTCAGCGATTTCATTAATGCGTATTTTTAGGTAAATTAAATGGTAAAATCTTACTGTGTGCATTTCTTTCTTTTTTTTTTTTTTTTTTTTTTTTTTTTGTTTGGGATAAATGTGAAAAGTTTGTCTTCGGTTCCGTCTGTCTTGGTAGACAGGCTTTTAAAGATTAAGAGCCAATACCACCAGTCAGTCAGAAACTTTTATCTATCCCGACAGGGTCCTCAATTTTACGGAGACATAAGTGTGTGTGTTACAGAACCCATAAAGCAAACCAGAGGCGTTCCTTTCTTGTATACCTCTTGGAAATACAGTCAACTCCCAAGAACCATTAGATACTGGAATAGTCTCCCTTACAGCCTCAAGGCCAGCACCAACCTGGATGAATTTACCTCTGGGCTGGCCACTGTCACATTTTAATAGCCAAGTCATTTTTATGTTTTAGCAGTAGTAAATGTAGGTCATTTAAACTTCATCATCATTCGTTCATACATTTCTTAACCTCACTAATGTTTCATCATTTTCTCGCTGTTTCCCGACAGCGCCTCCCAGTTATAGTCAGAAATTGATTGTTGGGAGTAAAGAAGTAGAAGAAGTAGAACTCTCGATATCTCAGAGTCGAAGTTCATCTCAAACTACTGATATCTCAAAGTAAATTTTCTGGTACCAGAAAATTTACTTTGAGATATCAGTGGTTTGAGATAACAGGAGTTTAAATGTGAAGAAAAATAGGAAATGTGCCATAGCTATATTCTTTGATATAAGAGGGTAGTTTGAGATATTTGTGTTCGAGATATCGAGAGTTGACTGTAAGTTGATTCAGCATTATGCCTGTGGAGGCAAAACCACTTTCGAGTGGTATATTTATTCCCTATCTACAATAAATGGATATCCATTAATTCCATTTATGGATACGCATGTGTATTGGTATCAATTTTTTTAAAGTGTAAACGCAGGTGGTCGTATCGTACTGTGACCATCACGACAAAAAGCCATTGCCATTTCCCCCCTTTTTTACACGTGACGGTCACAGAAAAGTCGATGGCATTTTTCCCTCTCTTTAGCCGCGATTGTCACGTCATTGGGAGTATTTTATCGCAAAATCGAGAATACATGAAATACATGCAATTGTAAAATGGCAATTAACCTCTCATCGGGCACATTAATCCGAGACTTCTCTGACCTTTCACTTTTTACGTTGTTGCTAAAAGCCGCCGATCAAAATATATCAGAAGGCTCGGATTACGGTAACAATATCAAAATAGCGTCGTTTCGACGTCGGTGCTACGTCATGACTGTCGCCGACGTTGATAAGACGCCTTTTCGAAATTGTTTGCCTGGCTGGTCAAATTAGCAATAACAAATATTCTGGCAAAGCAAACAGTAGGCATAATAAAATAGTTTTATTTGATCAACTTAAACCTCTCATTGTTGTAAACATGCATGTATAATATTTCAAAGCAATATTCTCCATGTCCTCCATGTTCATATAGAAACCATAAATAAAATTAATTGTAACAAATAACAGAGAGAAAAAAATCCAAGTCCGTCAATATTCGATCACACACAAGCTGTCAACATTTAAAGAAAAAGAAAGAAAAAAAAATGAAAAATAAAATAAAATAATGATAAAAGGCGTTCATATTTTGAAACAAGCGGAGGTAAATGTTATTCATGTGCGTTTCCGTATATATCCCTCTGCATTATCTTCTTCTTTTTTTTCTCCTTCTCTATGCCTGAACGAGTCAAAACAATTTCCCAGACCCCAGTCAGTTAACAAGCTCCAATGCACCAGATAACGAAGGGTAACAGGGATAATTCAGGGATATTTTTCATTATTTCTCAATGAAAACATATGATATGACACCTCATCAGAACCGTCTCAGTGAGACGGTTCTAATGAGGGGTCACATCATAAGTTTTTATGGAGGAGAGGAATATGGACAATTATCCCAAAATTTATTCCCGTTACCCTTCTTATCTGGCGCACTGCATCGATAAATCACATCATGTCAATCATGGCGTTGGTCCAATTTTGAGTGTAAGTCGTTATAAAATCGCGGAAACTGTTCTCAGGCAGTTTTCTGAGTAATTAAAATCATCCTTGCCATTGTCACCACTTTTGTTCATGGGTGAAGAAACTGTGGTTGGTGGACAAAAGTGGTCGAGCACTGCACCTGTGATATTCAAACCGAATATTTCACAAAAAAATATCTAGAAACCAAATTTTGACGAAAGCTCGCGACCAAACTGTGATGGCAATTCGGCTTCCCGTTTGAATTTGGATGAAAGCTCCTCACTTCCAAATTTAGATGCCAATCCTCGACCAAATTGTGAGGGTAGTTCAGCTTCACGCTTGAATTTGGATGAAAGTTCCTCACTGCCAAATTTAGATGCGAGTCCACGACCAAACTGTGAGGGTAGCTCAGCCGCACGCTTGAATTTGGATGACAATTCTTCACTGCCAAACTTTGATGCTAGCCCACGACCAAACTGCGATGGTAGTTCAGCTTCACGTTTGAATTTGGATGACAGCTCTTCACTGCCAAACTTGGAGGCGAGTCCACGACCAAACTGTGAGGGCAGTTCAGCTTCACGCTTGAATTTGGATGACAATTCTTCACTGCCAAACTTGGAGGCGAGTCCACGACCAAACTGTGAGGGCAGTTCAGCTTCACGCTTGAATTTGGATGACAATTCTTCACTGCCAAACTTGGAGGCAAGTCCCCGACCAAACTGTGAGGGTAGTTCAGCTTCACGCTTGAATTTGGATGACAGTTCTTCACTGCCAAACTTGGAGGCGAGTCCACGACCAAACTGTGAGGGCAGTTCAGCTTCACGCTTAAATTTGGATGACAGCTCTTCACTGCCAAACTTGGAGGCAAGTCCACGACCGAACTGTGAGGGTAGCTCAGCCGCACGCTTGAATTTGGATGACAATTCTTCACTGCCAAACTTGGATGCTAGCCCACGACCAAACTGCGAGGGTAGCTCAGCCGCACGCTTAAATTTGGATGACAGTTCTTCACTGCCAAACTTGGAGGCAAGTCCTCGACCAAACTGCGAGGGTAGTTCAGCTTCACGCTTGAATTTGGATGACAGCTCTTCACTGCCAAACTTGGAGGCAAGTCCATGACCAAACTGTGAGGGTAGTTCAGCTTCACGCTTGAATTTGGATGACAGCTCTTCACTGCCAAACTTGGAGGCAAGTCCACGACCAAACTGCGAGGGTAGTTCAGCTTCACGCTTGAATTTGGATGACAATTCTTCACTGCCAAACTTGGAGGCAAGTCCTCGACCAAACTGCGAGGGTAGTTCAGCTTCACGCTTAAATTTGGAAGAAAGTTCTTCGCTTCCAAATTTGGATGCTAGCCCCCGTCCAAACTGTGATGGAATCTCGGCCTCACGCTTGAATTTGGATGGAGGGTCTTCTACTATCGGAACAAATGAAGGAAGGTCAATACTTCCTGTAAGGAAAGAAAGAAAAACGTTTTATTATAATGAGGGATATCCATAACTGAAACAAGAAGAAAAACTGATGTTTGTGGCATTATCATGACCGACTTTGTATTCCAAAGTGTAACTCATTTCGACTGCAGACACGAAATACTGATGCTTTCCAATATCAAGGAAAATTAAGTGAGACGACAAACAAGTAATTGAAAGAGTTGTCCTTCTTGTATGCGACACGTCATCATGATCGCTTGTAAACGAATACGAAATCGGGATTATGATAGTATTCCGAAAGTATTCAAGTGGTACATCGTACAAGATTCCCTCTAAGGTCAGACAGATGGACAGACGACCAAATGAGTGTTACTTGTTTCTCCGTCTCAATCTATATTTGAGCCGGGACACGACAAAATTAACAAAGTGGTCGTGCGCCCAGCGCAGACTCAGATCAGCCTTGGCATCCGCCCAGTTTGATCAGACTGTTCGTTAAGTGCCCAAGGGTATAGCTAAGGGTCTAAGCTACCTCCCTGCGGGCAGCGAAGACTCTGGTCAGACTGGGCTGATGCCCAGGCTGGTCTGCGTTAGGCGCACAACCACATTGTTGGTTTTGTCGTGTCGCGGCTCATTTATTTTTTTAAATATTTTTGTGAAGAAATAAAAAATTAAAGATAAGAATTTTTTCTTTTATACTTTTTAATGAATTATAGAGATTTCTCGGTGAAATCGAAACTGATAATCTCACTGTTTGAAACAGTGAAATTATCACTTTCGATTTCTCTGTTTCAGAAATAGGATTTTTGTGAAATAGCCTTAAGTTTTCTGTTGATTCATTGGCTAAATCTTAATTACGTCACGCATGTTTGCACGTCATTACGACGTTAATGACGTCACTCAAAGCACCAACATAACATAATTACTGCACGCGACGTCAGGCCGCCTAAGTCTCCTGTAGGCATTCTTTCTTGCCAAATTTTTTGAGATCCGTGTATCAAAATGATATTTAGAACTATTTTTCAGTTGCAAACCATGTTTACAACCAATATCATATCCAATAAACACGCTGGAAGCATCAAATTTGACGCAAAACGGCTAGAAAAAAAGTTGTGTTTCTGACGTGATGGCTGACGCTCTTGAATAAACAGCATTATTGCTATTTTCTAGCATAAAAGAAATAGAAAATTTGACTTTTTCAGTGTAAGATGAATTTTTATTTCACTCATGAACACCAAAAGTGGTATTATAACTCGTGGCTTCGCCACTCGTGAAAATACTGCTTTTGGTGTTCATTCGGTGAAATAAAAATCGATCTTACACTGAAAAAGTCAAATATCCTCTATATTTTACCTCAATGACCCTAGTTACTGGAATAGAAGCGCATGAGAAAACACAACAGTGATTCTGATCAGTTTGCTCATAATCAGGCCGTCTAATCCAGGTATGTTCGCCAACAAAATTTTGACGAATCGGCGAACTGAGACTGAATGAAGTTATCGTATTTCCTCGGTTATAAGACGGATTCTTTTCTTCCAAAAACAATCCCAAAAAATCTAGATCCGTCTTCTAAGACGGATCTAGATTTTTTGGGATTGTTTTGGAAAGCAAAATGTTGACACTGAAGTGTAACTGAATGAAGGTGCCGTATTTCTTCGGTTGTAAGACGGGTTCTTTCCTTCAAAAACAATCCCAAAAATCTAGATCCCTCTTTTAAGACGGATCTTGGTTTTTTGCGTTTTGGAAGGGAAAACCCCATCTTATAATAGAACTTCGGAAGACTAATTTAGATATTTAGGCTATTCTAGAGATGGGAAAACACCGTTTTATAGCCAAATAAATATGGTATGCAAATTTAAGAATGATAACAGCTCTCAGATAAGATGCCCCAATATTTAGGTAAATAACAGTAAACATCTTCAGCGGGGACACAACGTTGAAACAACGTCGAATGAACGACGTTGTTTCAACGTTGTGTGCACGCTGGGTCGAGTTCTACTAATCATGTAACGTACCTTGGATTTCAACTGTGGCTATTACAAGGAGAAGCGCCGCTTGGATGAATGTTTTCATACTGGGTGGTTGTTTGTAGTGTCTGAAAGAGATATTATTACATTTAATAAATATTAAAAAGTGAAAAAGAAGAAAAAGAAAGGGAGAAAGACAAATAGGAAGGAATAAAGAAAGAAAATAGATGGAAAATAAACTAATACTTGAAATTAATTAAACCACATCAAAACGTGCCTCACGTATGTGCGATTAAGGAAGAATCAAATCGAGTCTTCCAGCTGCGCATGAAAAATTGAATACGTATAGAACCCTCAAAGCGCATTTTGCTGTTTTTTTTTAATCGTTTATTGTTCTTCAGAACCACGTGATTTTTTTTTTTTTTCGTTTTAATTTTACATCTAATTATTTTATTGTCTGTACGTATCTAACATACATGTACATGCTCATCAGGCGTCTAGCGCATCTTATTTTTATAATCACCATTATTATTTTTTGTTTGTATATCATTATTACCTTTAACCTTTCTCAGCTTATTTATTTATTTCAACGCTTTTTTTCTTACTCTTTTTTGGTTTTGTTTATTATTACTTATTATTTATTTATTAATTTATTTATTATTTTCATCTTTAATTTTCCCACTTCTTGCAGTTTAATAAGCATTAACATGTATAAGACTTATTTTAAGATTTGAACATACCTTTTATCAGTGTTCTTAGAGGTAGTGGTGGTGAGGCCGAGTCCAGAGTTATGATTTTTGAAAGGAAATTCGATCGTTTTTATACAGGTCAACGAAATGGTGACTGTCACCGTGCCGGATCTCTGGGTGCCAAAACTTTGTTTTTCCTTGAAATTAGAAACCCATTCGACAAATAATTTGTTTGTTTTACATGATACAGACGTAACTTAGTCCCGCCCCATTCCCGGATAAGGAAGAGGGCAGAAAAATGTACATAAAGAGACAGAATAATTATGGGCAGCCATTACTGCTATCGTCTTGAACAGGGCATTATTTTTTTTCTATTACCAATTGACGTTCTTTTGAGCGTGAAAGAATATTTCTTTGACTTCATGAAACTGTGATTTTTACATGCAAAATAAATAGCATTCAGATAACTTTAATATTTTAGTTTGTTCTACTGATCGTTAAGACACCGAAATAAACTTCATACGCCATCCGCATGATCAGTGCCGTCAAAAGGTCTCTAAAGCTGTACTAAATCCATCTTCGCGAGCCAAAGGTTCAAAGTCCAAAGTGGACTTAGTACCGTTGGCTTGCGACGTTGTGCTAAACTCTACAGTATGCATTGTGTATGGACTGACGCAAACATGACATTTGCTGTTGAAATTGCTACTTTTCACATGAAAAATAAATTGGGGGGAAAAAAACTCAAAAGAATCTCAGTGTAACAGTAATTTTCGACTCTGTTCTGCTGATGGTTAAATGCCGAAATAAACTTCAAACCAACGTGCGTGCCGCCAAAATGTCTCTAAAGCTATGCTAAAACGTCTCCCAAGTCGATACGCATGCGCAAACATGACTTCATTCGCTGCTGTTTACTACATTTACTTTTTCCATAAAAATAAATAGCAAACAATTCAAATTGTCAGTGAACGGTATGTATATTGATTATTATTATTATTACTATTATTATTATGGTGCACTGATGAATTCTAAGGTCAGTCCGCATCATTGGAGAACTATCTTTAGATACAGACAAACTGCTCATGCATGCATGCAAAGTCTGGACTTATCAAACTATTTCTGAAATATTTTTGTCTTGCTCCTTTCTTTTACTTTTATAACTGCATGCATTAACTAATCAGGAGAGACTATGAAAAGTTCAATTTTTGATATCTTTAAAGGTATAGTTGTCTTAATGACTCGTCTTTTTCTTTTAATGCCAAAATTTAAAATCTATTTTCACAGATTTTATTACAATGATATTTTGTTTAAAAATAAAGGTTTGTTCAGGTGCTTCCAAATTCACGTATGCGGAACAAAGTTCATATTACTCGCATATGCTATAAGATATTGTTGCGGGATTACTAAGGACTACTTTTAAGACTGATGTAAATATTCGCACTAGTAACTACAGATTGATATATTTCTGGATTTATGTGTATCCGTGTTTCATGCCGCACTGGCTTTTCATACATAAAAAGAGTGGTCGGGAGTGTACGAAGAAAAACAAAGGAAATCAAATGGAGCACTAGCACTTTTAAAGTGATTTGCATTAACGTAATTTTGAAATACTTGTGGCGAAAGTGGACTTGTATTGTTACTGTCAGAGAGTGGTTTTTCCCCCTTTCCCCCCGGAAAAATGGCTATAGGAAGGACGGCTATATAGTGAATTGTCCGGACCTCATAGAGCCACTTTTCCCCCATAGTCCTTTTTCCCCCGCCGGGCCGGGTAGCGCAATCGGTAGGGTATCTGACTCGTAAGTCAGAGGTCCTGGGTTCGAATCCCGGTCTGGCCACATACTTTCGTTTCTCCTTCCGCTGATTCAAGAAGGGCAGTTGTCAGTTACTGTCGAAAGTATGTGCACTTAGTACTGGTTAACCGCTTAGGAGGTCTAAGCCTGCCCAGGAATAGTGTGGTTAGGTTAACTGACCGTCCCGACATGACCTTAGTTGTTTACCGTGGACGTTAAGCATCAAGTCAACCAACCAACCAACCAACCTTTTTCCCCCACCGGGAAATCGGATATTAGTGAATTTGGTACGGTTATTGGTATTTTGCGGAACGGAACGAAACGGAACGGAATGGAACAGAGACATGTTACGGAATTAATCGCATAAGAAATGTATCAGTTCTTCAGGGGAGGTAATAAACGTGATAAATTCCCAAAAACCAATATGCAAATTTAGCAACCATATTTTTATAATAATCAATACTTACTAATTTAAGGAACGACGATAGTGTGGCTTTTCCCATCGCAGATATTTTTGTACGTACACATACGCATGCAAGCTTATAGGAAGATGTAAGAATTGGTGCTTTTCCTGTCATATTTGATTTTGTAGAGAGTTTATTACATTGAAAATAATATTCGGACGTGTGTCCCGATGGGAGTCGAGCCTACGTCACCTGCATGAAAGGCGATCACTAGTCCATGCATTCCGCTGTGCACGCACAGATGAACGCTTGTACAAACACAAAATCATACAAATTTATGCTCAAAAACAGGTTCACTCATAGCCGTTTTTGGGCTAACATTAAAAAGCAAAATGCCGGCCTGTTTTCCCAAAAACAAAAATACGACAGACTGATGGACACATGCACGTAGTTCTAGCATCTGTTATCCATCGATATTTCACGGACATACACTCATATTTCTGTTTCAGTGATGGGCCTCACTATTTTTATTGGAAAAGGAGCAAATTCCACTATGTAGCGTGTCTTCCTGCAATCATATTACCAGGGGGAAAATCCACTATAGGGGGGAAAAACGGCTATGCAAAAACACGTATAGTAGATTTTCCCAGGGGAAAATTGGCTATATAGTCAAATTTCCGGGGGGAAATTCTACTATATAGCCATTTTTCCGGTGGGAAATTCTACTATACAAAAATCATAGTCATTTTTCCGGGGGGAAAAACTACTAGGGGGGGAAAGCTACTCTCTGACAGTTACCATTTTAAATCTGCAGAATCTTTAACATTTTTCGAGAACTAGTTTCACACGAGAAAAAGATCAGACTGCATAACCCTTTTTTTGACCAGTGGACCTGTCCATCCCTATCATTTGATGCGTCCATTTCTAGATTTAGAGCGGTTTTGGAGGACGTTTTCATTTTTATTGTATTTTGCAAAGAAATTCCTATAAGCAAACAGTGTCGACCCTGATCTGCTGCGTCTGTACTGGGTCTGCACTGTTTGCAATGTCTCCAAAATGGGTTTCCAGTAGGAAAAGGTTTATTATACATTAAGATTATATTGGTTAAAACACTTTTTTGTGATATGTTCTTCCTATCATAGTTTTTTTCATTATCATTACCAGTATTATTTGTTACTGTCATCACAACTAATCATGGTTGCATTAGCAAAGTGCAAATGCCCGCATAGTAGTTTGTGATCAGTTTGACCTTGCTGAATCCTGCTTTGATTGCCCAACAAACCTTATTTGTTCATTAAGCCTGGCCATGGGAAAAGTTACCTGCTCACAAATTCCAACAACGATATGTCCCATGCTCGCAAACTCTCGCTTTTGCATTCGCCATTAATACCGTGGTTTATCTGAATCAATAGATTACTCATGGGACAGTGAATACTCTGGTTAGACTTCTGGGATGCACAGGCTTATCTTAATCTTTTTAATTGTTGTTTAAACATTCAGTTAGATATCCTTTCTCGCGTTATGGCCAATTTGTAAAAAAATGTCCTTTGACATACAATGTCGCGGTTTTCACGCTGTATGTCATTATAGTTCAAATCCGGGAGTCAAACAGGTAAAACAATATGATGGAAAAAATAATTAGACGGATGTATTTGGAAATTATTATTTGTTTTTACATTTGTCGGTCACTCCACGAATATATTCCGTATTTAAAGCCAAATATACTTAAACTCCTGTTTCCGTGACAAGCGCTCGGAGCTGTCGAGAGAACAAAATGGCAACTCTTCTATTTATTTCTTTATTTATTTCCATATTCATAAATGGATCTTGTTTCGCAAATTCTGAAACTTATAAACGTGTTTTTAAAATTCCTAATAAAGTTTTCGATGGGGTAAGTACATAATTATTTTACACTTTCTAAAGGAAATAGAAGTTGACAATCTTCCAGTATTTGATATTTATCAAAAGTAAAATTTAGACTTTCAAAGAATGAATAAGGCATAGCACATGACCCTCTCCTTTCACTGCCTTGGTCCGACCGCTACCTTCTGCACCAGCACGGACGTGCCTCCTGTTAATACGTAATAAAAAACAAGCAAAAAAAAATACATTTACGGATTGTTGTAGATATATTGCTATATACCGTTATATAATAGAGGCTTCATGCAAACACATGCGCTAATAAGCAAAGAACCAACGAAGACGCATCAGACCGTGCTGCTTTGCAGGCTACGGTTTCAAAGTAGTTTAAACCAAGTTTGTATACACCGAAAAGCATTGTTATATATAAAATGAATAATAATAACAATAGTATACGGCGACAAACCTATGCTTTTGTTTGGCAGAAATCTCTCTCTCTCTCTCTCTCTCTCTCTCTCTCTCTCTCTGTGTTTTAATAGAATTTCGAAATAAACAGTTTTAAGAAATTAATTTGGACTGTACTTAAGTTATAAGAAATCAACATGTAGCTTTCCAATTTTTAATATTTATTCGTTTCATTTATTTTTTTTTTATTTTTTTTTTTCCTGACGAAATAATCTGATTTTATTTCAGACTTCAGAATTATTTTGCACATCCCAGCCAGTGGACGCTAATCAGTATTTCAGTAAGTTAAGTTTCTTGTTATGTGCATTTCGTTAAAATTCTGAGTATTGGGATTTATTCATGTTATATGTCTGAGCAAACATTGCAGACTCATTTCCTACGAACGCGCGTTTCCCTTTTTCCACACTTTGCACGACTTTTTAAGTTTATCAAATTTCGGAAAATACGATGTTCCTACCCCGTTCGTGAGCAGATACAATATTTGGGCCGCGACACGACAAAACAAAGTATGACAAAGAGGCCTAGCGAAGACTAAATCAGCCTGGGCATCCGCGCAGTCTGATCAGAGTCTTCGCTTTGCGCTTAAAGGAAGCTACCTCCATGCGGACAGCGAACACAGGGTATAATCGATTCCGCCAGTTTTCGCTTCCTGCAGAGACTGTACATCATATCTGGCTTCCGCCGAGACTGTCCGTGAACTCTTGCTTCCTGCCGAGACTACTGTCCTCGAGGAATGGCTTCCTGCCGAGACTGTCCGCGTGGCTCTGCTTCCTGCCGAGAGCCTCGGCAGGAAGCAGAATCACGCGGACAGTCTCGGCAGGAAGCCATTTATCAGGTACAGAAGTCTCTGCAGGAAGCAGGAGTTCGCGGACAGTCTCGGCGGAAGCCAGATATGATGTACAGTCTCTGCAGGAAGCGAAATTGGCGGAATCGATTATACCCTGTGGCGAAGACTCCGCCCAGGCTGATCTGAGTCTGCGCTGTCGCACTTGCCATTTTGTTGGTTTTATCGTGTCGCGGCTCATTTTATCTGTCGTCTCCTGTTCAAAATGCAGAAATTAAAGAAGAGTTGTAACAGGTTGGTTGTTTTAAAAAAAAAAATTCTTAAAATCAGTTTGAGATGTCAGTTAATTCATAATAATAATTAATTCATTATAAAGCTTGGCAAGTCTAAACAGTTTCATTTTCAGGTACCTATGATATAAATATTACAAGTATCTGAGTATAACTTTCAGAAGTTCATCGTGTCCATTTTGTTTCTTTGGGAAATTCAAAATATATATCCTATAATTATCTATCTGACAGCTGACTTCCAACCCTTCTTGGAGAGAAAGAATGTGATCCACCATCTGAGCGTTGTTATCTGTGACGAGGTCTATTCCCAAGATTATGTCTGGTAAGATTTCTGCCTTAATCCGTCCGCCTTATTTGGAGACGGATGCAACTTATAAGTAGAATACGATCAAGGGCGTAGCTAGAAGCAATTACATGATACGCACAATAAGGTTAAATACTCCTTGAGGGGTAATCAAGCGACTTCATATTGGCATGTCAGGTGGCAGTTTGTATTGAAATCTCGTCCAATTTACAAAATTTCGGTATGGAAATACGCTGGTGCGTGTTGAAATTTTGTCAGCTTGACAAAATTTCAATACGCCCCTGCGTATTTGCGTATAGGCAGCTACGCCCTTGTACATGAGCTCTCGTATCTTCTTATAATACTATTTGTTCCAGATAAAAACTGCTAGGTACAAATGAAAAAGTTCAGAAAAAAGGGCAAAAACAGATTTCAAAGTCCTTGACTGGCCTCAGGTCAGCAGCAGCAGCATCTAGATGATACAAACATAACAAGCTTTGAAGCGTAGAGGACTGATAAGAAAAATGCAAAACTTTAACACAAAAGTTAATTTATCTCACCTCCGCCACCATAATAAGAGCAGAAAACACTACAGAGGGGCATAGCATCCCCTCTGCTTATGAGATCCGCACTGTCACATTTCTAAAAGTGTAGCATTTGCATCCAGGGGTGTGAATCAAACTCTCCCAGGAAAAATTGCTAGAAACCGGGGTGTGAAAGGTATAACACGTATAGTCAAAATAGACTATCTGCAAGGACTTACAGTATAAAAGGGGGAAGCCCCCTCGCATGACAGACCCCCTGCATGCAAATGCAACACTCTAATTTTTAGATGAACATAAAATAACCAACACAGTGCTGCTGCTGTGGATACAACTGTGTTGTATCCATGGGTTTTATTTATTGGAAAAATTTCACAAACCTAATTAATAGTTCTGAATCTTGTAAATTTTCATATAGCATGTAATGAAGATAAACTTCCCAAAAGATAAAATAATCTTATGACCTCATCTAGAAAGCAGATGGGGCAACACTACTGCCCTGCCCCACAACACTACCACACCACTGAGGAGGAGGAGGGAGGAGGAGGAAACGTTTGAGCACAGGAACTGAAAATGGCGTCTTGACTGCTCAGCCACGAGGTTGGAAAGAAAGACCACGCGTTGCCCTGTGCAGCATCAAAGAGGCAAACCGACCTCCAATCAGGAAGCTGGGATCACACGTGGCAAGGGAGGGGCCCTCAGGGCCCTCGACAGGGCAAATATTCTGGGGTAACAAAAAGGGGCTGTTTCTCGATAAAAATCGCTATCATCATGATAGCTTGTATTTATCTCACCTCCGCCACCATAATAAGAGCAGAAAACACTACAGAGGGGCATAGCATCCCCTCTGCTTATGAGATCCGCACTGTCACATTTCTAAAAGTGTAGCATTTGCATCCAGGGGTGTGAATCAAACTCTCCCAGGAAAAATTGCTAGAAACCGGGGTGTGAAAGGTATAACACGTATAGTCAAAATAGACTATCTGCAAGGACTTACAGTATAAAAGGGGGAAGCCCCCTCGCATGACAGACCCCCTGCATGCAAATGCAACACTCTAATTTTTAGATGAACATAAAATAACCAACACAGTGCTGCTGCTGTGGATACAACTGTGTTGTATCCATGGGTTTTATTTATTGGAAAAATTTCACAAACCTAATTAATAGTTCTGAATCTTGTAAATTTTCATATAGCATGTAATGAAGATAAACTTCCCAAAAGATAAAATAATCTTATGACCTCATCTAGAAAGCAGATGGGGCAACACTACTGCCATACAACCAGGTCGCCCTTTTGCCAAACATCGCACTTTCCACATTCACTTTCAATTTTCGGCAAAAGGGCGACATGGTTTGCCCCATCAAGAAAGAAAGAAAAACAGCAGCAGACTGATACTGATCTCAGTGGTAAATATTCAAATTCTTGACACAATCATAACTCGTCTTGTGAGGAAATTCAAAGTATATGATAACTACCATAATATGGTATATTATAACACATTTACATGCATGAACCTCAGATAACAGCCAGCCAACGCAAGCTGCTTAACTATGAAAATCTCCATCCACATCATCACCCAGTGCTTGCATCATGTAAATACAGCAAAACCAGGGTAAAGGTGTTCGTTAGTATGGTTCCTCAACTTTACAAAAATTTAATACAGAAGGCCATAAATGTTTTAGAGGCTGTCAGCAAACGCAAACAGCCTTAATTAATCCATAATCAGCTCATCTGCAGTATCCACCAAATTTTATACATGACAGAAAATGTAAGATGCTTGGACTTCTGAGGCTGTCGGCAAACGCAGGCAGACTCAAACCTTGCATGTTTATTACCCCCATTACAAGTATCCCTGCACATACCTGCTTGGACATATATCAAGCAATTAAATAAGGGGTGCCAGCAAACGCAAGCCCCCAGTGTTTCCAAGTTTCAGGCCACGATTACTCGAGTAACAATCATACGTTATGCCGAATGCATCCTCAGGTACTTCTTGAATGCATTGCTGTTCCAACGTCCAAGCGACCTTATTAGAGCATCAGAATAGCCCAGCTCGGCCTTATGAGAAGCTGCCCCTATGCGAAAACTGTGACCCTTGTATCTAGCATTATCCAACCGACAGAAATTAAGAGATCGGTGCAATTGCTGATCAAAAAAGTACCTAGGTATAGGTTTCCCTGAAACGGTACAGAAAAATGGTCCCTCTGCTGAACCCCTCAACTGGAGATATTCAAATACAGAGCCTGCAGCAGAACAACAGGCCGAGCCCCTTCCAAAACTTATCCTATGTGCTGTTTTTGTTAAATTATGCTTGAACTGATGAAAAGTTACCTCTACTTGCTGCCTACCCTGTTCCGCAACCATGCGCACATCAGAGAACTTTACCACAGAGGCGAGAGAATTATTTGACGTGATCTCACCTATGCGAGCAAATGTTTCAAATGCAAATAAGAACATTGCGCGGAACAAAACATAGTCATATCTACTAGCTGTGGTATGCTGTAAAGAAAATATCAGTCTATTGAGAATTGGAATGGTAATGGGTAATCTTAAATCATATGTCGGACGCAGTCTGTATGCCCCAGCAGTTAATTTGCGCACTAAAAAGGACTGAGTAGGATCATCTAATCCTCTGATTTTATGTACGTAAGATATTGCAGATAAATATGTGGAAATTGTTTTGGGGGCCATACCCTCATGATGCAAATTTGCTACAAATAATGCAACGTCTATTACCGAACAAGGCAAAACGCACCTTCTCTGCATTATATCGGAAATAAATTTTTCGAAAGCAGCGATTGCGTTTGCATATATCTTATTAGTAGAAGGCGCTAACGACGAACTCAGCAAGATGTTAAAGCTCGCCAAAATTCCACTGGCTCCAAGCTTGGTGGCACTGGCGTTGGATGTGGGTTGCTGTTGGGACTCAATGCCTTGAACTTCTCTACCTGTTGGCGAGAAAGACAGTCAGCCAAAATATTATCAGATCCTTTTACAAACATGGCCTGAAACAGAATATTATATTTCATGCATACCAAAACTAATGCCCTAACCAAATACATAATGCTCGTATCTCGAGAAGTTTTTGAATTGAGAATGTAAACCAATCCCTGATTATCTGTATGGAATATTATGCAGTGGTTCTTCCAAAGGTGTCCCCATATGTGAACCGCGAGGACAATTGGGTAAAGCTCCAAAAAAGTTATGCAAAAACTCTGCCATTCGCAGGGGAAAAGTCCATATAACCAGGAGGGTCCATATAAAGCACCGTAGCCTAAGGACTTTGCAGCATCTGTATATAAATGGAGTGCCACGCTGGAAACCATTCTGTCCGAAATAAACATAGATTTGCCATTAAATTGTTGCACAAACTTGTACCATGTTTGTAGGTCCTTTCGAGCCTCATTATCCAGCCGAACATAGTAGTATGGCTGGTCTACGCCTATGGTCAAATTATATAAGCGTCTCAAAAAAGCTCTACCACTCACAACAACCAGGCTGCAAAAATTCAGATAGCCCAAAAGCGCCTGCAGGTCACGTAGTTTACATGATTTCTTATTGATGAAGTCAGTAAGGACCTGCAAGCACTTTTGGACTTTCTCCACAGGTAATCTGGCTTCCATAATACAAGAATCTAACGTAATACCCACGAAGTCCATTGATGTTTTAGGAAAAAAGGTTTTGTCCTGCGCTATAGGAAAACCCAAGTACCCACAGAGCTTCAAAAATTGTAACAGGGCTTCGAGACATGTTTCGTAATTTGAACCAGCGAAAAAGAAATCATCTAAAATATGCACCATCAAACAACCAAATTTGTGTTCTGCTATCCAGTGTAGGGCCGAACTGACTGCCTCAAAAATCCTACAACTGGAACTGCCGCCCATACTTAGGCATCGATCAAAATAAAATTTTCCCTGCCATGTAATCCCAAGAAGTTCATAGTCAAGAGGATGTACGGGAACCAGTCTGAATGCATTTCTCAGGTCGGTTTTTTGCCATAAAACAGCCACGCCCCAACTTTTTTACTAAAGATATGGCATCATCAATACCCGCATAGGATACTGTTGCACACTCACTGGGGATATTGGCATTTACAGATGTACCCGCCCCCCGAGGGTATGATAAGTGGTGAATTAACCTGTATTCCCCCGGAGTTTTCTTTTCAACGAGACCCAAAGGTGATACTTTTAAGTTGTCAAAGGGAACCTCTTTAAATGGACCCTCAATACGACCTTCTGCTACCTCTTTCTCAAGCTTGGAAGTTACAATGTCTGGATGCTGATTAGCTGACCTCAAATTGCGACATGACTGAGGAGAGCGAATACCATTAAACCCAATGCGAAAACCATTTGTAAACCCATCGATGACATAATCATATTGATCCCTAGGATAGCCAACTAAAAGCTCTGCTAGGCGTTCTACAATAACAGGAGTAGGTAATTTTTTCCTAATTGCTTGGCCTTGGTCTAGCCGCTCCCACGTTGGACTGAGTTTGGCCCCCCTGACCTCTTTGTCCGCCACCGGCACTTGGGGCATTATTCCCCTCCCCCCGGGACTTGTTTGATTGAAATCTCCTGTTTTTATTCCAACACCTGAAAAAAGGGTGTGGTCCACCACATTCTCCGCACTTATGGGGGTAGGAGCACCCAGGACAGTTGCTTCCCTTATTGTATTTGAAGCATGACACAATTTTGTATTTCCTTTCTTGGAAATTTCCCCTTTCGGGACGAAAAAGCTGACGCTTATTCAAGGCTAAGAAAAAAAGTTCATCCTCTCTTTGATCCCATCTATACTTTAAAGATGCCGAGTTTGCCTTTAGTTTACGGAATTGCCTATCATAATTGAACCATGCTCCACGCTCGCTCGCAATACGTCGTATCAAACTCATATAGGAAGCCAAAGCTTCAGCCTCCTGTGGATACTTAATGCGGTAAACGGATGCATAAATTGAAAAAGCATCCGTCCACTGCTCTATTGTAAGGAACTTTTTCTTGGATGGTGCAGGTGTGATTTTGCCGGTTTTCATATTAAACAACACATCATCTGGCTCCTCCTCCTGCAGGGTTGACAACTCGACAAATTCGCCCCGCCAAATCTGCTCTCTTTTCTTCATAGGAACCATTGCGTACAACGGCAGTTTGGATGGGACGAATGTGGGCCCGTCAACCCAACTGGAGGATGAGGTGAGCCCTTCAGCTTGCGCACCTGACTGTGCTTGGCACCCAGCCACTAAATGAGATAAATGTAGGTCATCTATATTGTTAGGAAGTATGTTATGTTGTGTCTGTGTTTGACTGTCATGTCCCTGAACTGAAACGATTTGTACATCTCTCGACTGCTGAAGCGCTTGGTCATCATGTTCACTATGCAAGTCCATTGGCTCGATGCTGGACCCCTGTTTTGAATGTTCATGGCCAAGTTGGCCTGAATGTTCGCCACTCTGTTGCACATCATTCACTCCCCTATTACTATGCTCGCTGTGACCTTGACCCCTGTCAGAACTGTGTTTGTCATTGAGCATTTCACCACTAGCACAACTGAAGCCCATTTGACTCAATGTAGCTGTGATCATGGGGGCCAACGCTTGGCCCAGAGCTGAAGCTAATGCCGTCACATCCACTGTAGGAAGACTCGTACTGTTAGTAGTGGAATCAGTCACAGCCCTATTCTGTCGCTCCGACTGAACAGTTTGGTTGCTACGGCACCTTATCACTGAATTACGGCTTCTGCGCCCTCCAGCCCTTGCTTGGGAAACTGCAGCCGCCAGAGATCTAACTGCCATCCGGTTTGTCCTAGCCTTAGTACGACCCCGCTCCATCCTGCAAAACATAATCAACTTTGAATTTTCTAATCGACTCTGTTAGAACCTGTTCGCAACTGTTTTGAAACATGCATGACTCAATCATGCATACACATTTCCAGGGCACGAAATTTACCCCTTGCTAACTCGCAAAAATATTGAAATCAAAATAAATAAATAATAATGTGAAATTTATGATTTTGCATGGCATTTGCGATTTTTCCAGGAGCAAAAGTGCCCTAATATTTCGTTCATCTCCATGCAGATATGAAGGGATGCACTAAACCTCAACATATTTTGACCAGGCATAAACACAAATTGTCTAAACAATTGAAAATAGTTTCTGAATGCCTGTCATGATGGCACCCTGGAGGCTAAATTTCAACATCCCATTTTCTATGTTGAAGGTTGTTTTTGCCTTTAATTTGCTAGGTCTATTCAAAAATTTTATCTGCGAGAAACAAGTCTTGGCACCTGCAAAACTATAGAAATATGCATAGGAGTTAAATTCGAGCCCTGCTTATCGTGCAAGCTGTAGGAGTCAATCCTGCACCAGCGTTCCCGTGCTATTTTAACACAAGACAGATCCCAGAAATCTAACCATCTATGTCAGTTAAAGTTACCTCCCTTCATTCCAAAATTTCATAGCTTGGAGCGAAATTGTCACTTTCTATAGACTTGTTAGTACTCACATGATTTCATAATTTTAATTATAACAAAACTTCCATGCAATATTAGCTGTGATGGAATGAATGTGCATGCAGCACTATCAGAAATCTACCATTTAGCCTCTTAAGAGCTCATTACAAAGAAAGAGGCCCACCAAAAATTAACAATCAGGATAGACATAACCTGAAATCCAGGATCAATCACTTTAAATATCCAAATACATGAACTGGGATAAGTACAGTGGCATTATACCGTACCTATTCCCTAAGATGAAAAGCCTTTAAAATCGTGTCCCAGTTTGGGGTTTCTCCTTTCCCAAATGCGTAGCATTTGACAGAGTAAAACAACAGCAGAGAGAGAGAGAGACCACTCCCTAACAGAAAAATAAATAAATATAACACTAATATGATTCTGTCATGGAGGCACTTAGTAAATAAATACGGTAGCTCTAGCTACAAACTAGGGATAATATTGCCACTGTACACCCAAAAGGCCGGGATAAGTGTTGTAATGACTCAAAAAAATTAACAATTCGCACACTGTCTTGCTCAAGACTTTCCAAATTAATAAATGCATGCAAGAAAGATGTTTCTAGACTAGCCTAGAGCCTAGATCTATTCAATACAAGTATTTTATTTTATTTATCTATTATCATTATTTTTTATTTATCTATTATCATTATTTTTTATTATTATTATTTATTTATTTATTTATTATTATTATTTTTTTTTTTTTTTTTTTTATTTTTTTTTTTTTTTTTTTTTTTTTTTTTTTTTGCTGCCTCACTACTGAAGCTTGAGGTGCTATATCACCAGAGCCCACCACAACACCCCGCTAAAACCAGGAGACCAACTGCAACTGGTCTTGCGTGCTGCCAGCAAACGCAAGCAGCTTCAAGCAAAATGACCCCCTCCCAAAGTTCAGAGAAAACGGGGGATTTGTTTAAATTCAACTTTACCTTTCAGCTAAAAGGAGCTTGTTTGAAAGCCGCCAGCAAACGCAAGCAGCTGAGCAAACTGAACTCTACCCAGGGTTCCGGAAAAACAAGGGAATATGTCCTTTATAAGGAACCAATATTAAATGTCTCAACTTTTTTTTTTTTTTTTTTTTGGTTTTTGGGGAACAAGGGAACAGAGACCCCCTGGGAGGAGCTCATAAAGGTAAATATAATTTAAGCCTGCAATGCAACAGGGATCACAAAACTCATTTTGCATTTTCAACCGCCAGAATTATGGCCTGTCTGATGGATTTATAAAAATTTTTCATTCCAACCTCATTGAGATGGCATCCATCGTTCACAAATATGTAGAACGGACTTTCAAAAATTCTATGGTGTTTCCATAATTTTAGGGAGGCCGAGGCTTCCAGCAGGACCTCCAAATACTCGTTTACTTTCAGTCGCCGCTCCTCATACACTGCAGGCGACACATTTCTAGGCCGTGGTCGTGTAAATAATTGGCAGATATAGACCACCTTTACCCCACATTCTTTCAGCAACCACTGCCCAAAGTCTTCCAACAATGATGCCAACCCTAATGCACTAAACGACCCACTATTGCAACAGTCGTTGTCCCCCAGTTGCATCACTACCGCATCAAAATGCTCCCTTTGAAACACCGGTCGCACTCTTTGCTGCAAAGGCTCAAATTTATCCGCTTTGTCCCCGATCGTCCATCCCGGGACCGTAAAAAAATTTACACTGCATTGCTGCAAACCAAAATTCGGAATGCAATATGGATGCTTCTCTGAGAACAACGCCTGCTGCAACCGACCAATAAAACTATGGCCCATCAAAAGCACTTTAGGCAAAGAAAACGCCATTACTCACGCGGTTTATGTGACAAGATCCCTCCAACAAAATCCAGATTTTCGACTAAATGTTTGAGAAAAGGAGCTGAAAAACGTTTGAGCACAGGAACTGAAAATGGCGTCTTGACTGCTCAGCCACGAGGTTGGAAAGAAAGACCACGCGTTGCCCTGTGCAGCATCAAAGAGGCAAACCGACCTCCAATCAGGAAGCTGGGATCACACGTGGCAAGGGAGGGGCCCTCAGGGCCCTCGACAGGGCAAATATTCTGGGGTAACAAAAAGGGGCTGTTTCTCGATAAAAATCGCTATCATCATGATAGCTTGTATTTACGTACGGAAGGACGAACGAACGGACAGACAGACGGACATCCGGAGACGAAAACTAACCCATTCACTGTTTTTTGTTTGTTTGTTTTTGTTTTGTTTTGTTATTGTTGTTTTGCATCACGTCTACGGTAAACTGCTCTTTTTTTGCATTACGTCCACGGTAAACAGCTATGGTAATGTCGAGAGGGTCAGTTAAACCTAACCGCACTATTCCTGGGCATGCCTCAGACCTCCTAAGCGGTTAACCAGTACTAAGTGCAAAGACTTTCGCCAGTAAGTGGCAACTGCCCTTCTCGAATCTGCGGAAGGGGAAGAATTAATCTCCACGAAAGTGAGTGGCTGGACCGCGTATCGAACCCGGGACCTCTGGCTCTTGAAGCAGACGCGCTACCGACTGCGCTACGCGGCCCGGCTCCTTTTGACCATATGCGGGGGTATAATGATAATGTTAAAACATTATTTTTCTTTATTTTTAATAGGGATTGTTCTCAGGGCAGAATATGCAAGCCTGGAACCCCTCATAGAGTTGGAATCTACACGTGGGGACGACAGTCAGGGGGCTGGACTTTACCACCAGGTTTGATCATTTTATGCATTTCAAAATATCATCATTGCTAGCATTATCATCGTAAGTCATTAATAAAAGTGAATTCCTGAATTAAAGGACATGCCCAAAAGCAAACAAGTTATCACAGGATTTACCACAGCGTTTGAAATATGTTAGATATTGACATAATAACTCAAAGTGGTTCAACCAATCAAGCTGAACAATAAGGTTTCTGAAATATAAATTTCAAAGAAAGAAAACAATGGATTCAAAGGAATCGCTGACCGTGTTCGAGACTGCCTCAGTAATTTTGACTGTACAAATAGTGGCTACTTATTTGCTCTCACGCCACAATTTAGGTGCATTTAAATCGGAAACATCTTATATATGCCCACCATCAGGACAAATCAAGTGAAAATCGTTGTTTTGGCCGTTATGTAGCCAGTCTAGCTGTTATGAAGTCCTTTTTTGTAAAATTTAAACTGAAGGTGTTTTTGTCTTCCGTATTGTATTTATCAAGAGAAAACTCCAGCATCATCTCAAAACTGTTGTCAATGGTACTGAAACCTTGTCATATTTTCTAACAAAATTTAAATAAAATTAATCACTTCTGAAACTAAGATAATCTCAAAGTCACAATTAGTTATGCTCTTTGCTGCAGACACTGGCGTTACTATTGGAAACAAAAAGAAACACATCGTTTTCGAAGTTCACAGTGGCAACATCATGGACAGTGAGTATATCTATTTGTCTATCTGCTTCACCATAGGGGAGAGTCGGGTAACTTCGGACAGCGGGTAAATTCGGACAGTGACATTGTTTCCTTTATATGTCAGTTGTTTGGAATTAAAACAAAATTAACCGGGCAAACAGTGAAAATCCTGATGCGACGGCTCATTATGAGCCGTCTCATCTGGATTTTCACAGTTTTTCATGATATGTCCGAATTTACCCGCCTGTCCGAAGTTACCCGACTCTCCCCCTAACGATCATCTGGCAGAATATTCGTACTTCGTCATCTAGGTTACTGAGTTTCGTCTTAGACAGGTAGATCTCCAGAGATCTTTCGGTTGATCTCCGAAACTTAACGACAGTATGCGGTAATCGCAGGTGTCAAGGTATTTCCTGAGGCTAATATTCTTATCTCGACCATAATAAAATATCTATCTTTATGACTTTAATTGAATATTGATCACATTTCATGAGTCTCTTAGAATAGTCAGACTCATGCATAAAATAATTATGGTAATGTATTTAAACCTTTTGGATTTCCTTTGCATGATGCTGTCAGAACACATGATGATGATATTTTATAATAATAATAAGAAGAAGAAGAAGAAGAAGAAGAAGAATTATATTATTATTATTATTATTATTATTGTTCAAAGATGTTTAGTTCTTAAAAGGAATTGTCACGCTCCAGAAATCCAAAATGATTTTTGCAGCCAATAAGGGGGGGGGGGGGGGGGGGGGGGAAGAGGTGCTTTTGGTTATTTACTAACAGTTCATGTCATTTTGTCTCATAATGCAATGGTTATCAAAATTTTACGTGACTGACCAAATTCTCTCTCTCTCTCTCTCTCTCTCTCTCAAACATTATTTAAGACACAATGTTTGATTCAAACATAGAATTTAAGTGCAACATAACCAAGAACAATAAATCAATAAATAAATAAATGAATTGTATGTCACACAATTGTAAAACTGAGGGTTTTGTTAGAACAGACAAGCTAAAATATGATTGATTGCACAAAATTTTGATTCAAAAATAATAATAAAACAAAAAAGGCTTGTGACAATAAGTTTCTTGATGATAAAAACCTATGATTTAATGAGTGAGTAAACATTATGCATTTATTTTATCGTTAAAGAGAACAGATTTTTTCCACGACATGACAAAACGAACAAAGCCGGATGTACGCCCAGCAAAGACTCAGATCAGCCTCGGCATCCACCCAATCTAGTTAAGACCTATGCTATCTTGTAAGCACATGTCCAGGGCGGGTGTCCAGGCTGATCTTAGTCTTCGCTGTCAGCATGGAGAGGGCTTAGACTCTCAGCTCCCTTTACTCGGAAAGGGAAGACTCTGCTCGGACTGCTGAATCTACGCGAAGTGCACATGCCACCTTGTTAGTTTTGGCGAGTCGCGGCAAATATATTTCATACATTATTACGTTTTCGTTAATCCAGTCGAACCGCGATACGACAAAACCCACAAAGTGTCAAATGTACTACGTGAAGACTCAGATCAGCCTGGGCATATGGCAAGTCTGATCAGACTCTTCGCTGTGTACTTTAAGGGTAGCTAAGTTATCTCCATACCACCAGCAAAGACTTTGACTAGACTTGGCGAACGCCTAGGCTGATCTTAGTCATTGCTATGCGCATATGCCACTTGGTTCATTTTTTTCGTGTCGCGACTCAATTAAGTATACGCGTGCCGTGTCAGTAATAGTGTATATTCACACATTGATTTAATTGACATTGAGTAGTATTTGAATTGAAATAAAATGAAATTGATGAAACTGGATCAAAATAAGATTAAAAATTTTAAGATAATAATAAACATGAGAGATCAAACTTGATATAATAAAAACATTTTCATTGGAATTACGGATTTGTATAATGCATTAAATAGAAGAATGAAACACATGCATGTAGACCTTTGTAAATTAAGTAATTGACTTTCTTTCAGATATAAAAAAGCAGCACAAAACATAACTTAAATGCTGTAGAAAAATAAAGTGTTCTGTTTCCTACTAACAAAATTATAGGTATTTTAATAATCGCTAGAGATCGCAAAAGTTTTATCTTCGAGGAGCCCCTGTAGCTCAGTAGGCTAAACGCTGACCCGCTGATCAAATACCTATAATTTTGTTGACCAGAAAAATAAAATAAAAACTGAATAAATTTACTTTTATCGTTCAGTTAAAGCAAAATTTAGACACAGTACTGGATAAATCTACATTTTGAATAATTCATTCACTTGAAAATTCATTTCTACAACATTCAATCATACCTTATCTTGGTAATCTCCGCCTGGAGCTATTACCTGAAAGCCGGAGTCGTGTCCTAGCGTCGCATCTTACGGAAACGCACGGAAACCACCGGCAAAAAAAATAATCAACTAAAATTTTAACAAATATTGAAAAAAGACCATTTTATCATTTACCTAGACTAATAAAATTTATACCAGATGAAAAAATACTCTTTCTTCTCATCTGATCTATTTGTGATGCATAACATTTCGTATCAATTTGATTCGAAATAAGTCGTTGAATTCAAGGGCCCTATTGGTTTTACGGAGATTTTGTTATTTGTTTTAATTAATTATGTACCTCTAGAAAATCACCCCAAAAAAGACCATTTTGTACTTGTGCTAGAATCAAAATTAAAACACAGTATTAAAGATGAAGAATTTTACTTTCTGATACCGTTTGTGATGTAAAAATATGTTAAGAAAAAAAGAAGTTATTAAGTGATAATGAATCTTTCCCTTATTACTCGTATATGTCAAATTGGCTCACACCTGTAGAAGTGCTAGTACGCAGTTTCTTCACTATGATGGGTAAACTCTCAAGCATAAACATCTGCCCAACTAGCGGCGATATGTAGTCTACCTAATTACCCCAAAAATGTCGCATAAAAATAACAGACACACATACACACGCTATTCTACTTGTATGTATACGGTTATGTACCATTTGCTTTTCAGATTATTTCTAAACGACCCGGTGAATGCTCGAAATAAAAAAAAAACGTTATACATACTCGTGTATATGAGCAAAGTTCGAGACAGTTCATTATAAAGAATTTACTGAGTTTCAAAACAAATATTGAAATCAATTGCTTCAAGTGTAACACATGAACGATGGGGTGGGGGTGGGGTGGGGTGGTGTGGTGTGATACGCATCTTAATTTCAAGTAATGACAAAATTAGAAATAAATGAATAAAATCAAAACCTCTTCATTTTCACTGAAGCATAAATCATTCGGGCTTGTTGATAAACATATATGAGACGCGACACGGCAAAACCAACAATGTGGTTGGCGCCCAGCGCAGACTCAGATCAGCCTGGGCATCCGCCCAGTCTGATCAGAGTCTTCGCTGTCCGCATGGAGGTAGCTTAGACCCTTAGCTACCCTTTGAGACTTTAACGAAGAATCTGATCAAACTGGGCGGGATGCCCATGCTGATCTGAGTATGCACTGGGCGCACAACCACATTGTTGGTTTTCTCGTGTCGCGGCTCATATGACTGTCTTCCAATATATTGTATTGCATTTATTTCCTTTCAGAAGACGACACAGCGCAAACAGGAATTGAAGTCACCCTAAGATCAACAAGGTACAGGCTTCCATGCCGAGATTTCTATAATTGATGTTCTATCTATCCCAGCAGTCACATGGCGTCGTATTGACGTCGATGCGATGTCATGACGTTGCATCGACGTCAATAAGACGTCATTCCGACGTCCCGTCCCCGCTGGGAATATTTGCTTAACTTTCCGCATGGCTTATTACAGAATTCAAGGGCGTAGCTACCATTACGCAAATACGCAGATGCGTATTGAAATTTTGTCAAAATGACAAAATTTCAACACATACCTGCGTATTTTCGTACTGAAATGTTGTTAATTGGGCATAATTTAAATACTAACTGCCAACAGACCTCTATTATTGCCCTCAAAGAGTATAAAACATGATTGTGCGTACTGTGTAAGTGGCCCTAGCTACGCCCCTGGAATTGCTTTAAATGGCAAGCAGTGGAGCCAAGTGAGAAGGCGTTTTTTGTGCCATCTGATCTGTACCTGTACTATTTGCGAGTGCATCTTTGGTGACAGACTTAAGACATAAGAAAGTTATTAAAATAACATCGCCAGCAACTATATGAAGTGTAGATAACCGCAACTAAAAAAAAACCCAGAGGACCAATGGTCCTGTAGCTCACCTGACACTTGGTCCTGGTATATATTTTAATGCTTTTATACATGTATATAGCACTAGGGAAGGCGGCAGATAACCCCACTCCCTTGGGGATTAATGTTGAGTCCCAATTCTATATACCAAGCCACAAGGTCACTGGGCCTTTGTTTCTGGACAAAGATTTCAGAAGGGTTTTTATCATATATAGGCGTGGTGGCCACCATGTTCATGTGACCATGACCATCTGAACAAACTGTGATTCCTTTGACCCAGTATAAAAGCTCCATATGAAATACAGTAATCATTTGTATAAACTATGATGGGCCTGAGTGCCCAATGCCACATACCGGTACCAAGTTTCAAGGTTATAGGCCTTTCGGTTCTCGAGAAAAAGACGTTTGAAGAGTTTTTACCATATATGGGCATGGTGGCCATCTTGGTCAAGTGACCAAGACCATCTGAACAAACTATGGTTCCTTTAAGCCGGTGAAGCTCCATGTGAAATATGGCTTCAATTGACCCCAGTGGCCTCTGAGAAGATGTTTGAAAATGTTGACGGGTGACAGAATCTCAATGATCTTGTACAAAAGTCAAAGAATGACCTTGACCTTTAACGACAAAATATCTTCATCTGGTCATTTAGTCAACCATATATACCAAATATTGTACCTTAGACTTAAATAGTTTCTGAAACATCCACTGTTTAAGCATTTTCCCATATAAAAGCCTACATAATGTACCAAAGTTGACAGTGTCATAAATTAGGTCAAGGTCAACGCACGATCATTTGTATAAACTATAATGGGCTTGAGTGCCCAAAGCTATATACCAAGTTTCAAGGTCATACACCTTTTGGTTCTGGAGAAGATTTTGAAGGGTTTTTACCATATATGGGCATGGCGGCGACCTTGGTCAAGATCCCGAGAACAAACTTTTATTCCCCGATCACACTTAGACTCCATATGAAATTTTGCTTCAATCAGACCAGTGGTTTCAGAGGAGAAGATGTTTTGAAAATCTTGATGACGGACAGACCAACAAATTGACCTTGACCTTCAGTGACATAATATCTTCACCTGGTCATTTAGTTGACTATATATACCACATATTGTACCTTAGACTTAAATAGTTTCTGAGAAATCCACTATATAAGCGTTTTCCCATATAAAAGCCTAACATACTAAAGTTGACCATGTCGTAAATTAGGCCAAGGTCAACGCAAGGTCATCATTTGTATAAACTATGATGGGCCCGCATGCCCAAAGCTACATACCAAGTTTCAAGGTCATTTGCCTTTTGGTTCTGAGAAAGAAGATTTTTGCAAGTTTTTTACCATATATGGGCATGGTGGCCATCTTGGTCATGTGACCCAGACCCCGGGTACAAACTTTCGTTCCCCCATCCCACTGAGACTCCATATGAAATTTTGCTTCAATCTCCCCAGTGGTTTCAGAGGAGAAGATGTTTGAAAATCTTGACGACGGATGGTCCGACGGAATGACCTCGATCTTTAGTGACATGTTATCTTCATCTGGTCATTTAGTCGACCATGTATGCAACATATTGTACATTAGACTTAAATAGATTCTGAGAAATCCACTGTTTAAGCGTTTTCCCATATAAAAGCCTAAAGTACCAAAGTTGACCATGCCTTAAATTAGGTCAAGGTCAACGCAAGGTCATCATTTGTATAAACTATGTTGGGCCCGCATGCGCAATGCTACATTCCAAGTTTCAAGGTCATAGGCCTTTTGGTTCTGGAGAAGAAGATTTTTGAAGGGTTTTTACCATATATGGGCGTGGCGGCCATCTTGGTTATGTGACCCCGATACCGCGAACAAACTTTCGTTCCCCTAACCCATGGAGGCTGCATATGAAATTTGGCTTCAATCAGCCCAGTGGTTTCAGAGGAGATGTTTGAAAATCTTGACGACGGATGGTCCGACGGAATGACCTTGACCTTCAGTGACATAATATCTTCATCTGGTCATTTAGTCGACCATGTATACCAAGTATTAAACCTTAGAATTAAATAGTTTCTGAGAAATCCACTGTTTAAGCGTTTTCCCATATAAAAGCCTAACGTACCAAAGTTGACCATGCGGTAAATTAGGTCAAGGTCAACGCAAGGTCATCATTTGTATAAACTATGTTGGGCCCGCATGCCCAATGCTACATACCAAGTTTCAAGGTCATAGGCCTTTTGGTTCTGGAGAAGAAGATTTTTGAAGGGTTTTTACCATATATGGGCGTGGCGGCCATTTTGATCATGTGACCCAGATACCGGGAACAAACTTTCGTTCCCCTAATCCATGGAGGCTGAATATGCAATTTTGCTTCAATCAGCCCAGTGGTTTCAGAGGAGAAGATGTTTGAAAATCTTGACGACGGATGGTCCGACGGAATGACCTTGACCTTTAGTGACATAATATCTTCATCTGGTCATTTAGTCGACCATGTATACCAAGTATTAAACCTTAGACTTAAATAGTTTCCGAGAAAGCCACTGTTTAAGCGTTTTCCCATATAAAAACCTAACGTACCAAAGTTGACCATGCGGTAAATTAGGCCAAGGTCAACGCAAGGTCATCATTTGTACAAACTATGATGGGCCCGCATGCCCGATGCTACATACCAAGTTTCAAGGTCATAGGCCTTTTGGTTCTGGAGAAGAAGATTTTTGAAGGGTTTTTATCATATATGGGCGTGGCGGCCATTTTGATCATGTGACCCAGATACCGCGAACAAACTTTCGTTCCCCTAACCCATGGAGGCTGCATATGAAATTTGGCTTCAATCGGCCCAGTGGTTTCAGAGGTGAAGATGTTTGAAAATCTTGATGACGGATGGTCCGACGGAATGACCTTGACCTTTAGTGACATTATACCTTCATCTGGTCATTTAGTCGACCATGTATACCAAGAATTAAACCTTAAACTTAAATAGTTTCTGAGAAATCCACTGTGTAAGCGTTTTCCCATATAAAAGCCTAACGTACTAAAGTTGACCATGTCGTAAATTAGGTCAAGGTCAACGCAAGGTCATCATTTGTATAAACTATGATGGGCCCGCATGCCTGATGCTACATACCAAGTTTCAAGGTCATAGGCCTTTTGGTTCTGGAGAAGAAGATTTTTGAAGGGTTTTTACCATATATGGGCGTGGCGGCCATCTTGGTCATGTGACCCAGATACCGCGAACAAACTTTCATTCCCCCAACCCATGGAGGCTGCATATAAAATTTGGCTTCGATCGGCCCAGTGGTTTCAGAGGAGAAGATGTTTGAAAATGTTGACGACGGACGAACGGACGGACGACGGATGCCTGGCTATACTATAAGCTCACCTATGAGCCTAAAGGCTCAGGTGAGCTAAAAAGGTGAAAATTTGACAAAATTTATGACGAGGATTTGCACCCCTTGTCTGTTCTTCAAACCTGTACAAAATATCAGTTATCGCTGACATTAGCAAGAAATTACTTTACTACAGTAGAGCAGAAACTTAATCAAGCAATTTGTCGTTAATGTTGGAGTGTTTGTAAGATAATAGCAAGCAGTTTTAAATTTATGAATATATCAGGGATGTGTTTCTGTCAAGTATGAGTAAATTCGAATAACCCTTTAAAAGTGGTAGATATGCCGAAAAACGATTTCTTATAGAGACTATAGGAGAAAATATTCTAGAAGAACTGCATTGGAAGCATTTATCCTCTTATTTCAGACCACTTAGAGAATCTGGAGTGGCTCTGCTGGGCAACACAGGAAAAATCCCACCAAAGGTTTCAGGTAAGTCTGAATGTTCCAGATGAGGCCAAATTGTGGCTATGAAAACAGAACGTTTCGCATATTTCTAATGCATGCTTATAAATCATACGTTGATCTGTTAATGATAGAACTTATCTTGGAGTTTACTGACTTGTCAAAGTCACGATATGATGAAGATGATACAATTGATAATTATTTATTATACTGTCACAGCGGCAATCGATTCAATATTCGAGCCAAATTCCCTCACCCATTCTCGTGGTTTGGTCAACATCTGTCAACAGGCTCAACAGACACGGTGAAGTTATCCTTAGGATAAACCCTCCTCCGATCTCAAAACAAACCTCAGACACAAAAGTAAGTAAATATGGCTACAAATATATACTAAAAGAGTTTGAATCTCCTAGAAAATATTTCTCAATTTCTTTTCAGGTTATTATACCGATTCAGCTTGTGTATGGTCTTTCAGTACAACAGTGCAAATACTCACATATTCGGTGCACACCCACAGTTTAGGTAGGGAAAATCTCTCTCAATCTCTCTCTCTCTCTCTCTGAACATTGTAATTTCAGTACATAGAAACTATATAATATAAAAAATTGCGGTAAAGATCCTTTCACTTAGCAAACGTAAGATAATATTATTGATACATCACAGCCCTAAACTAGGCAGTAAGCATACTGTATAAATTAGGGGAAAAATGAATGGGTCAACTATATAACGTTTCTTTGGCTGAGGTCTGGCTTTACAACAGACTTTGAAAGTTGAAAATATGAAAAAAGGCATTAGATAGGGATAACAATTTGTCATTTGGGGAGGTTAAACGTCGGTATGGTCGCGAATTTTGTTTTACGACGATTTACCTCCCCAAAATTAAACGTTAAGAGCTATACCAAGCTACTCTTAATTCCAGTGTCGATTCATCAACATATGGATATTATGTATGCCTAGATACAGTCAACAATAATGAGACCTCAATATTTTGAAATCACGGTAGTGATGTTCATCTCTCTAATGAGAATAGTGCCTAGACTGCAGCAGGGAAGCAGTCTTATTTTTATTATCATTTTCTTTTTTCAGGCAAGGCAATATCTGGCTACATATACAGAAACAGCACGTGGATTGAAATCGGAAGAGCTGATCCATCTTATCCCGAGGTATTATTATTTATTAACACTTAAATACAAAGTGGCCATGTTCATCTATTGTGATCCGTCGTCCGCCACTTCCTTCAAACGACATCTCCTCTTAAAATGTCTGGGCCAAATTTGGCGAACTTTCATGTGTTTGGTCTGTATGAGGTGTTCAGCGTTCAGCTAAACATAAAGTGAAAATATCTCAAGAACCGTTGACTGTATTTTGATCAAACTTTCGTCGAGCGCTTTAAAACAATGCAAATGGACCATCCAAGACAGCGCCATTACTAAGAAGAGCAATTCGTGAGAATGACAGTATCTCAAGAGCTTCTGAAACGATTCCGACCAAACTTGATGAGAACGATATTGCATCGAGTTGTTTTAAAATGGGCAAATGGACCATTCGAAATGGCCTCCGTTAAAACATGTTTTCCATTGCTTTTAAAGCCGTGGTGGCAGCGGCGTGTTAGAGACCCAATATCCTCATGAATAAAATGAGAAAAAAAAATAAGAATAAAAGAAGAAAATGATCTGGGAATATAGCTGTATCAGATGGCACTGACGAACTGACGAACGGACTAACGGAAGAACGGACGAACGGACAAGGCGAAGCAATATGCCCCTCCAACTTCTTCGAAGAGCCAATGATATATACATGTATATATATGCGGTTTAATATCGGATTAGCTTAAATCCTTTGTAAATTTTACTCAGATTTGCGGAAAAACAAAAAAAAAACAAAAAAAAAACATAGACTGAAAGTAAGACATTGTTAGTCGAATCTCAAAATAGTGAAATAGTCGTCTGTATACATAAACCTAACGCTTTAAAATGACAAATATATTACTTTGTTTCAGCGTCTGATGGACATTAGCTTCAAAAACTTGTACATAGCCCCTGGTGATATTGTGGTAAGTATAAAACTGGTCAAAAAATGGTTTTGAGGGCGGAATGTGGGATTTGATTGTATTAATTCCTGATCATTGTCCATCTTTTTACTTCAAATGACAAAATTATGACTTGATAGAATAGTGATTAGCTTTTTTAGTCAGCGCAAAATTGTGTATGTCTTATTACACTGTTTCACTTTGGAATCCTGCACTTATTATACACATGAAACACTTTGTAAAATTAAAATCTTAAAAAGTTCCTTCAAGAGCAGAGAATACATACAGAAGTAGGAACATGGGCCAGACTACGTAGTTTCGGCTAATAAAGCCTCGTCAGTGACCCTGACAATATCTGGTGACGAAACCAGAAAAAAGCATACTGTAATTTCTTAATTTTAATTGGACAGTCGATTCAAAGATTGATTAGTTTCAAAAGGATCCAAATAATATAAAAGACGATAATCTAGAATAGTAGTCTAAATCGATCTCAAATTTTAGATTTCTAAGAATCTATCCTCTGATCTCAAAGGATGTAAATAAAATATAATCTGCACTATGGATGATGTACGGGGAGACGTTTTACGGCCGCCACACGGCACAACACCAGCTGCAGTGAGGTAAAATTAAAATCTTATAAAGTTCCTTCAAGAGCAGAGAATACATACAGAAGTAGGAACATGGGCCGTTTGCTCCCAAGTGCAAACGGGGTATTGCTTATTTTCTCGAAAACGATGAAAGTTCCATTAAATGTTCTAGTGTCTTAATGTTTCCTGTAACTATACATTACAGAATACGAAAACTCCTGATTTTTAGATGCTTTTGTAAAAAAATTCCATTAACAGTAATGCAGAAACTAAGCAGTTTCACTGAAGGGCGCCGTATGCTTGTTAGAACAGCCAAAATATTGTTGATGGACAATAGCTAGACTAGCGCTAGTCTGATAATGAAAAGGTTACCGTTAATAGAAAAGAATTATTTTTTTTTTCTTTTCTCTGGCCAGTCTATAAAACTTGAATCTGCTCCTTTTCTGATATATAAGTCTAGCTATAAGTATAGACTAGCTGTAAGAACTGGGAAAATAGAATGGCTGATTGATATCTTCGCCTAGTGGCTAGGCTAGGCAATAGCGTAAACTCATTGTTTACTACAGTTGTTGGGGTATATGAATGAAATAGTAAAATGTATTCACCTGTCCGCATGCGTAGCGCATGGTGTCACTGGTCAGGTGATAGTATGTTGTAAATAAACATTTAACTATTATATAGTTTTGCGAGTAAAAAGTGCATGTTTCAAAATTTGCTAAAATATATGGGTGAAACAAAAAGTAGAAAAAAATGAATTCAGAATAAAGTTTTAATCAATTATGCAAATTTTGTTCCAAGGATAGCATACATTGGTCACATGCTCTAATACCACAGTATCCGAACGCACTGTACCCTCTCTTCCGGTTTTCATAGCGTTGAATCGAGAGTACAAAATTCGCTTATAACTAGTAGCCGGAAATCATTATGTTTTGAGTTTTTATTCGGAATCTACTGCGTCATTTATAGTTATTCAGCTTCGAAAATGTAAAGAGGTAAGTTTAATATAATTTTCTCTTCGGTCTTTTACTTTATTGCCCTGTACAATGACAAACTCCTTGCCGTCGCATATTTTTTTTTTCCGAACAGCTTAATTTAACACGAGATTGTGTCGTGCAAAACTTAGCTATCATTCTTTTATCAAAACTAACAAACTGTAGATTGATAACGCCTTCCGTTTATTCTAAAGATTTTTTATAAAACATGTAAGACCAGAGGACCATTGGTCCTGTAGCTCACCTGAGTCTATTCATCCTCAGCACTCAAGGGTAAGTAACTCTAAAGTAAATTGTACAATATGGCCTAATCAAAAAAATATCCTTTATGTTGCCATGGCAACGAATAAAATTCAGTGATTTGGACAAAATTATTATGAATCATAGAGGACTATGTTAGAAACATTTCTGTTGAAAAAAATTTCCAAATAACTGCAGTGAGATAGCAAAAATTGCGGATTTCCATTTTTCCCATTATAAGTCAATGGAAACTATAACTTGCAATAGCAACCTAAGTACTGAAGCAACTGCCATGAAAATCAGTAATTCTATAGAGGCTAGAACTAAAATCCTTTCTGTAAAGTTTGAGCTTTATCAGCCACACAATTTCTGCAAAAATGATATTTTAATATTTTTTTCTATTTTTAACCATTCGGTTGCCATGGCAACCAGCTTAATTGTGCAATTTGCATAAATTTAATAAGGATGGTTGAGGACTACTCAAAAACATTTCAATAAAAGTTTTGTCAAAATATCTGCAGTAATACAGCAATAAATGCAAATTTTCCATTTTGCCATTATAAGTCAATGGCAACTTTAAGTTGCCATAGCAACCAAACTGCTAGAGCAATTGCCAAGAAAAACAGTATTTTTATAGAGGCTAGTACTAAGATCCTTTCTGTGAAGTTTGAGCTTTATTGGTTGCATAGTTTCTGAGGAGTTGATTTTTGAATATATTTTCTATTTTTAACCTTTCGGTTGCCATGGCAACCAGCCAAATTGTGCAATTTACATAAATTTCATATAGTTGATAGAGGACTACTTAAGGAACATTTTTGTAAAAGATTTGTCAAAATATCTGCAGTGACAAAGCAATAAATGCAAATTTTCAATTTTTCCCATACAAGTCAATGGAAACTTTAAGTTGCCATAGCAACCAAAGTTCTGAAGCAATTTGCATAAAAAACAGTATTATTGGTTCCCCCTGCCTAAAGATGCTATATATGAAATTTGATAACAATGGGCCTTGTAGTTTCAGAGGAGATGTCGTTTGAAAATGTTGACGGACGACGGACGACGAACGGACGGACGGACGACGGACGACGGACGACGGATGCCTGCCTATACTATAAGCTCACCTGTGAGCCTTCGGCTCAGGTGAGCTAAAAATGCTCAAAATGGTTTAAGAATCATGCCAAGGGCGATTTGAATACTGTACCAATTACTACCCACCCATACACGACATTGTACAGGGTAATAAAGTAAAAAACCGAAGAGCAAATTATATTAAACTTACCTCTTTACATTTTCGAAGCTGAATAGCTATAAATGACGCAGCAGATTCCGGATAAAATCTCAAAACATAATGATTTCCGACTACTGGTTATAAGCGAATGTTTGTACTCTCGATTCAACGCTATGAAAACCGGAAGAGATTGTACATGTAGTTCGGATACTGTGAATACGTAAGGCTAAACGTGAATTCCAACAGCCAAGATTTACTCCCTTGTAATTAAGAGGCGAAAATGACATATTGTAGGTCCTTTTTTTTTTAAGAAACTTTTTTATCTAAAGCCTCACATTTGTACAAAATTGTGATTTTGTTACGTATAGGATAACAATAAGAATGAACAATTCGAAAATCTTGTACCTCTCACCGATTTCGGGAAAATATCGGGGATGCCGTTTGCATTTGGGTGAGTGAGTGAGTGAACTCGGGTTTAACGTCCCACCAACAACGAGGTCATATGGAGACGGGACCTCGGTTTAAAGTCTCATCCGAAAGACCGGAGGAGCGGGGGATCGAACTTGCGACCCCTGGATTGGTAGTCCGGAGTGTTATCCACTACACTACAGCCGCTTCATTGCATTTGGGAGCAAACGAACTATACAGTAATATAATGAAATACGTACTTGAAACGACTGACATACAGACATTGAAAATGGAAGTTTAAATAAAATAAATAAAAAATACTAAAACAAATACTTTTGTATACAGGAATTCTAATATGCATTTATATGTATTCCTTTTCTTGCTAATTCCAGGCCAGTCGCTGCACATATGAAAATCCAAAGGATAGATACGTGGAATTTGGGTGAGTGCCAACGTCGAAACTATATCTACGTCATACTTGATAAAACCGTGATCCAAAATTGTGTATGATCTGGAAACACATTTCATTAGTGTCCATTTCTTTTTCAATGACTAAACCGTCATAAAGATGAATTTTAAAGATTGTCTCCCTCATTAATTCTATGGTTTTAGACATAAATACTTTAAACAAAATTTCGTCAGACA
Organism: Ctena decussata; assembly: GCA_963989385.1. NCBI lineage: Eukaryota > Metazoa > Mollusca > Bivalvia > Lucinida > Lucinidae > Ctena > Ctena decussata. The sequence continues at coordinate 68,306,941 of OZ022504.1, forward strand.
TAATCAAAATAAACTAGATCTAGCAGTAAAAGTTTTGAGAAAATTCTTGCTTTTTTCGATAAATATTAACTGGAAAAAAATGATCTTAGGATTAAAATGGAATCACCTATTTCCTAATACCCAGTTTGACCACGTGCATCATGATCTTATTCGTGCACGTGATTGTGACGTATGAGCAATTTGTTTTGTCCACACGGGCGATTTCGAGCGCAGTCCGCGACATTGTGCGAGGGTAGATAAATTTACCAGATCCGAGATATTGTATATAGAATGCACGACTGAGAGTAATGTGTGAATGGCATTTGTTTAAAATTAATTAGGGTTTTTAACTTGTTTCAGACATGGTGCCACCGACGAAATGTGCAATTTTCACATCCACTATTCGTACCCAGCGGGTTCGAACGACCTAGTAAGGCACGTGGAGTGTGCATGGGACGCTGAATCGTTTCACTTGGGTGACCATTTTCCGAGTATTCCTGTAAATGCCAGTAATACAGAAGACTCAGATCAGACTGTATACATAAAAAAGTACCACTGGACACATCACAATTATAATTTATAAAATACATATACATGTATTTGAACGGCGCCGTACGGTAGGACGAGTATATGCAAAGCCCAGTGGGAACATAACGTTGAAATGACGTCGTACAGACGTCGATGCGACGTAATTACGTCGCATCGAAGTCAGTACGACGTCATTGTGATGTCGTGCCTTCTAGATAGGGCCTCGCCCATTCAGGCAGCCTGTGCGCGATGGCATACCGCATTTATTTGTCTACTAAACGGGGGTTTCCTTTCTCTAGAATGACTCCAAATATTTATGATCAGCTAGTTCATTAAATTCTAAATTCCGCTAGATCTATAATATGAGTTTTTTACTCTTCCAAAAATCCAAAAGATCTAGATCCATCCGATAGGATGGGCCTAGATCTTAGGGATTTTTGGAAGCAAATAACTTCTGTCTTATAACCGAAAAACAAGCGGTATGTGATTGTTTCTGTTTTTGTTGTGTTGTGCTTAATATACAAGTATTTGTTGCAATTTTTGAACTGCACATTCAATGACCAGACTCACATGTCATCTGAGCATTTTCGAAAAACAATGATATCAGGGGTCATATTTATAAAACCACTTAAGTCATTGCTATGCTGTTGCTAAGGCTAAATTTCTATGAAGGAGATTCCCTACAACTATGAAATTTGCAAATTTCATAGTTGTAGGTTATCTCCTTCATAGAAATTCAGGCTAAATTTCTATGAAGGAGATTCCCTACAACTATGAAATTTGCAAATTTCATAGTTGTAGGTTATCTCCTTCATAGAAATTCAGCCTTACTTAGCAATAGCATAGCAACCACTTAAGTCGTTTTATAAATACGGCCCCAGGTTTCTAAAATGGGCGTTTTCTGGAACCCTTTTTACTCTTGTTGGTTATAATAAAAGCTGAAAATTTAGTGCGTTGCCTCTTTTTGATAAGACCAGCCATAGAATTTTTTGGACGGACACACGGCGCCAATTGTGTGCAACTATGGTTACGTACCGTTGAGCCACTTGGGTAACGTCGATAAGAGAATTGAACTGAACTGAACTGAAATTGTTTGCTGTGCTCCTACCAACCCCCAAAAAGGCCAAAGGCCACATGTCACCGTACTGTCGCAAATTTTTGACGTCATCCAATCAGACGTCGCGTTATATTTGTAAGTGCATTCATGAGAATTGACGTTTGGCTGAAATCGAAACAGGGGATAACTTTCTCAAAAAAGCACAATGAAACATCTGAAATCTCATACTCATTGGCAAGACCTGTTAAAAAAACCTTCATTAGCTAAAATCAATCTGATTAAAAAATATGGCAGAAGTTTCAACACACAAATGTCTAAGTCAGCAAGGGCCATACTACATTTGCTGCTTCAAGCTTGTGCCACGATGTAATCATAAAAGAGATGGACCTGCGCTGTCCTCCAGCTTGAACAGCCTACGAATTCTTGGTGAAAACTTTGCTTGCACAAATACACAGGCTGATTGCGATGTTTACTGTACTCCGCTGTCACGGTGGGAAAGCGCGAAGGGGCAACCAAAATGTGACTTCCAACAATGTGGCAATTCTCTCATTTGATATTCAAATTATCCATCTCAATCATATGGCCATAGAAGGCTATGTGACAAGCGACTGCTCTAATCAGACTGCACTTATGTGCAGTCTGATTAGTGCCTTTCCTTGTCACCAATGCCACATTGTTGGAAATCACGTGATATGGCTCAAATTTTATGTAAACGAAATCCTTACGGATCTTCCGGCTCTAACTTCTTGTATATGCTGTCATCTGATTGCTTGGTTTTATTGCCGAAACCAAATATCAGGCTATGCCGCTCGCAACAAACTTCGTATCCAGACGAGAAGAACGAGTACCCCATTTTTCTGTTCTATTCCATAACCTTGCTCTAGGTATTTGAGGGCGCCAACGCGATTGACTTTACAGCAATCCCTTTCCATCTGGCCCCGAGGTTATAAAAACTGGAGTACATTCTCAAACTCAAAATAAAGCACACTGACTGATCAGTGTGCTTTATTTTGAGTTTGAGAATGTACTCAAGTTTTATAACCTCGAACCCTGGTCTTTTTTGCGCTGGCAAAATCCAGCCCTGTCCACTCCTTACTCTTGTTTATCTCTTTTTCTGTCTGCCTCTTTTTCGTTTTTGTCTTTTTTCCCTTTCTTTCCTTTCACTGTTAATTTTCGTCTCTAAACCGTAGGCAGGAATAAAATAAACGATAACCGCCCTGGAAAACAAGAACTTGTTACAGTTATAATTCGAGTTCAGAATTCTTTCTTTTCGTCTGGAAATAAGTGTTATAAGAAGCGCATTGTTCGATTTTCAGTATTTGGCAATACGTGTATAAACAAACTGCAGGCACATTCATCTTTGTTTACTTTCTCAATTCATGGTCGTACTACGGCGTAAGGATTTTGCATATAACATTTTGCTTCACCGTGACCAACCGTGATATGGTAAAGTGTTGACACCGGTGACAGGATAGCAACTATATTTAGTATACCCCTCACTTGCATTAAAATTAAAATTCCCACCATACAAAGCTGGACAAGATTTTCCGACACCAATCGTCTCTCTCTCTCTCCGTCTCTCTCTCTCTCTCTCTGCTCATTTTACGAGTATCTACACTATGAAAGTAAAGTCTATCTGTGGTTACTCCTACGTGAGAAAGTGAAAAAAATACAGATAAAAGCCAAATTTCCAAGGGGCTGCTGGTTGTTGAGCACGCTGTTCAAGTGAGCGGATTTTGTTTTCAAAAAGGGTCTTTTGCTCAAAATCAGTCTGTCGAGTCCCAGCACAGGCACTTGAAATTTTCACTGAACATTCTTGCATTTCAGTTAGTACTTTTTACTAGTAACTCTATAAGTGCATATGAGTCGCACGTAGCATTATCCGTTTGCGAAAGTTTGGCTTTTTAATTTAGGAAATGTTGAGAAATGGAAAAAATAGAACAAAATCACTGAATCTTGCACACTGTGGTCTTGCATTTTCCTCTGACATATTCCAGCGGGCATATGAGGTCGAAATGACAGACGAAACAGAAAGATTTTTTCTTGTCAAATATGGTTAACATTTAATATACTGTAGGGCTGCGTTATTTTGACAAACAAGTATTCGTATATCAACAAATAGATAAAAATAAGGAGGTTTAAAACAAAAATTATATCACAGAGCATGCAAGTATTCTACAAGTATACAAAATCTGGAAAAGTGAAAATACAATTTATGGTACAAAGCACATCACATATATAATGGCGAATAGAAATTTCATTAATTCATGCAAAGCAGAATTATTAAGAGACTAAGAAATATGATAAAACGAGAAAATGTAACGGGTTTAGGTATATAAACACGTCTACAGCCTTGCTGTAGAAGCCGGCTTTTATGGCGACGTGGGTAGAGTGTGTGACTCTCAAGTTCACGAAGTTAAGCAACGGAGATCGCGGTTAGTACCTGGATGGGTGGTTGCTTGACTTGCTGGACGACCCGGCTAACGCTACATTTGGTGGCAGTGTGGGATGGGAGATGACATGACCATCATCTCCGGACCCAGGCTTACAGGGAAATGTGTCCCTGGTTGCGCTGCATAGGCTCCGCCCTCGGGTCTGCTATGGGAACTGTTGGTGACTTCGGGACGAAAAGAGAAGCCACGGGGGGAGAAATGTAACGGGTTTAGGTACATAAATACTTCTACAGCCTTGCTGTAGAAGCCGGCTTTTATGGCGACGTGGGTAGAGTGTGTGACTCTCAAGTTCACGAAGTTAAGCAACGGAGATCGCGGTTAGTACCTGGATGGGTGGTTGCTTGACTTGCTGGACGACCCGGCTAACGCTACATTTGGTGGCAGTGTGGGATGGGAGATGACATGACCATCATCTCCGGACCCAGGCTTACAGGGAAATGTGTCCCTGGTTGCGCTGCATAGGCTCCGCCCTCGGGTCTGCTATGGGAACTGTTGGTGACTTCGGGACGAAAAGAGAAGCCACGGGGGGAGAAATGTAACGGGTTTAGGTACATAAATACTTCTACAGCCTTGCTGTAGAAGCCGACTTTTATGGCGACGCGGGTAGAGTGTGTGGCTCTTTCACGAAGTTAAGCAACGAAGATCGCGGTTAGTACCTGGATGGGTGACCGGTTGCTTGACTTGGTGGACCACCCGGCTAACGCTACAAAAATAAAGAAGTGGGAAACTAGGTAATTCTGTATAAATCCTAAAATGTTAGCCTCTGCAGCACACCCTAAGCCGAAACATACGAAAGATGCAAGAAAACCTTGCAGGAGTACGGAACCAAGCAGCAAGGGCTTATGTAACGAAAACGAAAGGATGCTAGGTGGGTAGCAGAGACAAACATAGGATCGTAAGTCGAGCAAAATCTGTAGCTCACCTTAAGTCGATAACCTTATAGAAGATAATGAAAAACAAAGCTCTCAGGTACAAGAAACCTTGCAGGCATACAAGCTAATGACAAGGAACCTTGTGCTGAAGAGCCTAAAGAAGACAGAAGGTGAGAGACAGAAAAATCCTGACCCGAACAGTTTAATAAACATGTAAATAAAAGCAAAGCCGTTATAAAAAATCAAAGCACGGCAAAATAAACGGTTCATGCACCAAATAAAAGCAGACACAAAAGCATAGCAAAATTAAAATAAATGCTAAACATCAACACAATGAAAGGAAACTAAAACAAGGATCCGGATGAACATAATGGACATTTACATATGGAGCAATTCCAGGTACGCAACATCCTCCGAAACTGAGGGTAAGATTCTACCTTTCGAAGTTCATTCGGAAGATCATTCCATAGACTAATCATTCCATATCTGGACAGCTTCGTACCTAAATGTCCTGAGCCCGTACCTGGTACTGTTAACTCTTGGAAGATAAGCTTGATTTTCTTTCCTGACATTATGATTGGATTCTTTAAAAGTTACTAAGTCCTGAATATATAAAGGTGGAATCTTATGTATAATTCTAAAAACTTCTCCCGCCATAACTTTATCCTGCCCACATGCAGATAATCTGCATTGTTAGATGTCAAAAGATCCCGAAGAGGGGATGTATAATCATCATGGATGAATCTAAGTCTATTAAATTATATTGTAAAGAAGTTATGCAAAAGATATAAAATATAGGAAAGAAATGAATTTTACATTTTCTGATAGCTGAATTTAATAATCCAGTGATGCCCTAGTCTGACTATGTCTTGTTAGAATAGATATATTCTGCTGACTTACAGTCGAGGGAATATGTAGTTCCCGTGAGCATTCGTGTTAATATTTGGCAATGTGGGTACACAATGGAAAAACACATGTTGCCATTTTTTTTCTAGTGACTCTTTGGTCGTTACGATCAATTATATACGTTACCTATGTGGATTTTCATTAAAATCTTGTGATGAAAGGTAGGCTCCTTATGTTGTTTTTTTTTTGTGTTTTTTTTTTTTTTATCATTATTCTTATTTTTTCTATTGAATCGTCTGCAAGTATTAGAAAATACAGCTAAGTTTGTTTTTCATCATTAACTACCACAAGTAGTCACGTAAATAACTTTAATTTATAACATAGTCCATTATACTACAACTTCCAGAATTACTTCACTGTCTCTCACTGAAGTATTATCAATATAATATCCTGGTAGATCTAGTTCTTGTGGAATACTATTTATTTGGAGCTATCAGTCCTATCATCTAGTAGTTTAAGGAATTCAGGAGGTGTGTTCTATACGTGACGAAACTAAGAATATTTCAAATTGTAATAAATAAAGACTTGACAAATTTTGAATACGCACACCAGATTTTCCTGTTTCTTATTTGTCATTTGTAGCATGAACCAAACGTCAGCTTCTCAAATTTGACAAAATATATATAACTGCCTGCATCTCCGCAATTATAGTTTATAATTATTATTATTATCAAGCCACTAATTAGTTAATCGTCATTTTACAAAAAAAAAATCATCTTAATGCAACACGGCGGTTCATACAATTAGCCTCCTCCGCAACCACGTGGTTTATCCGCCATTGTTGTTTACGGTTCTCACAAGATAAACACGAGGCGATTTTATTTTTAGTCATGACTTCAATCAGACTGAATGCAAATAGTTTCTTTTGATTAAAACAACTTTTTATTTTCCTTCGGTACTCGAAAATGATATTAATGTATGATGTTTTTTCTCAGACTCCCGTATAAAGGGTCATTTCGCATCCTTGACCTATATCGAAAGTAGACCTGACATTCTGGTTCTTAGCTCATTGCGCAGATGCAAACAGAGAAAACGGAACAGGTGCTCTCTCAAGCCGTCAGCAGGAAACCAGTCAATTGCACTGAAGAAATGTCTCCCTGATGACGGGCCGATTTAGACAGTTTTTCAAAGAGGATTTCGGCGTTTGAGGAAAGACTGTGGAAGAAATCGCGCTTGAAGTGGTAAGATTTCAGTTCACTTCATCATATTAGAGAGTTGTTCTTCGAAATCAGTTCGTTTTTCATTGACCTTCTTCGAAACTTATGCGATGAATGAGCTGTTTATGACACATGGTTCTTCAATTTTGGCAACGATGCGTTAACCTGCATTTATAATTAGACACATTCAGCTCTTAATTGTTTGGTAATGAGCGTCTGTCTTGTATCAAGTTGTATGAAAGGTGCTAGAGTTTTAATCTTAATTAGGTTCTGTAATCTTGAATTGTATAATTTATGCTGACTTCAACCATATTTTTAATATTTTTCAAGGCCACCCTTTTGCCTGCCTGACTCTTAATGTCAACCAATCAGATGCCTTGAAGTATCATATGAAATGTTTTTAAGTTTTAAAGTCAAGGTTTAGGGCACAAATGTTGCTGATAACTGATTCTGGAAAAACTAAAAAAAAAATTTATTATTGATGATTCAGACAATATCCATTCTTATAAATTGAAGGCATTTTCAGAGATTTAGTCACTTGTGTAAGACAGGTTTCCCAATCTGCGGAGGCTCTTGAAGGTCAAGAGTCACTGATGAGGTCCTCATGGGATTTGACATGAAACACAGCTCTACAGAAATGATGTAGTAGGCACACATTATTGAAACAACATTGAATCAGTGTTGATTCAATGTCATGACATTGAATCAACATTGATGCAATATTGTTTCGGCGCTGTATGTCCATTAAGGGATGTTCTACAGAATTTTCTGACTGCCTAGAAAAACTTATGGGAAGCCAAGGATTTTTCACAAAAACTGCATTTTTGTCTTAATTTCTAAGACTTTATTTATTTTTTTTTTTCTTCATACTTTTTGTCTACATTCTTTTAGTGAAGTTGGATAACATACAAAACTCATTTTCAAAGTGGAGCTGCAGCAGTATACTGATTCTAGAAGCATTCCTGGTGCAGATAGACCTATGCTGGCAATTATAGGTCTGAACAAACAGTGCAAACACAGAAGAAGCAGTGACCAGTCTATAGTATTTGCTATTCCATCTGCACCTTCATTTTAGATGCATTAAAACTAAATTATTCAATTTTTAGGACAGTCAGTAATTATTTCATGTGTCCCAATATTTTGAATTTTATGGTAATTGATTTTTTCCACCTTGGATGTGACTAAGTCCACTCCATATCAGCTGTTCAAACCACTGCCAGACTGCTCCTCTACAAGCAGTTTGATGTAGGTATTTACTGTTGGATCAGGCATGTCTGTCACAATGCTTAAGGCTTCTGTTCTATTTTGCCCATAGGGTTATACTTCCTTATTGCTTTAAATAATATTGTTATATAGTGGGAGTAAACTATTTTGGCAACTGTGGGTCAACTATACTTAAGCTTTGATAAAGGGGTGAACAGTGACAAGAATTGAAGATGTGGTACTACACTGACCAATATTAGTTGGCATTGTTTATAAGACAAGTACAATATTTATTTGGTTATAAAATATTGTTTTTCTTCATCTCTAGAATAGCCCCAAATATCTAATTCACTCTTATAACATACAAAATTCTGCTATGATATGGTTTTACCTTTCCAAGACATATAAGATGGATCTAGATTTTTGGGATTGTTTTAAAGGGAAAGTCCAAAAAAAACAAACTCTAGGTCCATCTTAAAGATGGATCTAGATTTTTAGAATTGTTTTAAAGGGAAAGTCAAAACACCAAAACTCTAGGTCCATCTTATACTTATAAGTTTTATACTTATAAGATGGATCAAGAGTTTTAGGATTGTTTTGGGAGAAAAAAACCTCAGTCTTATAACCAAAGAACTACAGTACAGTTACTATTTGAGCCGCGACACAAGAAAACCAACAAAGTGATTCAGTGCCCACCACAGACACAGATCAGCCTGAGCATCCGCCCAGTCTGATCAGAGTCTTCGGTGTCCGTGTGGAGGTAGCTTAGACCCTTAGCTACCCTTTGAACACTAAAGGAAGAGTCTGATCAAACTGGGCGGCTGCCCAGGCTAATCTGAGTCTTCCCTGGGCACACAACCACATTGTTGGTTTTGTTGTGTCGCGGCTCATTTGTTAAAGCCTTCTGTATGACTTACAATTACATTATATTCTCAGTGGCAAACAGTTTCAGAGTTTTGAGGTGCACCTAAAATCACCATAAGGAATATATACAAGGGAACATAATTCTGTCAGTATCAAAGTAGGGTTTACTTTTCCTTTCTCTACAGTCTACAGATTGTCTGATGATGCTTTATAGTTATACAAAGTTTCTGGAAAAAATCTGATACAGTTCAAAAGTTAAGGTGTAGATGCAAAGTCCCTATAAAGAAGTTTACAACCGGCAAAAAATCCCTATAGCCAAAAATCTGGTATGGAACTAAACTGCCATCGTAGCAGGCAAGTGCTTTGCTCACTGAGCTACTAGAGCTCCTGCACCAGTAAGAGGGGAGGCAAAAATGCAAATGGCAGAGTTGTGCCCTTTGGAAGTGTTTACATTCACCTTAAAATAATGACTAACAGTCAAGTCTCGATATCTCAAACACCCATATCACAAAGTATCCTCTTATATGTCAAAAATATTTTTGACATTTCCTGTTTTCTTTTTTGTTTACAACTTCCTTTCTCTCGAACTTCTGATATCTCAAAGTTAATTTTCTGGAACCAGAAAATTTACTTTGAGATATCAGTAGTTTGGGATGAAATTCGACTTTGAGATATCGAGAGTTGACTGTAATTCCAGAAAACTATCAGACTAACCATGGATGGTGACGGTGAGAAGCGGGATGTGAGGCGACCAATGAATGCATTCCTGATATTCTGTAAGCGCCACAGGAGCATGGTGCGGGAAAAGAACCCTGACCTTGACAACAGAAGTGTTACGCGTATCCTTGGTGATCTATGGGCAAATTTGAAGGAAGAAGAAAAATGTGTTTATACAGATCTAGCTAAACAGGTTTGTGGCTCTTTCTGTCATTTGGCCTTAACAAAGGGCTTAGATTGAGGAGAGTACTAACTATGTATGCTGAACATCAAAAGAAACACCAACAATGTATACGCCCAATTTGTTTGGATTTTTTAAAGTACTTTCTTTATGCTATTCCAATAGAACGATCACCTTAGAGCATCAATATTTCATACAGACACCAGAATGCTTGCTTTTTGTGATGGGGTTAAACTTAAAGTTACCATTCTTTCAGAAGCTGCATTTTAATTCCATAAAATGTTTAGCCATTAATTTTCTCCAGACAATGTCTGCAGTAAGGGTAAGAACAGGCAAAAATATCAAAGCAATCAGGCCTTAATCAGGCCTTGTGTTTCAAAGAAACAAGTGGGTGAAAGTTGACCGTGGAAACAGTAATACTTGCTTTACATTGGAATTCACAGACCTTTTTACACCCTGTATTTCTCAAGAAGAAAAGAAACAGCTCATACTTAGAGTGAGAATGAATTAACAAGTATAAAATAAAAAGATCTGCAAAGAAATATTTTGTAGCACTGCAGAATATTTGATGTTATTGGACTTCCCAATTTGCTCTTTGTTTAATTGCAAGGGAGATAATTTGACGAGTGTTCAGCTTCAAACTGCTATTACACTTTGGTAATAATCCCGATGTGTTTTTTTTCATAAGCACACATTACAGCCACCTTTTGGAAAAAAAATTGTTATACTGCCAAAGGAAAGACAAGTCTTACTACATCTTTGAATGTTTTAATAAAGGTTTAATTTTGTAAGAAGCTATAATATATATTGTTGGCAAACATCAGTAGTATTTTCTGCTATCTATACATGATTTGAAATTGTAAATCAGCTGACGAAAGAAAATCAAACTGAAACTTGTAGGCATTTATTTTGATGTTGAGTATATTTTAATTAAAATCATGACACAGTTTTTTGTAACCTGTAATATGCTGTAGGCAAAATGAGCAGATGACAATAGATCATTTTTTTCTCTTATATCTTGCTGAAAATAGGGCAGAAATCGCATTCAGATTTTCCCATTGCAAGATTTGAATCTTATATCAAGCCAAACTTTCTGAGGGAAATAAAGAAAAAATCAAACTTTCTGAGGGAAATAGCAAAAATGTCCTTTTTAATGCTGTCTGCTGATATCTAAATTCAGCATGCTAAAGATTAATCTTTCACTGACTAAGTACATGTAATTGTATACATTGTGGCTTCATATTAACATGTCTTCTTCAGGCAATTTTGAATAGAGTCCTTAGTGTTTGTTTTAATCTGTAACAACAAGATTAAGAGGTAAAAAAAAAATTCTGGTGTAACTCAGTTTTGTGACAGTTCCCTGACAGGCGAGACATTCTGCTGAATTTGCATTTTATTTTTGAGAACAGGTCTGGTTTTCAAAGAATCTAGAACATTTTGCAATCAAGTCAAATTCTAATGGTTTACCTAGTGCTAATAATAACATAAATTTCAAAGCATTTGCCTGTGTGTAACTCTTAGTCATTGTATTTGTTTGTTACAGTATAAAGATGCCTTTATGAAAGCCAACCCTGATTATAAATGGCACAATCCAGATAAAGCCCCACCCAGTCAGAAGCAAGTCCCACCCAAACCAACAAATATGAAGGTGCTGAGGACAGAAATAGACATGTTGCCGGAAGGGTCCATTATGCCAGGAAAGTTGGCAGGTTTGTCTCAGATATTTTCTTCCAAGAGAGTTTTAAGACAGATTTTTCCCTTCTAAAACAATCCCAAAAATCTAGATCCATCTTATAAAACGGATCTAGTTCCTTGAGAAATGCTTCGGAAGGGAAAACCCCATAGCAGATCTTCATGAGACTTATGTAAATATATGAGGCATTCAAGACAGCCAAATAAATATGGTACTATAATAAATACTGTATTAATCCTAATAAAGCTTTTGCTCCTAGAGTTTAGCTTATACACAGGGTATAAACCAGTCCACCAATTTTTTGCTTCCTGCAGAGACTGTCGTATTTGGCTTCCGCCGAGACTGTCCACAAACTCTTGCTTCCTGCAGGGACTACTGTCCTCGAAAAATGGCTTCCTGCCGAGACTGTCTGCGTGACTCTGCTTCCTACCGAGAGCCTCAGCAGAAAGCAGAATCACGCGGAGAGTCTCTGAGGGAAGCCATTTATCATGTACAGAAGTCTCGGCAGGAAGCAAGAGATCACAGACAGTCTCGACTGAAGCGAAATAGGATGTACAGTCTCTGCAGGTAGCGAAATTGGCGGACTGGTTTATACCCTGTGTTATAGGGAATTTAATTTCTGGAATATTTCAGCATTGATGGTATATATGCACTTTGAATATCAATTTCAAGCTTATGCAAAAAGCGCGGGAAACAATAAATGTTCACATGCAAACAAAATGCGCGCAAAAGAAAGAAACAACAACTGTAATGATTTCTCTGAACCACTTGTCAATGGGTTAAAATCATGAATCCTTATTACAGAAATTCAGCGGTAATGATTTCTTTGTACCACCTGTCAATGGGTCAAAATCATGAATCCTTACTACAGAAATTATTGTACCTCCAAACAAAGGTCACCTGTGAACAACGACCAAATTTGTACCTTCCCATGCTTGGCCTTTGTTCACAGGTTTGATTGTATTCTAAAAATACACTGTTATACATGCCTTTGACATTTTAGATCCATCTAACATGGGTGGACTGAGTCTATTACTAATGGCAGGACAGCACAATGTAGGAACCAGACAACCTGATCACCAGTTTAAACAGCCTGAGAGCAGAGATCCAGCTGCAGGTACCAACCTCACTGACAGTATTGCAACAGAAGACAAAGAACCGGTGTCTGAGGCTAAAATAGCTACCAATCAGAAAGCTGTAGAGGAAGCTATAAACAGAAGATTATGTGAATCAGCTATGAAATACAGTGAGAGACACTCAGGTCAAGGACTAAAAGAAGTTCAGCCTAAGGAAGAGCCAGGAACAAACAATATCTTGAGTTTTGGAAAGAGCCCCAGTGGTGTCGAGACTGAGAATGTGAATCAGAACAAAAACTTCCAAAATTTATTGACAGTGGAACAAAAGCCACCATTAATTGGAATTGATAGACCAGCCAGTCACGATACAGATAATCCAGAGAAATTAGCAGTGGGTAAACTTGTAACAGATGGTGAAGGCAGTAGGAATACAAATTCAAAGACATCAACAAACACCTCCCTGCTTGAACTGGCCGAGGTAAGCGTGAACAGATATTTTGGGAAGTACCAAATTTATTCATTTATAAGACAGTGTTTTTCGCAATTTCTGTTCCAAAACAATCTCAAAGATTTAGATCCATCAGATCTCTTTTTGTGGATCAAGATCTTTGTCAGCTTTTTGTGTCCGGGCCATAAATCTGAAACGGTTTGAGAAAGCATCATCAGACGATGTGCAGAGAACGAGAACCATAACTCCACCTACATTAATCATGGAATTATGCCCCTTTGTAATTTTTAGTATGGAAATCGTGTCCGGTCCGTAACTTTGCAACCGTTTGAGATATTTTCTCGAAACTTGGTACAGCTATAAAGCATCATCAGATGGTGTGCAGAGGACAAGAATTAGAACCATATCTACATTTTTTACAGAATTATGCCCCTTTGTAATTTATGTCTGTAACTCTGAAATAGTTTGAGATATTTTCTCGAAACTTGGTACAGTTATAAAACATTATCAGACCATGTGCAGAGAACAAGAACCATAACTCCACATACATTTTGTACGGAATTTTTACAGAATTATGCCCCTTTGTAAATTTTAGTATGGAAATCATGTCCTGTCTGTAACTCTGAAACCGTTTGAGATATTTTCTTGGTTTAAACATATTTTATTCAAATAAATTCCACATACATATATACATTTACTATAACAATACAAGAAAGGATTCAGAAAGAAGCCAATCAGCTTATGTAAATCTGTCTCCCTTAGGGAGACAGATATTTCCTTGAAACTTGGTACAGTTATAAAGCATTATCAGACGATGTGCAGAGAACAAGAACCATAACTCCACATACATTTACGGAATTATTTACGGAATTATGCCCCTTTGTAAATTTTAGTATGGAAATCGTGTCCAGTCCGTAACTTTGCAACAGTTTGAGATATTTTGTCAAAACTTGGTAGAGCTATAAAGCATCATCAGACGATGTGCAGAGGACAAGAACTATAACTGTATCTACATTTTTTACAGAATTATGCCCCTTTGTAATTTATGTCTGGAAATCGTGTCCTATCTGTAACTCTGAAACCTTTTGAGATATTTTCTGGAAACTTGGTACAGTTATAAAGCATTGTCAGACCATGTGCAGAGAACAAGAACCATAACCCCACATACATGTTTTACGGAATTATGCCCCTTTATAATTTTAAGTATGGAAATTTTGTCCGGGCCGTAACTCTGAAACAGTATGAGATATTCTCAAGAAACTTGGTACAGATATAAAGCATCATCAAATAATGTGCAGAGAAAAAAACCATAACTCCACCCACATTTTTTACAGAATTATGCCCCTTTATAATTTTAAGTAGGATATTGTGTCAGGTCTGTAACTCTGAAACAGTTTGAGATATTTTCTCGAAACTTGGTACAGTTATAAAGCATTATCAGACGATGTGCAGAGAATAAGAACCATAACTCCACATACATTTTTTACAGAATTATGCCCCTCTATAATTTTAAGTATGGAAATTGTGTCCGGGCCGTAACTCTGAAACAGATGAGATATTCTCAAGAAACTGGGTACAGATATAAAGCATCATCAAATTATGTGCAGAGAAATAAAACCATAACTCCACCTACTTTTTTACGGAATTATGCCCCTTTGTAATTTTAAGTATGATATTGTGTCGGGTCCGTAACTCTGAAACAGTTTGAGATATTTTCTCGAAACTTGGTACAGTTATAAAGCATTATCAGACGATGTGCAGAGAACAAGAACCATAACTCCACATACATTTTTAACAGAATTATGCCCCTTTATATTTTTAAGTACGGAAATTGTGTCCGGGCTGTAACTCTGAAACCGTTTGAGATATTTTCTTGAAACTTGGTACAGATATAAAGCATCATCAAACGATTTGCAGAGAAAAAAACCATAACTTCACCCACATTTTTTACAGAATTATGCCCCTTTATAATTTTAAGTAGGATATTGTGTCAGGTCTGTAACTCTGAAACCGTTTGAGACATTTTCTCGAAACTTGGTACAGATATAAAGCATCATCAGACGATGTGCAGAGAACAAGAACCATAGCTCCACCTAAATTTTTATGGACTTATGCCCCTTTGTAAAGTTAAATATCGAAATTGTGTACGCTTTATAACTCTGAAACGGTTTAAGATATTTTCACGAAACTTAATACAAATATAGTGCATCATCAGACGATGTGCAGAGAGCAAGAACTGTAACTCCACTTACATTTTCTATGGAATTCTGCCCTGTACTTTTTAGTATGCAAATCAAGTCTGCTTTATAACTTTAAAACTCACAAAGATATGTTCATGAATACTTTGCACAAATATAAAGCATTATCAGATGATGTGCAGAGAATAAGAATCGTAACTCCATCTACATTTTTACAGAGTTATACCCCTTTGTAATTTTCTATATAGAAATCGTGTCGGCTCTATAACCTTAAAACTGTTGAAGATACTTTCACAAAACTTGGTTTGAATATGAAACATCATCAGACAATTTGCAGAGGACAGGAACTATAACTCAGCCTATATTTTTTTACAGAACTTTGCCCCTTTGTAATTTTGTGTATGGAAATTGTGTCCATCCACTCTGTAGCTTTAAAACTGCAAAATGTATTTTCACAGAAGTTGTTACAAATATAAAGCATGTCAGACAATCTGCAGAGAATAAGAATTGTAACTCCATCTACATTTTTTACAGAATTATGCCCTTAGTAACTTTTAGTGTGGAAACTGTAGCCAGTCTATAACTTTAAAACTGAAAGGTTTTTTTGTTATTTCCAGTTTGTGACATATTACTTAATGCCATCAATAGTCCCATATAAAGGTGGGGCCCTATTAGTTAACATGTTTCTAGTTTCTGATGTTACCTATTGCTTGAACATATATTCACATAATAACTCAGTTGATAAAAGTGGTAACCATGACCTAAATTTCAAGGTCAGCATGCCATCATAGCAAGTTCTATGATTTGTTTGTTTTTTGTTTGTTTGTTTTTGGAAAATGACACTGGGAGTGGTGGTGGGATGAGTTGGGAAGGGGGATACACTGATTGGGAAGCATTTGTTTTCCTGAAAACAGTATTGTTTTCTATTTCAGATGTGCAGCAATGCCCTTGGTCACAAACAGCCACCATCTCAGCCTGTTTATAGTTTTCAAAGTCAAGTGGTCAAAAATGGTGACAAAGTTACCGAAGAAGTTCCAAAACATAGAGCTCCAGTTTACAAAGGCATGCTGGCTGAAGCCCTTTTAGACACTTGCAACAAGGGAAAATACTCAAGCTTGATAAAGTGGGATAATCATGACTCAAAAAGTAACACTGAAAATTTAGCATTAGACAGCATTGCTGGACAAGGGACCCTGAAGTTGGAAAATAATTCTGGTGAAGTGATGATATCTAATAGTGCAAAGACAAAAGATGACAAAAATGACACAGTTTTGAAAACATCTGTCCCTGAAAAAAGTGAAATTTCACGTATTTTAGTTGCAGACGTGAAACAAGAAGATAAAACTGAGGAAGAAGAATCAGCAATGGTTACTTGTGGAAAAATGGTTGTTAATCATATCATTGATAAACTATATTTCTCAGACCTGGCCACAGCAGCAAGGAAAGCTTCTTGGGATAAACAAGAGAAATTCGAAACACAGTCTGAACCAGCCAAAGGTCAAGGTCAGGCAAATACAGTGACCTTTAAATTACCTGTGGATAAGGGTACAATTGATCCTCTAGAAACCACAAGAAAGAACAGTTTTTCTGAGAAAAAAAGATCTGATAGTGAAAGTAGTAATGAGGATAAGAGAAATAGTGCTAACGCTAATGGTACTAGTAATAACTTCGATGAACATGATGGCAGCAAAGGTCAAGGTCAAACAAAAACTGTCTCTGCTCCAAACAAATATGTTAGCAAATCACTAAAAGACAAAATCTTAAGCCGAGTGATGAAAGAACAAAGTGAAATGTTAGAAAATAAAGAAGTGAAAAAAGAAGAACAAGATGATACAAACAAGAAGAAAGAAGGTTCGGTTTCACCTGAATTGAAAACTGAGTCACCAGAAACTAAAACCGAAACAGTGCCATCTGCTAGTGAACCAAAAATTACAAACCGCAAAAGAACAATTTCACAAAATTCAAATTCTGGAATGGAGGATGTTGAGGGTGAAGAGAGAGATGATTTTCATCCTGTCAGAAAATCCAAAAGACGTAATCGTGGACAGCGGTACCAAGAACTTATTAATGAGGGAATTATACAACCGTCTAAAGAAAGAATGGCAGCCATAATGCATGACAGCAAAAACGAAAGGTATTGGCCAAGGTTGAGGCAGAAGTAGCATGCTTTGAATCAGACATAGCACTTTTAACACTTAAATCCCCAGAACCAAAAATGGTTGAATTTGCAAACAGGGTGGATCCAGATGAGGTGAGGAGCCACCTCATCTAGATCTATACTGTTTGTCTTCTAGCCTTTGAATTCTTAGTATAATACAGTTTTGATGAAACATTTTTTGCTCAAAATTTTGCAGATGTAAATTTTGTCGTCTGCTTTTTTGATGTGTTTAAGGGTTAAAGTAGGAATATTTTCATTGTTTTACATAGTCAGTCAGATTTGATTGCACTCACTGCAGTGCTCCAGGTAAGAAGGAGTATCAGAGATAAGTTAGGGATAATTTTCCTTTCTGTTTCATAAAAACATACGTTGTGACAGTACATTAGAACTATCTTGTCAAGATGGTTATAATGAGGAGTCACATCATATGTTTCCATTGAGAAACCTAAAAAGTTGTATTTTAATTCTTAATACCCTCTCATATCTGGAGCTCATATTACAGTTTTCCTGACATGTTACAAATCTGATATACTGTTCACAAATAGTAGAGGTTATTAAGATATGAAGAATTGTAGCATCTACAACAGATGTGATATCCATATGAAATGCTAAGTGTTGGTAAGATAAATATCCATCAAGATACTTTTCATGAAAGCTTGGACAATATATCCTTTCATGTGATCTGCATACAATCTGTTTCAGACAGGGGGTCAGGACTAAAATGTGGCCAATTCGAACTACACATCATTCAGATTCTTCAACTAAGCTAACTTTTTAATCATTTTTAAGTTTCGTATGCTGAGAGATTTTTTATGCCCCCGCCATTTAAAATGGGGGGGGGGGGGGGGGGGATGGGGGCATTTAGTATCACCGCTGTACGTACGTATGTCCCGGATGAAATGGTTTCCGTTCAGTATCTTTTGTAAGCATTGGTGTATTGAATTCATATTTCATACACAGCTATATAATCATAAAATACAGGTCAAGTTCGATGTTGGGCAAAATCCGACGATTATTGTGGGAGTTATGGCACTTTTTCGACTTTATTTTGTATGAAAAAATGGTTTCCGTTCGATATCTTTTGAAAGCATTGGTGTATTGAATTCATATTTCATACACAGGTATATAATCTTAAAATACAGGTCAATTTCGATGTCGGGCAAAATCCGATGATTATTGTGGGAGTTATGGCCCTTTTTCGACTTTATTCTGTATGAAGAAATGGTTTCCGTTCGATATCTTTTGAAAGCATTGGTGTATTGAATTCATATTGTATACACAGGTATATAATCATAAAATACAGGTCAAGTTTGATGTTTGGCAAAATCTGTCGATTATTGTGGGAGTTATGGCCGGTTTTTTTACTTCATTTTGTATGAAAAACTGCTTTCCGTTCATTATCTTTTGAAAGCATTGGTATAATGAATTCATATTTTATACACAGGTATATAATCATAAAATACAGGTCAAGTTTGATGTTTGGCAAAATCTGTCAATTATTGTGGGAGTTATGGCCCTTTTTCGACTTCATTTCATACAATAATGGTTTCCGTTTGTTAGTTTTTGAAAAGTTACTTGTTTCCAGGCTATTTCTTTTGGAAAGTTGCATGGCATCCATTGATAAGATACAGAATGTTATCACTTATCACAGTCATGACCCCCCCACACACACACACACACACACACACACACACACTTCTCTTGGTCCAAGAAGCACAATACATCTGCCCAAGGATAACAATAAAACATGTACCACAGAAGGCTGCCTTTGTGAACCTAGTTATGCTACAAGTGCCAGTACCTTAAACAAGGTGCCATCTTACTTAGCGCTATAGGCGGGGGCATCCGTGTCCTATGGACACATTTCCGTTTCTTCTTCAAAACTGTCACTCCCCCCCCCCCCCCCCCACACACACACACACACACGCACACACACACACACTTCTCTTGGTCCAAGAAGCACAATACATCTGCCCAAGGATAACAATAAAACATGTACCACAGAAGTCTGCCTTTGTGAACCTAGTTATGCTACAAGTGCCAGTACCTTAAACAAGGCGCCATCTTACTTAGGGCACTAGGCGGGGGCATCCGTGTCCTATGGACACATTTCTAGTTTCTTCTTCAAAACTGTCACTCTTTTACAAGCAGACATTGATGCCTGACCTATTAATAAGTTTTTATGATGAAGAGTTTTGTTTAAGGACATATAGAACGTATATACAGTGCTCCTTTTAATACTTTGAGCAGTGTAATTCCATAAGAGTGTAGAGTGTTCTCCCTTGGTGATGTTTCTATTCGTTTAAAGGTGAATGGTTATACTTTCTGGGGAAGCAACTTCTGCCATTTTCATTTTTACCTCCCTTCTTGAGGCAGGTCAACTCTAAGAAGAATTTACTTCTCTAGAAGCAGATTCTTTCTGTTAAAAGTAGACCCCAATCTGGAAGAACCACATCATCCAGGGAAGCCAACAGGAAGTCACAGAAGTTGTTCTACTTTGTAAAACTGTCAGAAAAACATGGAGGTGTACTCATTCACTATAAGACAGGTTGTATTTTCATGGTTCCTGTATGCATTTTGAATCAACCAGTAATGACTGGTATTGGCCACTTTTGTCCAGTTAAACCAGTATGGAAGGCTGATCTGGTCAGTACCAGTTCTGACCAGCTTTTGCCAACATTGTGTTTCAGTGGTGAAGTTGAAGATTTTCAGAGTATTGATTCACACATCCTACCTGAAACAGCTATCAGAAGAATCAGGAAGAGGACTATCTCAGAGTCGGATAAAGGCAGAGTTATGTCTCCTGAGGAAGCCAAGCGGTATAAAACTGGGTAAGCATCTGGTCTGCTAGCCTTGTAACCACCGTTTTAGTTGCTTTTTGTTTTCCAAATCATGAGAAATGTATATACTGTAATTCCATCTAATTTCTTCCTTCTAATTACTTGATTTTTGAAGTATAAAATTGCGTTATGTGTGCTCTTCATTGTTTTCCTCTTCAAAATACACAAGAGCACTATACAATTTGATCATTAACATCTTCAAATATAGGAAATCTTATGATTAGGAAGGTCAGGATTATAAAAAGGTAACATATGTATAGTAACTTTACTGTTAATTTAAATGAAAAAAATGAGCCTCTTACTAGGAGAATCCTTGGATTATCCACACAAAAAAAGAACTACATGTATAAAATAAAAACAGATAGACTTGTACATCAGGGCTTTCTTCAATTTCTTCATAGCATACTGGGCCCAGTTTTTCAAAACTAATGACATCTTTAGTTAACGAGTTGTTAAAATTTCAAATGTATGTTAATACCTTAAATATGCCAATATTTTTTTTGAAAAAAATGTGAGAAGCTTTTGCTTTTGCATTGCAAAAGCTTCTCCCATTTTTTCAACAAAATATATTGGTGTATTAATTTGATAATAAAGTGGTAAAACACTTAACAAATTAGCCTCTTAACGAGCTCGTTAGGTTAACGATGCTTTGAACAACTGGGTACTGGTAATTTATGTAGAATTAACAGAAATTATCTCATACTGTATTTATTCAGCTATAAGACAGTGTTTTTCAATCTCTAGAATGACACCAAATATCTAAATAAATCATATGAAATTCAGCTAGGAGTTTTTTTTCCCCTTTTAAAACAGTAGATCTAGATCTTACAAGATAGATCTAGAAGTTTTTGGATTTTTAGAAGAAAAAAAAAAAACAAAAACAGAAATATAGTAATTGTCTTCAAAAGTCACACCTTTATCTAGACCTCTGGTTGTGTATTTTTCAGTGATTTTGATTTAGAAGCCCATATTGCAACACTGCCGGCATGCTGCATAGAGAATCTGGGAAGAAAAAGAGGATTTGCGAGACAGCGACATTTCAGTGAGACTTGCCCAAACAGAAAGCAGGAAGAGTCTGAAGAACAAGGTACAAAATCAAAATGTCTTGTCAAGAAGCTCAGATTTGTTAGACAAAGTGGGGGTTTTGTCGTGACTGTAACAAGCAAATGCAAGAACTAAGAATTACTTTCCTGGTGTTTGTGTCCAAGGTGTAAGCTTTGCGCTTAGTTTTCTGGTGTAGCTCTATTGTGTGACAATTGGCATACAGGCAAGACACCACATTCCACAGAATTCTTGTTAAGGAAATTCTGAGATATTTTAATTCTTATTCACACTTAAAGTGCCAAAACAAAAACAGTTGAATTTGCAAATAGTGAGATCCAGATGAGGCAGTTCATAATGAGCCACCTCATCTGGATTTACACCGTTTGCCCTCTAGTCTTAGAATTTTCAATACAATATAGCTTAAACAACAATTTTTTTAGCTCTTACAAAAGAAAGTACAGGAAGAGCGATTTTTGTCTCCCCAATAAAATTCCCTGCACAACATTTGGTCTTTTTCATCTGAAAACTAATTGACAGTAGCTTAAAGTTGCTTCACTCTGAAGTTTGTCTCCCTTTGAATTAAAACAATAGTAAAATAGTCAATTCTTAAAGCCTCAGCTCCGATAACATTTCAAATTTTTATAAGTGGTTTGTTTGGACCTCTTCGGAGAGTGTGTGACAATAATAGCTTATAAAATTTCCTATGATGTCAAAAGCAAAAGGCTAAAAATTTATTCATATAGATATAAATGTATGCTGTGAAGTTACTTTTGGCTGTAAGGACAAGATATATTTTTAAAATTTTTGCAGATGTGAATTTTGTTGTCTGCTTTTTAGCCTTAATGAACTTGCCTAGGTTTGAGGCTGAAAATTCTTGTTACAATAATAGTTGAGGTGCCAGAATATTCACTTCTAAAGGTCAGTTTTGAGGATAATTATGCCATGAAACATTCTGACCCCTCATTTGAACATCCTGTATGGTGGGGTTCATACAAGGGGTCACACCATAATGTTTTGTCGGCAAAATAAGAAAAATTATCCCAGAATGAACTTGAAAACCCTATTTCATCAAGAGCTATGAAATATAGTAACATAAATAGGGTGTTGTTGATAGATGGTTCATTGTTTCCTCTTGTATTTTTTTCTCCTCCAAGCACTAAAGCAGACAACAAAATTTACATCTGCAAAAGTAAAAAAAAAAGATGTTTTATCCTAGCTATTTAACATTGAGAATTCAAATACTAGATTGCAAACAGTGTTGATCCGGAAGAGGCAGCTCATTACGAGCTGCCTCATCTGGATCTATACTGATTGCAAGTTCAACCATTTTCGTCTCGCCTGCGAAGCAGAAGCGAGACATAGGTATTGCTTTTCCGGTGTCGTCGGCGGCTTATACTTTCATCGGGTTTTTGCCTTTCGGTCAGTTTCACAAAGCGCTGACAGACACCGCATTCCGCGGAATTCTTGTGTTTCTAGTTACAGATGCTGATTTTCACTTTTTTGCTTTTAGCTTCAGATATAGTATTAGACATGGAAAAGACTGTATCTCTACCTCCTCACATTAAAATACCAAGCCCAGAGAAGACCCAGGAACCAGTCACAGGAAGTAGGAAGCGTAAAGCAAGGAAGCACAGTATTACCCATCTTTTACCTGCACCAGCTCCGCCTACCCTTTCTAACAGTAAGTAGATGTGGCATTTTCACATAGATGAAATATCTACTGGTAATTAACCCTCATGGATGGTTTCTTACGTGTTTTTCCCTTTATTTTCTGATTAAAACAGTAGCAAGACAAACGTTACGGTGTATGAATACACTTTCAGGGGGAGCAACACTACAGTTTTCATTTATGCCTCCCTTTCCCTTTGTAGAAAGAATTCGCTTCTCTAAGGGAGATTTTTCTACTAAAACCTGTTAGTTGCATCACACTTTATTTGCTAAAAAAAATGTCCATGTATTGATTATATATAAGATTTTCAGGTAACCGAACTTTTTATCATAATGACCACAGTGTAACACACAATTTCATTGGCTAATTCAACATCACATGCTGGTCAGTATTTTGTGACATTCGCCGGTCAGTCAGTGAATATTACTTTAACGCTGAGGTTGTTTGTATTTTCGCGACGAAACGTGGTATGCACATCAATGTTAGTGGCATAACGTCACAAGATAATAACATGTAGTAATGTCATATCTGTCAAAGTAGCACATTGACCTTTTGTAGTTTGCAGGTCATTAAAACTGCATATTCACCTCAACAAAAGTCAATATTTGTATAATATAGCTGAACATGTATTTTTGTAATAAATGCATATTTCAGTCCTAAAAGAAGATTTTATGTTTGTTTCAGCCAAAACAAAAGCACCAAAAGATTCCCTGTCAACAAAATCTAGTCAAAGCTGTGACCAAGTTGAAAATGTTCAGCAGAATCCATCTGCCTCGGAGGAACCTCCAGGGAAGCAGACTGTCTCACATGATTCTCTTCAGTCAAAGTGTAGTGAGTGTGCAAAAACAGAGAACCAGTCCAACATTTCCTCGAACTTCACTGGTTGTAAAAAAGATGACAAGTTTGGCAGCTTTAAAACAGAATTGCCTTTGGAGGACTCCGGTTTGAAAAGTTATGCAAAAGAAGAAACTGGATTGAAAAATAATACAGATTTTACCCAAAATTCTGGTTCTACTGGAGAAAATTCTACTGGAGAAAGTTGTGATAGGAGTCTAGTAACAATGGAAAGAACTATGAAACTTGGTGGGTACTCACAAGTATTGTCACAGTTTTGTTTTCCTGAAAACAAAACTGTAGCAATACCTGTGAGTTCATTTGACAGTGTAGTGCCGCAAGAAAGTAGCAATAGTAGAGACTGTAGTGATGCCTGTAAACACAAAATGGTCAAGCTGCCTAGTGACACAGAGGATAGGACTTCCAAGGGTTTAGACAGTGCAGATCAGTGCAAAATTGGAAGCCAGTCTGTGTTACATTCATATGATTCAGAAAGAAAGGAAACTGAAATAGAAGACCAGTCAGATGTTATTAAAGCTTGTGATTTGTTAAAGGAGGGTGGGATTTTGTATTCTGATGATTTGGTTCTGGAGGAAAAGGCAGCTAGAAGATCTGAAACCAGTGAACACATGAGCAATGTGTCTGAAAACAGCAAGGGGAGGGTGATAGGGAAAAACATGGTTGAACCATTTTCTGGCAAGAAAGAAACCTATTTACAGAATAAAGAAAATGTGATTCATACTGAAGGTTTGAAGTCAGTTGATGGTTCAGATTGTGATATGGCTATTAAAATTGATTTGGTGCATGCAGAAAGACAAATGTCAAATGAGATGTTACGGAAAACTCTAGAGCAGGGGCAGGTTACTCCTGATAGTGTGAGTCTGTACGTCATCTCAGACAATGGAAGCTGTGATAATAAAATTGTGTCAAGTGCTATTGGTGTAGATGCAAAAGACGTGAATTTTAATTCAAAAGTGCAATCTCATGTGAACTGAGCTTTGGCTTGTTTGTTGTTACAGTTATTTATATTTATACAAAATGTAAACTTTGATATCTGTACTGTTCCAGAGCTCTAGATAAGAGGGAGTATTCGATGATAATTAAGGATAATTTTTCTTATTTCTCATCAAAACCATATGTTGTGACCCCTCATTTGAACCGTCTCGTCGAGACGGTTCAGATGAGGGGTCACAACATATAGTTTAATGCAGAATTAACAAAAATTATCCCTAATTATCACCAAATACTCCCTCTTATCTAGAGCTCTGCTGTTCTTAAGGTGGATAGCTACATCTCCATTGTTTTCCTTCAGTTTTTCAAAAGCCAAAACTTTTGGAATTTAGTTCTTTCTTCTTTTGAAGAAGAGCCTCCAGTTAAGGAATGAACTCTCAAGGGGAAGAATTGGCTCCTAGAGGAGCCAATTCTTCCCTTTAAGAGTTGAGATGGGAGACAAAAATTAAAATGGCAGAGTTGCTTCTCCTAAAAGTGTATCCATTTTCCTTAATGAAAGGAGCAAATTCCTCAGGTGGAAGGGTTGTTTAACCCAGTGGAATTTACAGGAAAACAAAAACTAGGGAGGTCTAGCTAGTCACTTTAAGGACTCTGTCTCGCTTTCTTTGGTATTTTCCCCACTTCTGTTTTTGCAATGACTGTAGAATTGCATAGATTAGGTTTTATCAATAAGTAAGCTTTTGTTGCAAATTTTATTGTGTTAAGTAGAAATTGTAGTGGTATCTATAATCACAGAGGTCTAAATTAGGGAAGATTCTAAGGATGATCACATAGTAACATCTGTTCATACTCCGTAAAGTTATACCGTATACGCGGTAATTTTTGCGGGTTCAAATTTTCGCGGTTAAGGGTCGAAAACATAAATATTAATTTTCGCGATTTTTAATTTTCGCGGTTAGCAACATGCGCGAAAAGCAAATCTATTTCTTTTTCACTTGAGTCAGTTCGTTCATTAACCTGCGGCAGGGCCCCCACAGGTTAATGAAAGAACTGGCTCAAGTGAAAAAATCCAGCAACTATCGAAGCAAACAGAAACAAAATATATGAACACTATGTCTACAGAAGACACTTTGTAAGAAACTGGAAATTATTCGCGATTTTAATATTCGTGGTTTCTAAGTGACCGCGAAAAAACGCAAAAAATGGAACACCGTGAAAAACCGCGAAAAATGGAACACTGCGAAAATTACCTTGTATACGGTACACCAGTCACAAAAAGACATTGAAACGAAGATATCTCAGAGCTGAGAAAATTCTAAGAAACTTTAGAATAACTAAAATGGGGTGTTTCTTGTTTGACAAGCATAAGTTGTGATCTCTTATCAAGACAGTTTTTAATGAGGTGTCACAATGTATGCTTTGGTGAGAAAATTTTATCCATGAGTTATCCTTTAAACCCTACCTTGTCTGGATCTCTGTTTACAGACCTTGAAATATTTGTAGAAGGAGCTACATCAGCCAAAATGAGTATAATGTATATGCTATCAGGCCCAAACCAGTCTGTGAATCCTTGCAGTCTATCTATAGCTTCCATTATTTGTCTGCAGTAGACCTATTTAGGGTCCATACATGTGTGCAAACAGAAAGGTTCTGATCAGACTGCAAGGATATGCAGAGTGGTTTGAGCGTTTGCTAGTTGCATTTGCTTTATGTACCATTTTTGAGTGGTGGCTCTTAAATGAAAGAGATAAAACTTGTTTTGCAACAGTTTAAAGGGAAACAATTCATCAAACATTATACATGTAGACTGAATATTTTGCTGAAAATCTGATAAAGATTGAATAAGGAAGTATAAATTTGCATGAAAAATTAAGCTTTTATATACTGCTGCTGTGTATGCAATGTATTTCAATTGAATGAAATTCAAATATATATTTTCTTCACAAACAAATCAGTTCTATTAGGAAAGGAAGGTAAAGTCAAGGGACAAAAGTAATTCCAAAAAATGAAATTTTTCCATAGACTAAATATATTTTCATGTTTTCTTTTGACATTTCTTTTGAACATACCATTGTTTTGGTACTAAAAAAAACTAGATAGATACTGAAAATATGTTTCATTTATTTGCTCCATGTATGAATAGTAGAAATTTTATATTCTGTTTTTAGTCACTTTTTGGACACCAGTGGAAACATTTTTCTTTCAAAATTTGTGCTAAGTTTAACAAGCTATATCATGACAGTGACAGCATTTAGTTGTATGAAATATGAGCCGCGACACGAGAAAACCAACAATGTGGTCTTGCATCCAGCGCAGACTCAGATCAGCCTGGGCATCCACCCAGTCTGATCAGACTCTTCACTAAGCACTTAAAAGATAGCTAAGGGTCTAAGCTACCTCCATGCGGACAGCGAAGACTCTGATCAGACTGGGCGGATGCCCAGTCTGATCTGAGTCTGCGCTAGGCGCACAACCACATTGTTGGTTTTCTCGTGTCGCGGCTCATATGTGTATTCACTGTCACTTTGTCCAAACTAAGGCTTAGCAGACTAGTCTTAGGACATCCTACGTATTTGAAGTTATTTTATATCACAAGAGGGAATAAAGATGTTGTGAACTGAAATTGCCTGTATAAGGCAGAGATATATAAGGATTATTCCATCATCATATCAATTTTCTAGGACTTTCAAACCTTTTTTTTGTGTGGTTTGCTTGAATATTTGAGACTGCTGTGGACGTGAGAAAACCTAGCATTTCACTGAAAAAAAAGGGATGGCGTGCCTTCCATATGGGCATGTTAAACTTGTATTTCAAAAATCTTGAAGCTGTACTGAGATGAGCCGCGACACGAGAAAACCAACAATGTGGTTGTGCGCCCAGCGCAGACTCATATCAGCCTGGGCCTCCGCCCAGTCTGATCAGAGTCTTCGCTATCCGCATGGAGGTAGCTTAGATCCTTAGCTACCCCATAAGCGCAAAGCGAAGAGTCTGATCAGACTGGGCGGATACCCAGGCTGATCTGAGTCTGCGCTGGGCGCACAACCACATTGTTGGTTTTATCGGGTCGCGGCTCAGATATTGAATAGTTTCAAAATATATGTGCTGTTAGAAGACTAGTTCTCTAGAAAGCATTAGGTTGGACATGGTGATTGTATGGCTAACTTTCTAACCACTAGTTAAATGACTGCAGAAATTAATTTTGATGTAAATAAATAAATGCACTATTAAAAGTCTATGGGAAAATATTCTGTGGGATTACTTATGGTCCTTATAGATAAAAGATTTCGGTTTTCATTGGAATCCTAAATATTTCATGTCTTGTCAGATTAGAAACATTGCTGTTTCTAGATGGAATCAACTTCAAAATTAAATCACTTCTTTTGGATTGTAACCCTTAAAGCACAAAAAAAGCAGATGCGAAAATTTATGTCTGCAACATTGGAAGAAATGTATCACCCAAGCTATATCTTATTGTATATCCAAAGACATAAGAACAAGCAGTGTAAGTTCAGATGAGACAGCTTATTATGAGCCACCTCATCTGGATCTGCACTGGTTGCAAATTCAGCTGTTTTTGTTTTTGGCGCTTTAAATGGTAATAATTACTATTTGCGACTTAATTCAGTTTCAGACGGTAACTGCAGGAGAAAATTTTACAAACTTCTTGGATTACATATGTAAGTTTTGAAACTCTGTGTGATTTCCAACAGTTCCAAATGGCTCAGAAATAATTAAATGGCAGTTCTTTCATTTTCCTCAGCATGCTTGAAAATGTGTCCAGCTGTAAGAATAAAAATTCTGTGATTAATCAAATAATCAAAATTCTTTTCAGATGGTTTTATTATTATTGTTACCTGAATCTTGACCCCAAAAGTTTTCGAGATGTTGGGTTGTTCATGGTTACCGTATTTATAAGAACATGTTTTTCCTTCTCTAGAAATGCTCCAAGTATCTGAACCAGTCTTTAATATGAAATTCTGCTTTGAAATGGGGTCTAACTAAAACAATCTCAAATACCCTTGATCCATTTATTCATCTATAAGATGTACATGTATCTAGATTTTCGGGATTGTTTTGGAAGTGGAAAGGCCCTGACTTATAACAGAGGAAGTGTAGTTCTCAAGGTCAAGGGTTCGAGAATATAAAGCTTGAGAATAATCTCAAACTCAAAATAAAGCACACTGATTGACTGCTTCCGAGCACGTGCTCGGAAGCAGCCAATCAGTGTGCTTTATTTTGAGTATGAGAATGTACTCAAGTTTTATAACCTCTGAGCCAGGTGAGGATGGGTCTTGAGTATAATTATTCTGATGCAACTTTGGGTACGTGACATGTGATTGGATAAGGTGAAAAACTTTCAGAAACCCAATGTCATTACTAAATATTATTTCTCATTGGCTGACATCTCCTTTCAGGCTACTGGAAGAGCTTATGCTGAGTATTACACTTTGAAAGATGAAAATGTAAATTAATGCATTAGAATAGGAATAACTGCATTGAAAATTGACATTTGAAGAGAGAAAATTTTCAGTTTTTGACATGTGAAGAGAGGAAATTTTCAGTTTTTGACATTTTAAGAGAGGATATTTTCAGTTTTATGACTACAAATTGTGTTTTATGGTTCTGCCGATATGATGCAATACAACTAAATTTGTAACCATAAAACCAATGAGTTACTTCCCTAAATGACAATTTTGAGTACTGTTATCCCCTGAATGAGATCATTTCTTTTAAATGGTTGTAAAACATACCTTATGAGTCTTGGCTAAAATTACCAGACCTCAGGGCTCGGTTGTTCTTTTGCACTGCAAACGCTCCTCACATTTTTACATGAAAAAAAAAAAGTGTTTTTGCATACAAATGGTTTTAAAATGTTTCGTTATCTAGTAATGCTTTGAACAATCGAGCACTTGTACTGTAAAACACTTATATTTGGCGGCAGCAAAATTTGGCGGTTTTTATAAATGGACCTTTTGGCGGATTTTAATTTTGGCGGATTTGTGATTTCTGAAAAAATAGTGATTACCTGTACTGCTGACGTCATATTGGTCACTTGAGCCCAAGTTCAACATTATCATGGAGAATACAGTTTTTACAATTATTTCTATTATTATGTTAAATTTTGCCTAAGAAAACTGTTAACAGTAAATAGATTTTTGTGGTCCTTCTGTCATTCTGATTTAATCAGCCTGTCTTATTAACTAATTAGTATGGCATTTCTAATAAACAGTTTCACTCTACGTTTCCTTCCACAGATTGTTTGCTTGGGATCTTCTTTTGTACTAATACATATGATGTGTACTGGCTTTGATATTATGGCAGAGGGCATAAAATTATATGCTCAAAGTAGTTTCTTCTTTCACGATCATCAAGTTTAAATTGGCGGCACTTTAATTTGGCGGTTTTCTTCTTTTCCGCCAATATCGCCAAAATAAAGTGACCGCCAAATATAAGTGTTTTACAGTAAATACAGTTAGGTGAAAATTCAGTTAGAGATTCTGTTATATGTTACGACTCCTCTTTACAACTGCACAACCTTTTATGTAGGATTCAGACCACTTGCCTCAACCCTATTGATTAGACATTGGGACCTAGTTGTTTGAAAGTAATGTTATCATTAGTTAATGAGACTTTTTTTTCAAATGTATTATACGTAAAACACTACTTTTTATGCAAAAAAAAAAAGAACTGGAGTTTTTGCAGCAGCAAAAATATATGGCAATAGATTTTATGAGTAGTGTAAGACTTCATGAAACCTCAACTAATGACTTCATTATGCAGACGGAGTTTTGAAATACTGGGCCTTGAAAATTAACTAGATTTACATCTTCAGCATAAGCTGATTTGCCAGAAAATCCTTCCAGCCCATTTTCTATGGGGTTGTGATCTTGAAAAATAAGGTTGTTATATTGCTTTTTTGTCTTGCCCGTGACTCACGGATTGAAAGATATAAGTATTGCTTTTACCCTCTGGCAGCATAAACTTTAGTTTTCTGGTTTGGTCAACTTTCCTGGGCCCAGTTGTACAAAACTAAAGATTTCGCTAGTGAACAAGACATTAAAGTTTCAAACATGCCGTATGCAAAATCACAACTTTTTTTTGCCTAAGAAATGCGAGGAGCTTTTGCAGTACAAAAGCTCCTCACATTTTTTAGGCAAAAAATATTTAGACATTTGATTTTATGTGTTCTAGAGGAATTAGCTACACTGGGCCCTGGTTTAGTTCTGTTTTGTCACATTGTGCAGACAGGGGATACACTTTCTGCAGCTGAGTTCTTGTGTATAAACTTATTTTTATTGGAGGTAATAATCTGTAAATTTTTGTCAGAAATTTTTTTCATTATTTCTGAATAGAATGAAGGTTAATTAATTATTTTCATGACAGCCTATTTTCTGACCTTTTGGGAGAAAAGGTTAAAAGCTTGACCTGTTTGACCTGTTTCTTTCATTTTTTGTGAGAAGTCTTGATTGTTTATTCTTTTCTTCTTCTCCTTCGTTTTGGCAAATTATCCTGTTAATTATTTTTTGTTGTGAATTTACAAATTTGTTTGTATGATACCTTTGGTTATATGATATGGGTGTCAAGAAATCAAATATTAATGACAGCAAAATTATTTTTTAGCTGCAACAATAAAAAAAAAATTTAATTCCTCGCATTTGAACAAGACCACCATGCTTACACACACTTATGTGAAAGAAAAAATATGTTGATATGGAATTGACTAAGAATGGTGTTATCATAATCTGTTACTAAGCTGAACAATATAAATAAGGTTGTGTTTTACTATGTGCATTTGTCACCAAGTTCTACTGATATAGTGGCAGCCACTTTAAATATGAGCACCCAGTGTGTGTCCTGTTAATTTACTACTTTACAGTTAATGTGCATTGTTACACTTACACATTTTTTGCCATTTTGTAAAGGGAAACAACTTACATGACTACTTGTTAAAAAGGGGTCTACTGTTAAGAGTTGCTCCCCGACCCCCCTTCCCCCGACCCACATACAAAATTAAGAAGGGAGACAGAAATGGAAATAGTAGAGTTGCTTCCCCTGAAAGTGTACCAACTCACTTTTTATTGCCTGGAAATATATTCCAGTTAACACAATGAAAACGTTTGCAGTATGAGTTTCCATTTGCCTTTTTTGCACCACAACTCCATGTGAGTCCATAAATCCTACCCTAAATTATTGCATCTTTTATTGCTGGACAATGAATATTCTTTTAAATATTGCATTTTGCTGTACCACATTGATATAACCCTGTTTCAACTCTGTGCTAGAAAATGTTACTTAGTATTGCAAACTTACGCTACCAGTATTTCAGTGTATCTTATAGGTTAGGCGTTCTTTCCATAAAAGCTCCAGTTTTTTGTCAACATGATCAGTTCATTGTAAGTGAAATATTCTTGAAAGGCCTGTTAAACCTACTCCAAATTAGAAACTGGAGAAGTCTGATCTGTGTCTACACTGTTTACTGTGGCAAGATTTTGTCTACATAGTCACAGTAAAAATGATAAACTTTCTGTGGTGTGCCAATGCCAAATCTGTCAATGTTTCATTGTTAAGAAGTATTACCTTTTCTACCTTTGTTAATGTCTCATTAAGTCTAGCTGACTTTGAGCAGAAACTACGCTTTTATATGTACAGTGTTGCATAATGTAGAGCATGTAGAATAAACTGAAATGCCAGTGTAATTGTGTTATTTTCTCCATTGCCATATACTGCACTGGTATATTTTAACCAAGTGGTGTAATGCACCTTTCCCGAAGCCACACCTTCTTTAAATAGAGGATCTTACATGAGTTCTCATGTATTATTGAATTTATTAAAGGAGTTGGGGAAAATAATAAGATGCGAGGCTCTGCCGAGCATCTTATCGTTTTCACCAACGAGTTTAATAAATTCAATAATACAGGAGCACGAATGCAAGATTCTATTTATCATATGACACTAAAATCGCATTTTATTAGCAAAATTTGCACTAAAACGGCACGATTTTGCCATTAGAAA
Source organism: Ctena decussata (assembly GCA_963989385.1). Classification (NCBI taxonomy): domain Eukaryota; kingdom Metazoa; phylum Mollusca; class Bivalvia; order Lucinida; family Lucinidae; genus Ctena; species Ctena decussata. The sequence continues at coordinate 68,339,782 of OZ022504.1, forward strand.
ATGCGACGTTTTTATGGACTTCAGCGTATAACGTTACGACGTAATTTGCATATTTAATCCACTAGTGGATTATCGTTTTTAATGCATGGCTTTATTACACTCTCAGATGCGACGTCATATGATAAACACGTATACATCGCCTCATTTAACGTAAGGTTAAATCACAAACTTATTGAGGGACATCCAGCATGTGTGATTTTATTTGTGGGTCTATGTCATATTCTGAGTTGTTGTTGCATTGGTCAGTTATACACTAGACTAGCTACTAGTCTGATAATGAATTTTTATCCTAAATCGAAAATAGTAAGTTTTCATCCATTCTATGGCCAGTCTATAAATTATGATTCTGCTCCCTTTCTTATTGGTACGTTATCAGAAGAAGTTGAGCCAGAGAGTATAGACTAGCTACAAATACTGAAATTATATATTATGAAAATGAAGAGATAAGGTGAAAATTCTTCTTCGCCTAGTGGCTAGGCTAGTCATACACTATCAGGTGACTTTTGAGTGACATTCTGGGTGTGGCTCGGAAAGGTATATTGTCTTGCCTCTGATAACCAGGCAGTAAGATATACCATAAGAATTGTAAAAATTGGGACATCTAAAATTATTACCTTAATTGTCCTAAAATAGGACAATTCGGTTTTACAATGAAATATGGCTAAAAAATGAAGAAGGAATAGCAAACAGTGTAGACCTGAACAGACTGCTCCCTTAGGAGCAGTCTTATCTGGTCTACATTGTTTGCTCAGACCTATCTGTCACAATACACAAAATTTTTGCAGTAAGTTTTGCCTGTCTGTTGGTAGGGGCATAAACTTCTGTGGAGTCTTCTGATTGCGACAGAATTTTGGAGGAACTCTTGTTATTATCTTAAAATTGGAACAAGTAGACTTTACTTTCTCATGATGTATCTGGTGGAATGGCAGCCTGATCCCTCTGCACATTTGACCATTTTGGTGATATTTCGACAAACAGTCAGTCAAACCAGTATTTAGGTATTGTCAATATTCTAAAAATTGGAACACCTAAACATTTGCTGGGCCATGTAACGCGTCTGACTGAAGAGCCAGAGGTCCTGGCTTTGATTCCCTGTCTGGCCACCTACTTTCGTTTCTCCTTCCATTGATTCAAGTAGGGCAGTTATCAGTTACTGTTGAAAATATGTGCACTTAGTACTGATTAACCGCTTTGGAGGTCTAAGCCTGCCCAGGAAAAGTGTGGTTAGGTTAACTGACCATCCGGACATGACCATAGCTGTTACCATGGACGTAAAGCGACAAAACAACTAGCTAAACATTTACTGTAATTGTCCTAAAAAGTACATGTACTGTGTCCAAAAGATGCTGATGAAATGGTGAAGAGTGTAGATCCTGATCAAACTGCTCCCTTAGGAGCAGTCTGATCTGGGTCTGCACTATTTGCTCAGACCTATTTGTCTCAATACTTAGAATTTTTATGGTAATTTAGACAATCAGAATATCTAGGCAAAGCCCAAATTGCCCTAGATGGATGAGAAATGAGATAAATATTTTGCGAACAAACAAAATCTCAAAATTTTATTCAACACAAGAAATAAATGCATATACCTGTACAAGAGTTAACAGATACACAACAAATGGATAAAATTTATAATCTCAACACAGACAACTGAGTAAAATTTATGTTATGTATACCCCACACCTTAACAATACTTTTTGACTCACATCTCTCCCGAAAGAGCACTTATATGAGAGTCTACCATTCAGCCAATTGTTTCGTCATCGTCTGATATGACAAACGTGTCTGTTTTCAAAGGAAGTACAGTAGCATGGAATGATTAAAGTGACCAATCATAAACAGTTGAGCCGCAACACAACACAAGAATTCCGCGGAATGCTATGTCGCACCTGCATTGCGTTTCCACAGTAGTAAAGACTATATAGTTAAAAAAACTTTATGAAAAATGGACAAAAATGCTAGGGTCAACACAATTTTGGATGTAAAATTTTACAAAGTCAGAAGAGCATGAAATATAGGCAAAGGGTAGGAATAACTGCAACATCTCTCAGGTGTGATGACTACAGGTATCATACTTTCAGACGAAAGGACTAAAGCGCCAGGGCCGATATATATTTTGGGGGTTAAAATTTTGCGAAGTCAGCAGAGCATGAAATATATGTAAAGGGTAAATTAATTGCATCAGCCCTCAAGAACATTCTAAGAAGAAACTGGATGCCAGGTTTGATGATTCTAGGTATCATAAATCGTGAGAAATGGACTTAAACACTAGGGTGGACATAATTTTGAATATAAAATTTTACTAAGTCCACAGAGCATGAAATATAGGTCAAGGTAAAAATAAGCGCAATAGCCCTCGAAAACATTCTTAGAAGAAGCTTTATGCCAGGTTTGATGATTGTAGGTATCAAAATTTGTTAGATATCTATTTAAACGCTAGGGTTGACGTAATTATTGAGGGACGGTTCTACAAGTCAGCAGAGCATAAAATAAAGGTGAAGGTATAAATAAGAGCAACAGCCCTCAAGACCACTCTAAGAAGAAGCTTTATGCCAGGTTTGATGATTGTAGGTATCATAGTTTGCGAGAAATGGACTTAAATGCTAGGGTCGACGCTAGGGTCGACGTAATTGTTAGTGGCCTGTTTTACAAAGTCAGCAGAGCATAAAATACAGGGTAAGGGTAAAAATAAGAGCAACAGTCCTCAAGAACATCCTAAGAAGAAGCTTTATGCCAGGTTTGATGATTGTAGGTATCATACTTTTCGAGAAATGGACTTAAATGCTAGAGAGCCTAGGGTCGACGTAATTGTTGACGGACGGACGTACGGACGGACTGACGGACGGACGTACGGACGAACGGAATGACTGACGTACGGACGGACGGAAAAGTGAACTCCTATATCGCACCTTGCTAAAGCAGGTGCGACAAAAACCAACAAAGTGGCATATGCCCCCAGCAAAGACTAAGATCAGCCTGGGCATTAGCCATATAGCTGAATTTCACAAGCCTGACTTACAAATTTGTGGTAATTTTGATGGGATAAACTTCCATCTTATGACTCGATATATATGATCTGATTGATGGTGGAGATGATCAATACATGTGTCGAGCATAATTACAGTAACAATGACAACATAGAATCTGATGCACCACCTGCAAGAATAAGTGAAATAGGACCATATATGGAACCAGGCCCTGAGGTTATAAAACTTTTTTTATGCCCCCGTGACAATAGTCCCCGTGATGATAGTCATGGGGCATTAAGATTTGCTCCTGTCTGTCCGTCCGACCGTCCATCCGTCCGTCCGTCTGGTCGTCACACTTTACAGTATGTAGCTTGTGTAATCAAGTCCTCCCACAGTTTTCAATGGATCTTTTTGAAACCTTGCGTACATGTTGTGGACATATTGAAGATGTGCATGTGGGTTTTTGTTGGAGCTAGAATTAATTTTGACAGAATTACGGCTTTTTGAACTTAGTCATTTTAGGCAAATTTTTGCATTGTAGGGTAAGTAGTTTGTGTAATCAACTCCTCCACAGTTTTCAGTGGATCTTTTTCAAACTTCGCATACATGGTGTGGACATATTGAAGATGTGCATTTGGGTTTTTGTTGGAGCTAGAATTAATTTTGACAGAATTACAGCCTTTTGAACTTAGTCATTTTAGGCAAATTTTTGCATTGTAGGGTATGTAGTTTGTCTAATCAACTCCTCCCACAGTTTTCAATGGATCTTTTTCAAACCTTGCATACATGTTGTGGACATATTGAAGATGTGCATGTGTTTCTTGTTGGAACTAGAATTGATTTTGACAGAATTATGGTCTTTTGAACTTAGTCATTTTAGGCAAATTTTTACATTAAAAGGGTGTGGAGTTTGTGTAATCGTCCTCCCTCAGTTTTCAATTGGTCTTTTCCAAACTTTGCATACATGTTATGGACATATTGGAGATGTGCATGTGGGTCTTTGTTGGAGCTAGAATTAATTTTGACAGAAATATAGCTTTTTGGACTTAGTCATTTTAGGCATATGTTTGCATTGTAGGTACTCTGAGTAATCATCTCCTCCCACAATTTTCATTGGCTGTTTTTCAGACATTGGAGACTTGTTGTGGACATATTGAAGATGTGCATGTTGGTTTTGATAGGAAAAAAATAATTGTGAAGGAATTATGGCCTTTTAAACTTAGTCATTTTGGGCTGCATTTTGCACTGTAGGGTATAAATTTTGTGTAATGTTTTCAGTGGATTCTTTGTAAATAGCATTTGTGCTTGAAAGGTGCTTTAGAAATGTACACGTCCTGTGACAGGCGCTGCACGGGGGCATCATTAGTGCCTTACAGACACAATTTTCTAGTTCGTACTGAACTCAGCTGAGCATGATGTTTTTCTGCTGATAAATATGAAAACGCCAACTAATGTTGACATTTTCATATTCGTAAGCAGAGAAAATTTCCTACTCAGCTATACTGAGCACGTAAACAACTGTACAAATTATCGGTAATTTGCTATTCATAAGCAGGTAAAATTTCATGCTCAGCTGAGTTGAGCATGAAAATTTTTTATAACCTTGGAACCTGGTTTGTATTCATCAAACTCATTAATACTGGCACCTTCCACAAGTGAATCATTTGGATGACTTTGGGTCATTTTCAACATCATCAACTTGTTTCTTGTTGTATATGCATTCTTGACAAGCAAGTATTTAGAAGACGCGAGTTTATCCTTCAAAAATTACCGCAACTATGAAAATCAGTCTTATGTAATTCAGTTATTAAATGGGGTTTCCCTTCCAAAACAATCTCTGAGATCCGGGGGCTGTATTTATAAAACGACTTAAGTCGTTGCTAAGCTGTTGCTAAGGCAAAATTTCTATGAAGGAGATTCCCTACAACTATGAAATTTGCTCTGGAGGACTGTTCCTCCAGAGCAAATTTCGTAGTTGTTGGGAAGCTCCTTCATAGACATTCAGCCTTAGCAACAGCATAGCAACCACTTAAGTCGTTTTATGAATACGGCCCCGGATCTGTCTCACAAGAATGTTTTCAAAGGGAAAGCACGTCTTATAACCAAAGAAATACAGTGCCCACAACAATAATCACACTTGCACATGTAGTTTTGGAGTAAATACTACTCATCACCTTGACCAGCCTGCACATTGTGGGCATGAAGAGGTCTCATATAGCTTATGACAGGTTTACATGGACTCACCACAAAGTTAAAATACCAGTTTGTCAAAGTCCAATTTAACAGGCCTCTCTGATCAGTTTACAAATGTAAGAATGCCGGCTTTTATACATTAGGTCTCTCACCACTGAGGGCTTGAGCCTCAGCTGGCTTACAGGTGAGAAAACCAAGTTCTGCTTATAAAAGTACATTATTCCAACAAGCTCTGGTTTTTGACCACCTTCCTTAAAAATAGGCTCGAAATACGTAAAATATTCTTTAAAGGGCCCTAAAATCCATATAAAAAATAAAAAATAGATGAAAATCCAATTTACTTCAAAGAATAAGTGTAATGGGGCTATCTTTGAGACCTGATTTGACTCCAAGAGCTCCAGTACTATCACCTTTAACAACAGCATCATTAGTATGACCTATCATGTCATCATCACCAACATCATCATCATCTTGTTGAAAAAACTTCTTCAGTTTTACCAGCTCACTGTTCAGCATGATGTTAAAGTTCTCATTTTCTTTTTCAGTTCTTTCAAACTGCTTCATTTTCTTTCTCTTGAAACTCCTTCTTGGACTTTTAATGACTTTACCTCCAACTTTAGGAGCTGGTTCAACCTCAGGAGCTTCAAAATTGATCTCCCTTGCATCTTGTCTCCATTTTTTCCCACTGTAGGATTTGCCGAGTGATCTGTGTTTCTGATTCTGATTCTCCTGGTTTTCTAATTTCTTTTTCTCACTGTTTATGGAATGAAGGGAGCTGTATGTGTGATACTTGTTCAAGTTTTTGTCAGAATCAGTACTGTTTTGTTTAAAATATCCCAGTGTATTACTTGCAGACCTTTTTGAACCCGACTTATTAAGTGGTGGATGATTAAATAAGTTCTGTAGAGGCACTTTAGGGGGCACTTCTGGTAATGGTTTTGCAATGGGAAACTTTTTAATTCTCTTTAGAGACAAAGAAGGATCACTCTTTTCATTCTCGCTAGAACTTTGTATGCTGTCCGAGTAGTTCAAAACCTCATAATAATTTGAACTGTTTGTGTCATCTGTTTTTTCGCTCTGAGATGTTTTGCTTTTCAATTCTACCATAAGGTCCCATGGATACATTTCCTTACCATCCAGATCTTTCTGTGAATAAGGCACACCTTTTTCAGGATCTGCGGGATTCTTTTCTGTCATGTAATACTCAATGTCTTTGTCAGATGTGACATCAAGTAAGTCGTCACTCTCACCTGTATAAAAATCCTCAAGATAGAGTTTGTTTGTAGCATCAGGATCTTTAGTTTCTGGCAGAGTTATTTCCCTTCCTTTAAGGAAATTATGCCTGCCTAGGTCATCATTGGTTTTGGTCATTCCTTTGCTGACACTTCCAAATTTGGGAATCGCTGCATGTTGTGTTTCTTTCTTTTGCTGAACAGAGAAGAAGCCATTTTCCAGTACTGGTCTATCTTTCAACAACTTTCCTCTGCGGAAGGTAAAGTTTTCCGCCAAAACGTCATCCACATTCTGAAAGCCAATGCAAGTCTTTGGCCTTTTGACTCTCAGTTGTATCTGTAACTCTTCACTGCAACATGGCAGCCCACAAGTGTGGCCAGGTGGATTGTGGGAGTATGGAACCATGTCCGGGTTGGTTTGCATTGCGTTGTGGGGTCTTGGTCTCGGCAATATTGGTCTTTTCAAACTTTGTAGGGCTGGTAGCAAGTACGGTTTTAGGGTCCAGCTCTGTATAATGAAAGAAGTTTAAAATTGTTAAGCATTTTTTTTTTCTTAAATACTGTATATACATCAATGAGCTTTGAAAGAGAACTTTCTTGTTACTAAATATTTATAGCCATCTTATGTATATAACACTTCATTGTGTTTGGCTTTAATGAAAAAAGGTATATGGGTGCATCTCTATGTTTTTTCCACCATTTGTACAAACAGGAACCACCTCTGAGGTTTTCTGTATGCTTTGCTGGACAATGTAGCCTTCTGAAGTGGGGTCTACTCTGAAAGAAAAGAATTTGCTCCTAGGGGAGCAAATTCTTTACTGTAAGAGTTGATCCCCTTCCAAAGGGAGGAAAAAATGAAAATGATAAGAGTTGCTTCCCCAAATGATATACCTATTCACCTTAATATACTTAAAATTCCCTTAAAAATGTTGGGCTTTGACCATCTGCATTGTCATACATGTCAGCATTGTACATTAAGAAAATAGCCTACCCTTTATAGCATGCTTTACTCATTAACCCTTAATGCACCAAAACGCAGACAACATTTATGTCTGCAGAAATTTAAAAAAAATGTTTTGTCCAAGCGATATATTGAGAATTCGATATATTGAGAATTCGAACACTAGAGGGCAAACAGTGTAGATTCAGATGAGGTGAGCCACCTCATCTGGATCTACACTGTTTGCCAATTCAACAATTTTAATTTTTGGCGCTTTAAGGGTTAATGTTAGTGCAAGGCATTCAGGCTTCGCCAGTATTCAGTTTTTGTGAGAGAGAAAACAGACAAGTATTGGTTGTTTGCAGTTTTTTGTCTACTCAGAACTAATGTTCTCTGTAAAACTCTTACTTCATATTTTGGGAAATTTTTCCCCTCAGCTGTTTCAGTTGAAGTTTTTGTATGCACCCCATGACTGGAAAATTGTACAGGAATTTTCACAATGTAATGTACACTCAGCAAAATTTCTAATTGGTCAGTTTTCTAATATGCAGAAATATGATTTATAAACTGTATTTTTGAATATAATAATAATCAAAATTTTGGGCTCTTATCTACTTATCAAAAGTCAATGTTGTAATCGAAACTTTATTGTAGTATTAGAGTTATGACCCCTTCTATCTAAACAATAGAATGCTTTGAAAACACATACAGGCTGCATCAAACTTCCACAAAAGCATGATATTTGAGAAGTAAATAAAGTTTATCATCATAAAAACATGAGGTATGTTTTTAGTCTTCATGCATTTTTCACCTGTATTAATTTTAATATTGACGTTTTCAAATTACCTCCCTTTCAATGTTTGTGTAAATCCTAATAAACGCCTCGAATTGATGTAAATCATTTTGCAAATGCATAAGCGCTTGTGCTGCTTGTAAAATACAAGAATATCTGCACATTTTTCCTCCTAGTTGGTAGCCGGGCTAATCTAAATCTCCTTATGACTTTTAATTCTATGGCAAAAAGTGACCAATTAGAAATTTTGTACAGTGTAACATCTAAACATCTTATCAACAGGAAGGTCACATGGAGATGGGGACTTCAGTTTCAGGTCTCATCTGAAAGACTAGTGGAGTGAAGGATGAAACATGGAACCTCTGAACTGGCAGCCTAGCACATGATCATGTCACAGTCAAGACAAATCCTGTGCTGTTTTACAGCCTTCCTTGTGCTATACTTGCAAAACCTTTGGAAATTTTTGTGCTATTTTAAAGATATAGAACATACCTATCAGACACTCAGACTTTTTGGTTATTTCCCTTCGATGATTTTAGTTATAATTTCATGCTGGCTGCTTCAAAAGCTGAAGAAAGTTACTCCCGATCAGTGCCACCATCTAATGAAATCAATCTCAATATATTATACGACTCTAGAAGCCAGGTCAAAAATCAAAAGCTTCCATCAAGTATATTACATTATGAGAAAAGAAAATAACTAAACAAAAATCCTAATGCCAACTATAACTCTGTGACCTTGACCTTGGGCAACAGCAGCATCCAGAAGATATCAACTAAACAGCATGAACCTAGAAGTATTGTAAACCTAATCACATATCAGTTTTCATCAAAGAAAACTGGAAGTGAAAGCTAAGATTATATACTTAACACAAACATTTAAGTCTGTGACCTTAACAGTAGGTCAAAAGCAGCATCCAGATGATGTCAAATAATCTGCATGGACCTAGAAGTAAATCTAGTCACATATCAAAAGTTTCCATCAAAGGATACTGGAAATATAAGTGAAGAATAATTTATAAACTTAATGCAAAACTTTACTGCAAATGTTAACATACGTCCAAACAGCAAATGGCAGGAATGACTTAAGTTATGCCCTTCACCATATGTTAGGGGAATGATAAATATAACTTTTACTAACAAAAAGGTTGAATTTATATTTCATTGCAGAAATAGACATACACAGATCAGGGAACAGTTTAAAATGACTAACATGCCACAAACACAATACAGATGCAAAAGAGAGATAATGATAATGAGCCATGACACAAGAAAACCAACAAAGTGGCATGTGCACCCAGTGAAGGCAGATCAGCCTGGGCATCTGCCATGACTGGTTTAGAGTTTTTGTTGTTCGCTCAAAGGCTAGCTCCATGCAGACAGCAAAGACACCCATCAGAAGGAGTCATTTCGTTGGTTTTGCAGTGTCGCTGCTCAATTATAATGAACCTCACTTACCTATTTTGACCTGGGTTGAATTATCAGCAACTGGAGCAGACTCTTGGGTTCAGCCATACAGATACAATTTAGTGTAAATGGTGTAAACCCAAATCAGAATACTATTTAGTCTGATTAGGGGCTACTGTTTGCAAATAATTTTATAAACACAACAAATTCTTATATTAACCCATTAAGATCTGTGGGTATGCCTGCATGCTTTTTATGCCATTTATACAAAGGGGAACAACTCTTGTGACTTCCTGTGTGCTTCACGACAAAAATAGCCATCAGAGGAGATGGCAAATCAAAGGCCTCTTGCGCTTTGGTAAACAGGGTGCACTTCAAAACACATGTAATATATTGTCATTCTTTTATGCTTCTGATCGACATAATCTGTTTAACAGATATATGATTATCTAACACGCAGACCAAAACAGTATGCCAGACCGCTAAAAAGAGGTAAAATCTCAAACAGCCATCATGTACACAATGTGTAGCAAATGCATTTTGATATTGCTGTGACCATCTCCAACAAATTTTATCAGACATGTAAATTTTTAATGTTTAGTACATGTACTTTTCAGGCACAAATGTCTGAAGGAATGATGATACAAAAGTCAACGAGAAATCAAGATCTTTTTGTGTTTTATTTTCATTTGTCATATAAAAAGATACTTTGATATAACAAATAGAGCATTATTATAATATTTTAGTTACTAACTCTAGATTTCTTTGTTTATACAAAAACATGTCACTATAAGCAGCATTACATATTCAAAATAATGAAACACACATACAGATGGGCAGACAGACAGACATATAAAGAGCCAATGATAAGACAAAAAGTCGGGGACAAAAACTGAGATTTTCTATTTCTCCATATAAACAAGGGCTTCGCAAGCGGCGCATAATACGCCCGTTTTAATGTCATAAAGGAGTATGGAATGAACAAGATTGTTTACAAAAGGATGGATAGGCAGACAAACAGGGGCAACCACTTTATAACTAATGACGGCAACATTATTCAAATATTTAACACATCAAATACTATGAGTATACCAAAAATCAGCTTCAAAGTTATTGTGGCTCAAAAGTTGAGTAACGCCATAGTTGAACAAGGGAGATAATTCATAAACTAAATATACTAGATTCTTGGCTCTACTACATTCCCCTGACAAAATCACATGTAGGGTTAAGGAATCACAGAGGAAACAGGAAATTTATGCAAGGGCAGATAATTCAGTAAGCCAGAGTTGTGGTTCTTGCTCGGGATACATTGCCCCATTATTATACATATTCCTACAAAGTTCCATTCTAATATTTCAAAAGGTTAAGGAGATATGGAGTGACTGAGAAATGCCTAAAATTACTTATCAAAGGGAAGTAACTCCAAAATGAAGAAAGGGGGAGCAACCATTCTTATATGCCACGCATCGTCTTGTGATCATGCACATTGCTATAAAGTTTCATCATGATATTCCAAACAGTTACAAAGTTAAGGTATGCACAAGATATGTATACACAAAAATAACCATAATCAACTAATGAAAGGGATGTAACTCTAAAATGAAGAAAGGGAGAGCAGCCGTTTTTGTACGCAACACATCGTTGAGACTTCATACACATTGCTATGAAGTTTCATGAAGATATCCCAAACGGTTATCTAGTTATGGCACGCACAAGACTGGCAGGGAAAAAATTAATCAATGGGGCATAACTTGGAAACTAAGGAAGGGGGAGCAACCACTTCTGCACGCGACACGTTCCCCCAACCTAATACATATCCCTACCAAATATCATGAATATATCCCAAACGGTTAATGAGTTATGGAACGCACAAGAATGTTTACGGACGGACGGACAGCGCCATGACATAATACGTCCGTTTTTTCAAAACGGGCGTATAAAAAAGACATATGTAGAATTACCTCGGCTCACCGAGGCAATTCTTAAGAAATCCCACAACCTATGTTTTAATGGTAACTAATCATGACCCCATAATTTTGACCTATCAGAAGCCCTGATAATATAATGAAATAATGAAGTTTGATTAATGAAGTTAGATGAAGTTTGAATAAGAAATTTAGATGATGAAGTTTGATGTAATGAAGTTTGAAACACACAGACAGACAGACAAACAGGTTCACAGCTGTACACATAACAGGTATGATTTTCACTAGCTCTGAACAGCAGTGTCAGAATGATTTTGATTCTGAAGTAAATGATAATGATAATAATGAAAATATAATATACAGCATTTTCAATGAAAATGGACTATAAGTAATGAAATGATTATGAATTCAGAGATCCAGATAAGAAGGGGTAGTGAGGATAGTTCAAAGATAATTTTTCTTATTTCTCAATGAAAACAAATCTTTTGACCCCTCATTAGAACCATCTCATTGAGACGGTTCTAATGATTGGTCACAAACTATGTTTTATAAAGAAATATGGATGATTATCCCTAAATTATCCCTGTTGCCCCTTCTTATCTAGACCACTGAAATAATTATGATGATGATATCAATGATAAATTACAATGATGATGATGAACAATTAATGATAATGATAACAATAATAATGAAAATGATTACATGTGTTTGAGCTACAGATAAGGAGGGGTTTTGAGGAGAATTTTGGGATGATTTTTCTAATTTCTGGACGAACACATGTTGTGCCCATTCATTAGAACCATTTCGCTGAGACGGTTCCAATGAGGGTCACAATGTATGATTTTTTTAAACAGAAAGAGATTCATCCCTAAATTATCCCTGTTACCACTTCTTTTCTGTAGCAATGATGTACTGTGAAATATCAGTGCTCCAGATAAGAAGGGGTAACAGAGATAATTTAGGGATAATTATCCATATTTCTCCACAAAAACATATTTTGTGACCCATCATTAGAACCGTCTCGACGAGACGGTTCTAATGAAGGGTCACAACATATGTTTTCATTGAGAAATAAGAAACATTATCTTTGAATTATCCCTGTTATCCCTTCTTATCTGGAGCTCTGAAATATGTTTTATTAGCAATGTTTCTGTCACCTGAAGAAGGGTAGCGTCTGACCAGGTAAATGTTTTTTTTTTGAAATGTGGTGCACCTCTAACATGGTAGTTTAAGTACACATTTTTTTCTACCTTAAGTCATGCAAATTTAAATGCATGCGAAGTACTTTCATATTAACTTTGCTTAAAGCACATTTTTTGTGCATCTATTTATAATCAAATTGTTATATTTAATTGCTAATGGCAAACTGAGTGTTCAGCATTTTTTTTTTTTTGTCAAATTTTTGTTGCACCTCCTAATACTAAATCTGTCAGAGTCCTCTCCAATTCAAAGAATAGAGACAGTAGTTCATGCAAGAATGATTTTATTTTATTTTGAAAATATTAGTAGTATTTTACAGTGCGCCTATTTGTCAGTATAAGGAAGACAAAAAACATAGCAAATGAAACTCATTCTGACAGTACCTAGTGAAAATGAAATAACAATAATACTGTTGATGATAATTATGTGAATGTAACAACCATTAGAAATGTCCTTTTTATCCCATTCATGTCTAGCATACTCTTCTATCCTCATAAATTGGATCCCTTCCTCACGTTAGTTGTGTCTGTTGTATTTATTATCATCTGTATTGAAATTGCTGCAATTTTATGGAAGCAGTCACCAGTGTAGAACCTGCTCAGACACCTTATGCAGCATATGATCCGGGTCTGCACTGTTTGCAAATGTCTGTTTTATGAATAAACAAGCATCAATGGCTCAATGATAATTTTGATAAACTCTATTATTTGACAATGTATATGTAACCGTGTACATGACAGCACACAGAGTACAAAATTAATGTAATGACAATTTTCATCGAGAAAAATAAACATCTTAGTCTTCTTAATCTTTCTACCATGTCAAAAGTACATGCAAAACATTTATGAAATACAAATTTAGAGAATTTATAAAAAACAACCTTCTCCAGACAGACAGTCTTCGTCAGTTAAATGTGTATGGGTAAACAGCCATGTCTTTTCACCATTTTTTCAAGAGACATAATTTGTGACTTTCCGATTGCTTCCCTTGATGTCGAAGTCCTTCCAAAATTGAGTCCACTTTTAAGGATAGAATTTGCAAATACACATGTAGACCTCTCCAAGCCACACCCAGAATGTCACTCAAAAGACACCTGACGGTATATACCTGACCAATGCAGCGACAACTTAGCATTTGACATAGTCACCAAAATCCAATCAGCTCTAAAGCTTGTCCCAGTGATATAGCCAGTGGTCCAGATAAGAAGGGGTAACAGGAATAATTTAGGGATAATTATACATATTTCTCCATAAAAACATATTTTGTGACCCATCATTAGAACCGTCTCATTGAGACGGTTCTAATGAGGAGTCACAACATATGTTTTCGTTGAGAAATAAGAAAAATTATCTTCGAATTATCCTCAATAAACCCTCTTATCTGGAGCTCTGTATATCCATGCAAGTTTGGTGAAATTTCATCCATGGCTCAAGAGATATCGTGCGTACAAGAAATTGTTGTGCCAATGCAAACACACTGGAAACAGTATGTCCCCTTCAGCTTTGGTGGTGGGACATAATTTTGCAATCAATAATTGGACTCTGTGGGTTTTCAGAAGTGCACTGTGCAGGTTCAAAATCTGATCTCGGAAGTTTTGCAATGATATGGCTCTACTGAATTGTCAAAGATATTACTACTAAGCACACAGTTTAATAAATTTTACAATTTACACACAACCAATAAGCTACTAGTTTTTGAGATCAATGTTTACAATCAGTCACACTACTTAACTTATACATGTATTTATGAGCGTTCGACTAGGAGTCTACTCAGTAAAATAGTAAAATATCAACAGGTCACTGAAATTTTCAAAATTCTTAATTTTCTGGACTCAAACGAAATGTGAAGAGTTTTGCAAAATAAACTTGTGGATTATTAGAAAGATAAATCAATTAAAAGGGACTGCCATTTGTTGAGTGAATTATAATGGAAACAAAACCTTCGTATCAGCAGAGGTCCTGAAAAGGGATTTTTTTCCGCGGATACTTTCAGTTTATATCCATGCATAAACTCCAAGTGTATGAATCTGCAACCTGTATGCAGAACCCTAGGTAAGAGGGAGTATTTGATGATAACTGAGGATAATTTTTCTTATTTCTCATTGAAACCATATGTTGTGATCCCTCATCTGAACTATCTCAGAGACGTTTCAACTTTTTCTTATTTCTCATTGAAACCATATGTTGTGATCCCTAATCTGAACTATCTCAGAGACGTTTCAACATATGTTTTTATGCAAAATTATCCCTACTTATCTCCAAATACTCCCTCTTATCTAGAGCTCTGTTTTTCAAATTTGAATGTCTCCAAAAAACTATGTGAGGGATCATTAGATTTGAATAGAAAATAATTCAGAGCTCCAGATAAGGGTAACAGGGATAATTTAGTGATAATTTTCCATATTTATGCATACAAACGCATGTTATGACCCCTTATTAGAACCAAGATATGTCACAACATATGTTTTTATGCAGAAAAAAGAAAAATTATTTCAGAATTAATTTCAAAAACCCATCTTATCTGCAGCTCTGAAATTATCACAAAATTATCAAAAGAACACATCCTCTGATGATCCTCCTCTCAAGCTCAGATTATGCCATATTATAAAATTCCTGAAACAACTAAAATTATGCCACTGATACCCTAAATATAAATAATTCCATACCAAACAACTCTACTTCTCTCTAACACACCCTACTTCCTTTATTTGAAACAATTTTGGACTTATCACTTTAAGCACTGGTGACGAAAAGAACATAATTTGCAAACAGCGTAGATCCTGATGAGGCGGCTCATAATGAGCCGCCTCATCTAGATCTACACTGTTTGCCCTCTAGTCTTTGAATTCTCAATTTGAAATGTCTTGGACAAGGCATTTTTTCAATTTTTGCAGACGTAAGTTTTGAATTTTGTCGTCTGCTTTTTGGTGATTAAAGAGTTAAATGCATTTTTGCATTTTTAAGGTGTTAAAATTCCATTTAAGGGGAATGGGTATATATGCATGTGTATCTGCCATTTTCTAAAAAGGAGACAACTTTTGTAACTTCCAGTTTACTTTCCTGGAGGATGTAGCCATTCCAAAGAAATGAAAAATTACAAAGAGCTGACTCTATAGAAGGGAAGCAAAAATGAAAATGGCCGAGTTGGGCACCCATTAACCCAAAAGAGAAGTTTGGTTTTAACTCTGAAACTATTGCTACTCATTTTTCATAAAGCTCCAGATAAGGTGAGGTTTTATAGATAATTCTGAGACCATTTTTCTTCTTCCTCAACAAAAACCTTTGTTGTGATCCCACAACAGAACTCTCTTGGCAACATATGTTTTAGAAATAAGAAAATTATCTCAGAATTATCCTCAGAAGTCTTATCTAGAGCTCTGAAAAATATGGAAAATTATCCCAAAATTAACATCAAAAACTCCTTTGTATTCATTCTTAGAGTGTAGTAGCTCTATTCTTAGAGAAACTAGCCTTTTTTCCTCAAGAAGTCCTATATACCATACTGTACACAAAAACTAATTTTCTTCTGAGCATAGTTCCACTCCAGAAAATGCCCGTCAATAAATGGCATGACTATGTACAAAGCACCATTTAATCTCATTGTGAATCAATCACAGTGCTTCTATGAAAATATTGCTGTAGTTAACATTAACCCTATTGCACTCAGGATGGCCAAAACTCCATAGAGTTTTGGCCGTTCTGAGTGCAATAGGGTTAATAATGTCACACAAGGATTTCTAGTCCCGTTTGCATTATGGACAACCACACTTTTCACAACACAAACACAACCTCCGACAGACACAGCCACTGACACAGTCACCTGTAGTGAAGTTCCTGCAGTAAAGACACTGGACTTCCATCCATACTCTTCTTTCAAAACAATGCCAAAAACCAGTATTTCACATTTATCCAAATGTTAGTTCCTGAATAATGGCCACTTCTTCAGAAATATCGTTCCACACAAATTTTCAAAATCTAAATTTTATGTGACTGAATATATCTTCCATAAACAAAATCTGTATGTCCATTTTCAATGGCATACTCTGTAAAACTTACTGTATCCGTCTGCTTACACTGCACAGCTCTGTGAAAATCTGGAACTACACTTTAAAGCTAAGAGCTTTTTGTAATAGCACATACATCCATATGATATTGGACTTTTTCAACTGTATGAAAAAATATGTCTGACCTCATTCTCTTGTCTTCTGCTACATATGCCGTTTGCATATTTTCAATGGAAGACATAATCTTTGAACTTAATTTGTGTCTGCTTCTATAAGCATCAGCTGCCTTGCGAAAAATAGCATCATCATGTAGTTACTATAGCAACAAATATATAGAATGTCCCATCATGTATCATGCAAGTCCATGGGGGACAGACAGGTCAAGGTCACAAGTCACATGATCACAAAGGCACGAAGAATGGAAGCACGATATTGACGGTTTTCACAAGACTTGAGGCAAGAATTGTGTCGAAAATAAGTTGAAATAAGGCGGGATGGTTTCACGAACATCATACAACAACTTCATAAATAACCTTTTTTGGTTTTGCTGGGTCTGGTGTAGAATATCCACTTTCATTTCCACTGCCCACACTACCACCTTCACGTTTATGATTTTCTTCTGGTAAGTTTATAAACTGTTGTGGGTCTTTTGTCGGAGTACGAGGTGAACCATTAAATGACATATCTGAAAGAAATGGATAAAAATATACTTAACTACTTTGGTAACACAAACTGATTATGATTTATTGTTTTATTCTGAATTTACTGGTATATCTATATATATTTTTTTTTAATTTTTTGGTGATGATACAACTTCTCCAGCTAACATCTAAACAATCCATGTTGGTATGTGTGCTCCCAGTGAAGACAAAGATCAGCCTGGGCATCCGCCCAGTCTGATCAGTGTCTTCGCTGTCTGCATGGAGCTAGCTCAGACTCTTAACTACCATTTAAGTGCACAGCATAGACTCTGATCAGACTGGGCGGATGCCCAGGCTGATCTGAGTCTTTGCTGGGCACACATGCCACTTTCTTGGTTTTGTCGTGTCACGGCTGATATAAAGGGTATGCCATGTGCAGCTTGGTTGTATGGAGCTGCATCTTGGTTTCTCCATACAAAATGTGTGTTTTGTCCTATAATTATGAATACATGTGACAATGTTATATAATGAATTTACGTTCAGGTTTCTCACTGCCACAGTATGTGTAAGAGATACCATCAAACACAAATAGATAGATTTATCATAGGAAATTTAGAAAACAATAATATCTCTTACCTCCTTGTTTTTCAAAGTACGGGTCACCACTGAGATCTGAAAGCACAGAGAAAATAAAAATAAAGTAAGATGTAATGCTTGGTAAAAATCATGAAACATTTATAGTACACAGCAATGCAACATGGTGAACTTCTTGTTTATATTCTGTATATATAAGCTGGAGACAGCAATGGTTTCTCTCCCTTAACTTATATACAGTGCTTCGGATAAGAAGGGGAAAAGGATAATTTTCCATTTTTCTCCTTAAAACCATATGATTTTATCCCTCATTAGAACACACTTGGCGAGATGGTTCTATTGAGGTGTAGCAACATGTGTTTGTTGCGAGGTAAGAAAAATTATCTCAGAATTATCCTTAAAACTGCATTTTACCTGGAGCTCTGTAATAAAGGTATGGGTAGTTGTAGCGTGATTTCCTCCCTTTGCAAAACCAGTACCATAAAAATTCTATATATTGGGACAGTTTGATCTAAGCAAATAGTGCAAACCTAGATCAGACTGCTCCAGGATTACACTATTTGCCATCTCATTTGCATTATTTGGGCACATTACTGCACTGTAAAACCAAACTGTTCCAATTTTAGGACAATTATGGTAATTATTTTTAGTGTCCCAATATTTAGAATTTTTACGGTAATGACTGAACAATTAGCAAAGAGAAACAATACTGCCTCCTCAGTAAAACAGTGACACATACTTCCCTTAACCAATAATTGAAATGACGATTTTGCAAAGGGAGGCGATAAAATTGCCTACTTTTCCGAAATATTGAATTTATTAGTTAAGGGGGGGAACTCTAATAACTCACATACTGTTTTCATTTTAAAATGGACTGCAAACAGTTTACATGTACAATATTTTTGTTGTTTAAATGCATATTGTCCCATCAATTTTCCATTTTTTCAGCTGCTTTTCCTACCAAATTCTGACAATTAACTGCCATAAAGGCAGAAAATTGTTCAATTGTCTGATCGTACAGAGCAAAATGTACTTTTCACCTGCACTTCTTAATTTTGCTGATTTATCACGACTATGACTCACTGGCCTAAAGGTATAACTTCCCATATACATTGATCAGGTGTACAACATAATTATGTGTACAACATGACTATGTGACATTTTCCATTCAGGTCACTGGGTACAACATTGAACAGGTTAATTGCTTTTAGAAGAACACACTCTAAAAATCAACTTTTTTAATTACTATTGTAATTGTCCTAAATATTGGGACAACATAAATTGCACCAGATAAGAAAGGGTAACAGGGATAATTCGGAAATAATTTTTCTTATTTCTCAATGAAAACATATGTTGTGACCCCTCATTAGAACCGTCTCGCAGAGACGGTTCTAATGTGGTGTAACAACTTATGTTTGTATTGAGAAATATGGAAAGTTATTCCTCAGTTATCCTTGTTACCCGTTCTTATCTAGGGCACTGCTTAAGTCCCAGTCTGATTTATGTATAACAAAATGTACATGTATAGAGCTCCCATGGAAAGAACTGGTTGATGATTCTGTGAGCATATTATTTTATTTCTCCATAAAAATGTGTCGTATTTTCCATAAAAATATATTTTGTGGCAATTCACATTAGAACCACCTCAAAGAGCTAGTAATTTACATGGGGGCCACAAGAAATGTTTTACAGAGAATTCTAATACACTATCGATCTAGTGTACTGATATAGACTGAAGTACACAATAGTTCTCTACAAGAAGATTCAAGACAAAATCCACTAATATACTATAAAACGATACTATAGCTATGTAGACGATAGCTATGTAAATTGTAGAGCTCAAAACAAGCCAAATATGTGTTTTAATTATCTTTTTCTTTTTTTTTAAATTTCTCCATAAAAACATGTTCTGGGATCTTTGGCAATGGAATTAAAAATTGGTCTTATTCAATTTCTCACATTTTTTCTTCTTCAGAAATTATGAAAACTTATGAAAATAAATCACTGAATCAATCCGCTATCAGATGAGATTTTCCCTCTAAACTGACCCCAAATATCTATATCAGTCTTTGTATAATTCTGTTAAAACATGGGTTTTCTTTCCAAAACAATCCCAAGAAATCAAGATCCATCTTCTAAGATGGATCTAGATTTCTTTGATTGTTTCGGAAGGGAAAAACATGTCTTATAAAGACTAAATATTGGTATGGCTTATCCGGAGCTCCATAAAACATACTGAACTGAACATGCATGTACAAAAGAATCATGGCTAAAATGTGTCAGAATGAAAAACTGTATTTTGTACAAGAGATGTCATTAGAAAAGGGAAGCAACTCTGCCATTTTCATTTGTGCCACCCTTCTCAATGGGGGAAAGAGTTTGCTCCCCTAGAAACAAATTCATTCTATAAACAGAGCAGGCACACAACATTGAATCAACACTGATTCAACTTCATGATCTTGAATCAACGTATATTCAACGTTGTGTGCCCAATGGGAAGGGTCAACCCTTCTTTTGAAGGGCTAGTTCCATCAGGGAAAGAAACAGGAAGTCACTAAAGTTGAAACACCCCTTCAAAGCAAAAGTTGACACATCCAAATTCAAAGATGGAACAGCCTATTATAAAGAAGCCTTGGTGTCAAAATATTTACGACAAACATAGTAATGACCAGATATTTATGGAAGCCAAAACCTAGGAGGGCAGAAAATGTTTTTTCTTATTTCTCCAATAAACACTTTTGAGATTTATGAATTATATTTGAGACCAATAAAATCATTTGCATGAGAAATATGCCATCTTAGAAACGCGTATTTTTCATACCACCTTTACCCTATCAATTCCAGTCTGCAACTTCTATAGTAATAGAGTAATTCGCTTCTAACCCTATTGCACTCAGAACAGCCAAAACTCTGTAGAGTTTTGGCTGTTCTGAGTGCAAAAGGGTTAAGATTCTATCATGTACTTTAGTGGAGAAACACGAAAAGTACGGACTTCTTCCCAGGCAGGCTCAGCTTCCAACACAAC